>JAGSMT010000024.1:0-1351290 GCA_029286875.1 Lamproptera curius | reverse complement strand
AGATGGTAGCATCACTGATAGTTATATGGTGGCCAATTGTTATCCCCGATAATAACATCACAGCGTGTAATGGCTGCCCAATTTGGTAATACCTATTCATCAATGCAGTGTAAAGATGACACAGTAATTGTATTCGATGAGGTAAGATGCTTTCAATAGTACAATCTGTTTCAATTTTTTTTAATCCTTATAAAATCAACTTTATAAATAAGCAAACTGCAATACTTATTTGTATTCTATGTATGGAAAACCAAGTTAATATGGTAAGATGATTTGTTTCCATAACCATTGCATGCATTTAGTAAAAAGAAGTATAAAGTGACATAGATATTCCGTATTTTTACAGATTTTAGATCATGTGCTTATGATAATATCCAAAGACAATATTGATGATGCTCACAGGGAGCTTCTTGATTGCAAAACATTGGTGCAGCACATTTGTGGGCAAAATATTGACTTGTAAGTTGAAAGTTTGTACTTGGGTTTTTTTTTAAAAGTCTATATGTAGGTCTAGTAATGACATATTTATCAGGCTTTTGTATATATATCAAATATTTATTAAATTGTACTGAAACTTACAATGAGTAAAACATTTATAAATGATGTACACAAAAACATTGTATACCGGTGATAGGTCCCCTTTTTACAAGAGACCGTCTGGGTGGGTACCACTGGATGCCTATTTCTGCCAAAGCAGTGTGGACACTCAGTGTTCCGGTTGAAGGCACCATGAGCCGCTATTTACTGGGTAAACAAGACTTGAGTCTACGTGAGACATCCTATGACTCACGAGTAGGCAGCACTTTGTTGGTATTACACTGACCTGGCGTCGGTGACCACTTCCCATCAGGTGGCCCGACTGCTCGTCTGCCTGCATATGCCATAAAAAGAAGAAAACAAAAACATTGTATACATACATCCAACATGCATGAGGTAGGTAGGGTTTAAAAAATAGATTCCCAATCCACTTTAATTTTGGTACAATTTTTTTTTAATACTTTATGATTAAAGCTTAATAACTATTTCAGGTTACACTCTCCTATTTACCAGGATTGGTTGTCTGCTTTGTTGGATAGTCGTATGAAGGGAGATTCTATACCGGGTGCAAGTGGTGTGATTGGTGAAAGTGGAGCAACCGTTGCTGCACTCAATGCGCTAAAAACTGTCTCAAAAGATATGAAGTGTTTGTCATATCAGCATTACCATCTTATGGTATTTGTAGGCGATAAGATGCTTGCATTATATTCAAGGTAAATGTTTTAAAGTAATTTAAAGGGATCTATTATGTATAAAATATTTTTGTTTCATGAAAAATAACAACATAAAGTTAATAGTTTGAAGAACTTTCTTCGAATATCTTTACAAAATTTGCATATCACCCTCATCTATAGCTACACAGCTATGAATAAATATTTTCCATTTAAATAATGATAGGAGATTACTCAAATGTAATGTAATATATTACTCAAATATAAACTTTTTTTATAGCCGCGGCAGTGAGGACCTAATGCCACCTGATTTGATACTCCTTAGCATTCAATGTATAGCGGCACAAGAATACTGGAAAGATGCCAATGAAGTAAATAATAAGGATGTTGTCTCTAATGCTTGGTTGCCTTGTATGTATTGAGATATTTAATAATTTAATTAGAACTTAATTCCTAGAATTAAAATATATATTAGGATTGTATACTAGTCTCTAGTTACAAATTTCAACTAAGATTATAGAAAGTAACAGGTCATCTTAATATTTCTTTAATGCCCATCGGTCTAAAATGTACTGTTCACATTTTTATAAATATTACTGACTTCAAACAGTGTAAATGTATATAGCGCAATATAAGCGTATACAAAACAATTTTAAAGAATTTTTGTAATTCTCTTACAAGGACTTGCTCTGTATTACCTTAAATAAGCTTAAAATTTTCCTCATTACACTTTCTAACATTATTTATATTAAAACGGATACTGTACGTTATTCTTAATATATGGATATATTTGCTCGCGGACTTTATTGTAGACCACTTTAATAAATACTATAACGGAAGATATACTTTACGTCTATCGCTTAAAGTTTCGGCAGAATTCGCGAGGTTATGATTTTTGACGTATGTCAATTTTTTTTTCATTTCCTAAATATTTATTAAACTGTTTATGGAACCACAACACATACAACTAAATGGAATGACATAACAGCTATTGCCTACCAATTAAAAATGAAAAAAGGAAATCATAGCTCCGGGAACGGGTAACAAAGTACCACATAGCTGTAAAAAAAATCATGCGCTCCGAATTGAGTACCTCTTTATTCTGGAATAAAAAAGACGCTTAATAAAAGGACAAAATGTTTATTTCTGCTTTCATACTTTCTTTATTAAATAGTGGTTTACCTACTATTTATGGTACGTTCGACCCTAACAACATAGTAAAACAGACAGTTCCTATTACAAATAAATAAGCAATTAATTCTGAATTACTTTCAGGGCTTTCCGAGCAGAACAGCGCCATAGTGCATTTGTGCGCTGGACCCGCAGTAGTTCCTTGCGCACCCCATTCTCTCCACATCGCTCAAGTTGCCCCAAGGATCGTATTTGTTGTCTTGGTAGATATGGAGTTGAGGTATTCAATTGTTTTAAATAAAGTTATAATTAATTTCATGTTTCAATTTTTTACATATGAACAATGATAAACACAAACGTTACAGAGACACTGGAATAGCCACACATATGTCTACACAAATACTGTGCAACCTGGAGAGACTGCTTTTACAACGGAGTCTTGAATTGCTCCCCAATACTCTGGATAGCTTGGAAGCTGCTATTAAAAAGGTTAAAAAAAACTAAAAATTTTTTAGTCCTTTTATTCAATAAGCAATACATGGTTTAAAAATATGTTTAATGTTTATTCAAACATTTCATGCTCTTGACGATTGACGTTTACTCGATTAATGTTGTCATATCACAACTTAAAAAAAAAGTCACCATGTGTTTCCATTGAATTCGATCCCCAGTCTCCTTCTTACCATCAATTATAAGACTTTTTACTTTATTAATCATACAGTTTATTATCGTAACAGATGACCGATACGCTGCGTAAGAACAAGTCGAATGCCAGCCTCTGCTCTCGCCTGACCACTCGTATAGGCGAGCTGCGAAGGGCGTGCGCGCTGTCCGCCCCCCAAGGGCCCGAGAGCGCCGCCGCAGCCCTAAAGACGGTGTTGGACGCGGCCCTAGGGCTCCTCAAGCCGGACATCCCGGCACTCAAAATGGAACGACCCTTAAAGGAGCTCACGGGACTTCTGTCTCCGTATGTGGAGTTCCTACGTGTGAAGGCGATGCGATACTTCAGCCTTGGATCATATCCTTTTTCGATTCCATTATTAGTGTAATTTGTCTGTTTGAAGGTGGCAGGTCTTCAATTTACAGGAGATCTACTGGAGAAGTACCGCGAAACATTAGTAAAGAAACACTACTGTATTCCGGTTTGTAAGACAAAACGCAGCCACAGAAAGGTAACTACCGCTAGATATTCAGCACTCATCAGAGAATAATTTTTTTAAGTATTAGTTAATGAATAATTAAAAAAATGCTAAAATTTTGTGGTGAATACGTATTTTGTTCTATACCTTATTTAAAATATCAATGATTGCAATTGCTTTAAAGCTTTTTGCTTAGCGTATTAATACAAATATGCTTAATATATCATAGCTCCGCTAATGGACGCTCGCTTATCATACTGTGGACTTAAGAGTCTGTAGGTATATAAAAAATGTGTGTCAGTACACCACATTTCTGTCTGAGTATCTCCTTTAAATAACTTTAGAAGTCTTTTTTTGTTTTTGTCGGGCTGTATCTTCGGTTAATTTTAAATGGGTTACGTTGTTATAATGGATGGAGGAGGTAAAGAGGTTTTAGTTGGGTTTTCCATTTTTATTAAATAATCAAGATGTTACCTTTATTTGTAATTACTCTTCAAATTTGGCTTTGCTTTGGATGAATATAAAACAACTGTAATAATGTTGGGTTTTACTTTACTTATTATCATTAGTTTAATTCAAAAGTAATAAAAGTATGTGGTTGCTTTGCTGCGACGGCTGTTTCCCAGTAAAGTATTCTTGCAGCTTGTGGAAATTTGTCGCTTGAATAATCGCTATATTGTACTGTTGTCGCTATATTATAAGTCGCAATAATAACAATCGTTTCGCTTAATGTGGTCTGAGTGCACGGGTGAGACAGACTCGAGTTCCCTAACGCTTCACAAGTATCTCGAGGAGTTCCCGGGCCTGATCCACTTCATATACGTGGACAGGACGACGGGCCGGTTCCTGGCGCCCGATATGGCGGATTGCGCCGATATGCTGACGCCGGAAACGGTAAGTGGGGACTAAAGCTGTATAGACTTTTATGAATTGTATTACAACTCGCAGACTGTATAAGAGAAGCATTATTCTTTAATCTCGATTAATGCGTATCATATAATAGGGTAATTTTGATAACAAGTTAAAACTATACCGATCTTCATCAATCTCGATTAAATGTCAACGTTCGTTAGAGACACCCACCTCAACTCGGCGTCCATAGTGGTCCACTATGCGCGCGGTTGACAGATTGATAATTGTCGCTTAGTCGGATAATTTCGATTTTGATATGCGACATCAATTCTTTAACGATTTCAGACGGTGCGGACTAAGTGCCGATTAGCTCTAATGAGTGTGCTGTACTTTAAAGCGGAATATACAACAAATGCACGCGGTATACCTACCGCCTAGTGTCGATAGAATGTTCCAACTGCACCGTTCTTCATCAATCTCGATTAAAGGTCAACGTCCGATAGAGACACGCACCTCAATTCGGCGTCCACAGTGGACCGCGCTTGGTTGACGAATTGACAATTGTTAGTCTGGTGATTGTTCAGACTAAGCGACATCAATACATCAACTAGTTGAGACGGTGCAGAATGAATGCCGATTGCCTCTAGTCAGTGTGCTGTACTTTAAAGCGGAATATACCACAAGTACACGCGATATACTGCCTAGTGTCGACAGTACGTTCCAACTGCACCGTTCATCAATCTCGATTAACGTGAGGCGTATAATAGGTGCAGGCGATCGTGCGCCGCGCGATGTTCTGCCTGCGCGAGGGCTACGGCGCGGCGGCGTGGCGGCGCGGCGCGCTGCACACGTGCGCCGTGCAGTGGTGGGAGCGGCGCGGGGTGCCGCTGAGGGCCGCGCGCCCCACGCGCCCCGCCGCCGTGCGCGCGCTGCCGCCGCCGGGGGACATCAGGGGCTGCTTCTACAGGTGGCTCGCTTCGAACTTTTTGATAAACACCTGTCACCACTGCGGTGCATACTTATGTCGGAAAACCGGCTTGAACCGGTCTTCCGGTTGGAAAGGCACTGTAACTAGCGTCATTACTGGGTAAAGGAGACGTCTCAAGGCGGTGAGCGGATTTGCGACGTCTGACGTAGTTTTTCTCATGGACAGGGCACATCACTCACTATTGGATATCTTGCTCATTTTATCGCTCTAGTTAATACAAATAAATAAAAAGACGACCGATCCATTGCTAGGCGATTCCAGCTTAAACCGACTACGACACAAAGATTGGCATCCCACCTGGCACCTGCCCAAACACGGCCTTCACTCCAGACCCTAATTAAATTACATTCAGCTCTGAATTCCGGACAATATGAAATAAAATGTGTAACGGCTTATCAACCCCAGAAATGTTGGCGGTGATTTAAAGTCACACGCGATACTATTTGTTATTTATATATATTTGGATTTTATTTTTTTAACATTATCACTTTCGTTATTTCATAAAACATCAAAGTCCTAAGTGCTAAGATTTAGCATTAAAATATTCCTTACTAAATTGGTTAAAGCCCCAATATCGAACTCGTTTTGGTAGAGTGACTCCATTTTCAATCCCCACGTGCTGTTTATTATAATCGTCTGACACTTTGCCGCCACTTGAGACCAACATTAAACTTAACTTTAATTCCATCTCCTAATCATCCGGAATTGTTTAATAGAACACTACACCAATAGCTAAACTTTCAGGCAGCTGCAAGAGCTGGCGTTCCCCAACGACGCTCAAGGGGTAAGTGCCAAAGAGTTGATCTGCATCCACTTGGGGCTGTTGCCTGCCTCCACTGCGGTGCAACAAGCACGGCAACTAGCGCACTCGGTCCACGAGTTGGTCGGTGACAATCCAGCAGTGGCGGCTGACTTGCTGTGAGAAGAGGCTGTGAATTATCCGGGGTACAGTTTAAGACTTACAATTGAGTTAGTATCTTACCTAAAATAAGTAGTAGTCAACTATTGTTGCAACGCATGTTTAGATCTATAGGACCACATATCTTCCTATAATACAAAAACATAAAATTTAACATAAAATAAAATCTTATTCTATTTAGTATGACATATAAGTTTTACTTAAAATTCATTGTGTGTATGACTGCTAGAAAAGTCAATATAAGTACTTATTTGACTTGTCCTTGCTTTTTTCTGCTACCATACATTCCTTAGAAATCATATTTTCTAGATTTAAAACATTCCCATTTAAATGTTACAAGCTATAGTGCAATTGAATGTGTCGTAAAAATAAAATAATTTCGTCGTTTGGTTTATTTGCTGTGACGGCTAGTGAAGCTTTATTGTAGCTATTAGCTAGTTTATTATAGGGTATCCATTAGATTTCTTAAATTTTTATGTATAGCAGAAAAAAACATCCCGTAAAATAGTGTTGCTTTTTGTAAGGGCAATCAATGTGTTAAGTATAGTCTCTTATATACTTGAGATTTTATTCTGCGTAAGGTATTCAATTTATTTTTAACTTTCTATATTATTTTGTTTATATTATGTCAAGTATTGTTATTATTGTTTTGTTAAACAAATATATCCAGTTATTTTTTAATAATAGACATATGTTTTGTGACTATAGTAGTGTAAGTTTAATAAAATGTAATGATCTCATTTATATTTAAGTTTTATATTAAAACCCAATAAAATTAAATATAATACATATAAAGGTATTTAATTTTCCTAGTTGAGAACCTGTCTCTCCTTAATCGTTCAAACTAATATTGAATGCATTTAAATGATATTATTGAGCTGATTTGACCTCGCAGGGGCATGGGCAAGTTATGTCAGCCTTGCTGAAATTTAATCCATTTTCTTGTTTCTTAGTAGGGTTGCGAAACAGCTTTCTTTTATGATTTCACCTTTCAAACCCTCAGTTACCATTTTAATGCCTAGTGATAAGAGCGTGTGCTTTAAAAACCGGAGGTTGTGGGTTCGAATTTTTTAGTCCTGCGGGGACTCAACAAATTTTCTTTGTTGTTTCCTAGTTGATTAGGGCAATGCGGGCTGCTCACCCGATTGCCTGTAAAGTAAGGTGATCCATGCGCCGGATAGGCATGTAAAAAGTCGGTCCTGCGCCTCATGTCAGTTATCTGTCCCAACGATCGAACGAATGACTATCTGAGTGAAGGAAAAGGAATTGCACGTGTGCTTACGCGTACATTTGTGCACTATAATATCTCCCGCGCACTTGGCTAATCTTTAATATAAATCGGCCGCCGTAGTCGGAATCGACTAGCCGGATATTAACCAGTTTAAACTTTTCGCAATAAACATAGACCCTTTGAGTATATTTCATCAAATTACTACATTTGTAGTCTGTCAACTAATTGACTTTTATTAATTTTAATTGCATTCAATGTTATTTATTATTGAAAAAGATAGAGTTTTTCGCCGATTCTTCGCTACACATGTCAAAATTTCAAACCAATAGCAAATTTGACCTTAGTGAGAGCTCGAGAGAGATTAAATTTTATATTAATTCGTCAATAAAATCGCTTAGTTGCATAAATGGGAATTGTGGTTTTAGCCATTATAAACAAAAGAAGAAGTATTGTGGTATTACCTTAGCAGGTTTCTGTAAAAACTACCATGTTGATGAAATTTTTGGATAATTTGCATAAAAATTAAAAGGAAAAATATTTTCGCGAATTTGCAAAAAGTATGCATTATATAGGTTATATGTTCAAAGTGCTGTGATATTCAAGCAGAGATTTCATTCATCATAGTTATCTATTGTATCAATAAAATCAATTAAAGTGACTACTCATTGACTAAGATATTGGTTAAAGGTGTTAACTTTATTATAAAAATATTCTATACAACATTCACAATTACTTCTTAATACAGAAAAAATATTTTTAATCTATTACAACTTAAGTCCCCAAACTTTATTAAACAATTTCAGTTAAATGAAAATATCAGACATAAAACTGTGAGTATATTGTTACAATAATGGCCAGTTTGTCAAAAAAAATAGTACAGTCCATTTTTAAAGGAAAAAGAACTTATCTGTTTTATAGATTTATAGAGTCATAAATCTATGAACAAAAGGTCTCTAATATTTAGAAAACAGGATATGATTTGGAAATGCACTTGTTGCTTTAAAAAAAATTAAGAAAAAGGGATGATATTAATCATTTATACAATGCAAAAAAAATGTTGAGTCTCAAATAAACTTCTACCATTAATGCTCTTTAACAATAAAGGGGACATTTTATTTTGTTATTAAACAAATGAATATATAGTACACATCACACAACAGCACCAGGAAGTAAAATAGCCTCCGGGAAGGATTCAATAAGAGCCAATAATGAGCAGGTACAGTAACATAGTAACACTTAAAAACGTCAAGCAAAACTTAAGTAACAAAGATATGGACCATGTTAAATCTTGTTGATTTCGTTGGTAACTAGAGAAACTAAAAAGAAACATCTCCAAGGCACTTAATATTCTGGTGAACTGTCCTCCACACTTTTCGGGTTCTCATTCTTGAATGTAAGTTTTGTGTCATGTTGTTCTTCAATGTCAAAATTTATTAAATCCTCGTAAACATTAGTGGTTTTCTGCAACAAGAATAGTTGACATTTCAGTTGCGTATAATCACAACATATAATTAACTTGATGATTAATGATAAACATTACTAGAAATTAGTGAGTGTTATTATTTATATAGTTTACTTAAACTATTAAAATTGAACACTATACTTATATTGGTCAAATTTTAATACACATTGTAATAAAAACAGATATATTGTCTATCAACTTATTTGATCTATTTATATTTTCTTTCAACGCCAAAGTAGGAGTACAGGCATGCAGTAATCGATGCTGGGATCATATGGCTACGGAGGCAGAAATCATGAGGGCAAATGCTCGTCAATTTCCTTGAGGAGAGGGCTGTTCTTAATGAACTCGTTCTTTAAGAAACAGCCCCAAAGGAAATGGACGTGGCAGAGCCCGATACTATGACCAAAATGAGATAGACTTCATTATATCGGACAAAAGCGCATATTCAGGGATGTCTCAGTGATCACAAGGTTCAAGACCGGAAGTGATCACCGACTTCTGAGAGGCACCCTGAATATAGATTTGAAGCTGAACGGTCCCGATTGATGAAGTCTACGCTCCGGCCTAATCTGCTCCAGCCTAACATTGATCCTGGCACATTTCAGATCAATCTGGAAAATCGATTTGCTGCCTTGGAAAATACAATCGACGTGGACGAGAACCGTCGATCGAGTGGTAGAAATTCTTCGGGACGAGGGTGCAAAACTCTGCGGTATGCGACGTACGGGCAAAAAGTCTAAACTTTCGGAGAAACTCTAGATCTCATGGGCTAAGCGACGAAATGATCCAACCGTCACTTCGTTAGAACAGCGGGTTCTTACAAGACCATCTCCAAGCTGGTAAGGCGCGACCTCCGTCACTCAATACGCTCTCAATACAGAGAGCTATTGAGCAAAAACCGGGGTCCAAAGTCTTCGTACAACAGCTTGGAAGAAGCCATCTAACGAAGTTGACCAAAGAGAACGGAGAAGTCGTCGCTTTAGACCAGAGGTTCTCTCGGAGGTTGAAAGCTTTACAGCCAGTGATACGCGTCGCATTCAGCACACCCGGAGCCGGATGAGAAGGATTCTCGAGCCACTCTTACCCGCCATGTCGGAGGATCTTCCAGAAATCGGCCTAGACGAAATCGAGGGGCTCTTGAGCAACTTCAAAATGGAAAAGCCCCGGAGAGGACGGAGTCACGACGGAGCTTCTGAAGGCCGCCGGTAAACGGTGCTGAAAAGACTCGCTGTCTATTTAACTCTGCCCTTCTCCGGGAGAACTCCTGAGGCATGGCATAGGGTTTGAGTCGTACTGTTCTTCAAAAAGGTGATAAACCCTTTGAAGAACTATCGGCCAATATCGCTCCTGAGTCATGTCTATAAGTTGTTTTCGAGGGTCATCTCGAATCGTCTTGCACGAAAACTCGACGAAGCGCAGCCTCGAGAACAGGCTGGGTTTCGGAGGGTTACAGCACCATAGACCACATCCATACAGTGAGGCAGGTTATACAGAAGACACATGAGTATAACCAGCCCCTGTGCATGGCATTTGTGGACTATGAGAAGGCTTTTGACTCCATCGGGACCTGGTCTTTCCTCGAGTCCTTACAGCGGTGCCAAATTGATTGGCGATATATCGAGATGCTGAGATGTCCTGTAGCAACGCCGCCACTATGTCTGTCGTAGTCCAGGTGGGCAGACTCGAACCTATCCCCCTGCATCCGCGGTTGAGACAAGGAGACGTCATGTCTCCGAAATTTTCCCACGCGCTTGAGGACAATTTCAGGAGCTCAACTGGGAAGGACACGCATAAATGTGAATGGTTACATCTACATCTCGTTTGGAACGATATCGTTATCATGGCTGAGACCGCAAATGAAAAGGCTAGATTATGGTTAGCAAACCGTGAAGATCGTCTCATCATTTACCGGATGACTTGGAAATCATGTTGCTTTAAGAGCATGTGATCCGGGACCGATCCATATTGAAGCACCTTCCTCGAAGTGGTTAACAAGTTACGTTACTCAAGCAAACTCAACTTAGGTAAAAAAAGGGGCCACAGAAGTTGATTCACTGCTGGGCAGATTTATGTACTCGTCAAGTTTTCCGTCACCCATCCAAAAGCCTCAAATCGAAAGCTGATCAAGGCGTCCTAGTTTTGACTACGGTAGCGTAGAACTTAGACACTTACAGGTTCGACTGGTCACAATTAAAGTCGCCACGAGCTTAAACAGTTCTTGTAACGGAGATCATAAGAACCGCATCAAAATGACGTATCCGACAGGAACGTCAATCCACACTTAGTCTCCATCTTGATGTAAGTTGAGTGGCAGTTGTTCTCGATCATAAAGTCAGAACTGACGACCGCTGGATCATAGTTCTGGTATGGAACCGAGGCTGCATAACGTATGTAGACGCCTGTAACGTCAAGATGGATGACGACATTCAAAGTGCTTGGTGATGAGAATAGCGAAATCGAAAGCGGTGGTGATTATTAGTAGTCCTAACTTCAGAAGTTGGAACACAGTTATGATGATGAGTGATGATATTTTATTATTTTATTTATACATTGTTATATTAATAAATCTATGACTGATCTACTTTACACTTACTTTAATACACAATATGTAATAATCAACAACTCATACTTGTATATACTTTAAAACACTCATGTCATAACACTTCAGTATTGGTTATCCACTTATCTAACTTTATTTGAACAAGTTGGCTTCCTATCTGTATCAAAACTATAGCTTTATAAAATAATTAAAATTTAATATTAATAAATGATAAATTAAAAATATCATACTATATATATGCAAATAAAACGCAACTATATTATCAGAACTCTGTCTCAATCACTGAATCTAAATGTATTTTGATGAAATTTGGTACATACATAGAGTAGATTTGTTAAAAGGGTTGATATTGTACATGGGAATTCATATTAATCAAAGATAAGGACAAAAAATTTGTGTCTAATTATAGACACCTTATTCATGTGTTATATTCAAATCATCACATCATCAGCCTTGTTAGTCCATGGGACATAGGCTCCCTAATCACCCCTATCCATTAGTTCTTGAATGATATTCAAATACCCTCATTATTCCATGAGACAAAGTAAGACCATCCTGTAAATATATGTAATTCCATACAAAACAATAATCCAGGACATTTTAATATAGAATAAAACTCACTGTTGAACTGAAGCTTTTTAAGAGCTGCTGCATAGTTTAATGTAGGCGGTTTTGATGCAGAGAATGGTGTTAGCACTGGACTAGGACTTCTTTCTTTGATTTGATTATCAATTAATTGTACTATGTTTTCACTATCTGATGCATTGCCCCGATTAATAAAAATGTTAGGAATGCTTAGTATATCTAGGTTTGGTGGGGATTTTAAGGCTTCGACACATGCCTCAGCCATTTCAAATTCCTTGTTGATAATCTTCTCTTCAACTGATTTATTAAATGCAGCTTCCAAATCACTTCCATGCTTGTCCGACAGAATAGCCTTCATATGTTTAATCTCTGATTCTAATTCTCTTATTTTAGTTTCATTTTTAGCAGCTAACTTGGCTTCTTTGATAAGTTTCACATCAACAGCCTCTTGGATACGTAAAATTGCGTCATTAGTATTATTACTTTGCACATTACTTTCTTTGACAATTTTATTAAAAATGCTATGAGGTGACACCTTGTGGGCTTTTTTATACCCTGTTAGCTTTTCACCTAAATTAGCTGTTACATCTTCAATGTACTCATACATATTAAAACAATTGATTTTGCCAAATCTGTAGGTAAATGTGTGTGTGGAACCTGCTGATGAAGTCCGACATGATAAATTGCATGTGACAAAATTCTTTTTGCCATGGTATTTTTCAAAATACTTCTGCAATCCTTTTGATATTAACTTATCTCTAAACGAAGGCTTAATGCTGCTATTTCTTCTGTACTTATACCAACCAACAATTTCAACTGCTGCATTGGAAAGGACTTCTGTTAAAATATCTTCCTTTATCTTACCTGTTGGAAGATAAAATAATGCGACTGTTGGCAACGGAAGAACTGTTCTAATGAATATCTGAGTGTCCAATCTAGCACTATCATTCTGTGAATCTGATATGTGATTTGTTATTTCAGAAGTGACATTTCCGATTAAAAATCCTTCCTAAAAATATAAATAGCATGTTTAGAAATTATAGTGAAAATAACTATATATGTAATAAAGAGATTTTCTTTCGAAGGCATACCTGACTATTCACAGAATTAACACACTCGTACAACAAAAATGAAAGAGCGGTGCCATTGAGAGACACCTTTTCTGTATAAGCCATTAGATAATAAGAGTATAATACACTAAACTGCGTGTTAATAAAAAAATTAATCCATATTTATGTATAGAATTTGAAAATCAAACGTAAATGAATAATTAAGGAATATTAAACATTCCATTCACACCAAAGTGTATAAACGTCATGGCGAACTACAGATTAAATCTGACATGTTAAACGTCACAGCATAGACTATAAAAGTTGTACAGTCTTAAAAAAATGTTGGAAAACATGTGTTGCCGCCTTATGCTTATTTTTATGTAATTTGCTTAAAAATTGTTAAAAACATGCATTGCAATATGTTTGTCAAATGCCCACCAATATAATATTTATTTGACCTAATTTATTTGTTCATCAGCTAAATTTATTGATTGATTTTATGTGATTTTTTTATCGAAGAGGACTTTTAACGAATAGTATTTTTTATTATGATAAGAATATCCTTCGAGCAGATTACATATATAGCAGCCGATCTATTGATGTCATGTCGATTAAATATTTGTGCGTGAGATATTACGGTGCACAAGTATATGCGGTAACAAAGGAAACTCCGAGTAAACGCTTACACTTGTGCACCGTTTATTATTTTATTAATATAAAACAGTATAGTACATAATGCAGTATTTCTAAAACTCTTGTTATTTATATGTAATATTTCAGAGTTACTGTGCAACGTTAACGTGTTTTCCATATTATATGACTGACAGGACGAGTATCTATAGCTCCTGAAGACGATACCACTAGCCTCACTCCACCACACACGGCCACATTGAACTCTAGCCTTTACTGCGATTTTTAACATTATATTTTTAACAGTAGTTCCTCTAATATATCAAGACTCTTAACAAAAGCGGCTTGTTCCGATCCGATATACTTTTAAGCAAACCCCTTATCCTTTATGTGACTCTAATGCAAAATAGTTCTAAGCGGGTATGCAAAAACTGCCTCTGCAGTCTAATGGTATGGGCGTGATCTTTAGGGACCGGAGGTCGTGGGTTAGAATCCTGCAGGAACTCAACAAATTTTCATTGTTTATTTCTGGTTGGTTAGGGTAATTTGGGCCGATCACCCAATTGTCTGAAAAATAAGATGATCCATGCGTCGGATGGGCATGGAAAAAGTCGGTCCACCCACCAACTCGCATTAGAACAGCCTGGTGGGATACGGTTCAAAACCCCTAATGGATAAGGGTTATTAGGGGTGGCCTATGTCCAGCAGTGGACAATCACAGGCTGGTGATGTATGTACGTATGTATGCAAAAAAACAGTGTAGAACAATCCTTGAACTCCAGCGGCTGCAGATGCCATAAAAGTAACAGGATTTATTACAACGCTTCAATTTTAATAGTTCGGTAAATTTAAATGAATTTATCTAGGTCACGTTTAAAACGCGTTGGTAAGGTTTAACTTTTTTTTCTTTTTAAGGCGCATGGTGTAAAACCAAAATGGCATCTCTAAATCTACTAAAAAACTTTTAACATTAACTTTACACAGGATAATGTTAGTTGAGGCAGTATTAATATAGATTTAAATATTTAGTTTAATAGGAGAGAAATGGCCTGTCTTTTTTGACAAAAAATATTAATTTGCTGGTATTTTTTATTTTTGCTTAATTTAAAATTGGATCTAGTTGCAGCTTTGTAGCAACACTGGCTGCAGTCGTTCGAAGTCGATCAAAATCATAATACCGGAGTTCAATTTTATCAAGAATTTCAAGTGTTATTTTGATATTAAAAATAAGTAGTCAGTTTCATAATATTATATTAGCGGGTATACTGCATTAATATTGGTAAGATAATATTACGAGTTTTATTTAGCTAATGACTCATTATAACACCAATCTAAAATTAGTATCGAGTAAACATAAAAATTCATACTTTACCTTAGTTTTTATAAATATTGTAGTATAATACAACGTTACTGATATTTACAGATTCCTTTTAATAATTTTTTATTCATATTTTTTTTGTTTAACTATTACTAACATATTTTTTCAGAGTCAATCGCACTAAAAAGATAATGCATGTATAAATTTCTAAGCATACTTTCAAAAGCACAAAGAAACTGCAAATCATCAATAAATTTTAATTTTATTAGAACATATTCAGAAATGGAGTGCTGTACTAATAGGGAGTTATTGTCAAAACAAGAAAACCAAGTTTTGTCTAAAAAATATTACAGAAGAGTTGAACACAGGTGAGTTTTAATTTTTATATTATTTGTATAGATTTGTCGATTATTTAAACCGAGTAGGTATTTTGCGCACTTGATATATACCTACTAGTTTTGTTTTATTTTTGAAGTAATTTGTTAGAGATAAGTAAAAGAATTCTGCTTTAAATGACTCTTATTTGAAATTTATTTTGATTTTATGAGTTATTTCATGAAAACCAATTGTGTTAAATGCACTATATACACATAAAAAATATATACACATAAAAATTCCATTAAATTTTACTAATTTAATGGAATTTTTATGTAAACTGATAAGTAACTGATTACATCTCTATATATTTTTATTATAATAGATAAAACATTGTGTTATCTCAATAATAATAAAATTAATAAGTTTTGCATATAATTAAAGAATCTGTTCTAATATAAGTTAAGTTGTATGGTAATGTACTAACTAAAAAGGAAAGTGATGCTATAATCAGTATGTTACTGTATAATGAATATGTTGTCAAAGAAACAGTTGAAAAGCTTTTTAAATATACTTTTAATATAAAATCCTAATCATGGTCACTTTAAAGTCTAAAATTAATGGTAATAAAACGGACAAAACTAACAGTTCAAATTTACACCGATAAGGGTGAATGATTCAATGTTTACATCAGAATGTAACTGGTCAAAAGGTTATCCGGACTGAGGTCAGTTTGTAACGAAACAAACAACATAGCTTTCGATGCTCGTCATTATCAGGACAGTTTACAGCCAGAAACGTAACAAGACGGTTGACTATTCCATTTACAAAATGCCCGACGCCTTCGAGAGCGCGTATCCATTATCACCGGCGCTGAGCCCTAACGACATTCGCGCACGCGCAAACTCCACTTCGAAACGTAAGCCAGTGGTCACGTTCCTAGCTGGCGACGAAGCCGTAGAGATACCGGACAAGTCGGTGGTAGGTGTCGACAAACCGCTCGCGAGGAGCGACAAGAGCGAGTTGGAGCTGGACAGTTTCGCTGAATCGCTCAGCACTATGCACAGCACGTGGTTCGATAAGCGAGATCTCGCTCACAGGTGAGCTATTCGCGTTTTGTGCGGTTGCCAGGCTGCGATAACGGGCGCACCAAGGTTGAACGGTCCGACGTGTCACGATTAGGGCCGCCGCTTGTACATGTTGTTCTCGATGTTTTGTAAATATCACTCATTCGTGTATTTAAAGTTCTTAAATTGTAAGCTATTTAAAAAATATATATTTATAGCTTTTTGTATTTTACCTTTGAAAACATACTGTTCATTGTTCTGATTGGAAATATTACATTGAAAAGACTGACAACTGCTCTAATTAAGTTGAAAAGTCAGTTTTGGAAAGATCAATTTAATACCGCATTATGTGTGTATTTAGGTTTCTTAAGCATATAAATACATTTATTATGCATTCATATTTTCCGACGTATATAGTATTTGTCAACGATTAGGTGAATTTTCTTCAACGCCGTAAACTGGGCAAAATGTCAAGATCTTCCTTAGCGATTCAAAATTATTCTTCCAATTTTATCTGTGATTTTCTTAACAAAATTACAGTGTGACATACAAAGTGTTTTACCACTTTTATTTATTGTATCTTTACAAATTACTTTCGAAAATTATAATAAGTTATTATATTGGTTAGATTTAAAAAAAAATCTAAAAGGACATTACACTTTGCTGTTACGCTCAATAGACGAGAATATTAAAAATAATAGCATTTAAAAGTGCTGAGATGTCAAATCAAACAAATTAATATATTTTCAACAGCAGGATATTAATTCAATTTTACTACTTCTTAAGAATCTCTTATGAACCGTCCAAGTGTAAATTTAACTCAATCACGAAAGTCCTATACCAATATATATAAAAAATGCAACAAGAAATATCTCAAGGCTAAGTGTCGTCGTTACCAATATAGGGCAAAAAATCATGATTGCTGCAACGAAAGGGTAGCCCCTTATATATTATTTATAGCTATAATAATTTAATTTTACTATTATAATAGTGGATATGTATTGTATATATTATATTTATTGTTATTGCGGCAACAGAAATTAATCAACTGTGGAAATGTCTTACAGAGCCGTTTTATCCTTTGGGTAATACCGACATTGATTTATTTGAGAATACTAGCTTTGTTTTGGTCGCGGTAATTGGTGACAATTATTGTCATGACTTGTAGGCCTGAACGGTTTTGCGGTGCATGCCGAATTAACTCGCAACGGGCAGTTTTTTTACATACACGACACTTTTTATTATATATTAAAGTCTACCTGTTTCTTTTAGTATAAGCTACGTTGTAGTAAAAATTTAGTAGATTTTTCGTGAAACATTAACAAACATCCAAACATTCCTACAAATTTTTAAATGTATGTTTTAAATTCTCTCTGATAAAAAGGAACACAAAGTTTAGAATACCTATACATTGACCACGAGAAACTTACATTTGTTTTATGAAGTGGTCGCCGTAATGTGAACCGCTACAAATCGTTAATATGCTTGAATGGCGAAAGGTATGCGTGCGTAAACACCGCTTAAGCACATGTACATGTATGTATGAACAAACACGCCTTATCAGCTATTGAGTAGTGCGTAATTGTTTCTCGGAAGGGAAGTTATATGTAGGTATGTTCTTAGTTCTTTCTTGTTCATCTTAGTCATTGATATTCTTCCTAGAACTGTGATAAACAATGCCGATAATAATTAATCACGTACATCGCTTATTGTTTAAGTACACCTTGATGATATTTCTTTGTAAAACTTATATTATCAACACTTAAAAATAATATACTTATTAGTAAAACTTAAAAATAATATAATTTATTTGAAAAACTAACATTGTATAAATACTTTATAAATTAAGACGTTTACTATTTTTTTCTTATTGTTCTCCGCCGCGCTTGAGGACATGTTCAGGACGCTCAACTGGGAAGGACATGGCATAAATGTGAACGGCGAGTACATCTCACATCTGCGATTTGCGGACGATATCGTCATCATGGCTGAGACCGCTAAGGACCTGCAAAAAATGGTGCAAAGCCTGGCTGAGTCTTCTGCACGCATCGGTCTCCGGATGAACTTGGGTAAAACCAAGGTCATGTTTAACGAGCACGTTGATCCGGGACCGATCACAATTGACGGCACCTCCCTCGAAGTTGTTTCGGAGTACGTTTACCTAGGGCAAACGCTCCAACTAGGTAAAACAACTTTGAGGGGGAGGCAACAGAAGGATTGGCTGGCTGGGCAGCTTTTCATAAGCTTCGTCGAGTTTTCTCGTCACCCATCCCACAGTGCCTCAAATCGAAAGTCTTCGATCAGTGCGTCCTACCCGTTTTGACCTACGGTGCCGAGACTTGGACACTTACGGTTCGACTGGTCCACAAATTTAAAGTCGCTCAGCGAGCTATGGAGAGGCTATGCTCGGAGTATCTCTGAAGGACCGCATCAGAAATGACGTGATCCGTCAGAGAACCAAAATCACCGACATAGCCCACCGGATTAGTAAGCTGAAGTGGCAGTGGGCCGGTCATATAAGCCGCAGAACTGACGACCGCTGGAGTCGAAAGTTCTGGAGTGGAGACCGAGGCTCGGCAAACGTAGTGTAGGACGCCCTGCGGCAAGATGGAGTGACGACATTCGCAAAGTGGCCGGTGTGGGCTGGATGAGAATAGCCGAAGATCGGAAGCGGTGGCGTGCATTAGGGGAGGCCTATGTCCAGCAGTGGACTAACACAGGCTGATGATGATGATGATGATGATGACTATTTTTTCTACAATATTTATTATTAGTGTCCGACCGAAATTTCGGTTTCGGTTTCTTCTCGGAAACTTTAGCCGAAACAGAAACTGGTATCAGAACTACTCACATTATCAAAATTGTAGTGTAAGTAAGTGTATCATTCAACACACAATCGAGCTTAGATGCTTCCATTTTAGTACAGGCAACCATTCCAAGTTACCTAAAAAATTATTATTCTTCTGTAACGACAGAGAAGGGATCAAAAGAAGTGAGAATATATATACATTCTTTGGTACGAAAATAAACTAAACACTGAAAGGCATAGCTCAGTTGTTTGAATTAAAAAATTCTTCGATTCTCTTTACTTTTCTGAATAGATATTTGTTTGCTTTCGTCAGCACGTGTTCTCAAAGACAGAAAACCAATTGTGAGGCTTATTATTAAGAACCGCTGTTTATAAAAAATAATGTCGCATGAGATTCAAGTGCGATTTGGAGGTTAGATTAGAGAGTCTCGCTCTGCCTATTTCTATTGTCACAAGGTGGAGCAGCTTCTCAATTTAGAGTGAAGAAGAACGAGCACGGAAGACAATACTGTTGAGTCGCCAATCGACCTCAGTCTTCCAAAAAATGCTTTAAAATTTGGAAATAATATGTTGAGCGACCAAAAGAGTCACTCATTTGATACCTAATTTGAGAAAAAGAGCATTTTGAAAATGTTCAGCTATTATCTGTAAATAAATTCAAACAGTTTTAAAGAAACGTTTGTATGTTAAAGGGTATTATGGCTGTAATGACTACTATACTGATAGATAACACATACTGGTAATGAACTCTTCGCTCCAGGCTATTTCTAAATGTAAAATTTGATGTTGTATGTAAAAAATATAGAAAAAGGTAATAAAAGTCCCGCTGAGCTCCTTACGCCGCTTCTTCTCAGGATAGAGGCTTCCATTTCCAAACCAGTGATACTTTATTTGACAATCAATAAGAAAGTGTAATGCTTCTGACACAATTTTTAAAAATGAGATCAGTATCTGCAAGATGGGTGCCGAAAATCAAGAACAAAATTGACTTGACGTTTTGAAGATATTAGAGGACAACTTATAAGAAGATTCTGAAACATTTTGTCTTGCTTCTCTTTCGTAACAGTGGATAAAACATGGGTTCATTCTTTTGATCAGGAGACAAAACAGAAATCTTCGCAAAGGAAACGGCCACTTTCACCGACCTCGAGGATCTTTCATGCCGTGACATCGGCTGGAAAAGTTATGGCCTCAATGTTTTGTGAGTCAGCAGTGATATTGTTGATTGATAACCTGGAGCGTGGAACAACGATTACAGGAAATGCAGCTTTAAATCCCAAGTTGAAAATGCTGTTAATGATAAAAAAAAGATAAACATCGTAGGAATGTTCTGTTTCGTTTTGATATCGCACCCGCACATAGGTTGGCAGAAATGATGGCTGCCATTCGGATAGCTGGCTTTCAATTGGTTGAGCATCCCCCTATTCACTAGATCTGGCACCTAGCTGTGCTTCATCTTGTCACCAAATTAAAGGAAAATATGTGGGAAAATTAATATTTAAGTTGTCAATCCTCATTATACTCTATCTCATTCTTACTTTTTTTGATCCCTTCTTGGAACTACAAATACAAACTAAAGTATTAATTAGTAAGATCTCAAAATGCCAATAGTTAATAATTAACGCAACAGTAACAATTAGCAATTTGTTTGGTACGCTTTGAAAATTTAGATCGGCCCAAATAGCCCTAGCCAACAGGAAACAACAATAATTTTTGAGTCCCCGCAGGATTCGAACGACCTGCGATTTCTTAAGCACACGCCCATACCACTAGGCTACGGAGGCAGTCATATATAATTGTATATTATAATGATACTATAGCATCTTGTAATATTACTATGCGAATGGTATCGAGTAAAACCAGATCCAGATGAACGGACGGACAGCGAGGCACGTCCGCTGATCGCTGATCTGTTTGTTTGACTACACCTGTCATAAAAATTTATATAATCCAAATTATTATGTAGGCTCCGATATTAATAACTTTAAATTAACGCCATAAACCATTAACCTTTTCACCAATTTTTAAAACATGAAACTCATGATAAATCTCTTGCTTTTCCGCAATCTACTTAGATCTTATACATAATGTACATCAATATATTAATTTTGCCACTTTTACGGATACTTTTTCCATTGCTGCCATATTTTATAACTTTGATGTATGTATATATTTTTTATTTATAGTTTTTTTACTACGACTTGATTTTTCTTAAAATAAAAAAAACTTATACACAGGCCTGTTATAGAGCTGTTGTGATAACTAGACGATATTTAATATTCGCATACCTAGTTTCTAAACTGTATTATTTGCATTTTACACTGATAATGTTTTTTAAAATCTCAGTATCTCTCAATATTTTTTAATCAATTCTTATCTTATCTTCTAATTGCTCGCGTTCTGTACAGATTAAAACTAATAAATTATTGTAGCTTTTGCATTATCTAATGATTGAAAAGATCCTCAAATAATTCACGGGCATTCATAGTTTTATATTCATGCGATGATTCGGCATATAATTAATTGATAAGTAAACAAAAAATAAAAAATTGTGTTAATGTTCATGCCGAAATACTGATAAACTTTTTGCATGTTATTTAATTTTGTTATTGTCAAATTTGTAGAAACATAACCGCTTTTAATTAGTCTACAACTGAATAGGTAGTTAAGGTCTCAGGTTCCTAGTTGTTATGACTCATCATTATTACTCATTAACGCTTAATATTTGCATCACTACTTATGCAATCTTTTTTAACTGTCATGTATATTGAAATAAATAAATGGAATAGTCTAAACACCCTCGAATTCGTTTTAACAAATATTAATTGATTTGTTGTAAGGACGTTACCGATTCGCTTTCATTCGCCGGCATCGAACTTGGACCGTTCCGCCACTGTCATTAATCAGCTGTTTTGGGCCGCTCGTGGGGGAAGTGCCTTCAGCCATAATGGCCGTCGGCTCAGTCACCGCACGACCGCGACGCGTACCACCAGCCTGCGTAAATATCGTAAATACGCTATCAATTCGCATAACAGTATTAGTTATTGAGTCGCGTTGATGCTAATAACAATAACCGTTTTTCTAACGCTAATAACGTATTGGTGCTATATTCGCCGGATGCCCTTGCGTGATATCCTTGATGTTTAGTTTTGGATACGACAGGATGTTCTGCTGCGTTTATTAAATGTTGTGTGAAGAATGTCAGTGCTTGGGTCTATTTAAACAACTACTAATGTCATCGATTTAGTTAGTTTCTTAAATAAATACTTCAGTTTATATATTCACGTACGTTTAACACTTAATCTATCAGTCACTAGTGGTTATATGCAATATAACAATAGCACAATAAAATCATTGTTCTCCTACGCGACAATGTTTTATTGTTTTGTTATTTTCTTTGATACATTGAACTCGTTTTGCGCAATATGGCAAAACATGACCGTATAATGTTATCGTTTGCATATCGTATGAAACGTGGTGTATTGGTATTGTTTAATTTTTTTAATGTTATATGACTCGTAAAATCAATGTTTCATTCATTGACTTTAACGGCAATGCCACCAAATTAGCCGAAATAAGTGACTTAATTTTATACTTTAAACTTTTCAATATTATTTTACGTTCATTCATTGTGGACAATCTGTGAAAGATAAACAGACATGATAGTTTAAAAGTTCATTATCTCGTTATATAGTCTTATGACACGTGAGAAGACCAAATTTAGACCCAGACATATAGTTTAGCGTAGACGTAATGATATAGGCCAGAGTCTGGGGGAATACTATTGATTCGTACGTCCCCTGGCATAGCTCCCTCGGAGTATAACCCTCCTGCATCTCAGCTCCCAATTGAATATCATACTTAACCTCTATGAAATATACATAGATATAACTTAGAATGTTATATCGTATTTTTTTTTCTTTGTGTTAAAGTAATGGATTAGGATTTTGACCGCTAAGCGTTAGTGTAAACACAATACTGGGTTCTGGTTTCAATGTTTTTTGCAGTTCCAATGTTTATTTTAACGGCTTTTAATTACACAGAACGAAACATCCTATATATAACTGACTTTCTATTGGCCTTATATAAATAATTAAGTTCGCAGAAAAGATGGTCGGACGAATATGCGCGCCGCGTACAGTTCATAACGCAATCCGAATTGCACACGTCTATCTGTATTTTAGAACGGTGCTTTTTAACCTTGTTACTGTCAAGGATATCCACTCAAATGCTTCCCGCAATTTACCAATACGTATGTTAGCGCGTAATAACACCTGTGTTTACGTTATACTCCTTATAGTTATACACGTCTGCCTTCTTGGAGAGATCATTGTCGATTGTGTTAACTCGATTGTTTTCAACAAGTTCTTAACTCGTGTTGTGTGATTTTTCTTAAATTTTCTGAACATCGGTTTATGTAAGTTGAGTGAGATGAAATATCAGGTGGCCATGGCCAACGGGAAAGCAGTTTTGCCCTTAAACGATGGTCACTTGAATGGGTCCTCGTATGGCAAGGGGGACCGATACACTGCGGCACCAAACGAGTAAGTTTCAACTGTAACATTGTTTTAACGTATAAGTCGCGTTTGCCAAAATTTGTCTACGCCTTAATGGGACGACGAACGACACGTTCGGCGACTCGTGTCGATTGCGAGCAAGAAATAGCGTATACTTGACTGGAATATAAACAGCTAGTATCGGAATGTTTCTGATATAACTCTCATATATTATATCGAAACAAGAATGTCTCATCCTGTTGATAAATAAATCGGGCCGTGGCGTCATACCGCTGCGATAAATACCGAAACGTATGTGCGTGAAGAAGAAGGAAGAAGGGGAAAGTTGTTTTGAGGTACTAAATAATCGACGGAATCGTAATACGTATTTATAGGCGGGGATGAGTTTGCCAATTCTATCAACTCATACACTGAGTTCTTTATAATACTGGAGAGGTTCTGGAGGTTGATCGCGTGTGCACTTGGCATTGGTTCGTTTTGTGCACAGCTGCCCAGTGACACTTCCCAGTGTTGCCCGCCTTGTCGAATGTCATTAAATGGGACATCGCTACCGGCGTAGCAGCTATATCTGGATCACCCGACATGATTAACGTCCCCAGTGTATTTGCGTTGCACTGGCAACACCGAGAGAACCCTGAATGCATGTTTACAAACAACGCGCGTATCAACGTAAGTCTTTGTTGCGCTTCGAGATGGCCGAGTTGAAACAATGAATATCGATGAGTCATGCTCAATTCGAAATTTGTGTGTTGTTAAATTCTTTGTGTGCTTAATTTTTTAACAATAAATTTGGATTGTCCATAATTTTTTTTATTTTTGATATTGGCTCGAATTTCGCATTGTAACATTAAACAGTTTCAAAGACAAACAAAATGATCCAAACTCGATAAATCGTGGATTGTCATAGAATGAGTTTGTAGAAACGTTTCTCCTTATTTTTTATCACTAGATTTACCACACCAGTCATTTTGACTTTACTAGGAAATTTAAGTTTGAAAAAAAAATATCTAGTGTTAAATTAGCTGTTAAATTAACTACTTCATACATTTCTGGACCCGGATATCGACTAATTAAACAAACATATTTTTACGAGCGTCCAAAAAGCCTACGTGACGATGTTTCTAGTTTCACTTTCGTCCGATACGTCGATGCTGTCCAACCGGCACCTCTATTCGTACACTGCAATTGGGTCGAGTATGTGTAATTTGCATAGTTTTCTATTCGTAAGCCACAAAGCCGGGCCGGCGGTCTCGTTATCGCACGTTTGACGTAACCGTTATCTGGAAGCAGTGGAAACTTATCTAGGCGATATTAGCATGTCTGATAGTATCGTGCTAGAATCCATTAACGATCGTTTCGCTATTTTCGTACCGTATTGGTGGTTTCCCTCTCTTTAATTGCCACACTTTTAAAAAGCTTTTCATGCTGTTTTTCTGTTTTTAAAAGTTACGTCATGAGTATTAAACGAATATATTTCTTTAAACATCGTATTTGGTCATCAGCTTCCTCGTGCGACTTTGTTGACGTACAAGGGAGTAAAAAAAACTATATGGACGCATTCTTCATTAGTGTACTGCTTCCTTATCGTGGTGATTAATGGCCTATAGCGATCCGCAATAAATAGGCTATCTGGTAATATAATTGCTAAAATCTAACCATACTTTTTGTGATTCGTTAAGCAAACGAAGAAATAGATTGTAATTAGCATATACCTTTAATACATTATAGGCACTTTATTAACATAAGTTGTCATAATGGAATCTACTGATAGCGATTTAAATAGTATAAAATAAACAAGCAATGTAACGTTGTTTCGCTTGTTTGAATATATTTCATATCATCTGTGAAACTGAGTGGCTTTACTATATTTAGAAACCGCAAGATATCTGTAACAAACCACTATCTGGTATCTGGAGTATTATTCTATATCGATGTTACAACAGCCTGTTAAAACAAAGGACTCGGGTAATAAATTCCGTGTATGAATTTCATATCAATAGTCCAAATTCAAAGAATTTGTGCGAGAAAATTAATTATGTATGAATGGTTTCGTCAATCCTTACTCTGAATGAGTAGTACGATGACCTCACCAGAGTTATTCTATCAAGTATTTGTACTACTATATTAATAACAATCAGAAGTAATGTGCAAACACTAACTGCCTTATCTCAGAACAATTTTGCCCTTTTAGTTGCAGATTGCGGTATTTGGTGCAAAATTCTTTTGTTCAATGGTAGCAAATAACATTTCGGGAATATCAATATTATAGAACGTATTCCCGGTCCAATTTTTGACGACAGTTTGAACTTTTTATAAATTAGTTGCTATGATATATTATCTCTAATGTGATCACAAAATGATTTGATAGTATATACATTGAAATGACACTGGTAATGAACTCTATTTGACGTATTTACGATTATCGATGATTACGATTACATATTCGATAATACGTGCTTTTAATTGCTACCCGCTTATCATTGATATGAAATTATATACTTACACCAAATAATATTTGTAATTTATATAAGGTAGCGTAAAGTGGTAACAACTAGCTACGCCTAACGTGGTAATCGCCAAGCGTTTTTATGCCAATAAAAGCGCTTTACATTTTTGTTACACAAGAAGTTATATGAATATAGAGTACAGATTTTATTGGTCATGCATATAGTTTAAAAGCAATTGTCTAATAAGAACAGTTTTTACATCTTCAGGTACGAACAATCGCTACATTATTCTAAAATAAACAATCTTAAAATTAACTCAACATTTGACATTTAAGCTAAGTGAAATATTTGTGTATTATTAGGTAATAAAAAATAGGTGTAAATATTTATTGGTATAGCCAAGTTTTTTATAACAGAAGTGTGCAGAATATCACAGTTTACATAATAAATTTATAGCTACGTCAATGTTTACTTGTATGAATTGAATATTTAACAACAGATTGAAGAACTTAATTGATTATAGTTCCTTTTAAAATTTAATAATTTCTCTTATAGCTGTCGCATTTATATGAGTCTAATTCAAATTTTAGTACAAACATTACAAGCCGAGCTCATGAGTTATTTCTTCAAATATATATATATATAAATAATCTGAGTGAATTAGATAGTAATAATATATAATTAACTTATTGACCGACGCTACCAACTCAATATTTCGTCAATAATAAAAAACTGACTAAACTGACTAAAAAAAAGGCTTAGAAGAAGAAAAGTTAGAAAGACGAGACGGTTTTCAACAGTTTGCTTAGACTTATATACTTCAAGTTTTTTCAACAGCAAATAACTACCCCACGATTAGATAAAATCATAATTTATCTGATTGTGATTCAAAATATTTGTTCTAAGAATGGTTACCTAGCACTTTGTATTATTTATTCAGATACTATCTATGACGAATAATACAGTTATACGGATATTATTGTTTTTAATTATATCCTCGCAAAAAAGCACCGATTACTACCAATGGATAATCGCGTGGCTTATTAAAAATCCTAATTTAATGAGAAAAGACTACTACTTGGATATTACCACTACCTTGGGATCCAATTATATGATACTGTCAGCATTATGCATAAATTAGATCTAATAATTATATGTACATTTAAAATTGACGGTAGCCGGATTATCTCCGTCATTTTGACGTTTAACATCTTAATTTGTCCGGGTATAATAATTACAAACCTGTAAAGTAACTGTATTATTTATCATTATTTCTTATTCTAATCTATACTTGAAAAAAATATTGTCCTTATACCTTTACTTGATTCTTGATTTAAGCTCGACTTGAGATGATTATGTATGCTAATTACGGTAGAGCAATCGATTCGTTCACCACAATTTTCCTTCTTCTACTTTATTTTCTTATCAAACTTATACAGTAAACCGCTGTGTAGGTCTTTAAACCATAATATTGTATCTTAACTTGAGTCGATCGAAATTCTATATAATTATTAGATTCTCTAGCTACGAGCTTTATAATCTTAAGTTTTTGTCTTATTATTCTAAAATTTTAAATATAGTTCTATAATAATAAACGATATATATCGTTATTATATGTTATGCACCTAAAAACAGCAAAATTCCAAAACCCTTAAGAAAGTATATAACGCGATATCAAACTCTAAAGCTACTATGTATTCTATTAATTAATCTGAGAGAAATGTTAACCTAACATTTTACTTTATAAAACTTTTAGGGTACGTTTTATACATTGTCCTAGTAATCACATTTTTTGTAGTGTTTAAAATTAGGTTTCTACAAATGGCGAGCATAAGAATCATCGTAGCGTTGACCTGAAACAAAACAACTTGACCTCAACAAGGAAGTCGACACGACCGTATTTTTTCCGCGGTTCTTATTATAACAATTCTGTACGACGACTGATAAATATGAATCTGGATTATAACAAAAATATTACGTAGTTTGATACAAAATATAACTTTGTTGCCTTAAAAACATTTACCAGCATAGTGTTGAAGAGATATGGAAAAATACTAAAAACTATTCTAGACTCCCTTTGATATTAATCTACATCGCTTTTTAAATAATTTTATGATAATTCATTAACATAAACATTTACTCTACAAATCTATATAAAACAAGATGTAATGAAATAATAGCAATCATCAGAATAACATTGTAGCATCCTGTTTATCTATGTTGCCAGTGGTTGTAAACAATAAATTAAACACTAATCCCTAATAGCGTACACGTAGTCTATGAAGCGTGAAGTTCCTTTCCTTCATATTTAAAAGGTGAATTTTCACACTAAGGTATTACGAACAAACTTGATTCTCCGTGATAGCACTATTACTTTGATTTGTTGCATTAAAATATGGCCTGTGTCAATGGCAATATATTTTTAGTTTAATATAATGCAATAGTTTTCTATAAAGAATATATAATGAAAGATAAGAATGAAAAATAATCCTTTAGTTATGTATGCTTTCGATGATAATAAGTAATTAAACTTGCACCCTTATTGATATTGGAGAGTTTGACGTTTTTATACCATGATATTTTATAGTATGTACGCAAAAATACCTTTTGAAAACTGGCAAGCTGCGAGCTAAAATATGATGGCAGTGTTGATAGATATGAATTATTATAATTTATCATCTAAATCGAAAAGCCACTCATAAAAATTATGAAGATCATTGATCTAAAAGCGTATTAGGAAATGATATTAAGAACATTTAGACAAAAAAAGTAACTTTTTTTTAATAAAACGTGATTGGGAAGTAACAATGAGGGTCAATTAGAGACAAAGTTTAAAAAAAAACGTATTAATAAGATCTGGCATATAATGCATGAAAAAGGATATTTTTTACATTACATCATACATACATCATCAGCCTGTGTTAGTCCACTGCTGGACATAGGCCTCCCTAATATACCCCTAACCATAGGGGGATTAGGACCGTATCCCACCACGCTGGTCCAATGCGGGTTGGTGGGTGGACCGACTTTTTACATGCCCATCCGACGCATGGATCATCTTACTTTTCAGACAATTGGGTGATCGGCCCAAATTGCCCTAACCAACTAGGAAACAACAATGAAAATTTGTTGCGTCCCGCAGGATTCGAACCCAGACCTCCGGTTTCTAAAGCATACGCCCTTACCACTAGGCTACGGAGGCAGTTTTTTACATTTTTTTGTATTTTTTTTTTTTTTTTTTACATTATAAACTGGTAAACATTGCTGTTAATGCGACATTTGAAATGACCATTTCATTCGCCCGTTAATATACGACTATCGCCCACGGCTTTTACGAACGTGTTGTGTTCTTTGTTCCAGAATATTCGTGAACAGGTCACTGCACTTGGAAAATGTTAAATTCTACGGGTTCGACATGGACTACACATTGGCTGGTACGTAAACAAATAAAGTATGCAACGGTTTAAGATTCTATTGTCTTAAGTTCTTTATGAGCTCACATGTTTATTGTGAGCTCGAATTTTACTAAAATTTGTCTTATGCTTTATTCAATTAGTTTATTTTATTCAGCTCTTTTTATTTTATTTAAAAATCTTTCTGATGTTTAGCTCTACTGTCTATTTCGACGAGAGATGATTGTACATTAAGTGCACTTGCATCGTCTAGGTTTTAGGGTCATTCAAATTTGATTTATTGAATGATAAAGTGTTAGTCGCTACTGATAATGTATCAGTTGTCTTCTAAATTAACAATTTACGATAAAGTAAATGTTTGAACTTTGTTCCATTTACGTAATCAGAACGCGTTAATGCACATAACTGTGCAAAACATGTTGAACGTAACTCATTTATTATGTTGTGATGACGTCACCTCCTAGTGTCATCTCGAAATAGCATTAAAACATTTCACGTGTTTTGCACGAACGATACATTCGATCAGCCAATTATATTTATGTTTTACTATCCATTTTCAGAATATAAATCGCCACAATACGAAACTCTAGGTTTTAACTTGACCAAAGAGCGATTAGTAAAGAAAGGGTATCCTCGAGAAATATTAGAATTTGAATATGATCCTTCTTTCCCCGTAAGGTAAGTTATTTTGTGAGAAATTTACTTTTATTTACTCCAAACATAAATTATTTGTCATGCGTACCGCATACGTGAATGTGCCGTTTATTTTTAACGCAATGGAAAAGTTTTCGTTTGGGCTCATGCGTACATATTACGTGATGTACTTGCATTAATGTCGGGTGCAAAATGATGGACGTCAAACCCAATCTTATTAAGATTTCTGGGTATTTATTATAGTCCGTAAATATTACATCTAATAGTTATTTTTTATAAAGAATAATAATAAATAGTTTTTATGTAATGTTTATTCAGGAAAATTTTATTTTAAAATTGTATTGGATCCTAAGTGCTGAGTAGAGCACTTAGGATCGTCATAAAATTTTTGGCAAAGCGCTTAAATTTTTTTGGTTAGGCGTGTTTTAAAATGTTTTTTTTTTTTTAATTTATTAGCGTTTTACGTTTCGGAATTTTACGGCACAGTTTATGTGATCAAAGAACACACGAGGTACATGAAAGACGACAAGATACACATGTTTTTAAAGTAAATCCTAAAAAACTGATTTTGATAGTATTTAAATTTGTTCTAAAATAAAGTGGAATAAAATATTTTAAAGTTAAAAATAATAAAGCACACGCAAGAAGACGCGTGGGGTGCGAGAGCCAATAAAATTATTAGTACCTATATTAATAAATTGTAAGCCTGGATATTATTGCGATAAAGTATTTCTAGTATATCTCTAATATTAATATGTGATGGTGCCTTAATTAAAATAGTACACCTAGCTAGCTGTATACCTGAGCGAAATAAGAGATGAAATTTACATTGTCAGACAGTAATTTGAAACTGTTTTGGAACCAAATAGTATGGCGGCCTATATTTTCATTACGACTACTAGCTGCGGTCCGACTGTGTTCTTTTCTTTTTTGGTTTTTTTTATGGCATACGCAGGCAGACGAACAGTCGGGCCACCTGATGGGAAGTGGTCACCGACGCCCATGGACATTGGCAATACCAGTGCTATCGCCAACGCGCTGCCTACCGTAGGGTGGTAAGTCTCGTTTACCCAGTAAATACGCTGGCTACGGTGCCCTTCAAACCGAAACACAGCAGTGTTTTCACACTATTGCTTCGCGGCGGAAATAGACACCGCGGTGGTATCCGCCCAGACGGTCTCTTGTAAAAAGGGGACTTACCACCGGTAAATGTTCCTTATTCTCATATTGTTGACTTCTCAAATTTTTCCCGTAACATTTTTTTTCAAAACAACTTTTTGCTACAACACGCCATTAAAAGAATTAGCTTAATCGGTTCACCGGTTCTCTAAATTTGCCTTTAGTAACAATTTCAGGGAGTAATTTTTATAGTTTTGATGACAGCGGTCAGCATCGCATTTACAGCAATCTTCAGCGCGTTAGGGTTCGACATGATACTAAGTTCACGTAAACTTCATCTCTAATTTAGCTCGGGTAAAATTGAGTCGAGCTACTAGTTTCTACCGTCTATTGTTATTTATCGATTCAAATTATACCCAAAAGGGAGCCCAGGTACGTTAACCGCCGTTAGAGATTGACATTTAGCTTTTGTCTATGAAAATTACGATTTTCAATTGTTGTAGAATCTGATGTTATTTAAAATATTTTAATTATGTTAGTTCCTCCCTCTAGGTTTAACTAAAGTCACACCTGCGTTTCAGATAAACTCGAAAATATTTTCATTGGATATTAAGCCAATCAGAAATGCCGCAAATATTTTGAGGTTTATTTTTTATATTAAATTCTTCTCTATAGTTCACTTCTATACTTCAGCTACACTTACAAGCCTAACGTTCTTTTTGTAATCTATATTTGGCGTTGATAAATAATTCTAACATTAATTTCAGAGGTCTATGGTTCGACACGTTGTACGGGAACTTACTAAAAGTCGATGCGTACGGTAACATTTTGGTTTGTGTGCATGGATTTGAATTCTTGAAGCAGTAAGTGACGGTGTTGCTATTATATTTTCCTTTTACTTTGCTTTTGTTTTTATTTTATTGATTGTATAATTTACAGTTCTCAAGTGTACGAACTTTACCCGAATAAGTTTTTAACCCTGGACGAATCGAGAGTATACGTGTTGAATACACTGTTCAATCTACCGGAAACATATTTGATCGCGTGCTTGATAGATTTCTTCACAAATTCCCACAGTACACTAGGTAAGCTTTAAGATAACTGTTGTAGAAATTTCGTAGATGGGCAATTATTAGTATAATTATCATTAAGCATCGTGTGATGATGATTGAAAATTTATTTTAAATAAAACGTTTTTTGGTGTATGTATGAAAACTTCACATTACAACTTGTTATTACGCATTTTAGACACTTTAAATCTCGTTATTAATATATGGACCAAATATGCTTGTTTATTAAAGAACTTTAAAAATTCAATAGCTTTGAACCCGACCGACCCCATGATTACTCGGATATTTGGCTAGGAGGAAAAATAATTTCGATAGTTTAGTTTTTTTATCCTACTATAAGCTACCAGGAAATACATAAAGTAAAGGCCATTATTATTATTTCAAAACTGCTTTTGACCGGTAACTGAGTTCTATTTACTATTACAATTATAATACGTTCCTTCGTCATAGAGAGAAGACGGGAGTGAGATGCGGCGATCTGGCGATGTCCTTCAAGTCGATATTCCAGGACGTCCGTAGTGCGGTCGACTTCGTCCACATCCACGGCGACCTAAAGTCGAAGACTATTGAGAACTTGGAGCTGTACCTGAAGAAGGACGAGAGGCTGCCGATGTTCCTATACAGGATAAGGGAGAGTGGCGCTAAACTGTTTCTTCTGACGAACAGCGATTACAACTTTACGGATAAAATCATGAACTACCTGTTCGATTTTCCACACGGCGCTCAGGTGAGTTTGTTTCCAGTCATCATCATCATCATCAGCAGCAGCCTGTGCTAGTCTACTGCTGGACATAGGCCTACCCTGATGCACGCGTTCTCCATTAGGGGGTTTTTGGACCGCATCCTACCACGCCGGTCCAATGCGGGTTGGTTTTTACATGCCCATCCGACGCATGGATCATGTTACTTTTCAGACATTTGGGTGAACGGCCCAAGTTGCCTTAACCAACTAGGAAACAACAACAAAATTTCTTGAATCCGCAGGATTCCAACCCGGTTTATAAAGCACTCGCCCTTACCACTAGGCTACTAATTGTAGTACGTAATGTATTATTGCTTGGTAAGACAAAAAAGTTATTTCTCATTTTTTCAGTTGATACAGCAAGTATATGATAAATTCCTAAAAGCAAAAGGTTCTTATTACACAAATTGGCCTATTAGATTATTTTCAAATCCCATGGGTCACTGGATATCTGTGGGCGGCAATGCTTGTTGTTTTAAAGCCCGAGACCTGCCTGCGCTTTTTCTATTCCCCGCGTTGACGTAAATCATAATGATCTAATAGAACAGATTTTATGGTTTAATCTTCGTTATAAATATCCTTAATATTATATTATAAAAGAGATTAAATGGTTATAATTATTTTTGCAACCCTATTGAAAAACACTATGTTACATCAAATTTACCTAGTGGTTTTACTAGCTTCAGCAGAAATATTTACATCATTAATACTCCTCTAGCTTATCCCCTGTAAAAAGAAGACCTTCAAGTTTTTTACTTTAAGATGGAACCGATAAAGACACTACAATATCGTGATGAAAATAAAAAATTGAAATATTTAGTATTGGACTTATAATTTTTTTAGCATAGCCATATTTGTACATATTTTAATATAATTTTTCATCTACTATATCTAGTTAAGATATAGAAATATTTTCAATAATTGTTATAACTGTACTACATTTTTTAGGCAAGAGACACGTGTAGCAGGATGTGACGAGATAGCACTAGTTCTATGTCGTGTCGTTTTATGATATAAAGTCTCGTTTTATGAACAGTTAAATACAATTGGAACTAATATTTTACGACATTTCCTTGCGTCATCCGAACATAACATCGGAACCGTTAAAGGATGTCGATTTTACGACTTCAATAAGAATGTCGCACTAAATAAGTTTTATGACTTTAATTTATATCGCAATAGAAGAAATGTGACAGAATTCAGTCTGTAACTCTCTGTAATATACTTAGATTATAACAGCGCTTAATGAGATTTGGTTATGCAAATAAAGTCTGAAGTCAAACTCTAAAGGCGTTCAACGTAAAGCTCTCCCATTAATCAGCCGTCGCGCGACGGTTGAAGTTTTGTGGCGAACACCAATTGCAGCTTCTATATTTTAGTGCCATAAGCATTTCACGTAATATTGACTCAAATGTTAATTGCGATACAATTATAGTTTAAGTCAAATAGTTGGTGTTAACTAAGTAACCCATAGCAACTAAGCTGAGGTCTGCGTCGACAGTCTAATAATAGCAACACTATATGTTACTATTAATGTTTTATAACGTGACAAATGGACGTAAAATTTTTTTACTTTACCAAGATTTTTTTATAAACTTAGTTTTGGACTATGTATAGTAAAATATGCAATGCAAAATTACAAAACCTTAACGAAACTCTCGTTTACATATATGTATACGTAAGAATTATTTAATTATGTAATGTCAAAGACATGTTTTTGGTATTGTGAATGAATTATGAGCCTATTGCAAGATCGTTTTTAGTTTAGAATCCTAAAACCACTTTTGAAATACATAAATACTTGCAATGGACTACATTTATACTTATTGCATTTAAAACCTATTTTATTTCTGTACAAAGGTTCCCGTTTCTGTTATACTACTAAGTTTTGGTACTAAAGTCAGTCTAAATTATAAGCAAATTTTAGCGCGGTGCCTATTTCTGCCACGAGTAATGCAGGCTTGTATCCATTTCAGCTACATTTCACTATGCAAAAGCGGAGACTTGGCGTCTTGTTTAACTAGTAATTACACTAGTTAGTTTTTACTCGAAACACTGACGTATTTGCACACTATTGTTTTGCCACACAAATAGGTACCGCTGCGCTATTTCTAGTCAGTTCCCTAATTTAATATATGTACTGCAGTAAATTTAATTTAATTTATTAACACTTCATTTTACTCCTACGAAACGGCGTCGATATTGCTTGTAAAGTAACATTATATAAATGAATCGGTGGGCGTTCTAACCGTAGGTTTGGAATGCGGTGTTGAGAGTCTATGCGTTAGTGCCTTTCTATGTTAATCACTTAAGTTATACGTAAGTTATTCGCTGAGTTATGTTTATACACTAACTGCGATTGCGTTTGCAGTCATTCGAACAACGTATAGTGCAGATGCAAAGCATTAATGTGGCCGTTACTATTTTTATGCGTACGATTTTTGATATAACTATCTTTATTATAAATAATTAACTGCCTACGTAGCCTAGTGGTTTGGGCGTGTGCTTTAGAAACCGGAGTTCGTGGGTTCGAACCCTGTCTGAAAAGTAAGATGATCTATGCGTCGGGTGGGCATGTTAAAAGTCGGTCCACCCACGAACCCGCATTAGACCAGCGTGGTGTGATACGGTCCAAAACCCACTTATGGTTACGCTTATTAAGTTTGATATTAGACTTTGTTAATATAAATTCTGGCTACTTCTTCTATATTAAAACCATAATAATTTTACAATGTATGGAGACATTTAACACATCAATCTTTTTCTGTACACTGATAAGGTACGTTAAGGCGTTTCACGTAAAACGTTGTTTTAGTGGATTCTCTGAAGGAAAGATATCTACGTCACTGCATCGCTATGAATTTGTTTAATTATAAACTTAATTTCCATATTTCAACTTGGTATACTGAAATGTTGGATAGTAGGAACAAAATCGATTTTTAAAATCGCTTACACTCACGTAGTTCGTTTTCAATTTTCTGTCATATGGCATTTTGACAAGGTGTAAAGATCGTTTTCCTTGCACATACTTCTTCAAAAGGAAGTAATAAAAGCAGTTAAGGCGTTAAGTAAACCCATCCTACTTGTGCATTTTGTAGGTTGTGTAAGAAAACAAATTGTTTTAAAAACAGAGTCTATCGGGGCACTTTTGTAATACTTATAATAATATTCTGACTAAGATTTTGTGTATCTTAAATTAATTACAATCTTATTTAAGTTATGCGTATTGTAATTTTATGCTGTAAATTAGATTGCGGTCGGATTTTGTTGACATTCAAATTAAAGTAATAATTTATTCTAATTAGGGTATATGATACCTAGGTAATAAACGTGTAATGCAAAGATATCTAACTCGTTTGAAATTCAATGTGCATTATTTTGTATTGTGTAAAACTATTTCTCGCATTTAAGCATTGGTTTAATACAATCTATTTAGTTTATATATACAGTCCTATATTTAGATATTTATTTTATATATATAACTCTATAAAGGATAAATATTAAGGTAGACTAATGAATTCTAAATTCCTAAGCTCTGTATTAATTCTCTTTACTAGTTGATTAATATGTTGTACCAAATCTTCTAGCTTTTCCCACAACTATCAGACAATTCAATAAAAGATACAGTGACCCGTCTTCCACTCATACTGATGACTCAAAACAAGTCTCCAATTAACAATTTCCGTTGCAGCCCAGCGACCCGCATAGGAACTGGAGGACATACTTCGATTGGATCGTGGTAGATGCGAAGAAACCATTGTTTTTCGGCGAAGGGACGACATTACGTCAAGTGGATACGTTGACCGGTGCATTGAAAATGGGCCATCATGTCGGGCCACTGCACGAGGGGCTTGTTTATTCGGGCGGTATGTATTATTTCTATATGTAAAAGCCCAATAATTTATGGAATTAAATGTCAACTCGTTATCCAGCTGTCCGATGACGCTAAAGCTAAATTAAGTGATTGTTATCGGCAAAACAGTAAAGAGTACTCAATATTTATGTTTTGACGTTTTCAGTTTGCCAGTAGGTCTTTTTATAAGTTCTAGGTGTTTTTTTACACGTAGGTCCTGTTCAATTATGTGTTGTATTTAAAACATGTAATAGATAAACGTCTGACCTGATGATGATAGATAACACTTAGTAATAGAGCAAAATTACTTTTGAAGTTTTGGAATACTTTTAATTTTTTTTAATATTTTTTTCACGATTCATCTATTTACTACCTTCTACATATCATATATGTTATCACATCATAGTTTCTATAATACCAATGTTCTCTAGCTCATTAAATAAAATCTAGAATCTGTCTGTGAATGAGAGTAGTCGTATGACGCCGTTGCTATGGTTACGTTCAGCTTATACGTTCTAGATTTTATGATGCCCTAGTATAATCAACAACTTTTGTCTATAAATAATAACATCTTCAGGCTCGTGCGACGTGTTCACCGAGCTGATAGGCGCTAAGGGCAAGGACGTGTTGTACATCGGCGACCACATATTCGGCGATATCCTCAAGTCGAAGAAGATCGGCGGCTGGAGGACCTTCCTCATAGTGCCGGAGCTGGTGCAGGAGTTGCACGTGTGGACTGACAAGTGTCAGTTGTTCGCGCAGCTGCAGAACCTAGATGTGCAGCTGGGTGATATGTACAAGTGAGTGGTTGTGTTAGTTTGTTTAGAGATTCTCTATTAAGTTAGTCGTTGAAGTGAATTCAATTACTAGTTCGTCCTGGAAAATCTACTGATAGAGATATGTAAGATAGATTACAGATAAACATTGAATTGGTTGGAGTAAAAAAATTGAGGTTATATTTTAAGAAAGAAACTTTTTGCTTATAATAAAGTCTATGGTCACGGGACGGACTGGTTATAGATACTTAAATTTGTAAAGGATTTGAGCTTAAAATAGTTTTATTATACAGCAGGTTTCGCGTTAAACACAGGGAAAAATATATATTAATCAATATTAATCAATAGAATTAAGCCTTAAGTATTAGTTGTATTCCTTCTAATTTGAAGACTATAATGACTATATGTCCATGTTGCAGCGTTCGTCAATATTCGTAAATTATTTAATATCTCTCTTGCATTGTTCGAATTTTTGCACATACCTGATATATTTTTGTTAAACCGGTTGTGGCGAACATTTCGACGTTTTACACAATACATGGGTCCTAGCTTTTGATGCAGCGTCTTCTGACAAAGCAACGCTAAACCGCTCCATTAGTTTCATATTTTGTAATTTTTTAGGACTGTAACATATTTAGACGTTTTTAGTACAATAAGTACAATTTCTGAATGCAATGTACATTAGTGACTAATTTTTGGGGCCTGACTACTGGTTATCATAACCAGTTGGCGTTATTATATCGACGTTTGTATGTAGTATAGGATATAGTAACCTTGTTAATAAAGAGCAATAAATTAACCTCTTCTATTAAAAAAAATTGGGAGTAATGTAGAAAACCAATAGGCCACAAATTTCAGTACGCGGACTTTCGGACAAATTATTTCGCTTCTCTATGTATTGCGTCAGTGGAATTATTATTAAAAACTTTTGTGACGCGCTCATTACCGTTAGTTTAATGAGTTTGATAAATTTCGTTAAATTAATAAACTTGTGTTGATTTAGTTTTGCAATATCGACTTAAATTCGTATACTACCCGCATACCACGACTTCGCTCGATGTATGATATCAATCTCCCTTATTCAAACAACCGTGTTACGTCACCATATTGTTTGCGAGAAGCAAACGATCTAATGTGTACGCGCTCCGGTAACTGCAAACACGCTAATGACTTTTGTTTCCCTCAACAGATGGAAAAATTATAGATATTTTATATAATAACATGCTTGTTTAGTTAGTTCGAAATGATATCTAATGATTGTTATTCATCTAAGTGAAAAGAATACAACATAATAATATATGACTGCCTTTTTCCCGAGGTTTCGAAACTCGTCCACGATACATTCGTAGGAAGTTCGTAGGAAGGAAGTTGGTTCGAATTTAAAGACTTGAGATCAAGTTTAATAACGTTAGGCTAAACAGGGTTTTAGGCTTTTCAAGGCGGGACCTGTCAACTTAGAATGTTAACAATTAATACGAACGTTTTATGAAGTAATAAGAATCTTACATATTTCTGCCCTTTTTATGAGAACGTATCGTCAGTTACTTTGTAACTCTGAGGGCTGAGCCGGATTAATGGCAGTGAAGTGGTACGGTAAATCTTAACAAGTAGGATTATGTGAAAATTCTACCTGGCTTTACTTTTTCAAAATATGAAACATAATATACATAGCGGTGTTTTTTACTTAAACAAACTTAGATGATGAAAAATGAACCGACAAATGGTACTTTAACAATGTTTACTAACACAATATATATCGGAAAAGTTAGCTAATTGCATAATACTATACGTAATCACTACGCCTACACTATGAAACGTAGAACGCGGATATGGTAGCAAAATATTTGTGGGCAAATGACAAGCATTGCTTATCGTCTACGTCAATGTGTCACACAGATCAGGTTTTATATCACTCGTGAAACACGGGGTCATTTCATTTATGATTATGGAAGAGAGTGGTTTGTTAGCTGATGAGAGGTTATCAACAATTTCTCTATACATTCGCGTGAAACTCAGATAAATTAAAATGTTGTATAAAATACCAGGATTTTGACTTAATTATATGAAACGGTTTTGGCGAAATAAGGCTATGTTATTGGTTAAACATCAATTGATTTTATAGACATTAGACAAACCGCTGTCATCGGCGGTCCAACAACAAATTATGGGCATTATTATTATACCCTATATACTAGGATCATAGTATATTTTTAAATGCAAGCGGAGCCAAGCTAATAAGATACGAAAGGACATGGGTCACTTTCCATACAATGCACGGCTATAGAAATATCTTTAGAAAAATTATTTTTTTTTAAAATAAATTTTATAAAATTTAAGGGCATTTTATTAATGGCATAATAAAAATACCTAAAAATTGAAATTAGCATGACCAAGTTGCATTGGTAATATTCAAGAAGTTGCCATAGATAGATTTAAAATATATTTTTACTTTAAACAATACTCATTAGCTTATAAGAAAAAAACACTATATTGCAAAAAAACTATCAAAATATATTAATAATTATAAAATTAATATAAATATTGTATCTTAACAAAAATATTTATACATTTAAACCCGTGGAATCAATCATTACATGGTTGAATAATTATTGTCCTTAATTTTTAAAATCGATTAACTAAATATGTTAATATGTTTCGCTAGTAGTTAGTAGTTTTAGTGAAAACCCAAAACTATATGTTGTTTCACCAACATGGTATGCATGGTGGAAATGGAAAATTTTTCACGTTTATAAGTTCACAGTAGACATTTTGAGAAACATTGCTAAAAAGTTGTTTGGTTCCCGCAGTACTCGAGCCTACGGCCTCCGATTTGAAAAGCTCACGCCCTACCGCTAGGCTACTGAGCAGTAATATAATAAATAACTATGTTATAATAATCAACCTATCCATTGTTCTCAGAGACCTAGATTCGAGTACCAAAGAGAAGCCTGATATATCCAAGCTTAGGATGTCGATCCGTGACGTCACGCACAAGATGGACCTCGCATACGGCATGCTCGGTTCGCTCTTCCGTTCTGGATCAAGACAGACCTTCTTCTCGTCCCAGGTATTATGCAGAAATGCTGGATGTTTAATTTTCTAGTAAAATAATTAAAACTAGGAGAATTTGAAAAAATGTTTGTCCAATAAAAAAAATTATTACAATTAATCAATGTATATTTTTCTGGTGATAATATGATTCAACTTCGATTCAGTCCAGTTATTTATTACCAATTGCATGGTGTTTAGAAATGTTGAACTACAGCATACGTGCAATTTAGTTGGTAGTTAAGGAAGAATAATATTACTCTAAAACTGACCATTTCGTTGCTTGACAGTCGGTACTATGCCTTATATCAGTCATCACACGTTCATTTTCGAAACATTGTTTTCCGTAGCAAAAATGTGGCATCTTACTGATAGCGTCGTTATAAGAGAATTGTCGCACAGTGACAATTCACCAATAACGACCCTAGACATATGACGTCCCTCGTTGTTTGTTGTCGTTTTTTCATTTTGCTCTGGTATAATTAAATATCTTAAATACTGCCTCCGTAGCCTAGTGGTATGGGCGTGTGCTTAAGAAACCGTTTTTAGTCTTGCGGGGTACTCAACAAATTTTCATCGTTGTTTCCTAGTTGGTTAGGGCAATTTGGGCCGATCACCCAATTGTCTGAAAAGTAAGATGATCCATGCGTCGGATGGGCATGTAAAAAGTCGGTCCAACCCGCATTGGACCAGCGTGGTGGGATACGGCCCCCCTAATGGATAGGGGTGTATTAGGGGAGGCCTATGTCCAGCAGTGGACTATCACAGGCTGATGATGATGATGATAATTAAATGTAAATTGATCGGCAGGTGGTGAGGTACGCGGACCTCTACGCGGCCTCGTTCCTGAACCTGATGTACTACCCGTTCTGCTACATGTTCCGCGCGCCCGCGATGCTGATGCCCCACGAGTCCACGGTCGCGCACGAGCAGAGGTTCACCGTCGACACGCCGACAATCGATCGGTAAATTTTTATTCTATACGTTAGCCGAATAAAAAATGGATTTAACCTAAACATAATAAAACTATATTTAGTGATTGGTCAAAGTTAATTACCACCAAAAAGTCAGACATTATAAACATCGACTCGAGAAGTGACAATTCCTAAATTAAGGCCTTCTAAAACAAACCATATCTATTGTAGGCATATTTATAAACTATACCTTTACTGTATGTAATAAACATAAATATATAGTTACAGTATTAAAATACCAGAAGAAAAAAAGAGTTATGAAAGGAAATAGAGTGAGTGTTTAATATTTTTGCTAAATGATATTAAATTAAAGTTCCAGGCATCCAAGTGCTCAGAGGCCCTACACGGTTCTATCGGAGGAAACTTCCCTGGAAGATGAGACAAACACGGATGTTACAGATACGAAGGTATGGTATCTAAATTTTTAAATCCACAAGAATGTATTTTATACATAGGATATTATTTAGCAATACTGTACAGAATCAAATTTTGACATGCATTTAAAAAAGATAAGTTTTTTTTAGTTATTAATATAGTTAGTTGCTCATAACAGTACTTACTCATAATACTACTGCTTAGGGTTTGTAAGAATTGAAAAAATCATCAATAGTGCAAAAGTTTAAATAATTAATTATACAAAAGCATACATATAATTAATATATAAATGTTATATTATTGAATAAGATTTATTTACAACAGGGTCAGGGTTCGGTCCCGCACGTAAGGCCGGAGACCCCGAGACAGCTAACGCACACACACGACGAGGACTGCTCCGACGACGAGGACGTCTCAAAGTCGGCCAACAAATAATCATTATCAATAAATAATATTAATTAAATCAGTGAGTTTTAAAACTCGCCTGATAGTCGAGACGATTACACTTACAGGGCACATACAGACTGTGTAGTTAAGTCATGGAATACGCCCTAACGTTTATAGTCACCGGTATATATGTAGAATGGTTTTTTTTATAACCGAAAATGGATTATTTAATAGCTGAGCTGAATGATATATTACTTTTCAGCATACAAAAATGTTTAGTTTGCGATTGGTGAACCATTGCTTAGTGATTAACAGGTCAGTAGCGGTCCACCAATCGGAACGCCGTTGCCATTGGTTACATGGTTAACGCTTTATATCTCATTTGGCTCGGGTACATTTTGGTCGCCTAATTTTGAGATTGTAATCATTAGACTTAACCAACTACTAAGAGAGATGCGACTTCGCTGTGGATCAATATCCGGATGGGTCGTTTTATAAACATTTGGCATGGCTATAGTTAGTTGTAACCTCTTATTAAGGCCTAGTTGTTATTTTAACGTTTCTAAAACGAGCTTTAGCTGTACGAGTACGTAATTTGTTTTTTTTTTACGAATACAACACTGGCCGATAGTCAATTTTGGCAGTTGAGACAATTTAAATACGTGGTTAGTGATCACCATCGAACATTCTAGAAACTTAATCAGAACCGTAATACGATAAGCGTCCGTTTTTTGTATACCATTATTTCATATATTTATAAATGTTTATTGTTTTTTTAAGCTTTACGTTCCGTTTGTTTTGTTTGTGTACATAGTCAAAATTTTATTTTTGTTTTAAAAACGTTATGTTTATGATGTTATAAAGAAACGCAAGCGTTCTAGCGTCTATAATTGTGCATTTAAATATTTCGAGCATACAAAATTTACTGATTTTTTTTGTCATTTCATCGTGATTCAATATGTCCGAAACACGCTTAGTGTTGTAGGTACAAAGTGTTGATTATATTAATTAGTTAGCGTTTAGGAGAAATATGTGATTATATCGGGAACGATTTTATATAAAAACTATTATCTTGTCACGCAGAATGTTATTATTGCGAAATAAATACAATGAGCAATATAGAAATGTTGTTTTTATTTTGATTTTCCTCTCATAATAGTAAGTCTTCTAGATATTCTTCGAATTCCTCCTCGCGTGACTTTTCTTCGACTTCTTGAGCTGGAATAAATAGTTAGTAAGATTTTTATTTTACTCTTTACTAAAGTAATAATATATAGAATCTGTGCGAACAAAATGTTACGTCAAATAATAATGTTGTCTACACAGAACACTTCTTATGGTCGGACTACCGCGTCCTGATTGACTCGTTGTTTCGCTTAGGAGTTTATTTTATTACGTAAATTTCAAACCTTTATTGGCTTTGGTTTAAAATGTTTCCGTGAGTAATAACGTGTCCTGACGGTTGTCTTTGTTATAGCCTATTGTTAATAATATGTCTATATGTATATCTATTTGCCGCGATTTAGGGTAAAAAATAGTAAACATAGACATCATGAAAAAGGGCAGGTAGGTTAATGATAAAAGTTTGTTGTAAAACGTCAAATGTTACATTTACGGGGTATTGTGTACGGTAGTACTGCCTTTATCTATAAACTCACGCCGAGTTTATTATGAGCAGGGCATATCAATCACTCAGGTTCCCTTTTACACACTACATTTAATAAAAATGATAAATGCGTACTATAAAAACCTTAAGTTTGTAGGTCTCTTTTTATCAGTGATCTGCCTGGAGCAGTACTGCCGCGGCGCCTGTTTCTGTCCGTAACTAGTAGTGTGTAAACACTGAAATGCAAGACTGGAAGAGTCTTGGAAGGGAATCTTAGACTGCGTAATTCTTGAGTAAACTAGAGCTATTATCCCAGTGCGCTAAGCTTATTTGTGGCGACGCTGCGTTTATTATGGGCATTGTATATCACGTGCCATGCGGTATACTGATCTACTCGCTTTATTGCTATAACCAGTGAAAATGTACATCTATAATTCAGAAAACACTGGACTAAAACTAAAAGCTGACTTAAAACTGTTATGTCTTAGGAAAATTGCTAGATAGTAGAACAATTTATCGGTCCTTACCCTTCTTCCACAAAGACTCGTCCTTATTAGCTTCCGTATTAACAATTTCCTTTGAAGTACTCGGTTCCGATTGGATTTCTTCCAAAGGTTGGCTCTCATCTTCGGGGCACGAGTCTTCTCCGTCATCTCTAGCCTTCTTTCTTTTCTTTTTCTGACTCTTCTGGAGTCGTTTTACTTCTCGTTTCTTCGACTTGTAGTTCAACTTTTGAGAGCATTCCGGGCACAAACCTGAAGCATAAATGACATACAGAAATGTTACGTTTTCTAAAAAAGAGGCAACCGGAGAAATTAAGAAATATAAATAGGCTATGAAAAATCAGATACAAAACATGATATTTTAAATACGACAAATTATGATTGCCAAAAAAAGAAACCGTAGAGTTTCTTGCCGGTTCTTCTCTGGAGGGACCCGGTCCGAGTTTGTGAACCTGTGGTAAATGGAAAATTTTTGACGTTCATAAGTGCTCAGTAGAGCCTAAATTGAACTTGACTTTGCCTCCGTGGTCCAGTTTTTCTGATTAGTTATGCAGTTTGAATCCAATTGTCAGTTACTGCGGTTGCTGTCCAAATACGAATCTAACAGAGGAGAACAACTTTATTTTTTTATTGTTTCCCATTTGTCAAGAACAACTTAAATAGTCAATCCCAGTCATTATTCGTTTTTAAGCCCATTTTTCACGTCCTTCACGTCCCTTATATGTACCAACATCCGTCGAACGCATTTTACCCTGTGAGTTAAGGAGGTTAGATGCCAGCTCTGCGCAAGAACTGTTTCTACTACTACTATTTCTTACTACTCATGATTCCTCTTTCCACAAACTCTAATTTCTAATACCAATAACACACACACACACACACACACACACACACACACACACACACACACAACGCGTTCTTATTGATGTCCCGCCGCTATATGCAATCTGCACGCGATGTTTCACCAATAGATAACAAAATACAGTGTGGCATCAGACAATGATTAAAAATCCGTGTTATATTCTGCTCAAATTGGGTACCAAACCTATTTACAATTTACGTACAAAACACATATGCGAAGATTAAAAACTCACGCAGTTTAACGAGGGCATTTTTCTTTTCGTTGTCTTCGAGGTACGCAAAGTTGACTTCCCACGACTTGAGTCCATCGTTATTGTTGCACTGTTTGGCGCCACATTGGAATTGACCCTTGCCTAGTACAACCTCCTTTTCCACACGCCAACGCAGCGCTACCTTTAGTGAAATGAATAGGATAACAAAGAGTAAAGTCCGATAAATGTGATGATATGTTACAAAATTTAAAAAAGTTTAGGGAGTAAGAACTGAAAATGCGTAGTTTCCATTGTTGCATAAATCCTGTGGTTTTTACGATCACTATATTATGTCACTCATGTCGATATCTCAAGCGTCCTGTATTTTAGCCGCGTGTGCTCAGTTCTGCTATGAATATTAAGTACCTAATTTTTTTCTCAGTAGTTTACGTCTCGAGGGCAATTGAACAATAACGTCGCTAGAGATTTAACATCAATTCTTGCTATAATTATACATAAATTCTATATATTATTATGCATCAGTATAGTACATTAAATGCTTTGAAGTTGACGACAAAATTTAAAAACCTATGCGTTACTTTTTTAATATACCGAACCAGTCGTAAGTAACGGGTTCTTTTTTTAAAACATTGATAAACGCAGGACGAGATATTGTAGCTGAATAACAAAAAAATTAAACAGGAAATCCCAATTACGTCCAGCTTAGCTCGATTTCTTACCCTTCCACATGTCTGGTGTTCAGATGTTAAGCCTTAGAATTTATGTATGTCACCAAAGTTCTGTATTGTATCTTAAATGTAACTTTATTAGAAAATTGTTAGGCTTTCTTGACAGTTACCAAGTTAAAGTGGACTGAGGTTCGTAGGTAAAAAGCATGAAATATTAATATACAAATACTTTACTACTTTAATATTCATCTCTGTAACAAATTTAATATAACTTATCGAATTTCTTTTGTAATTTCTAACAAGAAGCAAGTTAATCTTAATCGGCAATCGGAAATATTAAATACCGCGGGGCCAGTTTCGAGACCAAAGCATGTTGGTATCCGCCAGTTCCAAATGGTGGAATAAATTTTCAATATAGATTAGAACATTGTATTATAGAATAGTATATCAGCAATTTATTAAAAAATAAACCAATTGTAAATCTCTACGTAATGAGAAACTTCACAGAAACATTGTAATGTATTATAGCAGTGTATATATGTTTACTGAAATCAATGTAATGACTATTATTTCTCAATACATATTTGAAAATTATTATGTATCATTATTATATGTTCATAAAAATAAACATGAATTTGTAAAACATTGTGACACACATAATATAAATACTAGGAATAAGCATAATTTTGTTCTTCCAGAAACTAGTCTCCAAAGAACAATGAAATCTTTCATGGGACAATGTATACTCTTCTATAACAAAATCCCAGAAAACGTTCAGCTACTATCTGTTAATAAATTAAAACAAAGTTATAACGGAACGTTTGTGTGTTAAAGGATATTATTGCTGTATTGACTACTTGATAAATAACACACCCTGGTAATGAACTGTTCGCTCCAGGCTATTTCAAACTATTAAAATGTGATGTTTATTGTAATTTTTTTTTAAAACTTATTGAAAGAAGGAAAAAAAAGCCCCGCTGAGTTTCTTACGCCGGTTCTTCTTAGTTCAGAGGCTCCATTTCCGAGCCGGCGGTAGTTTATTTGACAATCAATAAGAAAGTGTAATGCTTCCATATTGAATAAAGATATTTGACTTGATTAATAAAATTAGTCGCTTACGAAGCTTATTAAATATTCCCCTTTTTTTCTATGTACATAAAAACATTTTTTATAATTAACAGTAATATTTCAACTGTAATTTACAGATGCCATAAATTTTAAGAACTTAGTAGGTACTTAAATTGCTGAGGCAGGCGGAGATGAGATAAAAAGAGTCAACATCGCCGCCGATACTATAAAAATATCCGCTGTGCTTGTTTTTGAAATCATAACTTCTTCATTTTTAAATTAAATATCATTATAATTTCTCGCGAAAATGGCAATCACATTATAGTGTAGAATAAATGTTAAATAACAGAGAAAATATTTCAGGCATATTTTTCTTTGATATTTTAAGTTGAGCCACTTGGCATCTGCCCGATGTACATCATATAACGTACATTATAAATATAACATTAAAGCGTAAAAATCTTATCGTTGCGTTAAAACCTGACAACTCTTTTGACTTTTGACGACCCACTTGGTGTATTGGTTAGTGACCGTGTCTCTTACGCCAGTGGGCATGGGTTCGATTCCTATCACAGGAAAAGTATTTTGTGATGAACATGTGTTTTTCTCGCGTGTTTGTATCTATTCAATATGTATTAATTTAGAAAAGAAAAGTGAGTCTATGTATTTATAAATCATCTAGTTTCCATAGTACAAGCTTTGTTTCGTTTGGGACCGAATGATGGTGTGTAATTCGTCTAGAAATATTATTATTATCTGATCAATTTGCATCACATAACAAAAGAAGTAAGAACACATAAAAAGTAATGAGAACAAAGGTCTGTCAGACATTTGTTATGTTAATTAAAAAAAAAGCCTTCGATTCTCTTTACTTTTTTTCTGAATGTATTAATTTCTTTTCATTTTGTCGGAACGCGTTCTCGAAAATTGAGAAAATCCAAATGCGGGCTTGTTATTAAAAACCTCTGTTTAATTTGTTGTTATAAAAAACGACGCAAGCGATTCATTCGGGGGGATTCGGAGGATTCGGAGGGAGAGGAGTCGCTCTTTTTATTCGGAGGAGGAGCTCTACTGTATTCCATTGTCATAAGGTGAGCTTTTTTGTATTACATTATTAATACCAAAAAAACTTCCGCAAGATGGGTGCCGAGAACCAGAAACAAAATCGACTTGCCATTTCGGAGATATTGTTGGACTACTTTTACCAAGATTCTGAAAACGTTTTGTCTCGTTTTGTAGCAGTGGACAAAACTTCCTTTTCTTTCCAAAAAATCATTCTGATCAGGACACAATACAGCAATCTTCGCAATGGAATCGGCCATCCTCGCCAACCCCGAAGAATTTTCATGCCGTGGCATCGGCTGGCCTCAATACTCAAGGACTCAGAAATTATGTTGTTGATTGAACACCTAGAGCGTGGAACCACTATAACAGCTTTATTTCGGAAGTTGAGAAATGCCGTCAATGATAAGTAAAAGAGGGAAACTTCGAAGGGGGGTACTGTTTCATCTTGATAACGGATAGGTTGGCAGTAGCGATGGTTGCCATTTAGCAAGCTGACTTCCAATTAGCATCCAGATCTGGCGTCTAGCTGTTTTTTTTATCTTGTCACCAATTTAAAATAATACTAAAGAAGAAACATGTACGAAGAATATTATAAGTAAAGGCTGCTGAAGAACATTTTGCAGGACCAAGGCAAATGTTTTCTTTAAAAGAAATTGAAGCCTTGAAAAAACGTTGCCCTCGATGTGTAGGGGCTCGCAGATTTTGTAAAAAAATAAACTAAATTATCAATAATCACTATATTCTATCTCATTCTCACTACTTTTGGATCCCTTCTCCGAACTACAAATACAAACCAAAGTATTAATTAGTAATATCTCAAAATACCTAGTATGTAAGGCAACAGTAACAACTAGTAATTTCTTTATTGATAACTGACACTCATCTTGCTATGAGAACATCATTTGAAAAATAATTATTAGATTTAAAATATAAATCTTTTTATATATAAAATAATTATTTAACTCTTCTCAAAAAAATAAGTCAAAATTTAATATACTATTTCATTTGAATTAATTTCAGTATTTTAAGAATTTCGATTTTAAAATTGACCATGTGTAGTTTCGGTTTGGACATGAAACTGAAGCCACACCGAACTTTCTGGTATGGTCGTACTTTAATTCAATTAAGTCGTATTAATTAAGCGAAATTTTATCAGTTTAGTTAGACCTGACAACCTTTTTTCTTTATAAACACGCATGCCATCGCTTAACATCAAACAATTAAGCAAATCGACTCAATTTGCGGTCATTCTTTGCATAGAACTGCTTTATTTTGATGTACACGTCATATTAAAGTCGTTGAAAAACCTTAAGAAACTGTAGATTCTTCAGTGCACTACATCCAACTATAAAAATAATTAGTTCCAGGTTCCAAATAAGGTTTGGAATTTACGTAAACAAAGTCTTAGGTATCATCATTAGCCTGTGTTACTGGACATTTGACTTCCAATACATAACCCTTCTCCATTAGGTTTCTGGACCGTATCCCACCACGCTGGTCCAATGCGGGTGAAGTCTTAGGTATGTGAAATTAAATTGGCGCCAAAAAAACTAGCTGGTTGAATGTCGTGCGTAGCAATCACAATGTTTTATGTTAAGATATCATTGGAATATGACCTTATACTTCGTTCTGGCTTGGTGTACTTGAAACTTGCGTCTCCGTATGTTATAACATTAATGATATACTTTAAAGTAAATATTTTACCATTTTAAAAGATTACGTACGAAATATAATGTCCTTCTAATGTGATTTTAACCTCAATATGCAGAGGCATTTAACTGCCTCCGTAACCTATTAGTAAGGGCTTGCGTTATATTTCGGAGGTCGTTGGTTCGAATCCTGCGGGGACTCAGCTATTTACATTGTTGTTTAATAGTTCATTATGGCGATGCGGGTTGATCACCCGATTGCCTGTAAAGTAAAATGATCCATGCGTCGGACACAATACCCCGTAAATCTAACATTTGACGTTTTACAACAGGACTTTTATCATTAACCTACTGCCCTTTTTTCATGTCTTTCTATCTTTATTTTTTTACCCTAAATCGCGGCAAATAGATATACATATAGACATATTATTAACAATAATACTGCCTCCGTAGCCTAGTGGTATGGGCGTGTGCTTTAGAAACCGGAAGTCGTGGTTTCGAATCCTGCGGGACGCAACAAATTTTCATTGTTGTTTCCTAGTTGGTTAGGGCAATTTGGGCCGATCACCCAATTGTATGATAAGTAAGATGATCCATGCGTCGGATGGGCATGTAAAAGTCAGGTCCACCACCAACCCGCATTGGACCAGCGTGGTGAAAAGTAAGATGATCCATGCGTCGGATGGGCATGTAAAAGTCGGTCCACCTACCAACCGCATTGGACCAGCGTGGTGGGATACGGTCCAAACCCCTGGATAGGGGTGTATTAGGGAGGCCTATGTCCAGCAGTGGACTAAAAAGGCTGATGATGATGATGATGATGATGATGATGTGGGATACGGTCCAAAACCCTCTAATGGATAGGGCTGTATTTAGGGAGGCCTATGTCTAGCAGTGGACTATCACAGGCTGATGATGATGATTGAAATGTTACCTTAAAGTGGGACTGATCTTAAGAACAACAACAAATGACACACTAAAGCTTAGTAATTTAGACAATTGGTTACTTGAGTGTCGATGACGCCCATAAAACGTAAAATATGCTGTTAAAGTATTAAGAAAAAATACGTGTGTGAATTTTTTCGAATCTATTCTACAAAATTTCTTACTAAACAATATACCTACTAAAAATACACGCATAGACTAAGGCACAAACAAGTGACTATAAGTTGTTGTTAAAGAAAATAAGAAATACCTACGTAGGTATGAATTTTTAGTATTTTAAAATAGCTTCCTCGTAACAGAAACCTATAAAACTATTTATCTTATATGTATAGAATGATAAATGTAAAATTTTCGTCGATAACAATGACATGAATAGAATTGGAGGCAGATGTGCTCTCGTTACTACATAACGGTGCGGGTGAACGCACAAGGGCTATATTTAGCCTACAAAAAGGCACTATGGTTATTGTTGCGCACCCTAGTAAATCACACAAAGGAAGGTCTCGGAGGCAAAAAACACTTATTTACGAGGGATCCATCCCCAGTTAAACCTTGGGGGACCGTTACAAACATAAATTTGATCTCGACAATGTATTATTCTAATGCAAATAGACACATGAAGCAGGAATAGCCGTTATAAAATCTTGCAGTTATTATAACCAAGCCTACGGTGATAACATAATTTTTTAATAAAACTTTAATGATTTGTCTTACTTTTAGCTGTTGTAATTTGTGTATCTATGATATGCAATTTTGAAAACTTACTTTGTTCTCTTTATACCGACTTAGGTCGCAGATACAATACTCTTTGAAGAGTTTATCGTAATACTTTTTTGCAAGTTGCTTCTCCCAAGTATCGGGGACGTCGTCGTCTTCCCAGAGGAACTTGTGGTTTTCTCTGATGACGTCAAGGTCCGTACGGTCTCTTGACGTGTCCCGCTTAAGGTTCACAGTGGAACCTTTCTCATTCAACCAATATATGTTAACTAAATGCTTATGTAAATCGTATGGATTCAAATTACGAAACCTGGCCGACATCGCTAGCGTAACCTAGAACAAAGGGAAAATGCCCTATTTAGTTTAGTAAATAAATAAAACATTGTTTGCAACAAACAACTCTTTAATAAAATCGACAATTATTACAGTTTTTCTTTTTTTTTCATAAAACATTTATATTCATATTAAACGGTTCTTAATCTAATTGTCATGATGAGTTTATAACAAGGTGCATTTTTGATAAATAGTAAAAATTGCAGTTTAATATAGGCGTCAATAAATATAAAGGTATTCTTTGTGCACAAGTTAATATCTACTCTGAATATTATTGTCAGTCTTGTAGATTTTGCGTTTTCATTTGGCTCGATCAATATCCTTAATTCTAGAAACAAGTCATGCAGTTAAACCTCTAAATATTTAAATATAATAAATATATTAAAATGTAATTATTGCCTATTCCTAAATATATAAAACTTGTAAAAATATAATGGTACTGACAAATAGGTTTTATTTTATTCTTTCAAAATAGGCACTGCCATTCAATACAACTTTGGTTTAATAGCCAATTACAAAATTCATTTAGAATAACTTTAATTTACATATTATTATAAAATGTTCTGATATAAAACTTTACATAGTAAAGACAAAGTAGTTTAAACCTTGGTATACAGAATTATAGTAAATATTTGACTTTGTCATTTATTAAAAACTATGATTTTTCTAAACATTACTTCACTTTAAAATATTGTGATGTTTTGATCAATATATTGAATGAATTTGCTACATAATATACTTAATTATACTTAAATGTATACTAATTGTTCAAAGTGGCTTAACTAAACACTTTTCTGAGACCATTGTACAGGAAATAATTTTGGTGCCTTGAAATAGTGCTACATAAACTATCACTATTATAAACATAAAATTACTGACTATAGATCCAATTTGGCAATAATAGATTAACTACTCAAATTCTAATGTCTAAGAAAATTATTTGGTATCTGTCGCAGTTACAAAATATAGCTTAGGCACATTGAAAATATTATTGCTTTGGTTATAACGCAGTTCAAAGAGAATTACATTAAATACTTATCTAAAATTTGGCAAAGGACACACACTGGCATTACAACTGTGTATTTAAAGGTTTACAAAAATATACATTTATATTAAAGCTCTTTAGAGAAGCAGGAACAACCTTTTGCTTTAGTGATTTGTATCAGAATATAAAGGCTTAATTTTTCTATCTAAAAAGTTAAAGTAAAGCTAACAGGATTTGAGGACATTGTCCTATATCCAAAAGATTTTACTTCACTTTATCATATTTAAAAAGGCAACTTCAGGTTCAGATATGTGTGAATTATATTAAAGCACCTATTAAGGCATTATCTAACATTAAATGTATCCCAATCATGCATTTATATATCATATAAATAAAATCCTTAAATCAAAAGCAATTACAGCGGCACACCATGAGTGAAATGTTCACATAAACACACCATAATGACTAAATTATAAACTAGACCATCAACTTCAATTTGGTATAAAACAATGAAAAAATTTCATTTAACCATATGACTAAATATTTTTGGCAATAAGAGAGTCGGAAAGTACCAACATTAAAAGTAACACACCCCACAGCTGAGTAATTGCATTCTAAGATAAAATAAGTCAATTTAAAAATATGACTATATCCATAAATGCATAATTTTGCAGAGTGTGTTACTTATAACTATAAGTGTAAATGAAATAAAGTAATGTCAACCATGAGTTTTCTCATGCTTTTTCATGTTATCTGAACGAGTAAAGGCCTTATCACAGACTCCACAGTAATAGGACTTTTGTTTAGTGTGGACCGTCATGTGGCGTGAGAGTTCACTCTTTGTTACAAACTTTTTCTCACAAACAGTGCATGCATGTTTACGAACATTTAAATGGAACTTCATATGTATGGAAAGTGAACTTGACTGTGAAAATGCCTTATGGCATAGCTCACAAACAAAAGGCCTCTCCCCTGTGTGTTTACGGAGATGATTCATAAAGCCTGTTTTGGTATAATCTTTTTGACAAAGGTGGCAAAAGCTTGATTTTGAGTCCAACATTCCAGGAAAATGACTATTTATATGTTTCCTAAGCTCCCAATAGCTTGTAAACTTTTCCGCACAAACATGACATGGATATTTCTTTTCTTCTGTGGTTTTGGCACTACACTCATGTGATGTGAGTAATTGCTCACTGGTAAATATCTGATTACAAAGGCCACAAGTATGACTAGCCTCAGAGTCAGTTGACAAAGTGACCTCTAGATAATTCTCAATAGACATAACATTTCCATTGGAATTGTCTGCATCATCTAGTTGGGTCTGGACTAGTAGGTCTCTGTCCATGTTGTCTTTGGTATCCATTTTCACTAAATAGTCTCTGTAGTCTAACAAACTTTTATCAGAGTTGTTATTATCTGGTTCTACAAGATGAAGAACCGGTGATTCGCTTTGATCTCTATCTGGCGACGCTTTATCATTGTCAGAGTTTTCAGGCTTCGACGATACATTGTTATCAGATTCCCAATCATTTTCAACAATTTCGACGTCCGAATCAGAATCTTCTGCACTTGATGCTGAATTATTCACTAAATGGAATCCAATATCGTCGAATCGTAACACATTTGGTGGTAGTTTAACCCCCACGATAGTCTGGATCGCCTGCCATGAAAGCTCCTGGGGGTTGTTCTGCATATTATATCGCACTACTCTAACCTACAAACGAGTTTTCAGTTGTTACTACTATAAAACAAGGATACAGTGCGAAATAGTTGTAAATAAAACAATAACATTACCTTTTATGTGCACGATACATATAACTTTCGTTTTAATAAATATGCAGATGACACTTATTTTCTACATCTAAAAATATTATGCTATACACTGCACTGTACTGCTGTATATGGATTATGGATGCGTCTTTGTCATTGAATTTGAAATTGATTTGAATTGAAAACTTCGAAACTGATTGCGGCGTATGTAGCGCTTTAACGTTATCCGTAATTCCTACGAAATATTTACTAATGACTATGTTTAATAATTAATAAAGATGAAAATTAGGTTGTTTACAATTAATTATTTTATTTACTTTTGTAATTAATAAAACAAACACTTCAATAAAAATAACACTTTTAGTTGTAACGATATTATTTTGTTTTTAAATATATTTTTTTAAATAAATAATTTTATTATATTATATTATTCATTCGTAAGGTGTTATATTTAAAAACAATAAATAGTCGATGTCAAAAATTCACAACATTTATTAACACTTGTTAAATTTTGGTGCTTGTAGAAATAAGTAAAGCAAAATAAATTATGGTATTTAAATTAAAAATTATACTTATACTCTGATATGATATTTATACTCTTAAAGTTATTTCACTATTGCCAAACCCTTTGAATTTATTGAGTCAATGATCAGTGATTATTTGAATTAGGCTATTTCTAAGAGCTGTTTTTGTGCGTTCTAGAATATAGCTTTTTAACTTATAATAAATAATCTATATGTTATAAAGTAGAATCTTTATCAAAAGTCAAAATGACATTTGAATTAGAATTTCGCGGGTTTAGATGGTTTCATAGTTTCGTATGATATAAAATAGAAATTGTTTAGTTTAAATTGTTATCAATCCAGTTGTTAATCTAATGTATGTGATATTATAAGCATATTTCTGTGCTGTTTGCAAAGCATTTACATAACATCAAATATTGAAATGAATTCCTTAAAAGCATTAGAAGACTTTCTTAAATCTAAGGACAATACACAAAACTTTACGAATTGCTCAGATATTCCCTTAATTTGTAAAACTGAACCTTGTATGTTAGGAGTTGATGAAGCTGGTCGTGGACCTGTTTTGGGTTTGTATGCCTTTAATTATATTTTTGTTTAAACAGTGTGCAGGTAACGATCTATTATTTATATAGCTTCTGTACCGTAGGACCAATGGTATATGGAATTGCATTTTGCCCGCTGAGTCAAAAAGCAGTCCTTCAAACTCTAGGATGTGCCGATTCTAAAGCTTTAACAGAAGACAAGCGTGATGAAATATTCACTAAAATGTTGAGCTGAAGAAGAACCAAAGCGAAATGTCGGGTGGAGTGCTGAAGTAATAAGTCCTAATTACATTTCGAATTCCATGTACAGAAGAGCTAAACATTCTTTAAATGAGGTATGTAAGACATGTATACATATTATAGTTTCAAATGTCTTTATTGAGAATAGAATGCTCCATTTTGTAAATAAAATCATGATTTTTTTAATAATCCTATTGTTTATAAAAATAGGTCCTTTAACCAAGAATTGCAATTTTTAATGTTTTGTTCAGTTGGTGCTGTCTATGAGGTACAATAACATGTTCTTCTAAATATGAGATTAAAATTTTGATATATAAAAGAAATATCATGGTGAAAGAGTATACATTTTGAATCAAATAAATCTACATCAACCTGTGTTAGTCCACTGCTGTACATAGGCCTGCCTTAATGAGCACCTCCATTTGGGGGTTTTTGGACCATGATGGTCCAATGCACGTTGGTGGATGGACCGATTTTCTACTTGCCCATTCCACTCATGGATATTAATTTTTGGACAATTGGTCGATCAGCCCAAATTGCCTTAACGAACCAAAAAATCAATGATAATACAAAGTTGTTTCCCCGATATGTTTAATTCAAAATACTCATTATGATTTAAAAATTAATTTAAACAAATATAGTTTCATAATTTATATTTGGACAAAACAACTCAGTATTTCTTTTTGTTTCGTTAATAAAATTGTGTAAGCTTTTCTTAAATGTCCATTTATTGCTATACAGTTGTAAAATCTTTACATTTTACTGAACTTATAATTATCATTACATGCAACATGTAACAGGTATCTATGAATTCAGCAATAAGTTTAATAAAGAAGGTTATTGAAGATGGGGTGAACTTAGCTGAGATATATGTGGATACTGTGGGCCCTCCAGAAAAATATCAAGCTAAACTCTCTGAAATATTTCCTTCCATTAAGATAACAGTGAGTATTGATATATAATAATGATAATATCTTTTGATGTAACACATTTTATAGTTTTGTTAAAATTATGTTTATAACTTCATATAAATAATGAAAATGCAGAATAACTGTACATTTACTTTAAAATAACAATAATTTCTCTTTTATATTACTTATTTTTTAAAGAATTCTGAGTTGTATTAAATCTTTTAAAATGTAAATAGACATGAATAAGTATATATTCTTCTGTACATGTAGGTTGCCAAAAAAGCTGACTCTATATATCCAATTGTATCAGCAGCGAGTATTGTGGCAAAGTGACAAGGGATCATGCCCTTAAGGTGTGGAAATTTAAAGAGGGCTTGGAAATGGATCATACCCAATTTGGTAGTGGATATCCTGGAGGTGATTTTAATTACTAATTGTGCATAAATTGTATGAGAATATCCTTGTCATAGGGCTGGGTTTGTGAAAATCACAATTATTTGGTTATTATGCATGCCTGTTCAAGTTTTTCTCAATGACTGGAACAGTTAAGTTGTATGACCCTGTTTAATTTACATTACTACTTTAGGTGCCAGTAAACATAAACATTCTATTTTTTTAAATTACAATATTTTGATATTACAATTGAGAGACCAACCCCATCATCTACATAATATTTATCCAAGGTAATAAACTTGGTTAGAGTAGATAGTACCACCATATTTGGCTATATAATGTTCTTTTTTTAATGCTGTGCTCAAACTTCTATCTATTATTTTTGTTATTTTGTTCTAATTTTTATTTATGCATTTAAAGGAGTTGGGTAGTTTTTTTATATATCAAAATAATTTTATAAATGTGTATGTATTTGTGATTGGTTTTTCATTCATCTATACATTTATGTCATTGCCTGTATTGTTTTTGAATACATTTTAATTACTCTCTACTGTATATTTCAGATCCCCTAACAAAGAAATTCATCCGTGAACAAATTGACAATGTATTCGGTTACCCATTGTTAGTGAGATTCAGTTGGTCAACAGCCGAATTAATGCTGCAAGAGAAAGCAGCGCAGTGTACATTTGAGGATATTGAAGAAGCCAGTCCCAACAAGGCAGCTGCTGGCACTAAAACTATAAGCAGTTTTTTTTCACCAACAGATGAAAAAAAATCGAGAAAGAGGCACAAATTTTTTGAAGAAAGATATCTGTCAACTACCAATGCTTTTGATTGAATGTACAATTTGGACTTTGTTGAATGTAATATTACCTATACTTACACAAAGAAAACGCAGAATCTCATTCAACAAAGCCAGATATGATATTAACTTGTATAACATGATAATGGAAAATTGCCTCTAATTCTTAATTATGGAACATTCCACCAATAACATTTTTACATTAATAATAAAAGCTCTGAGAATTATTTGTACCAGTAAAAAGTAATTTTTTGTAATAAATGCTCCAAAATGATTTTATTTTACCATAGAAAAATTATATTTAGAATCTTATTACAATCATATTAGTTATAAAGAATTTTCCTTTGAGAAAAAATACTACATTTGATTTTTCTGCTTAAAATACATAAATAATCATCTTAGGATAAATAATTCTATTAGGATTTGTGAGACAGCTTTTAGCAGGCCTTTTATAATGACAATTGACTAATTGCACTTATACTGTGGGTCTGTCTTACTCCCACTGAAGGCAGTTCCAACGTCTAGTGGGCGGTGAGGTCGTCACATCCTTACGCTACCACATATTATGATCCTAACTAAAATATTAAAGAAAGTAATTTATAAAACATTTTATATCAAAGTTGCTTTTATAATTTTACAATTTTTTGACTGGATCTCGTGCTCTGTGGAATAATAATTAGAACATACCGGATGAGGGGGGCCCGTTTCCACAGGCGCGTCTCCCCACCAAATTACTTAAAACGGCAAGGAAGGCGAGCCTCGCTTTGTGCCGTCACTCTATGGTTCCCGTTAGCATCCAGAATCGAGGCTGCCCAGGTGGGCCTAGGCCTCGGCTCGATTTAGACGCTTTCTTAAGGATAATTTTAATAGCTAGAAGAGTTTTACACTTAAAGTATTGGCGCTATGAGAAGAAGTGGCGCAAGCAACTTCGGCAATGGTCTTATCTAATATAGTGTTAAGCTACAGTGTCATATAGCAAAGGGTAAGTTCGACCTCACCGGTGGGGCCGATGTCATAAGTATGTGTTGTCCTACACTACTAAATGTGGGTGTATGGGACTACTGCTTGGATGTCGCAGCCTATTACACTTTAAGGGCGTTAATTAAATTCTCGTATTCTACAAGAAGTAAAAAATAGCCATAGCGTCGCCAGCGGCGGCGGAATGCATCTGCTGCTTGGTTGAATTCATCTAGGTTAAAGAGATTTTAAAAACGACGCGCAGTCATGGCCAGTGCTGTTATTGCTATGGCTGTTTGAGTTGCCGGTTGGCCGCTGTGCGCTCGGAGTTGGCTCCAGCGCTGGCTGTTGCCACAATATTTATTATTTACTAGATTATCATTACACCTATCATGTATTCTAATAAGATTATTGGACTCAGATTCATTTACTCTAGCTAGGTCAGAACATAGGTCCATCAGGCCTAATTCTGCTCACTGCCTGCGTTAAATTTATTTTTGTAAAGATGGTAATGTCATTCAACAACTGCTGTTTTACGAAACAGAATAACGACGAGAATAAGACTTTGGTTGTTAGTGAAAAACTGCCAGAAAACGAATTTTTGTCTTATTATATAGTATCCATACTGGTATATTCATACAGCTGGGGTATTCATGACAGGCCTTTTTACAGGGAACCGTCAATAACATTTTTTAATGAGTGTGTTTGCAGCGCAAATTAGGTATATTATTTATAGCAAATACTTTTTTACATACATGTATCTGAAATAAAGAATGATAGATGACACCATACCGTAAAACTGCCGTACCGTTATAGCTGTGCTTTATATAACGATAATAATGTTGAAACAAAATAAAAGGTTATTTATTTAATATTTTCATAAAGTACATCTTTTAGTAGTTAAGTGAATAAAATAGTAAGCTAGATATGATAATAAAAACAATCAATAATCAGGCAGTAACTTGGCCACAATGTCAAAATGAGTCTTCAAAAAGTAAAAGCGGATAACAAAGAATAAAGTGGATGTCGATGCGGCTAAATATGTCTGATTTATTGCGAACTTTACGGATGCGGATTCGAATATCCTTAATACCCCTGGTTAGCAGTAAAGGATTTGAGCCTATTTACCTAAGGTTTTTTTTTTATACTAATTATATTCGCTACTCGATCTCGGAGATAGTAATAATTATTTACCAAAGTCGGCATTGACAGTATTTGTTAAAACAGTGATGATGTAGTCACATAAATAGATGCATATTATGTCTTTAACCTATGAACTTGCTTTAAGCTTAAACCTACCGTGGCTATTGTTAACTGGAAAGCGAACCTCTGCCCTTATTTCACCTGTAATGAACACTTTCTGTATTTCATTTATGTGTAACATAGTTGTTAGTCGATATTGCACCTCTTGTGCATAGTTTTACCCTGGCTGCTTGGTAGAATTCATAAATATGAATTATCCTATCCGTAGTCATGTTTCGTTACCATTTTCTAAACACTTTCTCGAGAGTGCTTTGTTATGAATATGTACCTATTTTTAAATATCTGCATTTTCAATACAAAAGAGTATAAGGAAACGTTACGTTACGTTTTTCGTGTTGAAAGTTGCTAATGGATTATTTCGAAAGATATAAAGTGTAGGAAAAAAATTGTTAAAAGCTTTAAAGTGCGTTCACTGCCACAACCAAAGCACTATTTAACATGGATAGGTACTAGCAAAACAGATTATTATAACGCGTTTGAAGCATTTTAGTAGGTTTCAGTTCAGGATCTGTTAGGTGTATTTCTTTGTAATGATAAATACAGTGTGATAGTTCTTATCGTATTATTTAACACGCTTCAGGTTATATAGGAGGTCGTGGTGCGAATCTTGCGGGGACTGAGTAACTTTTTATTATTGTGTCGTAGAGCTTTGAACAATGAGGGTGGATTCTTTGATTGCCTGTCAAGTAAAATCATCCATGCAACGTTTGGACGGCTGGATAAATAATGTTCGGAATTTGAGAAAAAAATTAAAGAAATGAAAACGTGCGCAAACAGAGGTGCTGTTTGCGAGTACAATTATGCACGATAATATTTCGCGTTTCGTTTTGGTGTCATGTTTGAAAATTAAGTGGTTCAAGTTTGTAATTTTTTATCATGTCATTAATGTTTTCATGACATGAACTTCATTCAAAAGTTTTATTTTTATGAGATTCTCTATTATGCTGAAAGAATATGCCCCATATTGTTGAAAATTATATATTTTTTAAAGCAATGTTTACATAAAATTATTATACTTAAAACTGTGCCGTTAGTCTGAAAAAAAAATGTGAACGTAAACAAACGCCTGACCAACGTGCCCGGTAAATAATGGTGCCGCATCCGCTCGTAATTTAGAAAAGCACAGTAGATACAATTCAGATCACAGTTCTTTAATTATGTAATTGTTTTTGCGTTGTGTTATCTCAAATATAAATAGTTCTCTACTCACGAATGAAGTGAAAATGCATTGCTGAGCAGTAGAAACCGCTGTTTTACATGCATGTATTCCCACCCCGTCTCTCGATTTATAAAATGCGAAAATAAATTCATTATGTTGGCGAATATCCAGTACAAAATTTTGGAACAGTTGCAAAATTCGACGCTTGCCGAATTGCGTATTAACTTTCCGTTATGTCTTTGTGGTTCGTGTTTGTTTTTATTACTAAAGTTTCGCCAATAATCGATCTATTAAATTTTACAATTGTTATTTGTAACATAACGGTTGAAAGACTTTCACAAACAAACGATCTATAAAGGGTTTCATTGACGTTAAATCGATGCTCTTTATGGGGCTCATCCAAGACGGCGAATCGCTGGTGCGGGCGCGTGTCTCCTCAAATGATTAGCATGCAAGGTGCGCGGTAAGGCACCTACTTACCATGAGCAATGCGGAACGCACTCGGGTCACTTGGAGAATTTAATTGTGTTCCATTATCATATTTAGGTTCTTTTACGGTAAGTCAAAAGTGAAAACTGAATGGGAGCCGACGTTGTTTGTCATTCGTCAACCGCGATCGATGGAGACAACTTCTTTCGTACGGCAGCTCGAGGATTAACAGCATAATGGCGCTGCTACGTTTTAGTTTGACTGTATTTTGTTTGTTCGCTTGCGTTTCCGCGATCGTCGGCCCAGCAGCCAATGGAACGAGCAAATCTTCGAAGGCAGACACTTATCTGGACGCGTATTCGAAATCACGCGTCGAAGCTGAAAAGGCGAAACAGGGTGTGATTATAATAACCGCTAAGGACGGCGAAAAGAAGATTTCTAATCGGGACGACAGTTATCAATCCGTGTACGATTATTCGCCACCCTATTCTAACGGAGACAGTAGCAGTAATAGTTTTAGTTCCTCCGGATCTAGCTACACGGCGCCGTCCGCTAACAGTTACCTGCCGCCATCCAGTTATGGGCCACCGGTGAAGTTCGAACCTGACACTACATATAACGCACCTTCCAATAGCTACGGCCCTCCCTCATCGAGCTATGGTCCACCTTCATCTAGCTACGGGCCACCATCGTCTAGTTATGGCCCACCTGCCCATACATATGGCCTCCCAGCGCCCACGTATGGACCACCGTCTCACTCATACGGACCCCCAGTCCATAAACCGCCTCCTGCAATTTACGGGCCTCCTCTTAAGCCCTCATACGGCATCCCCTACACGGCACCAGGTTTGGGTTTTCTAGACAAATTGTCACTGAAGCTCGACATACTCACCGTCGCTAAGTTAATGCTAAAGTTCTTGATATTCAAAAAGATCGTTACTATGATCGCTGTTGTGTGCATGCTGCTCGTGATTCCAAAATTGATTTCCTTCAAGAAAGACGACGGCGGAAAATGGCAACGCAAATGATGAGGATGATCGGCAATTTGGACACAACAATGGTATGTATTTATTGATTTTTATCTTAAAACAGTAAGAACGCCATTTTTGTGCATATATTTTAACACCGAGAGAAGCCTTTTAAAAGTGTCGCAAATTTTTAATTAACAATAGTATGCTTTTTCTAAAGGTGAAAGTGGCCTTTAAAGATTGTTAATTCGAAAGATACCCTATTTAAATTGTAACAAAACGAAGGCTGTTTTAAGTATTGCGGTAAAGGTTTTAGTGTTAACGAGGATTTTCTCAATATTTATATAAATGACTACAGTAATATCTAAAATCAAGATGTATTTCTTATATTTTTCATGAAACGTAAGAAAATCTTTATATAAACTTTTTCATATTTTTGAATCGGGCATTGATGTAAACGCAATAAAGCCAATGCTCCTTTGGAATTAGACAATTGCCTAGAGGGTGCAATTTTGTCACAAAAATTAAACAAGTTTCTGTACTTATTTATAGAGAAGGTTTAATCTTAAACAACAGCTAATAAATGATTTTATAAAATAACGATAGAATATAAATTATTTTTCATTAAAGTGGTGCATCATATTTATAATATAACATTGTACATAACAGTAGTGAAGTTAACATCAGCGCAGCAAATGTTGGAGCGCGCCATCGCAGTTTACAGTCGTCAGCAGCCTGGCTGCGGTGTCACGTGTCGTGTTCGCAGAGTGATCGACGATTTATACGAATTCCATCCTTATTTCAGGTACGCTTTAAGTTCAGTATTAAACGCTTGTGGTGCACATGTGCGCTTTGTTTTGAAAGCTCTAGTTTAAACATAGAGATGTTTACACACAGCTTTACGATTGTCACGTGTTCATTGAATAACTGTTAATATTGAAATCTATATTGTTACGTTAGTTGAAATCTACAAGTTAACGTATAAAGTGAACCCGAAATTGTCAAGCTAATAAATAAAATTATTATAAATGTAAAGGGTGGAATTAAGACATGCATTTTAGAATAGTACTGGAGGTAATGTTCCTAAATCTTGCCTCTACAGAAATTAATTGCGAAACAAAGTTATGTTTTCACCGCTTTCGCTTTGCGGCAAGAACAAGCAAAGTCATATTCAAAATCATTCACTGTTGTCATATGAACATACAGAAGAACAAGAGGTCAGATCTGTCATTATTACTAACAAGGTGATTACAACTTTAGAAATTAACTATGCAGATGTGAAGGAATAGAAGAGTAATATCTTAATAACATAAAATTAAATAAACCTGATTCTTTAATTGTGTAATTGCGTGTAAAGGAAAAAAATCTTACGCGACATATTTTTTTTTACAGAATGAATTCTTCTGAAGATTGAAAAGGTAACGCCAACGATTTAGTGCCATTCGAAATAAGTGTACAAATCATGTTAACTGATTAATTTATTTGAACATATTTATTGTACTATTATAGTTATTTCATAAGTTTATTTAATAAATTATGTTTTTCTATTAAACAAGGTTATTATTTCCTTATCGTATTTAACTATGTATGTATACAATCAATTTTGTGTTAGTAAGCTTGTTACACTTACGCTCGCATCCTATTATTGAAATAGCCGCATACGTAAGTATTAGATCAGAGTTTATGTTAGACATGTCCTCAATTTATATTTATACAACGTCCGTAACATTAGCAATGGAACATGCATTCATTAATTTGAACGGTTTCACTCTTTTAGTGAAATTCAACTTTCCCTCTATCGCTTTTGGGATCAAAGACCAGGGCCTTAAAAGTTAACAATGCTACACAGGGTCCCGTAAGCGACCGTCACAGAATACTAATCGAGGTGTTTCGTTCTTCAAATACTTTTCTTCCGTTTGAATGATTTATTATTGCAAGGACACTGATTAGTCTGTTACTGGCTATAACTAAAAAAAAGTTTAGTGGTATATCCTGTACCGTACGGGAGTATTTTTTCTTATTAGGGGTTATTTGTTGGTGCATATTTTGCTGAAAAATATCACTTAAAGCTATAAAATAAAGTTTCAAAAACAAAATAGTCTTTTCTACCATATGTTTTTTTTTTTTTTCTTAAAGACAGTACAATGTTGTACCATTATTGATTATCTTATTGCTTAAGGATTATGATAATTTTAAAATCAAAAGTACACGTAGGTCAGTCTCAGTTATTCTTACAGTTTTAAAAGTGGTTAAAGTGCGTACATTTCTTGACCCTAAACGTTCTGAATTTTGAAAATATATTCATTTATTACCGGTTTATCTCATCTGAAATTGGGAAATAGTTTGCGAGGAGAAGATTTAATGGTTTTAAAGAATTTACAGGTATGTCAATGGCTGGCAAATTCAAGTCGTTAGTTACACCAAGCCAAAAAATTTACGGGATAAATTATGTAATGTATGTTCCTAGAATAGTTATCCAACGCACAATCCCTAATTGTCAATTGAGACGTTATTCTTATAAATTCGAGAGTAAGTATAAATTTAGTGGTAAGTCATCCTTTGGATAATTTAAACCAATTTAGACAATTGAGACTGATGTAGACATCACAGAGTGCAGGACGCGCTTATACGATTTGAAAAGAGCTTAGAAGCTATTGTTGGTGATTATTTCCTATAAATCACAATATATTCTTGTGCTGTTTATATTACAGGATATAAGAACCTCAATTTATGGCCAATTTGGTTACGTTGGAGTTCATTAAATTGATTTTAACTGTAATTGACGACCGATTGCAACGTAATGAGTTATTACAATTTTTTTTGTCTTCTTACAAAAGTTCATTATCCTCATAATGAACTTTGGTATAGATATTCGCAAGCTAGTAGTGTTCGGAAATAAATATTTCCTCGGCCTTTATTTTCGCTAGTTGATGGTCATTTAACGCTACCTGGAATAAAAAAAATGTAAAGTTTACATTCACTTTATTTATTATTAACACTCAAATTACATTATGTAATAAAATAGGTAAGCGTCAGCTTATAAATAGATTTAGCTTTAAACCCCAAGTTTTTAATCTTTTAATTATTTACTCCAAAACGATCAATCTTGTTGTAAGTGAAGATTGATCGTTGAGGCATATTTTTAAAGGTAAAAATATGCCTTAAATTACGTTAAATTGAAACATTCAAGGTGATTGACTAACTCTTGACCTAATAATATTCTATTTAAAAACCTACGTAGGTGTAGTAAAACGGAAGAGATGCTTATAAAAATTTTCTTTTGCCGCCAAGAATTTCGAATGAGGCGTTGAACCTCGTAACATATTTGCATCTATTTTTATGGTAAAAATGGTGACAATATTCAAGTGAAAATACAACTGTTTAATTTTGGATTTGTGCCAATGTCCGAAAGGTTTAGAGAATTATTTTTTTAATTTATATAGTAGTAAACCAGTGATGGTTAGTGTATTAAAGTGCATTAAACCAATAAAAGTAAATTAATAAGCAAAAACAGATATATAATTTAATTTATTTAAGATAAAAATCAACTTAACATTCATGGATTTGAATAGAAAATCGGTTTAAATATATATGAATAAAAATAGTTTTTATGATTTCTTTGTACTCGTATATATTTTTACGACGAACTAACGCATAGGTACTAACGCAGCCCATTTAATTATTAAGAGCCGTTGTGGTTTAATGTTTTAGATTCTCTTGGTTATTTTCAACAATTATCTTTTACCGCTTAATGCAAGTGAATTATTATACGTGAACGGCGGTTTCACCCAACAACTTATCAACAGTTATATTAGCAAATACGAGACTGCTACCGCCACTAGATCAGGTTAGACTAGTAAAATCTAGTCAGTGCGAATCCCATCCCTTATTAAGATCGACAGTTAGTTGAGCACGGGAAAATTTACGTTCAAGTATAGTAACAATCGTCGTTCATTTGACCTAGAAGTATTTAGATCAAAGCTTGCACACATAATGGTCATATCTTCATAAATTATATATTTTTTAATTTACAAAAGTTTTTATATCAAAGATATTGATATAATTATAGAAATTTGATACTGACTTTTGGTTCATACCTTTTTTTAATGATTAGAATCGATGTTTTGTTAGACTGGTATTTAGCCATTACGTTGAATATAAATTCTAATTTTAAAACATGTTACACTAATCTAGTTAATAGGTCATTCTGCGACCGAGATTTCTAGTGTACGATTTAATCATTGTACTGACTTTCGTCACTGCCTGTAAGCACAAAATAAAATTTATTAGGAATGTGTCATAGATTGGTCATAGAATAATTCAATATTAATAAATATTTATTTTAAATGAACATAAATTTTAAATATTAAAAAAACAGACCTTCAAAATATTGCCATGTAAAATATAAGCAGAAAAGTTGGCACCATCATTCGCTTGTACAAGTTTGGTAAGGAGGGAGGGGAGGTGTACCGCTTTGGGCGCGGTCCACATAATGTAAGTCGAAAATGTAATCGCCAACAACATGGCAACATAGAAGTCGCACGACAATGAACTTAGCGGAAACTATTGTCACGCCCGCAGCTACGCACAATGCCCTACCGATGCCGTCACAAATATACACTGATAAATGACAATAATTAACCCGACTTTAACACAGCTAGGAAGTAAGCTAATTGGTTCTAACTTGAAGGCAGGATTGTCCAAAACTAATCATCCAAGATAGCATGTGCATGAGGTTGTCATTGCTAAACTTCAAATTTGAAAAATGGTTTCAATCTCTAAAATAAAGGGAATACAGGAAATATAATCCAGACTTCGAAATGCTTGTCTTTTTTTAGTCGCCTGCGCACATGAAACGTGTGTGAAAATCGATTTGCCTTCATGCAAATAATCACTAAACCATTACGTAGGTTTAAGTCAGCGAAAATCGAATGCTCTATTTAGCCCATTGTGGTGGAATGGGCTAGTCTGGCGATGAGTCAAGTGCAGGAGCAGCCGCCTGGAACGCGCCACCTCACTGCGAAGTCCGCGCGTGGTGTTGCCACACGCGTCTCCCATCCAGACATTGCTGTGGTGTGCGTACACCTTTGTGAACGATAGACGTACGACCGTTCGGTGTTTTTTTTGTGTTTTTTGTGTATGTGTTTTTATGCCTATGTGAAATTGGATATAAATTGGAAACGAAAAAATGCTTATCATAATAGTGTAAGTACTTGTTTTATATACAACACTATCTATGATATATTGTTTGATCGACTTTGTTGTTGTTGATAAATAAGGCTTATGTAAAATTTGTATCCTATTTCTTAACCATTTAAATATAATTTATATTCTGAAATTATGGTAAACGAGGCCTCCGAGGTTTATTGTTTATTGCGTTATTTTTAAACAAACCGCTATGTTACGAACAAGAACAATAGCAAAGCATTAAGAGAAAGGATTTCCCATTTAATTTAAAGCTCAAATCATTAGACCTACTTGTTTATTCAACCGTGTACCTATGTAGTTTTTCAAATTTACTTTTTAAATAAATATTTAAGTATTTAAGTGACGATACAACGTAAAAAAAATGTGACTGGAAATGTAGTCTCTTTATAAAAAAACTGCGTAAATTATGTTTGTTAAACCATACAATACTGCTAAAAACAAACGTTATATATTTTAATAGAACTGTATTCCGGGTTATCAAATTTATTGTTATAATAAAACTACACGTACAAGAAAGCAAATCTTATAATTCATACGGCTCATCACAGTTTTCGCTGATAGTAAATATAACATCAACAAAGGACTGTATCTTGTAATCAGTCAACTTTATAAAGCCATTAAATGATCGCTAAGATGATTCATTTAATAACACACCGACCCATTTTGTACTTTTAGAATGACGTAGAGAAAACCAACATCTTCGCTTATCATCAAAACCTTATCATTTTATCAGCTTAGATTTTCTATAAAACTCTTTTGGATAGCGGTTTGCAGTACACAGTTTAATAAACATGAATTACAAGAAAAAAAGTTTGTGTTAAAACGTGGATTATAAACAATTTTGTTGCAGCAAAAGATTTCTAAAATATATTACTCTGCTTTGGTAAATAATAATTAAAGTGTTAAAGTATTAAGAAAACTAATCGATACCAGTAAAATATTGCAATTATTGTGCTTGCATATGTGATAAATGTGAATAGAAATCAAAAGTGTAAAAACTGAGTTGCCAATTCAAGGGAGCTGCATCGCACATATTTATTGGGTAATTATTAATAATGAATCATCATATCCCATTAAAAGGGCGATATTCTCCTGGCGTTTTGCCAAACGGAGAGTTGAATTCCGCTTGTTTAGGATTTAAAAAGTATGTAGGGCAACTGTCGTGTAGATGCCGGTAGATGCTAATTTTGGCTTCTGTGGCTACTTGATTCTCTTCCTGTTATAAAACGAGAGCTACTTAACAATATATGGCTAATAGTCTGGTTGGCTTATATTAGTAAAAAAAATTAAAGGTAAATAATTAGAGCTCTTTAAGAACTGTGTCTCACTTGAAATATATCTAAGAATAACTATTTCTACTGAATCATATTGAATGAAAAGAATTGTATAAATTTAATTCCAACGACATTATTAGTAGAAAGATTTTAGCTTTAAAGACGAAGTCCAAGGCAATTATACTTAATCCGAGCTATTGCTTAGTTCTGTACTATGCTAAGATATGTAAAAGTATTCGATGCGAGCTAGTAAAACGCTACGTTTATAAATGAAGTCCGTGCAACGCCCTGGTCGTTTAGGTCGTCGGAGGGGACCTAAATGTGTCAAGTGGTCTAACCAACAAGTGACATGTATGTGAATAGCATATGTCGTTTAATTTTTCGGAAAACAAGAAATTTTCGTCCATCTGATAATGCCGGTGAATTAAAGTATACGCACAGCGAAATTGACATTATTTGCTAACCTATAATAAAATTAATAAGATACGTGAGTGAGATATGAACTCTCTGACACAAGGTTATTCATAGCAACGTCATGGCATTTTACGTATATCTTTTTTATCGGAGGACCGCCAGTTTGTCAATCTAGGTTAGGTTGGTATATCGCTAAAGTAAAGTTTTTTATAAGAACGTCAATAAATATTGAATGAAAAGTTATTACTTACGTAAATAATTTATGAATTTAATCTTGAATTAATGATATGTGAAAATCAAGTATAGCAGTTAATATTCATGTTAAGAATTTATTAATATTTATTGATAGTTACATAAGCATAGTCAGGATTCCTCTTAAAACGAAAACTTTAATTTAACAATTGATTTAGGTCTACGTATTTTCGAATACTTAGCACAGGAAGCGAGTGTTAGACACTGAGCTAATACGGCTCTGCGGTATATCTAATTTTAAAGCCGACAATTCCTACATAAGTAGTGCGCCTACATCCACATCTGTGAGCGCTTTCTTAACCTTCATTAATCTCGTGGGAACTTGCCTTTCAATGTAAGTGAAGAAATTTATCGTACAAAAAACTATTACAATTCTGAAATACGTTAAATAAATAGTAACACCTGAGTTGTGTTCAACGTAAATCTTTGAATTCGATTATTAAAGCCATTGTCTACACCAACTATGTACTAGACTGTAGTTTGAACAACTTAAGCTCAGTATCCAAAACAGCTTATGTTTTGTAGTGCTGCTTTTATAATGATATTAAATAAACATTAAAAATATTACCCATGTCATATAAAACGATACGAAACTGGGACTTTATTGACTTTACTTTTTGATTAAATAAAAAATTGATGATTTTGTTTACGACATTGAAGAGTGGTACTTAGTTCACTAATGTATTTATTTATGGTCTGACAACATTAAATAGTAACATTACAGGTCAGTTCAATGCGATGTATGAATATGAATGAATATTACAAACACTGCAATTAAAAAAAATAATCATTTGTAATTTCTGTCTTGAAATCTTGAAATGATCTTGAAATCTTTTGAAGCTTGCACTCTAATTTCGTTTATAACGTGACAGTTATTAACACATAAATGGAATAAGTTAATGTCGCCTTGTGTTAGTGGTAGATGTAACATAAAAAAGTACTTTTAAACCAACAAGAGGAGTAAACTAAATGATTGTGATCCGTCAAATATTGCAATACCAGAAGAGATGCAAATATTTCGTACTGTAGTACCGGATAAACAAATTGGCTAGTACAGACGGATGTAGGTTATCTCGATAATATCTTTAGGAAGGATGCAATGGCCGTACTATACTAGAAATCGCTATGCATCCTCTGTGATCACGCCGCGGAACGAGGTTCACGTAACATCGAATGTGTTTGATTTATTGGAAAGATATTGCTAGCTGGTTATTTTCGACAGTTCGTGGTGGCATAATTTAAGAAAAAATTGCGGTCGGCTAATAAAGAAATAAAGTTAGTCGGTTACGGAATGGTCGGTCGAACGACAGCTATATTGAAATGGTTATATGTTATTGTAGATAAATAAAAAGGTAAAAATTAGTAGATTAGACACTTTTATAAATATAATAGGGTAACATAAACATTAGGTTTGCTTGAATTGAGAACAATGTGCGTAACTTCATATAATGGATGACCATGGGAGGGTAAGGGACCAAATAAAGCACTTACTTTTAAATAGGCGCGTTATAGGCGATTTATATCTATCGCATTGAAAACAAAGTTTACCTTATAAAAAATAGGATAATGTTTTTGGTCAGTTACAGTAAAATTATTAGTTTTATTTTTGGAAACCATACTAATAACATAAAACTTGAAAATTATTCATTAATTTTACTATTGCTGCCAACTATGCTTAATTTGAAACCAAATATGTAAAGTAAGCGATTACAATATATAAAACAAAAAAATACTAAAACTATTTAATAAATTTTGGGACAAATATTTGCGGAAATACATTTTTTAAATAATACTACGCAAAAAATTTATAAAAAGCTTTGGTTTTAATATACAAAGATTTCACATCTTATATGAATTGTTCCGAAGTGGCATCGATAAATTATTCCATATAATAAATAATGTCGTATAACTTCATGTTTCACATTGAAAGGTTGTGTAATTGCATGTCACTTTATGTAAATTGATAAAATGTTATCATTAATGCAATTGCAATAATTACTTTTATGCTGTCATATTTTATGTCCTTTCTATATAGGGATGTAACGGATGAAAAACAAAAATATTAAGAATTAGTTTTATAATTAATAAAAAATAAAACATTTACCAACTGGTTATATTTTATAAATTATATTTAATATAATTAGTTTTTGTTAAGTTGTTACGCTACTATTCCGTAATTAAATTCCACTTGGATGTCGGACCCCTATTGAGATTGTAAAATATCTACTGTTATATTTAACCAAAAGATGCTTTCCGTCAAGTTTTCCAGTTAAAGTTTGGTTTAGTTATATATGGAAAACGACTAGACTACCAAATTCAATATACTTATATAAAGTTGTTTAGTGGTTTAAAGTCTTCGTAGAATTCGCATTCGCAATGTCCATAGTCTAAAAGTTGCACCAATCTGTTTCATCAATAAAATTTGCTATTTTATCATTCAAGTTTATCTATGTATAACGCTTATCAAATGCATAATTATTAGTGTTTCTTAGAATGGTTAGATATTAACATACAGACACACATACTTGACATAGTATTTATTATCAATCTTCAACTCTTTATAGCACTTTACTCAGTATTTCATAAAGAATTATTGTTACTGATAAATTTTACACTTAAACGTTACATTGCTACAATACAATTATATGTAATTAATGATGCAATATGAAAACGTCTAATTACATACATATAATACATATCATAAACCCTTGAAGGGTATTCCATGTTTTACGAAAACATATAAAATTTATCTATATGTTATAGTTATACTAGTAAGAATATTACTACTTCAATCGCTTATTTTATCCGTTTTAGTTTATTAGAACGAATCCACTTACTGTATAATTCACTTTCTTTTTATTTTTTACAGTTAACAAGGCGGTTTGCGTTGTGACTTGTAACACACAAAGACCTTATTGCGAATAACTAGGGCTATTGCCGAAACAAAGACAATGCCAGAAATAGGGCCAATGATGCGAGCGCTCGAGTTGCAGCGTTTGATTGAAGACAAAGTGACGGAATGGCGCGAAAGGTCAGCGCGGGTCGCGGGCGTCAGCGTCGCGGACTCTTATCAGCAACCACTCAACTTCAAGAGACACACTAACAGGCGTAAAAACAGCAGCGAAATAAACAGAATTATCGCGAAGTACTCCAAAACATACAATAGGACTGGCGAACGGCACAACGTGCTCCAGAACATATCTGAACAACCGCCAACGCGACCCGCCAGGCACAAGAGGCCCTTCGCCAAGCTCAAATCGTTTAGAAGCGAAGATAACCTAGCTAGCATTGGATCAATGGACGTACGTACGAATCCAGAGCCCGAGACACCGCCGATTAGATTTAACCTTACAAAATACAACGCAAAAAGCTGCGAGGACATTACGGCGTTTGTCGATATCGAACATACGAAAAAGAGTAAAAATTTCCAGGAGAATAGCATCATGAACGCCAAACAGGTGACAAAAGTGAGACCCAAATTGCACAGTATATGCGAGGATGTTTTCGATATTTCGGAATTCAAGGACAGCGGTGTGGAATTGAGACACAGAGATAATTTCGTGACATCTACCCCGATATCTAGCAGAAGGACATGCCCACCGAGTGATACAGTGTCGATGATCAGTTTTGATAAGTGTGCAAAATTGACGCGTAATGAGAAACTTAGAAAAGGTAATTCGGAACCGGACATTTTAAGTGATAAGTCCCGACTAAAGTTGGACGAACAAAATGGTGACGTTAAAAGTTTAGACGGCAAGAAAGGATGGAAGATTTTAAAGCCACACTTCCGGAAAGGAGCTTTAGACTGCATTCTGCGATGGCGTGGGAAAAAACCTCAGACAACACAAACCAAGTAAGTAAACAATGTTGTTTAACATATGTGTATTTATTTGTGCTTTATTGCAAACCTTTCTATTTATTACCAGAGGCGGACATGTATGATTTTTGTCATAACCGCGAAAAGTTTAATTTAAAGCTTCTGAATAGAAAAAATGCACATTCCGGTTCATTTTTGACTCTGGAAAGTTAGTTCTACACATAAATTATTTTTTATAAAAAAAATCTATTGTTAGTAGTTCCTATTAGTGATTGGGCGTAACATTTTTAACACCATTTCTACGATTTTGTAGAAATATTTTTGAAGCTTCATTATTTACAGGCTATATATTTTGAATATATTTTTAGGCAGTAATATACCGTATCTATTGTGCATGTATAAATGTAAGATATTCATACCAAGTTTTTTATTATATTAACTTAACATTTTATTTATTAGCGCCTGAATAATTTAGTTAGCAACGTACAGTAATGAACTTTTGCTATTTGTATTTCTATACAATACTAATCAGTGCTTTAAAATCTGGACGTTATATCAAGCGATAGTTTTAAAACGTAAAGATACTATTACTTTCTGACTTCACGTTAAACACTACTTATTTAGCTTAGTTAAATTATATTATGTACCGGAAATGGATCAGGTGATCAGAGTTTTTTTTTAATTAGTCAAAAACGAAGTACTAAGAGCTTTATAATGAATTAATTGACAAGTAAAAAGCGTCTAGAAATAATTAAAGTAAAAAAACTGGACACGTAGACAATGTCACGTAGACATTGTTGCAAATGTCACCTTGCTTTTAATATGAATTTAAGTACTGCTTAGTTTTACAATTATTATTTTTTAGTTTAGTTTTACGATTAAGGATACTTATAAGTAATGTAGCTATTACAAGCCTCAGCCTGAATCAGTTGAATAAAAAATAAAATGTTAAAAAAAATATATTGCAATTAAACCGTGCGGTTCTAAACACATGAAGAAAACAGAAACGTCGTTCGTTGACGTTGTTATATTATTTTATTTGTAATAAAATGCAATATACGTTATGATTAAAATATTAATTTTATGTATTGTTTCTCGGCTCTGGTGGACAATGTGATTTTTGTCAGTAACGCCGTTTCGTTTTCTTCTGTCGATAAATATAACTAATATTTTGAAGTTTAGCAGCAATCATAACTTTTTAGAAAACCTTTAGTAAATAAAAACTGTAATATATAGTACGATAACCAAATATGGCCTAGCTTATTTTGTTTGCTACTTTTACTAGCTTTTGTCTATATTAATGCTCTACTATTTAAATAAAAATACTTATTATCTATGTATTCAACTTAACAATAAATGAAAAAGATGACTTTAAAAGCAAAAATAAAATGTTTGTAAAAAAAATAACTTAACAAAATGTCAATTTGGCCTTATTTGGAATCCTTGATGAAATCTTCTTAACTAACAAGATTCTATTAATTCCTTTTGGTCATTTTATATAAGAGTTGCTCATAATGTATTATTACTGCATTAATCGGCATGTCTATTTCTTGTGTTTTTTTAAGAATCCTGAATTGAAAAAATATTTATTTTACTAGTGAATAATAATCAGCGGGTATGAGTCCTATAGACACCTCATGATACCAAACCTCCAAGTAACACATTGCCGCATATCATTAATTGGATCTTTTTTACAAGCTAGACAATACCAATAAGGTTTATTATCGTAACTACTTCCGTAGCCTAGTGGTATGGGCGTATGCTTTAGAAACCGCAGTTCTTGGGTTCGAATCATGCGGATCTCAACAAATTTTCATTCTTGTGTACCAGTTGGTTAGGGAAATTTGGGTTGATCACCCAATTGTCTGAAAAGTAAGATGATCCATGCGTCGGATAGGCATGTAAAAAGTCGGTTCACCCACAAACCCGCACTGGACCAGCGTGGTGGGATACGGTCCAATACCCGTTAATGGATAGGGGTGGGGTATGTCCAGCAGTGGACTATCACAGGCTGATGATGTATGTTATTATTGTGAAATTTTGGTTCCTTAAGTTAATCTACTGTCAAAGAAGCAATTCTTTTAACTTTCGGGTTGCAAAAACTGCAGATTGTGGAGATAGGCACCCAGTAACTGACGCTGATTTTAGTATCTTTGCTCTAATCTTTATCATGGAGGAAGCACTTGTGACATCATTGATTATTGACGATGATACAGTAATTTGTAGTGAATATTGTAATATTGTAACATGTCAGCAAATAAAACTTCTGTTAGCTCCTGAGGCTTGTAATTTAGAGACTTCTTGCGTAGAACAGTCGCTAATTTTTACCTTAATAACTAGCAAAAATTAAGCTTATTCACGCAACGTTTTTAAACTCATCCACCATTGGTCCAACTTTGATTCTTCTGAGAAGTCCATCAGGCCCTTTTTCCTTCCGGTAGAAACTGGTGATCCGTTTTCCATTATGTTACTGAATAGAAAGGCTTTACTGTGTTACTGTGATAATTTTCTAATTGACATAAAACATTGTCCTAATAAGGCCTATGCATACGTTTTTATAGGCCTTATTAGGGTATGGCATATGGCTGAACAAATCAACAATTACGTTTCAGTTATGTGACGAGATGATTAAACCTACAATTATCATATATACAAAACACAGTACTCTGTCTTGTACACTACAGAGCACTGTGTTTTGTTATATAAGGACCAATTTTTTTTATAAAACTAGCGTTCGCTCCACGTTATGGTTATTTTCAATGAAGCTTCCAGTGTGCTCGCGACACGGGTTACTTTCTGTGCTTGTGTACTTTTGTTTATATAAACGCACACTTCTCCAAACATTGCCGACCATTTGGAATCATAAAGTGGCAGATTATATAAATAGGCCTTATGAGGAACTTATTTGCTTTCACCTACTATATATATTTTAAACAACCATAAAAATAAATAATGTAATAAATACTCACACAAATAACTTATTGTCCTTTTTTTTAATAATCTTGTCCTATTGTTTTAAATATCCGATAATTATTAGCTATAATGTTAGTAGGTGTAAATTAAAGTAAAATTAACATTTTGCATTAGTATTTTATTCATCTTAACTTTTTAAGAATGCAAGTTTTTGTTTATTTCCATAAACAAAAATAAATCTGACACTGGGAGCATTTAGAGGCCAATAGGCTACTAGGTCAATACTCCAGCCCTTAGCCTTGTCTATACATTAAAGATTCCTTTCACAGAAAAGTCAAACCATTCGTAGAACCGATGAATACCAATTAATATTTTGTAACTCGAAGTATCCTTCAAAAAAAAATTCTAAACACACGAACTAAATTGTTGTAGTTCCTCGAAAAAACGAATTATACAAAATAGTCCATTAAAAATATTGATAATGATGAAGACACTAATACTATAGATATCATAGAAATTTAACAAGTTATTAAAGTAAACCTATGTTTTGCAAAAAGGATTCGTTTTTATTTTCAACTTGTCGCTTTGAACGCCAACACTTGGTGCTAAAATACACCTAATTCTAATAACAATAAAAACACTGCTACAAATGTATATACCAAGTTAAAGTATATTTGTATGTTAACTTTTTATGTCGTTGCCACGAGGGATAACGACGCGGAAGGTTGCGGTCACGTTTATAACTAGTGTTGCCCGCCTGACGAATAACAATGGTAGGCAGTCGGCAGGCACGGCGTTTTGCGTAAAACGTTTTCTGTGTACTTACTGTGCATGTGACGTACCCAAGGTCGCGTATAATTCACCCGAATAATAGTAACGGACAATCAAATTGGTAGATGTTGATGTCAGGTATCCGTTCTTGAAAAATAACGACTGTTTTGGCTGTTGCATGTTGATCACATATATTGTTAAAAGAAAAGAGCTAGTATAAAGAATCGTATTTAATTTTAGATTTATACATGGGACTAAAATAATGACTAAATTTTGTACATAATATACGTATAGTAATACTCAATTACAATATAAAATAGGCGTTTCATTCGTTTATCCACCAGTAACAATTATGGTCTACGGTTTTGGGTCATGAATTGCTTAGTCTACAATTGCTTTCTCAGTTCAAAAATGCCATTTGGAGTTTTTGTAACTTATGTTTCGTTTAAAAACAGAAAACAATTTCTGTATAAACTAATAATATACTATTCTTATATCCTAACATATAATTAGCACCTATGGTAAATTTAATCAAAGACAGTATTAGGCGGAATGTATTAATATATTTAGTAAAAATCAACAATCCTTTAGGAGAACAGGCCAATTTAGTATAAGATATGTTCTAAAATAAACATATACAATATACCTGGTATAAGCAGCCATCCAAACAGGATCACTGGTATTCTGATGTCCTTTTACACAGCCAGTGTGGGTTTAGTCGTAGGCGAGGACGATGTAACTTACTGTGTCCTTGATTATTACATGTGTATATATTTTTGGGTAACATCCAAGCAATAGTCTCGGCCTAGTTTTTTGTGTTATGTTTTATTATAAATGTTATTATTAGGCTAGTCTTATAGTAATGACATATCTAAATGGACTTTTTCAGGCAACGCTGTATAAAGTTGTTGTTTGTTCAGCTAGTGTTTATAAATAAATTGCACAAGACCATGTTTTGAACGACGTCAATCCCATATGAACTATAAACATATATATATAAATATACATTCTATATGAATAAAATTGAAAAATAATTACTTAACAAGCGCCAGCTTAAAAGAAAGGTAAAATAAAAAAAATAAGGTTTATATATTAGGAGAGGCCTGTCTCCAGCAGTGGACTTTACACAAGCTAATGATTATGATAATGATGAGCGTTCATATATATATTCTGCGTCCGGCGTTTGCTTCAGAAACCGGAGGTCGTGGTTCAAATCCTGCGGGACTCAACAAATTTTCGTTGTTGTTTCTAGTTGGTTAGGACAGTTTGGGCCGATCACCCAACTGTCTGAAAAGTAAGATGATCCATGCGTCGGATGGGCATGTAAAAAGGCGGTCCACCCACCAACCCGCATTGGACCAGCATGGTGGGATACGGTCCAAAACCCCCTAATAGATAGGGGTGTATTAGGGAGGCCTATGTCCAGCAGTGGACTATTAAAGGCTGATGATGATGATGAGCGTTCATATAAAAAAAACATACGCACTACTTGACTAGGTGCGTATGTTTTTTATACATCTTCGTTTCTTCTTCTCTTGTAAAGTCACTAAAAACGTGTTAGAATTTAAATCATTATTATTCATTAAATGAGATTGATTTGCCTGTTTGTAACATCTGTATAAACCTTTTTAAAATTATAATGTTGTCATATATAACTGATACATATAACAAGATTTTTGTCTGTGTGTTTGTTTGGGTAATCTCTGGAATGGCTGGTCCGATTTTGACGGGACTTTCACTGGAAGATAGCTCATGTAACTGGGTGTAACTAAGCCTGTTTTTTTCTTAACAGAATAATTGTTTTTAAAATTACCACGCGGAGGAATTGGCGCTCTATAGCTAGTAGATAAATAATTGTTATATAATAATATTAATGCAGCAGTATCTATAATTTAACGTATCGTGTACGAACAGCTTAAAAACGGGTTTATTATTAATTAAAAGTAATTGAACTGTTATTATAAGTGTGCTTGTCTATATAATCTAGTTACGAATAATAACAGGTTAAAAGTGGACAAAAGAATGATAATAATTTGTATCGCGTGGTCAATCAATTTAATGCCAGCGTGTTGCATTTAAGTATTTAAATTTTTAATCTAACTAAAGTGTAACAAAAATCTTATAAACCTATGCGGTTGATATTTAGTTAAGTTACGTTCTGTAGAAATGTTTTAGTGGAATCCCTTGTAAACTATCCTAAAACTAAACATTAACGTAAGTTGGCTTATTTGTCTTTGTTTAGAACTGATGCGAATTGTTTGAACATGCAAACCTTTATACTGAAATAGTATTTGAAAAACGTTTTTTACTACATACCATTTTAGATCACGTCCTGTGACCACAGCCGCTGGAAAGTGTTGTTTAAATGTAATTTAACACCATAAAATGTAATCCAATTTTTATGAAAATATATGTAATAGATAATCAGAGACTCATTGTCAGTGACATGGCATAGACCTCATTTGCATTGTCAATGCATAGAACAAAATATATATATTTATTATATTTTAGTCAGTTTATAATACATTTTTTTTACTATTTATAATTTTTTCGAGCGATGCGGTGCACTCCCCTTTTTTTTTGTGAGCGTCACAATATTACTAACAATGGGAAAACACAAATAGCGATTTCTACTCAAAATAATCAGCTGACACGTACCGTGTATTGTATTCATTGTTATTAATTAAAACGATTAAACGCGGGGAAACACTTCTTACCTCAGTGGGTTATGCACGGACATCGACATATATAATAAAACGCTGTTATAACAAGTAATTTAGTTTTTTAATAGCAACTCTTTGTTTAATGTGACGAGAAGGAAATTTGGTCTCAAAATAAACGAAGCAATATCTAAGAATTGTGATTACAAAGTAAGCAAGAAATAAACCCAGAAGCCACTTTAGCACATGTAATAAGGTATACCCAGTAATTACACTAGTAGGTATACCTTGGCCAAAAAGACTAATTACTAACTAAATTGGCCCCAAATAGTCGGGCACTCTCATTGGTCAAACGTGGGTATTAAGAGGGCCACAGTATATCGATAAGAACGCGTTGGCGTCTGCCTATTGGTAACATTTGTTTTACGTATATTTTATATCTTGCTGTGATTGGCTTCAGGTGTTGATAATTTTATAATGGAACACAACAAGACCTAGATTTTTTTAAATTATCATCATCATCGTCATCAGCCTGTGATAGTCTATTGCTGGACATAGGCCTCCCTAATACACCCCTATCCATTAGGGGGTTTTGGACGGTATCCAACCACGCTCGTACTACGCGGGTTGGTGGGTGGACTTATTACATGCCCATCCGACGCATGGATCATCTCACTTTTCAGACAATTGGGTTATCGGCTCAAATTGCTCTGACCAATGAGGAAACAACAATGAAAATTTGTTGAGGCCCCGCCGGATTTGAACCCATGATCCCCGGTTTCTAAAGTCGCCCATACCACTAGGCTATGGACTACGGAGGCATTTAAGTGGTAGTTTTTAATTATTATTAATACTAAATTATGTTTACGACTAAGCCCTTGTTTTATAATAAAAACGGAAATTAAAACATAACACTTATCTTCCTTATGAACAAAATGGTTAAATTAAAATACATTTTAACGTTAAACTTGCATTCTCTCTTGCAGTCATTACTGCTACATGCAATTGGAAAATGTTAAACTGTTTCAAGATGCTTAATTGTAAAACAAAAGGATTTATGTCACTTTTTATTTGGTGCAAGAAACAATTTCTGTAATTTATTTAGACACTTTTTCTACGCGTAGTTTTTAATTGATTCGGGATATAAAATTTAAAGGGCAATTTTTAGTGAATACAAAAAATAAATACGTTGTTATATTTATTATAATATTTTTTACATTATTATATTCTTAGTACCTTATCTCTCCCTTTTTCTTTCAAAAAGTTTTTTGTTAACGTACGATATTTTTGACAATTACTTTAAAGCTTTGCACAGGCAATGTTAATATCTTTAGCTGATAAACATATTATTTTCTGTTAACGCCCGTAATGAGATCATTAATGATATCACACAGGAAATTTGATAATGATTGTGTAAATAAATACATTTATACCTTAATGAACTATACGGGTATTATACATAATGGTTTGTTTTCGTATTTAAGTCATTAAAAACATTACCTTGTTGTTATTGACATTTGCAGCTGTACCGAAACAAATAAGTGATAGAATTTTCATTGACAAAGTCTGATATTAAATTGGTTTAATTGAATTTGTTTAACATTATTTTTAATTAATTATTTTTGTTATATGTTAAATGGGACAGAAATTAGAACCAACAGGCAAAAAAACTTATCTGACATTGCATAATTCGCTCGTGATAAAAAATACAGTTTAATTACCTTATAATCAATTAAAATGTTTCAAACCCTTCTTATAAGCCTTTTTTAAGATGAGGCCAATATTATCTATGACTCCTCTCAAGTACGGCAGGAAAGCAGGGACTCGCTCGACTGTGTGGCTTCACACGGTCCCTGTGACGCTTGCTTGATCTTCTGCAGGTGTTGCTCCTCTGATTCCTTGTGCTCTCTAAAACATCCGTTCATCAGCTTTACTTTTCAAGTCACAGTCAAGACGGCCTCAACTTTGAAAATTCATATTTTTTGTGCAAGCCTACTATTTATGGCCTAAAGGATAACATACTTCAAGCTACTTAAAACTATAAGTCAGTTTTTACCATCGCAAGACCCAGAAGTGTGCAAGCTGGTTTGTAAATGTAGTCTCTTACAAAACTGATGTAAATCACTGACAGTTGACGAAATCTGCAGCATGAGATTATATTATGGACCAGCCTTGTCCTTCGAAGTATGCTTTATTCCCGACTCTTTCCAAGGATGATGACGATGATTTGCGAGGCGCGAATTTAATGAAATTAAAAAAATAAATATCCTACTTTAAATACGTTGGTTTGATACTACCGCCTGCTTGGGATCCAATTTTGACAAAAATTTACGGTAGCCGAATTGATGACCAAGTGACCATGGAAGTGACATTTTCAATAATTGTAAAGTATTTAAACGCGATAAATACCTAAAAAGTGTATTATTAAGTATGGTATTCGCTTAAGTAACAGAATATATTTTATTTTGCTAGAAATCTTTTCAGTTTCATATTAATAAAAGCAAAGCAACGTAAACAACGTTATAATCACCCTGTCTGTTAAAATTAAATAAAATTTGTTTAATTAAAAAAAATGGATTTGACAAAATAGCCCTTAATTAAATGACTGTCATTATTTTGTTTTGACAGTTGGCGATAGCTCTATAAGTATACTAGCAACTCCCCAAAACCCATGGGGGGCTTGTGGTGGAATTTCGTAAAATCCGTTCTTAGCTAACCTCTACTCGGTTAAAGGAATGTTCCTACCAAATTTCAAGTCACTACGCCTTATGGTTCCAAAGATATCGGGATGAGTCAATACATAGGTGGGAAACTCTTTTATATATATAGATGTATAGCAGTTTTGGCGATATTATTTAATAAATTCACAAGATTTTATAAATAAATGATTGTTTTAAACCTAACTTAGGTACATTCTGGTAGCATCAAATCTTCCTTACTTATAAAGAGATGTAAAATCCTCACATAAATTGTTGTAACACCAATATTCATGACAATTCATAAGAATTGACAATATATCTGAAACTGTTGTTCGCTGTTTGCCGAAAAGCAATTACAATGATTGTTTAGCATAACAATACAGCGTTGGTCGTATACGGACAACTGTATTTAATTTTCTAGACATACATATATACCGAGAATGCAATACGCGTTTTAGGTTTGCCTGTGTATAAAAAATAATAAAAAATGACATATATTTTACCATCGAATTATAATCAAGAGTTACTATGTCAATAACAAAGCGGAATTGAACAAGGAATTGATGTGAATGAACTTACTCATAGAGGCAAAGCAAAGTCATCCGTCTATAATTTTTATTTATGGTTTGTCTGAATTGCCAATCATTATAATAAAACGGAAGTTAAAACATAACACTTATCTTCCTTATGAACAAAATGGTTTAAATACATTTTAACGTTAAACTCGCATTCTCTCTTGCCTAGTAATTTGCAGTCATTACTTCTACATGCAATTGGAAAATGTTAAACTGTTTCAAGATGCTTAATTGTAAAACAAAAGAATTTTTGTCACTTTTTATTTAGTGCAAGAAACAATTTCTGTAATTTATTTAGACCCTTTTTTCTACTCGTAGTTTTTATTTGATTCGGGATATAAAATTTAAAGGGCAATTTTTAGTAAATACAAAAAATAAGATTGTTAGATTTATTATAATATTTTTACATTATTATATTCTTAGTACGTTGTCTCTCCCTTTTCTTTCAAAAAGTTTTTGGTAATGTAGGTACGATATTTTTTACAATTATTTTAAAGCTTTGCACAGAGCAATGTTAATATCTTTAGCTGATAAACATATTATTTTCTGTTAACGCCCGTAATGAGATCATTAATGATATCACACTAGGAAATTTGATAATGATTGTGTAAATAAATACATTTATACCTTAATAACTACCATTATGTATACTATACGGGTATACACCCGTATAGTATACATAATGGTTTGTTTCATGTTAAGTCATTAAAAACATTACCTTGTTGTTATTGACATTTGCTAGCTATACTGAAACAAATAAGTGATAGAATTTTCATAGACAAAGTCTAATATTAAATTGGTTTAATTGAATTTGTTTAACATTATTTTTAATTAATTATTTTTGTTGTATATAGTTAAATGGGACAGAAATTAGAACCAACAGGCAAAAAACTTATCTGATATTGCATAATTGCCTTCCTGGGATCCAATAATTTCAAAATTAAACGCTAAAGTATAAAAACTTTTGTGAAACCAACATTAAAATTAAGAAAACGAACGATATGTCAATTTTAAATAAAAACTCTGACGTTATTCAAACATTGAAATACAGACATATACCAACTAGTCTGCCGTGATCATGGATGCTGGAAAGAATCCGAAACGTCGGAATAAATATATTTTTAAGTAACGATGAAAAATCCGTAAATTAGTGGATTTGATTGAAAAATCGCGTAAATAAAAGAAATAATTAGTAAGTATTTAAACGATAAATATCGAAAAGTGTATTATAAGTATGTATTCGCTGAAGTAACAGAATATATTTTATTTTGCTAGAAATCTTTCATCATCATCATCATCATCATCATCATCATCACAGCCTGTTTTTAGTCCACTGCTGACTGGCCTCCCTAATACACCTATCCATTAGGGTTTGGACCTATCCACCGCTGGTCCAATGCGGTTGGTGGTGGACCGACTTACATTGAAATCTTTCAGTTTCATATTAATAAAAGCAAAGCAACGTAAACAACGTAAAGATCACCTGCCTTTTAAAATAAAATAAAATTTGTTTTATTAAAAAAAATGGATTCGACAAAATAGCCCATAATTAAATGACTGTCATTATTTTTGTTTTGACAGTTGGCGATAGCTCTATAAGTATACTAGCAACTCCCCAACACCCATGGGGGGCTTGTGGGTGGAATTTCGTAAAATCCTTACGTTCTTAGCTAACTCTACTCGGTTAAAGAATGTTCTACAAATTTCAAGTCACTACGCCTTATGGTTCCAAAGATATCGGATGAGTCAATACGTAGGTGGGAAACTTTTATATATATAGATGTAGCAGTTTTGACGATATTATTTAATAAATTCACAAGATTTTATAAATAAAATTGTTTTAAACCTAAGTTAGGTATATTCTGGTAGCATTAAATCTTCCTTACTTATAAGAGATGTAAAATCCTCACATAAATTGTTGTAGCACCAATATTCATACAATCATAAGAATTGACAAGATATCTGAAACCGTTGTTCGCTGTCTGCCGAAAAGAAATTACAATGATTGTTTAGCATAACAATAAAGAGTTGGTCGTATACGGACAATTGAATTTAATTTTCTAGACATACATATATACCGAGAATGCAATACGCGTTTAGGTTTGCCTGTGTGTAAAAAATAATAAAAAATGACATATATTTTACCATCGAATTATAATCAAGAGTTACTATGTCAATAACAAAGCCAAATTGAACAAGGAATTGATGTGAATGAACTTACTCATAGAGGCAAAGCAAAGTCATCCGTCTATAATTTTTATTTATGGTTTGTCTGAAGTGACGAATCATTAATAATCGACTAATAAACTATACAACGCACTACGGTACTGTGTTGATATAGGTTACAATAGTTACACAATTCCATGTATTATTATGTCTATCTGTCATATAAAATAAAAGTAATCAGCCCTAGTCAATATTTTCCAAGCAAATAAAGAAATGTTTTCACTCATCATTAAAATAAAAAAAGTGCTTTTCAACTTTTGAATAGTAGTGGAGTTTCCTAAAAATATATCAAACGTAATGTTTCTACTTCTATTTATGAAGACTGGGTAAATATGACCTTAGAAACGATGATTAATAGTGAATTGCAGTCTTAACCATTTTATTTATTTACCCATTATGACTTTAGCAAGACCGCACATTATGACTTTAGCACCAAAGGGTTGGCTAAGAAATTGAATTGACTAAATGAATCAATTTTGATTTTGATTATAACCTACGGTTTATGTAACTTTATGAACTTAAACAAAACTGATTTACTATTTTCGACTTTTCAGTAGATATCTAATCTGAAAGTCAATGAAACTTTAAAGACCTCAAGAGTAAGTAATATGCATAATCGTCCATCCATCCATCATGGATAATGTAGACGTGACTTCACTGACAGAGGAGACCTATGTCAATAGCTTTAACAGGTTGATATGTCATCAAAATTATTAACGAGATTTGAGCTATTTTTGCTATGAAGTATCTTGCACTTCCTATTAACAAGCAACTGAATGCACTTAGCTCAGATCAGATTAATATGCGAACTCAAAAGGACTCAAATTCATTATAAAATATACCTGGAAAATGCATATCAAAGAAATAGTAGGGTTTAATTACTATTTATTCAAACTATTTAGCATACACTGCGCAATCTGTAACGATTTCCTCAGTCAGGATGTATGTTTATCACATTGCTCTACTTTAAAAACTAATTATTATTTCGATAATGTTATAATTTGATCATATGAACATATAACGTTAATCTGACATTAATATGACACGGGCTCACGAATTGTCGGTTTACACTAAAAAGCTCTGAGGAAAATGGCCACAAGGAAAAGATGGATAATTAACAAGTTTCTTGTACGCATTGTTTACGCCGTGCGAACTGGGATCGCCCACAGCAATGAATAATGTTGAAATGTTACAATCATTTGCGGTGTAATTGAGATTTACGTTACAGCGATTTTGATAGCAGGTTCCGTATGTATATAACTCTGGCGGTTAATCGCTGCTGGACATCTGGCCTCTCCTAATACACGCCTTCTTCATGTGTGGATTTTGGACCGAATCTCTCCACACTGGTCCAATGCTGGTTGGTGGGTGACGTTAAAAGAATAACACTGTTGGTTTTATGTCTATGAAATAGGTTGCAGACACATATCATAAGTAAATGTCAAGAAAATCTGAAAAAAATTGAAAAATGCCAAATAAAAAACTATTCTTATAGTTTTGTTCTCAGAAATATCGACTCGCATCGATGTTAACAAATGAGTTTCTAAACTTTAATAATTTCGACATTGGAATGATGTACGACAAAAAGAAAGCAAATAAGGTTATTTGTCAGCAGTTATCAAGATAGATCGAAGTTTAAAAGGGTGTTTATGTAACGTTCACATCATCGAGATTGAGCCTAAGTTAAAATATTAATTTGACTTAAAAACCTATAGGGCAACTTATTCATGCCTTTCCTTGGCTAATTATGATTAACTATAAATAATGTCCTTAGTAATCTTTGTCTGTATAAATCCATGACCTGCAGATTTTATCCTTAATATATATACAGAAACAACAAATTTGTTAAAAGGACCTTAGCCAATGTTTTTTTTATTATTTTTGACTCGGATGTTACGCTTGCAGACTTATGTCTTAGGTAAGCTTACCAGTGTTATAAACATTAAATTACATAATATAAAACAACAAATTATAAACTAGTTCCCATTACTTCCAGCATACAGCAAATAACAATTAAAGTTGTCGTTCGTACACATAAAACGCTATAATTTTCCGTGTAAATTTCAAACACGACGTAATTACTGCCTAGTAAAATAACGACAAAAAATAATAATAGTAGGTGTGAAAAAGGTTTTTATGTAGAGCACCTTGGATCTCTAAAAAAAGTGTTTGAGCCCCCGACAAACAAAGCTATGGCGCATGCACTACGTTCAGCCAGTCTTGTTCATTGCGCGGGTGCGGTAACTGAAAATTTGCACGGAACGAATAATTTCACTCTTACGTGTTACTGAAGTTTTTTAGAAATATTTCATATTTTATTACAACGTTTTTGACAATATTTGGGTTGTGTTTCGGTGTTACAATGGATAAAGCTGTACACGACGATCCGTGGAGATTTGTGTTTAAGAAATTGCAAGATAAAGAAATACTTAGCAGAAGAAAGTGAGTTTGGTTTTTATTTTATTTAACGAATTGATAATAAATAATTATTGAAGCTTTAGAAATAATTATTTGACAAATCATCAGTGGTATTAGTTACAGTGTAATATGTCAGCGTTTTAACAATTTAGTTATCGGCAAAATATTCATAACGCTTGTGTTACAATCTAATAAATGTTATTATTAATAGTCCTTGACATTTTAGTTTAGGAAAATTTTGATAGTATTGTTTGTTATTACTGTTGACAAAGTAAATGCGAAGTATAGAGTGTTACAGATAAGTATTTGGATATGTGCTTGAATGTAACAATATCCTTATGCTGTAACGTATTTCACCAAAACAGCTTATAAATAAAACTCCTTCGCCTTACTCATGTAGTGTAAAAATCTTGTTTAAAGTTTAAGATAAAGGCTAATCTTGTTATTAGGTAATTAGGGATTATTATATTTAAAGCAAGTATAAAATATAATAGAATAACTTTGTTGAGTGAAGTAGTAAGAATCATGTAAAATTGCTCAAAAAATTCTTAATATTTAATGGTTTGCATATTAGTAGCGAATTTCATATAAAATATATGTCTAATATACTATCTAAAATAAATCAAAGCCGGTTTCAAACTATCTGTACCATCAAGGCAAATTAACAAGAGTGGTCGATAGTTAAGTTGTTCTATAATAAGAATATTTCGAAAAATGTATTCCAAGTTTCTTCATAGTTAAGTAGATATTTGAATTAGGGACTAAGCACGTCGTTGCACGTGATTTTACTGCTAAGATTTGATTTTTATATTTTGTAGTTCACTGCACGACATAGGGCAAGGGTAAAGGTCTTTCATGCTTCGTTTGTCTCAAGGATACAATACGTTATGACAACATTATGATAACGACGATGCATTAAGAACCGCAAATATTTTTCTTCAAGGTACTAGTGGTGCAGTAATTTATTGTGTTGTTTGCTGAATCTCATACTCATGCAGTGAATGACTAACGGTAGTACTTAAGACTGAATAAAAATCTTCATAATACAATATTAACCGTTTCCTTTATATAATAACCGAAGCAATATTATGCCATGCGTCAAGAGCGTTTAGTTTGTCGTTAAAGGCAAGCAATGTAATCGGAAAAATATGTTGAACACAAGTACATTTGAATGAATCTATCTGTAAAGAAACATGTGCATCTTTGGCATCATTCCTTTAACAAGATAATCACATGCATATTGTGTGCTTTAACGGCCGACCAATCAACGACCGTTAGAGTTATTCATCTTCGTTGCAAACGAGAACATCTTATTTGCACGCCGTGTTATCATTTCTCCGTCCGCGACGAGCGTCATTTTGTTTGGTTTAAGACTTTATTTACAAAGAACAGATAACATTTTGCATCGTAAAGATGTAAACTGCAACACATACAAGTAAACAAAAAGAAACTTTGAGTACAAATATTAATAATAAAGGAAAAAATAACGAAGTTATCGTAATGTGTCGAAAATAACTTTTTGTAAATGTTTTTATTTTTCTGCATAGTTTCATGATTAGCGACTAGCGACCAATAAAATATTAGTGTTATAGATTTAGAGACTTATGGTATAAAATATTTTGGTTTATTCATTACTTTCAATTGTTTTTCTCGTTAACCTGAATAATTAAATATTATAAATAAAACCGGAATATCATCTCCGATTCTAATACACAAATCATGAGTTAGAGTATAAAATCTAATAAACCCTTCAGTACAGATACAGTACAGAAGAGGTTTGTACATCTGTTAATTATCAAATGAAGCTTAATTGACGAGGCCAAATTTGTACACATGGATGGATTACTGCCCTGTATAGGTTTCAATCACACAATTTACTATTAAAGCGATTCGATTCGGTCGAATTACTTATCGTATTATAACACATTTTCATACCAAACGCGATATATTAATTGTTAATTTGAGGATAGATATAACGAACGGCAAGTATAAATTAGAAGCGTCAATTTTATAAATGTAAATAAATAATATGAAATAATAAGAGCAATGGCTCGTTACCTAATTATTTTTATTTATAAAAGCACCATCACTTCGCTTAATTAGTTAATATATTACTCCTAAGAATACATTCTGCCAGAAATATTTCTCGTACGTTAAATATATGGTTCATTGCGTTTATGAGTATAGTGTTACAGGTGGTAGAGCAGCCATCGAACTCAGCGTCAAGTGAATGACTGAAATCAATGAAGCGTATTCCGGTTCCTTAGCTACTTAAACTTGAATTCACTCACTTTAGCAATAGTCACCAATCGTCAATTGCTTTGCGAAGTAAATTTAATTTGATGTTATTTAGGTTCTCTTTAAAAAATTTGCGCATCTCTTTTTGTTTTGATATATTTGTAGTGAGTTTTCAATTCAAATTCAAATTCAAATATCTTTATTCAATATAGAAGTTTAACTTGCTTATTGATTGTCAAACACACTACCACCGGTTCGGAAAAGGACGCCACAGACCTGAGAAGAACCGGCGAAAGAAACTCAGCGGGCTATTTTTATGTCATCTTTTAAAATAACAAACATTTTGATAATTGGACATTACATATTATGCAATTTTGAAACAGGACCTGGAGCGAGCATTCCATTACCAGGCTGTGTTATCTTTTAAAATTCATTAATATCGTAATAACCTTTAACACATAAACGTTCCTTGACTACCTTTTTAAATTTATTAATAGTTAAATTCTGAACGTTTACTGGATTTTGTTGTAAAACGTTTTTTAGTTAAATATTAGTTTTATAGATTTGAACTGGTATTAGACCAAAGTTTTATAAGATGGAGTTAGGCAGCGGCTTAGTGAAGTCTTTTTTTGCTTTAAACATTCCTACGACGTGATGAACCGTAGCGTAAGACTATTTACTCTTTCTGATCCTTTATTCGAGCAATCTAAATTCACTATAAACTATTTCTATATCGTGTAGAAATCGCTCATTAATTATTTTAGCCCCACATGGGCATGTGCTAGAATAATTACTTATGGAATGGTATATGATATAGAAAATGAACACATAGTTGTAGAGACGTGTTTTATTCAGACAAAAAAAACATTACGTCGCACAAGCTCTAGAAGCAATGAATGGGTGACCTTCTCATTTTCGGTCCGCACTTCGCGATATCTGTGTACAAGTGGAAGAACAATGTTTAAGCACACTACTGATAACGTCGTCATAGTGACTGAATGAGGTAACAGAAACGCTGGTTTCATGTCTATTAATAATTTATGACTGGTCCTTGACGATTGATCCAGTTTCCTTATTATTCTTATTAAAAATTCTTAATACAAAGTTTGAAAACTTTAAATTTGACGTAAATGGGTGAACGAATTTAAGATGACTTTACATAAACATTATTTTTCATTATAACATTGCGTCATTGAGCATTAATGCTTGTAATATAGTATTGCAATACATTGTTGTACGAATATGGTATTGCTTTATCATTGGGACTGTCTAAAATTGCTGATTTCTTGAATAGGTGATAAAATTCATAATTAGGAAGATCTGTCCGAAGTTTAAGGCACAGACTATTAAGAGTATTACCGAAAATTACCCTAGCTGTGTTAAATAGGGCCCTTTATAGTTTAGCTTAATTAGAGAACTAATGGACCTAAACAAAGGCTAATTTCAAAATATGAGGGCGCCAGAAGTAGCAGAAGCTAAGAATGCGTCCTATTCCGAACCGGTGGTACCGTCCTTGACAATCGATAAGCAAGTATAAAACTTCCAAATTAGTTCTTATTAGTGTCCGACCGAACTTTCGGTTTCGGTTTCGGTTTCAGCCAAGTTCGGCCAAAATGAAGTTTCAGCCAAGTTTGGTTTCGCCAAATTTGGCCGAAACTTTGCCGAAACCGAAACTGGTTTAAGAAGTATTTTCAATTTCAAAATAGTAGCGAAAGTTAAATGTATCTATGCTACAATCGAGCTCTGATCAGTCGACTTTAGTTCAGAAAAACATTCCAAGTATGACAAAAGAAATTGATGATTCTTCGAGAAAGACGAGGAGGGAACAAATAGTAGTGAGAACAAAACATATACTCCTTTGGTAACCAAAAATAAATACAAATAATACTGGAAAGCGTAGCTCAGATATTTGTTATGTTAATAAAAAATTTTTTAGTCTCTTTACTTTTTTTCTGAATGTAGTCATTTGTTTGCTATGTGTGGCGAAATGTTCTTGAAAATAGAGAAAAACCAAGTGCGATCTTGTTATTAAAAACCACTGTTATAAAAAGTTAACAACGCAAGAGATTTATTGCGTCTGCTCTGTCATAATCAATTGTCGCAAAGTGAAAGGGAGAACATACACGGAAGACGAACATCAACAAGAAATAATAAGAATATGCTACCATATTCGAAAAAACTGTTTTTAGCGATTAAAGAATTACTACCTGATACCTAATCCAAGAAACGGGCATTTCATATAGAGGTACTCAACACATCTTGACATAAATTATGAAAATAAGAAAAGTCTCCGCAAGATGGGAGCCGAGAATCAGAAACAAAATCGACTTCGATCTTCGATCGACAAGTTTTAAGAAGATTCTAAAAACTTTAGATCTAGTTTTGTGACAGTGGTCGAAACATGGGTTTATCCCAAAGGATCTTCATGCCGTGGCCGTCGTATATTGCCTGGCCGAGGTATGACCTCAATATTTTGGGACTCAGAAGTGATATTGTTGATTGATTACCTGGAGCGTGGAACCATCATTACAGGTTATGCAGCTGTAATACCGAGGTTGAGAAATGCCGTCAATGATAAAAAAGAGGCAAACTTTGAACGGGCGAGCTGTTTCATCTTGACAATGTACCGGCGCATAGGTTGGCATTATCGATGGCCACCGTTCAGCATGCTAGCGTACAATTGGTTGAGCATCCCCCTATTCACCAGATCTGGCGCCTAGCTATTTTTCATCTTCTCTTCAAATTGATACACTACTGAAGAGTAAACATGTGTTAAAACTATATATAATAAGTAAACGATGCCGTGGAGAACTTTTTGCAGGACCAAGACAATCCTTTTTTTAAAGGAATTGAAGCCTTGGAAACTTGGAACGCTGGACTTGGTGTGTAGGTGGACTCGGAGATTATGTACAAAAATAAATAATTAAGCTATCATAGTCATTATATTCAATCTCGGAACTACAAATACAAACCAAAGTATTAATTAGTAAGATTTCAAAATACCAATACTTAGTCTTTAATGCAATAGTCACAATTATTTATTTATTAATAACTCATATTGCTCTGAAAAATTTATTTGAAAAAAAATGGTATATTTTCAATTTTTTGTTAAAAAAAATATTATTAGCAACTGAAAAACGATTAGCATACGTTTAATATACTGTCTCATTTCATTACTTAAATAAAGCAAAATAATAGGCATTAAAGCTCCATATTTTAATATTTTAGAATTTTCTACTTGATCACGTGAGTTTCGGTTTCGGTTTGGTTTCGGCGAAACTGAAGCCACGCCGAACTTTCGGTTTCGGTTTCGGTTTCGGCCGGAAAACAGTTTCGGTCGGACTCTAGTTCTTATTGTATTTACTGTTAATAAGAGTGCTCAATCTTTTTGACGGGCATTTGCTTTAGAACCCGGAGGTCGTGAGAATATGTATGAATAAAAGATGATCTATGCGCCGCACTGGCATGTAAAAAGTCGGTCCACCCGCGTTGGACCAGTGTGGTCGGATACAATCCATAAAGCGCCCTATGTCCAGCAGGGGACTTAAATTTGACTTTACTTTAAATAACTCAAAAAATTGGTAAATTCTAACTCTAAATTAACAAAAGATTTTAATTATGATAAACTTGCAAAATATAAATTTATTATAAAAAATCTTTGTGTCTACGCAAATAATGGTACGCAAAGTAATGTAGTGACGTGTTTTCATTGATTATTGTTCAATTCGAGTTTATTTAAAACTAAATACTACTGATTTTATTTCCTTTAAAGCATGGTCATGAATGGTCTACCCAGAACTAAAGTAATTACTTCACACCAGAATTTAACGTAATTACATTTTCCACAAAACAAAGCGGACATTCAGCTTTTGTTTGGATGTCCATTATATACAATACCGTATCTGTACACATTACCTTGAATAACGTAATCTCGTGGTAATAGGAGTATTATCAAATGTTTTTCTATTTATTGTGTATGTGTATTGTGCGTTTTCGGAATATATATTTTGCTAAAATTACGGTAAGAGCTTAACATACATTTGTAAACTGACATAGAATTTTTTATCGAAATCATCTTAGCGTTTATTGTAAGAGTTTGTGGTATTCTTATTTATAATTTTTGCGTCCTAACTAATATCTGCTCAGTGAATATAGACGCTGCAAAGGATCGTAAACGTCGAGGTAAAATTTCACGTAAAAGCGTCTATAAGTTAATACTTTTAATTGAAACTGTTTTTATATTTTATTATATACAAGCTGTTACCCGCGACTTTGTTCGCGTGGTAATATATAAAAAAATATTATTTTAATTAAGCCTTCGTTATTCCCAGTTACATCAGCCAACTTTCAGTGAAAGTCCCGTCAAAATCGGACCAGCCATTCTAGAGATTAGCCAAAACAAACAGACAGAACAACACAGACGATGTTGTTTTGTTATATATCATAATGATCTCATTTAAATACTGTTATGTTATTGTTACAAACAGACAATCTCATCTTTACTTATTTATATAGATCACCTACAACTATTTTCAAAATATTTTAATGGTTTTAGACCTTTTCCATGGTCACGGAAAAATCTCCTAATTAATTGAAATAAAATCTATAAACAATTTTAGCCTTAGGTGTAGAACTTTTAATGATGATAAATAATTTTACCGATATCTATACTTTGATGTGACTAAACGAATGCGTCATAAAAATCTATCGATCCCAACTCCGCAAAAAAATAAACGGATACCTTTAGGGAGTGGTTATCAAGCGACTCGTTATGATCTGACTAAAAAGTACTTTACATCAGGAGCTGTAAAGAATTGTAAATTTTGTTGCTATGGTTAAATTTTTCCATCAATTCCGTCGTTATAATCAATTCCGTCGTTATATTCTGGTGCTTACGCGAGTACTGTACATGATAAATAATACAATTTTTATGGATTTTATCGCGTTTAATTACTTTACAATTATTTAAAATAATACCTGACGTTGCAAACACTTCCCAGAGTACATAGTCACGGGACCGACTAAGATGTTGGTCGTCTAAATTTCATTGTAAACCGTCAATTTTAAATATAAAATTATGTAATCTGATTTATACATACTGAGCTGACAGCCTCAGTGTGTGTTAAATCCTATAAATGTATAATACTGAGAATCTTTGCGTTTGCTGACTGACAAATTCGTCACTTCTCATTTACCCTTTGAAAATAATTGCTACAATCGTAATAATACACGACCATCTTTGTTATATCATTGAAATTACTCAATAAGAAAAGCTATAGGTACATTGTTGAAATAAAGGATTTAAATATCTGTAATTTGAGCCTGCTTTTATAGTATAAAAAAATAATACTGTTTTACGAGTTTTAGAAAATTTGACAATTATAAACAAATTGGATCAATCATATCAACAAAAATATCTAAATATCAATATAAATGACGGATTAAATGTTAATTTCAATGCGTCCACCCCATTTTTCTCAAATAATCGTAACTGTACTTTACCACGCGAATTTCTTAATAGGCTTTATAACAATATACGTTACTGGGTATTATCTTTGGACTACAATACTAAATTGTAAGCTTAACAATGAATCGCAGTCTTGACCCATCAACTATTAAGTATTGCGTATGAATTATTCATTAAAATATTTTAGATAATAATCTGTAAAAGTTTGTCTTAAGATAATTTTGGTAGAACAATAATAAACTAATCTACTTGCTTATTATAAAAATAAGAAAACAAATAAATTTTTACTTACATAGGAACTATAGGAACAAAATTATTTGGCTCCTATAATCTTTGTTTTTACACGTGTTTTCATAAAAAATTAGGTGCCTATTACATATAACTTTTACCTAACTTTAACTGTAGCATTGCGATCAGGCGTTCACAATTAGCACTTCAGGTCAACGAACTAAGAACGTCGAATCTTGTCTTGTCCAATGTAACGAGCTCCACTTTTCAGTTTGAATTAGAATTAGCAAAATAAATGGATCATTCAATTAGATCTATATGTATTTTTACAGCAAATTATTTATCAAGTTGCATTTACATTAAATACAATCACAATGAGATACAAATAAACGTAAGATTCTATGTATGAGTTCGATTTGCATTAGACGGCGGAACTCCTAACAATTAAGCAAATAAACATTAATATTTGTCTACATGGATGATCACGAATATAAAATAACGTGCTGTAATGTAAGCGGGTTAGTTGACGTTCGGTCTGTCGTGACCGGCGGTATGAACGCTGCCTTGGATTACGTCATTTCTACTCGTACACAAGTAATAAGACTCCGTTACGGCTAAAAACTAGTTAATACGCCTTCTGTGTGCTGCGTAGTGTTTTTTGTAATTTAATTTCGATATTCACTTGACCACACCTATTGATAACCTCTAAATTACGATAAAGTTTATAAATACGTTAAAACCGGGAACAATCTGAATTAAATTCACTCGATTTCTCTCGTCTTAAACACAGTGTTGTTTACGTCATGGCACTGAGAACATATGACTCGGTTTGGTGATTCATAAATTTGCATTTTTCTTGCAAGACAGTCGGACACTGGTGTTGGTTGCTGCTGTGCTTTGTTTTGTTGCCATTAGACCTATTTTATTGTGAGCAAAATGGATGAAGAGTCAATGTGGAAGGGCTTCTATGAGAAGTTACAGCAGCAGAAATCTTTAGAGGAGAAAGTACACGAAAGCCAGTAAGTTACATTTTTCTTTATCTTATCTCTGTAAACGTTTTTTTATCTTTGCTTTTTAATTAGACGTCAACAAATTATTTTTGTTCTTATAAGTAGGTTTTTTTTGGATAACATTTACTATAAATTTGTCTTGTTATTGCTTTATAAAACTGCTAATTCCGCAACTGCAAGACACCGCTTATACCGATGGTGCCCTTGACAATAAAGGAGTGTAATACTTCTATATAGAATAAATATGTTTTAATTGAACATTTGATTTAACGGAAAAACACGTTTAGAACAAAACTGTTTAAAAGTGCATCCAGTTACTTCAATACTTAAAATATTCAAATACAGATTTAGAGATCAATGGCCTTTCAAATATCGAGAACGACAGACTCTGGTCTCCTTAAGGATTGTTCACAACATGTGTTTAACCGTTTTTGTATTACAATTTATTGATCTAAATGAACGTTTTTGAAAAACTTATTCGGCAATTTGTAAGATAGGTTGTAACTATCTATCGTCGACTTACAATTTTTTCTATATCCTTAAGTCGAATGTAATTTAGAATTGTTATTTCAGATAAAAAGTACCAAAAAATTATATTTCAACCAATTTTTTAGTAGTAGTAGTTGGCGACCACTCATCGTTAGTTTTGGATCACCATAATTAAAAGGCTCAGGCTTGTAATGGAACTTACAAAAGTAAATTAAAACTACACGTATGTTCGAAGAAAGTTAAGGATGTTCAGTGGTCATATCTTATATATTATAATGAGTAACAATTTATAATTTCAAAAGCAGTTAAAATTAAAAAAAATTACGTCAGTATAAATCATGGCCTCGTGTGATTTAAATTAAAATCGCTGAATTATAGAAGGTAAATTGTAACATTTGAACTCAAAGCCATTTCCCCGAGTTATTATGGGGTCAAATGGTTGGAGTACATTGTCAGTAAATTTAAAGGCACTGACGTCGAATAAAGATGGTCTTAACAACCGGGACCGATTCTTTCATTCATTTGAATTGATCTACAATAAAATTAGCATTAGCTATTTGAATGTAAATGTATAAAATCAAAAAAATATATTAACCTCAAAATATTGATTGTTTTTAATTTTTGAACTCATCTTTCGTAGTCCGTTTTTGGAACTTAAATTGCTGACTACTTCTAAAATACTCGTATTTATTTTGCGTTAAATTTATGTGATAATTTGCGTTAAATTTATGATTTATTTCATTTACCTGCTTTGGGCGACTCATTTGTACTATATTTCTAGAATTTGAAGAGACTTATACCTAAAGCATATTTTTGTCTAACTACCTAATGCTATATCGTTACACATCATTAATTATCCTATTATATTATTAAAAATCATGTAATAGGAATAACATTTCGTTTAACATTATTTTGATAAACTTCTTAAGGTTTACTCACTAATGACAATATAAACGGATAACAACGCGTATTTTTCACGATACGGCTCTTCGAATTTTAATTTAATTTTTTAAATGAACATTTTATATATAGTTTCTTTATTTTTATTGAAATAAAACAAACATTGACATAAATTTCGTGTTTTATATTTACGTAGTTGTATTTTTACCTATATTTACCGTGTACTGGTTAGTGTAGGTTATTTGTTACACATAACTTCGATAGCGTTTTCTTCATTTTTTATATACTTATTTTTATGAACGTACTTTTAATTTTTCCTAAATAACTTTGCCGTAATGAGTATTTTGGAAGGTAATACAAAAATATAATCAGGTAGTTTGAAGCTATACATTGCGCTTTGTGTAACCAAATACATTAAATGAATTGTCCATAAGAAACTTAGCCAAAATCATACAATGTAATTTTAATGTAACGACGTAAATTTTAAAATAGTATCGAAAATACTTTCATGTGTTTACGCGAATACTTCACATGATTTAACAAAAGTCTTTACGGATCTCGATATCGACTTTAAGAAGCCACGGGCAGACTGTTAGCTCACTGTGTCTGCCCATGACCATGAATCCTGTTAAGTCTCTGGAATGTCGGGAAAATTGTAAACAAAATTGGACGCAATAGAATCCGTGAAGCCTTTTTATTAAATCATACAAAAGTTTAATTGAGTAAAATCAAAACTAACATATGGTTTTATTAGTATTATTAAATATATTTTTTGTGATGACTCCTTATTTTGTCGTCTTTATCTAACAAGTCTAGATGTTGAATACAGTATTTTAAAGTCTTTGAAAACTGCAAGTAAATTATTGTGTTACATATTTTTATTTATAAATATCTAATTGTTATTTATAGACAAAATCTATACCAAAACGTTAATCTGAATGAATGAATGAATCTATAAAAAAATATCTTTTCTAAAATTCTAATATCATTATGTCCGTACTATTTCGACGCCAGGAATACAAAAAATATTATATCAAGGTGTATTTCGATAGTATTTATACACACAGAACAACACTATTATTATTAAAAGGAATATTTATATATTTTTAATATGAAATAAAGTAACTCCAAACTTTTCAAATTTCAAAATTTATTTGCCGTTTTGAAGCTTCATTATCACTGAGTAACATTAATTTCATTTACAGTTTTAAAAAATCCAGTTTGTTAAAAATGGGTACATCATATCTTTACTCTCATTTAAATATCCACCCGAAGCGTCGCATATGTCCTAGTTGTCGAAACTATCTTAGGCAGTCATAAAAGGACGTTAGTGCATTAAAATTTACTGCTAATTAATACATCTAAAGAACACAGTTTACCCTTTGGGTGTTTGGTAAATACCAGCAGCTCAGTGGAAAAATTGTTACTCAGTTAAATCTGGATGGATTAGAAGTTAAGCCTATGATTTCTTGGTAAAATTTCTGGAGGAAGGACAAAAGAACATACGTGCCAAGCTGTGATGGTCGCCAATTAAAGGTATTTTAATATGTGTCGTTACCGGCCAAATAGCTCTTGGAATTTAAGTAAACAATGTCTTATGTCAAGCACTATGGGTGCAAACAATTTAATTATATTAATTTCATCACTCATTAGCTCTTTCTGGTTTTAAAGAAGCGCCCATTTTGGCCGCAAAGCAGTAGTGTAAAAACACTGCCGTGTTCCGGCTTAAAGGTCACCGTAGCCAGCGTATTTACTGGGTAAACGAACCGTATGTCGCACGGTAGGCAGCGCGTGGTGATACCCTTGGTATTGCCCATGTTCATGAGCGTCGGTGACCTATTCCGATTGAGTGGTGTGGCTGCTTGCTTGTCTTCGTAGGCCATAAAAATGCCAATAAAAATTCATATAAAACGTCGCCAGTAATAATAACAGGTATTATAATGCTACAAACATACACTCCTATAGTATTTATTTGTATAAATAATGAAATGGACTACCGTGATAAAAAATATTTAATAGAATTGTACATATTTATTAATATATAAACTACAATCAAAAAACATTTGAAATGTTAGTAAATGTTTAACTTGTAAATATTAGCACAGTGTTGCTCTGTTCAAATATTGGTAACGAAACAGTATTAGTTCATTTTAATACCTGGCAACACATGTATTGAATGTCACTCTTTCAGACGTACTGACACATATTCCGGTCGTATTGTGCGGAGAGTGTTTAATAAGCAAAACCATTTATAATTTATATATCTTTCTTGATGAAAGCTTTATTTTCTGAATAAAATACTATAGTCAAGTGTGACTTTGTTATAGATTATCCTAAGACATTTATAGAGTTACGTAAATCTTGCCTTTTGGACTTAGTGTATTACTGCCGAGTATATTAAGAAATGGTTAAATTGCCAGTTAATACTTTTAGATTTGCTAAATATTATTCAATAATAACAAGAAATATGCACTTGTTAAAAAATCAGGCGTATATAAATGGCCAGTGGGTTAAAGCGGATAATAATTCAGTGTTTCCGGTGTTCAATCCTGCGAATGATAGTAAAATAGCAGAGGTGCCTGACATGGAAATATCTGATGCGCAGAAAGCCATTGATGCTGCTTCAATAGCATTTAAATCTTGGAAAGATACAACAGCTAAAGAGCGTTCATATGTGCTCAGAAGATGGTTTGATTTGTGTCAAAAAAACATCGATCAGTTAGCTGAAATTATAACTGCTGAATCTGGAAAGCCGCTTGCCGAATCAAAAGGTGAAGTTGCGTACGGAAATTCGTTTTTGGAATGGTTTGCGGATACTGCGCGACATATAAATGGGGAAGTTCTTACTAGTCCATGGCCCAATAAGCAAGTTATAGTGACAAGACAACCTGTGGGTGTAGTTTCCGTAATAACACCATGGAATTTCCCATTTGCAATGATTACACGAAAAGTGGGTGCGTTAATGGCAGCAGGTTGTACATGTGTCATTAAACCATCGGAGGACACACCTTTGGCTGCATTAGCTGCTGCTGAACTAGCCGAGCAAGCAGGAGTCCCTAAAGGAGTTATTAATGTTGTTACGGCTAGCAGAAAAAATGCTCCTGTTGTAGGTAAAATTCTTTGCGAGGATCCCAATGTTGGATGCATTTCATTTACAGGATCAACCCATGTTGGAAAAATTTTATATGGAATGGCAGCAAAAGGTGTAAAACGAGTTGCTTTAGAGTTGGGTGGTAATGCTCCCTTCATTGTATTTTCTTCAGCTGATATTGATAATGCATTACAACAAGCCATGCTAGCTAAATTTAGAAATAATGGACAAGCCTGTGTTGGAGCTAACAGGTTCTTAATTCATGAAGATATTTATGAAAAATTTGTAGAGGGATTTAAGAGCCATATCGGAAGTAAGTGTATTCTGGGTCCAGGTACAAAAGAAGGTGTGACATGCGGACCCTTAATAAATGAGATGCAAGCTAAGAAAGTTTCTGGTTTGGTTGATGATGCTGTGACAAAAGGTGCGAAGCCGTTACTCGGTGGTAAATTTGCCTCAAGCCTTGGCAATAAGTTTTATGAATCAACATTATTGATTGATGTAAAACCTGATATGTCTATTTACAATGAAGAAATTTTTGGACCAGTTGCTGTTTGTCTTAAATTTAAAACAGAGGATGAAGCGCTAAAGATTGCTAATAGCACTAGAAGTGGGCTTGCAGCTTATGTCTTTACTAGGGAACTTGGGCAAGCTTTTAGAATGTCTAAGCAGCTAGATTTTGGAATGGTAGCTATAAATGATGGTATTTTATCTGCTGCTGAGCCTCCATTTGGAGGGATAAAAGAATCTGGTATTGGAAGGGAGGGCAGCAAACATGGAATTGAAGAGTATACTGACATAAAATATACTCTGTTTTCCGGGTTGGATAAGTAAACTTTGAGAACTGGAATTATTGCCTTTTTGTTTGTAATTGGTTTGTTACATTTTTTTGCATTTTATGAAAACAATTAGCTCATAATTTGTGGTTAAAGTACTCAATCTATATAAATATAAAATAGTAAAGTACATTTAAGGCATATAAGATGAAGAATGCTGGTAAACTCAAGTTATCTTACTGCTTTTTGTAATGTGTATTTACAGGCCCTGTAAAATTACACATTTCTCATTCAATGTGAGTTGCCACATTATTGAAATTCATAAACCAGGTTTCATTTGTTGTAATTTATATTATTGATAAATTATGAAATTTATAAAAATGCCAGTAATATTTTGATTGTGAATTATCCAATTTATGGAATATGAAATAATGAAAACCAAAAAAGTGTGTTACCAAGGGTGGAAGGAGCATGGAATGTCCGGGTTAAAAGTCATCAAGCATAGATTAATTTATCTTTTTTAATCGGGTAACCTAATTGGAGAATTATGATTTGTTAAAAACCTCCTATATTTCCACTCTATTCTAGTACAAAATGTTTATTAATGAGTGTTTAATGTTTTTAGGTTGATGACAAATAATGAAAGTGTGCCTTTAGAATATATTCATGCCTAAATATCATTCCAGTCTTCCAATTTAATGTGATGTAGGATTTTAAGTGTTAAATAATTTGTATTTATATTTGTAGTTAAGATATCATGAATACTCAAATATCTGTAGTAGTAATTCCTGTTAAGAATTATTTTGTAGGTTTTAAGATAATATGTAATGCAAAATATATGTTTTTGTTATTTTAGTTTAAAAATATACTGTTTGTCTATCATAATATGGTCTTTTATTCTTTCCGCATAATCTAGACGTATGTTATGACCTTTTCTTACTAAAATGTATTGATATTTTATAATTTATTAAAAGTATTGGCAATATTTTGGTAATGGAAATTTACACTACCCACAAACACACACACCTAAGTAAATGTATAACAATATTTACATATATATTTTTTTACTTATAAGTTCTAATTGGCAAAAATCGCATTTTGTAAACTTCTATTTCTAATCTATTAATGTTTCAACAACAAGCACATGGTTTAAGCTTAAAGTTTATAACCATTTATTTATGTTTGAAAGGACCTGTAAATGATTGATTAAAACTTTAATATAATGAAAAATATCTAGCAAATACTTTAAGCATGGGTATAATTACACAGTATATTGTTTGAACAGAATTTGCCTTTTTTATTATTTTACTTGCATTTTTGTTCTTGTATCATATAAAAATATGAAAATAAAGTAAAAACCCTGTTTTACATGTGTAGACACATCCACACAAACTTTCACAGTAAATCAGTAGGGTGCAAACACTAATGTGTTGCAATTTAATTAAAGATAATGCATGCCAATGCATGGGCATGTAAAAAGTCAGTCTACCACCAACCCGCATTGGGCCAGTGTGATGGCATATGCTCCAAAACCCCCTAATGGCGAGGTTGTGCTGTAGGGGAGGCCTATGTCCAGCAGTGGACAAACACAGGCTGGTGATGATGATGATGATAAACATGACATTTTAAGTCATGTCTAGAGTATGGCCTAACATGATAAGGAAGTTAATAAGAAAGATACTGTTCTTTTTGTCATTCATACAAAAAATAAATGAATACACCGTTTACCCATTTTTACAATAAATTTTGTTTCCTAAATAATAAAGTAACGATTTTTAATTCAAACATTAGAAATGCTGATTTCCTGTATGCTTGGCGATGCAGAAATAATGTGAATATATTCGAATAGTGTCATAAAATTCATATCAATTTGTTTGTTTACAGAGTACAAGAGGTGGACGACAGTTTCTTCGAGAAATTCGGTTCAATACTAAAACAAGTGTCACAACGGGCGGCTCTAGAAGAATCTACGCCGCTGGCGCCATTGAAGGAGGCAGAAGAACAAGATGGCGAACAGAAAGAAGTCACGGAATTGCAAGGGAGTCCGGGACGTGACTCGGACAGTGGAAATGAGACATTGCTCGATACAGATTCCGAGCCCGATGATCCAGAGAAGATTGATCTCTATGTGGAGGCAGTTGGATGGAACGTGAGTATACTTTTCTTTAGTCATAAACCTTAATAAATATGAATACCCTCTGTGTCACATAAGGCTTTACCAAAGACGCGTAAGAGTCTGCAAGCGTAACACACGAGTCAAAAAAAGAGCTAAGGTGCTCTATAAACTGAACTATTTTTCATTTCATGTTGGTCAGATCACAGAGGTGAAGTTAGCTGAAATAATAAGTGTAAAATAATGTTTTGATTTTTAATATATACCTCGTAATCGACAGTGTTTTTAAGTTGTAAAATTAATGTTCGCTTTTAATTCTTTTATATAAACCTGTCAATAGCTTCTATTAGGTACATAAATATAACTAGTATATTATAGCATAAACGTTTCATTCGAGAAAGGGTTCACGCCACTGAGATGCTGTATTTATATCTGGTTAAACGGATATGACCGCCAGTTCCGTTTTATTGTTGCTGTGTAGTTTGAACTAGACATTGGGTTCGGCTTATTTAGGGAAATTAGGTCGTGATATTTTCTGGTGTATAGTGACACGACCATCGCATAACTTTATATGCATGAACGACGTGGCATACTTCCAACAAATTCTCCATTAGGGGTCATCATCTGGGTTATCTAGTAAAGCTGAGATAAACTTATTTAAAAAAACATTGAGAACTGTAAGACCTGTTAAATATGAAATATTTTTAAATGTTTCAAGTTTCTTTATGGTAAACTAAATGTTTTGTACTTCTTAAAATATTTACGCAGTTATAAACTTTTATATGATGTGAATGGTTAATTAAAACATGAGGGTTAACGACATCATATCATTATATATAATGTAAATATTTTGAGCTATAATATCCCGTCTTTGATGGCATAAAGCCAATTGCTTTTACTTTCCCGCGTAAATTTGTCAACGTCCAAGCCAAGGTTAACAACTACGAACGTCATTCTGAAATGCAATTACCTGAAACTGTTTATACTAAAGCTTTTTTAAGTATTTTATTTAATAAATATATTAAATAGTGATGAAATTTACAGTCCGAATTCGATATTAAATTGTTTGAAGAAGATTGTTTGATTAAAATCATAATGTAAACAAAGAATACCGTCATCCTTAAAAACATATCTAATTTCTAAATAAATTCGTACAAAAAAAATGCATAGCTTTAAATTAAAAATCATTTTAAACTCCAAAGCTATATATTTTTTATCCATAAAAATAAACTTATTTAAAATAAGTATTTACTTCTTTACTGACCGAAAACAATGCATGGCTCAAAAGGTATTATAATTAGGAGCGGTCTAGAAATGTACGAGTCTAAAGTCTAGTATTTATTACGCACGTTGTCTGGACATTATCAACGCACAGGCCTGCGTGAGAGCGTTCGATTAACCTAAGCTATTTGCAGCTCACTTCATGTATATTATATAATAATGGATGATAAAATGCAAATATGTCTGCAAAAATATTTAAACAGAAATTAAATAGGTTTGTTATTATTGTAAATAATTTTCAGCAACAGTGATACAAAGGTGTTTACACTATTGCTTTAGTTTATTTTATTTCTAATCAATAAAATAGTAAAAAGAAAGAAATATTAAAATACTATCGTACCCTCTTATGATCCCCGAAATAAGATTTTGCGGCTCAAATTCTATAAGAATTTTCCGTATTTTACAGCGTTTTGAAATTTCTTACGTATTTATTCAATATTTTTATACTAATTTAATAGTTGCACAACCACTATATTTCCGATTAGTCAGTTAAACTTGCTTTAGTAAGTAAGTTTGCTATTCATACCGCTCTTGATACCATCAATGAATGTTTGAACCACGGCGCGTTATAAAATAAATAAACCGTTCGACGCACGCCCATACCTGCTTCTATAGCGGAGGCCTTGGATACGTGTTGTAACGGATGTCCAATCTTATACCTATATAAACCAGCCATAGATTTTTTTTCTACGAAGTGCTCGTTTAAATAAAATATGCTGGATTTAATGGTTCAAAAAAAGATTAAATAAAATAAACGCCTAACAATTTAAAGGAGTGAGAATTTCGCTTATGATATTTTCTCTTCAGGAATGTCGGTGTGTTTTGGACAAATTACTTTTTTCCCTCCATTGCAAGTATATCTAAAGTATAGTTAACAACTTCAAGCTAACAAAATTAGGTTCTTTGAATAATATGCTAATATAAGAATGTAAATAATCGATGTTTAACGAAATTTTAAGTAAATTTACCAAATCTTGCGCAAATGAAAAATAATTTCTCTTATTTGCTATTCATTACTTAAATTTCAAGGAACTTATAAGTGATATTTTAAGATTTTTAATCGTTAAAGACGGAACGTCTAGACATGACTCAGACTGACAAAGCTGATACCTTTTTTCTCCACTTGGGTATAAAAGTTTTTAATTACAAATTTTGTTTAAAAACATTCCAAATAGATTTACAGGCCTGTTCTTGAGATAATTAATAAATGTGAATGTCACAGTTAAATAGTTTAATAATAAAATCTTGAACTGGTCATTAAACATAGAAACTATTTTCCTTTTTTTTACGTTCATAATATTCCCAGGAAGTTTCCTTATACGCTTATAGACCTATGATGCAATAAAATCTGATTTTAAGCTAAGCTTAGTTTTTATCAGATCAATTTAGATTGCAGAAGTATGTGTGTTTTTGCAATGTTATTAATATCAATTAACCATGCAATTAATTATATATCAGAGTAACTAAATATATTTCATTTTATATACAATTTACACGTTGTAAGTCAATGTGTTGATATATAGGTCAAAAGAAAATGTATGTTTCAGAGATGAAAACATTAAAATTAAAATGTTGGCACATACTACGTTGTCAATATTTAAAATGTAGGCAAAAATAATAATATAAATAGAGGAAATAGACAGAGCGCTATCGATCATAAATTCAGAAGCCGGTCAATTGTTTAATGGAATCTGTATTTTCCATTAGCGAAACCATAACCAGTGAATGATTTTTATGCAGTTACAACATACAATTGGTAACGCTCTATAGCGAGTTACGTAATGTTAGTATAACATTAACAAATACACTGAAGAACTGGAGCATTAAAATAAACAAAACTTCTATTCGATGAATGCATATAGTATTCTTGTAAAAAGGTTTGCACGCTCTAAATAGTGGTCATAATAATTATTAAAGAAATATTGACCATAGAAGCAACTGTATTATAGTTAAAAGTTACTTAAAGTGATTAACATTATGGTACGGTATGCCGCGGAGGAAGTGGTCGAATAAAAATCGTCGTCTTTCATCTTGTTCGTTCGGGTTCGCATTCGTGTACGTTGGCGGGCGCCTTGCGAAAATAGAATCTGGCGGGAACACGGGCCGAGTGTCCCAGTCCGGGCAGCCAGTGCACCGTCGACGCACCTCGGCTGAGTATCCCCAACCACTTTCCGTTTCGCATACACCGCCGCTGAAGCGATGACGGGCGCGAGTTCGACCAGTGTACCGTAGTAAGGGTTACTATGATAAGACGGTGATGTCCAATATGAACGGCACGGGGACATTGAGGACCAGGTTCAGGGGCGTCAAGAAGGAGATGCTGGAAAGGCAGACGAGTTTACTCATACAGTCTATGACTGTGAGTTTCGTAATATAGTATTGTGTTGTGACAGCTTTTAATGTCGTGTTTTTTAAATTTATTATGTTTATGATAATTGTCTCTGGTAAACTACTATTCGTAAATATAAAGGCTATCGGTATATCTTTATAGAATTGACTAGAAAGATTTATTTTTCACCCTAACATTGACATTTACACCAGCATGTCAGATAACATTCGAGTGACAAAGTGACTGAGTTCACCATTTAAAAATAACCCGCCAAATTTCATCGAGTGTTTTATGTTTCTTGAGTGTATTTCGTGTTCTCAATGAAAACGCCGTTGTTTGGAAATGCAGAGAGCGGATGTCTAGGCGTAGTGCAGTTGCGTTATACAATACACGTTTTCTGGATTTCACTGGCCACTGAATGAAAGAGTATGGATATTTCTATTTTAATATTTAGTCATCTAAATATTGAGTTATTACGAGAGATATACTTATACATAAAATCAACAAAATTGACTTGATATATTTATTGCTAATACTAAATGACATCTTGTTTGTTTTTTTCCTGTGAAGTTATGTACATGTGATTATGAGGGTTAATTGAAATGATTTTTAATGAATATTCATTGAACAACTGATTCTTAATTTTATTACGTTAACGCAGAGCTATTGTTATTGGAGTGTCAAAGGTTTATAATAATTTATAAAAGCTTGAAAAACATTAAAATAAAATAACTTTGAGTTTGAGGAGGCATCAGTGTAAAAATAATACAATTTAGTTTACGATAAAACGGGCGATTTCAAATTGGTGTGACGTTTACTTATCAAAATCACTATAAATGGTATTAACGATATTTACGTGTATGAGGCATAGTACTGTATAATGGTAAGTAAGGGTAAATAAGGTGTTTGGAGCGAACAAACCTTTTTACACAAATATTATATGCATTCTACAGATAGTAGTTATTGTTTATTTTTATACTCCAATTCTTAGTGCATTTGTTAATGTTATACTAACTTTACATAACTCCCTATAGTGCCATACAAATTGTATGTTGTAACTGCATAAAAATATTCACTGGTTATGGTTCCGCTGATGGAAAATACAGATTCTATTAAACAATTGACCGCTTTCTGATCTTATGATCGATAGCTCGCCGTCTATTAACTCTATGTATACTATTATTTTTTGCTTACATTTAAATATTGACTACATAGTATATGGCATCTTTTTATTAAAACTAAAAACCATCCATTTAACTTAAACAAATATATTGTCAAACACTACTTGCACCTGAAGCTTATTTAGCTTATTGACTTCTGGCGTAATTTAAAATCGATTATTCGATTATTAACGAATGAAAACACTCGATGCCAACATTCTTTTAAATAAACAAAGAGCTATTCTACCTTGGCGTCCAATCGAAGGCATCGGAGCAAAATCGATATGATTCCTTTAGCAGTATAACCTAGCCGATTGAAGTGTGTTTCGGTTACGCTGTATTTGACCGACTAGCGGTGGATATTGAAATCGATGGTTTTATCGGGGTCATGTCATGGTAACGGGAAACAACCCCTAATGCATTTAGGCCATTTGGTTAGTAGCTTTGCGCTGTGCATACGGTGTACGCGTTTTGTGTACTGTGAAGAAGTTTTGCCGGTCAATGAAATTGTTGTATTATTATGAGTCATCGGTACGTAACGACTTTATATAGATAAATAAGTTGATAGATTTAAACTATTCTTAAATGATTTTTTATACTATTTAAAATAACTATAATATAAATCTCTGAACAGAGTTTTAATATATTTTCTAATTTTAAATATAGCTTTTGGAAAATATATTTACAATACTAATTTTAATTATTAATATTAGTGCTTCGGCAATGGTTTTTCAACAACTTTTAAATAGCAGGTATGTATTTATGATCAGACAAACGCAGGCTATAAATGTTTTTTATATTGAGTAAATCTAATCTAACTCATTTATTACTTTCTTTATTTGTAGACAATGAGTTAGTTTTACATTAGTTAATAAATTCCGGTACACCTAAGAACTAATCTGAAAAGGACATTAGAGCGCACTGCGGTCGCGCAATGAACATGCACTTTAGCTTTTATTACAATGAACATACAGGATACATATTATGAATTATCAAACTCACTTTAAATTTAAGTAATTTCGTCTATATATTTAACAGTTATCATATTCCAGCTTTAAATGGCATAATTGTAAACAATAAATGTGATTTAAATGGTTTTAGGTTCGATTTTTAAAATATAACGTATGAAATATAGTTTTATTTTCTATCCCGATGTTATGTATATGTTTAGGGAACAAATGCTGTATTTTTATAATAATCAGTTGTCTAGTTGCCACCGTAAACTTATGTATTATGCTCTAAGTATTGTTTACTCATTGTAGCGTTATATATTTTTTTCTTTTATGAATACTGCGATTGATTGTTGCTTATATTATTCTACAGGTCGATGAACTGTACCTAGAAATTCTCTACGAGATCCTGCACAATGTCGGCGGATGCGACATGGGCTGCGAGGTCGGTCAGCAGACGATGCTCTCTTACGTACAGGAGGCCTTCAAAATTGCTAACGACAAACACACGCAGCTGCTGACGCAAGCTGAAGCGAAGGAGCCACCGGAGCTGATGCTGAATGTAGAAGTGGTGGAGGCAAAGGATCTAGTGCCCAAAGATCCGAATGGATTGAGTGATCCATTTGTGACCATCTACCTTATGTCCAATTCTTCGCACAGATACAATACATCCGTTAAGTCGGGGACGTTGAATCCTTTATGGGAGGAGCATTTTTCATTGTAAGTTTCGTCAATCATATTCATGATATAAATACCCTTTTTTTATTAGTATTTTAGGTTAGTGTAGAGCGCTTAACATTTGACAAAAATTTGTGGCTTTTCTTTATGATTTTAAACTAAAATTGGCCTACGATGTGTTCAACGTAAAAGATTTGTTTCCTTTAAAAATTTATTACGTCTCTGCATTGAGTAATGTGTATTATAATATATAATAATATTACACGTAAAGAAGGGAAATTACTTGAAATTTGATGGTTTAATTATTACGATGGTACTCAATTTCCACAACAATAATTATTTACTAACCCACCAACCCGCATTGGACCAGCATGGTGGGGTACGGTCCAAAAACCCCTAATGGGTAGCGGTGTCATAGGGGAGGCCTATGTCCAGCAGTGGACTATCACAGGCTGATGATGATGATGATGAATTATTTAAGCATAAAGTTATAAAATATTATAATTTAAAATTATAAAAAGATAGCAGTAATCCAATTAATAAAAGTCACTGACTGAAATAATCATGACCAACAATCTTGTTTACGAAAGCTTTAGCAGTTCATTCGTCGTTAGTGCAGTTGTAAAGTTGTAAAACATTAATAGCGCGATTAACGATTGCCTTTAAAACGTCTTCAGGAGGCCGTTGCGAAATCGGTTCTACTGTGTAAAAGTTTGTTTACGAATGTTTGTTTACAGACCAATGCCGGGGAATCTTCACGAGGACTCTTTGATTTTGGAAGTATGGTAAGTAAAATGATCCGTTTTTATTACTATGCGATTTCATCTTAGGCTACGTCTTAAATGCTACTTGTATACTAATTATGTATTATCTTTAAAAAAGTTAACGGAGATGTTGAAAATAACAATGATAAATAAACCTATAGTTATAGTATAATAAAACAATATATATAATAAAATATTCAAACAATAATTAGTTATTTTGATCTCGAATTTATCTGGTGAAGCTTTATGCTTAATATAATTATAGGTCTAAAACTAAAATATAGATTAAAATCGATTTAGATCATTACTTTTATGTCATAACAGATTACTTGTTATTGAAAAATTTCTTATTTTAGGGATTTCGACCCGGCTGAGACAGTAAAGGAGAAAATGACAAAGATTTTCGAAGTGAAAGGCGTTAAAGGTCTTCGCAAGTTGATGAAGGAGATAGCAATAACCGCCTCGACTGGAAAGCATGACAATGAGCTCATCGGAACCTCTAATATTCCACTAAAGGTAGGTGTAATAACTGACAACATTGTAAAGTGTCAAATATAATGTGGTCAATAAAAATGCAGTGCCCATACTGGTGGTATATCGCGGAAATTTTCTGAAATAGCGGCAAAAACTAATTAAATTTTATCACGTTATAGTTATATTAATGTTCGCGTTTTTGGAGTTTGTTCAAATAGTTTCTATATCTTATTGAACTACGGCGAACTTTATTTATGTATATTATTTGCGAAAATTTGAATCAAATCTCTCGTAACTTATGTATTATCTATCTTTGACATTAGCTTTTTCTTGTTATGCAAAAGGGTTACAACAATATTTTGCTAATAATCACTCTTATCGTAACATTGAATTAACAATGTTCAAATGAACGTTACGTTAGAAAAATGTTTCTTTTTCCGCAACAAAAAACATGAATGACCGTTGAATCTGCCTCAATGCAACTACTATCGTTAGGTAACCATCCTGACATAATCACACATATCCTACGCCGAGACTACATATAGCGCGGGGTCTGCCGTGTGATTTAGGTCGAAACAACTTTTGTAATCGTTCCAGTGCCCATATATGCTTTAGGTTCTAAAGTGTTATACCATATGGAAATATAAAACACACATCGTATGTAACAATGTTAACTCTTCGTTTAACAAGTATATCCCGTCTATTGAATGGCTCTAGAGATTGCTATAGTATTTTCTACTTGAATATGGTTTCATCTGTCTTCACTGCAGTGTGTATGGTAGCAAATAGTTACATAGAAATCGTACGCTGATTTAGTTTGATTATCGCATTATGGTATGCTATAATCAAAAGGAAAAATCTTACATGATAGTGTTTGTAGTAAGGTGGTAGGTCTCTTTTTTACAAGTGACCTTCTCAAGATGCACCACCGCGTTGACTGTATTTTTGCTGTAAATCAGTATTCTATGATATACACTATTGTCTTCCGGTTTAAAGTGCTCCGTAGCCAGCATAACTACTCGGTAAATGAAACGCAACACGGTTTTGTAGAGCTTTACGGTGCGTTTCTTATATATTATCTGCGCAGGAGATAATATAGTGCACAAGTGTACGCAGAAACACGTGCACTTCATTCTTTCGTCACTTTTCTTGTCCGATGGGATGGATAACCCATACGACTGACGGAAGATCAGACGTAGGACCATCTTTTACGTGTCCGTCCGATCCTAGGACATCTTACTTTACCTTCCATCGGGTGATAAGCTAACATTGCACTTACCTTTTAGACGAAAACAACGAAAATTTGACTCGTTTTAAAAAATAAATATTAATATCTATTCAACATAGAAGTAAACTTATTATCAATGACACCAGTTCGAAAAAGACGCCTCTGACGGAAGACGGAATAACCGGCAGTAATGAAACTCGCAAGATATTTTTTTTTGTAATCTTTTAGAATGAAATTGTCATTAAATAAGAAAGAACAAGCTAATGCTACGCGGCTGGGCATTCCAACAATAAAATTATAATTTACAATTATAAATAGAGTAAAAACAACAAAAACTGTTTCGATAACATAATATTTACTATGTCTTCAGTCGATTCCCGCCGGCGGTATGACTATGTGGTTCAACTTGAGCAAGAAGAGCAAACTGCGACGTCAGGGCGTCGTGAAGCTGCGACTGAACTTCTCGTCAGAGAAGAATTCGCAGGTCGCAGCACAGGAGCACAGGCATCTGCTGAGGATACTGCTTCTGCATGAACTTGAAAGCTCTAAGGTATTTGTTATTATTACCACTAAACATGAGCCAAATGAGAAATGGAATTTATTTAAACAAAGTCGACCAACTCAATGGGCGCTAATGTGTCGGGCTCTCATTCGTTAAACATCGCTTTCGCTAGTGACGTTATTAGCGTTTGATATTAGTATTTGACCTCCATTTCCATCCCTTACTTTGCATGTATATAATAATCTACAGTGTAACCGCATATAATATACAATAAGCCTGCAGTATTGGCCAATGTGACTAGCAATATAAATCAATAGCGGATAATACCCATATCATTTTAAATAAATTTGACGTAATATATAAAAGTGGGATAGGTGGTAGGTTTTTTACAGGAGACCGTTTGTGGAAGTATCACCGCGGTGCCTATTTTTACCGTAAATCGGTAGTTCACACACTCCTGTATACCCCTTTAAACAGAAAGTGGGTCTGTTTAAAAGGCACTGCAGCTAGCGTATTTACTATGTAAACGAGATGAGATATCCTATATTTAAGGGCAGCTAGTAGATATGGAGCGTTTTACGCTGTGTTTATCAGAAGCAGGGCGTGTTACCATCAGCTGCAGGTCTCTTCACTTAAATCATAAAAACGCCTTTTGGATGTAGTATGTTTAATCGGATATACGTTATCAATTCATGTTTCACGCACGATTCTAATATTTAGTTCCAACTTACTTACAAATCGGCTACTATGACTTCCGTGTTTCTAATTTGAAAGACTTTATCGTCGTATATCTTTAAATATTTCAATATTATCAATGTCAGGTGGCACCATTCTGGTGGTGCGGCAACTTCAGTGCACCAGCGGAGTCGATACTAACCCAGCACGCGGCACAAAGCGGCCTGGGGCAGACGGACAACTGGCTCTCGCAGTGGTCGGTGTACTGCGCGGTCACAGCCGACCACCCGCTCAGCTTTGCGCTCTTCAATCAGCTGCTGGAGAAGATCACGAAGCCGCTACAGTCCGGTAATAACACTTTGAATATAATGTTAGAGATCAGCAAACTATGCAAGAGATAATATAGTTCATAGGTGTACGAACAGACACGTTACACTCCTTTCTTCAGTCTTAGTCTCCGATGGGACGGAACCTGCAATATCAAAAAGAGATCTAGCGCAGAACCGACATTTTATTCGCCCATCCGCATGCACGTATCATCTTACTTTACAGACAAACGGGAGATCAGCCAGCATTGCCCTAGCTAACTAGGATCAAAAATTATAAATTTAATTTGAAAGTTAAGAGTTACAGTGGGATATTGTGTCTATGGGGGCCCAGCAGCTGTCAACATTCATGTTGGAAGTCTATGCGAAAAAAAAGGATTTGATTTAAACATTGGAACCCATAGCAACAAAGTGACTTTTTATTGAGGAATCATCTCTTATTGCTCGACATCTCGGTAATAATTCTCAATAAGAACGTCATACGCTCGAAACCAATTTATTGCTATGAAATACATTGTTTACAACAATTCCGTCTGGCAATATTTTTTTTATGTATTGTATGATTTAATTTTGTTTACCATATTTCTTTCTAGGATTGGTCAACGAAGAGGACGTAAAGTTATTCTGGGAAGGTGCAAAGAAATTGCTTCCAACGTGCTACAGTCACATAAGAAAGTTGAGAAAGAAGACTGCCGGTGACAAAACCGTTATGAAGACATTAAGGGAAGTTCTCAAGATATTATATCGATTATCTACACTAGATGTTCCGGAGTCGTTAGAAATGTTCCCAGTCAGCTTGTACGGCTGGTTGAGAGATACTGATGAGACTAAACTAAGTATACACGAAGTACTGAATCAGGCGGCTGTACAAGGCGCTTCTGATTGGTTCATACATATACTAGATAATAATGAGTGCAAGGATCAGACTGAAGACTCAAGGTTGCAACACTTGATTAGGGTGATACAGCTCGTCAGATCGGATTTGCAGCGCGCTGTCGAGTACTTTGACCGGGTGTTTGTTGAGTGAGTTATTTTATATAATATTTTCTGTAATATATTACTTTCAGAGCCTATTCTAAAAATAGACTAAAGTAAGTCAGGCCTAAACGGATGAAGTAAGATATATGATTGGTTCCTGTCATTTTTGTCTATTATCTGATGCGTTTACGACTGATAGTGGGGGCCACAGATTTTTTCAAGTCGGTACCAGCAGTTTTTAATTCAATTCTTATGTGATATTATGTATTATTTTAAATTCAGTTGTTAAATAAAATTACTTTACGGATTTTATCGCGTTTATTTTACATTTAAATTCCCGACGTTTCGAACACTTTCCAGCGGCCGTGGTCACGGGTAGACTGAGATGTCATGCGTCTTCTTGCCAGTGCTGAAGGGTTTCCAGATCTTAATTTTATTAATTATTTTTAATCTGTACTCGACCTATGCAAAATGAACTGATTTTATCTGTACAGCCGGCAGTGGTATTATGCTTGAGTTTTTATTTTAGTTTACTAATTATGGGATCCCAAGCAGATGGTAAAACCCGACTATCTTCTCTATTGAAATTTGGATGTTTTTTAATCTCAATAGCCTCACGGATCATCCTTGGTAGGAATCGGTGTTCTTTAGGGAGGATGTGTGGTCGATCAAATCAGATCTAATGGTTCGGTTGATTTAAAGTATGGTCTGCCAACTTATTGGGTCTTTTATGTTAAATGTCAGCTATATATTCCTTTACGCACTTATTGCTCGCCTTGTTTGTCCAATATAAGAGAGGCCACAGTCACAATCTAGCTTGTACACTCCTGGGTCTTGTAGAGGAATATTGCACTTGACAGGTGGTAGGAATTGACCAATCTTCTTCGCGATAAAATCCGTAAAGTAATTTTATTTAATAATGTATAATATTTGCGCAAGCAATAGAAATAATTAAATTCAGTTGTTAAAAAAGTCTTGAGTTAATTTGTGGCGCCACCTATGGCACCAACTCTCCTTGGCTATTGTACTTTATTTAATAATGTTAAATAAAGGAAAAATCTCAAGAAATTTAATTTTGTTTAGAAAGTTATAATCTGACTTTCCTATTTGTAATAGACCGACCTGATATATCACGGCTCCTTTTTTCGATGCAAAGTAATATTTTACAGTTTTTCTTAAGTTTAATTTAGCACAGATTATATTGCTTATAAAACACTAAATTAAAAATAATATATTAATTCCAGAGTAATGAGTTTCCCGTACTCGAAAGTATTGTACGGAGTATACGAAGGGAAGATAGCGGCACTAGTAGAGCCCGAAGTGATACAAGTGTGCAAAAGTCTGAAACGGCTTCAGTACAACGAGGGATCTACGAACAGCGTGTATTTGGCTGGCGGGCTGAACGGGGAGACGGGCTTGGGTTCTAAGGTGGACCATCAACCCTTGGCGATGGGAACTACGCTCTTTGAGCTTTATCTGGCGCTGCAGAGGTTCTTGGCGTGAGTATATTGTTTTGCATTAAATTATCGATGTGTAAATTAGCTGAACGTTCAGTGGTTTGCGCGCGATCAATGCTATGCTACGGGTTACATTATGCAAAGTAAGAAAAAGTTTTTATTTGATACCGGTATAGAATATAATATTAGCATATTTTTATAAGGATTTGAATATAAAGCACCTTTCGCTGTTGTTAATGAGACTTCCTATTTTGTCTTTGAAATATATTATTGATTACATATATTACTTCGTAAGTTTTAACGATAAATTTATTTAATTAAACGATACAGTAATTACATGTAGTAACAAGAAGGGTGTGATAATCACCCTTAAAATGGAATGTAATATTGCTGCATAAGATTTAAAATATAATAATAAAACTTTGGAAATTGAATTTTACCAAAACTTTATCAGTCTCGGACAAGGTCTGAACGAAACGGAGTGGAGTTCGTACGCAATATCGAAATTCCACTCATGGTTCTACGGCGGGGTCGCCCAATGGCTGAACATAGCGGCCTACAAAGCGCTTACTCGCATCGAGAAGGCAGTGGACCTAGATAACCTAGTGCCGGTCGATGCTAATGTGAAGTACAGCAGTTCGGGTGTCGATACGCTCGCGATATTCTATCAGATCAAGATATTCTGGCAGCAACTCAGCCTGGCCCGACATCGAAGGCTGTTACACGTTCGTCGCCAAAATTGTTGATGTGAGTGCCTTAAGTTTTACTTATATTCTGTGTTGAGATTACCGCTTTTTAGGGTCATGGCTTCATCTAATCTCAGACATGACATAATAGGTGTCATAATCTTTATTTACAACACGATTAAACTAAAAACATTGCAGACGGCTCTAACAGTATCGTTTTCAATATGATAAATCAAATTTTAATTATACACACCTGGTGCTAAAATATTTCATGAAAGCAACAGAGAGAAACTTTGCACCCGTATTTTTTTGTATCTATTTTTTATATATTACATTACAGTAATACAAAAATCCTTATAGTAAAACAAGCAGTCGCCTGCAAGTAAATAAAATAAATCCATAATCACGTTCTATAATACAATCATCTCACATCATCATACACTGATATCCATCTGACAGGCTCCTATACACGCACCATAGGTATTGACGATCCACGCTGTCAATGCTTGGGGGACCGAATCCGCATCCGACCATGGATCATCTTACTTTTCAGACAATTGGGTGATCGGCCCGAATTGCCTAACCAACTAGAAAAAACAATGAAAATTTGTTGAGTCCCCGCAGGATTCGAACCACGACCTCCGGTTTCTAAAGCACACGCCCATACCACTAGGCTACGGAGGCAGTTAACAAATACGATAATTAAAGTGACATATCGTCCAGGACATCTGCCACTGCTGCGTGTTCTACTCAGACAAGATGGCCGCCCGCGTCGACAACGTGGGGACAATCAGCACCGTCTACGAGGAGCGCTTCGAAGTGACGACGGAATGGTGTGTGGCCATCAACAACATCGACTACGTGCGGCAGAGCCTGCAGCCGTTCGTTCAGGAGTTGGGCATGGAGGAGATCATACAGAAGATGTGCGAGGCCAGATCTCCTTTGGAGGCGCAGAGGTAGGTTTCGATTTATCGAACCAACGGCTTAACTCTAACTTAGTAAATAATACGTGAGGTTTACGTGAGTAATGTCTTATGTCAAAGACAAATGATGCGTATAAACGATTTGTTTATTAGATGATATTTTAGCCAAGTTTAAATCAAACCAATCACCAATTGCAGTTGCAGCAAGGTGTAGTAAGCACTTGAGCCAATTGGCGTCATATTTATCAGCGACAACATATGCCAATTCAAGCGTTTTATAAAAGATTCGGTACATTTGATTAATTGAATAAAATTAAAATCTTATATTAAAAAAAATTTAAAATATTTAAATTTATAGGGGCTACTAACTGATTGTAAAGAAATAATAATAATTAATACTTTTAGTGTAAAAAAAATTAAACCAATGAATTTTTAACATCATCAACTCATTAAATTACACTTAGAATGTATATAGTACTAATGTGTCGTAATAGGTCAACCTAGCATGTCGGTGACGCGAATGTACGAGATTCATCTATAAATATTAATTGTTTTTCACAACTATTTTATTTCTTTTTTAAGTTCAGTATTATTATAAGGTCGGTTTCTAAAGCAAGTAATGATTTCTTTTCAGGTGCAAGGAGACATTACAAAATGTTATGGCTAACGCAATAGATACGGTTAAAAATAAAATTGTTGATCTACTAGAAGTCATGGTTAAAAAGGTTTGTTTATTTTGATTTCGCTATTTTAAGGTTTCCAAAGAAACATTTCTTAAAAAAATGTGTCATTCAATAACGTATGATAGCAGGATGACAATATGTACTGTATTAAATAAAAAAGTATTTACGGGCTCATACGTTTGTGCAATTTAGGACACTAATCACATACATATAATTTTATTCAAAAACTTAAATTACCTATAATTGTAATTGCTTCTTATTTGTGGATCGCTCCATGATTTACAACAAACTAAAACAAAAAGACATATTTTAAGGCCATATAGGAGCATATTACTTAGACACTTTGTATAACTTATTTCAATCATGTATCAATCAATTTTTTTCACTTTTTTTTAGATGATGCCCTCCATTACAAGGTTTTTGATAGAGGGGGCGGAGTTATTGCACCAAGACTGTTCGAGTATGGATAGGGTGATGCGATATTTGGAAGCGAATCTTGATACTTTGTATCAGCATTTGAACAACGAGAATTTCTCAAGAACCCTAGACATAGTCTGGGAGCAGTTAGGCGAAGTGCTTTACGAATTGATACAGGCAAATCTAGAGGTATGGTTTGCTTAATATAACTAATAATTTGTATTTTTCTAATGTACTCATATAACTAATAATTCATACTTATCTCATGTTATCAGTTTTTGTTTTTATATATTTACTGGTATAACGGATACAGTGAAGTGCAATATTATATCGATAGTAACTAAGTTTAGAGAGATATAAGTTGATAATAATTAAAACAGTTTTCTCGTTAAGTGGTTTTGAATATAATTTATACCGCTTTTATTTATATTTAAAAAGGTCTTTACATAACCATGAAATAAATATGTTTTTATTGGAATGAGTTTATATTATATTTAAAAAATATTTAGTCTGTTGAACATTTATCGTTATTTCTGTCCCTGTAACCTATTATTAAACGCAAATCGTCACATTATTCTCGATCAATTTCTATTAATATATTGCATTTTATCTGTATCCAGTAACATGCTAATTATCTACTAACGATTTTTACAACATGTTTTTTCTCTCTCTCATTTTTTTTGTAGAAACAGAAAGTAGACATTGCCACGCGTATCCGCTTGATTAGGCGTAGATATTTCGCCAGTAAAAAACGAGTTGCCCCCCACGTTGTAAAGTTTCGGGTAAATAACCGTTGCATATATTATGCACGCAGATCGAGCTGTATAGTGAGCACGTAGGACTCTGTTGTTTTGTTGTTACATCATCATTTATTGTTGGTTTGTTGTTGATAGCACCGAAGGGCAAAGATAACTCGATATATCGACCCGAGGCGCTTGAACAAATCGGCCGCGGCGAATTTGGACGCGGTAAAGAAATCATTATAGAGCACTTACATGTTCCTTGTTATCCTCCTTGCCAGTGTATTGTTTATTGTGTTGGTCTGTGACAGTTGAGCTGAGAGATTGTTAGCGTCGATGGAGATTATATGTTGTATGTTAGATAGGTGAGCGTAGAAACTGCATGTTAGATACAAAGCACGCACAAAAGCGGACTGTGGTAGCACTGTAGATTGATTTTATTATAAATATTCAATAAATGCTTTAAGCTCTTTAATTATACCCTCCAATACCAATGAAACCGAGTCGTCCAAAATCATATTAATTAATTGAAAGTATTAAGGTCATAGTATTCGCGCACTAGAAATTATCTGTTTGTTTGGCAAAATTATATCCACCTAAATAATCATGAAATATATGTAAACAAATTGTAATATCTTATTTTTACAACCTACTATTATCTTTACTGTCTGCCTTTATTGACTGCCTCCGTAGCCTAGTGGTATGGGCGTGTGCTTTAGAAACCGGAGGTCGTGGGTTCGAATCCTGCGGGGACGCAACAAATTTTCATTGTTGTTTCCTAGTTGGTTAGGGCAATTCTGGGCCGATCACCCAATTGTCTGAAAAGTAAAATGATCCATGCGTCGGATGGGCATGTAAAAAGTCGGTCCACCCACCAACCCGCATTGGACCAGCGTGGTGGGATACGGTCCACACCCCTTAATGGATAGGGGTGTATTAGGGGAGGCCTATGTCCAGCAGTGGACTAACGAAGGCTGATGATGTGTGTGATGTGTATTATCTTTACTGACATTGGAAAGATTAATGAGTATTTGTACTTAAATTGAGTTAAAGTTACAGGTTTTAGTGTCTTAAATTCCGACCCTTATGTGAGTATTTAAACCGGCTGTCACAGCTTTAGCTGTCGTGTATAGAAATGCTTGTATTAGTTATGTTCCTAGCTAGCTCCGACTATAGTTCCTGGAATTGTGAATTCGTGATTATTTGTATTTTGTTTGCTTTCTACCCTCTGTATATTGTCTGTTCCTGTTATTGCTGTGTATCGAAAATTATCATGTTACGTATTGTTCTATAGTTAAGGCATATACGACCCAACCCAACATGTATGTTAATAAATTTATTCTGTTTTAGTAATTTATAAGGGGATTTTTCAGTTGCTTATGCTGTCATTGGCATGGACATTGCATGTATTTTTGAAATATTCGTATAAATTCATGACGTTTGCACGATAAAAACTATTTTGTTTTTAATTCGTAAAATGTTAATTATTTACACACTTAGTTCAATTACAGATATATTGTAAAATAAAAGTTTCTCATCTAAATATAATAAATTCCTATTTAACTACTTTATAATATTATCTACTTAATAATTATCTACCTTATAACTAATGGAAAAACATAAAATAAAACGTGTCCGTAATAAATTCTTACAGAAACGCCGTCCGCCATCTTTTTTCTCGAACCTTCACGAGTGTCTTAAGATAATGGTCCGATCGTTCCGTCAAGACAACAAAGAGGTGTATACCTCAGAGACCCTCAAGCGGGTGGAGTACCTTCTCAAGATCCATGGTATGGAGACCAGAGAATTGATCCATCAGTACCACTTGGAGAGGTGGCAGGAACAGCAAACCATAGAGGAACCGAAGATGGGAATAGTGACAGTGCGCGCGCAGTTCATAGACGACAACTTGAAGATTGAGATTATGAACGCTAGGAATCTAACCCCGACTGACTCTAATGGTGAGTTTGACTGTTCAAATAACAATATGATGTGGTTTTTTTTGGTTTTATATATATTTACCAGCCAAAAAGCATCTCAACTATTTGTATTCCCTTGGTCCTTGCGGGGGTTAGAAAATGTAATGTTGGGCTCCCACCGACTAAAATCTCAACTTCCTTTCTTCCTGGCGCCTGAAAGCCCTGGTTATAGGAACGGTTTTCTACTTTTATATTGCCCTACTAGCGGTGGACACAATAGTTATCGGTCCAATGTAACGGCTAAACAAATCTCAATACTAATTCTATAACATTTCTTCAATTGAGTACCGCTAACAATAAGGAATTTTACATTACACAATTTCTCACCAAGGGTTTGGGCTTAACCAGCGTCACACCTGGCTAGACAAGAACCAAAGGATCCATACTAATGACAAATAAAATTAAGAATAGATACAAAAAGGTGACGAATAGATGTAGCAACGATTTGACGTCACAATTTTAGTTTTCTTATTGATGGAATGAACGATATTTATTGTCATCAAGATGTCAATTGCTGAACGACTACCCACTTAAAACAGCTCTACGAGTACGAGGCTACTAAGTTGCTATGGGCGATATTTATTAATTGTCATGTCTTATTCAATTTAAGTTTATCCCGTTCTTTGATTCAATTTGGAATATGTATATTAAAGCGACTGCCTCTGTAGCCTAGTGGTATGGGCGTGTGCTTTAGAAACCGGGGGTTCGAATCTGCGGGACTCAACAAAGTTTCAGTGCTGTTTCTAGTTGCTTAGGACAATTTGGGCCGATTACCCAATTGTCTGAAAATTAAGATGATCCATGCGTCGGATGGGCATGTAAAAGTCGGTCTACCCACCAACCCGCATTAGACCAGAGTGGTGGATACGGTCCATAACTAATGAATAGGGGTTTTAGGGGAGGCCTATGTCCAGCAGTGCTGATGATGTTGATGATATTAAGGCTTTACCGTGTTCTCTGTTTTAGGATTCTGCGATTCATACGTTCGCGTAGCATTGCTGCCCGAAGATCTTTTTACGAATGTTCTCAAACCAAAAACTCAGACACACAACAAGAATCTCTTTCCATTGTACGACGAAATGTTTATAATGTAAGTGTACTTGATCATATTATTCAATTGTAGGATAAGTAAATTGATGGAATTTTTAAACAAGTTAAGATGAAAGAAGTATACGCTTTTTATCTGGTGAATTAAAGGAAATCTCTTATTAAATTTGTTAATTACAGTATTGTGTAACAAACGTTATGTTAAAGGTAAAACAATCATTGTTATTGTAGGCACTAATTAAATACGAAAAAAATAATTACTTCAAAGAAATAAATTCCAATATCTTAACGAGATTCCGGCTAAACACTTTAAATCATGATTAGCATTGAAGACTTATTAATTAGCATTTTCTGACAAATCGTTTTAATTATAAAGTAAACATTAATTTATTTTTGAATAAAGTGTCTATTTGTTCTTAATATTTCCAATTTCTTTGTTTTATTTGTATATTGCCGCCTCCGTGGTCTAGTGATATTGGCCCATGCTTTTTAAACCGGATATCGTGAGTTCGAATCCCGCGGGGCAAACAACTTTGTATTATTGTTGTTTTACCGAATTGTCTGAAAAGTAAGATGATACATGCGTCGGATTGGCATGAAAAAATCGGTCCATCCACCAACCCGCATTAGATCAGCGTAATGGGAAACGGTCCAAAAACCCTCTAATGGAAAAGGCGTGCATTAAAGAAGGCCCGTCTAACACAGAAGTTGAAAAAATTGTTAGAACTATCTTATGTACAGGTTATTAACCACAATGTAATGTAATCATTTATAAACGTTTATTTTTATGTCACGAACAGACTTTCTAATTTTATTCATATGTATAGATAATACTTTGAATTATGCTCCAGAGTAATTAAATTTGTATTTCCACTTGAACTCGCTCCAGACAACTCACACCGGAGCAGCGTCGCGTAACCGACGGTCTGCTGCACCTGGCCGTGAAGGACAAGGACATGTTGAGCATCAGCAACACGTTCGTGGGCGAGGCCTACTTGCACTTCAGCGAGGTGCCCGACACCCCGCGCCCATAACCAGTCTGCCGCAACGGCATCTGCCCCTGACTAGGCCGGCAGCTTTCGGTTAGTGCTTTATTCCTAGCGATATGATATCCAATGAAGCGCCGAGTTCCTACTGGCCGCTTCATTCGACACTAAGTGGTACGCCCTGCTCATAGAAAATGCAAAGTAAAATGTCTTCAATCCGCTTTCCCCCTGTGAGACATTGTTGGTCTCGTTTGCCCAAAACTTACGCTGTCTATCTTACTCTTGTGACCAGAACACAGCGTGACTTTTACAGTACTGCTTATAAAAAAATACACAGCTAGTCTAAACTAGTCCGTCCCCTGTAAAGTGGTTCCAATTTTTCATGGTCAAAATCTTCACTGCTCTCAGAATAAATTGTATTAGATGGAATAATAAAATGTAAGTGAATTTAAAGAATCACTGATTTTGACGATCGGTATCTTAATTTTAACAATCTTATTCTACGCATTGACTTTTCTAACAATCGCGTAAGCACGGCTCCTATTGCCCTATTTGTCCAGAAAATAAATATAATATAAATAAGTTGTTTGTATTACAACAAACGAGCTCCGGTTTGTAAAGCAAGGGTTTATACTACAATGCCATTTAAATAATGTATGTACCGACCGGTATCATTGAACACTCACTTGTATGTTGCTACATACCCAATCTTAGAATCCAAGGGAATAACTGAGCTGTGCTTTTATATAAAGGAACTGTTCGTTACTGTTTTAAAATCCCTGATGGCATAGAACGGGTCCCACTTGGGATTGGAATCGATGACATTCTTTATAGAAAGTGCGTTCTCCAAAAGTGACAAAGACCATTGGGACTCTATCGAAAAAAAGCGTAGAAATTAACTCACTGCGCCTGCTGTTAGGCAATACAGACTAGAATCTAAGATCTTGAAGATATGAAAATTTTCGTCTCTTTTATTAATAAGAAGGCATTGTTTAAACCGTAACTCAGCAATTTTATCACAGAACCTTTTGCAAATGGTTTTTCATCGGCACTACCCTAATTGTTTCGTAAAACCTTAACGTTATCAATGTTTTTTTTTTTATGGCATACGCAGGCGACGAGCAGTCGGGCCACCTGATGGGAAGTGATCACCGTCGCCAATAGACATTGGCATTGGCATTAGTGGTATCGCCAACGCGCTGCCACCGTGAGACTTAGGGTGTTAAGTCTAGTTTACCCGGTAAATACGCTGACTACGGTGCCTTCAACGGAACACAGCAGGTTTTACACGCTGCTTCGCGGCAAAATTGGCACCGCGGTGGTATTCCACCAGACGGTCTCCTGTAAACAGGGGACCTACCACCGTACCGGTACAATGTATCTGTACTATCGTTTTATATGTGTATGTAATTATATCAAAGTATTGAAAAATAAATAATATTACAGATGGCGATGCAATAAAAGCTTTGGAGTCGAGGCAAGGCGATAAACAGGCCAGGGAGTTTTTGAAGAAACAGCGACAGAAAATGCCAAGCAAACAATTCTTCTCGCTAGGATAGAAAATAATTTAAATATCTTGAATAAATCTTAACGGAGAATGAAATTACGCACACATCTCTAACGGTGCTAAATTCTTGCTTATAATTATAAACAATAAGCTGTATTTATAAAAATGAAGGATGGTAACATGTTTTATATATACATTTATGAATGTATTTAAAATTATGTAAGTACATTTCAACAAATGCTGTTAGGATATTTAAATATCTAAAAGTAAAAAAAATGTGTGTAACGTAAAAGAAAAATCATGACTTTAATAAATTTCTAAGTACAGATTACTTCGTTCTTCAAATGTGAGTTTTAATTAAGCTAATTATTATCATAAAAATTTTATGGATTTATTTTTTATTGTATTAGGATACGGATAAAAGTTAAAAAACTTAAGTCAAGCTTTTAGCGTAAACGAAATTAAATGCAATAAACATAAAGCAATAAATAAGTTAAAGTCAAGAATGAAGCAAACATTTTGTACACTGTATGTATGATCAAAGAGATGGACAGCTTTTTATACGATTTTAATGAAATTTTTATAAAATTTTCGCAACAGCGAGTTCCTATTGTTATAGTGACTAATAAATCTGTCCACTAAATTATAAAATGTTGATCCTTTAAGAAGTCCTATTTTCAAACCAATCTTATTTCTTTTAAATTTACAGATTTTTGGTTGTCAGAATCCTAAGAATAGCGTAAATAAAGTTTTAATTTGAAATAATGATTTCGCTTTGTGCATTTCGAATAAAGAGGATGTATAACTTTTATAACATAACACTACTTCCAAAGTGTACGTAAAACTCAAGGTTTATTTTGTATGAAACGCGTTTTTACATGGAAAATTAAATGGTTTATTATGTAAGATGGCAATAAAAATAGATGTGTACGGAGTCGTGTATTTAAATCCTAGATATAGTCATGTAGCTATGTTCTGTGATAGTGGGAAGTGCCTTGAGTTATTTTTTATTTCCTATTTGTAATAAATGTATTTATTATATAAGAAATGCGAAAAATGATGCGAAATATGTTTTGTTTCTTTTTTACAAAACTTATATTATACGCATTACGTTGTTTCATGTCAACTCAAGAGAGAACTGTTTTCGTTGCGGAAGAACTATTTATGTTTTTTTTTATATCAAATTAAACAGTTTGTAAATCATAAAGTTTTAAATTTATATATAGGTATACCTAGCGTGTATTTAAAGCCAAATAAATTGTTGGATTACTGTGCATGCGTAACGTCAAACTTTAGCTAAAACGTTTGACTGTTATTTGTATAGTGTAATAATGGGCATCTAGGGTTAAAACCAAGGAGAGGGCTTTATTTTGCTACTTACCATTACTTTTGATTATATTATTGTTTAATAACAACTCTTTTCCCATGCAATCTGTCCAGATTTAGCTGAATAAAATTTTTACGCAGAGCGACTACCATCTGACCTTCACAACCCAAAGTATAAACTGCTTCGTAGACTGTTCCGAAGACTTTTGGTTTTGTCAATCGACACCGATTTTTATATGCCCGTCCGACGTATTATCTTATTTTTTTAGACAATTGGGTACTTGGCCCATATCTATGAGAAAATAACTATAAAACAAAGTTGTTTCCCATCGGAATTTGAACTTATGACCGTAAAGCAAGGGCCAATACCACTAAGTGTGTTATTGAGCCAATATCCATAATAATAAAGCTCATTCGTGACACTCAACTGCTAATTTTCACAAGGAGGTTTTGGACTTAAAGAGAGGTACTTTTGGAGATTTATAAAAATAAATATGGTTTGGAAAAAATATCTGTTATAAAATTCGCCCCCAATAGGGTACTTGTTATTTTTATAGTTAAAACGATCATTGCTAGTATAAATGAAAATTAGTGTGGTCCTTATTTAACGTTTTTCCGATTTTTATTTCACGATAGTCCTAAATCAAATAAAAAAATCATGGAAAGGTATTTCTTTTTTTTATTCCCCCCTTCCCCATAACCAAACGTTTACATGGAAGTTACATGGGATTTTTTTTATCTTAAGAATATTTTATGTCATGCATGGATTGTCATGAACGGATCATGTCGACGAATAATAATTCTTGTATTCAAATTATTGGAATGGAATTATTATTTGTCGACATTATCTGTATTTACATAACATAGCTTGTAACTTTTTTTTTGAGATTTACATTCTTTTTTCACGTGAAAATACTTTTCTCGTAAAAAATCGGAGAAACCTTAAATAAGAACCACCCTAAAGTACATGTACGTATAGTTTCGCCAATTTAGACTTGGATTAATGTAAACAAATCTGATGTCAAACACTAATGACGCCAGAAGCGAACGCTTTATTAACAGTGAACCCTTTTTAATATTCACAGTATGTTTTAACGTAGAAGACCTAACCTTTTTTGGCACCAATTACGATCGACATTAAGTAGGTATTTGCAGATCATATTTAGAGAAAAAATATCTGCATAGTTATTAGAACATTTTTAATTTCATTGAGATAAAAGTTGCCTTTAAGGCATTAAAATTAAATGAGTATTTGACAACATGTCAGGTGTCCTAAATAAGGCGATTAGCATGTGAAAAGTGACTACGAGAAATACTTAATAATGTTTAATTAATTAGTTAATCTTGAGGAAATGAACGGAAGGAGAGCGTTTAATTTAACAAAACGATAGAATTTTAATTACATTTTAATTATTTATAAAGCTTGATATCGCGTGGGCGGGTTCTAATCTAATAAAATGTCACCAAACTAAAGTTTGCGTAGTTTCTGACACCTGATCTCGACAAAACAAAGAGCTTTACTCCATAAGTAAAATAGATTAGTAATTAAGAGGATATCGGTCCTAATGCTTTATAACGACTGTAGAGCACGCATTCCTAGGTGGTGTCTTATTGCGACGTGACAAAATGTAAAGAATACGTATATACTAATATTAAAAAGGAAAAAATGGAATATTTGTAATGAATAATTTCAAAAAGTTTAGATTTTTTTTACTATTATAAAGCTACGTTATTAATTTGCAACTTTATTTTAAAAATCTATATGTAACACAGCCAGAGCGGCAGACGAACTCCTAGTGTTTTACAAAATAACTAGCTGTTACCCGCAACTTTTTCCCCGGGTATAAGAACAATGTTCGCGAGGTGTATTGAAATATATTATATATTTTATTATATATGACGTATTTTAATTGTATGAGCCTATCATTAGACAACGATTTATGGCTTTTGTTTCGACGATGACTGATCTCTATAAACTTTCATTTTATTTATAAATTAACCCCTATTTTAACACTTTCAATCACTTTTATCGCAATAATTATTGCCCATGGCCTTTCTAAGAATCTGTTCTAAGTATGTACCAAATTTCTTTCAAATCGTTTGAATGGTTTAGGCAGTAAAGACGGACAGACAGAGTTACTATTTTGTTATTTAGAATATTAGTATGGATTTCCATTTATAATATTAGTATGGATATTTGCACGAGATTATCACAAAATTACCGTTTTTCAAAAACTGTTCATATAATTATTTCCTATATCCTTATTGACCTCTTTCAAGTAAAATTATTGCTTTATATTTGACTACTAATAATAGTGGCCTAGTCAATTATGAAAGCAGCGGCAGAACTATATGTAATATGTATCTATGTTGAGTCCACGCATGATTCGAACCCAAGACTTCCCGTTTCTAAAGAACACTTTACGATTAACACTAGGCTACGAAGGTAGTTAAATTTTGTATACTATCATTGTCCACAAATTTAGCTACCAAAGTTATAACAAGTTATTACGTATATAACAATTGTTTTTAACAAATTGTGCTACAAGGGCTTATAAGTTGTTCGGTTTTAAATATATGCACTATTGGCGTAGTAATTTATGACAGTTACTTTAAAGGCAGATCTAATCTACATATTAGATTTATTTACAGCGATATTGTTGGAAAATTAACACATCTGCTCCCGTATACATTAAAAGGAAAGCATTTTCTTAGCTAGGAATTAGTTAGCGTTGTTATATCGTTAAAATATATATTATTTTATTCCTTACGTGTATATATTTACACCACAATCAATAACTTCTGCAAACAGTGACGGTTAATATATTATCGATTTTAACAAAGACATAATTAATTAAAAAGGCTTAATATAAAGTTCATGAAGTCCGTCACGAAATAACCACAAGGTTTTCAGCATTTTTGACTTTTATAATTCTTTATTAATCAATTGTTTAAGTGTTTCTTTTTCATCCAATTAAAACTATGAAATTGTGATATATAACCGATACATATAAAAAAAAATGTTTTAATTTTGTCGGTCTGCTTGTTCAAGCTAATATCTTCTTTCTTTCAATAAAATTAAAACGCGGACGAAATTGCGGGCATTTGCTAGTATATTTATAAGCACAAAAATTTGTAAGGACATTTCTTACTTTTTCATGCAAAAATCGGATTCGATTAAGCTTGACAGTGATACAGCGTATGAGCTATATCGTTTTAGTATAACTATAAATATATATTCCTAGCGATCCGCACCGGCTTCGCACGGGTGCAATATTGATATCTGTAAAATTTATGAAAATTAAATAAACTTATTCATGAATTATGCATGTAAACCTTCGTCTTTAATCACTCTATCTTTAAAAAAAAAACGCATCAAAATCCGTTGCGTAGTTTTAAAGATTTAAGCATACATATGGATACAGGGACAGAAAAGCGATTTTATTTTATACTATGTAGTGAATAAACATAGATTGTGTGCAATATGAATAAATAAGCGAGCGAAGTCGGGGTTAAGTTGAATATATTTGTTTTCACGCACACCTCATTTGTTCCGCACCACATCATAGCGCACAGTTCGCCCGAATGACTAACTTCTGAACGAGTTAATCTATAATTTTAATGTTTCCATAACTCTTGCATTTAATAGACCAATGCATGAGAGAATTTTAGTGCACGGCAGGTTTATACAAACCGGAAACTACGTTTTACGTTAATGTCGTTTTACCGCGACTCTTTGAGCTGCTTTTGAATTAAGTTTCATGCACGTTGAAATTAATTACTGAAATAAATAGTTAGTAAATTTATTTCACGTGAGAGTACACTTGTAAAACGTACAAGTTTATGGTGACGTGGCATTTGAGGTGCCCACGTTTGCTTTAAAACATTTAGGACATACATATTTACTTTTGAAATGATGTTTTCCCACGCAATTTTTTTGCGAAAAAATACAAATACAAAAAATACTTACACTGATTTTTATAGTTTCAGTTGTATACCGAAAAACATTTGTACAAATCAATGTATCACGGTATATTTTATTGTAAACCTGAAAGTTTACTTTGTGATTTTTTGCACAAGTAAAATTAAAAACAAATAATATTGAACTTACAGCACTTTGTCAAGCCATTCCACATCCCGTTCAACTTCCATTCAACTATTTCCATTTAATGCTTGGCTAATATCCACCACAATACTGATTTTAATTAAAGTCATAGGTAAATATAAAGTTTTATTTCCTGACTCTGGCAACATAAATAAACACGAATAAATACAACCAATAACAAACACCGATACTATATCATATCTGTATAAGTTATTACATTAAAATATATTTTTTAATTAAAAGTTAATAGGTAACATATGGAACACAACGAGAAATAATATAGAATGCTTCCGAGCGTATTACTCGATTCACGTCAACGACACATGCATATAGTTGTTTATGGCAAATTAATTACGCAAGGCGCCAGTGGCAGACGGGAGTTTTCAAAGGAGCGATATTATTGCCTTAAGCATATGAAGTAATAATGAGTCCTAGAGTTGGGCGTACTACAGCTGAGGAACACGTTGTAAACGCCACATTTTTCGAGAGTATTATAGTCAACCAGTAAATATAAACCAAATATTTTTGTGTCAAATTATCTATACAAATTTATAAAATTGGAGTGTCTGTTGGTAACATTAAAATAATCGTTTTTAAACGATTATATTAGTCTACTGCTGGACATAGGCTTCCTCTAATGCACTACTTCTCTATTAGAGCTTTTTTGGGTAGTGGAATTCTCGTTAGTCCAATGCGGGTTAGTGGGTGAACGAACTTTTTATATGCCTATCCGATACATGGATAATCTTACTTTTCAGACAATTGGGGGATCAATATAAATGGATACATATGCCAATATTTATTTAAATTTTTGTTCATATGTATGTTGTTCTAGCTAATCTCTGTAAATACCTGGTCGGCCTTAGACGGGATTTTAAGATCAGTATTTGTTATATTACCATATAGTAAGTATCATTACGCACGTAACAGATAGTTTCGTTATAATATCGTTTATTATTAAAACATTTTATTTTGAAAAAAAAAATACAAGAAATTATAGTGAAAGTTTCGCAATAAATTGTGCGTTACAAATTTTAGATAAAGTTGAATGCAATCGCATGGACTGTTTTACCGATTATATTTAAATTCAAAGGAGGCAAGAGTAATATAAAAGTAATTAGGGTATTTTAGTTATAAATATCAAGATAGTTCACATTTACTAATCAATAACAAAATCGATAAGCGATAAAACCAAAGCCTTTGCAACCCTATCCATGTACCTACGCCCGTATTAGCGTTGTTAAATGGCGATCAATCAGTATTGAAGCGAAGAAGAAAAACGAGTTTAATTATACTAGCTGCATCAAAGGCTTTATCCACTGTTATAGTGCAAGTTAAATTTAAATTTCTATACCGGTCAAAACTTGTAAAAACCTGTTATTCTTTGATATTTTAATATTTATTAGAAGAGAAAACCTGTTGCTGTAAACATGAAATGTTTATATCTTTTAAACATTAAACATTGTTAATAACATTGTAACACAAAAAAGCGGAAATAAATGCCTATTTTTGTTTTTCAAAACCAATTATATTTTATTTTATATAGTGTCTAGTGCCTAGGTAATGTATTTAGAGTCTATCTTTTATTACACTTAGTATGGTAACAATTACAGATATTTTTTGTAAATTCACTTCAATTGACTTGTAAAAAATTCAGGTTTTAATAAAGAATTACTGTGTGTGTACAAGAACACGTCGCAAGGCCGATCAAAAACAAGCCTTTTATAAATTTCTCTTTGTGTAAGTCGCTCGGATAAGTAATATAATCTTACATATTTTACTTCTACTGCCTAACAGATTAAGTTACGCAGAACGGCTTTGATCTTAATACCGTAATTCACTTGTACAATACAGCGGGATTAATACAAATACGAGTTGAAACAAACATGTCGCAAACTTTTAAGTGAATCGAATATATTTATTCAATTTAACAAATGGAACAAAAAACATAGACTGTTAATTTATTTAACTACGGGTTTTTTCTAATAAAATATCAAGAATTGGAGATTACAGCAATAATTGCTGTACAGCTCATAATTAGGAGCCCGTGAAAAATTCGGTTAGTACCTAAACAATAAGGGTACACTTTCGTCACTGCCATGTCACTGTGTCGTTCAAAATTAAAACGCAATTAATTAAACCGTCAACGCACAAAGGGCCGATCACATGTGACGCTCAATGGTGGAAACATAGTATTGGACGAAACGGCGGCGGCACCTTTTATGTCCCTCCCTTCGCTTTGATCGCGCCGCTCCGACAATCCGGCCGACTACTTATCGGTTCAGATTTATTATGATTCGGAGACTGTGGGCCTCGGCGCAGACTCACTATAGTATACGTTCGCTTACCATTCATAAGAATTATGTTCTTTTACTTGGCCGTCTGTTTCAAACGAACCCTCATAAAATATATCGTATCTGTACTTGAAAATAATTATTTTTTCAGTATTAATTTCTTTCATGCAATAACGCTAACAATGTCTAGATTGGCAGGTATTGTGTTTCATTTCGAGATACTCGTGGACAGAAGCAAAAACTTTATTTACGGGTCGCTCAGACAATGGGTTTGGAGTTCGGCACTGACAACAAACTGAATTGTACGAAAATTTCCATCTCAATTAAAATGTTTAATTAGATAAATTTACACTTCTAACAAAGTTTGCGGAAGAGAAATTGGACAATTCGCAAAATAAAAGGGTTGTTAATTACAAGTCATTGTCATTTACAATTTCTTTTTCGTAACGGTTTACATTGTGTTAGAAACCCACAATATAACCTATTTATAAAAAAATAAATGTTTTTATTAATCAAAATAGACAAATGTATATTCATTCAAATTTATAAGAATGGTTAATTTGATGATAGGCATAACGTTTAAAACATTTAAAAGTTTTGTACCTTGCAAAAAATCTGCAAAATCAATAAAACATTAATAAATCATTAATACCATTGCGTTCGATTGTACAGCTCAGTGGTCGTTCACGGTCCTACATTTTTTGCTTCTATCAGTATGGACCCCGGTAGCAGTTCAAAAGCTTCTGTAAAAAAGGACCATAATTTCTTGCTCTGACGCGAGATAACTGCTGATTTATTATTAAAAGGAATTCACTGGCTTTACACTGTAGTTTGTGAAAATTTTATGAAATGATTTTTATATTTTAAACAGTAATAGTTTGTGTATTAAAGTAAACTTTGACGTAAATATATTAAGAAAAAATCTATCCCTTCCCATTTTGTATACAGAACGCTTTAAGTGTCTAGTAAGCGGATACAAAATTGTAAACAATTTGCCCTTTGCCTTCAGCGTGCTTCGACACAAAAAAGTGCGTGCCTCAAACAATAGTTGGACTAGACGTTGTGTAACGCATTATAAAAATTGTTAAGCTGCCGCTTTAATCATTTAATGAGAAACGATTAAGCGGTCGTAAAACGGACTTTTGTTGCGTTTATTGTTATGGTAAATGACCTGTATAATAGACCCCTGTATTAAATCGCTTTTAAAACGCCGTCCGACTAAATCATAATGGGATTGAATAATAAGCCGTGAAGATTTTGAATGATCCTAATGGTTAATTCTTCCGCTCTGTTTGTGAGCGGCATTGGCTGTTGCTATACGCCCTGATTTATTGTTCGGATAGCTAGATGCTTTGCTGGGAGTCGATAAAATGATTTTAATGAGAACGGGCCGTATCATATATCAGAGTCGGCATCATAAAGGTTGGTACCAACTGTCAAAGGGCTCATTGTGGCGGCGTTGCTCTTAGATGGCATTTTTACAGGCAGGTACAGGCTTTGATGGTTGCCCTTGCCGCCCGTCAATTATATTCTACTTAGCTCAGTGCCCATTGCCCCGACACCTGGACAGTGGGCGATCTCCCTACTGTATAATGTAATTTAGCGGTGAGAATATAATTTATGGAATTATCGTTGCAGAACTCGCGATTCCCGCTAATAGTAAGAAGATAATGAAGATTGTTTTCATAAAATATCCGAATCACGTATAACATTGGATTATTCGATTAATACTTATGTAGCTAGACTTTCAACTTGATGTTTAGATGGGGGTCGTTGACGTCCAATCTAATTTTAGTTCTCGCTGAAAATTTAAATTTAATAAAGCGTTTTGAACGGCAAACGATATTTCAACGTTTATTATTTACAAAGAGCAATTAAGTATTGATCTCGTTTTGATGTACAGTACATAAAAGAGAAAATAATGATTTATTATAATGATTTATATTATTATTATCCGTTAAAGTTATTTTTAAAAAACTTAGGAAAAGCAATTATGACAGTATTATAATGACATCGGCTAACTCTACATAAATTAACGATTATTTCTAGAAAGACAAATTGATTGACATCAATTAAATACAGCGTATTCTCTTAATAAAAGTAAGTATTGATTCTGTTAGAACCGCCACTCACTGATTTTTTTTGTCACTTAGTCAAACAGGCATTCTAATATGTCTAACTTATCTTAAGTGTTATGAGATGTTAATGTATGGCTTAATATTATAATTTTAAAGTAAATTCTTAGTTAAAATGGACGTATAGACAGCTTTATCGCATATGTAAAAATAAAACTTTTAGATATGTTGGAACGCTTCGGTTTTTCGTAAAGGCTTTATCATGCAAATGTTACAATTAACAAAACGTATCGATTTAAAACTAGTCTATGGTTCCTTACGAGTCCGATTGTGGCCGGCTTGTTAGAACACGAATGTAAATTTGAAAAGTAAACGACGCTAACCGTCGTTACGCAGCTGCGCCTTCCGCGGCGAAATGTTCGCCAAAGGCGTGTGAGGTGCAAAAGGCCTTTATAGCATATCAGACTCGCTAATATGACTGACGGACTGTCCCGACGACCGTCAACGGATTCGTTTCGATAAACTCTTGCTTAATTAAATCAAGTTCGTAGCAGCTTCATTAACTTAGGTCTAGGTGCACTTTTTTGAACAATAGACAAAAGAAAGGGAGACTCCCGAGGGACGTTGACGAGATGTGCTTCGGCGGCGCCCGCAGCACGCGTGGCACTCCCGCCCGAGTCACGCGCACCGTAATGCTTGCATAATAATAATGACGGATGCCGATCGCGCGGCGGCACCTTTGATCCGCGGCGCCTTTGATCTCGCCGCCGGAGCCGGTCCCGCCGCCCCTGCCGCAACGGGCCACCTTTATTCGGTCCGACGCCACGCACCGAGCCGGAGCCCTACGCCCTCGCTCCAAATAGAGGCTCTATTTTGTAAACAGCCAGCTCTGGCTACTGGCTACCGTCCGTCCACCGGCAGTGTTGTGCAGAGTCGTGCACAGTGTCCACGTCAGTATGGGGTGTGCGGTTGAAGGCGCCACGGCGCATACTGCGCGATGACGGCGCCCTTACGCACCGGCGGCCTCGCATGGACCTTATTATGTGTACGCATACTATTTTTTTTTTACGTGAACCACTGTGATTACCCTTTAACAATACCAATTAACGTGGTGACACGGGGTTGTTACTTTAACGTTGACTTCCTCAGTGATTCTTTTGCCAATAACTCGTATCTATAGTTTTATTTTGTTAAAACTTGACGGTGTTTCGTAGGTTTGTGTTCATTTAATAACTAGAGAAATTATTGTGTGCGACGTTCTGTGTTCAAGTGTATAAAGCGGCTTCCTGTTTGCCGGTTCAGTGTTTACATTTGCCGTTCGATTACGGAATTGCAATATGCTTGCTGTTTCTATTTCAAATTATTTCCAGAATAATAATTAGTATTTTTATATGAAACCGTTACATTTTATAACCTTCGCTGGTTCATGAAAGGAGGTTTGCGTCAGTGTTTAATAATTCGCATAAAAGTTTGTTACTTCAAATTGTGAGTTAAGATTTAAACCTTGAAATGAGATTATTATTTAAATTGAGTATTAATCTAATATTAGCTGTAAAACCATTTAATATACAATTTGCGAGCATATAATGCTTTAACTACGAGTATTAACTTCCTATGTTACGTTATAATTCTTTTAATTGAATTTTTTTAAATATTTAATTTAATGCACTTACAAAACTAATAAGTGGTTTCCATTAGCACTGTGATACTATAATTTACTAATTTAATTCAAACTGAAATACATTTACTATCCTCCTTCGTACACAAAAGGTTGCTGGATATTTTGCATACTTAACTTAAGTCTAGTTATAGTTTCATATAAAATAAACCGAAATAAATTATATTAGATTGTTACGAACTAGCGTCTGCCAGATTTCCGTTGTACTTAATATAGCCGTGAACTGCGCTTTCACTATTATTAAAGTTGGATAAGGCGCCTGTTTTACTATGTTGTGCCGACGTTTATGGTTGCTGTTTCGTTTCATAGGGTCGTTACATGAAATTATATAGTCTAGCGTTTGTCTATAAACCTATATAAAGTCTGCCACTAGCGAGACGTTCAATCGCACTCGTTGTTTTACACTGCGTAAATATTTATACCGTTAGGTTGTTAGACTTGTAGAAATTTATTACGGTTTAGGTACTTCAATATATTTTTAAAAGTTTTATAGGTGGTTATAATTTATTGTTACAAGCAATTTCTATATAGCCGTTAGCTTCGTTATGATCGACGCTAAAACGGGTCTGAAACGACAAAAATTAAAAAAATATCTTTTTTTACTTGTTTGTTATTTGTTTATTGTTGTTAGACTTGTAGAAATTTGTTAAGGTTTAGGTACTTCAATATAATTTTAAAAGGTTTATAGATGGATATAATTTATTGTTTACAAGCAATTTCTATATAGCCTGCTTCGTTATGATCGACGCTAAAACGGGTCTGAAACGACAAAAATTAAAAAAGAGTATTTTTTTATACTGGATCTACTTCTCTGTTGAATGAACCTATTAGAACTTAAAAAACGGTGTAATAAACACGATAAATCAGCAATATAATTGTAGCATTTTATTAAAACGCTATTTAAAGAAGATTTTACAGCCATTTATACTAATGAAGTTACAAGAGTTTTAAACGAGTTAGCTCATTTCTGAATTAACTTTACTGAACAGTTTATTGAAATTATTCAAATATCTTTCCGTTGTACTAAAGTAGATACCGCCTACTTATATTGAATCCAGTTTCGACATAAATAAATAACTGTGTGTTTTTAATTTGTAACAACATTTTGACCGCTTTCTTTATCAACTTTTTAAAAATGCGTAGATATGTTAGTCTGTGTTTTTTTGATAATTTAAAATTTTTAACAATGTGAGCACTTATAATACAATAATATTACAAGGCGAAAAACAAAACATCATCTAGTCCTAAAGTTTGTACTATCGTAACTAGATGAGTCATAAACGACTTCCTTTTTTATTATTGTAAATAGATACATATGTAGATACAAATACTATTTTAGTTACACAACATTTAACCCGTGATGGGAATCCATTTACAAAAATGTTGGCAATCTTCTTTTTAGTAAATTGTTTTGGTTTCAATTTGCTTTAGTTTCAGAGAATATTTATGTTTTTCATTAATTTTGATAGCAGTTGTGAGCAATCTCGTATCTTTTATGGTGATTTATTATCATAATATTATATACCTACAGTTGTGCCTAGTCATCTGCCGACTAAAATTATTTACAGTAAACTTGAATGTGAACACGATGAAAATTTTGTTAACAAATAACGTTCACGGAATATAGCTAAGTTTAATCGCGATAACTACAAATAGGTACATACGTTGGCAATATGAAGTTGTAATAAATGTTTATTCAGTCTGCATTCACGACACCGTGTTATTGTTGTGAATAATTAATTGTATTGAATGCAAGATCACATTTAAAGTACAAGACGCCAGTTCATTCAACGTACATTTAACAAATATTTATTGAAATCTAGTAAAACTAAAAATACTGCGTAATACGTAGTGTAACGTGGCCTTAATTAAATATAAGCTGTACAATAATAAAAATAGTAAAAAACAATTTTTCGTTTGATACTTAAAAAAGAAGGCGCCGTTACAGCTATTTCTATACGACGTCCTTTAAATCGGAACACAATAGTGTTTGCACGCTACTATTATGCAACTGAAATATGTGTTTTGAAGACAGAGAAACCAAAATGTTATAAATTGTTATTAAAAGTAGTTTATAATAGCACATCAATACTCTGGTAGCGATCTTCAAAGTTAAATAGTTAGAACTATTGCTGATTTTATACTTATTTTAAGACTTTTCTTTATAACCTAACATTAAAGCTGTTTATTTACAATGTAAATAAAATGTTTTTACAACTTTTCTGTAAAGTTGAAATACATTGTAACATAATCAAAACTTAAATAGTTAAACTGCTACAAGTAAATGAAATCTTCACTAAGATTCTTTAAATAATGTTAAATTATCTTATCATGTGATATTTTAGCTATCGCTAGCATGCTCTTTACATATTTTTCCTTAAAAATTAAAGGAAAACAGTTGAATTTGCAATACGTTACGTTCAACCCTATTGAACAATATCTATCAAGGTGTACTCGTTATTGGTAAACAAATGCCGCGCATAAAATTGAATTATTCATGTACCGAGTATCGCACGACTAGAATCAGTTCCAATAACAGAACTCATACCTACATGAATATGCAGTAATCAGACCGAGAAGTTTCTACATGTTTATTACTCTAATGTCGCATAAATGAAACGTTAATATTAATTAAATTAAATTTTAATGTCGCCTTACTTATTCAAAAACCGATATTATTTTTTAAAAGGTTTGCGCAAATATTAGCTAATTTCTAGGAATCCTAACAGGCAACGTTGAACTTAAGTTAGAAATAAATAGGTAATTTAAAAACTTGAATTAAGTACTATTGTTTTTGCTCATCAATTAGAACTCTGCTTATAATTTATTTTAGGTAGTTCATTTCTAGCTGCTCTTTCCATATTACGAATAACATTTTAAAAGGTTAATTAAAATATACATTTCCATATTCCCTAACAGTATTTTTAAAGGAAACGCCTGTTGTCATAAGTTAATTGGAATATGATACATAATTACAGTAGTTGTTATCCTTTGCTTAGCGCTTGAATTAAAATATTTTGTCCGTACAGAAAAAGAAAATATAAATTAGTTTGTATGAACGTTTCTTTTAATACATTTCAATCCAAAAAATAGATACAGTAGCACATAACGTACTACTATTCGCTGTCATAATATTACTGCTTCCTAATCATATTTTATTTTATTTCTATAGTTCATAATTTTTCTACAAGTCCCATATTAATTTAAATTTAATGTGTGTGTTTTGTTTTCGTGTTTCAGATTGTTCTGAGCGTATCAAGTGGGAGTTTTTCACTGAGTGACAGCTTGAGGCTGACGTGGCTGTCAAACAGCTCACTCACGTGCAATGATGGAAGCCCCGCCGGGTATGCGTCATATGATTATGCCCTTAAAATAGTCACTTACAAATTTCTAACACGATATCCGTAGCATTATACTTTTAAAAATATTTTCATGTATTTTTAATTTGTTTCAGATATTATTTCCGGCGAGGGATTAACCGAGAACATTGGGTTGTGTATCTCGAGGGTGGAGGATACTGCTGGGACATGGCTTCGTGTAGTGCCCGTAAGCGACGCCGCCCTGGACTCATGTCGTCAGCACGATGGCCGAAGTCACGTAGAGCACCAGCTTTGCTATCCGCTGATCCCGACACCAATCCCCTGTGGCATACCTCGAATCATGTCTTGTTGCCGTACTGCACTAGTGACATGTGGGCTGGCACACGTATGGAACCAAAGGAAAATACCAGTTTTACCTTTACAGGAAGGCTTATAGTTCGTTCGGTTATGAATGATCTCCTTAAAATAGGTTTATCTGGACGATTGTTACTAGTTGGATCAAGTGCCGGAGGTGCTGGTGTAATGCTAAATGCGGACGTTACAAGAAGAGCACTTAGACCGCACGGTGTCCGAGTTGCTGCAATTGCCGACTCCGGTTGGTTCCTCGATCGACCTGCAAGATCGAGGCGACCGTTTTCTACTGACGCCGTAGCTAAATTTGGTCACTCATACTGGCGTGGATCCCCACCAAATGCCTGCATACGGGAGTATCCGGATAAGCCTTGGTTGTGCTACTTCGGGTACCGTTTATACCCTCACGTTCGAACGCCGCTCTTCGTGTTCCAGTACTTATTTGATTCTGCGCAACTGACTGCTGAAGGAGTGCGGGCTCCACGCACCCGTGCACAATGGGATGCTGTGCATCAGACTGGTGCAGCGTTGCGTTCAAGTTTGAGGACAGTAAGGGCTACGTTCGCACCAGCGTGTATAGCACACGGGGCTTTAGCAAGGCCCGAATGGCTAGCAATTAACGTCTCTGGTGTCCCCCTACCTCGTGCAATTTCATGCTGGGAACGGCGTTTCGATGGTAGGGCCAAGAACAATCGTACTCGTTGTGCGCCTCGAAGACTAATTGAAAGTGTTCATGGCCGCAGTGCAACGGTTCATGTCCACGGCTTCGGGATCCGAGAACAGGAGAAGAAGTCGCATTGGCGGCGCTGCTCCAAAGCTTTGGTCTCGATGTACGCGGCGCTGCAGCAGCAATGGGGCTTGACGCACGACAACTAGCTCGCATGAGTCGCGCCGAACTCTTGCCCCTTTTAGCGCCTCATACGTGATAAGCGCTACTTTATAAATAATGTGCTCAATGCACAGTGAATCTACCTCGTTTTGTTACAAGTACAATTAATTCTAATTTAGACTCTATTTATTACTACCGATACTCTAGTTTACCTATTTATGTAAGTAAAAGATGATGTTATAATTAATAATAGTGTTTTATTAAATATCCCTTTGGTCTTAAAACGATTATAACAAATAGTGTTATGCAATAATTTACATATGTACAAAGTAGTTCTCTCCACATCGTAAAGGAACGTCTGACTAGTTCTTAGCTATTAATAGAACACTTATATAATATCTCACTATTGCATCCTTTTGTGCGTTAATGGAATGTGTGGCAATGGGGCGTTCGCGACGGAAGTTTGTGATCATTATTCAACTAGATAAATCGCCGTAAGTATAGATGACGGTGCGGTTTGGAGCGGTTATGTGGAAGCCAAGGAGTGCGGCGTACTGCTAACGAGGTGCGACCCCGATGCGACCTATTTACCCGGAGACCTCCTTTGCGGCTGAGGGCGCCCCGTCATAAGCGGGAGCCGCGCTCGACATTGAGTGCTATCGAGAGGTCGATGACGTCGTTTGCCAAGAAGAAATCTGTTGAGACGATGTTAGCGGATTGCCGCCATCTTGTGTATAAGCGTTCGGTCACGTTCCGATTTACGGCGTCGGCGTTTCTCCTTAGCGAGCCGCGCAGTAGAAGTATGTCGAGAACGGTCGGCGTGGTTTGCGCCATGGCGGAGTACAGTGGTGAACGGGACGTCGGCAGCGGTGCCAAGGTTATGGCCTGGTCTAAATACCGGAATAGATCGGTGGGGTCGTTTGTATTTGCCCATAGGTGGGGTAGAATTGGCCACAGCCAGCTGTTGTCTGAAATAGGCATAAAACATAATTTAAGTGTTATTTTTGTAATAAACCGTAACTTAATTAATACATATCACTTGCTGTATACTTCATTTAATAAAAAAGTATGTAACTAAGTAAGTTTTTATCCACGAAGGGTTTTTGGTATATCTATATGTTTTCTGTTAAACTTAATAACATTCAGGTGCACCAACAGAACCTTTTACCGTTACTGCACTAAACCTATAGCACACGTACATTTTAGTAACAGATAATTATCAACTTATTAAAAAACGGCGGGAAAAATTATTATATTTATGAACATTTTATTTAATTTCCTAATAAGAATTTTCATACAAATAGTTCAAAGAATTATCCTTTATGCCGATCTAAATGTTCTTAAATTACGAAAATAACTTCTACCGAAAAGACCTTAATAAAAGATAGCAAAGTCTTTTCATGAAAAAATACTGTAGCTTCATAATGAATTATGACGTTGCTTCGTTCATAACTTTGTTGGCGTGTCGTTGACAAATTTGTATCCAAAATAAGACTTGAAATTTTGCCTTATCACATATTGTAATTTAATGATTAGGCGAATTTAGCGTCTAATCTCGCTTTGCATTATCAGTAATGCCTTTTTAGACAGTTTTAATCTTATTTCATAATAAAAATTACAAATTAAATTTACGAAGCAATTAACATTTAGTTATTATATCAAAAGTAATTTTTTTTGCTGATGGTTAACCAAAATTTTAATATTTATAAACAAAAGACATCCATGAACAAGTGCACAACACTTAGGTGTAGCAATATAAGAACGCATTATTTAGACAGAAATCAATATTTTACTGATAACTATTAGGTACTTCTGTTTTTATATTATTCAACAATTTTAATAGAACGGACATGTAATATGGGAGGTAAACTTTTTACTTATCTAAAAAGTATTTTCACATTAATTAGTGTTTTGATTTTAAATACGAAGAAAAAAAGAAAAACATTTGAAGGTTATACATTTGTCGTATGTTAAGTATAGTTGAACAGTAGAGGATTGCGCAAATTAGCCCTGCTTTGGTAACCATAATTTAATTTACTTTTTATTTATTCTGTTAACAATATAATACGCGAATAATTTAACAAGACTGCAATTGTAGCTGATTGTATGTGATCAAATTAATAATTAGGTTCTAAGTCCTACATGCCATTGATACTGCATAATCTAAGAATAATGTATAGGTGTAGAATTCATTTACGGTGTACAGTTATCACAAGAAAGGTAATTATTTTACGTATTCGCTATATCTAAATTCAACATCGAATGGCATTACGCGTTAAGAACGCATTGATATAAGTTGTCCTCTTTTTTCTTGTAAGCGAAAGTGAAGATCAATGTATGTCCGTATATGTTTTAAATAGAATTTTAGTTGTACATGTATAAATGACAAAATATATCTTCTAAATTCAATGCTATGTACACGCTGTTTAATAAATTTCTCACCGTGAGATACATCAATCGAAACATAACAAGAGAATTAAAATAGAAAGGCGTTAACGATGTATTCTATCTTTTTAAATGTTAAAGTTTTTTATTTTCTGAAAAAAAGTAGTTCTATAGAAAGAATACAGGTTTATTAGGAAATAAATATGAAAGCTTTTTTTTAATAATCTTTCCTACACTCATAATACTATATGGATTTAATATAAATTAGTTCAATATTAAAATCAGATTTTAGCAAACAAATTGTTTCAAAGGATTGCCTAAACTAGTATCAAAGGTATTCTGAATTATATTGGACCGAAAAGTATACAAATCAAGTTAGCTTCTATAAAGGATTGAATGTATACTCAGAATGTAAAAACATGTTTTCTGCCAAATTCGATGATCCCAAATACATCTGAATATTTATTAAAGTAATCTTCCTTTAAAAGTATTGGTTTCAGATTTATTCAAAAATCAAGATTTATTAAAGCAGTTCAAGAATAAATATATTTATTTTGTTTTTAAATTGCGTACGAAGGCAGACGAGCAGTCAGGCCACCTGATGGAATGTGGTCACCAACGCACTTTAACATCGGCAAAACCTATTAAAACTACCATGAGACATGGGACGTTAGGTCTCGTTTACCCAATAATTACGATGGCTACGGCGCCCTTTAAACCGGAACGCAGAAATAGGCACCACGGTGGTACCACCTTGTGAAAAGAAAACCTTTAAAAATAAAGAGAGAAGCTAAACTTTAAGCTTATATCAACGGATATGCGCTGCTCATTATAAATATTGCGTAAGACACCACAATTTCCTTCACCGTTCTTCGCTAGCTGCGGTGGCCTTCAAGATGAAGATCAGCATTGTGTATACACTACTATCTTTCGCTATGAATAGGCAACGTCGTATTATTACCAAATCTAGTGCCCACTTTATTATGTATACAATTAAATAAAACTAGATTGTCTGTTCGTATTATTAAAATAACCGTCGTTTTGTAGTTAGTTCTGGCCAATCTCTGAAATGGCTGGTCCGATTTTGACGGGACATTCACTAGAAGGTTATGTAATCATTAGTAACTAAGGCTACTTTAAAGAAAAAGATTTTTTTAAATATTACCGCTGACGAGAGTCGCGGCAACACCTAGCCATCATCATCATCGTCATCAGCCTATGTTAGTCCACTGCTAGGGGTTCTTGGACCGTATCCCACCACGCTGGTCCAATGCGGGTTGGTGGAATGACCGATTTATTACATGCCCATCCGACGCATGGATCTTTTCACTTTTCAGACAATTGGGTGACCGGTCCAAATTGTCCCAACCAAACAGAAGACAATCATAACACAAAGTTATTTCCCCGCAGGATTTGAACCCGCGACAACATATAAACTCTTTAATAGGAAAAATATTTACCTGAAACAATACCGTTGTCCACGTAACTGAAAACGAGACGTTTGTCAGCGTCTAAAAGTGATTGGAGCGTTGGTCCTCTTGTACCAGGGTTGGTCGAAAACAGACGAGCATCAGCTAGATGAGGCCCGAGTTCTCTTTGTACTATCTCCAGGAGTCCAGCGTGGACATCTCTGATTGGGCTACCATCTGGATGGTAGAATCCCATTGGGAAATGGTGCGCGTCCAAAAATACCACCTGTCAAATAATGTTTTCTAGGTGCAAAATGGCAGTAAAGTTCAGAAGATCTCAGAAAGATAAGTCGTGTTCAATGTAAAGACTAGCTCATAAAATCATCGAAAACGGCTTAAAAAAGTTGACAGTGAAAAAGTGCTAAGTATTTATGTACTTGTTGCATAAATAGTATAACGAGTCTTCACGCATTATCTACCAGTTAAGGTTGACTTATTGAAAATGGTACTTTGTAGAAAGTGTGCGGTGCACAGATAACATTTAAACAGGAAATAAGTATTTATTGAAAAAACAGATGCGTTGGATATAAAAAGCTCATCTGATATTTATATATAGACACTTAACACTTAAGAAATTTTATTATACTGTACTAGTACGTGCGTATATAAAATATTGTGGGTAAAGGAGTGTAGTAGACTTAGTATCAAACTTGGAGATATTTATAATTAACTGCACGAAGATTTACGAGCGTAAAATTGATTTTCCGTTCATCGTTGTGTCTTCACAAATTCACCGTAGGATCATTGTAATCGATTAATATTTAGTATCGGTTTTTTGCAGACATTGGGAATTTTGATTAGGTAATACCGAGATAGAAAATAGTTATGAATACGTCACGAGAAAAAATCATCGGTATTATTTTTATCGTTTAAAAATATCATACAATTATTTAATAGAAAGAACCCATCTTTGACTTTGTATAAAATCCAAAAATTATTGTGTTTTACAAAGAATTAACTATCAAAATAAAAACTGTGACATGAAAAGCACCTGTGTTCATAATATATATATAAATCGTATAGACAAACATTCTATATTGCTATGTTCTATATGTATATGAGCAACAAAAGATAAATGTGTAATAACATACCTCTTTCGTTACATCCAAAAAGGCGCGGATCTCCCTTAACAGTGGCACTAAGGGGCGTACCCGCATAAGGTTATGGTTCAACCAATACCTAAAATAATTGCACATTTAGACGTAATTATTCTTCAAGCACTCTGTATCAAAGAGCAACCAAAGGGAGAACTGAATTTTCATAGTTAAGCTTATAATCGGACCTTACACAATCTCACCAGAGACTTCTGAAATATTTAATGATGTCTCTAAAATCTCATGTTAAAGATAGTAGAATTATTTTTAATAGCTTAACTGCCCTCGAATTATTTATAACGGTGTTAGAACAATATAAAAAAGTCTCTCACTGAATGGAAGTGGCACAATCGTCGTAACTGTCTTACGCAAGCGGCGGAAGTGGTGCGGGACCGCTAATCATTTGACCGCGCTTTGCGATCGCCACAACATTTCTTTGTTAACGTTAGAAATTGCACAGAACGATCTAGAATTTTCTGCGTGCAATGATGGCCGTGTAATCTATATTTTATTTTTTCGTAGATAAACTAAAAACTTTTAACAACACGCGAATAATCAATATGACATATATTCAAATATGTTACATAGACTTTATACGCGATTATAAATTGAGAATTTTTTTACGGCACAATATTGCTCCCAAATAGCGTATAATATTATAACAGCTTTTTTCATTTTAACAGAATCTAAGTTTCAGGTCAGTTTCAAATCTTCTTAAAATATAACACTTTACATATTTTTTAACATAACGTTGTATTTCCTTAATGCATTGTAATCATTAGTCTAACTTTTATTGTTTATTCATATATAATATGCATTATTCTTATATAATAGATCTATAGATATAATATATCTATTATGATTTTTTACATAAGTTATCTTAATGTATCAATGACGCTTTTATGTATGTACGTTTTTGCATGTTTACACATAAATTTTGAATAGTCTTAATGTAATACTGTATCAGATGTCAACCTGAATAACAAAAAATTTCAAGGGCATTTTTAATGGTCACTAAATGTACTTTACTTTAAAAGAGATCAACAAAGGCGATAAGTTTAAGAGATTGGCAGAAGCTAAGGTTTCTGGAGTTGGGAACAAATCAAATAATTTTGCATATTGCTCTATATATATTATTTCGCATTTTGGATCTCGGATGTATATAAAGCCATGATAAAAAAATAAACCTTACATATTGTGCGTACATTTACATATTATTCAAATTATGTAACGTGAGACGAGCACGTATTAGGTCAAGTACTTGAATTTAAATTAATGCTTTGGTTTCGACGCCGTGCAGAATGTCTACTTATTATTTAATATATACGAAAGCGGCCCATTCATAAAAGGAGTATGGCTGTTAAGGCATAAATTAAAATCAAATACGACAACTAAAATGAACAAAAGACAAAAAAAATGCGGCCATATTTTTTTTAAATAATAACTTCGAATCTTTATTTTGGTCAGGTCTAATCCTACAATTAATTTATGTCTTTTGGGTGCTTTTAGTTTACGAGGTTATCACAGAAAGTAAAATTACATAATTTTCTTACATTATTTATTATCCCTGCCCTGCCCTCATTATATCGGTTAGTGCCCTTCTTAGTAAATCAACGTTAAATTCTTAGATACTGAACATAGCCCTAAGTAAAATGAACTTATATTTATGTTAGATCACAACTTAACTTATATTTAATTTGGCCTTCGACAAACTACGGAGAGAATAGAAGGATGTGATTTTTAAAAATATTCTTTATACATGATTCGGAGATGTGTATTTCTTTGATTTTACATCAAGTTGTGAAAAATTCAAACATTTTAGTATTGGTATTAGCAATCGGCATAGTGTAATAACAATTAAATAGCATTAAAAATATATTTGGTTCCCGGAAAAAGGTACTTTTATGTTCTTGTTATCATTGTACAATGCGTTTAAATATTTGCCAACGGGGTAATGAAAGCTGAACTCGTGTTTTTATCATTCCATTCATTCGGCGGCACCGGCGCGGGTTGAGCAAAACAAAAGGACTTTTGTTCGAAGCTGGAATGGTTCCAATTTCCAAATAGATTGATTTTTCTTTCAACTACCTGCGCTGCGCTAATGATCTTAATGCTCTTCCTGATTTCAATTTGACTATGAAAAATCGCTGCAATAAGTTATCTTCCGTTTGTAGCAGTTCTATAGTCTTTTTTATATACAAATCGTATGTGTGATAACGTAATAAGTAATGCAACGTTTTTTCTTTATGTAATATAATCATGTTACATAAGTACAACAAGACCAATGCTAATAAATATGATTGCAAAATTGTTAAATAGACGTATCAAATGTTTGCCCCCTGCAAATATGCGATACCGCTCACATTAATCATAAATAAACATTAAGGTACAGGTTATTGATGTTTTCATTTGCAATATTTACACATGTTTCTACAACATAGACTTCTTTTTACGAAAGAGACTTTTGAAAAATACAAAAATTTGTACAAAATTTTGCTATAGTGTGTGGTTAACATAAATAATTACCTAAATGAACCGAGTAACCTTTTCCGAACCGGCGGTATCAATACGAAGGTGTAAACTTCTATATTGAATAAAGATATTTGAATTTAAACTTAAATAAATAGCGTCATTTTAGCATAAATAATATAAATAATAAAATAATAGCCTACCTAGCCTACCTAGCGTATACCATTTATGTTAAATATAGATCTATCTATGTTTAAATCCACGTTAAATACGTTTGAAAAATAAAGAATACTTTAAAGTAGTTGTTCCAATTGAATGACTTCAAGAAAGATTTTATTACATTTTCAACATAAATATATTTTATGTCAGCGGAAAGCGATTTCGTTATATTTAAGTTTGGTCCATTTAAGAAAACTCGAAAATAAAGTTAAACGGAGGGGGAAAATATAAGTATTCAGCTAGCAAACTACGCATCGACTTCTATATTTCAGAAACATTTAACCAACTTAATATAAGCAATATGAAAACTTGTTGTTGCTAAAAGAATTTAATAATTGTAACAGTCTTGCGTATAAAAGAATATTGCTATTACATTTATTAATGTACATGAGTACTTTTAATAGATATTGTCATGTTAAAGGCTTGTATAATTACTTCATTTCCTATATTAAAAGTCTTAGGCGTATAGGGATAGGGTCTAGTCATATAGCCAAGAACTAGTGTGCTAAAATTAACAGAACTCAAATGCGGTATGAATGTCTTAAAGCTAGTATAGTATTGAAAATATTTCGTCGCAGAGAAATATAGAAATATAATTTCGAAACGTCTTTGCTGCGTGGAGCAGGTAAAACTAAAGTTCAACTGTAAACTGATTAAATATACTCACCTGTCGTCTTTGTTCGGGTAGAACTCGTAGTGAGCTATTCTGAAGTCGAAATATCTGATGCCGTGGACTAGCTGGGCCCAGATCGATCGGTCCTGACAGAGCACAAAGCTGTCTCTGGTGACCGTACTGATTTCGGTGTCGAAAGCCCAAGCGCCAGCGTTGTGAGTACCGGGGATCGCCAACTCTCCAATACGCAGCCGGTTTATTTTGTTTCTGCAAGAATTAATATGTTTTCTTTTTCTCTCACTCTTCTTGCTATTTTACCAAGAAATCGTGGGTTAGGATGTTATCCATCCGGATTTAGCAGAATAACAATTTTTACGTAGATCGACTACCATCTGAATTCCACAACCTGAAGGGTAAACCTTATAGGATGGGTAGTAGAAGCCTATAACTGACTTTTTACATGCCCACCCAAAGTATGGAACATTGTATTTTTTGCGTAAGCGACTCGTATTGCCCCGACCATCCAGAAAATAAGAATAGCACGAGGTTGTTTTCCCGCAGGATTTTAACCCACAACTTCTCACAGTAACTAATGCAGTTTACGAGTAAAAAAGATATAACATCTCTTATAATAAGGCATTGCTTACCATAATGAAACGAATCAGATGAGTCTTTACAATATACACATCTCCAGAAAAAGAGTTCATCATCATCAGCCTGTGATAGTCCACTGCTGGACATAGGCCTCCTAATACAACCCTATTCATTAGGGTTTGGACCGTAACCCACCACGCTGGTCCAATGCGGGTTGGTGGGTGGACCAACTTTCATCACATCCGACGCATGGATCATCTTACTTTCAGACAATTGGGTGATCGCCCAAATTGCTAACCAACTAGGAAACAACAATGAAAATTTTGTTGGTCCGCAGGATTCGAACCCCGACCTCCGGTTTCTAAAGCACACGCCTAAACCACTAGGCTAAGGAGGCAGAAAAAAGAGTTGAAAATGTTTAATTTTACAGTTTTTCCAAAACTGTTGAATTTTATTCAAATTAAGATGCCTGAAATTTGCGTCTTATCAGAAGCTTTGCAACACGTTTGCAGTGCAAAAAAATTAAATAAAAGAAAATGAAATAACTGTTATTGGTTCAGTTATGTGAACCGTGTTCACAAATTGCTTTTACTATTTTGTTAAAACGTTTTAAACCCATTATGTTATATTACTTTTAGTTTTAATGATTAACCTTATTATTCTACATATTTATATGCTTAGATGCTTTAACAACGTATTAATTCTGTCGGGACTGACTAACTGTTTATCGATTCGAAATTTATTAAATACTTTTTAATACAGGAATGATTTAAATAATTTCATTTGATTTTATTACAACAGCGCAATATTTTTTGAGCCTTTGTTTTGTTTTTTTTATTTATTAGCGGACAGTTTTTTTGTGTCTCAAGCAACGAATGTCATCAATAACATTAACTTTCCCGCGTGTTCTACTTTAGTTTACCCACTTCAATTAATTTAAAGCATTATGCAACAAAAATTAGTGACACCTAGAAAATTTACAAGAAATTTATGCTAAAGGCAAATAATTAGAACGTATGAATTAGATACTTTAAAGATTACCACCTGTTTAATGATGTGTTCTTAGTTTTTCTAGTTAAGCAATTTTCTGTAATATATGTGTACAAGTGTACACTATAAGTTTCCATGTATGGACAAGAAATAGATGACGGGCGTCATTAAGGATGGAATGTGAATTAAAATCCAAGCTCTGCCTCTTCTTGCGCAAGAGAAAAGTGCAGGTAACAAATAAAACTAATTCAATTTAGAACTTAGCTCTGAGGAAGGCATCGAGGTAAAAGCGACACCGCTATAAATATTCATGAAGTCAATAGAGTCCGGAGACAATTAATACTTGCGAGTATTTCGCATGCTATGCTGCGAACGCAAGAAGGATAAGGTTTTATTAAGAAGTAGGATGAAAATAATAAAGTTTTTCAAAGTAGTTTCTCGTCTGGCTTAAACGAACACTTATAACTAAAAATTAAATGTTACACGTATAGAAATTAAATTAAGTATTGCAGTTATTATTACTGTACGCAGAATTCGGGTGGTCAAGTAAAAAAAATCACTGATTATTATATATATCTGATTTACTTTTTATTGAAGTTAAAATATAAGTTTTAACAATAATAAGACACATATAAACTAATAAGTAAGCTGCAGATCGAAGGAACACGTTAAATATTAACGTGTTCCTTTGATTATAGTTTTAATGTGAATATGCATGCATATGCATAATGGCAACTACCAAAAACTAACTAAGCAACTAAAAAAGTCATTCCTCGAAAAATATTAAACATGAGCCAAATGAGATAGTCTAATGGTAAACAACATCTCACATATGGCGGTCGACAAAGCCGTCCCTTAGCGACGATCGACCATTAACAACACGATACGTATTACGTTGTCATTTGATAATTTATACATAATCCACCTAAGTCCGTCTCCTTGTTAAAGTTACAACACTTCAAAGAACTGTTACATATGCAAAGTACAGAACATAATTTTATAGCAAGATTTTTTAACTTATGTTCGCATGCATTAAGATTTGACAAAAGTCATGAAATGAACTAAACTATCATAAATTACGCAAAGTCTTATAGTCTAGAGTTTAAATGGTTAAGGAATATGCCTGAGCATAGTAGCATAACATAGATGCCACTGATGGCATGCATATGATGGTGATGATAATGTAAAATATATTTTAGATAATTACGCATTGTCTTCCATCCAGGTTGGTTGTATCTTCAGACAGTTGTACGATTCGATGCCTGCGTCACCCGCGCCTACCCAAGGCCACAGGCAATTTGGGCCTCTAAGACCGGCGCCTGTCTCCCAACCGGCTGGTAAGTCCGTAGGCCCAATGGACATCCTAGTGACCAAGTAACCACTTGGTGACTGCATAGGGTAAATAGCCAAGGCATCATTCCATGCGTCAGGCCGTTTACTAAAAAGACCGATCTGAAAGTTTTAATAAATATTATGAATTGCTGAAACTTTGAATCGAGCTCGTATGACTGTTTTTAAAGATTGTTTCCATTCTCCGCTCGATCTTTATATTTATATAATATCGCTTATAAAATGATCGTATGTTTAAACGATATCGGTGTACTTTTTCTTCGTTCTAAAAGTTTACACGTTCTTCTTTAATGTACAACTGTTCACTTCTTATTTACATTAATCCTTTAAGGAAAACAGGTCAGGTTTATGAGGATAAAATAATATTTAGCCGGTAGGTACGCAATGTTTTATTTAAATTTCTGATAAGAATATTATAATTTGTCTCATAATACTACAGTTTTTATTACAGTCATTGCCAAAATCTATCAATGCCATTTGATGGATGAAAATCAAGAAGATTACCGTATTGTTTTAGGTTGCAATGCATTTGAATTTGTGTACAATACACGTACCTATGTTGATTTTTATTAACCACAACTAAAGGGGGCTACTAGAGCAATGATCTGCCATAACCCAGAGAAGGGTACTAAGCCGTAATAACTGCGTCTATTACGAGTTACGAGGCGACCGAACTAAATATAAAGACTTCCACTATTATTAGTTTCGTAACAAAGCCACCACGTACATTACAAATGTCGTTTATGGAAATGTCGTTTACGTGTGGAGAACCCGTGTAAGTAAATCATACTGCTCTTTTAACTGTTGGTGTTACATCTATGTATTCAAAATACACTAATTATATAAAAAAATATATAGTAGGCAATATGTCGTAATGAAAGGAAAATTTACAATTGCACAATACAAATGCACATTGATCTCTGTTCATAGCTGAGATATATCCGCATCAAATCGCAACAAGATAACAAATCTCGAGATTATTTCATTAAATGTACGTTTTAATTTCATAACAACAGTTGCTATTAAAACAATAGCGATAACGTTATACAAGAACAAGTTTAGATACGTATACAATTCATGATTTTGATTGATTCGTGATATTTTCTGTGTTAAGTAAGATTAATCGAATTACGAAGCGAATTAATTACTTATTTATTTTACGTCACGTATTCGTCGTCACATAGTCATGTGAATTGTAATGCAGCTAAACCCGACCGTTATATTTTAGCCGACTTCCTTATCCTTCTTCTCTGATTCATTAGTATTGTCCATAGTTTCACGAAATGGAAGATTGTGGGTTCTTATACTATATAGTAAAAACTATGTATCACATTGCCTTAACCAAATGGTAATACCAATTGATCACCTAATTGCCGAAACGATCAGATGATCCATGCGTCGGAATAACATGTAAAAAGTCGGTCCTAGTCGTTAGGACCATCGTTAAGACCATAGGGCATTTCTTAAAGGATGTCAGTGCCTAAAAATTTACTAAAGTCTATCCCATCCATAGCATGCAATTTAACCTTTTGGATAACAGAACCATAACAAACCCGTCGATCAGCGTAAAAGCTGTTATTTAGGTAAATCTAGACAGATTAGAAGCCGACCCCATAATAATTTAAGAGAACGGTTAGGAGGAAGGTGACGTAATAATTTCTTACTTGTCTGGGGATTCTTTGACAATCGTTAAAGTCCCAATTGAGCTCTAAAGCGTCTTGAATTTGCTCCCCATTGGTTAACCTTATGTCAGGCGAATGTACTGTTAACCAAACTCGTCCGCAATTGGACTTTTCCAGGACTTGTATCTCATTAGCTGAAACAATGCATTTTCTTTGTATAAATGATGTATTGTGAATTCTTTCCAATGAGACGTAAACCACTTTTAGTTAAAAAATTATATACTCTTTGAAATTTAAGTCAAACCTTTTTTAAAGTTGCCTAACATTTATTTAATTAATTGAATATTATTCAAATAAAATCTAACATATAAATATCTAAAAGGGAACAAGCGAATAAATTTACTTAATTTTAATATCTCAATAAAATTCAAGATGATTGACAATAAAAAACAAATTCCCTTACTTCACTTTAGTTGATTCCTCAAATCTCAAGTAAATTTAAATTAAACTTTTAAAATGGATGTGGAAGTTACTTCTCAATTACTATTATCTCTTTTACTTTGATCAAAATAGTTTTATTTCAACTCCTTTTAAAAGCTATTCGAAGCATGACTGCCATTAGTGAAGTAGCTTCAGAAATGGAGACATCGTTCACAAGATGAGAACAAAGAAAGTTAGTTATTGAGGCGATTTATTTACAAAAGGCAAAGTAACCTTTAACCAAGCCGAAAATGGGTTTTCTTTTAGTAATGAAAGAACGAATGATAAATCGTAGCCTCTTTGTTTTACTTCACTTTGATTGCTGAGTTTTCCAACTCCTAAGTTACATTTTCTAAGAGAATTTTCATAAATATAATTGTTGTATTTTGTTAACAAGGTCGGATTTCATTTTTTAATTATTGTTCCGTCTGATTATGCTGTAATACTCAACTTTTAAATTATTGTAGGTTTTCCTAAATTTAGTTTTAAAGTGTCTACTGGAAAAAAATATATTTAATTTATTACAGATTACATTAACGAAAAGAACATTGCATTTTCTTCAACCAGTCCTTAGAGTTAAAAGATATTTTTGCTATGACATTAAAGATCATTTTATTTAAACGATTATGCTCATCCGCTTTTTATACTCGTCATAAAGTAGTGTTAGTGTATTTATTATATAAAAAAAATATGTTTATATACAATTTAGTGCAACCTCGACCCCAAATAAGTGCTCCTTTAACCATTTCTACGTACATACACGTTTTAAATTCCGCACAATGCGACTCGTATTTATGGCCAAGTCAGAAGACGCGCTCCGTAGGGGCATCGCTCTGACTGAAATTGGGAAAAATGGCTTAAATATGGAACGAGTTCCCGACGAAGGCTCTTTAAATATTACCTTTGTGAAATTACAGTTTTATATTTTCATTTGGTGTCTTCGTATTTGTATAAATACCCGACATTGTGGTCAGAAAATTACTCCTAAATAGTCTTATTTATTTAATGTTTTTAAGTTTGTCTAACTTATTGTTTTAAACAAATAGATGTTGTGGTAAAGCATTTTTAAAAGTCAGCCTACAAAAAATAATCTACTTTATTCGTGTACTACATTTAATTATCTTAATAATATTATAATAAAACGCCAATACAAGCAGTTCAAGAAGATACATAAAAATTTTGGAGTAATGTTCATTACGTTTATTCAATACATAATGCGTCAAACATCGTTTATATTTCGTAACTAATACTAAAGTATTGTATCATTACAACTTTTTAACGTTGTAATTATAATTATGTAATTGTGATTACATAACAAATGGTGGTAAAGAATACTATAGTCGGAGCGCGTCCGTTCCTTTTACGGATTATGTTGTTATGCAAGGGAATCGCAACGATAGAAACGCTACTCAGTTTGTGTCTCTCTAATTTTAAAGTTTTAGCATAACGGTAGTGATGCTTAAATTTAGGATAAAATATGTAAAATTATTCATTTTTAATGTGTGTACTATTCGCATTAACATAATAATACATTATACTCGAATTGTTTAATACTCTTTAATGAAATGAAAAAAATATATAAAAAAATCAATTATAACTGTGCGTAGGATTAAAGATCACAACTTAAAATCAAATGCTGTATTAATTCATATAATTATATGAAAAATAATAATTAACGTTATGTATAAAAAAAAAACATATAAAAAATAATACGCGAAATTCACATCTAGTATTCCTCTTTTTATTTTTTCTATTCGTCATTAAAAACTCTTCTGCGAAAACTGGCAAAAGCGCCAGATTATAAACGAAAAAAAAATATCAAAAAACTCACGCGCGATAGAGGCACCCAGTACCGTCGCGGCGAGCACGCCCACCGCGTACCAAGCAACGGCCATATCGATCGGTGGCCCTCGCACCACTGACCATTGACAGCAGTTGCAAACATATTTGGCGCTCTTTCGCCACAATAGAGAGCTGCAGTTGAACAGTCGATCGCATCCTGCTCGCAACACACCGCGTGATTCACCGTGCCATTGTTAGAGTCCGCGTACGAAACGCTCTGGAACATGTCGAGGGTCTGTCGTGAATGTACCGTGGTAGAGGCTCTCGGTCACACGTGATTATGCCTCGGCACGTTAACACGAGACTGGGCGATGTCCTGTCTGATGTTAGGGTGGCGGCAAATACGTACCAGTGAATGAATATTCACTTAAATTTACTTTTTTTCGGACGTTTCAGACCCTTTCCAGTTGACAATATGTGTCGTTATAATTGTAATAAGGAGCATAATTTGAATGTAACGCTTCTTTATATGTAAAAACAATTTTAATTTAAGTAATCACGTGTTAATAAGTGTAAATAGACGGTATTACAAAAACACTAAACTAACAATATATCCATTGTACATACTAAGTTTGCTTGGAAACATAAATTCTAAATATATAGTATATATAATGCAGCAAAGTATTAGAAGATATAGATAGAGAAAAATATAAAAATGTTTTCTTAAAATATACGCTTACGGATGCTTTCAAAACGTTTTGATGTTACGCGATATTGAATTTGTGTCAGTTCAATTGGAAATTTATTGGCAGTCGAATAATTTTGATGTAACAAAACCTCAAACGTAGCAATATTAAAGCTTTTACATGCATATGTATGCATGTATGTAGGATGCAAATTTTCTATGCATTGATTTGATTTGGATGATTACATGATTACCTTTTTTAACAAACTAATCCTATTTTAGCAATCAAAGCATAATTAGTATTAAAAATGGTCTTAATCAATTAAAATATCCTTTCAAATAATGGCAACCCTATATGGAGCACGTGCAAACCGCCGGATGTGACTTATCAGTTTTTTATACGGGCAACACAACAGATTCGGTCTTATTCCATTTGTTTTAATTCAAGGAGCCAATGTTGAGCAAGGGTCAGCGGGATACGGCATATTTATATTGAGGGTAAACCGTCTGACGTTAGGGATTATAAGGGTTATTATGGTGAAATATTTACGTTGCGCATCTGTTTCTAGAGTAATGTTGCATGGTATTCATACAAAGTACGCTTTTGTTCTCCCTATGGTAAAGAATAAGGGGAAGGGATCCCTATGTAAACAAAACAAAAGATTTTCCAATTGCGGTTTTGTTCAACAACATAATATAAATCACGTGTATTAAAATGAGATGTTCCGCTAATTGTTAAAGTGTAACCATTTTTTTCTTCGTCTTTTATTACGTCTAATAAATATAATACACACAATTTTTTTTATCATTTCATTGTTATCTACCGGTAATCGTCCGTTCCTTTATCATGAGATAGCAGCCCATGCGAAGATTTAAAAATAACCTACGATGATTACCTCTCCGTGGGTTACTTCCCTTGAATGACCAGCAAATGTTAATCGAGTCTATTATAAGCAATGGTAGCTGTACAAGATATCTTAGTACTTCAGCGGATGTTCATTGTGTATGAATGGACATTGGTAAAGCGTGGGTGTGGTGTGTAGTGACTAGATGATGTCTGATGATGACGTGTTTTTTTTTAATAATAGCTCTAAGATCGGCATCTCGGTGACAATTATTCAATAAGATAACACTTGATAAGATGAGTTGAGTTACCACTGGTAACAATTAAATGTATTCGTTTACTTTCGAGCAGGAAATTTGCTGAACACGACGAGGTATTATATTTCAAGTTGACAAAGGAAATACTTGTCTACATAAATAATTATTGTTAAACAATATATATCGTTGACTGAGCCATGGAGCAACTAATCGTTAACATTTTTAGAAATAAATTTTTCCGTTTTCTAACATTATTTTTTTTGTGTTGAAAAAACAAAGTATTATGTTGAAAAATTATTTATTAGAAGTATTTTTATTTACCAACGCATTTCATTATATAAAGTTATTTTGTACTACTTATTAACAAGGAATAACACAGGCTTCTTTTATGTTATAATAAAGAAGGAGCTAACAAAATACCAATGAAATAATAATAACGTACAATTCAATTAGAAATGAACAATACATCGATTCATAATATAAGGATTTTATTTAAATAAGCATAGGTATTTCTTTACGAGAAATTCAAATTATTATTCTATTCAGAAAAATTAATATTTTGTTAAATACACGCGGACGAAGTTGCGGGTAAAAGCTACTTATACAATAGTAATATGTTATTACTGCCACTATTTACTAAGAAAACAAAACATTTCACTTCTTTGGTTTATAAACCAAAATTATTTTTTTTGTTTAAACACTACTTAATCATTACTTTATTATAAATAATATGCAATAAATTTATTTCACACGTTGTCTTGTACATTTTCATATCTAACCGAGGCTGATAACGTGGTTATTGATTTTCCTTTTCAACCTCAATAAAATTATCCACTCCTTCGGAGCGTTTCTCCTTTGTTATACTGCGGAAAGATGAAGATTGCGACGGGGCACGACTGGGGTTGCGCAACACCGGCTTCTGAAGTTGGAAGAAATTCAACGATGCTTTCAGCTCTTTAATGAACACTTCTTTATGCGTCACCTGAAATCAGTCAATATAGTTTTATTATTTTTAATCGTATGCATTTAATGTAATGATAAGTGAGTGTTACATTATTAATAGTATTATAATAGGCATTGGTAAGTAGGGCTAACGAAAATATTGAAATGATTTTATTTAATTGCGCAAGTAAAGTTTTACTACTAAAACACATTTTTAATACTAACGCACACACGCACTGTTGTAGTTTTGAAGTAGTGTGTATCAGTAAATAATATAAAATAAACCTAAGAAAAATCCTGATATGGCAAATAAAATTCTCTTGTGATTTAATTTTGTAGTCTTCTTACAAGCTAGGTATTACTGTTATGCTATTTGCTATGAATATATACATATCAGTAATCGAAAGAATACTAAATAGATAGTACAGGTGATAAAATGTATAAAAGCTAGCCTAGCTACATTTGTCCAAAGTACACTAGAAACCGTAGAGAAGCACTCAGCGACATTGTTTATTTAATTCGTACTTTCGACTTTTGTATTGCTACTTTTGTAAAAGTCCTTTTGCAAGATGAAATGATTATTACGCAGTTAATAATTCCTATTTAAATTCGCATAAGCTCTAAACTTGATATTTTACACATTCTTTAAATTTTAACTCAATTATCTATATAAGACTTATATATATATTATCTTTAATTTTTAAATTTGAGTAACTTTATTATATTGAAATATCTCTGTAATGTTTTAGATATTTGGAATTTACACGATAACATCGACTTATCAAACTATTTTAAAGTTATGCGGAACATTAAAATAGTTATATGTACGATGCATTGTGAAATATGAAATGCATGCATTTAAAACATAGTTATATTATCTGTAAGTTTTTAAAAACCTATGTATCAAATGAATTTTTTGACGACAACAGACTTAAAACTATAAAAATCATCCTCAATGATGAATTTTCGTTAACACAAAATATTTTAGGGACGCTTTAACATTTTAATGATCTTGTATGTTATATTTTTATTTACACAAATTATATCTTAAGTTATAAGCGTAAAAACTTGCAAATAAAAATAAAGCAATTGAGGTTAATTTATGTCACAGTTATGATATTTTGTTTTGTTGATAATAAGCTGCTCCTATACTTTCTAAAATTAAAATCTGTTTAAGAGTGACATGTACATAAATGAACCGTTTAAATAAGAGATATTATTTTTTCCCTCCTTATGGAGAAATAGTGAGCAAATATTTCTCACCTTTTCGCGAACAACAATGTTACGCACTTCGTTCATGAATCCGCTGCCGTAATAAATAATGCCAACACTAAGCCCACCACCAAAACAACAAACGCCCCTATCAAGTTTTCAATCTCCAAATCACCCTCTACATCATTCTTGTCCTCTGCTTGCTGAAAATTTATACCAAGAGCATGTAGCGATATAAGTACTGTTAATAAATGATAATACAAACTTACATACATTACAAGACTTTGCCCCATATTTATTTTCCCACCACTTCCTTTTTATTTTGTCTAAGGCGTTCGATTCCTTTAGTTTTAAAATTGCCCTATTAATATCAGTTCTAAAAGGTGAGTCTGAAAGGAGTAAAGTAGAACCAGTTTAACACAATATAGATGCTATAAGATACCGACAAAAAAATTTATATCGATAATCCAGGTTACGATATAATAATTTAATCATATAGTAAAGTTAATTTAAAGAATTTATTTTATTTTCAAACAAAATTTTCTTATTGCTGCATAGTGCCTAATCTCGAAATCTAATTCATCCTCTATTCTTGAGTCAAATTCTTTCAATTTGTATTACAATTTAAGTTCCAAGCAAATTATTTTCCTTTTCCGTTTTCTCTCTCACCTTCGTCTATCTTCGTTAATTCACAACACTCTGTTTGATCGATCATGTTTTTCAATTTTTTGTATTTGTCCTTGAAATCTAGATTTGCAACTTAGTTTATTACAGATTATACACATCCTCTTAAAAAAAGCCTGTTAATTGCTCGTTTTCCTAAGTTTGATACATCTGTCCTTGGTCTAGATTTTCAAAAAGAATGTATTAAATCCTCGAAAAAACGCTGTATTTGCAATGAGGCATGGTCTATGGCTTCTTACTTTAAAACCATGTGTTAAAGTAAATCCATGGACGAATGCCAGTGTAAAAGTCAATGTTTCAATGCCATCTTTGACTTAGTGATAGGTCTGAAGCTAATCGATCCATGTGTTAATAGTCTTATTGTATTCGGTTTTAGACCTTTGATCTGTGTAGTTCATCATGTGAAGCTTCATCTGTAGCTTTAAAATTACTAATATCTAACCAACCTATCAGTTTTTAACCTTTGGGTTGCAGAGGTTAGATGCCAGTCGCTCGGCGTAAAGACGGTTATTTTTCAACTTGAAAATATGGCTACGGGAAAAAAGACTCATTCTATACGTATGGAATGTTATGTTTTATAATTTTAGGCTTCAATTTAAAATATAAGTCTTACCTTGAAAAAGCTTAAAGTAGAGCCACCATCGAGAGCGCCGTACAAGATTTTGTTTTGGGTAGCCAAGTCTTCCACGCTATTAATTGGTTCATTTTCAAGAGCGGAAGTCATAGAAGCTGATAATTGAGCGATATATGTTTGACAGACGATAACAGCGAAAAACCACCACATGGCACAAACCCACCTTGTACCTATTGCCCTAAAAATTATATAAAAATCAGTATAAAAATATCAATAATAAAAAATAAATATCAAATAAAAAGAAAGTATTAGTATAATTCTAGATGAACTATTTATACTTAGGTAATATATCGCATCCTTGTGTCATTATAGAGCCCATCGTTAGCCAAGCGCAGTTTTTGAAATTCCATATGTTTTCCAGTTCTTCAGGGTCTTTGTCGCACGGTTGGGGATTTTCCCAATCGGCTGGTGAAATTCTGATAAAAAATTGTTAATAATTAAGATAACATAATCATTCAAAGCACCATGATACGGCATGGATTGTTTTTGTGACGTAAAAAAGTAAGTAACACAGCAAATAATCAATATATAGTTGACGGGATTATGTTTTCTTATGCGTTCATATGATAACATTGTTTATTAGATTTTATATTAAGCTTAGTATATCTCAATGCTGATTGAATTTTATTTTTTATCACGTACCTCGAACAAACAAAGAGTACAATAGATACGACGCAATACGCAGTAGCAATGTACATCCATACTTCAAACGTATAAGGATTTAAAAAAGAGAACATTCCCGGATCTACTTTCTTCTCTTGAACATAGAGTATACTTATTCCTAAGCTCATAAATGGAACAGAGAAGTCCACCACTTTTTTCCTTTCTTCTGTTATTGTCAAATCGCAAACGGCTAAATCAGCTTTCTGCAAAATAATAATTATCCGACACCAAAGTCAGTTATGTGCTCCGAAAAGGAAACCAAAATTGATATCATACGTACCTTGTCCAATAAATCCCCAATTAAACCATTCCATTTTTTCTTGTCCTTATCATAATGCCCATACTCATAATCCGTATCGTATTTAAAGGAATATGTATAGTTGAAATTGTCCTTTTTCAATGTTTCAAATATTTGCTTGACAAGGTCCACAGAAAAACCCTCATATTTCTCCCCATCGTCCTCTTCGCAGTCGTCAGAATCACATTTTTCTTTTTCGTAAAAGTAAGGCTTAGCTCTACGCGCTATCACCTGTTAAATTAGAAAGTAACGTCACGTTTTTTTGTTACATTAAAATACAAGAATAAATCTTTATATGCGATGAAATATTTGTTACGTGTGATTTTCAAAAATATTTTAATAATAAAAAATCCAAACTTATTTGTATTTTCGTCCTTTTAAGTCAATAACTTATCATATTAATAAGTACGTGCAATAATCCTATTAAAATTTTATCACTTTGTTCATCTACCTAATATAATTTTAAACAGTTCGTATAATGAAACGGTAATATTTACCTTTTCTTTAAAAAAAAATAGATATCGACTCTTTATATAAGAAGTGCTTATTCAGAAATTCTCAATAAGAAACTTAGCTTAGCTCTTGTTATAGACATATAATGCAATAAATTTCAGAAGTATGCTTTGAATTATAATTGCAGTATAATCGAACTGCTATAATAAATTATGTCCTAGAATAGACCACAGTCACAAGCTAATTTTGCGTTCTCTTCAACCTCTCAAGAACCATGAGTTTAAGATAACTACTACGGAAATTAAACCCAACCGCTGTCTTTAAGAAAGTTAAACGGAACGGAATTTACTTTTCCAATGGTAACCTGATTTCAGAGCTTACGTAATAAAAAAAAGAAATATTATTGTTCTAATTCTATAATAATGTCAAGTAACTAAATAGCTATTTTAACTCGTATATTATGCTATGCAACGTTATAATATGTAATGTTTTTATTGGAAACGTTTACATGAGTAATAATTTTAATATTACAAAATGTCTTTGTCAAATATAAATGGGATTTTCCATAATTTTCAATATGTGAAATTAACTAATAAAAATCTATTTAACAAGCTACACGTTTATTGTCGAAACACTAATATCTATTTTTAAAAAATAGATAAAAATTGTATTTACTCACATAAAAATGCTTTCTGGTTTGTTGATTTCCTATACTGTCGGCATCTGGTCTATCTTCTTTGATGTGGCCCCCCGAAGAAGATTCCCATTTGCCAATCGTCTGCCGCTTCTTCAGATGTATTTCGTTTACGTACAGAACGAAATTTTTTCTCTTTCCCGTTTCATCGAATTCAATGTTGCCGGAAACTCCCGTCGTTTGAGTCTGGGGAAATTTAATTTTAAACTCGTTTGGAGTGTCTGCTTTTGACTCAAAGTTCAATATAAATATCGAGAGGTAAGTAGCAAATCAATGGAAATGAGAAATCTTTTAGCTTCGTTTTCTAGCACATTTTAATGATAAACAAGGGATAAACCAATTTTATAAAACATTGTAAGAGAATTTACTTAAAAAAAATATTTCTTAACAATTTCTTTTCATCAAAAATATTATGAGATGTTTTTTCAAAAAAACGAAACTTCTATTTATACCTTTTAAACATGTTATCCGTATAAATTAAATTGAATTAACTTTAAAGGGTTTAATTCAGAAACATAATTCATTGAAAAATTCTAAACAATTACTCGAGTTTAAAGTATTATTTAATCCTTAAGATTTAAATAATACTTTGAACTTTTCCTTTTAAATTTGAGATCGACTTTATATAATATCTTACGTTCAATATTTCTTGTTGCAATAATGCCCATGCTCCCATACTTCTACATCAGAACCGCATATTAAAGTTGGCGGTTTTTGGAGGGTTCCCTTCTTTTCTAATGATGTCATAGCTTTTACGACATGGTTTGCAACGTCGTTCATAAGTAGAGCTTCAATCTAAAATGAGTATTTTTTTATTTTACTTACACAAAAAACATACTGCCATCTATGATTACATTTCATATCTCTTTCCACTAATTTGATACTTTAGTGTAGATTTGTAGTACAATATAGATAAATAGATTTATAGTTTTTTTTATTGCGTCAAATATTTTAATTTAGCAGTTGTTGGCTAAATTAAAGTTCAGCTTAGCGTATTAATTTAATCTCATATTAAAGCACAATATTTTACATTTATAGTATTATAATAATAATACTATAGTTTACAATTTGTTTGTTTGTTTTTTCACGAAAATATAACTAATTAATGGTTTAAAAACACTTTAGTGTAAAATTGTACATCTATTCGATAAAATATCTTACAAAAGAATTTCGTTTACGCCTGAAGGATCACGCTCCAGTTTTAATATATTAAGTAGGTACGACATATCTCAAAAAACCTTAATAAATTTTACTATTACTCTGGCATAGACAAAGTAACGTTCGTACGCCAATTATAGCATGGAGTTTTCCCTTCTCCCATGACTTATGCTATCATAAAGGTATTCCATAAAACAGCAGAAGACAAAGTGTACTACCGGCATGTCGGTGACAGGCGGGGACACGGTATTGATGGCCCACCTTTCCACTCTCTGGGCGAGGAAATGTTGCGCGTCAATCAATTTGTCGTATTCGGTGACGCTGAGCCATGTGATATTAGAGCGAAAGTCCGTCAGCTTGTGTGCGACGATCGACGTGTCCATGGTTGAGAATATGTAATGCTGCAAATACGAAAGAATCTAGTTAATCTTCTTGTAATTGACAGCGTGAATAGTTTGTTTTGTTTAAAAAAAAATTCATTATTTTGAATTGGATTTTAACAAGAAATATTGAATTCATAAGTTATACCCTGTGATGCATTTTTGTAGTAATAAATAGTCGTGCACATTTAAAACTAATATTTTTGGTTTTTAATAATTATTTATAATACTTATTCTTAATGGATAGAATTATGATAATATATATACGTATCGTGGGGTGCATTTAGGGAATTTTATAAACCTTTTATTACCTGATAAATTATTTTTTTTATTATAATAAAATATATGGATAGAAATTTTGAAAAGATGTACCTGATAAAAATCATCTAATTTTAGCATCGTTATAATGTCCATGTATTTCAATACGTTGTCTACGTGGCAATCAATGAAAAATCGAGTTTCTTGACTGTTCTGCAACTCTTTGAATACCTAAAATCAAACACACAATAAGTTAAGATCAATAAAAATTATATTTTCTTAAATCAACGTTTCAATAAACAATATGGTTTTGATCATCTTTATACGTTGTAATATAATTTCAATGTATAAAGATAATCAAATTTAATTATAATACAAGTAAAAATAAAAGATATTATTTACTTACCTTGTAATTATCACCATCGGGCTCAAGTTTTCGAATCGTTACAGGATACTGATCAGTATAATCTGCTAGAATTTTCTGAACTCTCATTAAGCCTAAAAATAAAACCATTTAACACAGATAAAGTAAAAAAAAAATCAAAATCAGAAGTTATACAGTGGTGTTATTATTAAATTTAGTGACGCATTTTTTAAAGAACTTAAAAATATAAACTTAAAATAGAACAAAGTGAAACTTTAACAAAAAAATATGACTGACTTCAAACAGCATATTATAACTATTTTACGCAACGTAAGCAGGTAACAGACTGCCTCCGTAGCCCAATGGAATGGGCGTTTGCTTTAGAAACCGGAGGTCGTGGATTCGAATCCTACGGGGACTCAACAAATTTTCATTGTTGTTTCCTAGTTGATTAGGGCAAATTGGGCCGATCACCCAATTGTCTGAAAAGTAAGATGATCCATGCGTCGGATGGGCATGTAAAAAGTCGGTCCACCCATAAACCTGCATAAACCTGCATTAGACCAGCGTGGTGGGATACGGTCCAAAACCCCTTAATGAATATGGTTGTGTTAGGGGAGGCCTATATCCAGCAGTGGACTACTATAGGCGAATGATGTGATGTGTCAGCAGGTAACCACGTGCTCTGTGTAGAATGTAATGTCGCGATTCTTGCCACGTCATTATTAATCTCTGATAACTTTGTAGGTATCATTTAAAAAAGGCATGAATAAAACCGGAGCACTAGGAGCGGAGCAAGGAAAAAGGTAACATATAGAAAAAATATACGCTCTGAATTGAGTACCTCTTTCTTTTGGGAAGGCGTTCAAAAATATAACAAACACAAAGTAACAAATCTCTTCACGTAGATTATTAAATTTGTGTGTTTAGAATTGATATTATCATTACTATTTATATTAATTGACTGTATGACTAAAATATTGCGTGAAAAATATGTCCCGAAAGTAATGTAATTTATCGTACATGAGTTGCCGAACATTCTTACCAAACTCGTCTTCGTAAAGGGCTGCGAAATTTTCCCATTTATAATATCTTAACAAGGATGCGTACGCTTCAGACGTCTTATCACTATCAGGAAAGAAGTTTATGGTTATTTTCCTGAAAGTTGGATTCTCCAAATTTTCTGTATCAGTGTTGTTATCAGTTGAGACTGGGTTATTTTCCAGTTCTGCACTAGGTTCCGGCGGTTGCCAAGTTGCTTGCAAATGCGGTAACTTGGAAATTGAACATTGATCAAGGATAGCGGTATTCTTAGTTGATCCTTGCGGTCCGAATATTGCTATTGGTTGCATTGCTTTGTTTGAACATACTGAAAAATAAATAAACGATAAGAGGAACAGGTTTATATTCTAGAAAATCTATAGATGAAGCTAGTTCTTAAATTGATGTGGAAAATAAACATATTTTAGCGATTTTTCATTAAATTGTTTTCAATGATATTGTATCGTTAATTTTTAATTATGATTGATTTTTTGAATTTCATGTTTACATAAAATGGCAACGCAAAAGCAAAACAACAATATAAAGAAAAACAAATTAAACTTTATTAAATTGAGGTAAATGAAAAAAGTGTTATAATTAAGGCACTTGCATGTAAATGGTGCATAAATTTGGATACTTTTATTTAGATAACATGAAATTAGGTTTATATTATTCTATAAATCTAAAAGATTTATTTATCTGTAACATAAAAGTGAGGTCTATATTTAGTCCCACTCGTACAAAGTGAGATAACTGCATTTGCCGGTAACGGAAGGTCGTATTTTAAGCCTCCGTTAAAATGTTAATCTGTCACGAGATAAGGAAAATTAAAAGTACGTTCTTAAACAAATTTGTAATAAAAAAAAAGATCAATTTTCATTGTGCCTTTGTCTCCTTAGTAAATTTTAATTTAACAGAAAGCTTAAGTGATAAGCTCATTTAACATCTGTTATCTTATTTACTTAACTGTCATTAAAACAAAATGGCACGTAGATAACAAAAAACTTTTCTCTATTAAAAATGTACTAAAAAGAAATGCCATTTATTACAGAAAAAAATCTTTCGATTACATATAATGAAAGGCAGATAATTGACCATCCTTATAAAATGATGATATTGTAAACTTAAATGTAATTTTATTTTTAATGTATAAATTGTAAATAATCATAGGGTCCGTAGTTGTTGCATGAAAAAGAATACATGTAAAACTTGTAACCGCGTATGTACGTTCTATACGCAATGTTCTATAGAATAATATTTGCTATAATAATGTATTTTGGTTAACTAATATGAGTATATATGATAATTGGCCGGATCAAGATTTTAGGAAATTCCTGTTAATGGTTATTTTAATTCTCTAAGATAGTTGTTATTACTATTTTGAATAGATAAGATGACTATACGGTTATGTTAAAAGTTATAATAAAAACATGTACATGTTAAAATGAGATTTTTTTTATTACTTTCCAACAATTAGTATAATATTGTTTTAAATGTACTGTTATAAAAAATAAAATTGTTAATTTTGAGTTCTTAATAGTTAACAACTCCTAAAGCTCCAACCTTTGTAAGAATCCAAAGGCTTAAGTACTTTTAAAACAAAATGTAAAAAAGCTAAACAGTTCTTTTATGCTTTTGCAACAGTTTTCAAATGAGCGCAACATCGCATGCAAAAGTTTTTAACAATAGTCCACGTGCAATTTCTTTGTTGCTTTTTTCACGTTTGTGCGGCGCTATTTAAGTCATTTTAGTATTTATAAAGTAGGAATCAAGGAACATGTTGGTCTGTTTAGAAACTGGAAATGTATTTTCGGATTTAGTATATCATTAATTTTATTTCAATATTCTTTGTATATCTAACATTATAAAATTAAGATAAAATATAATAAACATGAAAATAAAGATTTTGATTGATTTATTCTTTGAAAATTCTTATTTCACTTTGTACAACTGGTATAGTAGGAAATTGCGTTTAATTATTGTTATTTAATTAAGCCGCCATCAAGAGACTAAAATAATATATAAAAGAATATTTATATGACTTTGGCGTTAATCAATATGTAGAGTACCTTTATTCTTTGCTATATTGTCTTTTTAGTTAAAAAATCATTTGTTTATAATATGACTAGACGCTACGCTATTAGATTATCTTTGATAAAAAACCCTTAATTTGTTACATAATTTTTTTTGGTTGGCTATGTTTGTGATCATTATATATATACTAAAGTTAAAAACCGTTGATCATATTTACAATCTTTCCATGTTGAAAAAATGTCCGGTGCGGTTTGCCGAATGACAACTGGGTCTAGTCTATAGTCATCAACACTTGCATCCTTCATGCTATCATCAAATGCTAGGCGTTGGGTAACTGCATCGTCTTCAAATATTCCGGCTGTGAAATTTATAATATTCAAGCTTTTTATATGTTATTCCTAGATTAATAACTCATGTGAATCCATTTATTTTTCATCACTCACCAATCTGGTATGTAGCTGTACTACTTTGCGCATTGCACTTTACGAAAGCTAGGCACAAAATTAATAACAACTGACGCATGTTTTAGTATCTTGTTAATTATTCACTTTCACAGAATTGTTTAACTTCTCTTTACATAAATTATTTTACTAAAAATAATAAAGGAAACGCACATGATGTTATTGTTTGAAAGAAAAACAATGAGAAAAGAGATGGAACATGTTCAACCACTGCAGTGTTGAGAGGAAATTAGAACACCGAATCTTTTAAAACTTGCACTAATTATATTACTATTTAACTGGATTGTATTAGTATTTAAAGAACGTCACAAACAACAAGTATGAGCAAATGACGTTAGTTTAATATCCCTACGTTTCTACCGCATTTATAGTGGGAGATGTGACCTAAAACTGTTTTCCAAAAATATTTCAGACGGAGCGAAGGCGGCGCGCCTGTCTCATGCGTCTTTAGGTTAAAAATATGTCGTGCAAGTCTATAATATTATTGTTTCTGTTGATTCAATTAATAACAGTGAAAAGTTTTTCCCGTTTTCCTATAGGTATGGGTATGGGTATTGACTTAGTTTAGTAATACTTATATGAGTTATTAAAGCTTTATAACTTTAATATTTGCAGGAGCCTTGTTTAATTATCAAACAAACCCGACATCCGAACAAGTTTTCGAAGATCTTTCCAGTTCAGACGCATCGAAACCTTTTCATGGACGCAGTTTTCATCCAGATGTTGTTGATAGCTATTCCACTGCACAGGAGAGTAAGTTAAATCATTATTGGTAATCTTTTACAAAACGTATTCTATATTGATCGTTTATAATATTATTACAGTGTGCTCGATGACTTCCGACAAAGGTGGCATTGTTGCAATGATCGATGTTCGTCCTACGAACGGCATTTGTGATATTACTTGCTTGCTGTGTAATAAATTAAATGTAAGTATAGTCGATCAATAATACTATGAACTCAAGCTTACACTATCTTTAATACATAATATGCGTCAATGACTATTTTTATAGTCATTGTTATTAAGAATATATTAACTAAAATTCTATCATTCATAATTTAAAAGTCGCAATGAGGAAAATTGCATTCATATTTTTGATAGGCGCTTAACATAAAAACACGTAAAATGGCAAGTACTAAGTTGTAATAGTATAAAATACGTAGATCTATTTTAATGTAAATACGAGTAAAACATCGCGCTTATTTTATATCTTAAAAAAGATTTAGGTAACGTTAAACTATTTCAAAGTAATAAATCTATCTTTCAGATATCTCACCTTTCCGTAGGTTGGCAAATAACGGACACATCCAATGAAGATTTATTTACGCTCTTTTATCATCCCCCCTCGGAACTTATTTCAAAGGCTTATGCAACTCTTATAAAGGAATTGGAATGGGACAGATTCACGTTATTTTACGAGGACGACGGGAGTAAGACGCAATTTAGTTTATAATATACTAGCAACTTATGTAGTCAATACACAGTCGTCTTTACACGAGTGGACATTTTTTTAACATTTCGGTATTTATAAAGATAATACAATGAGATTAAAACATTTACGTCTTAATATTCTCACTCATTAATTTGGCCTATGTTACTCGCAAATAACGTAGTTTTTAATGGCAACAGATTTTCTTAAATCGGTTCGGTATTTTTTGAGTGTATTAGTTACAATAATTGGGGCAAATTCATTTATGTGTCTTTACAAAAAAAAACATTTCAGGTTTCATTAAGACTTCAGGAAGTAATAAATTCATGGCCGTACAAAAATGATCATATCGAATTTCAAAAGTTAGATCCTGACGGTGACAATAGAGAGACGTTTAAAAATGTATTCGTCGTACTAAGGATCAGTTATCACGTGATCGATTGTGATGTGAATCGCATACAAAAGTACATGAAGGAAATCGTTTCAGTGAACAATTCTACGCAATATCAGGTATGGTATTTTATATGTATCGTGAAATGCTCTCCAATAGAAAGGCAAACAATTGAACTGAACGGTTTTGTTGCAGTTGGATAAAAGTGTACGTACTCTGTAGGAATCCAGATTTTCAAAAGCATGGATGAATCTATTTTGTTAGAGGTTTGAAATTAGTTTTTAACTAAATTTCCTCGGGTCAAGTCTAATTAAATTTAGACTAAGTCTATTGTTTTGGTTTATCTTTGCACTCAATAAGATCTCATAATACTTTAGGACAGTTTCACTCAGTTGCTTGTACTATTCTATATATTTATTTATTTTATCACATAAATTTATCGATTGATATATGTATGTGTATATATTTTTTTGGTTTTTGTTTTAAAACATCATTGTTTTATAGCTAAAGTCTGTTGCTAGAACAATGAACGATAACAATTCATTATATAACTTATATGTTTCAGAGTTTTATACTGACTGCCCTGGATTCGTACTTAGTAAATCTAGACGAAATCTCTCAACTTCGAGCGAATGTCTCCACTCTTCATTTAACAAAATCTAATGAACCTATTTGGAGGGATTTCGGTATAAATACAGATGAAATTCCCGTGGTTGTGAGTAAAATAATGTGATTTATACTTTATTACCCTTACGCTGTGAATAATCAAATCTTTTATATTCAAATGTCATTGTCTTATAGCTTGAGACGGCATTAACAGCGGACGCTTTGAATCACCTTGAAAAGGCAATTCGAATAATGAGAAAAGAAAATGTTGAAAATGAATTTGTTGAACCTCCGGAATTGTGTTTCTCCGAAGACAAAACGGCTTATCAAGAGAAGTCCTGGACATATGGGAATATTTTGCGAGAAACTTTACTACAGGTAGAACACAGCATTGACAGTACCAACATCATTTTTATTAACTAATATGAAGGTGTTCTTGTAGACAACATTGAATTTTCGCTTTATAGTCATGTTAACTTTTTCAGACAACGTTCAGAGGTACTACAGGCAATATAACATTTGACGAGTACGGCAAACGAACCAATTTTACTTTATATTATTCAAAATTAGACAGTGAAAGCTCATTTGTTCATGTCGGGACTTGGGATTCGAAAACGGACAGCATTGTTACTACAAATTCTGCAGTGACAGATCGTTCAAAAGCTATAACGTCTGATTCTCTTGTGAGGGTACGCTTGATAATAATTTGTTATATTTGATTTAATTAACAAGTTAAACTTTGACAAGAAAATATGAGTAATTGCGTAATATTAGTTGCGATTATCGCAATATCGTAATTTTTTTCTTTGTATAAAATTAGTATTTGTTAGACTAATTAACTTATATTATTTTTCAGATTGCTACTAAAATAGGTATGCCATATTTCGATGTTGAAGAATCTAACGGAACAGTAGTGCAAAAGGGATATGCAGTTGACCTCATCAGATGGAATTTTTAGGCATATCAGACAGCAAAAAGGATATGAAGATATCAGGCATGAGCTGTATAAAATAAACGGAAACACTATTGGTAATCAAATAGCTGGAACGAAAAAGTGGGATGGTTTGATTGGAGAAGTGCTAGAATTAGTAAGTGTCTAAATTAATAGATCTAAGGATTCTATTAGATTTAATTCTTCCAGAAACTAAACTGGGAAGAATAAGTAAACCTTTTATGGGACAATGTATACGCTTTTACAACAAAATCCCAGTAAACGTTCAGAATTTAACTGTTTATAAATAAAAAAAAAGTAGTAAAGGAACGTTTATGTGTTAAAGGTTTTTATAACATAAATGAATTTATAAATGGTAACACAGCCTGTTAATGGAATGCTTGCTCCAGGCTTTTTCAAGTATAATATACGTATGATAGAACTGTATGTTGCTCATAAGAAAATTTATATGTATATATTTGATTATTTTAAAAGATGACAAAATAGGCCCGCTGAGTTTCTTTCGCCGGTTCTTCTCAGGTCGGAGGCGTCCTATTCCGAACTGGTGGAAGTGTCCTTGAAAATCAATAAGCGAGTGTTACACTTCTATATTGAATAAAGATATTTGAATTTGAATTGAATTGAATTTAAAATTATACTCATTACCTTTACAGAACGCTGAAATGGCCATTTGTGATATAACAATTACATCAGAACGTAGCTCTGTTGTTGAATTTTCGACTCCTTTTATGTCTTTAGGGATAAGTATGTTGGTCAGAGAACGTGATCCTCAAGAACCCGATATGTTTTCATTCATAAAACCGTTGGCTTTAGACGTTTGGTTATATTTAGCAACTGCATACATTATTGTATCATTTGTTCTTCTAATATGCGCACGGTAAGGCATTTGTAACTAAACATATTAGACTAAAAGTGATATGTAAGACACACTTTCCCATTTTGCTTTCTCTTCGCAGCATGAGCCAGGATGATTGGGTAAATCCACATCCTTGTAATCAAAACCCTGAAAATCTACGAAATATTTGGAGTTTATATAATTGTATGTGGCTAACGGTGGGCGCTATTATGACCCAAGGATGCGACATTTTGCCTAGGTACTTCCTGTTTTTAATAAATGCGTGAAAGTTAATAAAACATTTAAAGTTAATAATTTCTTCGTGAAATGTTTGAATATAACACATATCGATATATAAAAGCGAATAAATAGGTACATCACATTTTTCTATGCTGATATCGGTTAGCCAGCAGATCTTTACTTAAAAATACCAATATAAATCCGAGAAATAAGATAAATATAGAAGTTTTAATACTATACAACAGTTGTCTGAAAATAAGCTACGCCGAAATACTAATTTTACCTTGGTCGGTAGTGTCATTTGTACATTTACGTCATAGTATGGAGTATATTAATCACGTAAAACTTTATGAATAAGTTAACTTAATTGACAATATGTTTTTCAGAGCTGCTGGGTCGCGTTGGGTCACCGGGATGTGGTGGTTTTTTGCACTCATCGTGACTGCGTCGTACACGGCCAACATGTCAACATTTCTCAGTGAAGGGCGTCGTAATACCGAGATTAAGGATATCAAGGAGCTATCAGAGCAAAATGAGATCTCGTATGGTGTACTAATTAATGGGTCCACTTACAAATTTTTTGAGGTACACGGTTTTTTTTAATTAATAAAAATAAAACATCTTTAGATTAATAGAGAAACATTATCAACTTCGTTTTTGTCAACGTTATTTTTTGTAATAATTTAGAAACGAACTTGATGAAGGACTAAATAGTTTGCAGAATTTAATTTTTGTCATAAGTAATAAGTGATTACTTTTGTAGCCAATTATAAGTTCCTAACAATTGTAAAAACTTGTAAGAAAATTAAAAAAGTTTTTACAATTTACTGGATTCTTTACTTAAAACAGTAGATAAATTATAACCTTCATATGATTTAAACTTATTTATAATACAGTTGATGCTTTAGCGGTTGTAATAATTCACCTCCTTTCCCATGTACATAAGCTCCATTACAATACGTATACTTCCGTCTATATTAAAATAAATAACTATTGTATTCTTTTTTAATATTTGGAATACAGATTTTAATTCCGTTTCCTTATTAATAGGCTTCAAACGATTCGGTGTATCAAAAGATTTGGACTGTCATGAAGTCCGCAAAGCCCACTGTATTCACGAATAATAACGATGAGGGTCGGGATCGTGTTCTCAGAAGTAAAGGGACTTACGTTTTCTTCATGGAATCTACTGCAATCGAATATTACATGCAAAGGCACTGCGAGCTAAAGATGGTTGGTCCCAAGTTAGATTCAAAGGATTACGGTATCGCTTTACATAAGAGTAAGTGTAAATGCTAAACAGTCATATTAACATTTTTGTACACTTCTACAAGTTTACACGATACTTCTTAAAAAAAAACCATCAGTCTTGTAATGTACAGCATAAAGTTCATATCAAAAAATGTTATTAAAGTTTTCCAATTTATGAAATATAAAAACAGTGTGTTTCCCAGATTCACCATATAAAAGATTAGTTGATAACGCTATCCTAGCATTGCAAGAAACAGGTGAACTTATAGCAATGAAAAAGAGATGGTGGGACAGTGATATTAAAGAAGGAAACTGTGAGGTATGTTCTTGTATTATGCTTCCTGATGTTCATATTATCATAAAATTTAACAATATAAAATCAAGATGGTGTTAATACGAATAACATAATAGTGTTTTAAACAATTTTTAAACAAATAATTATCTCTGGTATTTCACAGAAATTGGAAAACGAAGAAGATGACAGCGGTTCTCTGCAGATGAAAAATACTAGTGGTATTTTCCTTGTGCTTGGATTCGGTGGGATACTCGGTTTCTTTGTAGCTGTTATAGATTTTCTTTTGCACACCAGACAAATTTGTGTTAAAGAAAAGGTAAACAATATTTCAAATTCTACTTTTATAAACAGTGTTACTTTTTTAAAGAAATTAGCATGTCATACATAAGAAAATAAAAAAAATAGTGGATCATGTTCAAATTCAAAGTTAAAAATACGTGTTTTAAGTTTATAAAAAAAACATAAAGCCCGTGATTTTGTCGCTGGAATCAATTAGCTATATGATTCTCATATTTATAAAACAAATAATATAAAAGCGGTTGCTGTTATAAATTTATACATATACAAATATGATGCGCATCGAATTTTGCGAGTAGTATTATTAGTTTAATTTAAACTTATTAAAAATTTATAACAGGTGTCATTCCGAGAGGCCCTAATAAGTGAGTGGCGGGCCTCTCTCGATCCTCGGTACTGCACAAGCCGGCAGCACCACCCCGCTCAGCGGCTCCGTCTATAGAGTCAAAGTCACTACACCGAGAACGTTCGAGATCACGGGCTGTCTCTGTTTTAAGAGCGGCGACGTCATTCATCAACTTTGACGAAATTTATTGAACTTGTCGCATAAGTTTTCGTTTAATAAGCTTAGGAGATTTCTATTTGTGGTGTGATATAAAAATAAATGTATGATAGTGAGTCGTATTTATTAACCAGTAAATCTATACAATTTACGATATACTATGAGATTAAATAAAACCATTTTATCAATGTTATCCAAAGTTTTCTCACCTTATAAATAATTATTGTGTGTCAAAAACATTACTTAAAAACGTCGAGATGAAACAAGTCTGCTGCTGAGCGGAGCACAGATGAAGCTCTTGACGCAATAGATCCAGACGCTGATGAAGAGGGCCTTGAATGTACAACAGGTTTTTCAGTTTCCCAAAAACTTAGGGCAAAAGAGAGCTCCGCCCAAAATGCATCTACTTGCGACATCTAAAACAAAAAAAAAGATTATTATTAATCCAAGTATAAGTAACCAAATTTTTAGAAATCGCAATTTTAAGTAATAAAAAAATTTCTTTTACTAACTCCATCATTACAAAGAAAAGTATGCTGAAGGTTCGTTCAACATAGTTTTGTTTGTAATATTAGCTGAGAGTTTAAGTACGCTTATTACCAATTTTATTATAGTTCGCACAAACTTTAGTCCTAAGTGAGTTCAATTAAACAGCATTACTCTTAGACTAAGCTAAAAGTTAAATCAGTTACAAAGTAAAGTAACTAGCTTTTGCCCGCGACTTCGTTCGCGTGGTAACATTAAAAAATTTAAAAAAAAATCTTTTTACTTCCGATTACATCAGCTATCTTTTAAAGATAGTCCTGTCGAAAACGGACCAACCATTACATACGCTATTGCAGACTTTTTATAGATTTAAAAAAGAAGAATGTTATCACCATCTTTTTTACATGTCATAGGGCTTAGGCAGCGTTTTCGTTGGCAAGCTCTCAGACAGCTTAATTTATTTCAGACATCTCTGACAAATTGCTTTATTCAAATCGCACATTTGATACCATACAAATTACTTACTTAAACTTTCCGGAAGAATAGTTTTGTCGATTAGTAAAAACCGCGCGTCAATAAGTACAGTTGTATTTGAGTTTATCGCGAACAGATAGATATTTACGGATCTGTTACCTTTTGCTCAATAGCAACCTCTCGCACATGCCATAAAAATTCGAAGGCACCCATAGCTGCAGCCATACCGCAACCAATTCCTAATACAACAAAAACGCCGCCGACATTGTCGACGCCTAATTCTTCTGCACTAGCACCTTCTTCACCAGCTTCCTCTGACTAGAAATGTATACAAGTTATAGATGTAAAAGCTTATCATTTTAAAACTAAATGAAACGAAAAGCTTCAACGATAATTTTTTTGAATATTAAAATAATTTATTTACTTCGCATGCTTCTTCTTCCGGAACTTTCCACCATCGGTTTTTAAGTTCGACTAATTTTCCACTTTCCGCTAACTTTAGCACAGCATTATCAACTGCTGTACGATACAAGGAATCTAAAATAGGTGTTTAAAAACCGTGTATATTTTCAGAATCTGTGTTCTTCTAATTTTAGTAAAATAGTATCCAAACCACTCACCAACAGGCATTGCTATACCATACCCTTTTGAATCAAGTGTAGAACCAACTTGCATTAAATCACAATTCCGTTCTAATTGATATTCAATGGCCGTAGATTCCATGAGGAAGGCGTATTTTTTCTTACTCTTTTTCACCCTGTCAACTCCTTCATCATTACTCTTCACAAATACTGATGGTCTTGCGGACTCCATAGCCGCAAACATTCTTTGATAAGTTGAGACGTTTGATCGCTGAAATATTTTACTTTTTTTTGTCACTCATTTTGAAAAATATAACAAATAGTTTCAGATATCAACGTCGATTAAACAATTTTAAAAGTAATGCGTCTTCTGACGCGTTAGAAAAAATAATGAGGGTATTTTTACGACGCCAGCGCATACCGTAACGAAACCCCCCACACCCTGAGTTAGCTATAGTTAACTGACAACTATATAATATTTATTTCTATATATTTTTGCAAACGTAGAATAAGGCGAAAGATATAACTGTTAAAAAGATTTTGAGATTGTATCGCCAAAGAAATATAGCTTCTGACGCGTGAACATATATACACACAAAATTTATTATTGCTATTCTTCATTTTGAAACATCGCAATTACCTTGAAGAACGAATACGTAGATCCACCACTGACTGTCCCATATTTAATCTTAGTTTGCATTGCTAAATCTTCTGCGCTTTTAATAGAATCATCCATAGCAGCATTTGTTAAGAATGCAGCTAAGTTGGCAGTGTACGAAGAACACATAATCAGTGCGAAAAACCACCACATACCACAAACCCATCGTGTCGAGTAGCCCTAAAATAAGAATATGTTTTCAAAAAGTGTTCGGATAATAAAAAAAAAATGAAAAAGTGTCATGTTTACTGCTAGTGGACATAATAGCTTACTTTGGCAAGATATCTGAGCCTTGTGTCATGATCGATCCGACCGTGAGCCAGCAAGAGTTTTTAATGTGCCAGATATTTTCTAATTCTTCTGGAGACTTATCACATGGATGGGGGTTCTCCCAATCGTTTGGTGCTAACCTAAAAAAGTTATTAAAACTATTAACTTAAAATTTGATCTTAGATATAATATTTAGTAGTTTTTAAATTATTTCTACTAGGATTTACAGCTTCAGTTATACAATATATAACGAGCTACGCTAAATTTAAGACCGTTGAATATTACAACCATTAAAATGTTTATGGTAAACGAGTGCACCGAAAAAAATAATTATTAAGCTTAAGATATATATAACAATTTTTTATAATTTTATTTTTGTTTTATGCTAAAATATCTTAAACGGATGTATAAATGACAAACTTTTATTCAACTTACCGAGCAAGTATATGTAGCAATAAAGAAACTATTAAATAAGCTGCAGCCATATAAATCCATACATCGACTGAGAATGGTTTTAAAAATGAGAAAAGTTCCGGTGGCGGAGGTGTTGGTTTAGAATAAAGTATGCTTATACCCAAAGTCATGAATGGAGTCGTAAAGTCTACGGATGATCGTCTTTCGTAAGTTATAGTCAGATCGCATATTGCCAAGTCCGCCTTCTGTAAGTGGTCAAAAATATTATAGGATAAGCATATTAATAAATAATAAATTATGAACATATGAATGACAGTAACAGTTAAACACATTATTAAAAATTCAAACTCACATAACTACTCACACTGCTAAAAATTAACGACTTTTTTCTTGAGCAAAAGCGGTCTTGCCTATTTGCGCAATTTCTTACAGGTAAAGTAGTTGATCAAAGCGATCAATAAGACCCTACCTCACCTTGCTATTATTACTTCTGTTTCTAACATTATAAACAAATGGGCCGAAACCTGCTTTTTGTGTATTGCTTTGATGGATTCTAATATATAAAGGCATAGGAAAAAATTACGTTATCAAATAGAAGGCTCTAGGAAGCAAAAATATCTGTTAAAACGAACACTTAAAACCGGGAAACAATATCAATTTACACTACTGCTTTACGGCAGAGATAGGTATTGTGGTGTGGTGTTATAGATAGTGCGCCAGAGTGTGGGTTTGATTCCCACCACGGGAAAAACATTTCATGTTGAACATAGTTTTAACGTGTCTCTGTATTCATATAACATTTGTTTATTTACAAAATAAAATTAAATCTATGTATTTATCAGTCATCTAGTTTAGCACAAGCTTTGAATGCGTAATTTCTATTTTAACGAATAGAAATTAGTAATAAAAATAAACGAACCCTTTCCAAGAGATACCCGACAAGACCATCCCATTTTTTAGTATCTTTGTCATACGATCCATAACGATTTCCCGGAACGATAACTATTTCATAATTGAGATGCAAAGTTTCTGTTAAAATTTCATGTATCAAGTCTTTTGAGTATCCTTCATATCTATCGTTACCGACTAATTCTTCACCATCCTTCGGCACTTTTTCAACTAAATATGGAGCACCAATTCGTGAAACCACTCTAAATGTTTTGTTTTGCCATTTTTCGGCCAGTAAGTCTGAGACTTCGACGGCACTGCGGAGCTTTTGGAAGTTCGTATTTGGATTCCACTTTGCAATACTATTAAATCCATTATTGGAAAGTTCCATTACTTCTGCATTAAAAAAATTGCGCTCACCCGTAACGTTGTCTATTTCAATTTTATCCGTTATACCGGTAACAGGGGTCTAAAATAGAAACAAAATTAAATAACGTATATAAAATGTTATATTCTGAGCAATCTTTGAATACATTACCGTAAGTAAAAAGTTTAGGAAATCCTCTCCAGTTTCCCATTTACTATCAGTATCACATTTAAGTGGCTGTGGCTCTATTTCAAGCCTTCTGGTGCTTTTTCAATAGCTTCCGTTATTATTCTTGCCGCATCACTTGCCAAAGCTGCTTCGACCTTTAAATTTAAACTAATTTTTATTTGTACTTCGAACTTAATGACGTTTCTGTTATTAAGAATTGAAAGAACGAAAATGCTGCTTACGGTAATTTGTTGAGTCGTTCTAGGGATTTGAACATCGGGAGGTGCCTGTGCTTTCCAATCGGCTAAATAAGTATGTGTTCTTGAATCGGAATGATCGAAAATACGTAGGCATGTTACATTAGATAAACTTTTCTTGAATTCTTCCAAATCAAGAGTGTGAGCGTCCAATGACATTAGTACATAACTCTGAAATATATAATTGGTAGGATAACTATGTTCGAAAAATACATAACACAAATTTCTGAAAGAAAATTATACCCAGAAAAATAATGAAATAATTATAATTGTAACGGTATTATTATTAAAGGGAATAAAAGTATCTTCGCTAAATTATGATAAAATTAAACGGCCAACCATGTATAGACTATATATATTTTTGTTTGTCAGACGCGCACTTTTTTATGTGAAATAATCTTTAAAACATGGAGTTGAGTTTTATAAAAAAATATTAATAGATTTAAATGGTTGTAATCACGGAACATATAAGTTAGTTTTGACTAACAGAGTAAGAACACAATCATTTATATGTTGTTTTATTTTATTGTTTTTATTTATTTTTAACGCAAATATCATAAAGAATACATTGTACATACCATGTAATCTTCAAGTAGTTTTACTTCGTCTGCTTCTCGTAAATATCTTAGCACTCTATCTACCGGACAATCAATAATAATTCTGGTAGCCCTAGTCGATTTTATTGCTTTAAAAAGTGGCCTATTATCACCCCCAGGTACTAACTTTCTGACCATCCATTTATGCTCGGAATCAGCAAATTTTAATATTTCTTGAAGCCGTATCAAACCTGTTTATTTGAGTAAAGATGAAAGATTTGTTTTTTTGTTTGTTTTAAGTAAGCTCCAAATTACTAAACGAAACAATAAAAGCTATATTATCCTTGAGTAACATAGGCTGTGTCAGACGGGCTTGTAAAAAGTCGGTCCACCCACCAACCCACATTGGATCAGAGTGGTAGGATACGGTACAAAGCCTCCTGATGGAGAAGGCGTGCATTAGGGATGGCTTATGTCCAGCAGTGAAATCAATACAGGCTGATGATGATGATGATGATGAACTCAGATTACTTTTACTTAGAAACATATTAAAATAGCACAGGGGAGCCATGAACAGACTGGTAGTAGGGCATATAATATTTTATAACCTAACAACATTTTATTGAAAATGTTGTTAGGTTATAAAACCTACTTGTACCTTTGTACATCTTTTGTTGTACAGATGTGTCACATAAAATTATTTAGTATTGTGTTAACAGATTTTAATTAAAATGTGTATTAAAAGTGCACATACCCTGGTCATTGTCGTAAAGTAGCGTGTAAGAATTCCAACCGTTTTGTTTGATATATAACGCAACGACTTTTGAAAGCGAAACGGCCTCAGGATACAAATTGATCCCAGGTGGCGTCGGTCTCTTCAGTCCTCGGGCGGGGGGCGGCCGCCATACGGCCTTAAGTTAGAATAAAATTTTAAGTTTTAACATTTTGTAAAACACATTACAACACTTTATATATTTTTTTAAGAAAGCATGTAATGTATTATGTAGCCAAAACAAACGGGCAATTAACAATTATAAACTTGAGAAAACTCTCGCTGTAGATTAACGGCATTGTAAGCCTTAGGTTAATGCAAAGAATTATTTTTTGAACTAATGAAATTTTTTTGAAAAAATTAAATAAATACAATATACATTTACACTGAAAACCGCCAGTTATTAATTTAAGAATCCATTCTAGTTTACGGGATTTATCTAATTTTGCTTAGGAAACTTAAATTTTACAATAAAGTGATTTAATAAATAAAAAAACTTTTACTTGCGCTAGTCATGATTAATATGTGGATTGATAAAATTGACAACTTTTAAAACTTATGCGAATCTAGCAGTAAATCTATAGTTGTGTTTGATATAAAAATTCCGTTTGATTCTATTATTAATAATAACAGCGAAAATTACTTTTACCTTTGTTTATTGTACCTCCTTATGATGTGCTATTGTATATTAGTAACAGTATTAAACGTTTTACATTTTTTATTTTGGCCATGCTATGCCGTGCATAAGAAGTACTATTTTATTAATTGCGTCTATATTATTAAAACAAATATGTATATCTATACTAATATATAAAAGGATAGATTTGTTTGTTTTGAATAGGCGTCGAAACTACCAAACCGATTTAAAATATTCTATAACTACTAAAAAGTGGTATTGTCCTTAAGTAATATAGGAAAAACTTCTAAACGATTTCCAAAAATCTAAAAACAACACGAGCAGAGCAGAGCAATGAAGTTACTGCTAGTCTATTATTTAATGATACAACATACTTGTATATGTGGAACCCTAGCTGCCCTACAGCGAGCGTCGACTACGGCGGCGGAGTTCGCATCAGTCGGTCCAACAATAGCTACAACGCCGCTAGCTAGCAACTCGCAAGCTGAAACATTTTCTTTTTTAACGAAGAGAAAATTTTCACAATGTACGCCATATAGTTGATTTTCCCAAACAACTCTAAAAAATATACCATTAAAATGTGCCGCACATAGTAAAACTGAATGCGAAATTCACTGTTAAATAAATGGGTTTTTGTGAATATCATTATGAATATAATATATATATATTGATATTCACAAAAAATAATAATAAATAATATAATATATATATATATATATATATATATATATATATATATATATATATATATATATATATATTATAGTATATATGATATATATTCATTATATATTCTCTACGATATTATTTTACCTGCACGCGAAGCTGAAAAGCTATCTCCGTATGGTGAATAAATAACTTTCATAGTATAATGATAGCGTTTGCTTTCCATTGAGGCTCGAGTAAGCGCTGAAGCGAAGGCCACTTCCTGAACGGTTTTCTCTGGGAAAATAGCACCTGAAAATAAATTACGTGGAAAGATTGAATCGTTCCTATTGTATTAAAATCATATGTGTTCCTCAATTTTCGGCATGGATACATTCGTTTTGTAATTAAAATGAAACATTTGAACGGTATAATACCATTTCAAGCATTTTTAAAATAATAGTACTTGAAATATTTTGTTGCATATAATAACAACTCTTACAAGAATTTGTAATAAAGTATTATAGCAAAAATTCTAAAGCATTGATCTGAATATCCACGTTAATTATTAACAGTATTATTTCGTAGTATATCGTTATTATGGATATTTTATTGTTATCAAAGTTTTATTGATAATTTCCTATTTATTCAATTTGATATTATATACTCTATAAAATTCTAGGAAATCCCTTTAATCACAACCGTAATAAGTGTAACATAAAACCACCTCAATATAAAACAATTAAAATAATTTCAATCTTACCTACTGAAATTGTCTTTTTTAAATATTCGAAATTTCTGAATGCACCATCGCCGGGTTCGATACAGTAAAAAGCAAACCGAATATAAATATACCTGAAACAAAAATGTCCAATTACTTTCTACTTTCATTACATTCTTTAATAACTATATTAACGTAACGACTACACATACCATGGTGAAACATCTCGTAATAAATAGCAATAGTTTTGATAGTAACCAATGTCTTGTTACTCTAACTTCGGCTGTCGGCCGTCTTATTAAAAGTTTTGCCGTTTCCTTTATTTGTTTTCCCCTTAGCTAGCGCCGGCCAGATGCACGCATATGCGACTGATGACACGCCGATCGATGCCAGCTACTGCGATGCTGGCTCGTTCCAACTTTCCGACGAACTCTCTGTCGCTTTAAACGTCTTCGCCAAATGGATTAAGCCGTGTATTTATAGATGACTTATGAAATAACTAAACCAGAATAAAATTTGAACTATTTATAATTATATACAAGCCAGATATAATCCCTAAAATTATGGGTTGTTTGGTGACTTCTTTATAAAGAATAAGGTTTCTAGTAAGGTACGAACTTAAACTTTTTTTAAAAAAACCTTTTAACGTTTACGTCCTACTTAGTTAAATAATAGAGTGGACTTAGCTAAATCGGTTTAAAATTATTACCGGAAGAACAATTCTAAGTACTTTTGATTTTTATTTCTCAAACTGATGCCCTTCAGTGGACATTTTGTAAAATTGTGGATTTTTCTCTTAAGATGATTATGATAAAAACTTGTAATTCACACTTAATAAATAATTTCTGCTTGTTATGAATTGTTTAATAATAAACATTCGTTACGCTATAAAACTTTAGGCGTAAAATCGTTTGAATAATTTGCATCAATATTTTTGATTGTTATCTAAACGAGTAATATACTATTATAAGTTTTACGTTTTATTAAAACCGATAAAAGTAATCTTTGTGAAACAATGATTTACCTAAGCACTTTTTATAATTAGACACAAGCGTGTAATCCCTTTGCAGGATATAACCACTAACATCAAGTTAAACAGGAAGCTGGAACTTTTAAATAGATTAAAAGTAACTGAGCTACTTTCATGGGAGAGCATTAACGTTTTTATCACAAGAACAACAAGCTAGTTTATAAAAAAATGTCGCTAAAAGCAGTTGATTTATTCTGTAGACACATTTTTATAAAAGACGTCAAAACTTCCTAAACACAAAAAAGATTTTGCATGCCTTTTTTATATTAGGACTTACGAAACCACATCACTTGTGTATTTTTGGGATCAATTAGTATAGTTTTTGCATAGCGATTTGGATATTGTAAAGGTAGTATTATGTATCTCCATCTCTAGTTTTCAAATGACGTACAAATATTATATTTCACAGAGGGTTTAATCGTGTGTTTAAAGGTTTCGATATTAAGAAAATCATTAGTTAAACTTTAATATTGTTATAAATTATGAATTACATTGTTATAAAATATTTATAGTTGCTTAGATACAATAAAGCAAACCAAGAAATAAATAAACAGACTGGGCACTAAAATGACATTTGGTTTCAAAACGACACAATTAGGTCTAACAGTTCGTACGTCAAACGTGTTAAACAAGAGCAGGTGAACGCATAGCACGGTCGTCACACTTGGCCCGGCTCCAGTGCATTGGTATTAGACTTTAATAACAGTCGATGGCACTGACGCACAGTTAACATGTGTTAAACTAGTACTATATATATGTATACAAATATATTAGTCGGTGTGTCGTCTTAACCCATCCCTGTCCCCGCGAGAATGGGTATGCGTAGGTTATGTAGGCCTGCGCATACCGCTTTATTGTTATCTCTTGTTAAAAAATGTCTTAAAACAGCAAAATTTTCTTACGGCGATTTTTGTTTCTTAAGTAACTAGTTAGGACTTAAGTGCTAGTTACTTTTTAATTTACTAGTGTGTTTAAATAAATAAAATATTGCTATTTCCGTAAAGAGTATATTCAGTTCAGAGTTTTTTTTGCATATATTTAAAAGCGATATGAAATAAATGATTCTTAAAAAAATAATTTATATTGAGGTTCGGTTAAATATTTGACTAACGTGTCTCTTCTCATATGTTACAGAAAAACATCTCTCTTCGCTTTTGTGAAGCCCTTTTATATAATTTTTATACATTTTCAAGATTAGGTAAAGTTGTATCAGATCTCTAAAGTGTTCGGTGTCTTGCATATAAATATATTCATACTCAATTTACGCCTTATTCTTCATACGGCAAAATGCTATTCACTTTCAAAAGATTTACATATCAAAGTGAACATTTCCTTTGTGAGAATATACCCGAGTTTTATGGCAATTTATAAAATATATGACACTTCTTTTTCTTGCGAGAAAACTTCAGGTAACACTAAAGTGCTTAAAGAAAAGCTTTGTTGCAGAGAAATATATGCGTGGGCGTTTTCTTGTTTCTTTTGTATATGAGTTTTTGTTAGTGAACCTTCCAGTTCTTTGTATAGCTAAAACATACGTTTTAGGTCAGTTAAGAGATTAAACCGTTGGTCTACAGATGATTAGCATTCAGTTAAAACATAAATCAATAATATTGTTATTATAAGATTATTAAAGCATTTTCAATATAATTTCTAGATAATTTTCTGTTTAAATAACGATTTAAATGTGTGATTACGATGTAGAAGGTGCTTAAATCTTTTTAAAAAAAGTTGTGGGAGCATTTATAAAACGATACGATAATTTCTTACAAAGTTTTAAATTTATCCTTCTTAGATCAATACTAAAAAGTGCAGACTCAAAGTTCTTATTTTAAGATTTTCATGAGATACTACGCTTGCAGCTAAACAGCAAAAATACATATGTAAATTAAAAGACGAAACGTGTTCAATAGTAAAGTTTCATTTTCAAAACTTATAAGTTTTATTTAGACGGTAAAACGCGAGTAGAAACTTTTTAAAAGAATTATATAGACAAAACTTTGAACATAGATTCTATATCAGATTTTTAATATATTTTTTGTAATGACTTAACCCTTCTTGACTTCATATATTTACTTGCAAATATAAAAGCAAATACTCGTGTAAAATGCAAATTTAAAAAAAGAGAAGAAGGAAAATTAGATTATGGGAAAAAACGAAAAGTATATTAAAAGCAATATCGATCTTAATGATTTTTTTAACAGTTTTAAAATGTATTATACATTTTAACCTATTAAATTAATCCTTAACCTATTAAAAAGCTGTTTCTAACCCACTATCCTCAGACATTGAATTGACATTGTTAATAAAATAGAGTAAAATCGATACCCAAAGTTTTATGCATATTTTGATAATTTTACTTTACTATATAGACGCATCAAAATTTTTTATAAAAATAATACAATAATGTCACAAAATACGGGCACAAAATAGGAGAAAACCGTTCTTTTGTCTAAACCTTTCTTTCAATACCTCAAATTAATAATAATTGTTACTAATGGATTTAATTTGACTGCCTCCGTAGCCTAGTGGTATAGGCATTTGCTTTGGAAGCCGGATACTCAACTAATTTTCATTGTTGTTTCCTCGTTGGTTAGGGCAATTTGGGCCGATCACCCAATTGTCTGAAAAGTAAGATGATCCATGCGTCGGATGGCCATGTAAAAAGTCGGTCTACCCACCGCATTGGACCAGCGTGATGGGATATACGTCCAAACCCCTAATGGATGGGGTGTATTAGGTAATCATTATGATGGCTAAGTCCAGCAGTGGACTATCAAAGGCTGATGATGATGATGGATTTAAATAACTCTAAGATGCCTACGTATATATAAATGTTCAAATAAACATGTCCATGCACAAATCGCAAAAAGCTCTATGAGTCTATCTGTATGTATATCTATATCTAAATCTAGGTATCCTTGAGCGTAGACAATAAATTATCTACATGCATGTCAGTGAAAACGGCACTGTTGGTTCAGCTGATGGCTTTAATATTGTTAGCTTGATTCCACATCACGTTTCGCGCTACCCTAATTTGAATATTAGTGTGAACATTTTAAGCATCTTTGTGTGATGTTGTGCTAAAGCTGCACAAAATTTTAAATACTTTTTAAAATTATTTTGTAGGTCATTTAACTCAAAGTGATTGCCCGGAAGGAAGCCGCGGAAAGGGACAGGGAGGTGTACAACGCCCTGGCTAACCGCAGAAGAAGGCCAGGGTGCCGAAGAGTGGCGTACGCCTCCCCTGACACTGAGCCGAAAAAGAGGCTACGGAGGCAGTTAACACAATGTAAAACTAAAATTGTAGCCTTAAAATATTTTTGAATTAGTATGTAAGGGTCATATATTTATTACAGCAATTACGAATTAGGTTTTAGCATCATTGGTAATTGATTGGTAAACCTTAGCAGCACGGTTTGTTTAGTATAACGTAAACCACAATATTGTGATTAGGTTTAAAAAATTTGAGATCGATTTCGGGAAGTCTTATCTATTTTTACTTCCCTGGAAGGATGGCCTGATATGTATGCACGTCAACTGAATAAATGAGCCGTCCCCATCTCTTTTTAATGAAATTCTATGTTTATGCATGGTTGATGTAGATATTCAAGTATTTTAGTGCAGCGAATATATCTTAAAATAGACATATATATTTTGATTATATGATATATTTGTTTCTATCAAGATAATCCTAATTTTTAACCAAGCTAACTAAATTTTATGCTTTTGTTCAGGAAGTTTTTCACCCCAAAAGTACTTTAATTTACTTACGTTTTTTGTACAAAGATAATTTTTATTGCTTAAATAACAATAATACAAAAATACAGCCTTGAAGGCGAAATAATATAAAAAAAGTATCTATAGCCAAAATACTTTTACACATTGCTCCTTTTATAATTCGTTAAAACATATGTTAGCAATTAAAATCTTAGTGAATCAATAGATCATTAAAAGTGTATTAAATTTTATTCACCTCATTAAAAGTGTATTAAATTTTTATTCACCCTATTAAGTCAACACTGGATGTGGTAATGAGTAAAACATAAGCATTTTAAGTAAGTTATCCATATACACATAACTCGTTTGTAATGTAGACCACAATTATTTTATTTTAAAATCGTCGGTCGTTAATTTTGTAGTTCCCCGTGCTGTATGTGTGCGTTACACGTTAATAAACTACGAATAATGTTACAATGCATGGGACTGTGTAATACAATTCGTAATTTCACTGCTTTAAAATTTAATAAAATTTCATGAAATAAACTCACTTTTATTTATTCTAAAAAATGCCATAAAAAATTATAAAATCTCTGACGCCGTTTATTGCATATAATGCCATCTCGTATCATAAAAACCAATAGAAGGCTTTGATATATGACAATAATAAACATTTCAAATTACTTTAATTCCTTAAGCAGCTTCAAAAGAGAATTAGATAATTTCTTTACCTTTTATTTAAGTATTTCTAACTTCTAATAGATAAGTTCATGAATTTTTTTTAATGGTTTGTAGTGTAAATTTTATTTCACTACGTGAAGTTTTATACACAATTTTTTTTGTGGCAAATTTTATAGTAAAAGCCATTATACAGTCAATATTACGATGAGATGAATCACAAAAATTCACGGCTTAGATAAACTGAATCGATATTTAAGAAAATAAACAAGAAATAAATATTAAGTTTCGTTAGTGGAATATTTTTACGAGATCGCGATTTTTGATGCTGGTATTTTTTTTAATATGTAAATACTATCTCAACAACCCATTGGTTGACTGGTGGATAATACCTTTGGCATTAAGTCCGCCATTGTATATTTTACTTAATTCACTATAATTTTGTATATAAAGTTTAAATAAATAAATAATATTTCTTAACTAAAACATTCGGGAAAAATAAGACTAGCATTATCTTTCGTAAATTAAAAGGAACTACAAAATTAGGAGATCTTGCAAAAATTATGAAACTCATAGATATAAATAAATTGTTAGCATCCTAAAAAAAATGTTGTTAATATTATATCTGTAATATTTAATAAATACTTTGAATATGCAAGTCAATCTTAGTATTATCTAAGTAAAAGAAATATTGTTTTGTGTTTAAACTAGCTTCAATATATTAAGACAAATAGACGCAGTAAACAAACAGGGAAATATTTGAGTACTGTGTTCAACAAATTTTACCTAAAAATATACAAGGTACGATTGTAAATAACATTAGAATATAAGAAATTGAAGCATGCACGTATAAACTTTTAGGTTTAGAAACTGTAGATATAGTTTTGAGATAAATAAATAATATTAAAGTATTATTACTTATTAGAAGTATAAAGCTTATTAGAAGTATAAAGCTGTGTTATTTGTTGACCAAAACAAAATAGAATAAACAAAGCATTAATAGCAATCAAATTTCGTAGAATAGTTGTCAAAACACATTTTAATAACATGATTAAGAACGTCTACGCACTAGCTATTAATCTAGCTGTATGTTCTGTGGGTTTTATGTGGGCTCAAGGAAAAATATTAGTGGCAATAAATAAAAAACTTTTGGTAACAGGATTGAAACCAATACTAGCTTTGTCTGTTTGTTTGGACTTCTTTATAGGATGATTTGTAACTTGCAACAAACCTTTTTTTTAGTATTCATATACATTGACTTGCAAACAACTATATGCTATTATTTATTACACATAATTACTTCGGCTTGTAGTAAGCTTTCGTGACTTATTAACAACTACGACCTCCAAGTTGTGAAATTATTGTATAATTTTTTATAATTGTGTTCAGGTTGGCTAAGGCGACATTGGCCGTTGACCCAAATTATCTATTTTACAGTAAATGAAGTTTACCACTGATTTATAAATAATTATAATGACTTTTATAAAGGAATTCGCTATACGCATATGTTACAAACCAAAGACATAAGCCATAGGCTGAGTAATAGAACTGTTTGCAATGATTATTGTCAATATCACATCTTACTCAGGAGACTTTACGGTGTTCAGCATTATCTTAAGACTGATATTTAACAACATAAGCATTGTCACGCGTTATCTGTATGCTTGGGGTGACTTCGACGTCTAATTATGTCTTACTTAACCGTTCGTAAAGACAATAACGTTATTACTTATATCCCGATCAATAAAAAGTGTCGACAAAACGTAACACCGCTAGATGATTTTAAAACTACTATTTTTAACTTGTAAATAAAAAAGTCAGATCATCAACAAACATACAGTAGAAAAATAATATAGAAACATACTTTTTGTGTTATAATTAGCACAATATGAGTATAAAATAAGTTTATACTTGGGCGGAATATTATGAATAATTATGGAAATACAAGTAAGGTCTCAGTATCTATACATTAGTCATTTGCATCTATTTAACGCCTCGTACCTTATTTCAAACTCGTATTACAGAACTTAGTATTCTTAGCTAATAATTGACTTCAATGTTCTTAGAGCCGTATAGATTTAAAATGATTACGTTAGGGCGTAGATGTTTTCATTTACAACATATAAATGTTAATGAGGTAGATTAATTTTAGAATTAATTTTAATATATTTTACTTGAGGTTTGCGATGAAAATAATCGCTTTTAACTGTAAAATGATGTTTTAGGATTGTAACGCTAGATTGCATAGCTGCGTTGCATGTTTATTATAAATATTAAAGGTTGTTTCAATGAATTCATGTCCGTGTATTTTTCCACAAAAAAAACTATTTGATGCATTTTATGAAATTAAAAATAACATTAGTAATAATGGAATAATTTAAAGGCTATAAATTATAATAATATAGTTAGAATTATTAAGAATGTGATAAAATCTGCCAAGTAGGTAGAAAGAATTTTGCCATCTACGAATTTTTAGCGTGCACCACAAAAACTTTGGACTAATAAGTATATTATATGCAATAATCAATTTATCGTTATATACCGTGAAGTGCACCATTTATTAGGTAAAGTATACCTAAAAAGATATAATTCTTCAAAATATAGGGTATACTATAACCGGATGAAAGATGGAATTTACAAAATCAAAGTTTAATATTAAACTCGAACGGCGCCAGAATTGAATGGGTTCTCTTTGATGGATTGTTGTCATAAACAATCCCTTCATCCGGTCTATTATTTTGGTACTAAATAAGTTCGATATTAGACTTCTTTTACGTAAATCACTTCATCTAAATAAAATTTTAATGAAGTGATATTATCCAGATTTGATTCGGGGACGATGCTATTGGTCGCACAATAATAATAAGTTTTATGCCTTATATTAATTGTATAACGTTTTGTTTTTTGAACCAAACAAAGAGAAAAAAGCCATCACTAGTGTGTCTAGGGTATAGATGGAAACAACATTAGTTGCATAAAAACTTTAAAAAGATGGTTCATGACTGAAACTGGAATGTGCTCACATAATACTAGACCAAGAACAATATATCCAAATCTAAATAAAAAACACACACTTACTCTTAAGTCTTAAGTGTCTTATTTACATACTTGTGCTGGTTATATTAAAATACTTCCTGTTAATAATCTGACTTTACAGATTATATTCACAATCTTTAGTAGTCTATATAGGTTCATATGGAGTTAGTAGCATGTCTCAAATGCCGAATTTAATACGATCCTTTCCTTTTGTGCGCCGCATGAGAGTTATAAATATTTCAAGAAGATGAACCTTCAGATATACGTGGGGTTTATGATGTTCAGAGTAATAACGAGTGTATATTATCTATGTTATTTCTTAACTAATTTCATATGTCCTCTTTCGAAATATTGATTGAGTAATATACTTACTGTGTATGCTTAAAATGATGTTGTTTATTGTAATAAAAAAAAAATAAAGAAAAAGTTCATAATGAATATGCTCAGAAATAGCTGGAACAACTCAGAAGGTACCGGACAGGAATTATTTTAAATCACATTTAAAATAAAGTAGAATATTGGAAGATTTTAAATAAGAAGTGAGAAGGATAAGAAGGAGATTAAAGGTTCCATGGAAACAAAAGTAACAGAAACATATACTATAAATAAAAATAAACTTCGTGAATTGGTATTTATCTCAATATGATTGGAATAATGTTATAAACAAGAAGTGTTCCTTAAAAATTGTTTTCTGCATAATGTATACTTTTCTGCAAGTAAATTTCGGTGTCCCAAATTTATAGATGACTGAAATGTTATTCTGTACCTGCAGTACAGAACGATATCAGTTACTTGGATATCTTTTAATGCCTATAATAGTTTTAAATCCAGCAAAACCAGATATTACGATTGGATTTCATATTCATAAAAAGTACGGTCAACCAATATATTTATGCATTATTTTAATTACGATATTTTACGTTTAATAAAGAACATAATATAAGAAGAAGCATACCTCAAGGTATGCTTCTTATAGAATAACAATTTTAAGTTATTACTTTGCACATCTTTATTTAGATTATTTTAGCGCAACTCTAATGTGATTGATATTGGAGTACATACGCATTGTAAAAAGCGGACGCTTTTTGTACGGTAATAACCTAACCCTTGTCTTATGTCTTATGTCTAACATCAAAACCTTCGATTGTATAGGATTTATTGGTTTCTTGTTTAATTACACAATTTGAACATTTAACCACATAACTTCACTGATAGTTTTAGCGTTGTAAATTCAAATTTATCCTAACGAAATGGTCTTTTGGTACTGCGAATTTTAGTATTTTTTATATCTATCACTACATGGAATGGTTGCTTTTATTTTAGCGATAAGCGTTTTTACATGGTCAATTATATGACGCTCTATTATTTATTGTGTCTAAAATCATATTGGATTAGTTGTGAGCCCGTGGCGCGCCGCTAGTTCATGAGCTAACAGGTACCATGTCAAGATCTTATACTTGTTTATTATTGTAACTAATACGAGATTGTTAAGATTTCTATAGACTTTTTGGATTAACATTAAGAAGTCAAATGGCGTAGTACTTAGGATAAAGATATTTTAACTCCTCAAGCATATGCCTTAAATTTAAGTACTAAAATTTAGTTTTTATGAACAAGTTTTAACAGATTCATTTATAACTAACTAAATTTTGTATGCTAATGAGCATTCTTAGAAAAAATAATGAAAACAGTTTAATTTGTAGAAATATTTAATTTCAAGACGGTTCGCAATCGAGGTGACCCTCCGAAATGGGATACATTTCTTACTAAAAAAATGTGCAAACATCTATATATACCGACTATGAACTTGGCAACGCAAAAGGGTCTCAACACGGCCACAGTATTGTGTTGCAACTTAATTTCACAGGGATTTCAATAGTACGTTTACGTAAAGTTTAAAATATACACTCTTTAATAACAAAAACACATGCAAGGTTAAAACAACACAGGGTGTTGAATATAATTATAATAATCAAATATTATTTTGTTCTTGCGTATTGAAGGTATATACCTAAAATATTTTTATTAAATAATTCTTTTGTCTGTCGCTTTAAGTAAATCCATTGTTTTAAAGTTAATTGAACCATTTTCAACAATTTATGCTTTAAATATCACAAGTTCATTAAATATCACAAATTCTTTAAATATCACAGAAACCACCAATCATACGTTGTAAACCTTAAATTTGTTTTGAATAACTTTTTCAAAACTAAAACCGACTAAACTTACGAACTAAAACCGAGCTATTGAATTCGGAGCAGCAGAAGTGGAACACGTTGAAAAAGCACGTAAACTTTGAATTTCATAATTCCCTCTTTTGAGCAAATACACTAATACGTATATTTAATGTATCTGTTTGCATATGGAGTATCTGTTTGTAATATAAAAACAGCCGTTGTTTAATGTTTACGTTATAATATAGTAAAAAATTATATTTATTTTCATTGTAATATATAACCAATACATATATTAAACCATTTCTTTTCGCTTGAACGCTTTAAAACAACACAGCTCTGTTTTAGAATCTTCAGAGATTTGCGACGAGAACCGGTAAATGTTTGTCAAATTAAGTTAACTTTAACGAGAAGATGTTATTATTAATTGCGTTTCCAATTAAGAACTAAACATTGATTGTCAATGGCTCGTATTCATTCTTGAGAGAACTCAGTTTTTTACTTTACTTAATTTAAGCATAAAATCCGTTGTTTATAAAAGCTCAAACTTTATCATCTGTTTCTGTTTATGGTTTATGTGGTTTATTTAATAAGACTCTTTATTTAAATATTTACTTTATGTGGATTATATAAATGCTATCTAAAGTCACGTTCTGTTGGTAAATGTAAAGATTTGAGTAAATGTTGAAATATTAAAAATATTATAAACCCAATTTTGTTGCCAAAACATGTAATGTTAGTTTCAGGTATTTAGCAGACATGGTGTTGCCAACCTATGCTATAAATTATATAAATACATTTTAAGCATTAGAACCCTGAGAAAGGTCTGAAACGTTGGTTACAGTTGAAAAACAATATAGGCCTCCCCCATAAGTCGGAAAGAGGTACGATCCTGTGCCACCTGCATCCACCGACCTCTTGCACATTTGCACAGGTCGTCACTCCGTCTCGTGGGGAATAAAAAATCCATAAATCGTTATTGTTTATCTTTTTAGTTACTTTTACTAACGCTTTTCGCTACTAAAATAAATATTGTTTTAAAATTTGCATACATGCTTTTCAGATGTGAAACCAGTTTCGCCAGTCCTTAAATTGAATTAAAAAATTAAAAAACATTGTTCTCTTACTATTTATAGAATATCTACTATTACATGATATCCCCAACCTATCAGGAGCATTTCTTTCACCTGCATCTCGTAGCACGCATAGTTTTATTCTCAGTTTACTTTTAACCCATTTTTGGACTGACAATGCTTCGTTTATTATGGAACCGAGGACGTCACTTGTCCTCGCATGTCGTAAGTAAAGCGTGGCAAAAGGGATTGTAGTATCATATCTAAGTACAAGTAAAACATTCTTTGCCGTGATATAAAGCTATTGTAGCGATGCTACAAGTGTGCGACCATCTTAACGCATATTTCATTACAATTGTTCGCGCTGTCATATTGCTGGCTAGAGATATTACTTCCGAGTTCGTAAGAGGAATAATAAACTGCGCATTATAGTATTTACTATTACACTTTGTCTTTTATTATAATTTATTAATATTTGAAACTTAACCGCTTGGCTTTAGTTTCCTGAATATATTTCATAAATTGTTTATATATTACTAGAGCAACTGTTTCTTGTGAACCTGTCATTGTAATAATCACCAAAATAAATAGACTGAAATTAACAGATTATTAACGTAGGCTGTTCAAAGCTGGCGATTTACTATGAAATGTATTTATAGATTATCCCACTATAGAAAGAAGAGATTGCTGATATCTAATTGGAAAGATTTTTCGTAGAAAAAGAGCAGTTATGCTAAAAAATTTATTTTGTCTATAAAAAAAAGAAATATTCCATTCTAATATCAAAAATGAGTGGAAAAGTTATTTTTATGAGGACAATTTTGATTGTTTGCTGAGTGTTTGCTAGCAGTTTAGGTTTTATAGAGTTTTTAAGTTGTTCAAAAAAAAATATGTTATTTTTGTACAGTTAGGTCATTGTCAAAAAAGTGTGACCTAAATAATAATTAATGAATATTTAGTAAATAGCTCTCAATGGCTGATGATGATAAATGTACAAATTGCGTATTTCTTACGTATAGGCTTTTGTCATTTTCACGTGTAAAAATAACATACTGATGTTGTAACAGCCAAGCCTTTTCCCTTGCCTGTCACTGTCGAAATGTAAACAAAGCAAAGGAAATAAATGTGACACTCTTCTATTGCTTTGTTGTTGAACAGATCTGTCGGGTTTACAAATGAAACTAAACATTTTCATATCAATTTAATCTGACATAGCTTTAAATTTTAGACTTTGTTTCATAAAATAAATATATATTTGAACAATTTTATTAAATATATGATAAAATGTGCAAAACCATAACAATTTATCAAATTCAATATCTTTCTGATTTTTATGGTCATCATCATCATCATCATATCAGCCTATAAAAGTTCACTGCTGGACAAAGGCCTCCTCCGTAAGCCGCCTAGAGGTACAATCCTGCTCCACCTGTATCCACCGACTTCCAGCACGTTTGCACAGGTCGCCACTCCATCACGTGGGGGGTTGTCCCACTCTGCAATGGCCAGTACGAGGCTGCCACTCGAGAACCTTTTTCTCCATTGGTTATCGGCTCTACGAGCTAAATGGCGGCCCATTGCCACTTTAGCTTGCTAACTTTGCGACCTATGTCGGTCACCATCGTTCTGCTGCGGATGTCTGTATTACGCACTCTATCACGCAGAGAAATTCCTAACATAGCCCGCTCCATAGCTCGCTGAGTGACTTGGAGCTTCCTCATACGGCCAGCAGTGAAGGACCACGTCTCAGTTCCGTAGGTCATCAATGGCAACAGGCACTGGTCGAAGACCTTAGTTTTTGGCATTGAGGGATATCGGACAAGAGGATACGTCTAAGCTTCCGAAAGCTGCCCATCCGAGTTGGATTCGTCGATTGACCTCTGCGTCGAAGTTGGACTTACCATACCGAACTACTTGTCCTAGGTTAATATATTGGTCAACAACTTCGAGCACAGCGCCCCCAAAAACCACCAGCGTAGGCATGACATGAGCGTTAGACATGACTTTCGTCTTGTCCATGTTTATTCTAAGGCTTACGTGTAAGGAGATACTGTCGAGATCATTGAGCAAAGCGTTATGGTCCTCCAGTGACTTCGCCATGATGACTATGTCGTCGGCAAATATAAGGTGGGTGATGTACTCGCCATCGAGGTTTATATCTCGTCCTTTCCAATCCAAAAGTTTGAATGCGTCTTCTAATGCAACGGTAAAGAGTTTCGGGGATATAACATCGCCCTGTCTTACACCCTTCTGCAATTGAATAGGCTTCGTACTACTGGATTGTAGTCGGACGGACATCGTTGCTTTACTGTACAAACACTTCAGCACCTTGATATACCGACTATTAATTTGGCAACGCTGAAGGGCCTGCAGCACACCCCAAATTCGACAGAATCAAAGGCTTTCATAGTCCACAAACGCCAAGCATAAAGTCAAATCATACTCCTCTGTCTTCTGTATAATCTGCCGCAGCGTAAATATGTGGTCTATGGTACTAAAGCCTTTTCGGAATCCAGCTTGTTCGGGTGGCTGGAAGTCGTCTAGTCTGGAAGCGAGACGATTCAAGATGACTCTCGAGAACAGAACATAAACGCGGCTCAGAAGGAATCGGTCTATAGTTTTTCAAGAGGCTCTTATCGCCTTTCTTGAAAAACAGCACCACTAAGCTTCTGCTCCACGCTTCTGGCGTAATACCAGCCTTTAGGACGAAATTAAAGAGCCTCTGAAGGACTACAAGTACCGGTTCTCCACCCGCTTTCAGAAGCTCTGCTGTAATTCCATCCTCACCAGGCGCTTTGCCATTCTTAAGTTGGTCGGAAGCCATTCGTATCTCGCTCAGAGTGACGCCCGGGATATCTTCGGAGTTGTGCCGGTGAGCTTTGTCTTCGATCGTCACCGCTTCAGTAAGCGGCTCCGACGACGATGTGTACAACTGTCCACAGAACCTCTCAATCTCACTCAAAACCTCCGGCCTACTGGAGATGACGGCCCCATTATCGGTCTTCAACTTAGTCAACTGACTTTTCCCTGATAGACAGATCTCTGGCGAGGACTTTAGAACCTTGGTGCGCTCTATTGCTTCTTTAATACGAGATGTATTAAAGTTACGCAAGTCCCGCCGCATATACTTGGAGATCTGTCTATTAAGCTGCCTATAATCTGACTTATCAGAAGAAGACTGTAGCCGCATCTTCCGTCTTGTATCCAGAAGGTTAAGAGTGGCATCAGAGAGTTTTTGGGTTCCAGTTTTGCGGTGTGTTTTATAAAACCTAGAACCCAAACCATGAACAATCTCCACAAGCTTAGTGTTAACATCGTCCACAGTGTTGCACTTGTCTAGGGTTTGGAAGCGATAGCTAAGTTCGGCAGAAAGCCATGGGCATTTTGAATATGGGCACGAGACGGACGAAGCGTGGACTTTATCAGACGAGATCTTTCCAGCCTAATGTTAAGATTCAATGTGCCTCTTACCAGTCGGTGATCGCTGCCGGTTTTAAACCTTGCAATCACAGAGACATCATTGAATATTTGGCGTTTGGTCGTCATGATAAAGTCAATCTCGTTTTACGGAACCATCGGGGCTTATCCAGGTCCCTCCTCCCTGTTGCCCTCTTGGGTTCCGTTGCCTACTCCAAAATTGCCTACCTCAGCTCATCGTCTTTCCTTTTCCCTAGTTTTGCATAAAATCTCCCATCAACACCATGTATTGAGTTTTGGAGGAATGTATGGCGCGTGAAATATCCTCATACTTGCCTCGACCTCCTCATCAGAGAGTGTCGATGTCGGTGCATGTACCTGTATGACCTTCAACGAATATCGTTTGGATATTCTGAGTATAAGGTATGCGACCCTTGACGACACACTTTCGATTTTAACAATGTTGTTGATAAGAGACTTGCGGACGATACATCCAACACCTCCTTGGGATGTTGGACACTCTTCCGGTGGTAAAGCAGGTTGCCGGATTCAGCATTATCGTGTCCTCCCCTCTCTTCGGACTTCAGATAATCCATGATATCCCAACGCAGCCTGTTTACCTCTTCTTCCAGCTCTGTCATCCTCTCGTCGGTTCTCAATGTCCGTGCGTTGAAAGTTGCCAGGTCCAGTCGTCGTTGGTGGTAGCCAGAATCCCACCGGGATTCTTAGACCCCTGCCCCACCGTTACCTAGGCCGCTACCGTAGCCAGGAATAGTGGGCTGCCGGGACTGGGGCCGCACGTCGTTGTCATTTTCATGAGGATTTTGCCATAGTTGCCACGCTTGGCGTGCGGGTTGGCAACCGCAGTCCCTTCAGATCCTTTACACTCGAACGCTGCTGCCCGTTGAGGGTTTCGGTATTTTGGGATCTGAAGGTGGAGATGGTTATACCGCCATCTGTCGGCCGTCATAGTATGGTATTGTAGTGACTTTTCCTTAGTCGCCTCTAACGACACCCGCGGGAGGAAATGGGAAGCTGAATTCTATGCCGCAGCACACGGCAAATTTTATGGTCCTAAGTTATGATTTCTGATTTATTCTTAATGAAGTCGCTTAACAATTTAAAGGTTTAGTTGTTGATAACATGCCATTTTTGTTAAATAATTATCAATATTTATACAAAATAAAATTATTTTAATTATGTAATGTTTTACGTGTATGAAACAAGATTTGCCTCGGTTGTTGGTTTATACTTTTGTCAGTGAACCGATTACGAACGTAGTGAAAACATTTATTTATTAGGAAATGCGGTAATGTTATCCGTATCAACTAGCCGTGACAGGTTATGTTAGAACTAGTTTACTTTTTTACTATTCCTTTGGTACTATTTCTGGCAAGCTCTCTTAAAGTCAGAGCCCGAGGCTTTTAAAAGAATAAGCCTGTAGCCCCCAGCGGTAGTCTTGATGTTCAGCTTCACCACTAACACCATTTCGGCTACACGGCACAGAGAGATTGATCACACTATATCAAATCTCCCTTTCCCTACATCCACGATACGGGTAAGGAAAGCCTTATGGCTCCCGCAAGCGCATCCTTTATGAATTTTCAGGACAGTGAGATGGCAGGACGCGTTCATCTCGTGTTAAACTAGAAATACTGCGTCTTGTACTACGGACTTGACTCAGATCAGTAGGTAAGTTGGTCGACGATCTTATGGAAGAAATCCTCCAGCCACTTTTGAAATAATTGATTTCGAGAACTACCTCTACACAACGTAGAGCAAAATTAGTTCAACTACTCCTTCATATAAATAGGTGGTTATTATCTGTTAATGTGCATTTAAATATTGTTAAAAATAAAATCGATAAAGGTTCTGTATTGCTCCTTTGTGCGCAGCATCCTTGAGTATTCATCACAGCTTTGGAATCCACGCTATGATATTTATATTAATAGATTAGAAGCCATTCAAAAAGATTTCTAAATTTTTACAATATATATGTAAGGTATTTGATCAAAACTACTATTATAGATGTAAAAGACACCATATATTGCCGTTAGCAGAAAGGCGCAAAATAGCTGATGTAGAATTATTAGTAAAAATATTACAAAATGGAATTGAATGTTCACCACTTTTAGGTAAAATACTTTTTAGCAGTGCCACATAAAACAATCTCAAGACGAAGACAACAATGTCTATCTTTGCCTCGTTATCACACAAACTATAGGCAAAACTCATTTTTCTGTCGTGCTCCTAAACTTTTAAATAATGTATGATTTTGATGTATTTAAACAAAAGTTGCTATTGTAAAAAAAAAACTTAAGTAAACTTTGGTTTGACTCAATAATGTAATAGATCTGATTTGAATACTGCCACTATATCTTACCATCTCCACTAATAAACCTAATTTAACAAAAGTCTATCTGTGTAAATACAAACGTCTACTTTTAGAAATTTTATATGTGAAAACATGTAATAAGCATTTTATATCTGTGTACCATTACATATTTGTGTTATCTCTTTGCTATGTTTTCCTAATAAATAAATAAATAAAAAAAAATGTTTAATGTGAACTAATGGACTTTAAAAAAAGTAACTACAATTCACCAGTTAATTTATTTAAAAATATCTAAACCAATAGTCGTGGTTACTGTGTTCTAATATTCAAAAAACAAATTATATTATTTATGCACAAGTTCTTGTTTCTCTTTTGTGCATGCAGTGTCCCAAGTGTAAAGTTCACGTTTAAGTTCGGGATAAACTCAACACTGTGTAAATTTAAACTAGAAGTTACGTAATGCAGTCTTTAAATTATTACTATTAACTTTTTGGCAAAATTCCAAATCAATAAAAAAAATCATTTCTTTTTATTATTAAAGTTTTTCTTGTTTCAAGTGCTGATATAGATTTCTGTAGTACTCATTTAGTAAACTTTCTTATAACACGATTAATACACATTCTTCTTTCAAGGAAATGTCTAAAATATGCTATATTTTTTCGAAGGCGGTTCGTTCTTATAGTAAACGGAAGAAAGGAAGCGAAGAAATAAAGAGTTACATTCGCACCGACACGAGTTTTCATTACTTCTCTCATCTTACATCTTTAATACGGTTATAAATTATGTGCAATCGTAATTCTTACGAGGGGGTGTGTGAAAATCTTGTAGCTTATCATAAAGCAGTATTTTACGTACGGCCATAAAGCTAGGGACAAGTACACAGCAGAATGAAAACTTCCGATATCGTTTTCACTTGTTCTGAATTGGCTACAGTCATAGTTATAAGATTACTTTTAAAGAGTTTTTATTGCATGTGAAAGATGCTTTTGAACAAAGACAAAATAAAACTGTAAACAGGACTTTATTTAATTCTTACTAGAATATTTTTTAGCGTACTCTACTAGTAATACTGTATCATTAAAATCACTCGTGCAACGTTAAATGCTAAAGTCGGTGCCAACTACAATAAAATTGTTAATAAGCTCACTTACCCTGCTCTTAGCTTGAATATTGCGCGAAGTAAACGAACGGCTATTGCTCTAATAGCATATAAAATAGTTTGCAAAAATTATATAATTGCTTAAATTATGCTTATATAATAATTAAATATCAATATTATTATTTTAATTTTTTTTATAGGTCGCAAGTTAGTAAATTTTAGGCATATTTCTCTTTGACCTATTTCTGTACGAGTACTTCACAACTTTTCCTCTGTTTCTTGCAATATTAAGATAGCTTTATCAACATCTTTTTTGTTAAGTGAATCTGAGAACCGAAAATTCGCGTTATTTTAAGCCTTTATTTATGTTGTATATTAATACGACTTATTTCCTTGTATCAGAACGACCCTTTTAATGACTACACTTATAGACTAGACCTTGGTGATATTTAACGACCAACTCACGAACAGAAAACATTAAAGTATGTTCAATGTTTTTTATTAATTTTACTAACTGCAAAATAAAATTTTAAAACAATTAATTATAATTACAGACTTAAAGTTTTAAATAATTAATTGAAATAAAAAAAACAAAAGCTGTAAGGGCTTAGAATAATATCTCGTTTACACATTTTTTTCCATTAAATACGAGGTTTTTCTTACATTAGTAACAGCATTATCATGCGCTACGCAGGAGTTCATAACGAAAATCTATAAACAACAAACAATAATTTTAATGCGACAAAGTCGTATATCGTTTAAATAACATAAAATCATTGTAAAAAAATGTCATTTCTTTTGTAAATAAAACAACTGGACTGCCTCCTTGGCCTAGTGGTAAGGGGATGTGCTTTAGTAACCGGAGGTCGTTCGAATCCTGCGGGACTCAACAAATTTTCATTATTGTTTCCTAGTAGGTTAGGGTATTTTGGGCCGATCACCCAATTGTCTGAAAAGTAAGATTATCCATGCGTCGGATGGGCATGTAAAAAATCGGTCCACCCACCAACCCGTATTGGACCAGCGTGGTGGAATACGGTCCAAAACGCCCTAATGGATAGGGGTGTATTAGGAGAGGCTTATGTCAGCAGTGGACTATTACAGGCTGATGATGTAAACATAACAAATTCAAATTTATACATTTAGTGTCTGAAAAAAAGCAACTTCAACCTTCAGGTACCTACTTTTACAACTATTAAAATGGCTTAAATAGCGCCAAACAAAGCGCCAAAGAAAGCTAAGCAAACAGGAAAGTGGAATTTTCATCAAACTTTTGCATGCGATGCTGCGCTCATTTTAAAATTGCTGTAAAACCATATAGGAAATTTTACTTTTTTATATTTTGTTTTAAACGCACTTAAGCCTTTGGGTTAAAACAATGGTTGGTGATCAAAGAATTATTAACATGAACTGTTGGTCTTTAAAAACAATTCAACAATGCTTTATTAAAAATAACATTGTGTATATACTGCTTTTTTGCATGAACATATCTTAAAAAAAAACTATTTAAACTTTCAAATATACCAAAAATGACTTTATGCTTTTGTAATCGCAGCAATACATTTTTTTTTAATATGGACAAGTCGATCGTCATCGGTACACAAACAGACAGACTTTCACTTGAATATCACATGGCTCACGGTCACAGAATATAACAAATTGATTGACGCGCAACATTTCCTCGTCTAGTTGGAGTAGAAAGGTGCCATGTCATTAATACAGCGTCCCCGTCTGTTATCGACTTGCCGGTATCCCTTATCTTTTTCTGTTTTTATAAATCCTTCATGACATTTATCTGCGGCTGATTAGATAAATTAATTCAGTTTTTACTAAAGTTATTCGTGCTCGATTCTTTCAGGTTGATTTAATTTTTAAAACGTACTACAATACTTATGTAAACGGTTATTTTCCAAAACTTGGTAAGTCATGTTTTTGAAGAGGGTAAAAAAAATGAATATTCTAATAACTTTATTGAACATAGGAGTGATTCACTCACCTATTGATTGTCGAAACGCTTTCACCGGTTCGGAAAAAGACGCCTCTGACCTGAGAAGAACGATCCAAATAAAATCAGGGAGACTTTTTCTTGTTATTTTTTGAATAAAATTAATCAATAAATAAGTAAGTACAAAATTAACATCTTTTTGAAAAAAAAACACCTGGAGCCAGCATTTCATTATGAGAGTGTGTTGTCATTTAAAAACTTATTTACATATAATAACCTCTAACACACAAAAATTTCTTGACAACTTTTATAAATTCATTAATAGCTAAAGTTAGAACCATTTAAGATATAGATATTCTTGGCATTCTAGTTGATGGAGGAATCGGTCTTTACTAGTTGATAGTATTTATATGAAATGCATTACAATGTCTTAAAAAGCTTTGACAAAAAGACTTTCGAATGAGTATTTGGCCCGTAAAAGAGACAATGTTGAAAAATTAAATGTATTTAGATTTATTTTTTCAACATTGAACAAAGATCTTCATAAACAACCCTTGTATACTAAAAAGAGTGGATGTTACTAATAGATTTAATTTGTTACATACCTTTCAGACCTTTAAACTTGAACTTAAAGTAGTCACTCTACATCATTTTAAATTTGTCAGACTCAAAAGATCAGAGTTTTTGGCACCATCGAATTCGTTGAAACAGGAATGAGATAAATATAGTTTATTTGGAGCGAAATTCATTTAAAGAAACAACATACTGTTGGCGAATAGGATGTAACCGTAAAGTTTGCAGTATAGGTTTTTCTGGCTACTCCTATTTCAATTCTGGTTTTGTACTTTCATTTATAAGTATTTAAATTGCGATTTCGCAATTAGGTTAAAACACACGTAATACTAAAGAACCTATTTCAACAGAAGTCGAAATATGATCAACATCTGTGCTTTTGTCTTTTATATATAAGATTTTTAATTATTCTTTTTTACTATATTATTACCGTTTTTATTAACTACAGGTCCATTTATGCACAAGGAACATCCGCTATAGTCGTACATGATATTTTTTACAGCTACTATTGCATGTAATAGACTCTGAACAGACAGAATGTAATAATGAAAGTTAGTTTAATAATTAAACGCTTAGCTAAACATCTCATTTTAAGCATTTGATTGCCTATTGCTTTGTAGAATAAAAACAAATTTTAATGTTTTGTTTCCGTCGATATAGAGAAAAATTTTATTTTTATTCTTAACCAAAGAAGAACAAAAACATACTTTACAGTAAATAAACCTTATAATCCTCGTATTGTTTCTTGAATTAAAACAAATGAAATGTTACAAAACGTGTAGACTATAAAAAAGTGATAAGTCTCATCTGATGTTTTCTGTTCAAATTTAAATGTCTGTATTGAACAAGGAGGTGTATCGTATACTTTTTGTTCGTCTACAATGCATCACCATCAGCCAAAAGAATTAAGCACCAATAACTAAAGTTAGTCCATTGCTGTACATAGGCCTCCTCTAATAAGATGAGATAGGGGTGTCTCTATGCATTAGGGGATTTTGAGGTGCTCACCGCGCTGGTCCAATGCGGGTTGGTGGGTGGACCGACTTTTTACGTGCCAGTCTATAAATATGTCTGTCTGCCGGTCTGTCTGTCAGTTTATACCGTCTTAAACATTAAATCTAGTGAAATATGGAACAAACTTAGAGTAGATTTCAACAGAGGACATATACTATTGATTATTCGATAAAAGTAGTAGAAAAAGAGAATAAAAGTTTATATAGAAATTCGCTATTGATCATCAAAAAACGATAAAAATGACTAGATACTTGAAACGAGCCATAAATGTTTTTGTTAAAATTAGTTTGTAGTGCAAACTGTACGAGGATGAACTAGGCGTTGAAATGGGGATGAAAGCCAATGTGTAAATTCTTCATCGTCGAAGTTAAATCCATGAAACACCCCTCTCGGACGTGCCTCTTATTACATGCGGATGAAGTGGCGGGTAACTCTTAACGAAGTATGATGTATTATATATGTAAAACCTGTAACGATTGATGAAATAAGGCCTTGATAAAATCAATGGCCTTATTATTTATTGAACCTCTATCTGTCAAATATAACATGATGATAAAACGAAATTTCAATAAGTAGAGTGTTAAAAAGAGATACTTTGTATTCTAGTATATCAAGTCCTTTATATTTTTTTATCATAAAATAATACAAAAATACAGTCCTGTTTGCGACATTGTTGTATTACATAAATAAAGCTTTATTATTCCAGGGCCATTTTCTGATTACGACACAGGAAGTTTTTTTATACAAATACGAAGATAGTAAATAAAAATATAAAACTGTAATTTTACAAAGGTTATATTTAAGGATTCTTCTTGGGCAACTCGTTCCATATTTAAACCATTTTTCCTAATTTCAGTCAGAGCGGTGCCCCTACGGAGCGCGTCTTCTTACGCAGCATAAATACAAGTCGCATTGTGCGGAATTTAAAACGTGTATGTACGTAGAAATGGTTAAAAAGAGCACTTATTCGGGTCGAGATTGCTCTTAATTGTGTATATACATATTTTTCTTTTATAAGAAATAGATATATAAAAATTGTGATTAATAAAAACTTAATAGAGAAGATTGAGAAGAATAAAATACAGAGGTATCTCTTTTTTGATTGAACCTTTTCCTGTACGGACAGGTTTAAAAAATACAAGTTTATAATATTTACTATTAAAAACAAAATACATTTTAATTTGTTTTTATATTATAATAAATTATGGCATATAAATATCATTAACACGGTAAATGTTTAGATAATGGAATGTTGCATTATTCAGATAAAACAATAATAAAAAAATTTAGAACGACGTATTCAGATAAACATCAATCATATTTATAGAAAAATCATGATCTTTTCCAAATCTATCTAAAAACTAACTTAAGATTTGAGAACACTCAAATAAAAGTGTAATTAGGCAAAAAAGCTACAATTTATCACGTTTTTGTTATTACAAAAGAACACCCATTTTCGGCTTGGCTAAAGGATACTCCTTTTGTAAATAGCTTTGATAACTTACTTTCTTTGTTCTTAACTTGTGAACGGCAGCTACATTTCTGAAGCTACTTGACTAATGACCGTCATACTTTGCAAAGCTTTTAATAGGAGTTACAATGAAAGCTATTTTGAAGTTATAATATGATGTAATACCTCGTTTTTTTTAACTTTTCTTTGTAAAGTTATTTCACTTGGGGAGAAAAAATTACAAAACGACCTAATTACGTAATTATTTTTTTTATTTACACGATTCGTATGCATATCAAATACATTAATTTACGGATTTTTTGCGTTAGTTATATATATATATTTCCGACGTTTTAGATTCTTTCCAGCATCCATGATCACGGGCAGACTAAGTTGGTATATGGTTGGTATGGTCTCCCCGAACAGGTTCTCGCTTTGTCGTAGCGGTGGGGCTCAGTACCTGCAGTCTCGCCCAGCCGCGGGAAGCTAAGAGGAACCTGGCCGGCCTGCGGTGTAAGGCCGGCCGTGGAGGAGGTTGCCCAAGCGGGCTGCAGAAGCCCGCTTTGGATGCGCCTTGGAGGGTGCGAGGACTGGTGCAGGAGGTGGAGTGCCGCCCTTCCTGTCCTTCGCACCAGAGGAGTCGCGGGGAAGAGGAGTGTCGGTATTCCGTAGGCCTGCCTCCCTATCCTCCGCGACTCGAGGGGCGCACCGCTAATGCGGTGTGGAGGGCCGTGGAGGGGGACATTCGGCATGCTGTCGTCGATCTCACCTCCTTCTACGGCCAAATGGAGCTAGCGGCGGAGCTTAACATCCAGGCCGCCGCTGGGGCTGGGATTATCGTCCCTGTGTGGGTTGGGAACTCCTGCTCCCATGGTCCTGAGTAACAGACTCGGGGAGTCTGTTACCCTAACACAGGGCCGAGAAGAAGGGCGTGCTAGTTCCGGCGCGCCCAGAGGGAGGCAGATGGCCGTAAGGCCGAGAGGGGCTGCTTCGGCGGCCAGCGCTGGTGGGGTTGCAGATGAGTGCTAAACGTTCCTGTGACCCCACCCAAAAGGCGTCAGGAAGGAACAACGTGGTGGTTTTAGTCGGTGCGAGTCCGACATAACCCGTCTCTGCCCCGCGAGGACGGGTATGCGTAGGCATTTCACGGTTAAAAAAAAATGGTTGGTATGGTCTATTCTCAACGTTTTGGAATAACCGTCAGAGTTATTTCATGGGATCCAATAATTTTAAAAGTTAAACCCAAAGATATAAACACTACAAAGCCACAGGACAACATAAGTACTTTTTGTGAAAAGCATAATAAGTACGTATGTTTTAATAATCTTAATGGCTGTTTAAAACGCAGCATCAATAGTGCCAGCATTGCAGTGTCGGGCTTCTTTATGTCATGTCATGTCATTTTGGTACTTTTACATGGAACATTTTTATGCTTCAGGAATAAGAAAATGTAGTTTGTTCAGTTATTAAAGAAGCTAAAATGCTGTTGAAATAATGCTATAATGAAGATAAGTTTATAATTATCGTATTTCGAATTTAAATAACGGCTTAGTTACTTGCTATCAATAAATAAAGTTTGACCAATGTTTGAACAGAGAGGATGAATGTGGACGTGAAAGGCTGTAGATATTATTAAGAATCAACAAATTCCCAGTAATTAAAGAGGCACTAAACGAAGAAAGAATTAAAATTAATTATATACTGTTTTCTATTACAGGTGTGGTAAAATAGTGTGACAAAATAACATTTGACAATAGCTAAAACAAATATCATAATAGTAAAATACTATTACTAGTCTAGTGACTATTATACATCACTAATTATTTGTAATATGATCAGATATTTTAGAATGAAATATTTATGTTAATTATATCAACATCACTTTAAAATTAAGTTACTATTAATTCGTGTCCGATAAAAATTAACATATTGTTGTTTATTCTTATTGTATAAATTTATTTATGCTACATGCAACGCTGTTTTTTTCTTCGTATCGTAAATAAATATTAGTTGTCGTAGCACACTTGCTCAGTAACAAAAAGATTTAAGCTTTTTATAAGCTTGTTTTGGTAATATACAAAGACGAATTAAATTGAATATTTAATAAATTTAATTAGTGTAATGTAAAATTGAAATTAAACTCTATGGCACCAAGGCGTTAAGCCCACTTGTTGGTTCTTCATGGAGGAACCTAGTCCCTCTAGCACTGGGAATCCTATTAAGGGCTAGTGTACTTCAAATCTTTATTGTTCGTGTATTAATGTACAATTTGTTAGAAAAAGCTTTGCGTTAATACTGTGTAAACTCAATAAAGTTGTTATTATTACTAAAACAAAATTATTCCTAACATAATTTTACTTAATCTCTCGCGCAAATTGTTTGAACAAATTTTCATTAAACATATCAATAACATGTCTGTATAAATTAATGATTCAAAACTTAATACCAAACACAACTTGTGTATAGAAAATCTACCACCTACGAACCATTGAGGCGTACACCCTAAAACTTTTAAGGATATAATGTGTAATTACTATTGTACAAAAAAATCACCACGTGGGTAAAACCGCATGGCGAAGCTAGTCAAAATTGAAAAGCTAATTCAGAGTGCTTTATATACGTAGATTAACTATCTTTACTCATTCGATCCAATTTTACAATGCAACGACACGCATTGCTGCGTTTTGTTGGGAATGAGAATATTTTCTCGTGGACGAAGTTTTGTAATCTGTTCTGACAGTTATATAGAATTTAAAACTTTCATCGTTCTAAGAAGTAAACAAGCGTAAAACGCTGTTCTTATGTAGATACCATCAAATGGTTTTACTACTCTTATAACTTTAAAATGGTCTTACGAAGCTTTTAACTACTTTTCGGATATCTTGAATTGCATTCTATCTAAAATAGATGTAGTAGAAATGGATCTCTTAGTTATAGTAAATCTTAGAAAGGACAACATGATTTTAGACCTATATATGAATGTATATACGTTTAAAAATAGCGCTAAGACTCGGTACTCTTGAAATTTAATTTAAATTACACTATATTTTAAATTACAAAAAGTGAATCAAAGGACGAAAAGCGACTTACACCTTAAATTATACTAGCCGTCTACGGCTCTGGCTGTGTTATTATTATTTTTGGACTGGATTGTTCTGCGACGAAAAGCAGCTTATGTCACTCGAAGATTACATAGTTTTCTAGTGTTGTATGTATGTATTTTTTTATATAAATATGTTACTTCGTTGCTCCGCTCCTAGTGGTCCGATTTAAGGTAATATGGTGTAAGTTTGTCTAAAATAAAACGTTGGCGTTCGTATGAAACGTGAGATACATGACATTTTGATTAAATTAATACCTTAAAAGATTTAAAAGGCAGTTGCGAAAACCGCAGGGCAGTTTCTTGCAGAGGGCACGTTGTCACCGGCTTATATTGCGCAAAAAGGTTGTGTGTACAAAAAAAAATTATATAATTTTTTTGTTGAATTTCACTTGTTACTACTTGTGTTGATATAAGTCTAGATAAATATGGCTAATTATGGTACATTTAAAAACTTAGATGTATGCTAACGCTAATGTTCCTGTAAAGCAACCCGCGATATTTAATGCGCTAGTACATAGCTTGCATCTATTTAAATTTAAATTCAAATTCAAATATCTTTATTCAATATAGAAGTGTAACACTCGCTTATTGATTGTCAAGGACGCTACCACCGGTTCGGAATAGGACGCCTCCGACCTGAGAAGAACCGGCGAAAGAAACTCAGTGGGCCTATTTTGTCATCTTTTAAAATAATCAAATATATACATATAAATTTCTTATGAGCTACATACAGTTCTATCATACGTATATTATACTTGAAAAAGCCTGGAGCGAGCATTCCATTACCAGGCTGTGTTATCATTTACAAATGATATAATAACCTTTAACACATAAACATTCCTTTACTACTTTTTAAATTTATTAACAGATACATTCTGAACGTTTACTTGGATTTTGTTGTAAAAGCAACATAAAAGATTGTCCATATACATTGTCCCATAAAAGATTTACTTATTCTTCGCAGTCTAGTTGTTGGAAGAATTAAATTATGTATGTTTCTAGTATTTATGTTATGTGATACAAATTTAAGGCTACACAATCAAAAAAAGCTTTAAATACAAAAAACAGATATCGAAATGGTTTAACAACGTGCAAAGAGGTGAAATGTGCAGAAAAAGAAAACACGACGAAACAATTTTTGAAGTAAGTCAAAATGTTCAAATTTATTTGTGGGTTAATTTACCTACAAATTTAATTTATTATACTAAAACGTATAATTAAATTTGTGTCTAAAAAGTCTTAATTCACAATTTAAAATAAATTATTTGTTTAAAAATGCATTTAACAAGACTATATTAATCCATTATTTGTAATGTTATTACTATTGTTAACTAAAAACAATTAATGTTATCCATACGCTCTTAAACTAGAAGACATAAACGTAACATATATTTGGAAAAACTAAACGAGGTATAAATGTAACCGTAGAAGTGAGTAATCAATACCAGCTATATTAATGTCGGAATGTCAACGTAAACCAACGTATTATTTGCAGATTCGGACTATCGATCCCTTTTATTGTCCCACAGAGGCTGATTGTCCTAGCCGCTGTCCCAATCATGACGGTATTAAATCTGATTGAGTCTTTGACCATGTTCATGAAATATGGGTGGATGTCTTTAGATGAGCTTTTGTTATTAGTATAAATAATTAAGGTAATTTATCTTCTTTGGTTTAAATGGTGGTTTATGTACGTTCTAATTTTATACAAAAAACGGAAGATATTTGTTGTTTTATTCATTTTAATAGATGACATAATGAAACTTGAATCTTGAAATTATAATATTTTTGAATATTTTTGGTTAACATAACCGAGAATAATGTTGTATTATGTATTATAATAGGACCAAAATATTTTGTTTCCTAATTGGTATCGTTTTGATCAAAGTTACATGACAAATACGACTACAATATAACTATTAATATATTACTTATATCTGATCCTGATATGTTGTAAGGTAATCAACATTTTTTAATGCAAATAAAATATTTTAAAGGCACCTGCAACTGCTTGAAAAGAATTGAAATAGCTCAAGTATTTTTAATGTATTTGGTACAAATCATTATAAAAAAAAAATTTGGTAATACTTTCCAGTGTATCCAATATTTAAATCTTTATACAGTGCCTTTTTTATTTTAATTTATTTATATTACCTATTCATTAAGAAGTATTAATTATTAGGATCATGGTAAAACCTTTGACGACCATTGTTGTATAAGCTAATTAGTAACACTTGTTTTTATATATGATACTCTACAATTAAGGTGAGTGACTTTACTCGTCCGATAATTCTTGAACTACCTATATTGCTTCATAGCGAAGCTCAGTTTCTAAAATGTAGGTATTTTGTAAACGTTTACCGTCATATCTGGATTCAGTCCTTTATCTCCTTGATTAATTACGATGGCCGCAACTGCCGCCGACGAGAGCTAGTTAAAATGCAAATTTGTACTTCCTTCATATTGTGAGCATTTGCTCTTTATGTTCGTAACTTCTGCTACTATTTTACGGATTTTTAAATAATGTTTATTAAAATTTTAAAAATAAGTTACTTCTGAATATAATTTTTTCAACTTTATTGTGCATAAAATTTGACCACTGTCTTCATTCTTTGTTGATCAAGCAAAGTTGTTTATTTTAGTTATGTATCTCGTATAGACAAAACTGGATTTTATTTGAAATATTTTATACTGTTAAAACATTTGAACGTGCATAAATAAAAAAGGTATACATCACACATCGTCAAGTTTTTAGTTACGATGCTTTATGATATAATAGTATTACCTTTCAGGCTGTATTTAAAAGGGAAAATTTTAACAAAAAACTACACTTTTCTGTTAGATTTTATCTTATCTTTAAAAGTAAAACCTATTTTAGAAATTCTGCTATACCTAAACATTTAAACCATTTTCAACATGAGTATTCTTCGAATAAACAATGTCCTCAGTCATTTTTTTGCTTCCGAACCGGCGCATTCACGCTTTCTTCACTTGAATAGACTAGTAAACAATAATTATAGATAACGGTTAATCAGAGGCAAAGTGACGAGGTAAAATATATAAAAAAATAAACCATACGTTTTAAATTGGCCATTTTTTACATGAAAAAGGTCATTCACAAATATTACTAATTCAAATTCAAATATCTTTATTAAATATAGAAGCGTAACACTCGCTTATTGATTGTCGAGGACGCTACCACCGGTTCGGAATAGGACGCCTCCGACCTGAGAAGAACCGGCGAAAGAAACTCAGCGGGCCTATTTTGTCATATTTTAAAATAAGCAAATATATACATATTAATTTTCTTATGAGCTACATACAGTTCTATCATACGTATATTATACTTGAAAAAGCCTGGAGCGAGCATTCCATTACCAGGCTGTGTTATCAATTCATTTATGTTATAATAACCTTTAACACATAAACGTTCCTTTACTACTTTTTAAATTTATTAACAGTTAAATTCTGAACGTTTACTGGGATTTTGTTGTAAAAGCGTATACATTGTCCCATAAAAGATTTACTTATTCTTCGCAGTCTAGTTGCTGGAAGAATTAAATTATGTTTGTTTCTAGTATTTATGTTATGTGCATCACAATGTCTGCGAAAATCATTTCTATTTTTTTGCACATACATTAGGTTTTCGAATATGTATTGAGAAGTAACGGTTAGTATTTTAATCTCTGTGAACAATTTTCTCAGGGATTCTTTGGGCCCAGGTTATAAACCGCTCGAATAGCTCGTTTTTGGAGGACAAAGATCGTATTAGTATCCGCCGCACTTCCCTACAGTAGAATGCCATAAGACATTACACTGTGGAAATAGCTAAAGTATACTAACCAGGCCGTCTCCACTTTCTTGACAGCACAGCGTCTGATTTTCTTGACAGCATATACTGCAGAGCTGAGTTTATTCCACAGTCTATTAATGTGAGGGCCCCACTGCATTTTGGTATCTATTGTTATTTCCAGAAAGACTCAACAACGTCTATCACTTCCTCATCTATAAACACTTCACATTTACTCGGTCTTACATTTGGAGTCATAAATTTAATACATTTTGTCTTCTTCTGGTTTAGTAGCAAATTATTGACACTACACCAGTGCGTAACGTCATTTATTGATGTGTGTCGTTGAACTTTAAAAATTTGTATGTATTTAGATGAGGAAGAGAAAAGGCCCAAGAATAGACCCTTGTAGGTCACCCATATTTACCGGGGCCCCGGGAGATCTTTTACCATTCACGTCAAACCTCAGAGTTCGGTGGATCAAGTACGAAGACAGAAGATTGAGTGCGGCGTTTCTTACATCATATTTACGTAATTTCCTGACCAGAGTTTCATGCTGTACGCAATCAAAAGCTTTTTTGAAATCGCAAAAAATGCCTAAGGCATCTTGCGACGCTTCCTGAGCCTCAAAGATGCTCTTAATGAGCATAACGCCAGCATCAATCGTGGAGCGACCCCTAGTGAAACCGTACTATTTGTTATTAATATGACAGTTACTGTTAAAATGTTTCATTAATTGGTTTAATAATAGTTTTTCAAATATTTTACTAAAAGTAGGCAAAATGGAGATAGGTCTAAAATTATTAGGGTCCATATTTCACCCTGCTTTAAAAACCGGTATAACTCTATTGTGCTTCATTAGGTCAGGAAGCTCATCTCTCTGGATGCTTACATTAAATATTGTTGCTAGATGAGGTGATATCACATCAATAATCGAATTTATCACCTTAACAGAGATTCCCCAAAGGTCTGCGGTTTTTTTAATATACAATTGTCTACATGCACTTATAATGTCTTTGCTACATACATCAGTAAAATTAAACATTTTTGTACCTTCAATAACATTATCTTTTAAAAGTGATTCGGCAACTGTTAGAGAAACCGGAATGGCCGAAAAATCTCTCAAAATAAGTAGCAACATCTATGTCAGCTTCAATTCTATGGTTATCAACATTTAAAGTTATTTTAGAGCTGCTCCTTGCGGCTTTTCCGGTTTCGCTATTAATAATATTCCAAGCAATTGAGATAACAGATTTCAAATCTCGTTAACGTAACATTCATGCTAGGTTCACTGGTTTTAAGCTTGATCACAAAGTGCTAGTGCACTATTGCCTTAAATAAATAAGAAGTAACACAGAAAACTCATTCTGCTAAGCTAATGTGTTTTTGGTCAGATATTAAAATAAAGAAAAGATGGATATAATGTTTATTGACATTATATTTTGGACAGATAGTTTCACAAACACACTTATTTTTTTCTCTTCTTCGAAAAAACTAGGAAAATTTAATTATTTAGAGGTAAAAGATTGCAACGTAGAGCCTGCTAGCGTTAGTCAATTTCCTGTCGAAGCTACCGTGCACTTACGGAAATTGAAGAGCGTGTTGACTTTTACATACACATGTGAGCGTCGAAAACTTTGATGCCTTGATTTTCATTCCTAGGCTCAAAAATGAGAAACCTGAATAGCAATGACAATCAAGTTCGAATAAAAATATAAATTAAAATTTTACATATAATAATAAAGAAAAATTGTAAGGTACTTAAATTAAAATTCATATAAATGGAAAAAATTGTATTCTCTTTTAACGAGTTTAACATTATGTCAGTTATTTTGATTACACGGTTGTAAATTATTTTTTAATTTTTGCATTTATTATTTTAATTTATATTAATGACATTGTATTTATTAATTTAAATAGTTTTTTATTTATTTACGCTTCTTTATGTACAATAAACAGTACAATGGCGGACTTAATGCCAAAGGCATTCTCTGCCAGTGAACCATTGGGTGGTTAAGAGAATGTTAAGTAGGTGCAATAATTTAAAAAAAAGAGAAGAAGAAGGTTTTATACTTAAGAATTGGGCCGTTTAAGAAGTACTAAATGACAAAATATAAAAAAAAAGTAATACACGTTCATAAATATGTTCACAATACAAATATACGTAATACATATTGCTATAGTAGATACACATAAATATAATAGATATATATAAATAATTACATAAACTTACATACATAAGTACATAAACATACATACACTTATTTTATATATAGTTATAAATATCAAGTAAAATAAAAGTAAAAAGATCTGTTTCATTGTTGTAATTGACTTAAGAGTTTCTTGTTAATTTTCCGTTTAAACTCATTACGACTTTTAGCCATTCTGATTTCCTGAGGTAACTCATTCCACAAGTGAATCGCCTGTACGGGGAATGACAAATGGGTGAAGTCAGAACGGGGAACAGGATGTTGAAGCAGACGATTATACGCTGAGCGAAGGTTTTTGCTGCTGACTTCACATTGATACTGAAAATGCGAGGATATGTAAGCTGGAGTAAAAGGTGAATTTAGAAAAGAATAGAGAGTGGTAAGAGCCCGAAGAGAGCGTCTTTGGTGAATAGGTAGCCACTGCAATTAAGCACGATAAGTCGACACATGGTCAAAGTTACGAAGATTGAAAACGAATTGAATGCAGTTATTCAGAAGTCGATCAAGCTTATTGAGGTGATCTGCATTCAGGTCAAAGTAGCAAAGGTCACCATAGTCGATAAGAGGAAAAATCACAGCCTGCACAAGCATTGCCTTAGTTTGTGAGGGCATAAAGTTTTTAAACCTGTATAGTATAAGCATAAGTATGCATAGTATAAGCTACGCAAGACACCAGTAACCTTTTGACTAACGGAAGCAATTTGTGCCTTCCAGTTAAGAGTATTATCAATATACAAGCCAAGATTTTTTACGCTTTCGCTGATCAGTATAGGATGCCTATCAAAAATAATTTCAGGCATATGGGTAAAATTAGTTTTGGCTAACATTCTGGAACTGCCTAGCACTATTGCTTGACATTTCAATGTGTTGACAGTCAACCCAAACCGATCAGACTAGCTTTTTACAGCAGCTAAATCTTGGTTTATCTTGTTGAACGCATCTGCTAAACTTTCTAGATCAGCTTGAGCATATAGCTGTAGATCATCAGCATACAGATGACACGCACTCTGAATATCATTGGTAATGAGATTTATAAAAATACAGAATAAAAGTGGTGAAAGAATACCGCCTTGAGGGACGCCACTTTTTATATGCAACCAACTGGATTAGTACTCATCCACAATTACAGACTGCTGGCGCCCCTGAAGATAAGAAGAAAACCATTCCAGAACTTAATCAGAAACCATAAAATATGACTGGATAGCAAGAAGGATTTCGTGAAAAATTGTATTAGAAGCATTGGAGAAATCTACGAAAGACCAGCAAGGTAATTTTAGTATCCTCCATGCCCTTTCATATATCATCAGTCACTTTTAAAAGGGCAGTAGTTGCACTATGGCCAGGTCTGAAGCCCGATTGAAGAGGGCTTTTTAAATAATTTCAAAAAAAAAATTGAGAAAATTCTTTAAAAACACAAGACTCTAAAACTTTAGAAAGAAATGGCAGGATAGAGATGAGTCGGTAATGTGCGAGAAGTGATGGATTAGAATATTTTGGAATAGGCCGGACGAATGTTTTACGCCATGCGGAAGGGAAGGATCTGGACCAAAGGGAAAAAATAATGATATGGGTAATTGCAGGGAGAAAATAATCAAGAGCAGGATCGATCACTCTTCGACCAATTTGATCCGGATAACTAGGATAGTTTTTTTGACTGCTTTCGAAGAAACTGGAGAGAAAGAAAAAGTGTTAGCTAGGAGCGAATTAAACCATTCAAATAAGAAATTGTATCGCTAACTTTTAATGGGTCTATAGATGAAGCAGTGAAAAAATGATAATTTAAATCATCTAAAGAGATTGAATTAGGAAAGTTTGTTATTTGCGACTTGCCAATACCCATGGTTGCAAGAAACTTCTAGATATTGGCAGGATTAAAAGTTGAAATATTATCAAGAATATGACGGCGTTTAGCGTTGCGTATCATCTGGTTGCATCGATTTCTGGCTGCTTTATATTTAATTCAATTATTTTCACATCTTGATCATTTTTAAAATATCTAAAAGCTCTGTCTCTATACCGAATTGCCATTTTGACGCATCTGTCTACCATGGAGCTGGCAATCGTTTTATTTTTACACATTTTACGGGTGCATGGTAATCGAACAATTTGTTAATACAACCGTTAAATATAGTTAATTTGTTTGTCTAACGAGTCATTATCAAACAAAGGTTGCCATTCAATATCATTAACATCTTTGCGTAGTTGTTTAATATTAATTTTTGCCAAAGAAAGCAAATGCAGAACTTTGCGCTTAGGTTTAGGGGGTTTTAAGGTATAAGAAAGGAAAATAAAGTCGTGATGGGAAACGCATGGAGCAGGATATTACCCATGAGATGAAATCATAGAAGAATTAGAAGAAAGGATAAGGTAAAGCCAAGTATCACTATCCAGTGAAGATTAACATATCCAGGTTACGATGGGTAGGAATGAAGTGGTAAAATTTGTAAAGAACTTGACTTGACAATATGTAGGAGTTTAAGAGTACGGGAAAAGTCAGAATTAAGGGGGTATTGAAATCTCTCATGATGTCATGATGAGAGTACCTTGAACCCAAATTGAGTTTTTTGACTTCCATGTACCCGTAGTTAACTTTGCGTGATTGTACACTTATAAATAAAAACGCTGTGCTACATGAACTCCTTCTCTTCCGTAAAAAGGGGACCTGAGTGGGTACCACCGCGGTGACTATTTCTGCCACGAAGCAGCCGTGTGAAAACACTGCTGTGTTCCGGAATGAAGGGCACCGTAGCCAGCGTATTTACTGGGTAAACGAGACTTAACACCCTATGTCTTACGGTAGGCAGCGCGTTGGCGATACCATTGGTATTGCCAATGTCTATGGGCGTCGTTTACCACTTCCCATCAGGTGGCCCGACTGCTCGTCTGCCTGCGTATGCCATAAAAAAAATATGTTTCATTTGAAAATAACAAAAAAAATCTGTAATAACGATATTTTAATGAAATACGGAATGAGAAGGCGACGAATCGTCACATTCATACCGACGATTTTATTACTTCGCTCGTCTTACATCTTTAATTTGGTTATAAATTATGTAGTCGTAATTCTTACGAGAGAAACTCTATAGGCTTGTTACTTGTTACTCACTTCGCATTTTATGGTCAAAGAATGAATTTGATTTTATTTATTACGAGTTTCGAATTTTCAGATCCCAAATACTTAATAAATTATGAGGTTTTTCTGTAATTTATTTTTAAATTATGAGCAAACTAATTAAAGGGTATCTTAACAAATAAATGTAATTGGAGGTTCTGTTTATAACATCAAAATAATCGATTTTAAATTGTTACTTTGTAATATATACCCGGTCCGGAGACTTTACTGGAACATAGCTGAAGGAATAACTTAGGCGACTTTTCTCTTCAGAAAAATAATATACTTCTTATATACATATTACCATGCGGACGAAGTCACGGAGCAACAGCTTGTATATAATATACTGAAAGAAATATCGTTCATTATTTATTCGTTTCCATACCAATAGATATAACAATACCGCATTTATGTATTGCTTCGCACGTTTTGTTTCTCTGGTGTGCCGAATGAGGGTTATGAATATTTTACGTGAATTAGCTTTGATACTTGGAAAATATAACGTAAACCGTATTATAATATTCTAACGGTTTATTCTAGTTTAATAGACATATTTTTGATGTAAGTAATGCGTTGGTAATAAGTTTTGTCTTCATATTACCGGCCAAAACACGCTATTAAGATAATTTTTCTTGTTTATGCTCAGTAAAAACTTTTTCGCGCTGTGTTTTTAAGCTTTCTTTAAAAAGCTGACGCAATGGTAACTTAGGAGTGCCATCATTAAAATTATAAATATGTACGAAAAGGGATGTCATATAAGTGTGATTTAAATTTGACTAACAAATATTTTTTATACCATTCTTCTCTTAGCGTATCGATGACAAGATATTGTTCTAGTCATCGTGGTGAAAGGATCGGCCAGTCAGCGTCGGGACTCGCTGACTGTCGCCCAGAGTGCGCCGGACGTATATGGTCTTTTGTTACTTTAATCGCGGAGGCTCCTTTTGAGCACCCCAAATTTAGTCATACCAATTAGCTTCATATATGGCTGTTATCCAAATTACACTGTAGGAGTTATCGCGCAATACTTCTATGATCCTTTGGTTGATTGCTATGTGCTAAACTTGCTCTCGTTACAGGTCAAAAAATAATATAAATTGAGTATCATAGAAAACAATACATTTTTTTGTTTTAAGATATTGTGCACGTGCTTTAAGTATCACATAAAATAAATGATCAACTATTTTGTATGCCTTAGAACTATTTGTCGCTAAACCATAATTTACATAGTTTGACCACCATTTGAAAAGTTTGTAGTTAAAGCCTAGTATATTATGAATTAATTGGAAATTGAGGTGGTCTGAAACTATTCTTTACCTTTATTTTTTAATAATTCAAAGAAACTCACTGGCTTCCATTTTTTTAAAACTAATATTACTTAAGTTTTAATTTTATAGGAATCTTACATAGCTCTTTATATCAAAATAATACCAAACAAGTTTAAATGAAAATCTTTAATAAGTTTTTAGTTTACGATAAATTTTTTTGTGACATTAATTAAATAGCATTTTTATCAAGTCTTATTTTTAAATCGCATATTTTTTATAGTGACTTTTTTAAAGACATAGTAGGGTTTTAATATAGTATTTTTGAATTGATTTAATACTTTTGACACAACACGTCAATATTTAAATTCATATTTGTGCAGCAGTATTATTGGTACTTTATTTACTAAGTACCTATTGTTACGAGTAGTAAAAATATTAATATTACTTAAAATACGCTATTAAGAGCGTATTTTAAGTAAGATACTAATATTTGTACTAATAAGGCTATAGCCGAGCTGTTTTGATTTTGATCGTTACTCCTAACGACATTGACGAGATATTTTCATTCATAGATCTATTTTTGATATGATAATAGAATATGACTGTTATAACTAAACAAAGTAGTTGAACTTTTGATTTAATTAAAAAAAATAACCTTTACTAATAGTTACTACAACACATTTAACTAATAAAAAAACTTTACAGATGTCACTCTTCGTCATCTATCTTATTTAATATTTATCAAATGTTTAAAATGTGTGCGGTGAAGTACTTTGTTTCGCCTTCATAATTTTAAACCCCTTACTTTCTGAGACCGGCGCAGGTTTTTTGGGACACGACTGTTTCGGGAGGAACCTGTGCCGCGTGGCCGGCGGAAAATCCGGAATGAGGAGTGCCACTATTGTGGCAGCACGCACTGGAGGAGTGCCCAGTCTGGGTTTAGCAACGCCGACAGCTGCGTAGTGTTGTGCGGCACGTCCTTGCGTTATTCGAGGTGTCGTCCCGGAAGAAAGCCGCGGTAATACCGCGGCTTTCTTCCGGGACGACAGGAAGGTGAACATCGCCCTGGCTATCCGCTGAAGAAAACCTGGCCGCCGAAGAGTGGCTTACATGCACAACCTTCCCCTTGACACTGAGCTCCTAGGCGGCCGCCAAGAAAGTATCCGACGACCATCGTTATCTATAACCACAAAGTAGATAATATACAGAGACATCATTTAGTACAAAGAAATGGTATCGTACTAAAACTGGCTATTTGGGATGTTGAGACGACACAGTAGATGACACTACTTTAAGAGCGCTGAAATGCGATTGTCACTTGTTGTCCTTAGCGCCATCTACCAAACTAAGAAAACATATGTTTGATAGATGGCGCTTTGTTATAAAAGTTATATACTGCTCACGGTCAATGAGTAATCAATAGATCGCGGTTTCGTACTTTATTAACATATTAAGTTCCAAACAATGTCTTCTCTCTCTTAAATACTTGTTATGTCGCTCAGTACGAGAGATCGTGTATTCTTTATTTCTTATGTCTATAAAAAGAGTCAAAATAACATATGTTTTTGAAACCACTGATATTTATGTGGTGATTTTAAACCTTTAGTGCGTAAAGAGATGTTTCATCTCCTAAACCAGAGGCCACTTAGGCGCATCAAGTGAACAGCGCGGACGCTACATGTTGTTTTACTGTCGTCAAGTGTCCATAAATTGTAAAGTCGCGCGTTTGGATTTGGAAAATTAGAATAAAAAATAAGTTTTTATAAAACATTTGTAATTGAAATTTTAAATAACATAATTTGTCTTGAAGAAAATCCAATTTAACGGAAAAAATAAGATACTCGTAATGTTATTCCATCCAAAAGTTTGATACAAGTTTTATTCAATCACAGTAAAAGTGGTACGAACTTACAAAAATTCTCTAACAAAAGAATATTAGCTATAAATGAAAGTCAGGTCTAGTATATTATAAGATCTTACTGAAACTACTAAATACTCTATTTTCAATAATATTTTTTTAGAGTTTTTCTTTTATAAAAGTTTGATTATCGATATTGTGTCGAATGGCGATTAGGGCTGGCGGTTCTTAAAAGCTTGCTCATTAACAATGCCATTGGGGCACCTGGCTCTCCATCGCTGACCTGGCCAATCCATCGTATTGAAGCCCCCTGTCGACAAGAGGCTCCGCTGGCAGTTGTACCTTTTCCTCTCATAACATAGGCGCGAATATGGATTCTGATCAAATCCTTTGAACTCGGTGAAGGTGCAAAACTCAACAGGCCATGACCCGACCATCTAGTTAGGCCCTAGTAACCAACCAACCAGACAGCTTGGTGCCGGCAGGGCCAAAAGTCCAGCAAGAGGTACCCGCTTCAAAAAGTGCTGCATGCGGTGGACAAAGTAATTAAATGAAAATATCATGCGAGCGTTCTTCAGGGCTAAAAAAGGGAGTCTTACAAAGAGAGTTGACGTCACGGCGCATTCATATCAATACGGCGACGCGGAGTGTTAACAGACTCTTTGCAAAAAGCACTGGTTTGGACGACACTACAGATATTCTGTATATATCTATAATAAAATACCCAAGTCTCGACAAGTTAACTAAAAAATTAAACCATTAACATTAAGGTCATTAAACTCCTATGTTAACAATATGCTTTTAAAAATAAAGAAGCGCATTTGAAATTTAAAATGTTATTTTTGTATTGAAACAGCCTCTAAGAACTTACACTTGAAAGAAACATTACTTTGATCGATGATAGAATTAGCTTCGTAAGCCTTTTAAGAAGCAATCTCAAAAAATATTTCAGGAGACTTAAATCCGTGAGGTAACTATTAGGGTTAATGGTATTTCGTGACTATATTTTTAAACGTTCGTTAAGGTTGTAGAGAGTCTTGACTTTGCAAACGATGTTTGACTTTAATTTTATCTTTTTTTATCGTATATTATAGTTTTATAAATACCTAAGAGTTATTTTGTTAATAATTGCAATAGATTGATATCTATAGTATTCAATTATTTTGTGATCATTCATGTCACCCCTCATTTACCGTTTAATAAATTTAATTTAAACACTCGTGAAAAACTTTATTAATATGTGTAATTTATAAAAATGAAACAACGTTCATAATTTTAGATGAACCAAAAGAGTAGTGGAGGTGAAATAGCATTTAAATCAAATCATTAAGTAATTGTAACAATAATTATAATCAGTTAGTCATCATCATTATCATCATCAGCCTGTGTTAGTCCACTGCTAGACAAAGGCCTCCTTTAATGAACGCCTTCTTCATCAGGGGTTATTTGGACCGTATTCCACCACGCTAATTTAATGCGGGTCGGTGGGTGAACGGACACTTACATGCCCAACCGATGCAGTCCAAATTGTGACCGACTTTAAACAGCGTATAACTATTTCACGCAACATTAGTAGGCAACAATAAGCTTTTTATTCGAAATTGTCTGTCAATTTCTGCCACCGCATTTTAAATCTATGATATCTTCTGAGAAATTCATTCAATAAAAATGTCATTTATAACACATCTATGTACATTGTATGTACACAAAACGTTAATGTATGTAATGTGAACATTTATGTAAATTTACACTATATTAACTTAAATGAGGTTTGAATATGTCGTATTGTATTTTTTAACAATATTTTATATTAAAATTACTTTTGGTATTTATTGTTAAAACATAAGTATATGCGCTCGTGGATTTTATTGTAGTAAAATATATTATTACTAAGAGATAAAATTGTGTAAAACATAGTTAAAACCTATTTCTTAAGGTTTAGCCAGCGTTTGCACTTCAGTCGCATGAGGTTGTGATTTTGTCGCCGTAACATTATAAATTTCTCAAATATCTATTAAGCTACAAATCACAAAATTATTGTTAAATAATCGGACGAAATGACAGCTTATGTGTATGATTTAAATAAATAATAAACTAAATCGGACCACAAGGAGCGCGTAATGATGATAACTGTGGTAACAAATATGAAAAAAAGAACAAACGCTCCGAATTGAGTACTTCCTTCTTTTGGGAAGTCGGTCAAAAACATGTTAGGTTGCATGTAGTTGCAATTTAAACGTTAAAAAAATGTATGTCAGTTATTTAATGTTTCGTTTATCTCAAGATATTTATATGTTATATAAAAGTTCCATCTTTAAAGAAAAATATAAACATAAAAAGTTCGAAATACCAAGTTTGTAACCAGAAAAAATACGTAAAAATAGTTTCTAGCTATGAGCAAAATTGTTATAATTACATGCTATTTTGTTAATGCAATGCAAATTAATTTTTTTGGTCCTGTCATATAAAATACCTCCGTTATATATTTTTAAATAATTCTCAGCAATACTAAAGGAACTATTTTTTGCTGAGAAAAAGCAAAAAATTAACAAATAAAACTAAACCCTAAAAAACTAAAACCCTACAATATTCACGGTTCCCTTGTTATATAAAATAACCTCAGATCCGAAATTATGAGTAACTCTTTTTATGGACGCTGTCAATATCGGCTGTCTTGGCGTTCGAAAAGGCCTGCAGCAGTGGATTATTAAAGGCTAAAATATGATAATATGATGATCCGTATACCGTACTTACTGTTATTGTCTTTATATGGTTAAAGGTTTTACACCTTGAATATTGTTACTTACATTTATAGAAACATTGACATTTACAATGGTTTCTTTGGTAGTTCTCAACGTGAAACCATGATTTATGGAGTTAAACAAAAGCTTTGGAAACTGTGTTGCGAAGCACAGCGGTAGACTATGATTTAGAATCCATTATCAAATTGCAGGTGTTGATTTCTACGCGCATAGCAAATGTAACGATGAAGTGCTTTTTATTAAGTTTAATATTAATTATGTACAATAATACTGCAGAAAATGCAGCCAGCAATATTAAAAAAAAAACTTAAAAATTATATTTGGTTTCAAAATTACACTATTAGGTCTAACAGTGTGTACGTCAAACGTGTTAAACAAGAGCAGGTGAACGTACCGCCCGGCCATCACACATTCGGCCCGCCTCCAGTGTAATGGTATTAGTATTAGACTTTAATATCAGCCGATGGTATTAACACATAGTTTACGTGTGTAAACTGCTTCCGTAGCCTAGTGGTATAGGCGTGTTCTTTAGAAACCGGAGGTCGTGGGTTCGAAGCCTGCGGGGACTCAACAAATTTTCATTGTTGTTTCCTATTTGGTTCGGGCAAATTTGGCTGATCACCCATTTGTCTGAAAAGTAAGTTGATCCATTCGTCGGATGGGCATGTAAAAAGTCGGTCCACCCACCTACCCGCATTGGACTAGCGTGGCGGGATACGGTCCAAAACCCATTAATGATAGGGGTGTATTATTAGTGCCTTGCACACTGCAATTTTGTACCTCAAGTTAAAAATTAAGTGTTGGTTAATTTTTTTATTTAAAAGTCAATAAAATATTGCTATTTCTTAAAGCATTTAACAGTTTTTTTGCCCATATCTAAAAGCGATATTGAATAGACGATTCTTAAAAAAAAAGGATTTTCAATGAGTTTTCCGCAGTTTTATTAAATAATTAATTAATATGTCTCTTCTCTTATGTTACTGAGAAACATCTTTGTACGCTTTTTGATCAGTTTTATGTTTCATTCGTAAAATTTCGATAATTTGGTAAAGTTGTATCAGATCTCTTAAGTGTTCTGTGTCTTGCATAGAAATATATTCATACTCAATTTACACCTTATTCTTCATAAGGCAAAATGCTAACCATTTTCAAAAGATTTACATATCAAAGTGAACATTTTGTTTGTTAGAATACACCCGAGTTTTATGGCAATTTATAAAATATATGACACTTCTTTTTCTTGCAGAAAACTTTAGGTAACATTAAAGTGCTTAAAGAAAAGCTTTGTTGCAGAGAAATATATACGTTTTAATGATTCTTTTGTATATGAGTTTTTGTCAGTGAACCTACAAGTTCTTTGTATAGCCTTAACATACGTTTCAGGTCAGTTAAGAGCTTCAAGCGTTTGTCTACAGAAGAATAGCATTAAATGTAAACATAAAGCAATAATATTGCTATCATAACATTATTAAAGCATTTACAATATAATTGCTAGACAGTTTTCTGTTTAAATTACGATTTAAATGTGTGATTGAGATGTATAAGATGCTTAAATGTTTTTAAAAAAAAGTTATTATAAAACGATACGGATTTTTCTGGCAAAGTTTTAAATTTATTGTTCTTAGAACTATACTAAAAAGAGCATACTTAAAGTTCTTACTTGAAGATTTCCATGAGATACTGCGCTTGCAGCTAGACAACGAAAAATACATATGTAAATTGAAAAGAAGACACGTGTTCAAAAGTAAAGTTATAGTTCTGAAACTTATTATTTCTATTTAGACGGTAAAACGCGAATAGATACTTTTATAGAAATATATAGACAAATCTTCAAACATATGTTCTTTATTATATTTCCGGTATACTTTTTGTAAAGATATAACCGTTTTTGACTTCATATGTTTCCTTGAAAATTCCTTTAAAAGCAGAAACTCGTATAACACACCATGTGAAAAAAGGGAAAGAATTAAAAACATAATTTGATAATTGACAATATAAGAGTTAAAACTAAAAAAGGCATGGAAATGCGGAGCTAATAATTTAACCTATTAAATTAATCCTTACCCTATTATAAACGATGTTTATACCTTACTATTCTTAGACAGTTGCAATAGAATGAAATTATATACATGTTTTGAAAATTTTACTTTCAGTGGCAGTTTTGTTTTTTGTTTTTTGTTAAACGAACAAAGATGTTGGCTTTTACTCTATAAATTTTCGTTTATGAATATAGCTTTTTTCACGTACTTTTCTTTTTGGTAGTGGCTTATAGTCCCGTCTTATGAAACGTGTTCAGAGATAATAAGATTCCTGAACACATTTTAGCAACCTCAATTGTGTTTGAAATGAAGGCGGAGTCGCCTAAATGACTTTCACGTTTTTGTTAAATCTTGAGTTCAACAATATATTATATCGTTTTAATTTTTGAATATGTAAGTTAGTTATCTATCATAAATTAGCACTACATTTGATTAAAATATATGAATATGCCTTAACCTTCCAAGCTCAAAAACTTTAACCGTCGCAGAGCTTTAAAGTAAATTTTGCGGATGGCGTGATGACCATCACTTTACTAATTAAATGAAAATACTAATGTATCGGAAAATATAACTTTCTCATATTTGGCTAAAAGTGAAATCGTTTATTAACGTCGGGCAACCGACATAGTTTACTAAAAGCCTCATCATCAGCATTCAATAGTCCACTGCTGGACATAGGCCTCCCTAATACACCCCTATCCATTAGGGGGTTTTGGACCGTATCCCACCACGCTGGTCCAATGCGGGTTGGTGGTGGACCGCCTTTTTACATGCCCTTCCGACGCATGGATCATCTTACTAATATTGATAATTAATACTAATGGATTTAAAACAATCGTAAATAAATACACAGATATAAACGTTCAAATAAACATGTCCATGCATAAAACGAAAAAAAGCTCTATGAGTGTTTCCTTATGCGTCGACAATAAATTATTTTTATGCATGTCAGTGAAAACAAAGCGGCACTGTTGGTTCAACTGATGGCTTTAATGTTGTTAGCTTCACGTTACCCTAATTTGAATTTTAGTGTGAACGTTTTAAGTACCTTTGGGTGATGTTTTGCTGAAGCTGTACAAAATTTTAGTAACTTTTTCAAAATTATTTTGTAGGTTATTTAACAATAGTACAATTGCAATACCTACATGAGGGGGTTTACGACCGTATCCCACCAAGGTGATCCAATGCGGGTTGATGGGTCCACCGACTTTTTACATGCTCCTCCGAGAAATGGATCATCTTATTTTTCAGACAATTGGCTTAAATTGCCCAAACCAACTAGGAAAAAAATTAAGGAGACTTATTTATAACTAAGTATCATTGGAGTCTAACTATATTATATTATACAATAGCAATTTCGTATATTGTCCTCTTTTTTAATTTGTAACGTACATATGTAAGCAAATAAAAATTTATATCAAAAATGTCACTGAATCAATCAGTCGTTAAATTTTTATTAATAATAATTTTTTTATTGACCGTATTGAGTCAACATTGCGTGTGGAAATGATTATAGTATTCATATTAATCGCATGCAGCAAAACATAAGCACTTTAAGTAAGCATACCCAAATACTTTAATTTAATGCGTAATATTACGTTTTAAAATCATTTAAAAAAAAAAAAACTTTAACTTATTATAAAAACTTAAAAAATTATAAAAATCTAGTAAGAGTATAGATATTTATGAGATATGATAGTGATTATATTTAAAATAAGGCTTATTTTTCTTAAGCTGCTTCTTGGCAACAAAGAACATAAGAGAACAATTTGCTTTTAAATAACTCCCTTTCAATAGATCCATTATAAGGGTAGACGTTACCTCTATGTAATTTGTTTGTTGTCTACAATACTTGTATCCTAGTAACTTTCGTAGAAAGATGTGTAATGAGTATCATATACTGTCTAAAACGCTCATGAAATGTAATTGTCAGCAGATCAGAGACAATGAACCACAAAAAATTTTAGCTTTGAAATCTTAGACTAGGTATTGATAAATTAAAATTCTTCATATCTTCGTGACCACGGTCGCTTATCGTTATCGTCTTAAATGGTTGGCACTAATTAAGTGATAAAATCCGTAAACTATTTATGTTTAATATGTGAATATCGCTTTTGAATTTTAAAATCTGTTATCACTATGTCTAATGAATCTCTATAGTAATAATGTGACTTGAAGTACTTTTTGCCCAACTTGATCGTAATTTTTTGTTATAGCTGATATTCGTGTTACCACTAGTTCGCAAATGGTAATGCGTATCACCTAAACCTACTAGCCGTGCTAGTCGCAAGTAGTTTTAATATAAATTGTAATTTAGTGTCGGCTTGTTTATTTTTTGAATTGGAATGTAGCATTAAAAAAAAATTCGTCAACAGGAATATACAAAAACGTAAGCTTATTTAACAGAATGATGATTTTTAAAGCAATTCTGATACTGTTTCATCAAAACTCATAGAAATTTCTTTGCTGCGTGTTTGTGCTTGTCCAAACACCGAATTTAAACTCATAAAATAATGTTTGAAGTTTCTTAGAAGCAAATAAAATACTAGATAATAATTTGAAGCAGGTAAAATGCGCTTCTTATGCTTGATATTTCGTGTCTAAAACACGAATCTTCTTCAAGAGTTTAATGTTCTGTAAGAGGTGTTTTCATAAAAGCCTGCATGGATGATGGAAACTAACACGTCGAACACCGCAAATAGACTGAATTGCAGTGACTCTTGCGAACAATCAAAAAAGTTGAGTACAAATTGCCTTGGTGGAGTATTTTCACGTGATTGCGATTTTTGATGCTGGTAACACGCGGATATTATAAGAATAAGAAATAAAATAAAAAAAATAGGAATAAGAAATAAAACCAGCATTACTAGCATTGCAAAAATGTTGTTTCATATTTTTAACCATTATTAATAAATTGCTAGCATCCTAGCAAATATGTTATTAATATTGAATGTGTAATATTAAATAAATACGTTGATAATGCAATTTAACCTTAGTATTATCTAACTGAAAGAAACATCGTTTTATATCTACACTATCTTCAATATATTAAGACAAATAGACACAATAAATAGACAGGGAATATTTGACTCGCTGATTTTAACAAATTTTACCGAATAAAATACAAGGTACGGTTGTAAATAACAGTAGAATATTAGAAATTGAAGCATGCACGTATAAACTCATAAATTTATTAACAGTAAATGTAGTTATGAGATTAATATGTAATACGTAATACGTATTATGACTAATTAGATGTATAAGTAAATAAGTAAGTGATATTTGTTGACGAATAGAACAAACAAAGCATTTATAATCGAATTATGTCGAATAGTTGTCTAGACATTTTTCATTTTATATAATAATGTCGACGAACTAGCTATTTATCTACCTGTATGTTCTGAGGGTTTTATGTGGCATAAGGAAAAAAATATTAGTGGCTATATATAAAAAACTTTTGGTAACAAGATTCAAACCAATACTAGCTTTGTCTGTTTGTTTGGACTTCTTTATAGGAAGATTTTATTTGTATCTTGCAGCAAACCTTTTTTTTTTTAGTATTCATATACATTGACTCGCAAATAACTATATTTTTATTATGTATACACATTATTACTTCAGTTTGTAGTAATTTAACTGAAAATGAAAACGCGATCGGTTTTTTGTATTGATTAGTGTCAATCACTTCAAACTCCGGAGACTTTACAGTACTCGGCATTATCTTAAGACTTATATTAACGTTATAACGTTATTACTTATATACCGATCAATAAAAATTGTTGACATAACCTAACACCGCTAGATGATTTTAAAAAGTACATTTTTTTTACTTGTAAATAAAAACAAATCAGTTATATCAAAAACATACAGTAGAAAAAATATAGGAGCCGACTTTTTGTGTTATACTTAGCACTATATGAACATAAAATAACTTTGTGCTTGGGCGGAATATTATGAATAGAATAAATGGGTTTTGGGTCATTAGTGCTATTAAATTTAACGACTATTTCAGGATATATTTAGAGTCAGTTATTTATGTCGTAAACGAGCACTGAGCAAGATTGTTGTGTTCCGCTTTAGTGGGCGTTAAAGTTAATAAGTTTTTTCGATACCCAGTAGGTTTTCGGATTAGCATTACTTAAATTTTTACTTGTAAAGTGTAAGTAAATAAAAGTGTAACTTTTTATCGGCAGCATTTTTAAAAAGATTTATGTTTACATATCAAAGATTTTATGAATTTGAATTCGTTTTTTGTAGTTAATAAATCACCAACTGCTTCTAAACCACACGCCTATAGCCTAGTGGTATGGGCGTGTGGTTTAAAAACTGGAGGTCGTGGGTTCGTATCCTTAGGGGACTCGACAAATATTCATTGTTGTTTCCTAGTTGGTTAGGGCTATTTGGGCCAATCACCCAATTGTCTGAATATCCATGCGTCCGATGGGCATATAAATATGTCCGTACTCCCACCAACCCGCATTGGACCAGCGTGTTGGGAAACGGGCCAAAACTCTATAATGGTTAGGGGCGTATTTAGGCCTATGTCCAACGGTGGACTATCACAGGCTGATGATGATGAAATCACCTTATTACAGAGTACTCAGTGGGTAAGTACCCGGTGTCTATTTCGACCACACATCAACAGTGTGAACAAACTCAGTTTCAGTTTAAGGGTAATGTAACTAAGACAATTACTGGTAGACTTATAGCGTTAATGTATTTTCATTGCTAGATGTTGTTACGTTGCTAAATAAATCGGCTTTCGTAATGTTGTAAAGTTAACGTTGATAAAAAAGCATATTATTATATTAAAGACTACATTGAAGACCAAAAAATAAACGACTATACCCGCACCCACCAACCCCCATTGGATTGAATGGTTTAATGGAAATACACGTAAAATTCTCTCAGTATTTATTCATTTGTCATTTGCATTATAATCGCTAACATATTTTTAATCCCTCCTACCTTTATTTCAACTTGTATTATACAACTTAGTACTTTTAGACTTCTCTCTGATTTGAATTAATCGAATAATAGACTTTAATTTTCTTAGAGCAGATTCGTTTTTAAATGATTAGATTCGGGGCGGATTCTTTAAATTATAACATAGTTATGTTAATGAGATAAATCCGTCTAAAAATTTAATTAAATTTAATAAATTTTACTTAAGTTTTGGGAGGAAAATAATTGCTTTTTATTTTAAATGTAAAAGGTGGTCGGAATGGATGCATGTTTGTTAGTTTGACATTACTCCTGACGGAATAACTTAAAGGTTATAAATGATGTATGAATACATGTAATGATGTAGTTTAAATTATTTAAAATTTAATAAAACGCCGTCTAGTATATAGAAATAATTACTATCTGCCAAATTTTCCGGCGCACTGTGTACCACAAAGAAAGCATATTTTGTGTGATCATCAGTATAAAAAAATACCGAATAAAGTGTGAAGTGTTAAATTTCTTTATAAAGTATACCTATAAATGTATAATTTTTCAAATTTGAAGATCAAACTCAAATGGTGTCAGAATTGAATGCGTTCTCATCGTTGGATCTTTGCGGTGAACAATCCTTTCGTCTGGTCTGTGTTTTTAGAAAGTTTAGTAAAAATAGGTTTGATGTTAGACTCCTTTATGTAAATCTATGTCTAGTGTGTCTAGAATATAGATGGAAAATTCATTAGTTGCATAAAAGCTCCATAAGGAAAGTTTACGAAAGTAACTGGAATGTATTCATTCACAAAACATAAATATTTTATACAAAATACATGGCCAAGAACTAGAATTATAACAATAAACCAGAATCTAAAGAAAAAATGCAATAAATCTAATTTACATACTTGTGCTGGTTAAATTAAGGTACTTCCTGTTAATAATATATCCTTACAGTTTATGTTCACGACCTTTTGTAGTCTATATATTCGTCCATACGGAGTTAATAACATTTCTCAAATGCCGAATCTAATACGATCCTTTCCTTTTGTGCGCCGCATGAGAGTTATATAATATTTCAAGAAGATAAACTATCAGATAAACGTGGTGTTTATGATGTTTGGAGTAATTACGAGTGTATATTATCTATGTTATTACTCAACTTAAAGTAAATAATTTCATTGCGATATTTTACGTTTGAAAAATCACAATAGGTTATGTCTTCTATAGAAAAATTATTTTAGTTTATTTTCGCGCCTCTTAATTTCAATAGTTGTGGCACAACATTTAAAAAATATTTACGGTTACATAAATTATATGTTTAATATAATATTTAATTACTTTCTTAGAATACAGTTATAATTCAAAGTCAAATACAGTTACAAGTCAAATATAGTTTAATATAATATTTAATTATTTTCTTAGCAATTTACTTAATCTTAATAATAGGTAGAAAAAAATTAAAAAAATAGCTTAAACCTCGCAATTAAATATTGGTTAAAACTGTTTAAAATTTTGTTTGAGTTTCCTACACATTTGTATGTTCTTTCTGTAAGTCAAAGTTGTTAATTTACATGGGTTTGAGATGCGTTACTAATATTAATGTGACGTTGTTGCTTATTAATCCTTGCAATAAATTTTAATACCATAGTGCCATATTTTATGTTTTTAATAAATGTTAACAAAAAACACAATTCGTACAAATCGTGTATAGTTAACATTAGTTAACCTTAATTAAAGTTATTAAAGAAAATAAATTTTAGAAGTAAAGTAGTTATTTCATTACTAAGTGAAATCATTGCATCAAAAATTTTCGGAATAAAATGTTATACAAATGGATTGTTTTATTTACTTTTTAAAAAGTGTAAGCTTTGTTATTCCTGTTACTTCATGTTTTTATTGCATTGTTACCGTTGAAATACTCAACTTCAACATATCTTTGGCGTGTCTTATTTTGATATCATAACATCATCCGTACATATTACGGGTTCACGTAATCCTTTTAAATATAATATACTAAAAAGGTATCAGGAAATAGAATGAACGAGTGAAATTTTAACTAAAAATATGATCGTATGTATACAACCATTTTGCGCAATATAAGACGGTGACAACTTGCCCTCTGCGAAAATCTACGCAACAATTTCCGCCACTTTGCGCTCCCAAACATAATTATGCTCATAAATGAAGAATGTATTAGTTTTATTGCATTTATTTTTTAACAAAGTTTTATATTTAAAATGTTCATTGATTCATTCGTTCATAAACAGCCTTTAGCATTCCACTGCTGGACCTAGGCCTTTTTTGCTCAAAATTACCACGTTGAGGAGGCGGATTGGCAATCGATTAATTGCATTTGTGCTACAGATCTGCCTTACTGTAGGGCAGATCTGCCAAAATGGGACACCATTTTGGTGTATCAATCTTTTATTATATTAACTCAGCGTAATTTCACAAAATACAAAAACTTTCTGAATGCTGATTTTCAGTGGAACCGATAAAATGTGATAAATGACAATTTTTAACAGATAATTAATAGTAGGCTTAAAATTAACAACAGTGTATTACAATAGTGGAACAAAGAAATATACAATATAATAAAAAGCACTTATGTCTTTTTATTATATTGTATATTTCTTTACAAAAATGTTAAGAGCAATGTAAACCTCCTTAATCTAATTTTGATTATTTAGTTGAGAGAATAAGGTTAAGCATGTCTAATTTTTGAGAACATAATTTTCTAGGAAATAAATAAGCAAAAATAATAATAATAAATTGTATATGTGTTTTGTACAGTGCCAGTGTATAGTTAGTTTAACGAAAGTTTTAGAGATTAATTTGCTATTAGCTCAAGTGCCAGATTTTTGTGAAGAAAGCAAAAACTTTTTAAACTGATATTTAAATGAAATTACCGATTAAGAGTTTCTTATTAGTGGAGGAATATCGTTCCAGCACTTGGTAGCGGCGAAACGAAAACTACCACGAAATGCTGCAGTATTGTACTTTGGGTACATAAGTTGCGTAGCTGCTTTAACCATACGTTGAGAAAAGCTAAGTTTTTCATATAGGTACGACGGTTCTCTAGCTGTAACTACTCCAAATAGTAAAGAAGCAAGGTGCAAGGTCCTTCGGCTGGCCATATTTATCAAGTCTTGACGGTTTAGGATTGGAGTGATATGTGCTTTTGATGGAATTGAGAAGCAGAAACTTGAAGCATTCAGAATTCTTTCTATATGCTTTTTAGTTCTTGCATATACACATTCACCAAAGACTGAATCTGCATACGAAAGTTTAGAAAGAATCAGACTCTCACATAATTTGCTGCGCATTTCTGTCGCAAGAAACTCGCGAATGCGGTACAATATTTTGTGCCGGTAGAAGGTTATTGTGATGTGTTTCTCAAATCGCAATCTCTCATCCATTACTTTGCCCAGGTTACGAGCTTCGGAAACAAGCACAATAGAAACATTATTAATGCAGATTTGAGGATTTAGAGCTATGATTTTTTCAGTTTTTTTAGAAGTTCTCACCAATATATACTTAGATTTTTCTGGATTGATTGTCAAATCAATGTCATCGCACCATTTAGAAATACTATTTAAATCTGCTTGAGTCTCAGGTTTAAAAGAAATAAATAATTGGAGGTCGTCGGCGTAAAAATGACATTTACACTATCTAATTACAATATCTAATTGTGCCAATGATGTCTGTTATGTATAATATAAAGAGTATTGGCCCCAATATGTCCTATTTCACTGCGGTACGCGTCGTGAAACAGGTATGATTGGTGACACTATTTCGGAACCATGGTTATTATCTATCTTGACATACTGCGAACGATTCATTAGGTATCTTGTAAACCATGTTATTGCGGAACTATAAAATCCATAGTAAGCAAGTTAAGAGAGAAGTAACGCAGTGTTTACTGTATCAAAGGCGAGTGAAAAATCGAGCGAAATAAGGAAAGTGCATTGTCCATTATCTTGTGCTGTTAAAATATCATCTACAACAACCAAGAGTGCGGCAGTAGTACTACGGGACTTTCTAAAGCCTTATTGCTTTGGTGGTAGGATTTTATTTGTTTCTATGTATTCTGTCACCTGTGAATCTGCTCACACTTTTTCTAAGACTTTAGACATAAATGGCAGAATTTTTATTGGTCGAAAGTCTCCATGGCTAATTGGGTTAGGTTTCTTTAGGATTGGTTTTACACATGCCACTTTCCTTTGCTCCGAAACTACGCCCATTCTTATAGATTAATTTATCAAACTGGTAATTACTGGGTTTGTGGTAAAGTCAGCAAAATCATATTTAAAGTAATGCCGTCAGCTCCTTGTGCGTTTGTTTCAAACGATTGAATGATCGTTTACAATAATGTAAAACATATTTTAAGTCTAACTTTTACGGTTTCAGCAGCGTTTGCAATTTAGAAGAACATGAACAAAATCGGAGCACTAGGAGCGGAGCAGCTAGGTATCACATATAACAAAAGAATAAAAATATACGCTCTAAATTGAGTACCTTCTTCTTTTGGGAAGTCGGTCAAAAATAAAAGTTAAGTGTTCCTATATATAAGATTTAATACATTACTAGATAGCACATGTTCAGATAAGGTACCCTTCATATTCTTTATAACACAACGTGACAAAATATTACCACTTACAGGGAATGGTGCAACCACTACGCGCTCATGAATATTAAGTTACCATAGAAAACTGCGCGTCTATACTTTAATGTGATTGACATTAAACTAACATTCTATTGACAACGTCGAAAATGGACACTTTTGAAGTGCTGATATATTACCCTCTCTGTATGGTTATTAACTTAACCCTTGCCTCATCATAACATCTTACGCAAATAAATTATATGATTTTGAAACGTTCAATAAGACCTACACAAATTGGACATTTAACAACGCGAATTCTCTAGTAGTTTTAGGGTTGTAAATTCTAAGTTAACCTAACACAGTGCCTGGAGAAACTGCAAATTAGATCAAACGTATTATATCACTGCATAGTATTAAAAAACGTAGCTTTCCGCTATCTTGCTGTACCCATATACGCTTTAACGCTTATTAGAGCCACTCGGCATCCACTTCGCACGCGTGGACCACGCGTTTTCAATGCTCGTTCCACTAGTAGAAGGCACGGCGATGCTCGCTCAAGACGCTCTTTAAAGATTAACAAAAAGCTGTAAACAATACTACTATAGCTTTTTGTATTCTTTTTGTAGAGGCACTTTTTTTGTATACAAAGATGTTCTTTTATGTATTTAGTATTAGAATTGGATTAGTATAAAGCTGGTTAATTAAGCATAAGTCACATGTTTAAGTAGTAGAAATGTAGATAAGGTTATAACCTTTTAAAGGTTTTTATCTTATAAAAACACTGTTTTTAATAAAAGAGTATGGTAGCTTTAGTGTTTAAATACAAAACGTAACTGATCCAATTATGACAAATAAAGTCCTACATTTAAATGAATATCTTAGAAAAAGGAAATGAAAAACAGTTAAATTCATAGAATGAGTAAATTTCAAGACGGTCCGTAATCGGGGTCACAAAAAAGTAAATTATTACAGTTACGCCGACGATTTTATTACATTTTCCGTCTCTCGCCTATGATTCACAAATATATTATTAATGGCCTTAATTCTTGAAATAGAATGAATAAGTTATATAAAAAGGCAGGAAGATTACGAATAATATTACTCAGTGCAGTTAATTATCCTTTTAATTTATTTTTTCTCTAATAATAACACTAGACGCTTTCTCATACAGCTGACAGTAAAGGACCATATCTTAGTGCCGCAGGTTATCGCTAGCAATACACATTAATTGAAAACTACAGTCGTTATACTTGTTGGGGCATTAGACGAAAGAATATGATGAAAGAATATGATAACTTTTAAAAATACGTCCACTTTGAATTTAATTATTCCTTCCTTTGAGAATTCGGAAAAAGAATAATTAAATGAATTCATAAAAGTAAACAAACTATAAATGAAATAAACCAACATCATATCTATACAAATAAAGAAAATTGGAGTGTCTGTTTGTAATACCAAAGTAACCATTGTTAAATGATTACATTGTTGGCACCTACAAAATAATAATGTTCTCCAGTCGATTACAACTACGGCGACCGATCTATATTAGAGATCAGACAACTACGCAGAACATATTATAGTGCACAAGTGTACGCGATAACACAGGCGCACTCCTGCCCTGTTCCTTTATACCCTCAAAGCCCGATGGGAGTGGACACGACCAGAGAGAGATAAGGCGCAGGACCGACTTTTTACATGCCCATCCGACGCATGGATATTCTAACTTTTTCAGACAATTTTGTAATCAGCCCAAATTGCCCTAACCAATTAGGAAACAAAATAAAAATTTGTCGAGTCTAAAGCACACGCCTTTACCACTAGGCGACGGAGGTAGTTACATAATCTAAACATATGACAAACAGTTTTCTATATATTCGCAGGAGATATTATAGTGCACAAGTGTAAGCGCAAATACAGGCGCACTCCCTGTTCCTTTATACTCTCAAAGCCCGATAGGACGGATAACCGACAAGACCGGTGAGATAAAAGGCGTAGGACCGACTTTTTACATGCCCATTCAACGCATGTATCGCATGTAACTTTTCAGACAATTAGGTGTCCAGCCCAAATTGCCCTGACTAACTAGGAAACAAAAATAAAAAATTGTCGAGTCTAAAGCACCTGCCCTTATTACTAGGCGATGGAGGCAGTTATATAACCTATACATTTAACAATTTTTTTTATTTTGTGTGTCACTCTCACGCGGACGAAGTCGCGGGCAGCAGCTTGTTGTTAATATATGTTGGTGGTATTTTTTATAACTGTAATAAGCGGTCGTAAAATTCGTATTCAGTTTCTGTTTTCACACTTTTACAGAATAATATAGGAATATAGGCTCTGTGGTCCATCTGCCTCTATAATTGACTGTTAGAATGTACATGTTAGCAACTTTGCTAGTTGCTAAACATGCTATCTCATATATTTTCATAATATATGTTATACATATATATAAGAATTATAATTGTGTAAAACATTTGTAATAAGTTAATTTATTTAGAACATATTATATGAACCTGTATTGTGGTTATAATTTTAAAACTAATAGTAATATGTCTATACATATACATGTATAATTACATACACATGTATGTTTTTTAGTTTCTAGTCATGAGTTAGATCGCCTTAAAACAACACACCTCTGTCATAATTAGAACCTTCAGGAAATTGCGACGAGATCCGGTAAATGTTACTCAAATTAAATTATCTTTAACGAGAACATTTTATTATTAATTGCGTTTCCAATTAAGAACTAAACACTGATTTTCAATGGCACGTATTAATACTTGAGCGAACGTAGTTGATTTATTTTATTTAATTTAATCATAAAGGCCGTTGTTTATAAAAGCTCAACCTTTATCATCTCTTTGTGTTTCTATTTATTTTATAGCTTTGACTATTATATTGCATTTATTAGTGAACACATACGAAAGTTAGTTTATATATTACGTTTTTTATTTACCAAGACTTCACTCTTACCTTTTAAAGTTTTTATTGTGTTTTTAAATATTTACTTTATATGGATTATATAAATGCTATTTAAAGTAACGTTCTGTAGGTATGTGTAAAGTAATGGGTAAATGTTGAAATTTTATTGAACGAAATTTAATTATAAACCCAATATTGTTGCCAAAAAAGTTATGTTTTTTTATTACATTGTTTGCAGAGCAGTTGCAGGTACTAAGCAGATATGTTGTTGTCAACATCTGCTATAAATGATAAAAATACATTTTAAGCATAAAAACCCTGAGAAAGGTCTGAAAAGATTCCTACTATTGAAAAACAATATAGGCCTCCCTCATAAGTCACCGAGGAGTACGACCCTGTGCCACCTACATCCACCGACCGTCTGCACATTTGCATTTTTAACAGTTTACTTTTAACCCATTTCTGGACTGACAATGCTTCGTTTTTTTTGGAATCGAGGACGTCGCTTGTCCACGCAAGTCCTAAGTAAAGCGTCGCAAAAGGGATTACAATGTCATATCTAAGTACAATCGAAACATTCCTAGCTATATATAAATATACAGCTATTGTAGCGATGCTATAAATGTGCAACCACCCTAACGCATATTTCATCACAAATTTGTGTGCCGTCATATTGCTGGCTAGAGAAATTTCTTCCGAGTGCGTAAGAGGAATAATAAATGACGCATTATAGTATTTTCTATTACACTTTGTCTTTTATTATATTTCTAGCGCTACAGTTTCCTGATATTTCATTTTTTATATTTCATGAATTGTTTATATATTACTAAAGTAACAGCTTCTTATGTACCTTTCGCTATAATGATTACGAAAATAACAAGATTAAATTCAACGGAAAATTTACGTAGGCTGTTCATATAGAGTATACCATTATAAAAAAAGTCATTGCTATTATCTTATTGGCAAGATTTATTTTTGGCTGAAAAGAAATATTCCGTCTTAAAATCGAAGAGAAGCGGAAAAGTTATTTTAAAGAGGACAATCTTAGAATGTATTTAAAATATTTGTTTTTATTTTGAGTGTTTGCAAGCAGTTCAGGTTTTATAGATTTTTCAAGTTGTTTAAAAAAATTGTACAGTTAGGTCAATGTCAAAAAATTGTGACCTTAATAATAATAAATGAATCTGTAGTAAATAGGTGAAAACTACGCAGGCGAGCGTGTAACCGAAAGATCAATAATCTTTTAATATGTAGTCTTAGTTTTTAATATGAATTGCTATATGTAGTCTATAGTTACGACAAATTATTTTTGTCTTAGTGACTGAAACTGCTTCATTTCTCATCAAATAACTCAATCTTGAGTAACTTAGACTTAATTTTTTTCGATTTGAAAGTTGACTTTTTTTCCAATTTGATCCTGAATCGAAAACTAGCGATGATTTTTAATATCCTATTTATATTTTTAAGTTTACTTACTTCCTTATTTACTTACCTTGAGAATATTGCTGTAATAATGTAACAGAAAGCTATTTATAGCAATATTAAAGTAAAACAAGATAGATTAAAGGTCTTATTTGATTGTAGGTGCAATTTTAAATTATTAATAGCTTAAAACATTTCCATTATATAGTATATAATAAAAAATGGCTGGCAAGAGATTTTGTCTTTAACAATTTAATAGAGGGGAAGATGGGTTATGTATGGTCACACCACCATACGTTTTATGAATTATAAAAAAATATCTTTAAAATAAAAATATTTTTAAACTAATGATTTTTCATGTATGAACCAGATTTACTTCGGTTGTCGTTTTATCTGACGCAAAAATTTAATAAACTTTATGTCAGATCATAAAGTTTATTAAATTCTTTTTGGTTGCTTATGTTTACTTTATAAAACATAACTACGTATTTTCATATTGCATTGTCTTTACTATATTTAAGACATAACTTTTACATATTTCAGAATAATTAAGTAAGTTGATAGTGTATAAAAGTTGCTTAGTGAATAAATAAAAGTCCGTATTATTAGTATTTTAAACAAGTTAAAAATTGTACATGTCCAAAGATGTAAGTGTCCAACTATTTGTAACATTTTCTTATTGCACATTATTATTTCTTTTATTTACCCGATTAACATACATATCAAATCTACTAAGTTAAACGCAAAGATATAATAACTGCAAAACCGAACGACAACATAAGTACTTTTGTCAAATTCCAAGACATTGAGATACAGACATTACCAACTTAGTCTGCCCGTGATCATGGATGCTGGAAAGAATCCGAAACATCGGGAATAAATATATTTAAGTAACGCGGAAAATCCGTAAATTAGTGGATTTGATATACTTTCTTATTGATTATGAATTTATTTATTATTGATCGGAAATGAGAGCCTGAGAAGAACCGGCTTAAGAAACTCAGCGGAACTGTTTTATTCCTTTCATTAATATCCAGATAAAACTGTTATTGGCATACTCATATATTCTTTAATGAGGTAAACTATTACTTACATCATCATCATCATCATCTGCCTGTCAGCCCACTGCTGGACATAGGCCTCCCCTGATGAACACCACCGCTTCCGATCTTCGGCTATTCTCATCCAACCCACGCCACACCGGCCACTTTGCGAATGTCGTCACTCCATCTTGCCGCAAGACGTCCTACACTACGTTTGCCGAGCCTCGATCTCCACTCCAGAACTTTCCGACTCCAGCGGTCGTCAATTCTGCGGCTTATATGACCGGCCCGGTGCCACTTCAGCTTATTAATCCGGTGGGCTATATCGGTGACTGGTTCTGTGACGGATCACATCATTTCTGATGCGGTCCTTCAGAGACACTCTGAGCATAGCCCACTCCATAGTTCGCTAAGTGACTTTGAATTTGTGGACCAGTGGAACCGTAAGTGTCCAAGTCTCGGCACCGTAGGTCATAACGAGGACGCACTGATCGATTTACCAGTTCGAGCGTTTGCCCTAGGTAAACGTACTCGAAACTACTTCAAGGAGGTGCCATCAATTATGATCGTTCCGGATCAACGTGCTCGTTGAACATGACCTTGGTTTTACCCAAGTTCATCCGGAGACCGATGCGTGCAGAAGACTCTTTTCTGCAGATCCTTTGCGGTCTCAGCCATGATAACATTATCGTCCGCAAATCGCAGATGTGAGATGTACTCGCCGTTCACATTTATCCCGTGTCCTTCCCAGTTGAGCGCCCTGAACATGTCCTCCAGCGCGGCGGAGAACAATTTCGGAGACATGACGTCTCTTTGTCTCACACTCGCGGTGCAGGGGGATAGCTCAGCCCACTTTGGACTACGACAGACTAGTGGCGGCGTTATACAGACATCTCAGCATCTCGAATATCAGCCAATCAATTTGGCACGTGTAGGACTCGAGAAAAGACCAGGTCTCTGCTGGAGTCAAAGCCTTGTCATAGTCCACAAATACGCACAGGGGCTCGTATACTCATGACTCTGTATAACCTACCTCACCGTGTGGATGTGGTCTGGTGCTGTAACCCTCCGTTACCCGGCCTGTTCTCGAGGCTGCGCCTTCGTCGAGTTTTCGTGCAAGGCGATCTGAGATGACCTCGAAACAACTTATGGACATGACTCAGTAGCGATATTGGCGATAGTTCTTCGAAAAGGGTTTTATCACCTTTTGAAGAACAATACGACTAAACCCCTATGCCATGCCCTTAGGAATTCTCCCTGGAGAAACTGGTCGAAGGACGACTCTCCGTTCTCTTGGTTAACTTGCTTAGATGGCTTCTTCCAAGTTGTAGGCAAGACTTTGGACCCCCGGTTTTTGCTCAATAGTTCTTGTATTGAGAGCTATTAGAGTGACGGGGGTCGGTCTACCAGCTTAGATACGGTCTTGTTAACAACCCGCTGTTCTACAAGAAGGACGGTTGGATCATTTCGTTGCTTTTCCATGAGATCCAGTGTTTCTCCTCGAAAGTTTAGACTTTTTGCGCGTACTTGCAGACCGCAGAGTTTTGCACCCTCGTCCCGAAGAATTTCACCTACTGATCGAGCTTCCTCGTCAACGCCCACGTCGATTGTAGTTTTCCAAGGCAGCAAATCGATTTTCCAGATTTATCTGAAATGGCCAGGATCAATGATAGGCTGGAGCAGATTAGACTGAGCGTAGACTTCATCAATCGGACCGTTCGCTTCAAATCATATTCAGGTGCTCGAAGTCGGTGATCACTTCCGGTCTTGAACCTTGTGATCACTGAGACATCCCTGAATATGCGCTTTTGTCCGATATAATGAAGTCTATCTCATTTTTGGTCATAGTATCGCTGCCACGTATCCATTTCTTTGGGTTGTTTCTAAGAACGAGTTCATTAAGAACAGCGATAGGATCGCTCGAGGAATTGAATTGACATGACAAGCATTTGCCCCATGTTTTCTGCTTTCAAGCCATATGATCCCAGCATCGATCTGCCCGTGCCTATACTCCTCTTTGGCGTTGAAATCCCATGACAACGTTAAGAAGCCTTGGTGGTGTTATGTAAGGCTCTTGAGATGTCCTCGTACATATCTTTGACATCATCATCCGGATGTCGACGTTGGTGCTACACTTGGATAACTTTTAGGCTGTATCCATTGGTCAGCTTTCCACGGTACGCAACCCTTGCCGACACACTGATACTTCAATCACATTGTTAATGAGGATTTATTGACAAGGAACCCACTCCGCCCTGTGATGGATTTCTCTGCCTGAAGTACAGAAGATGGCCTGATTCTAGGTTAGAGTATTCTCGCCCTCTCTACGGACTTCACTCAATCCCTAAACGTGCCATCTTATGCACCTCAGCTCCTCTTCTAGTTTGGCTAATGAGAATCTAGCCGTAGCGTGCTTCCGTTATACGTTGCGATGGTCAGTTGGTTTTGGCGGCTTACGTACTCCCAGGATTTAGCACCCTGCCCGCTGTTACAGTGACCGCCGCAGTGGCCAGGAATAGCAAGGCTACCGGAAACTGGGGGCCGGGGCGTTTTTCGTCTCACATTTCGTGCAGGTGAGGTTGGCTTGGGTGTCGAAGATGTTGTTAGGATCCCCTTACACTCTTGCTTACTTACAATAAAGTGAAAATAAAATAGGTTACCTATCTTGTGTCTATTTATCTATATCGAAATATTGATAAAATTATATGATGAAAACAATAGTTACTGCTTTACAGATGTTCTAAAAGTTTATGAATAGGTATGTGACACTTAATAATGATCTGTGCCCTTTTTGAGGTTTTGAGAAGAGCGCACGACGAACGAACTTTATGCAATAAACAACGCTGTCGATAGAAGGGTGATGTTGTCTGCATTATAACGTAGTGATACTATAAATGTTGCTATGAATCCATATTTTTTAATGATAGGTGGTTAAGTGCTTTTTAACAATTTGATTTTGAAAGATATCTATATATAAATCTGTTTACCTTTTCGTCAATTTTAATTTAATTAAAAATTATGGTGTTTAACTACTAAAGATTTTTGGTTTCTAGTGCTTACGTAGATTTGTGTAGTTTTCCTTTAGAAAATTTTCTTATAACACAATTTTTCCCATCTTTTTACAATAAATTGTCTAAAATATTTTATATATTTTAAAACGTGGTTCATTCCTATAGTAAACAGAAGAAAGGAAGCAGAGAAATGAAGCATTATATTCGCGCTGACACGAATATTGTTACTTCTCTCATCTTACATCTTTAATTCGGTTGCAAATTATGTGCAATCGTAATTCTTACGAGAGGGTGTGCGATTACGTACAGTCATAAAGCTAAGGACAAGTACACAGCAAAATGACTTCTTATATCATTTTGACTTTTTAGAAATAGTTAGTGCTCAGGATTTTCTTTTTTACTAACAATTATTAACAATTTTAATACGGTTTTTTATTTAATTTAATTCCTAAATAACATGTTCGACCCTATATTCCTTTACATGGCGAAATTATTTATACATTTTTATTTTTTTATAATTATTTTATTACTCAGAGTAATACGTCAATGAAAGTTACATTTTAAGTAAATATAATTACAACGGAGTACAAAATCAAACAGAATGATAATTGATTTAACATCGTCCGTGACATAAGTTATTTATTTACAATTGAAAATGTTTACTATAGTTATAGTTACTTACTTACATACTTATGCAAGCCATGGATTTGATCTACTTTAATAAACAATGTTATAAACGCAAAATATGGCAGAAGGATTAATAAAGTACATTCTCAACATAGACGGATAACGATATGCTTTTCTTTCACGTTGCCCCTCGATATCTGTTGAGCATTTACTAAATGCCTGATATGTTTAATATTAATTTAATAAGTTACTTCTCAGACATTTATTATTAATGTAAGATTTAAAATTTTCTAATGCGTCTACTTTCACTACGATTACTTTCACTACGATTATAAAATAAAATACACAACGTATTTAATTAGCTTTAAAAATGATTTATGCAAAAGGCTAAAACTGATAAAACCCAAATTTTAATAAACTTAGGATTATATTTTCTTTATTATTTGATAGTAATCAACATTAAATATTTTTTTTATGATTAATGAAAAGCAATAATAAAATGTACCCAAGTGTGAAGCGATTGTTAAAACAACTCAGTCATGGAAGTGGTTCTACTATAACATTTAACAATTTTTAACAAATTGATATTAAACTATAACATAAGGCACCATCTTTTACCCAAGACCTCAAAACAACTCGCTTTTTGTAAAGTCTAAATATCGAATTGATTTGCTATTTGTTCTACAGCCACGATTTGGCAACGATTCTATTTATTTCAAACATGAAAAAGAAATTCGTTTACGGTCAATGTTTATTGAACTGTGAGATTGCAATTCATGCGTTTAAAATCCACGTTTTCAAAATGGAGATATAATAATAAGAATTAAAAAAGGTTTCATTTGAAATATTTTGTTAAATTTCGGTGTGCTTTACTTAGGTAAAAATAACTTTTGATGCTTAAATTTTTTCAAATTAAATATCTTTATTCAATATAGGTTTACACTTGATTGATTGTCAAACACCAACCACGGGTTCAAAAGGACGCTCCTACCTGGAAGAACCCGGAAGAATTCCACGCTATTTTTATGTCATCTTTAAAAAACAAACAAGATAATTGGCATTTAATTATGCAATTTAAACAAGACATGGGGGAATTCCATTACCAGGCTGTGTAATCATTTAAAAATTCATTAATTCGTAATAATCTTTTAACACATAAACGTTACTTGACTACCTTTTAAATTTATTAAAGTTAAATTTGAACGTTTACGTTTTTTAAAAACTTACATTGTCCCTAAAATTTACTTATTCTTCGGGTATTTTGGAATTAAATTATTTTGTTCCTTGTATCAATGTCATGTATCCCAATGTTTAGGAAGATTAACATTGGGGCCCCATTTTGTTTTTGATCTACAGTTATTCCTAGAAATGAGTTGACTCCCCTGCCTCCCCATTCTTCCTTAAATTTACCAGTTTCATTAGGGTCATGAATCTAATACATTTTGTTTTCCTTTGGGTTAAATGTTATTAACACAAACCAATTTTATTGGGAAGGTTTATTTACATCGTCATTTTTGACGTATCATCATCATCATCATCATAATGCCCTTATCAGTCAGTAACCCAAGACGGCCGATCCCCTGCTCGCCCAACTTAAACACGGAGATCGCATCCCACCGGTCGGGGGTCACCAACACCCGTTCAACCGGCCTCACCCAGAACCTTGGGCCCATCGGCCATCCGTTCTTGACCACGTACCGACCCACCTGCCACTCAACGAGCAACTTGCGGTCGGTACTTTTCGTTCTGTCGGATGATTCCATTGAATCTTATCCGACAGAGAGACCCGACATAGGCGTTCCATATTGACGGCTGTTTAATTTTAAAATCAAGGAGGTTTCATCTGAAACAATACTATCTCTTCGCTATTATTTATCATACAAAGTCGTTTATATAAATGAGGAAGAGAAAAGCCCAAGAATGGACCCGGGGATTCCCTAATTACCGGGGCCCGAATTTTTAATTCAGTCAACCCTCTGAATTCGATGGCTCAAGTACGAAAACAGAAGGTTGAGGGGTACTTATACCATAGTGACGTAATTTCCGACCAGTCGCATGGTAACAATCAAAAGCCTTTTGAAATCACAGAAAATGCCTAAGCATCCTGTGATGCTTCCCAAGCCCCTCAAATGCTTTTGACAGCCTGATGCCTGCATCGGTTGCTGAGCGACCACCAGTGAATCCATACCGTTTGTTATTTAAAAGGCAAATACCAATGAAAGTTTTACCAATTGATTAGAAGAGATTTTCAAAAATTTACTGAGAGAGGCGTATAGGATTGGTCTGTTATCATCATCATCACAGCCTGTGATAGTCCACTGCTGGACATAGGCCTCCTAATACACCCCTATCCATTAGAGGGTTTTGGGACTGACCCACCACGCTGGTCCAATGCGGGTTGGTGGTGGACTGACTTTTACATGCCCATCCGACGATGGATCATCTTATTTTCAGACAATTGGGTGATCGGCCCACTGCTCTAACCAACCAGGAAACAACAATGAAAATTTGTTGAGTCCCCTGATTCGGAACCCACGACCTCCGGTTTCTAAGCACACGCCTCATACCACTAGGAGGAGAGTTATATGGTCCGTATACATCCTGATTTAAATATCGGAATAATTTTGCTATGTCAATAGGGTCAGGATATTCACCCTTCTGATTGAATTTTCTAGGTGAGGTGATATTACATCGATAAAGGACTTATCACCTTAAAAGAGATCCCCATGGTCTGTAGCTTTTTTATATCCAAAGTTTTAAATGTACTTACAATATCTCCGGTATTTACGTCCGTAAAATTAAAATTTCGTATATTTATTGGTACTATATTTTAATAGTATCAAACTGTTGGAAGATAAAAGGACGGTAGTAGAAACTGGAATGTCCGGAGAAGAATTTTTCGAAATAAGTAGCAACATCTTCATCAGCTTCTATATAACGGTCATCAATATTTAGAGTTATAATAGAGTTGCTCCTCAGTACCCCTTCCAGTTTCACTTTGATTCATTCATTCATCAACATTCCAAGTCATTTTTATTTTGATGATGAATTTTTTATTTTTTTTTGATCTTAAGATTTCTGACAGTACAAACTTTTTTTAAATATTTTTGAATAAGCATGACATGTGCAAAAAGGTCTTATTAGATTATAGGTTTTTTCACCTAAAGCCAATAATCTTTTGCCTGTTTGAATTCCAACTGTTGCCCATTTACTAAAAAGCTACAGGAACCCTTTTGATTTAACCCGTTTTAGTAGTTTCAAATTTAAATTTTTATAAAAGTAATAATATATTATAACATGTTGGTTATCTATACAAAAAATTTTTTGTAATATACTTCTAAACTTTCAAAGTTTTTATACATGGGAACAAAATAATTTTTTTAATTTATTTTTGTCTGATATTTTATTTAATCTAAAAGAAGAAGTGGCCATGGTCAGAACTTATTTTAAAATTGACTTTTTTTAAAGGTTGACAGTTAATATATTACTATACATGTGGAAATCTAAATTATTCTAGTAGGTTCAAAAGAAATAAAATTGATAAGGTTATATGGAACTTTACAATGATCTGAATCTAATTTGGGTTTGTGGGTATCTAATAAAATTAATATTGGGAAGTCACCATAAATTATAATATACTTATTAATTCAGATAGCTTTAAATATTTCCTTCTAACAAACTTTAAAAAATAATAGGGTTTTTGAAAAAATAAAAGCTGTTTTTGGCACCTTTTTATTTTTTTTTGTATAATTAATTTGAAATCGGAGGTCGGGTTTCGATCGGGATCCGAATTTGGGGAACAACTTTAGGATATCGTTTTCTTCTGGTTGGTAAGAATAATTTGGGCTGATCACCCAAATGTCTCAAAAGTAAGGGGGGGTAGGATTAGGGGAGGCCTATGTCCAGCAGTAGACTAAAAAAGATGATGATGATGAAGATAATTATTTTTTTCTTGTAAAATCACTCATTTTAGTATTGCCTAAGTGTCTTAATTCTTTCTTTCTTTTGACACTTTCAAGTGGAACGCAACTAACTAAGAAGTAATTTTGAGAGCGATCCGCTTGCAATGTTAACATAAATGATTTTTACAAAGCAATTTCTTCAGCACTGGTGCCACGATGGAAATCGTATCTGGACATACCTTAAATTTTTAATTTGTTCATAATTTCTGTCGGTAATAGATTTATGTAATATTTCATAAAAGTTAATAAATATATAGTTTCAGGTAATGTAGATAGTTTTGGTAAATTTACTTCAGATTAAGTATATCGCACAGCTGTTTACGAATTAAAATACAGTTAGCTAATAGCGAAAAATTGTTCAAACCAAAAGATTGATGTTGGAAATTCCGGTAGTAGCAGCACGCTAAGAACATTAATTTTGTTTTATATTTTTTTTATTGAATAATAAAGTTTCATGATCTGTGACTTGTCCAACACTATCACTGGAAACAATGCTCGATGATGATGAATGCTCAAAAAAATTACGTATCAACAATTAGGGTATTTTAGAGAATTTTTCTTCAATTTTTCCCAAAGCTTCGGAATTTTCTAACCCCATCCCACAGTGCCTCCAAATCGAAAGGTCTTCGATCAGTGCGTCCTACTTGATGGGATTTGCGGTGCCAAGACTTGGATATTAGGTTCGACTTGTTCCAAAATTTAAAAAGTCGCTCAACCGACTATGGAGAGGGCTATGCTAGGTGTATCTCTGGGGACCGCATCAAAATGACGGATCCGTCAGTGAACCCAGAGTTCCGGTTTGGCCCCGGATTAAGTAAGTTAAGTGGGTGGGACGGTCATATATGCCCGCAGAACCGACGACCGCTGGGTGGGAAGTTTCCTGGAGTGGGCCACTGAGGCCCGGTAAAGTATGGACGCCCTGCGGCAAGATGGAGGACGACATTCGCAAAGTGGCTGGTGTGGGCTAGATGAGAATAGCCGAATATCGGAAGCGGCGTGAATTAAGGGAGGCCTATGTCCAGCAGTGGACTGACACAGGTTGATAATGATGATGATGCTGATGATGAGGAGAAAATTGTAATTGACTGCAGTCAAAGTTGCCTCAGCTCTTTTATGGCATCTAAAAGACGTTTTTAAACATCACACAGATAACATAAAACTGTAAACAGAATTTTATTTAGCTTTTAATGTAATCCTTTAGCGTACTCTACTAGTAATACAATATAATTATAATCACTCGAGCAACGTTAAATACTAAAGTCGGTGCCAACTACAATAAAATTGATAAAGCTCACTTACCTGTTCTTAGCTTGATGAAAATAACGCCTAGTAAACGTACGGCCATTATTCTAATTGCATATAAAATAGATTGCAATTGATGAATGCCTACATAAGGCTCATATTTATATATTTATTTATCGCAAGTTAATGAAGTTTAGGCTGCAACTTTCTTTTGCCAAGTTTTTAAGATTTTTTCGGAAACATTACTGAACGGGTGACGCTGCAGGCCTGTGCGTAATAAACAAATAAATATCTTAGGACAATAACACAACACCTCTTGTCAATTATATGTCATTAAAACAACAAACCCGCTAGCGCAATAGTCACTAACCATTACGCCAAGCAGGTCGTCTAGGAAAAGTTTTTCGTATATAAACTTACTCATTAAAAGATTCGCTTTGCACCGTGCCATTAATTTGTTTTAACGGTAATTTAATAATTGCAACCGCTTACATAATAATCATTTAATATTGCTACGTATGTATAGTTTATGTAGGTCTTCATTTATTAACAGTAATTGGCATTTCATATCGTAATCCAAAGTTAAATTATTATTTTTTTTTTTTTAAATATAAGTATTGTTACTCATATTTTATACAGGGTGTCCCATTTAGAATGGATAATCCTTGAGCGCCATAAGCACACCGACACTCGAAAAAAATACACAAGAAAAAATTCCAACTAGTACTCAAGTTATGATTTTTTAAACGTAAATCCATTTTTATGATGTTATAGTCAATTTATGTACTGTGACTTAAATTAATGAATTTACTTACGTTTTGGTGTTATATTACTCCTCCTAGACTATACTATTACAAAGTAATAAATAACATGAGTATCTATTGTACTTTTTAACAAATATATCAATTTTAATTTTAGTATGAAATTTGATCACAAAATAATTTTGACAAGTTTGAGAGTGTTTCATGTAAAAAAGTATGGAAACCAAGTGGCCAAGTATTAAAAATGCTGCAGTTAATACAGTTTACAAAATGGTATAATACATCATTTTATCTAATACTATTACGAACTTATTGCTATTGAGATGCAAAAGGGTAAATACGACTAAAAAGAAACGATAAATATATTATTAAATTTTAATAAAAAATTGCAGGTGTACATAAAACAATCTTTATTTATAACAGGTGTTCAAATTGTCTGCCACCGACTCTAATACACGCTCTACATCTTCTAATAAAGGCTCTACTAAGAAAGCGTAGAGCGTCGTTCATTTATTTTTGAAGCGGCCTCTTGAACACGGCTGCGTAATTCCTCAAATTTGAAATCGTTTTCGAGTACACCTCTTCCTTTAAGCACTTCAGTAAAAAGTCAAGAGGGTTTAAATCTGGGGATCGAGGAGGCCACAAAATGGGACCCAAACGACCAATCCATTTATTTGGATATGTGGCATTTAAATAAGAACGGACGTTTGCACCATAATGTCGGACAGCCATCATTCTGTAGCCAATGGGATTCCCTTATCTCCTCAGGCACTTCTCCCAATAAGGTTGGGAGATCATTTTATAAAAGTTTAAGTAACTTTGGAAGATAAATTTCCGCAGTTCGAAAGGACCAATAACTATCCATTTAATATACCAGTCCAATAATTTATTTTGAACTGGTGCGACTCTCTTCTCGCATTAGATTTGGATTTGAGAGTTGCCAGCTGTGCAGATTATGCTATTAAGTATCCGTCTTTTTTAATGTAGATTCGTCGCTCCATAGAATTTTTTCAAAGAATTGTGGATTTTCTTCTATTTTGTCAAGCATTTGTCGACAAAAAACAATCTTGCATAGGTAATCTCTCAGGTTGCAGAGCTTGGACGCGTCTAATATGGTAAGGATGATATTTATTTATTTTCAGTGCACGGTGCACGGTCGTTTTGGGATTCCGTGCGACGTGATATTGCTTTGTAAGAGGTAGATGGGTCTTGCTGAATTTCATCAAGCACAACTATCTTGAGTATTAATATTCACTTGTCTTCCGGACTCGTATTCCACCAATGCCGCTGCCAGGTATTCTGCCATCCGAATAACAACTGTGGACTCTGATGAAAACACGGTAATCTGGATGACGCGCATTAGGGTACCTTTCCTATAAAAGGGCTGCAGCGGCACTTGCGTTGCCCCCACTCACCATAGATGAAGTGCATATTGGCGTATTCTTGTGCCGTGTATTGAATGCGTGGCATTTTGATTCACAGAATCAGTCAGATACAAGCCAAGGCGTCGTAAGAATACTCAAACAAAGTCCAAATCAGTAAGCAAAACGGGTAGTCCAATAAAGTAGCCAGAAGTCGTCGTTATAACACTGATTCAAACTCACGGAGAAATGAGAAAGGAATGCACACATGCGTTACCGAACAAGTCGAGAGACGTACTAAGTAAATGTCTTTGCTATGTGCCTGAAACCGATCCGATGATGACCAAACCGGTCTACAGTGTAAAATGTTTGAACATAGTACTCTCCTCTCACTCACTCATACTCTACGAAATCAACCTATCCTTGTCTCGTGTAAACAAAAATGGACGGCTTGGGCCACGCTCAGGTAGTAAATAGTATTGTTACACCGTCCCTAGTGCAATAAAAGTGACCCTTTTGTTACTGTTTAAGACTAGGTAATTGTTTTTCAATTTTCGTCTTAGTTACCCTTTTGCATCTCAATAGCAATAAGTTCGTAATAGTATTAGATAAAATGATGTATTATACCATTTTGTAAACTGTATTAACTGCGCATTTTTTAAATACTTGGCCACTTGGTTTCATATTTTTTACATGAAACACTCTCAAACTTTGTCAAAATTATTTTGTGATCAAATTTCATACTAAAATTAAATTGATATATTTTGTTAAAAAAGTACAATAGATACTCATGTTATTTATTACTTTTGTAATAGTATAGTCTGTGAGGAGTAATATAACACCAAAACGTAAGCAAATTCATTAATTTGGCGTCGCTGTGCACATAAATGACAATAACATCATAAAAATGGATTTACGTTTAAAAAATCATGACTTGAGTACCAGTTGGAATTTTTTTTTGTATTTTTTCGAGTGCCGGGTAGCTGTGCTTTTGCGGCGCTCAAGGATTATCCATTCTAAATGGGACACCCTGTATATACTCGTATATTATGTGGTAAATTTATACAGCTGTAAACAAAGTAAATATTTCTACGAAATCCAAAACTGACAACAATAAATAAATAATAGAAAATTTCTGTATACTTAAAAATAAATAAAGATTCACGTAAAAATCAATCACATAAACGATTTGCAGAACCACAGATACATTTAAGCCCTGTATTGTTATCTTCGTTATTTAATTCATTACATTTGATATAGTTTTTGTAGGGCCTGGTTTCCCTGGAGCTTAATAGAACCCTAGAATATTTTATAGTTAGCTAGCACTTTTAAACGCAAACTAATTGTTAGCTATAGATTAAAAGAACTTAAAATTCCTGCATGAGGTATGTTATGCATCTCTTCTTAATAAGACTGGTGGCGGAATGACAAAAGAGCGTAATTAAATCCTCATTTGAGGTATCCATTTACAACCCTATGGAAAGGTAAGATAACTGAAAGATGGATTTATTGAAATTGAAATAGTTTAAGCCTTAATTTATGTCGTATTTTGATACGACCTATTTCTTTATATCAGATCGACTCTATTGCTGACTACACTTGGAGACCAGACCTGGTTGTTATTTAACGACTTACTTGCGAACTGGAAACATTCAATAATATTCAATGTTTTTTATTAGTTGGGAATTTAAAATAAAATTAAAAAATTACTATAATGACAGACTTCATGTTTTAAAGAATAACTTAAAAAATAGTCAACAGCTGTAAGGGGTTAAAATAATATCTCGTTTAAATACGAGGTTCTTCTGACATTTGTAACATCATTTTCATGCGCTATCCAAGGGTTCATAATTAGAATCTTTACATTGCAAATAACTAATTTTAATGCGACAAAGTCGTATATCGACTAAATAATCTTAAATCATTGTAAAAAAAGGTTGTTTCATTAATTCATTCAACATAAATTCAAATTCATACATTCAGTATCTGAAAAAAAAGAGAAGAAAGCTAAACAAACAAGAAAGTGGAATTTTCTTAAAACATTTGCATGCGATGCTGTGCACATTTTAAAATTGCTGTAAAATCATAAAAGAAAGGTTACTTTTTATATTTCCTTTTAAACGCACTTAAGCCTTCGGGTTAAACAAACGATAGTAATTAAAGAATTATTAACTTTAACTGTTTGTCTTTAAAAACAATATCACATCATTAGCCTCTGTTAGTCCACTGCTGGACATAGGCCTCCCCTAAAGCACGCCTCCTCTAGGCGTAGTTGTGTTGAGTTGTTGTAGATTTGGGGGTTTTGGACCATATCCCACCACGCTTTTCCGATGTGGGTTGGTCGGTAGACCAACTTTTTATATGTTCATCCGACGCATAGATCATCTTACTTTACAGACAATTGGGTGATAGGCCAAAATTTCCCTGACCAACTAAGAAACAACAATTAAACTTTGTTTAGTCCCCGCAAAATTTTCGAACTTTGGAAAGCACACGCCCGTACCATTAAGCTACGGAGGCATTAACAATATAGCAAAGTTTCATTTAAATAACACTGTGTATATATCGTTTTTTTTGCATGAACATATCTTTAAAAAACTATTTAAACTTTCAAATATACGAAACAAACTTTATACTTTTGTAATCGCAGCAATACATTTTTTTTCTAGTATGGACAAGTCAATCGGCATCGGTACACAAACAGACTGACTTTTACTTAAATATCACATGGCTCAGGGTTACAGGATATAACAGATTGATTGACGCGCAACATTTCCTCGCATAGTCCCAGTAAAAAGGTGCCTTGTCATCAATACAGCGGCCCCCTTCTGTCACCGACTTATACATATAAATTCTTCATGATATTTATCTACGCTTTATCAGATAAATAAATTCAGTTTTTACTAAAGTTATTGGCGATTGATTATTTTAAATTGAAAGGTTAAATTTTAAATACTTTTCTAACAAATACGGACTACAATGAGAATGTAAACGGTTATTTTTCAAACGTCAATAAGTCGTGTTTTTATAAGAGGGTAAAAATATTAAAAAATCTAATAACTTTTACAACATATGAGTGTATTATGGTGAGTATTCACTCACCTATTGATAGTCAAAACGCTACCGCCGGTTCGGAAAAGGTCGCTGAGAAGAACGAGTGAAATAGAATCAGAGAGACTTTATTTGGTACTTTAAGAATAAAATTAAAACAGTAAATAAAGAAGTACAGGTATAAAATGCCGAGCATTTCATTACCAGAGTGTGTAATCATTTAAATACTCATTTACATAATAATAACCTTTAACACACAAAAGTTCCTTGACAACTTTTTTAAATTTATTAATGGTTAAAGTTTGAACCATTAAAGATTAAGATATTCTTGGCTGCTGAAAGAATTGGTCTATACTTGTTCCTAGTATTTATATGATATGCATTACAATGTTTTGAAAAGCGTTGGCAAAAGACTTTGTAGTTAGTGTTTGGCCCGATGATGACGAGACAATGTTGAAAAAATAAATGTAAATAGTTTATTTTTTTTTACTTTTTAAAAGATCTTCATAAACAACCTTTTTATACTCAAAACGGTGAATGATACTAATAGATTTGATTTGTTACATACCTTTTAGTTCTTTAAACTTGAAATTAAAGCCCATGCCAGTCTCTTTACATGAATTTAAATTTAATTTTCTCAGACTCAAAGGATCGGCGTTTTCGGCGACATCGAATTCGATGAAACAGATAAATACTGTTCATTACGTAAACGAAATTCAATTAAAGAAACAACAAACTCACTGAAGAAAAACACGCGTAAGACTTAAAAAGTCCTTTCATTAGCTTTTAATGTATCAGGAGACAAAGAAAACCTATTTCAACGGAAGTCGAAATATAATCAATCGCAGGACAGGCATGCAAAGAGGAGCACAGTCCTCTTTGCATAAAACTGTCCTGCGATTATGGCCTCCGTATTTTTAAATCTAATCTTAAACACGTAAATGTTCCTTGGTAACGTATTTAATATTTTAATGTTTAAATTTTTAACACTTTACCAGATTTTTTACTAATCGCAAATGGTTTTTTAGATGACTTCTACATTTATTTGATTTATTTCATTTTATTTGGACATATTTTACCATATTAAATCGGATTTTTACGTTAAATCATACATTTACTTCCAACGTTTTGGACTTTCCAGCATCCATGATCATGGGCAGTCTAAGATGGGATATATCTATATCTTAATGTGTTTGGAATAACCGTAAGGATTTTTTATTTGATATTTGACACATCTTTCTATTTTTTAAATTTTTAACATCGTTTTGGTATAAATTATTAATTTTGTCTTGCGACGTCGTATGTTTTATATCATTGGGTTTAATTTTTGAAATTATTGGATCCTACCAACCATCATCTCGATTAAAATTAGGATATTTTATCAATTACAAGTAATATTAAAATTAATACGATAAATATCTCATAGTCTTTAATTCATTTTACATCTTTAAGCTTACATAAATTTGCTGCAACCCTTATACAGAACGTCGAGAAGACATTGTCTAGTCTAGTGTTAACGTGCCAAGGCATAATCACATGTGACCAAGAGTCTCTACTACGGTAAATTCGCGACATAACCTAGACATGGTTCAACGAGCATTTCGTACGCGAATTCAAACAACAGCACGGTGAATCCCGCGATGTAATGCGATCAACTATTCAACTGCTGCTCTCAATTGTGGCCAAAGAGCGCCAAATATAATTCAACTGCTGTCATTAGCTACACCATGTTCACATTGTATCCATTGCTTCGTTTACGATGAGCGTGCTCACGGCCATAGTTCTTTGATTCAGTCAATCTAGACTCGAAATTGATGGAGACAGAGTAACCAGTGGCAACGCAGGAGCGACATAAGGTAGTTAACGTAATTAATTGTCATCGAGATTTCAATCACTGAGTGACAGTCAACACAATAAGGACGCCACTTCATTGTAATGGGTTATTTAATTTGCATTAAATCTAAGTGGAATTTCTTACAAGGCAAAATTTTCCAAATAAAGGATATATTGACAACGAAAAATGTAATATATGTTAACTGAATATATTTTTTTAAATTTATATCATGTACTATATATAAGAACGATTTGAATTATTTCATTTTCATTTACAATAACAACTTTTGAGCTTAAGCTTTAAATTAAATATATGTATATTAACAGTTAGTTATATTTCTTTAATTTTAGTAGCATTTTTATGGTGGTGATTCCCTGCATAACGATATTATAATCCGTAAAAGGAACGAACGCGTTTTCGACTATACTATCCATATCACCATTAGTTCTGTAATTACATAACATGTCGAAAGTTTAAAGAATGAAACTTTTAATCCATATTATAATATTCTAAATACAAAAGTAACTCTAAAGCGTCGAAGATAAATCCATGAAACACTCCTCTCGGACGTGCCTCTTATCCCATGCGGTGATGTGCAAGAATTATATAGATATTAATACTACTTATGTGCAAGTATTATTATTAGTACTAACCGTTACCCGGTAACGGGTAACGTAGTACTAATATAATATTCTTGATGCATTATGTTTGTAATAACTGTTGAAAACAATATTATGGTCTTGATTTTTTTATTGGCGTACTATCAAAATATTTTTAAAAATTAATTATGTTAAAGTCAAATATAAAACAAGATGATAAAAAGAAATTTTCATTAATTAAAGTTAAAAGACATACACTAAACCAATAAGAATTACAATACAATACAGTTCTGTTTGCGACAACGTAGCATTACATAAATAAAGCTTTATTATTCCGGCGCCATTTTATAAGTACGACACAGGAAGTTGTTTTTTTCAAATACGAAGATAGCAAATAAAAATATAAAACTGTAATTTACATTACAAAAAAAAAGATTCTTCGTCGGCAGCTCTTTCCATACTTAAAAATATTTTTCCTAATTTCAGTCAGAGCGATGCCCCTACTAAATGCGTCTTCTGACTTGGTCATAAATACGAGTCGCATTGTGCGGAATTTAAAACGTGTATGTACGTAGAAATGGTTAAAGGAAGCACTTATTGGGGTCGACGTTGCTCTAAATTCTGTATATAAATATTTTTGTTTTATAAGAAATAGATATATAATAATCTTATGGGAAGTATAAAAACAGAAGGTATCTCTCATTTGAATAAACCTTCTCCTGTAAGAACAGGTTTAAATTAAAAGCAAGTTTTTAATATATATTATTAAAAAACAAAATATTTTTTTGTTATTGTAAGACATTTTCAATGAAATGAAATTGAAATTGAAGATGACTTAAAATAACTTTAAAAATGTGTCAAATTGTATAATCCGAATGGTTCCTTAAAACGGAGCATCAATGCTATCATTGCAATTTCGTGCTTCCTTGTGTCATTTTTAGTACTTTGATATGGAACAGTTATATACTTTGGTAAAAAGTTAGTTTAGTTTGTTCAGTTATTAAATAAAGCTAAAAAACTGTTAAAATAATGTTTCTATGAAGGTAAGTTAATAATGATCGTACTTCGAATTTAAATAACGGCCTACTTACATGCTTTCAATAAATAAAGTTTAACCAATGTTCGAACAGAGAGGACGTATGTGGATGTGAAAGGCTGTAGAAATATTATTCAGAATCAACAAATATCCCAAATATATTTGAAGAGGCACTGAACGAAGGAAGAATAAAAACTAACTATAAACTGTTTTCTATTACAGTCGTGGTAAAAAATGTGTAACAAAATAATATTTGACATTAACAAAAAAATAATATAAACTGAGATACAATCTATTAGTAAGATATTATCACTAGTCTAGTGACTATTACATGTTACTCATCATTTGTAAAACGTTAAGATAGTTCTGAAAGAAACTTTTATGTTAATCGACATTAACATAATTTAAAAATAACTTACTGTAAAATGCTTGTCCGCTAAAAGTAAACACGTTGTTGTCTATTCTTATAGTATGCTAGCAAACCCTGCCACGAGCTTTTTGCGGGTACGATTTATTTATTTTACTTTGTAAAGACAATTTAAAGGCTTAATATAAACTGAAAGAAAATATCAGTCATGAAGACCACCATGTTGTATTAAATAAATGTCATTTGTAAAAAAAACAGTGACCTCGATGATGCTACCGTTACACTTAATTAAAAAATAACACTGGTATAAAAATTTATTACATAATTTTAACGTTTTAGTTGCATGGTTCTTAAAAAACCAAGAAGTAAAGTTGATTACATGCGTCGTCAAGCGTAAGAAAACAACTATCGTATATAATAATAAATAACGAATATTTAATGTTGGTACCTGCAATCGTATCCGCAATTGAGTATGTCATCGAAATATTTCGTTTATATAGGATATAACATCACTTTTTTTTTTTATTTTTTTCCATTAGCCAGCTATTTTATTCATATTTTTTTTTATTTAATGGCCTGGCATAAAATAACGCCGTTATGAAGTTGCATTTTTGTTTTTAACGATAGATAACAATTATTATAAAATAACTAGCTGTGTTAATGTCGGAATGTCGACGTGAAACGACGTATTATTCGCAGATTCGGACTATCGATCCCTTTTATTGTCTCACAGAGGCTGATAGGACACAGCCACTGTCCCAATCATGATGATATTAAACCTGATTGAGCCTTATGCCATGTTCGTGGAACATTGGGTGGTTGTCTTGAGATGTGATTTAGTTATTATTGTAAATAATTAAGGTACAATTATTAATAATTCTAATTCATTCTGTTTCTATTTGTTTTGAAACTTTTGATTTAAATGTTAGCATTTGTACGTTATAATTTTATACAAAATTCGGATGATATTTGTTATGTAATTAGCTTGAATAGATGATATAAAGAAACTTGAATCTTTAAAATATGTTGTACAGGGTTTTATCACCATATATTTTTAGAACTACTAGAAGATATACATAATTGTACAAAACAAGGTATATTGTTGTAATTATAATGAGACCAAAATAGGTTTAGTTTCGTAATTGGTATCGCTTTGATATGACATTAGATATTACAGACACGACTAGTCAATATAACAATTTCTAATGTCTAATATTTGATATCAATGATTAAAACCAATAAAAAACAACACGTGTACAAAAAAAAACTTTTAAGGATATAATGTGAATTACTATTGTAAAAAAACACCACGCGGGTAAAACCCATGGCGAAGGTAGTCAAATTAAATAGCTAATTTAGGTGCTTAATATACCGTAGAAAAAAATAAACTTCAATGGACAAATAATTTGAAGGCCAAATTTAAAACTAAAATGGTTTGTTTATTTAATTTTAATGAATGTAAAAGTGAAAGGGTGAAAGTTAGATGTAAATTTTAAAAGAAATTCAACAAGTTTAGTATTTTATAGAGATATTTAGGAGACACAAATGGTCTGCATGATTTTTAAATCTGATTTAAATAACAAACAGCCAGGTTAGAGGAAGGGCAAAACTTACAGATTTTATTTTTTTTTGAGAGAATTACTAATTAAAAACTATACTGTAATGACTGTTATTGAATTTATTTAAGAGTTGTGCCATGTTAAAGTAATAAACTTAGTAGAAATGGATTTTAATATACTCAATGTAGAGTACTGATATATGTTGCGGAAACATTGTTTATATTGAAAATTTTAAGCATGGCACTCAAATGGCACACCTAATACTTGCAGTTACGAGTGTATTGTAATTTAAAAAGTTACAGTTCTTGCTACCAAGACTTCTTGGCATACACTCCAGTCCATCCAAGATCCCTACCTTGATACAGTTTAATTTATTTTAATTTCAATTATTTATATTACCTATTCGTTAGGAAGCATTAATGATAAAAGTCATTAAATAACCTATGATGATCATTGGTGCATAAGCTAAGAATAAACACTTATTTTTGCACACGATATAAGTCAATTTATCCGCCCAATATTTCTTATACTACCTAGAAGGTTATTTTCTAAAATGTAGGTACTTTGTAAACGTTTGAGACTAATTTGTAAGTTATATTTCACCGTCATATCTGGATTCAGTCCTTTATCTCCTTCATTATTTACGGTGTCCGCAACTGCCGCCGGCGAGAGCTAGTTAAAATGCAAATTTGTACTTACTTTGTCTTGCAAGCATTTGCTCTTTATGTTCGTAACTTCTGGTACTATTTTTCGGCTTTTTAAATAATGTTTTTTCTAAATGTTATTACGTAGAAACCTTGACGTTTGTTTAAAATATAAACATTCTTCTATTCTTTTGTTTTTAAGAATTGGAGATTATTTGAAAAATGTTATACAGTTTAAACATTTGAAAAAGTTATAATCAATACATCGAAAAGTTTTTTTGGATGTTATATTTAAAGGGAATTTAAGAATAAAAAAAACTACAGTTTTGTCTTGTTTTTACAAGTAAAGCTTTTTGGGAAATATTCCCCTGCATGAAACATTTAAATCACGATCAGAATGAATATTCTTTAATGCACAATTCAACAAGTCCTGTTATTCATTTGTATTGCAAATATCATTTTCAAACCAATTAAATTGTAAGACTAACAGATGCTATAAATAGATGAAGAACGTCATTGAAGTGTAATATAATAGAAGTCTTTTTTAAGGAAATACATTTTTAAACGTTTTTTACATGGCATAATGCAGTTAATCAAAATTTATAGGCAAACAAATTATATTATCCTTTTCTATTTTAATTTGATAATATTTTCAAAAATTGTAAAGTATTGCTTCGGAGTACACAGACGTACCTTTTGCACACGTGTACGCGTAAAACTGGCGCATTCCTACTTCCCTACCTCGAATATACTAGTAAATTCATTTACAACAGAAAAGTAAGTCTATACATTTATCAGTTATCTAGTTTACATAGTACAAGTTATGCTTAGTTTAGGACAAGATCATGGTGTGTGCATGTTTGTCAGAGGCGGAATACCGAGACAACATATATCTATAAACAGCGGAACATACGTTCCGAATCATTCTTTTTTTAGAATGTCGGTCTCAAACATATAAACTAAACTGCATTCAACTGAATCATCTCACTTTTAATTGTCCTAACCAACCAAAACATCGATAACAATTATATTACTTAACTATTAAATATTTCAAACACTTTTAACGTTGTTGCCCCGCGGGATTCAAAACGAACTCCGGTTTATAAAGCAAGGGCCAATACTGCTAGGAAACGGTAGTGGTAAACAGAGGGCTTAGTGCCCTTCAAGATTGAACACTTAAGTGTTAGCGTACTACCACCTTAATCAATAAACGCTTCTTGAAAGTTTAAAGCTATAAGTGACCTTTAGTGTTTTTTTTTTTCAGCTAAGAATGTTAAGTGAAGACGGTTAAAAGGTTTAATAACATAATATTTTTACAAACATACACTTATTTGTTATTGCTTCTTAATGAAACATATCAAAAACTACGAAAATTTAATTATTTAGAGGTAAAATATTGCAACGTAAAGCGTGCTAGCGTTAGTCAATTTCCTGTCAAAGCTACGGTGCATTTTTGAAAATTATAGAGGGTGTTTACATTTTTACATATACATGTGTGAGTGTCAAAACTTTAATGCTTTGATTTTCACTCCTTGGCCCAAAAATGACAAACCTGCTATTAATTACACACAACTAACAAAGAGAAATTAAATAAATTTTATATTTGATAATTTAAAAAATTAAGGTACTCGGAGATAAATTCACTTACAAGAATTAATAAAATTTTATTATTTGTGATAAACACACGGTATTTTATCAATTATATTTATTACACAAGTTATTAATTTGTGTTTTTATTAATTGTTTTGTAATTTTAACTGCCTCCGTATCCGAGTTGTAGGGGCGTGTGATTTAGAAACCGGGTTTGTAATCCTGCGGGGTAACAACAAATTTTCATTGTAGTTTCTTAGTTAGTTCGGGCAATTTGGGATAATCAACCAAATGTCTGAAAAGTAAGATGATCCAGCATTGCCTTATTTCACTCACCTCGCATTGGACCAGCGTGGTGGGATACGGTCCAAAAGCCCCCTTATGGAAAAAGCGTGGAGTAGAGGAGGCCTATGTCCAGCTGTGGACTAACACAGGCTGATGATGATGATGAATTTTAATTACCTTTATTTATTTGCAATAGTAGTAAACTTTGGCTATTATACACTTACAAATGGAAACCGCTTGGCTAAGAGAACTGCTCAATGGCTATATATATAGATATATATATATATACACATAAGTATTATATTTAAAACCAAATAAACAACAAAAAAGAACAGTAGCAATGATGATGAATGATTTTTTTATAAGACACGGAATAGGAAGGCGCCGAATCGTCACATTAACACCGACGATTTTATTACTTCTCTCGTCTTACATCTTTAATTTGGTTAAAAATTATGTAGTCGTTATTTATACGAGAGAAACTCTAGAGGCTTGTTACTTATTATACTTCGCATTTTATAGACAAAGAATTTAATCCTATTTATGAATCCCCAATTCGTAATAGATATTTTGTAATTTATTTTTAAGTTACAAGTTAACTAATTTTTGGATAATTATTTCTATTGATTGCGCGAATATTATACATTATTAAATAAAATTACTTTACGGATTTTATCGCGTTAATTTTACATTTTAAATTCCTGACGTTTCGAACACTTTCCAGCGGCCGTGGTCACGGGTAGACTGAGATGTCATGCGTCTTCTTGCCAGTGCTGAAGCGGGGTTTCCAGATCTTAATTTTTTATGAATTATTTTAATCTGTACTCGACCTATGCAAAATGAACTGATTTTATCTGTACAGCCGGCAGTGGTATTATGCTTGGGTTTAAATTTTAATTTATTAATTATGGGATCCCAAGCAGGTGGTAGCCTTCGTTACTCCAAGTTACATCAGCTGTGAAGTCCCGTCAAAATCGGACATTTTAGAGATTAGCTAGAACAAACAGACATAAGTTTTAGATAGATAGACGAAATTTAAAACTATTGTTTTGTATATATGACAATGAACTCTTTTCAAAATTCCTGTTTTAATATTTCAAACAGTCACAAAATTTTTCTCAATCTCAATCTAAAGACAATTTTATTTATTTATATAGACATGGAAGTAATTAAACGTGTTTTACGTTTAATCACTAAGCAGTTCTTTTTAACAAGGTTAGGATTCGCGTGAACTACGAAATATTTTTCATTAAACGTTGTTTTTCTTAAGAAGAGGAAAAAGTAAATTAAATATGTGATAAATGTTTTTGTCCCCATTTCATTCTACTAACTTAGCCGTGTGCTATTAACATTGGTTTTAGTCTAGCTCCGAAAAGTTTAATATTTATCGCTGCTAACGTTCTGCCAAAACATAGATAATGTACAGGTAGAGTAATAGCTTGAGTCTAAAACGTATTTTGTTACAAAACTCTTTTACTCTAGACCTATCACATATCTTTATATATGTACCAAATTCTTTTAAATACTTTTTAAAAATATTACTTAAAAACAAGAATTGCTAGTTATATTATGCTTCCGTCATAAATTTGACCTAAAGATAGAATTTTGTCAAATAAAGTGTTTTATTAATTGATGTTATAAACCACATATTTATATATATATTTTCATCATTATAAGTATTTCCTTTATATTAGTGCACCTACCAAAAAAAAAGAACAAACGAGGCTCTAAAACAAACGAGGTTTGGGAACCACCCACCAACCCGCATTGGACCAGCGTGGGGGTATACGGTCCAAAACCCCAAAGGGAGAGACGAAACGCCCCGGCCCCAGTTCCCGGTAGCCTTTTTCCGGCCAATGGCGGCCACGGTAACGGCAGGGCGGGGTGCAATCCCGGAGAAGGGCCGCCAAAACAAACCGACCATCGCGACATACAACGGACGCCCACGGCTAGATTCTATTTCCCAACTGGAAGAGGAACGAGGGGCATAAGATGGACGTTTGGGATTGAGGAAGTCCAGAGAGGGCGAGGATACCAACCCCAGAGTCGGGCCATCTTCTGTACTTCAGGCAGGAGAAAAATCCACCAGGGTGAGCGGGTTCCTGTCAATAAACCCTTACTGGATTAAGTATCCGGTGTTGGGAGGGCGTACCTGGATAAAGTGACCAAAGGTACACCCTGAAAATTATCCAAGGACGCACCAACGTGTCAACGGGATGATGTCGAAGATATAAAACTCAAATTAAAAAACCAATACTCAACGTTGTCATGGGGGATTTCACCCAAAGTAGGAGCAGGCAAGCAACGATGCTAGGATCATATGGCTAGGGACAGAAATCATAGGGGCAAAATTGTCAATTTGATAGGGCCGCAAGAACCTTTCTTAAGAAACAGCCCAAGGAAATGGACGTGGCAGAGCCTGATATATGACCAAAAATAGAAGACTTATTATATCGGACAAAAGCGCATATTCAGGATGTCTCAGTGATCACGGTTCAAGACCGAAGTGATCACCGACTTTAAGAGGCACCCTGAATATGATTTGAAGCTGAAGGTCCCGATTGATGAAGTTGGCCCGGCCTAATCTGTCCAGCCTTCATTGATCCTGGCAAATTTGATCAATCTGAAAATCGACGCCTTGGAAAATAAACGAGGGAACGTTGACGAGGAACCGATCGAGTGGAGAAACTTCGGGACGAGGGTGCCAAACCTGCGGATCGACGAGGGCAAAAGCTAAACTTTGGGAAACACTGGACCATGGCAAAGGAGGAATGATCCGACGCACTTGTTAGAACAGGGTTCTAACAAGACCATCTCCGTTGGGACCCCTCTCCAATACGCCCTCTCAAGAGTATTGAGAAAAACCTTCCAAAGTCTGTACAACAGCTTAAGAATACTAACGAAGGACAAAGAGAACGGAGAAGTCGTCGCTCGAGACCAGAGGTTCTCTCGGAGGTTCAAAGCTTTACAGCCAGTTATAGGTCGATCGGCACACCCGAGCCGGATGGAAGGGATTGCACTCTTACCCGCATGTGCGGAGGATCTTCCAAATGGCCAGACAAATGAGGGGGTCGAAATTAAATGGAAAAGCCCCGGGAGGACGAGTCACGAGGAGCTTTGCCGCTGGTAAACTGGTGCTGAAAGATTGTCGTCTTTAACCTGCCCTTGTCTCCGGGAACCCTGAGGATGGCATAGGGTTTGGTCGATTTTCCAAAAACTATTTATGAATCCCCAATTCTTAATAGATATTTTTGTAATTTATTTTTAAGTTACAAGTTAACTAATTTTCGGATGTCCATACATATAAATAAAATGGGAGAATCTGTTTTTAATATCAAAATATTGGTTTTTAAATAATTACTTTGTGATATATAACCGATATATAAAACGGTACTATATATTTTTTTTAAATTTTCTGTCTATTCTATTCGTTATCTGACTATTCGTTTTGGCTAATGTCTAGAATGGCTGGTCCGTTTATGATGGGATTTTCACTGGAAGATAGTTGAAGTATCAACTTAGGCTTCTTTTTTTAGAAAAATAATATATTTTTTTATAGGTAATTATTATCATGCGAATAAAGTCGCGGAGCAACAGCTGGTTAACAAAATAAAGAAGTAAATCTCCGGTGTGACGTATGGGGGTTATAAACATTTTACGTAAATTAGCTTTGATACTTAGGAGTTGTTTATGATTATTGAGGAAAATATAACGTGAAATGTATTATAATTCTAACGGTATTGGTTTAATAGACATAGTTTTGATGTAAGTTGGTAATAAGTTTTGTCTTCATATTAGCGGCCAAAACACGCTATTAAGATTATTTTTCTTGTTAATGCTCAGTAAAAACATAAAAATAACCCTATGTAGTATAATCAATGTACTTTTATCAACCGAATATAATTTGATTAGGATAACTTGTCAATAGTTAAAGTGTCTGTTTTACAAAACCTACTTTCGATTATCATGTCTTATAAATAGTATTCCTAAAGAATCAAGTTGATATTTGGTCTAAAAATAATGCTATAATTCCGTATAAGAACTAATTTTAGAAAAATTTACAATATTTACGCAACCCAACAAACTTTACTAAGTTATGTCACTCCATCATCATCATCATCATCAGCCTGTGATAGTCCACTGCTGGACATAGGCCTCCCTAATACTAATTGGGTGATCGGCCCAAATTGCCCTAACCAACTACGAAAGAACAACGAAAATTTATTCATTCTCCGCAGGATTCGAACCCACGACCTCCGGTTTCTAAAGCACACTCCCATACCACTAGGCTACGGAGGCAGTTAGCAGTACCTAGAAATATTCATATTTCTTCTATATCGCCAAAGCACTTAAGAATAGAATAATAATCAAATTTAGATTTTAACAACAACCTAAATTATTCACAATACACTTGTGGCAATAATATGGAAACGATAAAAGTTTCACATCTGTATCCTTAAGTTTCTGTAATTTCCAATATCCGGAATTGATCTAAACATCAAAAGTTCCCATTTGGACAAGGAAATCTTTGCATTTTATAAAGTTCCAAGTGGAGTCAATTATAGTTCTCGCATGCGATATTTCATACGGTCCTTTTCCTTTGTCCGCCGAAAATTGATTATAATTATTGTATTAGGATAATTATGACAGGACTTTATCGTAGATAAGCAGTCCATCCATGGCTCTGAATATTATTTTAATTTTTTTAGTAAAGATAGCTTTTAGTAGTGATAGAATATTATAAAACAGTCCCGTACTTTTAAAGCCCATGAAATTTTTTTACTATTTATATACTCTCGTATAAAATAAAAATATTTTCAGCCGTTTTTTAAATATTTGAAAATATAATGATTTAAAGATAAAAACATTTAAAACTAAAAAAGTGTGACGTGTGGTACCAATGATTTGAATTTTATGAACAATATGTTTCCGTTTCATGCCGAATAATAAAATAACTTACAACAATAACTTTTAGTGTACCATAATATTATTCTTAATATTAAATGATCTCTGATTCGGTATAATGAAGCCTAGAAATACGAGAAATATCAAACAACCTTTATTAAAATTTGTTTTAAATATGATGTCTAAAATTTCATTTAGATTGACCAAATATCAACCTGATTCTTGTCTTTACTCCCATCTACTTTTATCCTCAATAAATCTCTATTAAAGATATTTTAAGTTTGAGCAATGATATTAGCTCTTTTAAAACGATGACCAGTTTTTTTCTTTATTTAATTTAAATTTAGAATAAATTTGTCGCTGTTTCAATAATTCTTTTGTTTGACCCTATTGGAACGTATAAAATTATAAATCAATTTGCGGATAATTATATCCAGATTGTTTACTGCTAGTCACGGAGTAATTTGAAAAAAATAATTCATATTTGTTGAGTATTTATTTCTGTTAGTGTGGGTCAAATTCTTACAGTAATAAATGTTGTTGACTGTTCTACACCAGACTCTTCCATTGATTAAAACTTATTTCTTTTTTATTCAGAAGGTGCATGCTCGTTGTATTATAAGGGATTTTAACACCCAAGTCTTTGCTTCTTAATTAACTCTCCCTAATGATTCGTAAGCTTTGTGCATGTAATTTTTCACATAAAGTCTAGCTTATTTTTTGTTTTTCTGGTTATTTATTTATTTATTCTTCTTCACAAATAGTACAAAGGTGGACTTAATGCCATTGGCATTTCTCTCCCAGTCAACCTTGGGGTGGTGCAGAAATTAAAGGTGGGAAGGTGCATAAATTGAATGTATACAGAAAAGTCACATGACTGTAGTAAATATACCATAAAATAAATATAATATAATATGTAAAATACATAAATTAAATGAAAATACTATACACTTACACACAAATATACATAGTCATAAGTAAATAAAGATACATATAAATATAAATATATACAAAGTAATACATACATATATGTATACAATAGTTATATATGAAAATACATAAATAATTGACGAATTTACTGTTCTGACGACAAGTTTTTTAGAAGAAACCTTTGACTTTTCTTTTGAAAGTGATGAAACTTATGGCCACCCTGATTTTGAAAGGTAGCGAATTCCACAGAAGAATGGACTGAATAAAGAAAGAGGAATGCATGAAGTCAGAACGGTGAATGGGGCATTGAAGGAGGCGATGGTGCGTCGAGCGAAGTTCTTTGTTGCTGACTTCACAAAAATACTGAAAATAGGAGTTATATAAGACGGTGTTGTATATGAATTAAGGAAAGAATAAAGAGTGGTTGAGGCTCTCAACGACCGACGTTGGGAAGAGGTAACCACAAAAGTTGAGAACGGTATATAGAAACATGGTCAAATTTACGCAAATTAAAAACGAATCGAATGCAGTTATTCAGAAATTGGTCAAGTTTGTTGAGGATCTGCATTCAGGTCCAAAATAGCACACGTCACCATAGTCAATTAGGGAAGATCAAGGTCTGTACAAGCAGTTTTTTTGAGGAGGCAAAATGTTTTAACGCTACAAGCACGTAGGACACTTTTTACTACATAGCGATTGGATTCCAACTCAGCGTTGAGTCAAAATCAGGCCAAGATTTTTCACATCATGACTGAGTGGAATATTACAATTATTGAACGTTATTGAGAATCGTAGTAATATCAGTTTGCTCAAAGTGCTGGTCCAACCAAGATAGCTTGACATTTGGAAGGATTTACAGCCAAACCAGAAATTATCACACCTTTTAACCTGAAGTTAAGTCTTGGTTTAACATATGGATTAGCTTGAAAGTTTGTCAGCACGTTGTTAGCATATAATTGTAAGTCATTGGCGTAAAGATGATACGACATTGAAGGTCATAAAGGATAAAATTAATAAACAAAGAAAATAGGAGTGAGAAAGTATTCCGCCTAGGGTTACATTAACTAATTGCTGGCGCCTTGTAGATACGAGGAAAACCATTCAGCACTTCATTCGAGACCATTAAATGGGAGAGAATAGCGAGAAGATGTCATGACTGACGGCATTAAAGCGTTCGTAAAATCTATAAGAACCAAAACAGTAACCATGGTTGATTCCATGCCCGCCTTTATGTCGCCAGTCACTTTTAATAGGGCTGTAGTTTGCTGTGACGGGTCTGGAGCCTGATGCATTGGACTTATCAGCTTGTTACATGAATATGAAACAAGTAAGTTGTTTATTAACAAAAACTCGAGCACCTTAGAAAGGAAGGTCGTAAAATAGAGACAGGTCGAAAATGAGGAGTAAAGTGAAGATTAGAACACTTAGGAAGCGGCCGGACAAGAGCATTACGCCATAAGGATGGAAAGGATCCAGAATCTAGGAAAAGTTAACAATATGGGTAAGCAGAACAATAAAATCTAGGATGGAACAATCATACATCGGTTAATTTTTCACAACCAACTGCATTTGATTTAATGGAAGGATGGCATTTTGATCTCTTCAGAAGTAACTGGAGAAAATTTAAAAGGATCAAGCGAAGGTCGTCAAACCATTTAAATAGGAAATAGTATTACGCACCGTTAGATGATCAAAAGAGGAGTTGAGGTAAAATGGTGATTTAAATCATCTAAAGTAATTGCACTAGGAAGATTTGATATTCCGACTTACCAATACCAAAGTTCCAAGAACTTCCAGACATCGGCAGAGTTGATTTTTATGTTATCAAGAATATGTCGGCGTTTAGCGTTGCGTATCATCTGATTCAACGATTACGTGCTGCTTTATAGAGACCAGTTTTCGTCTTTACGTAATTTTTAAATTTACGGAACATGCGATCTCTACGTCTCATTGGCCTACGTATGCCAGCAGTTAGCTAAGGAGCTGTGACGACTCAATTTACGTTTAATGGGAACATGCACGTCGAATAACTTATTTGAATGGGTGTTGAAATTTGGGTCTTGTTGTCAGTTGTCACTCTTACGCACCAAACTCATTCGACTTTTCTAGCATTTCACGCAGTTTGTCAACATTCATCCTAGAAAAGACCGCACGTACAGAACCTTAGGTTTGGGATTAGGGGCTTTAGGATATGGCAGAAAGGAAAATTAAGTCGTGAAGAGAAAAACCAGGGGAGGATGTTGACCATGAATGGAAACCAAGGCAGGATTAGATGATAATGATATCGATATAATGTTTTGTATGGTCCAGGTCTTTTGGTTTATTGGAGGTACTTTTTGTTTATTTCAGCAGTTTACAGGAATATAATTCTATTTCAGAGAATAATTCTATAATCCAAAAAGTGCAACACTATTATTTTGTATTTGAAATTTCCTTTAACGTAAGCACGTTAATATAAAACATTTTTATATGAATCTTAAGATTATTTATCATTTTTATAACATTCTAATAACATATTATACAAATTAATTCCTATTTATAAACTATTAAACATTTTTTACTATACTAAAATGGATAAGTCACTTTCATAGATAATTGATAATAGAATTTATCATCATCATCATCATCAGCCTTGTTAGTCCACTGCTGGACATGGCCGATCTTCGGATATTCTCTATCCAGCCCACCCAGCCACTTTGCGAATGTCGTCACCCATCTTGCCGCAGGGCGTCCTACACTACGTTTGCCGAGCCTTCGGTCTCCACTCCAGTACTTTTCGACTTAGCGGTCGTCAGTTCTGCGCTTATAGACCGGCCCACTGCCACTTCAGCTTACTAATCCGTGGGCTATGTCTGTGATTTTGGTTCTCTGACGGATCACGTTATTTTGATGCGGTCCTTTAGAGATACAGTTTACCTAGGCAAACGCTCCAACTAGGTAGAAACAACTTTGGGGAGCCAAACAGAAGGATTCGGCTGGCTGGGCAGCTTTCGTAACCTTCGACGAGTTTTCGTCACCCATCCCAGTGCTCAAATCGAAAAGTCTTCGATCAGTGCGTCCTACCGTTTTGACGGTGCCGAGACTTGACACTCGGTTGCATTGGTCTACAAATTTAAAGTCACTCAGCGAGTATGGAGAGGGCTATGCTCGGAGTATCTCTGAGGACCGCATCAGAAATAATTTGTATTGTTACGTTAATTTTGAAAATAATTACTAAAACTGTTAAAATAAAATTTTGTCCAAAAATAAGTAAAAAAAAGATTGACATCTAATTTACGGCAATTTACGTCGCTTTACTAATAATCGTTAAGTGCCATGGATCTTTATGAATTTACGACTCATCTACCTAAAATACTTTAACTAAATTAAAACTATAATATTATTGAAAATTACTTTAACCAATCCATTGCAGTATTAAATTTTAACTCTCGACGTTTCGAACTTTCGCGCGGCTGTAGGCAATCTATAATGTAAGGTGTTAAAGTAAACGCGATAAATCATAAAAGTCTTATTATTCAATAATATTTCGCGTAATAAAGGCAAAAACATGGAAACTGTATATTCTAAATTACGCATACCTTAACTCTTGATGTACACTTACAATTTATTATTCTGCTTGGAGTTTAATTAAAGGAATAGTATTTGTCAAAAATAAGAGTTCTTTGAGTGTATTAATATTTAATTTAATAATAACGATAACATAAATATAAGTTTATAATACGCGCGATTTACCTGTCGTTTTTCTTTTATAGATTTAAAGGATCGAATATATTAATAAAAGAAATAGCACGGTTTCATAGAAAATTAGAAGAAAATTTATTTAACAAACAGTTCTAAGTTAAAGATACATACCATTAGTTTACTTTTAAGCTGCTTTACAGCCTAAAATTGACGTTTCTCGAGATTAAAACAATGCTATAATTAAGCGCTTAAATAATGCAAAAGTTGACCACAAACCGGTGATTAAGATTACAATCCATGTATTGTTGTTGCTTCCTGTTGAGATATCGTAGTATTGGCTAATCTACGAATAATGAAATGTTGTAATAGCTATGTTTCTTTGTAGCCTATTTTCAATACTTTAAAATCAATTATTAGCTTCTGTTTTACATTGTATATCGCTTAAGTAGCGAACAAACATATAATATTATGTATATCTATTTATAAAGTACCTTATTCTTTTGAAACTTTTTGGTGATAAAAATTTATTTAATATTTACTTAATTATTTTCTAGTTTAATAATTTCGGAAAGACTTTAGCAATTTTAACAAACAAGGTTCACAAAATGTTAATACGTTTTTGTTCACTCTGGTTCGCTACAAAAAAATGTAGTAAATAATTTTAGCTTATTGTAACATTGATGTACATGTAGTAACTTATATTGTACGTTCTATAACCTGTTATTTTAAGTTAGTATGATATAAAGAGCGAGGACACGACAAAGAACACGATCGCTCAGACTAGGAATCTTATAACATATTCGAAATCTATTAAGCAAAACCTCTCGCGTTAACGCCGTCTACAAATATCAAAGGATCAATAACTTAGATGAAATACGGCTATATAGGTAAATAAATCGCTGACAAATAATAAAGGTGTCAAGATGTACAAATAACAATTAGTACGTATTTTATTGCAGTAGTACGATAAGTTGTTACAAATATATTATGTATGGACAGCCAACAATAAAAATATTGATAAACAACCTTAAATTTCAAGAAGTGTAGAATAAAATAAAGATTCAAAAGTGATGTGTTATATGTGACACTAAAAGATATTATATTACCTAGAACAACAGAATGCCGAGAAAGCTCCAGAATGTTAAGAATAAAATTGAAATAAATACTATGTTATTTGCATAATATTTTTTGACATAATAATGCATCATAACGTAACGTAATTAGAACAAAATTATTTAAAACATTTTATGAACTTGCTGCTAATATTTTAAATTATTTCATATAAAAATACATTTTTAATTACAACTTCATGGTCGTAAATTTTATAAACATTACATAACTAAGCTTAACTCTCAGTCAGAAAAAAATTATATCCCACTGTTAAGAAACATATCTAACAGGGTTGTACATTGACTGTCGAGGGTGTTACTACAATCGAGATCCATTTTTGGCACAACCAACGTACATAGCTATTACAACATTTCATGTATTCGGTAGATTAGCCAATACTACGATATCTAACAGGGAAGCAACAACAACATACTTTTAGCAACATACATGGGATTGTAGTCTTAATCACCGGTTTGTGGTCAACTTTTTGCATAATTTGTTAAGCACTTAATTATAGCATTATTTTAACCTCGAGTAACGTCAATTTTAACGCGTGTAAAGCAGCTTAAAAGTAAACTAATGGTATGTATCTTTAACTTAGAACTGTTTGTTATAATATATTCGATTTTTTTAATAATATATTCGATCCTTTGAATTTTTAAAAGAAAAAACGATAGGTAAATCCCGCATGTATATAGGCTTATATTTATGTTATCGTTATTATTAAATTAAATATTAGTACACTCCAAAAGAACTCTACTTTTGCCAAAATACCATTCCTTTAATTAAACTCTAAGCAGTATAATAAATTGTAAGTGTACATCAAGTGTTTAATTGTATGCTAATGTAGAATATTATAGTTTTCATGTTTTTTGCCTTTTTTACGAAAAATATTATTGAATAATGAGACTTTTAAGGGAATTATCGCGTTTACTTTAACACCTTACATTATAGATTGCCTACAGCCACGGGAAAGTTCGAAACGTCGAGAGTTAAAATTTAATACGCAATGAATTCGGAAAAAGTAATTTTATTCAATAAAATTATAGTTTTAATTTCGTTAAGTATTTTAGGTAGATGAAGCTGTAAAATTCATAAAGACCCATGGCCATTTAACGATTATTAGTACAGCGACGTAGATTGCCCGTAAATTAAATGTCAATTCTTTTTACTAATTTTTGGACAAAATTTTATTTTAACAGTTTTAGTAATTATTTTCAAAATTTACGTAGCGATACAAATTTATTATCAATAATCTATGAAAGTGAGTTATCCATTTTATATAGTAAAAAAATGTTTAATACTTTGTAAATAGGAATTAATTTGTATAATATATTATTAGAATGTTATAAAATGATAAATAGTGATTAATCTTAAGATTCATATAAAAATGTTTTAAACTAACGTGGTTACGTTAAAGGGAAATTTCAAATGCAAAATAAAAGTGATGCACTTTTTTATTGTTAATCAGATAATTTACTTCTTTGGAAATAGAATTATATTCCTGTAAAGAACTGCTGAAATAAACCAAAAAGTACCTCGGAGCTTGAAGACCTGGGACCATACAAAACATGATTTTTAATACATCCTTCATGCATTTATTATGTTAATAATGTTAAACAAATAGTTAATATTAAAGTATATTTTCGGGACATATTTATAAATCTCATAAAACATACATAACGAAAAAAACCTATCGATCGATTTTATTATCTATTTCAATGCAAGTTGCCAAAGTTTTCCCCAAATACATACAAGTAGTATCGTTAATTTATACTTACAAATCATACGTTTATTTAAATGTAATTAAGATGCGTTAGTTTAATTTTTTGGTGTTTAAAGCTGCAGTAAGCGTTTCACGGGTAAATTGACAAGAATAAATAGACTCCATTGCTATTTTTTAGTATTGAAAGATGATGCAATGTTAGTGAAATAGTCTAAAAATAATATATCTCTCCCACGGGGCACGTTTTACGTTCGTTATACTTTAATCCGAATAAATACATCGATAACATTAAATGTTTATAGATAAGTCGAACGGTACAAGTAAGAAAGAAAAAGTACTGTTAAGACACATCACACATTACGTCATCAGCCCTGATGACGTAATGTGTGTCAATATCCATTAGGGGCTTTTGGACCATATCCCACTACGCTGGTTCAATGCGGGTTGATGGGGTGGACCGACAATTGGGTGATCGGCCCAAATTGCCCTAGCCAACTAGGAAACGACAATAAAAATTTGTTGTTTCCCCGCATTATTCCAACCCTAGGCTACAGAGGTAGTTGTTAAGGCATAAAATGTTCGCAAAGTAAAAGCGTGATTTTCAAAAATTTAAAAACCAATTACACTAGTGGCTGAGAGATAACAAGAAAAAATTAATAGAAATTATTAAGTAGATTTTTATAATAAATATATTTCTTTTTTTTTATATATTATATAATAGAATCTTTAATACGCTTTTTATATTAAAACCTCACGGCGCAGCCCGCTTAATGTTGACCAAATAAAACTGTACCAAATGCATGCAATGGTGGCCGGCAGCTATAGTAGAACTTTTGGCAGAATTTCCTTTTTTGATTAACCTGACTGTTACGTACTGTGCTACAGAACAAACACAGTAAAATAAAACACCTCATATAATTTTAACGCTTTATTATTATAACATTTTACCAGTATATTTATTATCCATTACGCACAGGCAAACATAAGGAAAAAGAAACAGTTATTTTGTTTGTGTTAAGTTATTAAATAAAGCTATTTTATAAATGGATTATCTGTCGTAAGTTAACTCATCACAATATCATTTGATAGTGCTTAATTTTGTTTTAAATATTATATATATATATATATATAGATATATATATATATATATATATATATATACATATATATATTTCACTTGATGAACCGAATTAACACGCCTTAGCGTAACAGTCAGGGCCACTAACCACTACTAAGCGGTCGTCAAAACATATGCGTCTGTGTTCTTAATTTGACATGTAATACATGAATCTTATGTTCTTTTAGGTTATCTTATTTAAGGTGTTAAAGAAATTATAGTTTCGTGACTTCTTCCATGCTTTGGATAACTTATATGTAGGGTTTTTAAAAAAAATTAAGTAGGCTACAGCTTTTCAAAAGTCAAATTTGTTAGTCATATTAAAATATTAGCTAAATGAAACATAGAACATATATAGATATGAACATATAAACATACAGAAGGTTGAATAATTGGTTAATCATTCTCGACTCTTTTAACGATTTTATCAAACATAAAAATTGTAACCAAAGAATAGATAAGGACAGGTTAGTTCAAGTGAGGTCATAGTTAATATCGTTCTTTTACAAAAATAATCCCTGCGGGTTCATAGACGGTGTTCGGGCAGTATGTGTAAGTCCGGCAAAATGTTTCATTTAAAAATTGACGGTCGTTTTAAGAAACAGTAAATTTTAACGACTAAAAAACAGTTTTATGCCAAAAATTTGACACAATTTCGGTTTCACTGATTAAATTATTTTTAATAAACAGATTTTTTTACATGTCAATTACACGTAGTACCTTTAGTAAGGAAATATACGGACATAACTTGAATAACAGAATTTGATAAGTGATATTATTTTTTATCGAACCTATAATAAACTAAATCGAAATATTTGTCGATGACCAATTCATTTGGGATATCGTAATTAATTTGCGGCCAAACAGTCACTACGCTACTCTGATATATTTAATAACAATACCTTCCGTATTGTTATTTATAACTTATCCGTATAGGCAGCTGACTAAGCAATTCAATTGGTTACGCTACCAAAAAGGTTTGTTTTCATGTAAAGCATGCGATGTCAAAAATTAGAGAATATAAATTGACAATAATACTAAGTAAAAAGTTTTAGTAATTTATTTTTTTAAATAATTTATTAAATGAAGATTTATAATTCATTTTAACTTATTTTTTTCCAAATGGGCTACATTTTAACTATACAAATAAAAATTCCAATACGTTTTTTTATTATACTTACAAAAGGAGAAATAAAAATCGAATACTCAGTTACTTTTAAGTAAGTATACATCTACTGACAAAGATAATGTATTTATTGCTTAATGTACTAAGCGTTGAATATATAAAAACTTAATTTTGCTCAAACTTTTCACTGGTCTCCCGCGACTCACAAAAAGGGACTGAATGATGAAATGAATGTTGGAAACACAACGACAAATGAGTCTGTTTTTTGATATTATTTTTGTCTTACTAGAACATGCGTCAAATTAATTGAAAATAAGATTTCACTGACAAATTGCGTTTGTGAAATAAAGTAAAATTTACACAAATGTTCATAATCAATGCAGCCCAAATCCTTAAAAAATAACAGTTTTCGAAGAATAGCACTGACCACAACTTTAACAGTATGATGTATCGAGATTGTCGTTGTTGGTCAGTCAGCGTACCACGCATTGTTAAATTAAACAATTATTTATTTATTTACGGCAATAAGTCAAACTCACATCAAAAAGCTTACATTTAGAACAAGTTCTTAGCCAGGTATATCCTGACATCAAGTTCACTGCTACTGTTTCATTACATTTCTTAAATTTAACGGCTTATTGATTTTAATATCATGTGAGTCTTTAAAATTTATTAACTTATTTATTAGATATTTTAACGTCAACAAATATTAAAAAAAACTCGCAGCAACGATTTTAATTACTTTTGAATGTGTACGGACAAAAATATTATGTGTTTATTTTTTCATAATACGCACACCAACGGCGCTTGTTACGGGCTCTCACTATTATTCTTTTTTTGATTCTCCTTCCACTCCTATTTACTCTAGGTACCTACCTCAGTGAAGATTTTATTGACAATAGTAGAAAGCAGTAATGAATATTTTTGGAAAGAGATCCTTGAAAATTAAGACATGTATTATATAAAAACTTACAATTTATTATTCAAATAACGTAAAAGAGGCTAGCTTAATTATAAATTATTTGGTTTAGTTGAAACGAGGAAAAAAGTACATACCGATGATGCAGACATGATCTCGTTAGAACTTTTGATGTTTACGCGATTACTGTACATGATAAAAATTAAGTGCTACGGATTTAATTACGTTTTATTCTTTACAACAAATGTAAACCATTCATCCAAATAAATATTATTTGTGATTAAAAACAAAATGTTAACTCATTACACAAGTTAAAATGATAAACTAACATTTGAATTAAAAATCCTGAAAAAATATTTAGGATACATTCCAAATATTTTGGATACATTCCAAAATATTTTTTACAAATTTAAAATATTTTGGATACATTCCAAAATATTTTTTACCGTCTGGGTGGGTACCACCGCGGTGCCTATATATACCGCAAAGCAGTAGTGTGAAAACACTACTGCGTTTGTTGTGCGGCACCGTAGCCAGCGTAGTTACTGGGTAAAAGAGACTTAACATTCTATGTTTTACGGTAGGCAGCGCGTTGGTGATACCAGTATTGCCAATGTCTATGGGCGTCGGCGACCACTTTCCATCAAGTGGTCCGACTGCTCGTCTGCCTGCGTAGGCAATAAAAAAAACAATTCAAGATTTTTTCATTGACATAAACACATTTCGTAAACCTATAAAGTTTTTCACATAATTTTATATCTAATTGCAATTGTATGGATAATACAACCAAAATGGTTTTGAAGTCGATTTTGTTACCTCTCAATTAGTTCTCTCATTTAGTTCACAAATTTAAATGAATAATAAAGAAGTAACGCTTCAAAAAGAAGCGCATTTCAAATTCAATATACCATAACTGTATAGAAACAACCTCTAAGAACTTACGCTTGAAAGAAACATTACTTTGATCGATGATAGCATTAACTTCGTAAGCCTTTTAAGACGCAATCTCAAAAAATGTTACAGGGGTCTTAAATCCGTGAGGTTACCATTAGAGTTAATGGTATTTCCGTGACTATATTTTGAAACTTTCTGTAAGGCCGTAGATAGCCTTAACATTTCAAACGATGTTTGACTTTCATTTTAGCTTTTTTTATCGAATAATATAGTTTATAAATATTTAAAGATTTTTAGTTAGTGATATATATAGTATTTACTTATCTAGTGATTGTTCGTGTCACCTCATATTTGCCATTTGATGAATTTCATTTAAACGCTCCAGTAAAAGTTTTTTAACATGTGCGACTTATAAAAATGAAACAATTAGAGTACTGGAGGTGAAATGGAAATGTAAATTATATTAAGTAATTATACTATTATTACTAAATAGTTACTCATCATCGTTATCATTAACCTGTGCTAGTTTACTGCCTCCCTAACGACGCGCCTTCTTCATTAAGGGTTATTTGGACAGTATCTTACAACGCTAGTCTTTTGCGGGTCAGTGGGTGGGCGGACTTTTACATGCCTAACCTACACATGGATCATTTGTATTTTCAGAAAATTGGGTGATCAGCCCAAATTGTCCTAACATCCAAACCAACTGTAACACAAAGTTGTTTTTCCCGCAGGATTCGAACCACCGACCTCCAGTCCAGTTTATAAGACAGGCCATGGAGGCTTAATAACAACCTATTATTTTTTATATTTTAATAGAAATGCTTTGAGTTTGAACTTTCTGTAGCATCCAGCAGTAAAATTTTCGAATTTAATACCGGACTAAATTTCAGTTAATTTTTAATTATTCACAAAAATATCACGACTTTGCATCATGCATCATCAGCCTTTGATAGTCCACTGCTGGACATAGGCCTCCCTGATACACCCATTTCCATTGGGGGTTTGGACCGTATCCCACCACGCTGGTCAATGCGGGTTGGTGGGTGGACCGACTTTTACATGCCCATCCGACGCATCTTACTTTTCAGACAACTGGGTAATCGGCAAATTGCTAACCAACTAGGAAACAACAATGAAAATTTGGTCCCGCAGGATTCGAACCTGCAACCTCCGATTTCTAAAGCACACGTTCATACCACTAGGCTACGGAGGCAGTTACGACTTTAAACAGCGTATAACTTTTTCAAGCTCACTATACGAAATTGTCTGTTAACTTCTGCCTCTTAAATCCAAGATATCTTCTAAGGTATTTATTCAATCAAAATGTCATTTATAACACGTTTTATGTACACAGATGAAGATTTTTTTAATGCAATAATTTCATGTAAACTTTCACTATATTAATTTACATGAGGTTTTTTAACAATATTTTACATTAAAATTACCTTTGCGATTTATTCCTCAAATATAAATATATGCGCTTGTGGATTCTATTGTAGTAAAATATTATATTATTCAGAGTTACAATTATGTAAAAACATAGTTAAAATCTCTCTCTTAAGGTTTAGCCAGCGTTTGCATTTCAATCGCATGAGGTTGTGAATTTTGTCGCAATATCGTTATAAATTTCTTTAATATCTATTAAGCTACGAATCACAAAATTATTTTAAAAATCAGATGAAATGTCAGCGTATATGTATTATTTAAAAAAAACAATGAACGAAATCAGACCACTAAGTGCGGGTAATGATGATAAATATGGTAACCCATATGAAAAAAAAAACAAACGCTCTGAATTGAGTATCTCCCTCTTTTGGTAAGTCAGTCAAAAACATGTTACGTTGCATGTAGTTGCAATTTAAACGTTAAAAAATGTATTTCAGTTATTTAGTGTTTCGTTTATCTCTAGAAAATTATATGTTATATTAAAGTTTCATCTTTAAAGAAAATATCAACGTAAAAATGTTCGAAATATAAAATTTTTAACCAGAAAAAATACGTAAATATAGTTTCAAGCTATGAGCAAAACTGTTATAAGTACCTGCTATTATATTATACACTTAAAAGAATTCTATTCATATTCTACCCGCTGACTAGCAAATACTTTTTTTTATCCTGTCATATAAAATACCTCCGTTATATATTTTTAAATAATTCTCAGCAATACTAAAGGAACTATTTTTGCTAAGAATAAGCAAAAAATTAACAAATAAACAAAACCCTACAATCTTTACGGTTCCCTTGTTATATAAAATAACCATAGTTTTCTGAAATTATGAGCAACTCTATTTTAGGACGCTGTCAATATTTCTTATGCCGTCTTGGCGTTCAAAAGGCCTATGTCCAGCAGTGGAATACTAAGGACTAAAATATGATGATCCGTATACCGTATTTATTGTTATTGTATTTATAAGGTTAAAGGTTTTACACCATGAATATTGTCACGTAGATTTATATAGTCATTTCCAATGGTTTCCTTGGTAGCTTTCAACGTGAAACCATGATTTACAGAGTTAAACAAAAGGTTTGGAAACTGTGTTGCGAAGCACAGCGATAGACTATGATTTAGAATCCATTATCGAATTGCAGGTGTTGATTTCTACGTGCATAACAAAAATTAAACAAATGTAACGAGGAATTGTTTTGTATTACATTTAATATTATGTCTGTACAAAAATATTACAGCCAGCAATATTGAAGAAAAAAACTTAAAAACACCGTCATTAAGGTATTTATACATATTACCGGATATATATGTTACCGGAAACGTATGAAATCATAAAAATACATAGTATAAAAGTGAATTCTTTCTGTAATAAAACACGTCGTAATATTTTTTTAATTTAACAGTCATTTAGACAATCGGGTTACTGTCATACCGTAAAAAAATAATAATATCCTCTAACTCTCATAATATTATTTACATATAATATATATAGCTATTAACTTTAACGTATCCAAAATAAAACTTATATTCTAATACTTTGTTAAAATCTTTATGTTATAATACTTTGTCAGTCCATAAAGCTATTTATTTTTGAAGGGTAAGGTCGCCTGACATGGAAGTACATAATACTTTATTTTTAAAACACAGACATCTTGCTGTAGCACAGTTTTTCTTGCCAAGGCACTTCTTAAATCCCTGGCCGGTTCCAGTGGATTTTTTTCATCAGTTGGACAAATCTCAAACCCTTACTCCAATATGAATTATCGTTATCTTGCATCCATGTGGTTAGCATATATTCAATATCCTGATTCGCTCTTTTCACACTCTCCTGACTTTGCGAATGCCTGGGTTTACCATGAATAATTTTTAAAGTAGGCCAATATGTTTTTAAATTGTCAATAATTCGGTTTCAAAATTTTCTGCCGTTGTCAGACTGAAGTTTTGCAGGAGCACTAAGTAGAGTAAATATGTCTAATAAAGTGTGCGCCACTTCCTTAGCTCATTTTGTTTTAAGTGGCCGTAAAACAACAAATTTTGCTAAATCGTCTTGATGCACCATTATAAATTTGTTTTCACCGTCAAACTAGGACTGAAAATCTATCAGATCTACTTCGCACCTAGAATTAAACTCTGAGATGTAATAGGCTTCACAATAATGCCTTTTAAAGCATGGTTCACAAAGTTCAAGATACTTTTTAATATCCTTATGTGTTATGTTTTCGTAGTGACTCCATTCCTCTTGTATCATGGGAACTCTTCCACCGTGACCAATTCGAATATGAGCCACGTATAAAATGTCGAATAACTCGCTATCAAATGCGTAGTAAATAATAGTGCTTGTAGTTTCTTTAAAAGGAAAAATAAGCTTACTGTTCTGGTCAATGGTAAGCACGTGGTAATTACACCCGAGAAATATAAAATACCAGATTTATTGATCACGACGCCATTAATTCCAACCCTCTAATACAATGAGAAATTGTTTTTATTAGAAAACATTTTCTAGATACGTTATTGACCCAACATTATGATTGACAATAAGTTTAAATAATAAAGCGTTAATTTTTCCTTTTTTCGTATCTGGGCAGACGCTTTAGGCCTTTTACGGTTAATTAAAGACTGAAATGAAATAATATCCCTATTTTAATATGGGGATTTAACATTAATAAATACCTATCTCTCTCTTTCTATATGGAACTGAAGGAAATCCTTGTTCTATGTATCAACTGTTACAATATTTGGATGCAAGAATTACACTATTAGGTCTAACAGTTTGTACGTCAAACGTGTAAAACAAGAGCAGGTGAACGTATCGCCCGGCCGTCATACTTGGCCCACCTCCAGTCCAATGGTATTAGTATTAGACTTTAATATCAGCTGATGATATTGACACACAGTTTACGTGTGTAAAGTTTGTTCTGGGTATACATATAGTAGTCACTACGAGTCCGACACAACCCATCGATGTCTCCGCGAGGATTGGTATGCGTAGGCTTTTCCGACGTTAAAAAGCATTGGATGTAAACGCTGTATTGTGATGCGCTTTGTTATCTCTAGATTAAAAAACAATTTTAAAACACCTACTTATTATTTGAAATGAATAAAAGAAAAATATTCTTACGATAACGCCGTGCACACTGCAATTTTGTCTCTCAAGTTAAGGATTAAGTGCTGGTTCTTTTTTTATTTACTACTTGAAGTGTATCTCAGTCAATAAAATATTGCTATTTCTTGAAGCAGTTAACAGTTTTTTTGCCCATATCTAAAAGCGATATTGAATAGACGATTCTTAAAAAAAAAGATTTTCAATGTGTTTTCTGGAGTTTTAATTAAATAAATGACTAAAATGTCTCTTCTCTTATGTTACTGTGAAACATCTCTGTACGCTTTTTGATCCGTTTTATGATTCATTCAAGTAAAGTTGTATCAGATCTCTGAAGTGTCCGGTGTGTTGCATAGAAATATATTCATATTCAATTAACACTTTATTTTTCATACGGCAAAGTGCTATCCACTTTCAAAAGATTTACATTTCAAAGTGAACATTTCCTTTGTTAGAATAAACCCGAGTTTTATGGTATTTTATAAAATATATGAAACTTCTTTTTCTTGCTAACTAAACTTTAGATAACACTAAAGTGCTTAAAGAAAAGCATTATTGCAGAGAAATATATGCGTTTTTATGATTCTTTTGTATATGAATTTTTGTTAGTGAACCTTCAAGTTCTTTGTATAGGTGAATCATACGTTTCAAGTCAGTTAAGACCTTAAACCGTTTGTCTACAGAAGAATAGCATTCAATTTAAACATAAAGCAAATTTCATTGCTTTATGTTTAAAATATAACATTATTAAAGCATTTACAATATAATTGCTAGATAGATTTTTGTTTAAATTACGATTTAAATGTGTGATTGAGATGTAGAAGATGTTTAAATGTTTTTATAAAAAGTTGTGAGAGTATTTATAAAACGATACAGATTTTTCTAACAAAGTTTTGAACTTATTCTTCTCAAAATTAGACTAAAGAGTGCGGACTTAAAGTTCTTATTTGAAGATTTCCTGCAGCTAGACAACGAAAAATACATATGTAAATTGAAAAGAAGACACGTGTTCAAAAGTAAAGTCATAGTTCGGAAACTTATAAGTTTTATTAAGACGGTAAAACGCGAATAGATACTTTTATAGAAATATATAGACAAATCTTCAAACATATGTTCTTTATTAGATTTCCGGTATACTTTTTGTAAAGATATAACCGTTTTTGACTTCATATGTTTCCTTGAAAATATAAAAGCAGAAACTCGTATAGCACACAATGTGAAAAAGGGAAAGAATCAAAAACATAATTTGATAATTGCTAATAATTTAATCCTTACCCTATTAAAAATGATGTTTATACCTTACTATTCTATTGCAACTGTCTGAGGATATCAGACAGTTGCAATAAATTAATACAGCATACTTTGAAAATTTTACTTTAAGTGGCAGTTTTGTTTCTGATTGTTAAACGTACAAAGATGGTGGCTTTTATAATATTAATTTTCGTTTCCAAATATAGCTTTTTTTACGTGCTTTTCTTTTTGGTACAGGCTCATAGTCCCGTCTTATGAAACGTGTTCAGAGATAATAGATCTCTGAACTCATTTTAACAACCTCAATTGTGTTTGAAATGAAGGCCAGAGTCGCCTAAATGAATTTCAAGTTTTTGTTAAATCTTGAGTTCAACAATATATTATATAGTTTTAATTTTTGAATATTTAAGTTTATCTATCATAAATTAGCACTACATTTGATTAAAATATATGAATATGCCTTAACTTTCCAAGCTTAAAAACTTTTACCGTAGCAGAGCTTTAAACTAAATTTTGCCGATGGCGAGATGACTACCACTTGCCTAATTAGATGAAAATACTAATGTATCTGAAAATATAATTTCACATATTTGGCTAAAAGTTAAATAGTTTTTTAACGTCGAGCAACCGACATCGCTTACTAAAAATATTGTTTTAGTTTTTACTTAAATTACATTCATATTTATGCAGTAACTAAAAACTGTATAGACGGATCAATAATTTCAATAAAAATAATACAATAAAGTCACAAAAGTGAATATTAAGAGAAAAACGTTCTTTTTCACTAAAACTTTCTTTCAATACCTCAATTTTTTGAAATTAATAGTAATGGATTAAATACATAGATATAAACATTCAAATAAACATATCCATGCAGAAAACGAAAAAAGCTCTGTAAGTGTATCCTTGAGCGTCGACAATAGATAATTTTCATGCATGTCAGTGAAAACAAAACGGCGCTGCTGGTTCAGCTGATGGCTTTAATATTGTTAGCTTGATGCCACATCACGTTTTGCATTACCTAAAATTTTAATTTTAGTATGAACTTTATAAGTATCTTTGTGTGATGTTGTGCTGAAGCTGTACAAAGTATTAGTTACTTTTTAAAATTATTTTGTGGGTCAGTTAACAAAAGTATGACTACAACAGCTTGTGGTACTTTTAGGAACATTATTAAAGTACATGAGAAGTTGAAATTGAGATAGTTAAGAAATAATTATTTTATTATTTTTAACTTTATTATATGTTATTTCAGTAAGGACGGTAAAATAATTTTATTAATAAAATAAATTACAATCAGTAATCGATAAAGAGTGCATCAATCAATCAATCAACAGCCTGTGATAGTTCACTGCTGGACACAGGCCTCCCTAATACACCCTACTCATTGGGAGGTTTGGACCGTATCCCACCACGCTGGTCCGATGCGGGTTAGTGGGTGGACCGACATTTTAAATGCCCATCCGACGCATGGATCATCTTTCTTTTCAGACAACGGTGATCACGCCAGAATTGCCCTAACCAACTAGAAACAACAACAAAATTTGTTGAGTCCGCACGATTCGAACCCACGACTTTACCACACTACGAAGCAGTTAACATAGGTAAAATTAAAATTGTAGACTTTAAGTATTTTCAAATTAGTATGCATAAGAATCATATATTTATTACAGCAATTACGAAATAGGTTTCTTATATGCAAAAACTTACCCTCTGGTATCAGGATTTAGCCGTAGTAATTAATTGGAAAACCTTAGTATGCTTTTTGTACAAAGATACTTTTTATACCTTAAATAACAATAACACAAAGGCTGTATGAAGACAAAATAATAGAAAAAAGTATATATATACATATTATTACCAAATATCCCTTTAAAACACTTTTCACAACTATAGATTATCCATAGTGTAGGTATGCAAACATTGGTATTTACTGCAGATATACATATTAGTATCTTATTTAAGCTTGTAAAAGTACTACTGTGTGCAAATTATAAATCTGAGCATTCTTCTAATGTCAATTCCTGTAAAAACTTATCGATGCTGTATGAATATTTTCAAAGTTTGCTTTAATGTTACATTGGTTTTATATTTGACGTTCATAAATTACCTTGTTTTTTTACTTGATATAAAATGATACAAAACTATTTGTAGGGCATTGTTAAGTATGTTGTTGTATTAACTTCCACCATATTCTTAGTCGATTTAGTTTCTCTTAGAAACATATAAACGTTAATTTGAATTTTCTAGGTGTCTATGTTTCATTTCCAAGCAAAATAGTTACACATTTAATTAATGATGGGATATGGGATACATCAGACTATAATAGAATACCCTGGCGGTGTGACTAAAGCCGATGGAAAGAGCCCCAAATGGTGGGAACAAACTCTATGTAATCTCATCAAAAATGTAACCGTTATATTGGCCGCGTCAATGCAAGAAAAACGTATAAGGAGACTGTCACAATTAAAAAAGTATCATTGGAAGTCTTACCATATTATACCATACAGTGGCAATTTCGAACATTATCCCCTTTTATATTTCGTAACTGTAAGCAAATAAAAATTTATGTAAAAATCTCACTGAATTAATTAATCATAAAACTGTATTAATTTTTTATCGACCGTATTGAGTCAATATTGTATATGGAAATCATTAAATGAATTAATATTAATCGCATGCAGCATGAAAATAATCACTTTAAGTAAGTATACCCATATACACATGACCCGTTTATATGTTGACCGCAATTATATTAATAAAATGGTCGTTAATTTTGCTGTTTACCTTGCTGTATGTGTAACGCTACGTTAACGTGCAGTTTATACCCAAACACTTTAATGTAACAAGTAACGTATTCCATTACATTTCAAATTCATTGAAATAAAAAAAAGCTTTTAATTATTGTAAAAAAAAACTAAAAAAATTATAAAGATGTGAGAAAGAGATAGATTTTTTAATATCATCTCGTATCAAAAAAAATATAGAAGGCTATGCTATATGATATGATATATATAAACATTTAAAATAAGCTCATTTTCCTTAAGCCGCTTCTTTGCAACAAAGAGCATAAGAGAACTGTTCGATTACTTGCATATAACTCCCTTTTGAATAGATCCATTATTTAGCGTAGACGTCACCTCTTTCCTTTGATACAAGACATTCCGTATCCTAGTAACCTTCGCAGAAACGTGTGTAATGAGTATCTTATACTCTCTAAACGGATCATGGAATGTTAAATATATAATTAATTGTCACCAGATCAGAGACAATAAACCACACTCACAATTTCAGCGCTAAAATTTTTAAGCAGGCAAGGATTGACAAAATAATATTCTTCATATGTTCGGGACCACGGTAGCTAATCGTAATGAAAACCGTAAATTATTTATGATTAATGTGCATGTCGCTTTTGAATTTTAAAATATATAACACTATTTCTAATTAATCTCTGTAGTGATATTGTGACTCAAAGTACCCTGTGCCCAACTTGATCGCAGTTTTTTTTATAGCTGATATTAGTGTTACCACTAATTAGCAAATGGTGATGTGTGACACCTACGAAGCCGTACTAGTTGTAAGTAGTTTAAATATCTTAATATATATAAATTTCGTGCTACGATGTTTGTCCGCGACGGTCCTAAAATACTTAACCGATTTTAAAATGTAGTTGCACAAAATCTGCAGTTTTATCCTACTTAAAAGATAGAATGGCTTACATCTTAATTTATAATCGCAATAATGTTTTATATCAATTTATTTTTCTATTATTATTTGATGCAAATTGTTGGTAACAAAACGATTTTGATAGTTAACTATTGATTGCGTAGTGTGTCAATAAATGGCGCGGTTTTATAGAATAAACTTTTCGTGGATAATAGGAGAATTGGGACGATAAAATGTAATTGCTAAAAATAAATTATTTTGGTCAGTTAATTTTATATAAATTTTTATCTATTGTTAAAAACAAAAATGCAATTTCATGACGTCGTTATTTTATACCAGGTCATCAATTTTAAAAAAAGTAATGAATAAAATAGTTTCCTAACATGTGTGTAAAATTGTTATTTTGTAGGATTTTTACCGAGCAAAATTAAATAAAAGTGATGTTGTATACTATATAAAGGAAATATTTTGATGACATATTCAATGGCGGATACGATTGTAGGTACCGTAAATATTCGTTATTTATTATTTCATACGATAGTTGTTTTCTTACGCTTGACGACACATGTAATCAACTTTACTTCGTGGTTTTTTAATAACCATGCAACTAAAATATTAAAATAATGTTTTTGGTGGTAGTAAAAAATATGAATTAAAAAAACAATAATAATAATTTCTAAAACTAACTCTTTTGTATAGCATCTTGCGCGACATCAACAGAAGGAACATTTTGTTTCATTGTCTTCAGTTTGTCAACTTTAAATACCAATCCAATCGATTTTTATACCAGTGTTATTTTTTTATTATATTCAGATTTAACGGTAGCATCATCGAGGTAACTGTTTTTTTTCTCGTGACTGATATTCTCTTTCCGTTGTTGTCCTCATGACTGATATTCTCTTTCCGTTTCCGTCTAGAGGTCTTAAATTGTTTATTACAAAAATCCAAGCCGAATCAACGGGTGGCAGGGTCTAGTTAGTAAATTATAGTTTAGTGTTGTGTTATGTCAATTTATTGTTACGCATCGGAATTTAGCACTCTAATTAATTTGGTCTGCAGAAATATACAAAAATATAAGCTTAATGAACAGAATGATGATTTCGAAAGCATCAATTCTGATATTGTTTCATAAAACACACAGGAATATCTTTGCTGCGTGTTTGTACTTGTCCAAACACCGAATTAAAACTCATAGAATAATGTTTAAAGTTTCTTTGAAGCAAGTAAAAATACTCTGCGCTTTATGTGTTTGATATTACGTGTTCAAAACACGGATTTCCTACAAGAGTTTAATGTACTTTAAGAGGTGTATTCTGTTCATAAAAGCCTGCACGGATGATGGAAACAAACAAGTCGAACACAGCAAATAGACTGAATGGCAGCGACTCTTGCGAAGTGTCAAAAAGTTGAGTTTCAAGTTATGTTGGTGGAATATTTTCACGAGATTGGATTTTTGATGCCGGTATTTCATTATGACGGTAACACGAGGGAAAAATAAAACTAGCATTACCGTTCGTACATTAAAGGATTACATAAATAGGGGATATTGCAAAAATTATGAAACAAACCGTTATTGTTAAATTGCTAGCATCCTAGAAATATGTTATTAATATTGTTTGTGTAATTTTTAACAAATACGTTAATAATGCAATTAAACCTTAGTATTATCTATGTGAAAGAAACATCGTTTATTTCAACAACAGTTCTAATATATTAAGACAAATAGACGCTATATACAGACAGGGAAATCAGTGCGTCGCCAGCAGTGGACCCGTTACGCACGTGTCCACCGCAGTCTCCCGAGCTCGCCACACGGTATCATTGTCCGCTTCTGCGAAGTCGTCGCGCTGCGCCTCTGTGTTTCTGATTGCACCTGTGCTCATAAAACCTTTTGTCGCACCGCTGACATCAGCGCATTCGCGATTAATTGCGATACCTCAAGCGGTCGGCGTACACACGACTGTGTTATGCAACTCGATGCTTAACACAATTGTGTTGTCAGCCACTTGACGAAGCTATCTTGTTTCTTAGTTTTATTATCTTGTTTCTCGGTCCGAACTAGTTGTTTTTACAACTATACTAGGCCTGTTGAACGTTTTAATATTTGTTTCTTGTTAGAGAACCAGCTACGACACACCTCCCTGCCGAGCCCGGCAGGGCGGGTAGGATTTATACGCTCGGCAATCGCCGCGACTCACCGATTGCGTTGGTTGACGCAACATACGCTTCGTCAAACGTAGGCGCGACCTACCTGGTACGATGGTCGGCCGGGAGCTCAAGGATCGCTTTGGTCTCGATACCAGGGCGATCTGTGAGAAGCTCGGTCGAAAATTGTACCTAAACGTTACCGATGCGATGTATATTTTGATCGTGGAGTATTGCCCAACCACTTCCTCTCCTGCCCTAATGCCTGGACCGACTGAGCCATTTACTGCGGATGATGACGACGACCACTATTTGCATGACGGATATTCCACCACCTGCCTCAGCGGGCACCAATCCTTCGTCCCAGTCGGCACAACCCACCTATCTCTCATCTCTGCGAAAGAAGAGTCCCGTCAATATATAAATTTGAGGCCTCTGATAGCAATCAGGGATCAAATTACAGTTAACCTAGTGACGAGGTTTCGGAAGGTGACTTCACTTCCTTAGGGAGAAAGGAGCACCAATATCACACATTCACATCCTGCCAGGCGCTGCCCAGGAAAGTGGTCAAGGACTGCTAAGGATATCCCTTGTCTGAGATAGTATCTGCTGTCAAACCAAACGCCCGGTATGGTGTTGGTTCACGTTAGAAGCCTCGAGGAAGGTAAGCCATATACAACGTCAATCATCTGTGTGGATCAGCCGTTCTCCTTTGAGCGGTACATTCCAACAGTGTCCCAGAGCAGTGTCATAACTGCTAGTTATTTGAGCCACGCTGCGGGAACTGATTCGCCCGCCCCGTTGCGGTAAGGCCTCGGAATCACGGCGCTGCCGATTGTCCCAACTCAGGACAAAAAGTCCAGCCACTTAGAGCCCCTGTGCGTAAACTGCCGCAATCCGCACAAGGCCAACTACCTCGCTGCTCTAGGCCTAAGCAGAGTTCCTGCAATCCCTAGGAAGGCTGTCGGTGACCACCAGCCCATCCTCTAGTACCGCATGCCACCCAACCCCTCCTCTAGTACGCATGCCCACCCCTCTGTCCTTGTAATGCTTGGCAATTCCACCCCGCGTGGCAACAACCAGTGCCGGAGCTGACTCCGAGCGCACAGCGGCCCGCAGCCGCCTCAAGTACCCAGCATGCTAGCCATAGCAGTGGCAGCACTGGCAATAACTGCCAAATTTTAATAATGATAATAATCGTTGATTTCTTGCCACAACAAGCTTTTATAGAATAAAATAAAAAAAGAGAAAAAGAAAATACAATAATAAACATTAGTAGATACATTATGGGGTTGTTACATGAACTAGGACGTATCCCGTATCCTCCACCCCGTAAGAACTTTGTCTGATAAGATATACATTTCTTAAACAAGTATGCAACCAAATAATTAACAAAACGTAGTATTCCTGGTGTAGATAAGCTGCAGAAACAATACAAAGATACGTGTTAGTAAAATTTATTTAGAACTATTACAGCTGTTCTGTTATGTGTGGGTAGTGTTGTGTTTGGTGTGTGTGTGTGTGTGTGTGTGTGTGTGTGTGTGTGTGTGTGTGTGTGTGTGTGTGTGTGTGTGTGTGTGCGTGCTGTGTGTGTGTGTGTGCGCTGCTGTGTGTGTGTGTGTGCGTTGTGTGTGTTGTGTGGTGTTTCAAGCGTGCATGTTGGTGTTATTGTGTGTTTGTCTTTGTGTATATGAATGGAATGATACTATGTTATAGTTAATATTTTTTCAGTTTCAATGTAATCAAGCATCATCATGACTAGTTTATTAAAAAAAAAAATAAAAAGACAAAATAAATAGAATAAAAAACCATTAATAGCATCGATTGCGTGGAATATTGGCTTAAACATTTTAATATGATTAATAACGTCTTCAACTAAATATTACTCTATTATGTTCTGCGGTTTGATATAAGAACAGAAAAATTTTAATGAGGTATAAATAAATAAAAACTTTTTCAACAAGATTGAAAGTATACCAGCTTTGTAGTTTCTTTGGACTTCTTATAGGTAAGATTTTATTTGTATCTTCAACAAACCTTTTAGAATTATTTTATACTTTAACAAAACAAATATATTTTGTACTTAGAATATTATGAATATATGGTATACATGTAAAGGTCTTTCAGTATTTATACATTTGTCTTTTGCATTATCATCATTAGCATATATTTAACGCCTCCTACCTATATTCAAACTCGTATTACAGAACTATGTATTATTAGCCTTCTCTGTAATTGTAATTCATTGAATAAATAACTTTAATGTTCTTAGAGCCGTACAGTTTTAAAATGATTAGGTTAGGGGGTGGATGTTTTCATTTACAACATATAAATGTTACCGACATAAATTAATTTTGGAATTATTTTTAATTTTCATATATCATACTTGAGTTTTGTGACAAAAATAATCGCTTTTAACTGTGAAATGATGTTTTTGTTTACATACCTAGATTGATATCTTTGTGCATCGTTATTATAGAAGAATGGTTATATATGAATTCGTTTATTTATTTTCACAGAAACTATTTGATGCATTTTAATGAAATTAACAATAACATTACTAATGACGGAATTACTTAAAGGCTATAAATTCTAATGATATAGTTAGAATTATTAAGAATGTAAAAAAACGTGCCAAGCAGATAGAAAGAATTTTGCCATCTTCGAATTTTTCCGGCGTGCACTAGAAAATCTTCGGACTAATAAGAATATTTTATGCAATAATCAATTTATCAAATTATCGTTATATACTGTGAAGTGTATCATTTATTAGGTAAAGTATACCTAAAAGATATATAATTCTTCAAAACATGAGTATACTCTAATATATTGAAGATGGATGTACAGAAATCAAAGATTTAATTACTAATTCGAAACTCGAACGGCGCCTGAATTGAATGCGATCTCATTGTAGTCATAAACAATCTCTTCATCCAGTCTGTTATTTTGGTACTAAATAAGTTTGGCATTAGACTTCTTTTATGTAAATCACTACATCTAAATGAAATTTTGGTGAAGTAATATTATCCAAATTTAATTTTTGGACGATGCTATTGGTCGTACAATTATTAATAAGTTTTATGCCTTATATTAATTGTATAACGTATGCTGTGTTACTGTTTTTTGTATCAAATAAAGAGAAAAAACCATCTCTAGTGTGTCTAGGGTATAGATGGAAACAGAATTTAGCTGCATAAAAAATGTTGGTTCATGACTGAAACTAGAATATGTTTATAAAGAAAATGTAAATATTTTACGCAAAATGCTAGAAAAAGAATAATAAATCCAAATCTAAACAAAACACACACACTTTCAAGGATGTTATTTACATCCTTGTGCTGGTTATATTAAAATATTTTCTGATAGTAATCTGTCTATACAGATTATATTCACAATCTTTAGTAGTCTATATATTCGTTTATTCGATCTTATGTCTCAAACTGCACGAATTTAATTCGATCCTTCGCTTTGTATCTGAGAGTTTAAATATTTCAAAGATAAACCTGCAGATATACGTTGGATTTATGATGTTCAGAGTAATTACGAGTGTATATTATCTATGTTATTTCTTAACTAATTTCATATGTCATCTTTCGTAATATTATTTGAGTAATATACTTAATGAGTATGCTTAAAATGATATTGTTTATAATAATACAAAAGAAATAAACAAAAAATTCGTAATAAATATGCTCAAAGTCAAATTGCGTAGTATTTAGGATAAATATATTTTAATTCCTCAAGCATATGCTAAAATTTAAGTACTAAACTAGGGATGCAGTTTTGAAAGTTTTTATGTAATAAATAAGTTTGTAGTAAAGCCAATTTAGTATTTATGTACAAGTTTTAACAGATTCAATTATAACTTACATAAATTTTATATGCTATTGAGCATTCTTAGAAAAAAATAATGAAAATAGTTAAATTCGTAGAAAAATACAATTTCCAGACGGTCCGCAATCGAGGTGACCCTCTGAAATTGGATACATTTCCTAATAAAACCACCTTACCCTTACGGTACAAACATCTAAGCATCTTAATATACTGACTGTCAACTTGGCAACGTAAAAGGGTCTCAACATGGCTGCAACAATGTGTTGCCACTTAATTTCACAGGGATTAATAATGCGTTTACTTAAATCTTAAAATATACTTTCTCTTATAACAAAAACATAAGCAAGTTCGAAATAACACAGTGTGTTAAATATAATTATAATAATCAAATATAATTTTGTCCGATATGAACATTTAATTTTTGTTTTAAAACTACATACTTCTGCATTATTAGAATATACCTAAAAGATATATATAAAATCATTCTTCTGTCTGTCACTTTAAGTTGAGCTATTGGTGATAGAATTAATCGAAAAATTTTCAATAATTTTCCTTCGTCATTTTTCACGTCATTTTTATAATTCCCTAAATATCACTGAAACTACCAATCATATTCTAAGTCCTAAATTTGTACTAGACGACTAATAACGCATTACGAACTATAAAGTGAAACGAGCTATTAAATTCGGTGCAGTAGCAGCAGAAGTGTAACAAGTTTAAAAACACGTACACGTCACACGTGATATGAAAATAATGTTCGATTTGTTTACATTGTGTCATATTAAAGTTTTTTGTCTGTCAATCCCACACGGTCGAAGTCGCAGGCAGCAGCCGATTGGTAATTTATCGCATTGGTATTTTCATAAGTTGAAAGTAATAAGCGATCATAAAAATCGTATACCTTTGATAATATTGTAATAAGTTTTGTTTTACAAGCTCAATGAGATTCACATCGGTGGAGCGCGCTTTTCCCCCATAACATTGATTGCTACGGTTTGGAAGTATTTGGAAACTACGACCGCAGTATGAGGACGTGCGTAATTATGGATAAAAATAAATCTGTCTGCTATAAAAGGGGAATTGCATTACAAGTTCTTCCACACCTCGGTTATTTAGCGTGCCGCTGTTAGTGGAAATATCGTTACCTGAGCATTCCTTTCTCCAGGGCGTTTCCAAACTATAATCCTTCCATTGTCAGGCTTTGGGCACATTCTGGACTTATCAGTGAATAAAACTTGACTGGCGTCGTCATTCCAATGGTAGTGAATGCGAGCAAAATTGACTCGAGCTACTCGATGCCTTGTGACGATAAGTGAGCCTCTGGCAGGCAAGTGGCTATTTATACCTGAAGATTTCAGCCTTCTTCTTAGAGTTGTTGTAATTACTGCTATTCCACGAACATCTTGGAGCTTGCTTCACACCTCAGAAGAAATTAGGGTCCGATTTCTAAGCACACTTGGTAACGATGAATTGGTCATAACAGGCCACAGTTTTTCTTTTCCGTTTCTGTCCTGCGAGTCTCATATACTGTCCGGTCTGTTTGTACTTCTTGATAACTCGGTGTACCACAGAGTTTGATACTCCCTAATATTTGGTCCACAGGTTAGTAGGTGTACCCAGTTTCAATTAAAGTAACAGCCCCAGCAACTTGGATGGCGTTAAGACCTCGCATTCTGAGTTTAATTGCAGTAAAAACTCGCTTAACACGACATACAAAACTGTCACGGTTAAAATTAAACAAAAATTTAAACTCAAATTCAATGAAAGAATTTTCTTTGTAGTATGAAAAGATGGTTATAAAGCAATAAGTGAGAAAAAAAAACAAATGAGATTTAAAAATATCTTTTTTAATGAGGATTTAATATTTATGGCCAACACGCAGGATAATTACAAAAGGAAATAATTAATATTTTTCTATGTTGCTGTAAATTTGTCCACGAGTGGTCCACTCTCAAGATTTATAATTGTGAAATACATTCGTAATTTGTTTTATTTATTTAGAACATGTTATATGAAGCTGTAATGTATTAAAATTTGCATAAATGTGTGTAATATATCGATATAAAGTTAATATTATATAGTGAGTGGTCATGAATCAGATCGCTTTAAAACAACACAGCTGTTTTGTGCTTAGAATCTTCAGGAAATTGCGATGAAGTTGTAAATGTTTGTCGAATTAAATTAACTTCAACGAGAGGATGTTATTATAGATGCTATTCCAACTAAACATTCATTGCGAATGGCTCGTATTAATACTTGCGCGAACGTAGTTGATCTACTTCATTTAATTTAAACATAAATGCCGTTGTTTATAAAAGCTCGAACTTTATCGTCTCTTTCGTGTCTCTATTTTATTTTATAGCTATGCATATTATATTCAATTTATTAGTTCAGGTCTTGACAAAATCACATCGAGACATAAAGATAAACAAAAGTGTTTGCGCGGTCACTCAAGTTTCGTCAGTCAATTTGATTGGACGAACTAGCTCGAGTGACGTCGATATGGTAGATCCTATTTAAGGACCAGAAGCGAGGATGCGGTTCGAAGGACCATTTGTGTAATCCGGCTCGGACAACGTGGTCATGAAGCCGGATTGGAAATGCGGTAAAAGGAAGGATAAATACCTCGTCTGATGGTGGCTCGGCTTCAGGCGTCTTCGATGATGCGATTGGGGTTCGCGGAAAACGTAAAACTATTAGAATGGAGCGTTGGCCATTAGCGTCGCGTGACTATAAAATATGATGCGTTGCGTAGGAACTCCCGAAGGCAATTTCCGACTGCGGCGGCGCTGGTCGCCGACCGCTTCACGAAGTTTTCACCTTACTTCTTACTTTCTTCTCGAGGTAAGGAAAAATTAAAGGAAAAAAGGAGGGCAGGCGAAAATGAGCGGTATAGTAAGAAAGGGAAGGAAGATTATAGCGTAACCAATTTGCGGCTGTGTTATGCGACATAGGAATGCGTGCGAACAGAAGCCCAAAAATTATTGATTTGTTTACTAAGACTTTAATTATACAATTTTAATATTTAATGTGTGTTTTAAAAATATTTTTCTTATGTGCCCGATAAAAATGTTATGATATGTGACCAAGTTTTAAAATTTAAAAGACACTAAAAATAATTAATAAAAAATATGTGATGTTTAACATGAAGGTGAATACGAGTAGGCATTTCCGGAAGCCAAAAATAAGTGTAGGTGCACAATTTTCTTTTGAGATCATCAATATGTACCGTAAGGCAGGAAGTAAATATGAAAATTTCGTTGTGTTAGCAATTTTTGTATCCAAAACAATTGATTTCTTCTTTAAAGAAATTATTAGCTCAGTAGTCGTAGGTTGCAAGCAGTTGCCGACCTCTGCTATAAATGATAAGCAATAAATTTAAAAAAAATGGTGAAGGTTTAAAACCTCGATAACAAAAATAAAACAAAAATAATGTAATTATTTCTATTGCTTGCGCGAATATATACATTATTAAATAAATTACTTTACGGATTTTATCGCGTTTATTTTACATTTTAAATTCCCGACGTTTCGAACACTTTCCAGCGGCCGTGGTCACGGGTAGACTGAGATGTCATGCGTCTTGTTGTCAGTGCTGAAGCAGGGTTTCAGATCTTCATTTTAATTAATTATTTTAGTCTGTACTCCAACCTATGCAAAATGAACTGGTTTTATCTTTACAGCCAGCAGTGGTATTATGCTTCGGTTTAAATTTTAATTTATTAATTATGGGATCCGAAGCAGACCCAACCATCTTCTCTATTGAAATTTGGATGTTTTCTAATCTCAATAGCCTCACGGATCATCCTTGGTAGGAATCGGTGTTCTTTAGCGAGGATTTGTGGTCGATCAAATCTGATTCGCAATCCTGATAACACCTTGAGCCATACTGTATAGGAAACCAACCCATACAAATAAATATTAGATTTCACATAAGATATACACATTCACCACCATCCATCCCAGTTAGCTACCGTGGGCAAATCTTTGTTTCAGAAGCACGAGGGATCTGTGATGATGAACACCTGGCGGCTGAGCTACACCATGTTAAGCAAGTACTCGAGACAACAAGCTTGCTGCGCCACGGCAGCGTCACAGTGACCGAGTAAAGGCAGCCACAGTGGAACGAGTACCTGCTGTTCTTTCTACCTTTGTCAGAGGCGTAACTGACAAGATTGGCTAAATTTTGAGGCGGGCTTCAATCAAAACTTATTTCAAGCCGCTGAAGAAGATTAGTCAATTCCTGACTGTCAAGTGCAATATTCCTTTACAAGATCCAGGAGTGTACAAGCTAGATTGTGACTGCGGCCTTTCTCTTATTGGACAAACAAAGCGAGCAATAAGAATCCGCGTAAAGGGACATATAGCTGACATTAAACACAAAAGACCCAACAAGTCGGCAGTGTGTGACCATACTTTAAATCACCCAAACCATTACATCAGATTTGATCGACCACAAATCCTCGCTAAAGAACACCGATTCCTACCAAGGATGATCCGTGAGGCTATTGAGATTAGAAAACATCCAAATTTCAATAGAGAAGATAATTGGGTTCTGCTTGGGATCCATAATTAATAAATTAAAATTTAAACCCAAGCATAATACCACTGCTGGCTGTAAAGATAAAACCAGTTCATTTTGCATAGGTCGGAGTACAGACTAAAAATAATTAATTACAATTAAGATCTGGAAACCCCGCTTCAGCACTGGCAACAAGACGCATGACATCTCAGTCTACCCCGTGACCACGGCCGCTGGAAAGTGTTCGAAACGTCGGGAATTTAAAAATGTAAAATAAACGCGATAAAATCCGTAAAGTCATTTTATTTAATAAAAATGATGTGTTAAAAAAAAACAAAAAAAAAATGTTGAGAAAAATAAAATAGTAAAAAAGAAATAACAATAAGAATTAAAAAACAAAAAATATTAGCAATGATAAGGATAAAAAATATACATATTGTCATAACATGCCAATAGCCAATAGCAAAAACTTCTTGGTAAGTCAATAAGTTGTGAAACCAGATTTTTCAATATTTTTGAGGAAGGTAGTTACAACTATAGACACAATACAACGCCATATCAATACAGAGTATAGTACGTAAGAGTATCAAGTGAATATTGTGTACAAAATAAACAACAAGTGCAACAAAGAGTACGGACCGCGTGTCAGTAGAGACATTCTCAAAAATAAAAAAACTTGTTTACAATTTTAACTAATACGTTATAGTGCCTAAACCATAAAATCGTAAAATAGAATTGTTTATCTTTTCAGTTATTTTCCTCCTAACGCTTTTTACTTATACAAAATAAATATTTCATACACACTCTTCGGATACAACATTGTTTAATTGTTAATATCGACAGTTATTGTTAATCAGAAACAATTTGGTGCTTTTATCTCATTGAACGCATTGTTATTGTGCGTATAAATGTATGTTAGTTTATTTTTAACACCTTCCTGGACCGTAAATGTTACGTTTTTAAAAAAAATTTAAAAAAAATTTTTTAAACCCCCTTTTGGGGCCCCCCTTTTTTTTTTTTGGGGGGGGGTTTTTGGGAAAAGGGGGGGAAGGGTCGTTTTTTCCCCCGGAATTTTTTTTTGGGAAAAATTTTTTTTTTTTTTTTCCCAAATTTTCCTTTCCTTTGGGGTTTTTCCAAAAAAAAAAAAAAAATTTTTTTTTTAAAAAACCCCCTTTTAAAAATGGGGGGGTTTAATTTTTTTTTTCCCAACCCTTTGGGGGGGTTTTCCTTGGATTTAATTTTGGTGGTCTCAAAACCAGTTGATTGCAAAAATTTTGCCCCCAATCTGGGGGCCAAAGTAGTTTTGCCCCCTCGCCCGGAAAAGGCTTAAATTTTTAAAATTTGGGTTTAAAATTGTTTTTGAAAAAGCAAAGTTAATTAGAAAATTGTAAAATTAAAAAAAGAAAGATAAATAAAAAATTTGTCATAAAAGGTGTGAATTTAAAAATTTTTAAAAATGTTTTTTAAACCAATTTTATTTTTTTTTAAGGAGTTTCACATGGGCCTGTTCGTTATCGAGTAGGGGAAAATTACTGTTGGCCGATTAAAAGGGCGTGAACCAAAAGGTTTTTACGGCCCGGCGGAAAACTTTTTCCAAAAAAAAAATTTGGTTTACCAATTTTAACTTCGCCCAAAGAAAAGGTTGTTTTATTTTCAGAATTAATTTTAACTTTACCTTTTTGATCTTTTTCCTATAACCTTTTGGTTAAAATTTTTTAAAAAATTAATTATAAAAACAATTGGGAAAGCAAGTATTTCTATAAAATATTTTTTTTTTAAAATTTTAATTCCTGGCTTTAAATTCCTTAAAAAATTAAAGGAAAACTAATTTGGAATGCCTTAACAAACCATTAATTTAAGAAGTTAAACCACCAGTTTAACCATTGAGACCAAAAGCGATACTACGGAAACAAGTACCCTTAAACCCATTTTCATCACAATTTTGTTTCTTTGTCATTTTTGTTGATCCTAAATTCTTCCGAGTACTAAGGGAATAATATACAAATTTAAGTATTTTTCCATTACACTTTGTCTTTTATTCTAATTTATTAATATTTCAAGTTTTCTGCGCTTCAGTTTCCTGATTATATTTCGTGTATTGTTTTTTTTATATTAGTAAAGTAACAGTTCGTTGCGAACCTTTTATTGTAATCATCACCAAAATAAAGACGGATTCAACGAAAAATTTACGTAGGCGATTTACAATGAAATATATTTATAGATTATACAATTATAGAAAGAAAACGTTGCTATTATGTAATTGGCAAGATTTTTCATGGAACAACAGCAGTTTTGTTATAAAATGTATTTTATCTATAGAGAAATATCCTGTTTTAAATCGAAAAGAATTGGAAAAGTTATTTTAATGACAATTTTAAAAAGTATTAAAAAAAAGTTATTATTTTGAATGGAAAATACTCAGAAACTTGTGATTGCTAGCGGTTCAAGTTTTAACAGATTTTTCATGTTGTTTTAAAAATAAAATTTTTTTAACCAGGTGGTCTATTATTCCAAAAGAAGGTGTGACCCTAAATAATAATTAAGAATATTTGAAATGGTTTGGGGTTTTAACTCAAAAATTAACTGAAATATAAAAAAAAAGGTCATTTTTTTAAATAACAATAAATCAGTTTAGTGCTACTGGCAATAAAGAACGAATTCCTTGTGTAAAGGCTTTTATTATTGTCACGTGTAAAAATAACATTCTGACGTCGTAACAGTCAAGTCTTCTCCCTTGTCTGTCAACGTAGAAATGTCAACAAAACAAAGGAAATAAAAGTGACATTCTGCTGTTTTTCCGGTTGAACAGGGTTTCGAGTTTTACAAGTGATCAAACTTATCGTATTAATTTTAATTTGACCAACTTTACTTTTCAGACAATGTTTTATAAAATTATTATGTTATTTCAAATCTAATTAACTTAACATATGTAAAAACGGAAACTAATTAAAAATCCTTTAAAATTTATCAAATAATATCTTTCCGGTTTTGTTCTCTAGGGTTCCTTTTGAATCTGTACTTAAGGTAGACGATCAAATCTGCAAATAATAGTTTTATTTGGTAACATTTGGTTATTGGTAACATGGTAATTTTTAGTAAGCAATTGCTATATGTAGTCTATAGTTACGATTAATTAATTTCGCTTGCTGACTACTAATTTGTTGTTAAATAACTCAATGTTGAATAACTTAAACATAAATTTGTTTTTTTATATTTGACAGTAGATTTTTTTTCTCCAAATCTTTCTGTTTCAAAAACTACCAACGCTTTTGAATATACTTTATTATTGTATCCTTAATTGTTTATATTTTTATGTTTTCTAACTTCTAAGTACCAATTACTTTCAGGATAGTGTATCATTTTAACAGAAAGGTATTTATAGTTATATTAAAATAAAACAATATACGAGTTCTAATTTGATTGCAGGTCAAATTTCAAGTTATTAATTGCTCAAAACATTTCCAGTATAAATTGCTTCTTTGTTAAATTCCGCCGGTGTCATAAAAATTTATAACGACGGAAATTCGTCTTCACCTTTCTTTTTTATAGAGAGGAAATGGTAATGGTAAAACCACCTTACATCCATGAAAATATAATATTTTACATATGTTTTTCGAATAGAATTAAGAAAAATATTTTATAAATAAACTTACAGTTCGAAAAACCAAAATTTTCTACCTAATTTTTTACAGATAATGGAAGGTAAACTTCGGTGGTCTTTTGTAATGGCTTTTTTCCTTCTATAAGGTTTGGATGTGCATATGTTTTGTTTTACAACCCAACCTACTTTACATATTGCATTGTCTTAACTATAAATAAAACATAAGTCTTACATAATTCGTTATAATTAAGTTTATATTGTAAAAAGTTTCTGAGTGAATAAATAAGAGTTTTATTACTTTTTTGGATTAGAACAAGTTAAAGATTGTACAAGTAATAGTGTTCAATGGTAGTGTTTGTTTATGTCACTTTTTTATTGATTATCGGTTGAAAAAAAACTGAAGAACCAGCGTTAAAAGCTTATCGGGACCCTATTATTCCTTTTTTTATACAGGTTAACTTTTAATTTTGGCAACATATTTTTAATTGTAAAAATAAGGTAAACTTCGCCCACAATACAGTGGAAAAAAGGGTTACTTGTCTTTTTGTCCCAATTTCCTGCATCGAAATATTGATACAACGATAAGATGAAAGAAAAAGTTACTGCTTTGCAGATGGACTACAAATTTATGAAAAGCGATGTGAAACTTAATAAAAGTCACTTTCTAAAGGTCTTGAGGAAAGGAGGAAGGTGAATAAACTTATGCATTAAACCCAACGACGGCCGACGCAGGGTTTAGTTGTTGGTTGCGGTATAAAATCGAGAAACCAAAATGTTGCTATGAATCAGCATTTTTTATGATTGGGTGCTGGAAATATTGAAGAGAAGTGAATCAATAGCGAATATATTGAAATTATTTATTATTGAGGAAATGACTTACTTAAGTTATGTTTGAACTAACTTGCTCTTCGTCTTTGCTACTATATCTGGCAATCAGAGTCCCTCGAGTTCACAGCTTGGCACAGCAGCCTAGTGGTGGCTTTGGATTTTGGCTCCACCGCTATCCTCGTTTGTAAAAAACGAAAAAGGAAATTGTTACCGGTGGGTAACCCAAACCCTTTCAATCTACGTTACAGTTTCCGGTCCATAAAAAACATTTTCCATCCTCTAAGAACTTTCAGGGCATGACGCGTTTAATTGGTGATAAACTAAAGATACTACATCCGAGATACATAGAGATCTTTACAAACTTTTAGGACGTGACGCGTTTACTTGGTGATATAATGATACTGCATCTTGTACTCCAGAACTTACTCGTTTCAGTAGGTAGGCTGGTCGACGATTTTAAGAAGAAATCCTATTGCCAGTTTTAAACAATTTGATTTTAAAATATATCTCCAGTTGTTGGTCAAAATCAGTTTTACTACTCCTTGATATAATTTGCTATAAATATTTAGACATGTTAATAAATACATGAATTTATAATGAATTCAAAAATTTGCATCCAAAGAAAAATGTGAACTTATGTACTTTTTAAAAATCAAACTACAATTTACTAGTTAATTTATTTGAACTACTAAGAATATTATGGATATCTTCTGACCTAAACTCTAGTTACAGTTCTTTTTTGTCCAACGAACAAATTATATTATTTATGCACAAGTTCTTGTTTCTCTTTGGTGCATGCAGTGTTCCCAAATTAAAGTTCGCGTTTAAATTCCGGTATCGGCTCAACCTGTAAATTTAAAAAACCCAGTTTCCCACCCGAGGGGGTGTGAAAAGTCTTGTGGCTTATCCAAATCCCATATTTTAGGCCATAAAGCTGGGGACAAAAGTACAAAACAAAATGAACTTTTTTCCCTTATGTAAGTCATGGATTTGATCTACTTTTATAAACAACGTTATAAGCGTAAAATATGGCATATGGTTAATAATGTACTTTGTCAATATTGACGATAACGATTTGCTTTTTCTTTCATGTTGCCCCTCAAAGAAAGCTGATGAAGTAAGCTGTAGTTAAAAAAAATTACATTTCAACAGTGCTGACCAGATTTTAATGAATTAGGAGAGGATTGTGAATTGGCTGCAGTCATAGTTGCCCTACAATTTTCTGGCACGTGAAAGATGCTTTTAAACAAAGAAAGCATATAACTGTAAACAGAACTTTATTTAACGTTTACTATAATATTTTTAGCGCTTTTTACTAATAATACAGTATCATTAAAATCACTCGTGTAACGATAAATGCTAAAGTCTTTCCCTTTACAATAAATGTGTTAATTCCTCTGACCCGCTCTTGGCTTAAACGTAACCGGATAAAATAGTTTCAAAAATTTATACTTTTTATACTTTTTATAATTTTCTTAAATTATGTTATATGATTATTAAAATATAACTAATTATTATTAATATTTGGGTTTTAAATTCGCAGTTAGCCGGTTTGGATATTCCTCCCTTATTTTTTTAAGGGTTGGTTTTTCTTTTTACCCTATGAGGGTGGTCTGAAAAATATGGTGTCATCCAATTTCCCCTTTTCTCTTTTTGGCTTCTAAACGGGATAGCGACTCTAAGTTTCCAAACCTCCAACAAGATGGCGCCGCCTTTAATAAAAGCCGGTGGTATGGTTTTGGCATATTTTAAATTTACTCACCAAAGTTTTGGGCAGCCATTTTGGACGCCAGTTTTAAACCAGTTGTTTGGGTGAGTGAAGTTAAGTGTTTTGTGAAAAAGGAAAAAATTGAGTATTTCGAGGCTGTTGTTGAAATTTTTTTTTTAAAGGCAATACGCCTCCTCGAATCAATCAGATGAGATGGAATCTATGTTTGGGGACTCTACCTTAAACCCTTTGATGAAATTTAGGGCAACTAATTTAAAACGTGGCCTAACTAGTGACGTCTTTTATAAAGTTCACAAAATGGTGTTAAACCGCCGAATTAAAATGAGAGAGATTTGGTGTTTTATAAAGCCAATTAAATCAAGATTTGAACCAAGAAACTGTCCGCGGTTGGGTGCCCGTTTTGTACTTGAAAAACATGTTCAAATTGGAAAACTCTGTTAACGGTTAAGGCCGCAATAAATTTTTCCCCGGATTAATTTGTAAATGAAACTTGGAATTACACCATTTCCAGCAAAACTACATTAAAACAGTGGACTGCAAAAAATCAGGTCCGAAAAAGGCCCTTTTTCCCGGCTGGGAAAATGATGGCGACTGTTTTTGGGGATAGTCATGGGTTCTTTTTGGTTATCTTCAAAAGGAAAAACCATTACTTACGCATCTTTCCGACGATCTTGAAGCTGGAATTGGGAAAAACGGCCACATTTGCAGAAAAAAATCCATGTTTCCCGCAAAGGCCATCCCACCTCAGCGGTTGCCATGGCAAAATCCCGAGTTCGGTTTCCTTCTTGACCATCCACCCTTACTCACCAGATCCGGCCCCAAGACTTCTTTTTTTTTCCTCATGCAAAAACTGCGCTCGGGGAAATTTTCTAGGGGAGGCCTTTGTGAACAGTTCGAAAAACCCAAGTACCTATTTGGACGGGTTTTAAGAGAGAACATCCTGGGAGAAGTGTTTCGTTTACAAAGGAGACTATGTAGAAAAATAAATAAAAAAAGTGAAAAAAATCTTTTTATCATTGTTGGGTTGAAACTTTAAGCACCCTCGTATTCTCTTTGGACATACTTATTTCTCAATTTTAATTACTGATGTACTTAAAAAAATATTCTGTCGTTGTATTTTACTACAGAAATTTTTTTTTTACATACCAGGCCAGACGAGCAGTCAGGGGCCCCTGACGGAAAGGTGGTCTCGACGCCCATACCCATTTTAACAAAACCCAAACGCCCTTTGCCTCCGGAGGACATCATTTGAAACTCGTTTGCAGTAATTCGCTGGCCGGTGCCGTAAACCCGGGCACAGTAGTGTTTCCTGCCCTTTGCCGATAAAACAGGCACCGTGGTGGGTACCCCACCTTACCAAAGGGACCCTACCACCGCTTTAATTGCCGCAATTTGGTAAAATATTTCTGAATTCGATTTAATTTGGTGGTTGGCCAAAAAATTTTGAAAAACAAAATATTCAACTGAGTTCCAATACCATTAATAACAAAAAAATGATAGAAAAAATCCATTAATTTTTTTTAACATTAGCATTTTTAGAATTTATATTTCCTAACTTGTTTCTTTATTTTCTTAAACTACCAAAGTTGGTACAAATTTAATAACACAGTTAAATAATTGGTCGAGTATTATTATCGATATTATAGCCCGCGATTTAAAGAATAACATTTTTTCACGTAATTTTAAAGCGAGGAAAACATCAGAGTGCTTAAACTTTTTTATTTCTTCCAAATGAAAATAGCTTTATCAACTTTTTTGTTAAGTGGGTCCCAAAAATTCGGTTATTTTAAAATCTTTTTGCAATTATCTCTTTCTTAATTATCAATTATAAAAAACAACTAATTGCCCTCACTTTCTAGCATATAAAAACTTTGTAGCCAAATAGTATGAAGTAGGATTTTACAAAAAAATATTGCAATATTATAAACTTATTTTACTTTATACATTTACCGTTAAAATGTAAAAATAGCAAACAGTCTTTATGGGATTTTTTTATTGAATTTATTGGAACACAGGCAAAATAATGTAAATTAAGTATAAAAATATCAAAACCATCGTTACTGCCAATTTAAAAAGGAGTTTTAATGCATATGGAGGTCCTTAATACGAAAATTCAGCTAAAACAGATTTATCCCTGTTTTTGAAAACATCCTCAAAAGTTACTTGGAAGGAAGAATCTCTTTTTCCAACTAACAAACCATTCAATAATTCTTTTCCTTTCCTGTTGGAAGTTTCACTGTACATATAGGTCCTACTTGATGGCTAATTTAAGTTTTTCAATTTAAACATTTACATTTGAATTTATAAAATAATCACCGAATCAATTCCGACCTAAAATACATTAAATTTTCTATTTTTTCCGTTATTTATTTTGGATTGAAGAAAATTCATTCTCCTGGGTTTAATAAAAGCCAAGAGTATTTTAGTGTTAGTAAGTAGTTTTATATGCAATCGAATTGTTACCAATAGATTAAGGGAACTTAATGTTGCCATTAAAGGTATATTTCCATCTTTTTTGAGTCTGGGGAGGTGATAAAACTTAAATTCCCATTAGACCCATTTCCATTTTGCTTTTGGAAAGGGTGAGATATCTAAAAGATGGTTTTGTCGAAATTGAAATAATTTAAGCCTTTATACATATCGTATTTTGATAGAAACATTCTTCCTCAAACATTTAATGGCTAAACTAGGGGGCGGGTTCTTCTTTAATTTGTAACGATTTCATCGCGGGGTTCATTTAAAAATCCCCATTTTAAATTTTTAATACGACCAGGGTTTATTCTTATAAAAACCCTGAAATCCCTTGTTTGAAAATATTTTTCGTTCGTAAATATTACCGGACTCCCAAGACCTGTAATAAGGGTGGGTCTTAAAACGGGAAATTAATGGGTTCGAATCCCGAGGGACTCAACAAATTTCCATTGGTTTCCTTGGTTGGTTGGGTAAAGTTGGGCCCTCCCAAATTTTCAAAAGTAGGATGGTTTGTTTGGGTGGCCTTTAAAAGTCCATTTTTCTCCGGGTGAACCAGCTGGTGGGATGATTAAAACCCTAATGAATATGGGTGTTTAGGTTAAACCATGTCTGGGTGGACTATCAGGCTGATTTAAACATAACAAATTCTTAAATTTTATACCAATTTTTAGGTATCTTTTGGAAAAAAAACAAAACTTTAAGCAAACAAAAAATTTTCCTTTTTTCATAATTGGCCTTTTAAAAAATAAAAAATTTTTGAAACAAAGCTAAGGGCAAACAAAAGGGTAAAAATTTTTTTCTTTGGAAAAACTTTTTTTTCGATTTTGCTTTTGCAAACAACAAAAAAAAGTTTTTAAATTTCCTTTCAACCAAAATTTTTTTAAGGAAACTTTGGCAAAACCCCCCATAAAACAAACTGGAAACCGAGCAATAGGTTTGGTGTCAAGGTTGGCAAAATTTAACTTTGGGTTTCCTTTAAGAAACAAAAGACCACAACAAAGGTTCTTATTAAAAATTTTAAAAAACCCGGTTGTGGGTTTTAATAAATTCTTTCTTTTTTGGGACCCATAATCTTGGAAAAAAAAAAAATTTTAAACAAACCCAAAATTTTTTTCATTTGTGGAAACTAACCCCAATAACGGTTGTTTTAAGAATTTTCCAGTTTTAAACAAGAAAATCCCCCCAATAAACAAACATTATAAAAAACGGTTTGGTATTAAAGGCCCCGGTTTGGTTTCCTCAAAATTAAATTGTGGTTTACTTCAATCATCCAAATTTGAACATAAAACTTTATTCGGCCCCAAAGGGTTTTTTCTTAGGAAGGCCAATTTTGGTAAACTACAAACCTTTTAAATTTCCAACATCAGGGTCCTGTTGATTTTGGTAAAACACATTATGATTCTGTGAAAAGGGATTAACTTTTCTTTTAACCAAAATGGTTTTCCCCCTCCCTCAGTGAAAAGGGTTTGGTTAAAATTTCCTTAGGGTTTAAACCAAAAGGTTTTTTTAAACCCCAATTGTTCGGACTTCCAATAACCCTTTAAAAGACGCTGTTTGGATTTCCTTACCTGAAAACCTTTAAAATTTCCCGCTAATTTTTGTTTCCGTCAAATTTAAAAACTTGAATTTAAAGAAAAGGTTGTCTAAAAGGATTATTTTGAAACCAGGCCCATGGGTCTTTTTGTAAAACCAAATTTTTTTTGGTTCAACTTTAACGGGGATTTGGGAACTAGGGTTTTGTTTTGGGGAAATTTTGGGGGGTGGCCCTTTTTGCCCAAGGTTCTTTTTCATTTTCCCGTTTCTAAAAGGTTTTTGAAACCCAATTAAACTTCCAACCCTTCCTCTCCAAATTAATATAAATTAGGTAATTTTAAAATTTAATTAATTTTTTAAAAATTTTTTTTTAAAACCGTTTGATAAAAATTAAATAATGGCTTTTCTAAGTAAATTTAAAAATTTAATTAAATTTAAATTTTCCTTAAAGTTAAAGGATAATAAATTCGGGTAAAATTCAATTGTTGGGCTCACAATTTGTTTTACCATTAAATTTAAACTTTTTTTTTTCAAAATTTTAATAAATTTAAAGAAAGGTTTTTTTATACCAATAAAATTTAAATTATAAAACCTTTAATTTTAAAAGTATTTTAAAATTTTTTAATTTCTAGGGTTATTCTTTCTTTAAGGCCAACTTTAACCGATTATTAAAAAATTTGAATGAATTTTTTAAGAAATATATTTTTAAATTTTTTTAAAAATTTTTTATTTTATTTTTACCATTTAAGGAAGGTTCCATGTTTTAATTCCATTTTTAAATTAAACTTTTCACTAGCCCTTTAATGTCCAACTGTTTGGAATGGGGTTTCCCTTAATTCAGCCTATTCAATTAAGGAAGTTTTGGAACCTTCCCTCACGCTTGGAAATTTCTTTCAAAGGCAAGGTAACCAAAAACAAATAAATTAATTAACCAAATAAACTTTTTGCAAGAAAATTTTTTCCTTTTTAGAATTGGCCTTTTAAATAAACTGATAAACTTTTTTTTCCTTTGGAAAAGGAAATTTGGAAACCCTTGATGCCTTTCTTTCCAAAGGTTTCCTTTTTCAAAAGGGGGGCCAAATTCACGTCCTTCAACCCTTTGAAACCAAGGATTTAAAAAGGGGGACCCTTTGTTCCTCCTTCTTCCTGGTTTTTTGGCCAGCCCGGAAGCCCAAGATCTCCCTCCCTCTCCTCCTGGCTCCTTTTAAAATAATTGTTTAGTATTTAAAATTTAACCAATTTTAAAAACCTAACGGCCGGTTATTGTTAGGGTTAATAATCCTTTTCCTAAACCACATTTTAAAAAGGAGTAATCCTCCAAGTTCCAAAAGCCGGGTTAAAATTGCTTTTGCCTTGGCTTCCCATTCCTGTAACAACAAGAAATTTCCCTGGTTATCTTTTGGGAATCCTTGAGGCCCAAAATTTTTTTGGGTTAAAAAAAATAAGGGTTGGGTCCCAGGGACCACCAAAAATTTCCCTTGGTTCCGGTACCCCTACGAATTAAAAACCCTTTTGGGTTTTTAAATACCAAGTTTTAATTTTTTTTTTGGGGTTTACCCAGGATCCCTGTTAAATTCATTTGGAATTTTACACCCCTAGGGAGCCACCGGCTGGTTGGGTTCCTCCAATAGTTGGGGGGTTTAGAGGAATTTCCCTGCTTCTTCCCGCCAACTTATGAGGCCCTTAAAAATTTCAGAATTCGGCTCTAAATTTTAAAGGGAATTTCCTTTTTGGTGGAAACCTGGTTTGAAATGATGTGGGGTTTCCTTTCCTTCAGGGGCCTGTTCCCCCCCAAAGGAGTTGCAAGGGGCCTTTCAATTTTCCGAGGGGCGTCACCCCCTTCCTGGGCCCCCTGGACAGGGCCCATTTCCCAAACCTGGGGGAATATTTGGGCCTTTTTTTGTTACTAACCGCAAAAACAATTTATTAACAGCCATTGAATTTCTATTTTTCTTTTTCCCTTCCAAACCCAAAGGGAACCTTGTTTCTCTGGCAAATTTTTCAAGGGAATTTGGAACCACCTTCAACTACCTTTCCTTACTTAAAAAAAAATAAAAGTTAATAGGGAAAGGTTCAATAATTATATTATTTTGACAAACTGGCCCAATTTTTTGGGATTAACTTTTTAATTTCCAACAAAAACTTCCAAATTAATTGCCAGGTGGGATTCAACTTGAGGCGCAACGTTAGTTTTCCTTAGCCCGGCCGGTGGAAATTAAAAAGGGTTTTACTTTTTTACCTTCGTTGATGAAAATATGGCCTTGGTTTTAGGCCTGTTCCCTACAGAAATTCGGGCCTCAAGAAAATTTTTAAATTTTGGTTTAAAAAAAAAAGGTCTTGGATTTAAATTCCTTAAAAAAAATTATTAAAATTAACTTGGGTAATTAAATACGGTTTTTCCCGGGTTAGGTTATTCCGGTTTAATTGGGGTTTTTAAAGTTTGAAATTTTAAAATTAAATATTTTTTATTTCTTACCTAAAATAAAATTTGGTTGTGGTTAATAAAAATGTTATTTTAAAAGCCCAGCGTTTATTTTATAAAAATTAAATATTAAAAATAAATTAATTATTTACAATAAAATTTAAACCAAAGAAACCAAAAACCGAACCTATGTAAAATTGAATTTTTTTTACAAGCCACGGGGAAAAAAGGGCCTTATCGGGTCCATTAACCACCTTATTAATTCCCTGGCTTAAAATTTTAAAAATTTTGGTTAATTAAAAAAAATTAAGGTCCGGTTTCTTCCTTCAAAAAATTCAAAACTTTTACTTAATTATTACATTGCTTTTTATTTGGATATTTTAAAGGAAAAATTTAAATTTTTTTATAAAGCAAATTTTTAAATAATCTTGAGGGCTGTAATTTTAAATTTAAATTACTTGGCCACTAATTTAATATTAAACTTCAAAAAAAAAAGGAAGTATTGTTTTGGGCGGTGGAAACGTTTATTTCATCTTTAATTTATTTCAAATTTTAGCGTAATGGAAAGGGCGCCCCAATAACCTTTATTTAAATAGGCAAAAATTTATTTATTTTTAAATTTTAATTTTCTTTGGGTTTTTTAGTTTGGGTGAACTAATGTTTATTTCTTTCAATTTGGCCTTTTAAACGGGCCGTCGAGGGTTGGCAACAACTTGGATAACGAGGGGTTTACTTAAAAAAGGGCACTCTCCGCTTGAGAATGCTTTTGTTTTCTAAATTTTGAAATACAACTGGAACCCCTGTTGGCAAATAAGGGCCTTGCGGATTCCGGGAAACCACATTTTAAATTTACGGGGTTCAAAAAGTTAAAATAAAAAAAACAAATTTTTTATTTTTTTTTTTATTAAAAATGAACATGAATATAAATAAAAGAATTTATAATAAAATCTTTCAAAATGTAAACCCTTTCTGAAAATAAACCAGTAAATAATTAATTGTATTATAAAAATTTAAAATTTTAAACCCTTAAGTAATTTTTTTAAATTAATTTTTAAGGATTGTTGAAAATTAAATATATTGGTTTAACAAGGGTCGACACAAATTAATTATTTATTTGTAACCAATTAAAAGAAACAAAGTAGGATTTAGAAACGACGAATTATTGGTTTGAAACATGTGCCAGTAGCTGGATGAAAATAAAAACTGGTTTTAGAACAAACGACGCCCGTCCTCAAGGTTTACGGCCCGTTTCTTAAAAGTGACGGTAACCGACCCAAATTCTAAACTTTTATAACATCTAAATAATTATTTTAAAATAATTACTTGGTACCGATATATACAACGAACCAATATTTTTTAAAATTTTTGTCTGTCTGTTTTTCCAACAATCCTGGAATTGGAATGGGGTCCGATTATGATGAACCCACTGGAAGATAGCTATAGGATCAACTTGAGCTACTTTTTCTTTAGAAAATAATATACTTTTTATGTATTACTATGTGGACGGTTTTTAATTTACCCTCACTATAAATATATTTGAAAATACTAGATGTATGCGCTTATATTCATAATATCTCAAAAATATATCTCATTAAAAAGGGCACCCTTTCAAATTATATTTTAACTGATTAATTGTAATCAAATCTATAAATACTTTTTTAAAAGTATGACTAAAAAAAAATTGTTTTTCCACTTCATCTGTACACGATGACAGGAAAAGCGAACGCTCGGCCGAGCAACACGGTAGGCGGAGTGGCGGGAGTTAAGTTTTTCATTACGAAATTTCTTAATTCAGTCGCCGCGCACGAAATCTGCTACAAAAGAATTTGCAATACCTTAAAAAGTACGCAGAGTTTCTTGCTAGTTCTTCTCAGGACAGCTTAGATTTATGGAACCAGAAATAAAATCTTTGAGGGTTTATCATCAATGTAGGAGCCTAAACTGGAAAATATTTTTTCCTTTTTGTGTAATGAAATAAGCGTTTATTTAATTTAATTCTCTATTACTCGTGAGGTACGTCTTTAGTCAACTAAAATAAATCAGCAATTTATTAGCGTATTTCACATTAATGTTTTAGAACAGCTAAATATTTTATCAACGATAATCTAGTTTGCCAATAGACATAACAATACCGCGTTTATGTATTGCTTCGCACGTTTTATTTCTCAGGTGTGCCGTAGAAGAGTTATAAATATTTTACGTGAATTACCTTTGATACTTACGAGTTGTTTATGGTTACTGAAGAAAATATAACGAAAAATGTTGTATAATAACGTTTAACAATATTATAACGGAATTAGTTTAATTGACATATTTTTGGTTTATAATTTAATGTGTGCCAAAACACGCTATTAAGATCATTTTTTTTGTTAATGCTTAGTTAAAACATAGAAATAACCCTATGTAGTATGATCAATGTAATCTTCGCAGCCAAATATAATTTTATTAAGATAATTCGTCTGCAATTAAGACAAATTCTACGATTCCATGTGATTCCATTGAAATGCTTTTGACTTGAATTATTAATTAAAAAGAAACAAAGTAAATGTCGATAAATTGTACGCAATTTAATTCTGCTAATTTATTGTGTAAATCTTGAAATCCTTTTGAACCTATGTAAATCATTTAGTTCAATAAATCGTAGAGGATATACGAATATAAATAAATTATTTAGTAATTTTTTTTTTTGAGGTAACAAAATTTTTTAGAGATAGATAATGATGGTCGTCGGACACCTTCTTGCCGGCCGCCCAAGGGCTCAATGACAGTGGGAAGGTTGCGCGCGTAAGCCACTCTTCAGTGGCCTGTCTTTTCTTTTGGATAACTAAAGGCGTTGTTGGCCCCTTTGTCTTTTCCGGCCCCTTCAAAGGCCGGACAGCGGGATATGGGGTCTCCCAGGCCAAATGGAATTGCCCGCCCACTAAAAACCAAAGTTGTCCCTTCCATGTCACTGTAGCCAGCGCCGCGGGCAATAACAATCCTCCTGACCCAACGTGACAAACCCTCGCCAACCTCTTTCCTCTCCCGGGTGTGTTGGGGACCGGGTCGCTTTGGGTGCCGTGCCGGGACCACCCACAGGAAAACGAAGGTCTTGCCCCGACCTAAGCGGTTCTCGGGGTTGCCCAGAACTCGGCACTCTTGGCCCGGTGCTGCTGGCCGCCAAAGTGCCATTCCTCAGTGGGTTTCCTATCGACCACGCGGCACAGGTGCCTTCCGAAAATGCGCTGCCCCTGGAGAACCTGCGCTGCTCCCGGGAAGTAAGGGAGCCGTACCTTCTTTCCAGCCACCACTTTACGGGGCGTATGGCTTCCACAGTTCAACGGCTGGCACTGGGGTGCTCCAACCGCAGCTCCGAATCCTGTATTGCAAGGGTGGGCAATTCGTCCCCGTGCCCCCTTATTTATCTGAGGCTGGCCTATAGCTCCGAGACCTTGCCTCCTCGCGCCAGAAGAAGCTTCGATTTTTTATTTGTTTATTAAATTGTTTTTGACGCAACGGTAACTCAGATGTGCCCTCATTCAACTTAAAAGAATGTACAAGAATTTGTCATAAAAGTGTGATTTAAATATTATTTACAAATATTTTTTATATCATTCTTCTTCTTTTTAGTAGCGATTGATCACATGGTACTGTTCTTGTTATCGAGTCAGCGTTGGGATTAGCTGACTGGCCGATCATGAGAGTGCGCTGAACGTATCGGGTTTTTTTTTACGTCACTCGCGGAATCTTTTTTCATGCAAAAGAAATTTAGTTGTACCATTTAGCTTCATATATGGCTGTTATTCAAATTAAACTTTAACATTTATCGCGCAGTCTTTCTATAATCCTTTGGTTGATTGCTAAAAAATAATATAAATTCATTAGAACAGGTATCATAGTAAAGAATATTTTTTTGTTTGAAAATATAATGCACCTTCTTTAACTATCACTAAAAATAAGGGATAAACTATTTGGAATGCCTTAACTATTTTCACTAAACCATAATTTACAGAGTTCGATCACAGATTTGCAAAGTTTGTAGTTCAAGCCTAGTAAACTATAAATAATTGGAAATTGAGGTGGTCTAAAACTATTCTTTTTAATAATTTGAATTTCCTTCTTATTTTAATTTTCTAGGATTCTTACATAGCTCTTCATAATAAAAAATACTGTTTACGAAACAAATAGGTTTAAATAAAAATCTTTAATAAGTTCTAAGTTGGCGATTATATTCTTTGTGTCATTAATTCATACAGTATTCAAGTAATAATAACTTATATTAATAACAAAAAAAAAATTAAATTAAAAGTGGTTATGATTATGTAACCAGTTTTAATATAAAAACCCTCTAATTGGACCCCTATCTTGTTGCCCGATGTGGATCCGTGTGGACCTTCCCACCATTGCTGGTACAATGCTGGGGTTGGTGGGTAGGAAACGTTTTTACCCCATCTGACCCAGGATCATCTGCCGCCGGACAATTGGGTGATCGGCCCAAATTGCCTAACCAACTAAAAGGGAAAAAATTTTTGCGTCCTCCGGAATTCTAACCCGTCCTCCTCCGGGCATTTCCTTTCTAAAAGCGCCCTTTCCACTGGGCTCGGGGCGGATTATGTTTATAAAAAAAGCCTTGTTGAAAAATATGTCAATTATCCTGTTTAAAACTTTAGAGGCGAAACAACATATTTCGCCGCACACATATTAAACATTTGCTAAATATTAAATAAGATAGATGACAAGTGACATCTTAATTTTTTATTAAAATGTGTTTTGTTGGCATAGATAAAAGGAATTTTAAAAATAAAAAAGTACAACTTTTATCTTTAGTCATAATAGTCTGTTCCCCATTATCAAAAATAGTTTCCTTGAATTTCCTCATCTGAACGTTTTTTCCCGATTCCTTTAAGGAATGGGCAAATTTATTAATAATAAAAAGTAAATTATAATAATAATCAAAATACTCTGAACAAAAACTTACCAAGAATAACCATCCAACGTTAGTATTTAATTAAATTTCGTTGTTGTAAGTAAAGTTTACTACTTCTTTAAAATATATATACAAATATTCATTCAAAAAATTAAAAAAATATATTAAAACCCTACTAAGTCCTCATGGAAGTCACTTTAAAAGTGCAAAGCAATGCACTGCAATTTGAAAAAAGACTTTTAAAAAAACATTCATTTAACCATTTAACGTTAAATATATCATTAACACGAATTATATAAATATCTGGCTGATTCCCGCGACTTCGTCTGAGTGGTAATATAAAAAACAAAACTTTATTTTTTTAAAGGATTCTAAGTTACTATATGTTACATCCGCTGTGAAAGTCTCGTCAAAAATTTAATAACTATTGTTTTGTTATATATTACAATGTACTCTTTTCAAAATTGGTATTTTATGGTAACAAACAGACGCTCCAAATTTGTTTATTTGTAAAGATATAAAAGTAGTTAAACGTGATAAAATCGCTAAAACTGTTCTTATTTAACAACGGGTAGGATTCACGTAAACAACAAAGGTTTTCCATTATACGTTGTTTTTTTCTTAATAAGAAAAGAAAGTAAATAAAATGTGTTACAAATGTTTTTGTTCCCATTGTCAGATAAATGTTTTTTTACTAACTTATCCGTGTAGGATTAATATTGGTTTTTAATTGGCCAGTTAAAGTTTTATATTTTCCCCTTTAAAATATCTCTTATGTTCTTTAAAGCAAAGAAAATGGTGGTACCCTTGTTCTTGAGCCTAAAAATTTTTTTTACAATTTTATATTTACTCTTGACTAAACAAAATGCATATTCTCATATATATGGCAAACAGTAGACCAATTAATTCGTAAAACAATGCCCAAAATTGTCCATTTGAACTTTTGGAAAATTAATTTCCCAAATAAATTCCAACAACAATAATTCAGATTTATAAATGCTTCCCTGTGGAAAAAATAGATCTTAAAATGTGGAACCAGCTAGTTAATTATATTTCAAAGCTATTTTTCCTTAGTATTATGTCTTATGGCCATTCTAATTTAAGGAAAATGCAAGCGGTTCTTATATAATCTTTTATCCTCCAAAAACGTCAGTTATTTGGCGTTGGACCCTCAAAAGAATTCTTAAAACTTTTAACAGGAATTAAAAATAATAATTGGAGTCTTAATATTTAAAAACTTAATTATTTGAAAAAAAAGGAATTTCCTTGGACATTTTTATTTTGACACTTTTGATAACAAACCATTAATTTTATTCAACAACTAGACTGTCCAAATTAAAAGTCCTTTTTGGGACAATATATCTTTTTAAAATTCAGTTATCCTCCAAATTTAATATTAATTGAATTTAAAAGGTCGTCCAAAACGTTTTATGTTTAAAGTTTTTGAATATTAACCAAGCCTGGTAATGGAAATCTCGCTCCAGGTTTTTATTTTTGCATAAATTGTTTGGCCTATTTTTTTAAAAGATAGCCAACCAAACGTCCTTTTCCCGAACCGGTGGTAGGTGTGTTTGACAATAATAAAGAAGTGTTAACTTTTTATATTCATATAGATATTTGAATACTCGTTTGAGGGCCAAAATTCCTTCAAGTTGAATTTAAATTTATTATAAAAGGAGGTTTTGGCTGTTTTATCCATGTTAGGTGCTTATTAAAATAAAATATTTTTAAAGTGTTTTGTTTTTAGTAACGGCGCAAACACTTTCAATTATCTGTCTTTAAATTTTTTTTAAATTTTGTTGTATTTTTCCATAAAAAGTTTAAGAAAAAAAAAATACATTTTAAAAATATCAATGCCATAACACAAACTGGGAAAAATATTAAAACATAAAATTTGCGTCAGAATAAGGCCAAATAAAAAATCCTAGAATATTTAAATAACAAAAAACTTTGCTAAGTTATGTCACTACCAAACATATTAATATTTCTTCTATGGTCCAAAAGACTTAAAGGTTATTTTTAATAATAGGAAAGTAGAGGTTTTCAAATTCCTTACCCTTAAGCTTTTGTAATTCAATTTTTTATGGCATGCAACGGACGACAGTCAGGCCACCTGATGGAAAGTTTCCCGACGCCCCCAAGACTTGGCAATACCAATGGATCGCCAACGCGCTGTCTACCGTGAGACCCAAGAATTTAATTTTGAATGGCCTGGCTACGGTCCCAAAACCGGAAACAACAGTGTTTTTCTGCTTCCGGCGAAATAAGGCCCGCAGTGGTAACCCACCCAGATGGTTTCTGTAAAACGGGGTCACTAGTTTAATTATCGTTTTATTTAGGAAAAACTTTTGCATGTTTGGAAGGTCAAAATGATTCAATTTTTGTATAACAATGCAGTTCTTTCCATTGTGCCGCGTAAATTAATTAAAAATTTGTATTACAATAATTATGACAAGGTTTTATTGTAGACAAAAAGTCCGACCAAGGCTTTGTCTATTTATTATTTTGGAAAAAAATAAACAAAAACGGTTCCAATAATTTAGAGCCAATTTAAATGTCTTTTTCCTAAATACTATAAGAAAAAGATGGTCAATAATTCTTTAAGGTTTTCGTTAAATAATTCACCTTTACTGCCTCCGTAACCTGTTATGGCTGTGTTTAGAAACCGGAGGTCGTGGATTTGAATCTTGCCAGGACTCAACAAATTTTTCATTTATTTGTTTCCCTGGTTGGTTAGAACAATTTACCCAATCACCCAATTGTTTTGAAAAATAAGAATGATCCATCGTCGGATGGGCGTAAAAAATCGGTCCACCCACCCTTTTGGAAAGCGTGGTGGTATACGGTCCAAAACCTAATCGAAGGTGTATTAAAAAGGCCTACGGCCAGCAGTGGACTATTAAAGGCTGATGATGATGAATTTTAATACTATTTATTTTCTATTTTTCAATTTTCCTCACTCTAAATTATATAATTGGTTTCTTTAATTTACCTAATATTGCAAAATTGGTGGTTTTAAAATTTGAAAGTTGAAACTTTTTAACATACGTATTTTTTGATTTTCTTTTAAATGGGTTTAGAATATTATAATATTATGACTACTCAAATTTCGTATCAATACTCAATTTTAAAAAGGACCTTTATATAAAGGGTTAAGTGGGCCTCGTCCTCAAGAGCTAAAGTCTTTTTCTAAGCCTGCCTGAATAAAGAGGAAGAGAGACAAAACCTTTGAAATATTTTGAATTTTCAAAACATTTCTTTAATTATAAATTAAAACGTTCAATTTAAATTGATTCCCCTAGGATATTCTTGGAAAAACAATTAACGGTAAATAAAAAATGTAATAAAACATATTCAAAGCTAATTAAAACAATACAATGCAAAAGTTTGTGTTGGCAAGTTTGTGTGTTTAAATTTAATTTAATTTTAAACATTTCCACATAAAGTACTACATTTGAAACAAAATTCCCCTTTAATTTAAAGTTAATTTTCAATCAGAATTAATCTGTTTAAAAATCAAGCGTAATTAAGGTATTCATATGTAATGCGAAATTTATGCCCGAAAACAGTTTGAAAAGCTCCAAAAATATTTTAGAATAAAATACAAAAAATGCTACGTTTTTGCATCCTTTTTTTATAATAATCCTCATATCCAAAATGTAATTAGAACTAAATTGTTCCAAACTTTTAGAACTTACTGCCAATATTTGGTTTTTTAAATTGCATTTTTTTAATTAAAAACTCGGTTCATTTTTTAAACATTCAAACTAGGCCGGTCTTAATTTTCACTAATTATGCAAAATTTTACAACAGGGTTCTAACTTTTAAGCTCATATTTAAAATTTGTTCTACATATTTAACCAAATAATGTATAGTCCGCTGCGTATTTGTTTTTGTTTATTCCAAAATAATTCCCATGAACGAGCCATTAATTCTTGGGAGCTTACTAACTTGGCCCTTTTCCAAAGGGTATATCTAGGAAAGGTTCTATTTACTTTAGGGAAATAATTTATCCGAAAAAAAAATTTTATTGTACTAAAATAACAAGCAGAAAGGTAAACGAATAAATATGAAGTTTGAAATACAGATCGTAATATAACCAATTAAAGAAACATTTTTTAAAAACATTTTTATGAAATAATCTTTTTATTCAATTTTACCCATCATAAAAGTTCAGATCGATATTTCTTGTTTTTTCCCCGGGACAACTTTAAGTAAATTGGGATTTTAAATTATTTTTTAATTTTATTGTTTATATTAAAAAGACTTATAACTTATAATAACGGATCATCGAATAAGTGAAATTAATTTTGAACAATTTTATCTATGTTTTCCCTAAAAATATTTATTTCCCCGAAAGTACTACCTACTAAAATAACTTTTAACAGCAAAATAAAGTTACTAATGAACTCATAATAAAATTGATAAAGCACTAAAACTATTCCTTAATTTTTACATACTTTAGAAAAGCCTGTATTTGTGTAAAAACGTTCCAATCAAAACCCCTGTTATTTAAAGATTCCTTGTTTAATCCAGAGGAACCGGTGTTAGAACGAAATCGTTAAAAAACCCAGTTTTCAGTGCCTTTGTTGTGCTTAGACTACCAAGAAACTTCCTTGCTTTTGGTTTGTTGTTTTTAATTTGTTCCTCAATCAGTTTATAGCGTTTTATTTACTAATGTTTGCAGAAGTCAATGTTATAGAATAATACAAATTATCGCAGGTTATTTTGATACACCGGTTTTTGGTTTTTAATTTCAAACGTTTTGATTCTTGTCAGTAATAAACTTAAAAGCAATTTATTATTACCCATATTTCCTAGTAACAATTTAATAATATGTATGAACATTTAGCACCAATTTCACGATATTTTATTACTTTTTTAATTAGAACATTGAATAAAAAATGTAAAAAAAGAAACAGCTTTTTTATATTTGCATTAGGCATATGCTGTTATTAAAAATTCTAAATTTTAATCTTAATTCTATCAAGTTTATGATGACTACGTACATACTGTACGTAAGGTTTTTTACGCCATACTAATTGATCATGTTTAATAAAGAAAACAACATCATACTGATAAAAAGGTGTTTGTTTTTTTAAAATAATTTCCATGTACCAATTTTTTTTTTTTGTGCCATGCGTAATAATAGGTAAATTATATATGAAATGTGGATCTTACTGTTATTATAAGTAATTTTCGTACGTAAACATAATAAGTTTGTGCTTCGCCGGCGTCGTCAAAACAAATTTTTTTTGAAAAGTTGGTCATAAACAGTTTTTTTCTTCGTCTTACGAGAAATTTGATCGACACAAAAAAAGTTAACAGACAAGAATTTTGACACCGGTTTCACTGATGAAATAATTTTTTAATAAAATTGATTAAACCCAATGAATTTTTTTTCTTGTAGATTATACGTTTTTAAATTATGGTTAACCTTGGTAGGCCAAAATAGAATGGGGCAAATAACAGAACTTGATAGGTAAAATTATTTTTTATCAAACCTATAAGGTGAGTAAAGCAAAACAAAAATATAATGGGCAATCAATTGCCACTTCTTATTTTTTAAGAAAAGGTATTGTTAAATTTATATATAGCCATATTTAACCCAATTAAGCAATTACAACTGTTGACTTTACCAAAAGTTTTATTTTACCAAAAAAGAACCTTTTTTTCTTTTTGCCCACCCAGTCTTTGTTGTATTTGGAAACCAAAATTGTTCATAAATTAAAATTTTAATTTTCCAAATGGGTTTATATGTATACATGGATTATGATTATTTATTTTTATTCTCGTCAGCTGCCTATGGTATTGGTACTTGGTTTACAAACCGGCTGTCTTTAGTTTAATTCAGTAAAAGACCAGCTTTGTGCCACCGTAGTTTATTGGTTGGTAAAGTCGATATTATCACGTCGGCCTTTATAGTCAATACCATCTTTTACTGTAGTTATAGAATGTCAGTGTTTGAAAATAGATTAACTACCGAATGAAGTAATTAAATCAATGTGAAATCATTAAACAAACATAAATAAAATTCTTAATACGTTTATTACCGATTCTTTTAATAATCAAACAAAAAAAAATTTTAATTTGGTAACATGGTTGGGAGTATTTTTGAAAATGTTATAAAAGGCGGCCAAAAGGGTTTTAAAGGCCTTCAAAATTTACGGCCTTAAAATAGAATTTATTAATTTTTCTTTTGCCCATCCTCATTTTTTCCATTTAAAATTTAAAAGTTAGCCTTTTAGCCAAATGGCCCTTATTAACTTGTACTCAAAAAGTATTTAAAATAAATTTCATTTTAATTACCATAAGAATAATTTCTTTTCCTAATTACCATGGGTCAACCTTCTCACCTTCCAGATTCATCACCTTAAAACGACCAGTTTTACGGGGGCCGACATCTAACTTTCACAACACCAGAAAAAGGTAGGTACCCTTTTTATATTTAGTGGGCCCTTGGTTGAAGTAACTTTGGAAGTCAATGGTGATCTTTAAATTGCCACTGTTAATGGTCTGGGCCCGGAACCCGGCCCATATTTAGAAACATGGTTTTCATTATTTAACTTTATTAAACATTTAGACTTAAATGCCTTATGTTTAATTTAAAGTTTTTATTCCTTAATCTCCTTGTCCTATATTTCCAGTGTTAAAAGTTTTCCTCCTGCTTGAAACACCTTTTGATACACTTATTTTTACACCTTAAATTCTTCGGGATATTGGTCTAATAAAAATTCCTGTTTTCCAAATACCCAATTGGTCAATTTTCATTTCTCAACATTGGCCTGATTGGTTTGATCATATAACACTGATGCTTCAAAGTTGTCCCCAGAGTTGTGTGATTGCTGCTGTTTGGATCCTAATTCAAAGTGATACTAAATTAAAATTCCCTCCCTGGGAAACATCAGTTTTTCAGATGGAATCATAATGTACTGGAAACTCTGGTTTTTAAATTAAGCCTCCAAAATTAAAAAACTCTGTTATTGTCACGGTTCTAAGAGTTTGCCCTACGGTGTGCATCTTTGGTTTGGGTCAAACATAAGTTCCTATTGTAAAATTAAAAAAGTCCTCTTTACGGTGTTATTAAAAGATATTCAAGGTAGTTCTGGCCTGGATTCGGGGACAGTGACATTCCATTTCAATAAAGCTGTAGACTTCTTTTCCAAGGTGCAGTAAAACTGGATGGGACCACTACAGATTGTATTTAAGGATTTCCATTAAAAGTCAAGCGATTCTTCTCATATTGGAACGAATATTGGCAATATGGTACCTAAAAAAGTACTATGCTGATAATTCAAACCCATATTCCTACTCGTCCTTGGTTTCCAACTTTAAAAATCTGCAACAATAATTACTGGTATCATATCCGAATTAAGACTAAGACTGCATTGCCCTTTCCTTACAGGGCTACCACACACTTTCTACGAGCTACTCCAGACAATCCTCGTCTCTTTTATGACCTGCTTCCTCCCCAAATTCCCCATCCCGAATTTAAAAACTTTTACTATCCTTTAAATTCCCTTTTTTATTTTTTTTCTTAAATTCTCCTTAATAACTTTTCCTAACCCCAAACGAAGGCAGACCGGCAGTCAGGCCATCGATGGGAAGTAATCGCCCAAACTTATGGACATCAACAATCCAGGGTATCCCGGTGCCTACCGTAAAGGACTCTCTTTATCCTCCGTTTGAAGGAAAAATATTATAAGCGCGAAGGAAAAACCAGAGGGAGGTTCTTTCCAGAGTTTAATAGGTGCGTGGCATTAATGATTCTGGAAAGTAACTGTTGAAGCCGGTTTCCAGGTGGTATGGCTGAACTCTATTCCTTGACGGAGGGTACGATAATAGAATGGGGAAGGTGGTCCTTATCACAGCTCCGCTGAGCACTCTCCGTTGAACAGGCGGTAGAACAACAGAGGAATATTTCTCCGTAAACCCAGGTTAAGGTTCCAACCCTGCCCGTGAGCTTGGTCCCAGGCGATTCGAGCCGTTTTGTAGGGGTCAAGTGGGAAGCAGCTGATGCCGGGGACCGGCCCAGAGATGGAAATTCCACTGGTTCCTTAACCGCCTTTTGTAAAGTGGCTTTTGAAGGGTAAAATTACCGTCCCGCCCTGTTCCAGCCTCCCGGTTTTTTGGGCTAATTTTAGATTTTATCAAATGACGCTCCCGAAACTGAACGTTGCTCGAATCTCAAAGGGGTTTAATGCTTTGGAAGATGGTTTGCAGAGACCCCAAAATTGGCGCTTGCCAAATGGATCTTTCTTTTCAAGGGTGGAATGCGCAAAACCTGTGTCTTTGTGGGTTAAACTGAACTGGTTGACTCGACCCGCTCGGAACTCGCCCCAAGAGGTCGGACCGAAGTTAAAATCCCCTCTCCCACCCCTCACCGAGGACTGGTCGTTAACAGTATACCGCTTTCTCCCCGTTATCATCAACATGAATGTTATATCTCAGGATGGCTTGGTGAGCACCGAAAACTGGGACCCCGGTTTGGTGGTCGCGGTCTTGGGCGGCAACCGTCGCCAACGACTTTGATCCCGACCAAATTAAAGCTGGCGATCCCTGGCCAAACCCCTCGGGGATTCTTGGGTGGCCCAGTTTCAATAAAAGAGCTCTTTGCCCAGACCCTGTCGAACGCCTTATTAAATCAAGACGGCTTCTATGGCCTCCCACCCTTTGTCTGTGGCTTCCTGCCCCCCGGTGAACTGGGTACACTAAAAAGATCACCGGCCAGCGGCCGAAAAAACTGTCGTCCCGGTAGCGGGTTCTCCTCTGGGTAATCCGGGGCTGGTTGATTTGACCCCTCCATCCGCCCAACCCAGTAGGGATTTGATAGCTATAGGGCCTGTAATTTGAAAGGGTCTTGGAGCGGTCTCCCTTTTTAGGGACCGGATGTTTCGACTTTCCTTTATTTATAATTTAATTTTTTCTTTGTAACAACCCTCTGTTTTATTTGTGTTCTTTTTGGTTTAGATACATCAATTGAAACTTTGTGGGTTTCTCCAACACATAATCAAATTCTTAGTTGTTATCTGTGACCCTTTTTCTTTAAAACCTTATTACATATAGCAGGTCTAATCGAAAAAACTTGACGTTGGCGAAATTCGCCCACCAAGCTAAAGGTTGAACTAATTAAATTTCCCACTTTTTAAAATTTTACTGAAAAATTTATATCGATATCTAAAAAACAAAAAATAAAAATCAAAGTCAAACATCGTTCAAAAAGTTTAGGGTCTTTGCAAGTCTTACAAACGTTTTAAAAATAAATTCACGGGAAATACCAAATACCCCTAATTGGTTTACCCTCACGAATTAAAGACTCCTGAAACTTTTTTTGAGATTCTAAAACCGAAATTAATGCTATCATCCAGGTCAAAAATGTTTTCTTCTAAGCGTTAAGTTCAAAGGGGTTGTTTCAATAGGGTTATACCATGTTAATTTTAGTGCGTTTCTTTTTTTTGTTATCATTATTATAGGGTTTAATGAATTTTAAAATAGTTTTATTCTTACCTACTGCCGAAAAGGTTACTCAATTTGGACATATGTTTTATTGTTTGCTCTTTTTAAGAACCTTGTTTCTTCCATCAAAATCAGTCATTTTCATCTTTCTTTTCTTGTTTAGTAGGTATTAGCTTTCATGTGCTGCTATTTTTTTAATAATTTAGGAGATATTTAAGAAAGAATAAAAATGGTAGTTTAACAGATAATTATGAAATTAAAAAATATGGCGTTGAAAATCATTTCCTCGGGTGATTAAAATGCAAACGCTGGCTCAATTTTAAGAGACTTTAATTATTTATTACATTGTTGTATTTTTAAAATTTGTCTACAATTATGAATGAAACCATATTTATCTATTTTTACAATAAATCTTAAACATTTTAAACTAAACATTTAAATACTTTTATTCAAATTTAAAACATACAATTGATTAAAAAGTTCAAAATTCAAATACCCGGTGCGGTGGCGAAATCGAGGGGATTTCTCAGGAGAACAACGTTGTTCCGAATTATTGGAAATCGGTCATAATTTTTTTGTATCAAAGTTACGTTAAAAGGCCTTTTTAAGGCTTAAAGAAGGTTGGAGTTTTAATAAAAAAATATGACTGACTTTAAACAAAATATATAACCCAATATAAAAGGTAAAACTTCCCCAATACCTAATTGCATCGCGTTTCCAACCATTAGAAATCTCTAAAAACTTTCAAGATATTCTTTTAATCAAAATGTCACTTTTATGTACATAGAATGAAGGAGCTCTAAGACCAAAACAAAATCTTATTAAAAAACCCACGCTCCAATTGGGTACCTCCGTCTTTTGGGATTTCTCAAACATTTAGTACAATTATTTTATAATTTACGTGCTGTGCAAATTTAGTGATAAGTACAAGTTCGCTTTCAGAACGGGAATTTTCAATGTTGAAAAACTCTCCTTTTGCCCTGGAAAACCTTTAATACCACCCATTGAAAACCTGAAATTTTAAATTGGTTTTAAGTTGGTGGATGAATTTAAGTGGGAATTAAAAAAAATAACCAAAATTAAAAATTTGAACAATAAAATAAAGGCAATTTTAAAATTTGGAATTCCAAGGAAAAGGCTGGAAACTTCCTTTTACTTTAAACAGGATTTACACACAGGTTTAAGATTAAAGCCTATGGTTTAAATCCAAAAAATTAGCCAAACTTAATTAAACCATTTTAGGGGTTTTCGCCACCCTAAACCTGGCCTAATTCTAGGTGGGGGAACCATTGGACATTTCTTTGGTTTGTTAACCAATTTGGTAAACCTTTTATGTGGGGGTTAAAAAAAATTATTTAAAAACCTTTTTTGGTTGTATTGCTTTAAAAATAACCTTTATTTTTTTAATGTAACCTGGTCAATTGGGTTGAAAGGGGTTCCTTGGAACTTTTAAATTTAATCACGATGAACAATTTGGAATTGATTAAATAAAGTGTTTAACCAAAAATTAGGAAACAAAATTAAAAATTTTTTAATTTTCCCGTAATTTCTTCCGGTTTCTAAAAAGGGAATCTTCCACTTTAGGCTTCCCGGGCTTGGTTTTCCCATTGGGGAAACTGGCCTTTTATTGTGGGGTGTGGGTTGGTTAGGTTAACCCTTCAAAACCTATTATTATGGTCAATTAAATGGTTTGGTAATAAATTTGGAAAAGGTTAACCCGTTTCCATTTAAAGGTTTTTTTTTATTACCACGGTTTGGTCAAATTAATTTTAAATGGGGGCCAAATTTTTTTATAAGCATTTGAATTTATTTTAAATTTTGAAACTTTTATTGATAAAAGGTACCCTTAATTTAATTTCAGGAAAAAAATTAAAATTTTGGCTAAAGTTAATTTTGCCTTCGGTTTTATTAGTCTTCCCACAAAAAATGGGCATTTCCCTCAAACGGGTGCAACCTTGGTTTTCCTTTTAGGGTTTCCCTGGAAGGGGGCAAAAAGGGTTTTATTGTTGGCAGCTACAAAACCTAATTTAAAGTAAAATTTTTATTTAAATAAATTTTCCAAGGGTTAACCAACATTTAATTTGATTTTATTATTTTAAATAACAAGAATTTTTTTTAAAAAAATAACAAAAATTAATTTTAAATTAAAATAAGGAATTTTAAATTATTTTTATAAATTTATAGTCAATTTTGATTGGTTGGTTTTAAGGTTGTTTAACCACCCTTTTTAAAAAACAAGAAATTTAACGTTTTCCTTTTTATTAATTAGGGTTTAATAAAATTTAACAATTTATTTTCAATTTTCCTCAAAGGTTTTTTATCCCAGATTCCCTTTTTAAAAATTTGGCACCAAAAACCAAATACCTGGAAGTTTTAGAAAAGTTTTGTTTAAATTTTTTCTTTGGGTAAAAAATTAAATTATGTAGACACCAAATAGAAATAGGTTTTTATTCTGTTTTTAGAAATACCCGGACCTAATTAGTGGTGTTTAAAATTTTATTTTTTAAACACATTTTTAAAATTTTAACTTTTTTTATTTATTAAAATTTGTGAAAGGGTTAATAAAATAATTTTAAATAGGTTTTATTAACAAAAAATATATTTTAAGTTACTTTTTAAAAGGTTTACACAATATTTATTCATCCAAATTTAAAAATTGGCTCAATTGTTTTACCTTAATTAAAGGTTTTTAAAACCATTTCTTTCCCTTGTTTTTTCAAAGGCCAAAAACAAAATTAAATTGGAAAGAAAACCCAAAATAATTTCATATTAAAATAAAATTTGGTTTAAGTGGTTCAATTTGCTCTTTATAATTTGCAATTTAATTTTTAACCATGGAAAAAACTTAAATTATAATCCCGACCGGTTTTACCTTACTTTTGAAAAAATTTTAAAAAATTCAAAAGATTAAAAGGTTTTATGAAAAGGTTTGTTTAAATTTATTTTAGAATGGGTAAAAATTTGGAAATTGTACCAACCGCTTCACCGAAATAAAGGAAATTTAAAGGTTTTTAAAAAAATTTCCTATTAAAAATTTGGAAAGGAGTTTGGCCTAAGGTAAATGGTCACCATTTTGTTTAATAAAACCTTTTTTTAAAATTGTTTTTTTTTTTTATTTAAACGTTGTTGAAAATTTTGTAATTTTAATAAAATGGTTTCAAAAGTTTAGTTGTTATTAAAAAAAAGAATAAAATTGTTGAATTAATTTTGAAAAAATTCGGTACCATCAAAATTTTTAACGTTTAGTAACAACCCTTTTAAGCTTTTAACCGGCTAATGGTTTTACCTGGAACTTAAAATTAAAATAAAAAACATATCCGGGTTTAAAATTTTTTAAAGACAGGGATAAAACGGTTTTTGTTACGGAAATTAAAGAAATTAATATTTAAAAACCTTCAGTTTAAAAAGGAACAAAGTTTTTTTAACTTTTGGCAAAATTTAATTAAAAATAATTTTATGGATTTAAAACAATATTTTTTAACCCATTTAATTTACTTGATTGAACTGGGCAAAAAGGGTAGTTTGAAGGCCTTAACTTTATTTAGGTTTAAAAATAAATTTTAAAATATTTAACCCAAAAATTTTAAAATTTTAAAATTTTGGGTTATTTTTTTAATATTTCATTTATACTTGGTGGCAAATTTTGGAAATTATATTTATTTTTTTTGTTTTAGGTTTTTAAATTAAATAAAAGGATTTTAAATTTTTTCCAATAAATTAACCTGTTTAATAAATTAAATTCCTTAAAAATTTTAATACTTTTGTTAAGGGCCAAAATTTGTTTTAATTTACAATAAAACTTTTAAAAATTTTAAAAATTGTTATTTTAATTAATCCTTTAAATTTTAACCTTTTCAAGGAATTAAAATAATTAAACGCCCAAATTATTAAATAATAATTGCCAAACCCTAATATCCCATTTAAAATTTTGTTCAATGAAACCAAAGGAAATCACATTTTAAAAAATTGAAAGCCTTTCCCCAATGAAAATTTTCTTAATGAAATTTTTTTGGTATTTAAGTAAATAATCCTTTTATAAAAACCTGCAAATAAGTTTTGGTTTTACATACCCTTTTTAAAAATTAAATGGAAAGAAATCCTTTGAATAAGGAAAAGGCCCAATTTAAAATTTTTTGCTTAGATTATAATAGGGAACAGGATATTGAAATTGTTTTGTAATAAAAGTAGGTTAAAAATAATTTAGAAATTAATTGTTTTATATTTGTTTTATTTTAATAGAACAATGTAAATTATATGGTTTAAGGCCCCAAAAGCCCTTTTCATCTCAAACCAAATGAAATCGAAACCGAGGCATTTCCAATTTCTTTCCCCTTTCCTTTACCAATTTCTTAAAAATTAAACGTGGTTTTTCCTAAAAGGGAATTCCTTGAATGGTTAAGTTTATTCACCTACTATTTCAAATTTTTCTTTTTATTTTAAAAACCTTTAAAATAGTTAATTAAAGGTTAAAAATATTTTAAATTCCAAATATTTTATAAAACAAAATTTCTTTTGAATTTCATAATGGAACGTTAAAAAATTTTTTTTAAAATTTTAAAATTAATTTTTAAATTTTTTTTAAATTTTTTTTTTTTTTTTTTAAAAAAATTTTTTAAAAACCAAAAAAAAATTAAAACCCTTTAAAAAATTTTTAAAATTTTTTTTTAAAAAAAATTTGGAAAAAAATTTTTTTAAATTTTAAAAAAATTGAAAAATTTAAAAAATTTTTTTTTAAAAAAAAAAATTATTTTTGGTTTTTTTCCTTAACCTTTTGGGGCCAATTTTGGGGTTTTAAAAAAAATTTTTCCCCGACCCTTTTTTTTGGAAATTGGGGCCCCCTTTTTTAAAAAGGAAAACTTTTTTCCCCAAAATTTTTGGGGAAAAATTTTTTTTTAAAAAATTTTTCCCTTTTAAAAAAAAAAAATTTTAAAAATTTCAAAAATTAATCCTTTTAAAATTTTAAAAAAAAAAATTTTAAAATTTAAAAATTTTAAAATTAAAATTTTTAAAAAATTAATTTTTTAAATTAAGGTTTTAAAAGGGAAAAAAAAACCCAAAAAAAAATTTTTTTTTTTTTTCCCTTTAACCTTAATTTTTGGGCCTTTTTAAAACCCCGGGTTCCTTTTTTAAAAAAAAAAACCGGAAAAAAAAAAAAAAAATTTAATTTTAAAAAATTTTTTTAAAATTTTTTAAATTTTAAAAAATTAAAAAATTTTTTCCGGGTTTTAAAAAAAAAAAACCCTTTTTTTAAAAAAAAATTTAAATTAAAAACCCCAAAAAAGGAAACCCCCCAAAAAAAATTTTTTTTAAAAAAAAAATTTTTTTAAAAATTTTAAAAAAAAAATTTTTTATTAAAAAATTTTTTTCCCCCAAAAGGGGGGGAAAAAAAAATTTTTTTAAAAACCTAAAATAAGGTTTTTTTAAAATTTCCAAAAAAATTTTTTTAAATTTTTTTTTTTTTTTTAAAAAGGCCCCTTTTTTTTTAAAAAAAAAAAAAAAAAAAAAAAAATTTTTAAAGAACAGGTAAAGTTAGAGCATTTGGTTAGCAATACGAGAAAGCATCTATTCTTCAAAACAATGCTAAAATTTGATTGTGAGTTAATCCATATTAGTGAATGGCATGAGTTACGAGATAAAGAATGAGAAATTATAATATTTTCTATAATCATCCATTGAACTGTTTAAAATATTACTTAAGAATTTGATGAAGGTATAAAATTAGTTTGATTTAATTAAACAAGAATAAGCATAAGTGAAGTTGTAAATGATTAAGATACATCCTTTAATTTCATGCTAATTAACACTATCTTATAATATTATAGTTTTTACTTGGTGAGGATATCTTTTGAGTCGATGTAGCTATGAAATTCATAAAGAGCCTTGGTCGCTTAACGCTAATTAGCAAAGCGACGTCAATTGCCCGTCTTTTTTAATAAAAGTCAATCCTTATTCACTTGACTCTACGGAACGATTTTCTTTTTACATTGCTAGCAATTTATTATTTGCCTAAGTTATATTATAAAATCTAATCCGTCTATTTTTTAAAATATGGCCAGAGAAAATAACAAGTAATAATGAGTCGTATTGCTTTGGCCTAAATTTATGTAAATAACTGCAAAAAATAAGGCGCTAAATGAAGCAGAGACAACCAATTAATACCGGAACTAATGACATGAGTTAATATGCTACGTTTTATTATTATTTATATAATGTTCAAAACATATTTTTGATTGCCTACTCAAAGCAAATAGAAAATAATCCTATAAATAAATGTACGAAATAAGTTTAAAATAAATGTCTATTTACCTAGAATATATCAGAAAAACCAAACACCGTTTTTTTTTCTATTTGACCATGCCTGATCAAAATAACATTTTATATAATTAGCATCTTTACAAAATCTCATTTATGTGGCAAATATTATAGTTTACCTACTGGGAGAAATCTATAACAATCAAGATTTTTGTATTAAAATACAAAAATATTCGAAAAACACTTTTAAACGCTTTTAACTTTTAAACAATATCTGTATGACGCAGGCAATCTATCGTAGTCCTAAGTGGGCTGACTGAGCCTATCCACCTGCGCCAAATCGTGAGACAAGGAATTGTCAAGTCTCCGAGTTCTCCACCGCGCTGGAGGATTCGTTAACGTTGCTCGTCTGGGCAGGATATGGCATAAATTAGAACGCTGAGCTCATTTCGCATCTGCAATTTGCGGATGATATCGCATCATAGCTGAGACAACAAAGGCCCTGCCGAAAATGGTGTAAAGTTTTCTGCACTAAGACACAGCCAGGCTACTGCTAGAAGTGGTTTCAGAGTAATTTTACCTCAGAAAAACGCTCGAACTAGGTAGAAACAACTTTGAGTAAGAGGACAATAGAAGGATTAGTCTGGGCTGGGCAGCTTTTCATAAGCTTCGCCGAGTTTTCTCGTCATCCTCCCCACTGTGCCTCAAATCAAAAGTCTTCGATCGACGAGATCAACGAGACTTGGACACTTCGGTTCGACTGGTCTATAGATTTAAAGTTGCTCAGCAAGCTATGGAGAAGGCTATGCTCGTAGGAACGTATCAGAAATGATGTTATCCGTCAGAGAATCGGAGTCACCGACATAGTTAATCGGATTGGTAAGCTGAAGTGGCAGTGAACCGGTCAAATAACTGATAATCACTGGAGTTGAAAAAAGTCTTGAGTGGAAACTGAGTCTTAGCTCCCGTAGTGTAGAATGCCATACGGCAAGATGGAGTGAAGACAATCGCAAAGTGACCGATGTCGGCTGGATGAAAATAGCCGACGATCGGGAGCGGTGGCGTGTATTAGGAGAGATTATCTCATATAAATCTATATTAAATATTGCCATTATTGCATTGATAATTTGGTCATCACTTGGTAGAGCCACCACCACTAGGCGACGGCCTGGTGGTGGCTCTAGTTGGAGGTTATGGGTTTGAATAATGACCCGCATTGTTAACAACTTTGAGCTTTTATTGTTTTCTGATTAGTTAAAAGTAAGATGATCCATGCGTCGGATGGGCAAGTTGTAAGTAGCACCCAGTTGTCCAGACCTTTTTTGTATGTAATTTATCTATTGAGTTGTGGAAGTCAAATGTGTAAAAATTGTGACTTAACTAAATTTGGATGAATTAGAAGCCGAAAATTGTATTTATACTTTTCTTTTAACCATAACATGTTTACCATGTGTATACAATTTTATTACAGTTATTTCATAAAATATAGACACTATTTCAAGCTGTTTTGTTTAAGGATTTATCTCCTGCATTTTTAACAAACGCAGTTTCGCGATGCGCCTCAGTCAGCGATGTTGAAATTTTAATAAGCAGTAGCCATTAAAGGCAATTAGGAAAGCGAAGTTCATTTTGCTTAGTTACTTATTTCATTTAATTTTTGTTCATTTATTTCCCAAAAAGATTAAAACCTGAAAAGTTAAAGGATGAAACCGCTTAAAAATCCGTAAAAAGTTTGAAATAAATTTACTGAAGTTAAGTTAGTAGGTCTCCGTCTATAAAATACTAGTAAAATAATTTCGTTACACAAATAATGTCTTTTTAAGTATAATTTAGTAATTGATCGGTAATTTTTAATATTATTTTTACTAGGTCTTAGGAATAGGTCATATACAGATTTCCAAATGTTTGGCATATATTCTTCTTTCGTCATAAAATACAGTTCCGTACTATAAGGCTTATATATTCATTATATTACATTTGATGATCCATAAGTATTTGCATAAGAACATCGATTAATACCAAGGATGATTCGGGAAGCTATAGGAATTAGAAAAATATCAGTAATACGGTTAACTTTTCTTCGTATTTACTATAGCAGAGAAATACTTCTTGAAAAGAATATCTTATATAATAGAAATGGCTTACACTTCACGCCTTACCCAATAATAAAAGACAATAATTACGATGTGTACTAAAATACGAAATTACTATTACGTATTTTAGTTCACGTCGTAGTTAGTTAAAAACAACATAATTGATGCACAAACCTTTTTCATTTAAAGTATATTCATACTCAATTACTATCTATTATAAAAAAATCACAATACACGAGGCGATGATATCAAAGTGGTATGTACATAATGTATTTTTTAAAATTTTGTACAAAATTGTTTTGGTAAATCTCAAAGCTTACATCGGTTTATTATTGCTTCTTATAATATTAATGTGTATGACCGCCCTAACAGACAAAGGCACTTAGAACGTATGTTTTTGATTGACTTCTTGAAAGCAGAGATACTGAATTTGAAACGTGTTTTCTTTAATTTTTTTTTATTATACTTAAAATCAAGGACCTATTTGTATAAGTTTTAATGGTAAAGCATGCTTTGTGATTCTGTTTTCGACTATAATAATAATAATAGTAACCTTACATCAACGCACACCGAAAAACTTGGCAAGTATACAGATCTGGCAATTGAAATAAAAACTCAATGGCGTGTAGATACAGTTAAAACTATACCAATCATTATTTCAGCCACTGGAGTCGTTCCCACAACCCTGCACAAAAGTCTCAAAATTCTTCAAATTCATCCCCTTACCTACCTTCTGCTTCAAGCAAAAAAGGTGCCATATTAAATACCCGCAGAATTGTTAGGAAATTTCTGTCTATAGATTAAGCTTTTTCTATTTAAAATATTTTTACTTGGCCAAAAGCCCGCAAAAATATTAAGTGTGTGTGTGTGTTGTGATAAATTGGTTAAGTTAACAAAATCAGGCGGCAGAATTTTATAAAATCATGACAATTATAAAGAATAATACATTAAGGTACATGTAAAAATCCAATTCTTTCGATATCTTTGCACATTGTTATAATTCCAAAAGTGTTCTGAGTTAAAAACCATGGCTCGTAAATAGCATTGGTCACATTTACACCGGTTCATTACATATTAAGTAATAACTAAAGGGTTCCAACTCAGAATACCTACAAGATCTTAATATTTAGCTCTAAATCATTGCCAGTTCATAATTCTCTTTAATTATGTCTATGAGAGTTAATCTAAAGATAAGGCATGCTTAGTAAAAAAATTAAGTTTGTCGAAAGGCACTTCAATATAAAGTGTCCTTAAAGTACAGGTTGGTTTAGAATTTTGCTTTGAAAATTATATTGGATTTTACTATAAGACTATATAGGGCCAAAATAGATAAGCTACTTATCTTATATATTTTTAAATTGTTTACGTTTTTATTTTTTTTTGTGTAGTTTTTTTATTTCTATGAAAATATTTTTTCTGATATAACGCTGCATTTTTCATAACAAATATAATTTTTTTGTAGTTTAAGTATTAAATAGATAAGGTGTCCTAGACAAATTTACTTTCACTACTTTATATGTTTCATGATCTGAACGAAAAAAAAATGATACTAAGATACGCTGGGAAAAAATAATAGAAGTTGACAGTTACTAATATTTTATTAACGGCTTTAATGTTTTATCATAATTCAAGTATATTCCTTAGTGCACATGATTAAAATCGCTGTATAAGTAATTTCGCACTTTAATAATGTGTGTTAGTCCACAACACAGGCTGACGATGATGATGATGAATGCACGGAATTCAGTTAACGATATAAATTTTAAAAGCATTCTCATTGTTTTTTAAGTTAGCTGCTTCGAACATGGCCAAATACATACCTTGCATTGGTTTATAACCTTAAGGTGTCGTAAGGCTTAAGCGGTTAAGGTGCATTTTCAACTCCATCGGCCAATAGTTCTCCGCGCTATGAGCCCTGCGCATTGCCACTTTAACTTACTAATTCGCAGGGCTATTTTGGTTACCTCGGTCCTCCTCCCGAGAGGGGTCAACCGTTGAATCCAACAGCGTTTAGGAAACTACGCGACGTTTTTTCCTAAACGCTGTTGGTTAGTTTCGTCCATAGTACTTGAATGCTTCAAATCGATAGCTGTAAGTTACCAGTGATGACATAGTATGGCTCAGAGACATGGCCCCTCGCTACTAAGAGGCTCAAGGTTGCTCAAAGGGCTATGGAGAGTGGATGTGACCAATTTAAATTAAGACGGTACATTGTAAATTTTTTAATATTAATGCCCTTAAAAGTTGTCTCATTTATGCTTTTAAATGCCGTCTATAATGGAACAGACTTAAGAAATATCTTTAAACATAATATAAGTGAGTTTTATAGGATAAAAACAGTGTATCTTTACCATCCTACAATTCTTTTTGGTTCATAAAATTATGGACCCTGGTCTAGTCTATTAAAGATAATTACAAGTAATACGGTGCGAAGTTTAATGAGCTAAGACGGAGCTGACGTCGTTAAAGACGTCAAAACAGTTATAATAAATTGCTCGATTATGATGTCGGTCATATTTTTTGCAAAAATTTTAGTAGTTTCAAAGATGGATAATTTATAACAAAATCAATCCCAAGATTATTACAAAACTAAACATTAAAAATAGCTTTTCAATTCTTCAATAATTTGAAAAATGATAATTTAGAAAGTTTACGCTTCATTGTTAGTTAAGAAGTCTAAAAAATGAAGCGTAACGTTAAATTATAATTAGTATGGTTAGGATTTGTGCAGTATCCGAAAACTTGCTTTAATGAGCTTGTACACACTATTAAATAATGCACCACTTTTAACTAAAATTTTATCAACATTTAATAAAATACCATTGTAAAACAATCTATTTTGTTAATTTGATCATATTATATTTTTATATTATATTCAATAATTTTTAATAACATGTTTTACTTACGTTCGGCTATGTCTTTGCTAATCTTTCACGTAGTAAGTTATCATGGAGTCGGCTTCTATTCTACGGATTTATCTAAATAACAGTTTTTAGGCAAAACAATAAACTGCATTCTAAGGATGAATTAATTGTCAGTACAGTTTAATATACAATAAAATTATTATTAATATTTAGACAGGTAGAATGATTACTTCCATATCATCGAAATTTAATTGAAAGACAAGACAAAAGAAAGAAAGTTTGAAGAGTGAAATATTTAATATGTATAACAACAAATCAGACTATTTTAAAATAAAGCAGTGCCAAAGCTTATGCTCAATAAATAAAGTCACTTGTTAAACTAACAACTAACAATGTCGTAAAAACAAAGGGAGACAAATGAGGTAGAGTGAAAGATCTGATTTATGTGTCTCAGTTCTCTGTGTTCTTTAGAAGATTTCTTTTGATAATACTAGTTAAGTTGGATAAATTTGTAAAGTTTTTCTGCATGTCATTTAATGTAGCATAACTTTTTTAATACTGTTGTTCTATTCCTTTAATATTATAAGTATTGCTATTTCCAGACTATATTATTTTCTGATAATAAATTAAGCATTAAATCTTTTCAAACAAGTAAATGTCAAAAGGTATAAACTAGTAAATATTTAAAATGCTTTATATGATATCACATAATCTAGTAACAAATCATAAGATTTTTGCACACATAAATTACAATTATATGTAACAAAATTTTATTCATAGATTAACGGCTTGGCAAGTAATAAAAAGTCGCTCTGTTACCCTACCGTAGTTTGTTTGAAATAACTGTCCTTTGAAAATTTTTGTCAGGATTTTTGTCATCTTTCACTTGTCAATATAGTAGGTTCTAATTAAAAAGTTGGTTACACGGCACTAAAGTTCCAAATGAGCGAGTCTTTAGTAATTTAAAAACAACAGATTTGTAAAAAATCTTTGGTAACTGTTTCGGTTTGTAAAAAAAATAATAAAAAAATTCTGTACCTAATGGAGCGAGAGGAAAATAATGGAACGCTTTTGTTTAAAGTTTATCCAGGGTGTCGCGAAACTAAACGAAAACTTTTCACTCGGGACACTGCATGCGCTACAGAGAAATAAGAACTTGTAAATAAATAACTATGCAAGTACTAAGCACAGAAAGAGTACTGTGACAAAGTGAAATTTGGCTTGAGAAAATTATAACACAGCAAAATGAAATAAGTATTAAAATTCGTAAAGTCGATAAAACTGGCAGATAATGATTTTTGGCAACAAGTCCGTTGCCGTACTAGTAGAGGAATACGCCTTAATTAAATAAATAAAAGTAATACTACCCCGTTATTGTATTTGTTTAATTTCAAGCATTTATTTTAGAATGTCTTATGAACTTATAGAACATCAGTTACAAGTAAGGGCTGCCTCCGTGGACTAGCGGTATTTGCCCTTGACTCATAAGCCGGAGGTAGTGCGTTCGAATCGCGCGGGAAAGCAATGTTAAATAATATTAAAAGTATCTGATGAACATCTTATACAAATGTTAACGCTGTTTTCCGGTTGGTTAGGACAATTTGGCTCGATTAGCTAATTGTCTAAAAAGTGAGATGATCCATGCGTCGGATGAGCATGTAAAAATTCGATCCATCCACGAACCTGCATTGGATCAGCGTGGTGGAATTCAGTGTGGAAACCCCCTAATGGAGAAAGTGTGCATTGGGGGAAGCCTATGACCAACAGTGGACTAGCACAGTCAGATGATGATAATGATGCAAGTAACGTTTGATCTCACAATGTTTTTACTCTGATAACTTTCAGCAACGCAATTGATTCTATCATGTAGCAACGATTTTGATGACTGATCATGCTTTATGAATAAAATATAAAAAAAAAATTGCTGACATTAGAATACCCAATTGGTCACCTTTAAAGATACGTTGCTACTATTGGGTAATACACTAGCACGCTTTGATAGTTATCTAAGTCAGTATTTGGTAGAACGCGAACAATTTTTTAAATGACCCAACATGCCTTATAAACAAATTTAAAATTAGTAAATAAAAGAAGCTAATTTTTAAACACTTCCCCACATTGTCATCATCAGCCTATGTTAGTCCACTGCTAGACATAATTTCTCCTAACGAATGGTATGAATCCTGATAGGATATAAGTATATTAATTGAATATTTAATTCAAAAACTCGTCTAAAGTCTTGTGAATATATAACATACTATGAATAATGAACTTTGATCACTTTAAAATGTTACATAATGTACGTTAAATTATTACATTATGTACCATAATTTTCTCATTATCATTGGTAAAATCTAGGAACCGATTATTAAAAACAACTTGGAAAGTTAGCGTACTAAATATTTCCTTTTAATTTGCAAACTATTATCACAACAAGCAAAAATCTCATTCAAATGTTCACTTTCTTCCTGAAGCTAAAAACTACATCAAATAAGTAACACATTTTATTATTTTGATAAAACGTTAGCGCGGTAGTTAATTAATCACCAAAGTTGTTGTAAATAGGCACCGCACGCAGCCCCCTACCACCTCTACAAATTTATAAACAAGAAGCGCTAATTATCCTTATAAACAGATATCAGGACAATATTAAGTTTACAATTTAGTTTACATAACAGAAATCCATTACAAAAACCATTATTCCGTAGTTGCGTACAAAGTAGCTTAACACTTCTCTAACTAATATTTTTTTTTAAATAATAAGATTGCTGAATCGTTAAACATCCTAGAGGGGATCTTATTCTTTGGGATAATGAAAGGAAATTGCGGCTAGGCAATAACAACCCATTAATATAATTAAAGGATACTCCACTCATTCTTGGCCACAATTTGTTGAATTAATCGCCTGTATTGGAAAAAACAATTTATTAGATTTCTTAAAAAGTAAGCAGCGGATGTACATACTTATCACTGGTTGTATTTTTATTTAATAACAAATAAATATTTATGCCAATCGACAAAGACGTGATGACATTTGAATCTATAAAGGAAGATTTAAATCATAACTAAGGAGTTTAAATGTTACTAACATTAAGTATTTTTCACATTTATTTTTATAACAATAACAGTTATCATGTTCCATTCTATGTTAAACGTAACGTTATTTAAAAAAAAAACAGATCGTCATTTAAACACGTAAAGGAAAAAATATCTCATTTATTAGTAATTTAGGTAGTTTATGATGATTATTTAATCATCATAAACTACGCAAGTGTATCAGAATTTATCTCTTTGAAATATTTATAACTCTCAGGTAGCGCACAAAAGGAAAAGATCGCATTACATTTGATATTCAAGACAAGTAATTAACTCCATTTGAACATTTAAAAGATACTAACATCGTCATCATCATCATCAGCAACATTATCATCATCATCATCATCAGCCTGTGATAGTCCACTGCTGTACATAGGCCTCCCCTAATAGACCCCTAGTCATTAGAGGGTTTTGGACCGTATCTCACCAAGCTGGTCCAATGCGGGTTGGTGAGTGGACCGACTTTTTTACATGCCCATCCGACGCATGAATCATCTTACTTTTCAGACAATTAGGTGACCAGCCCAAATTGCCCTAACCAACTAGGAAACAACAATGAAAATTTGTTAAATCCCCGCAGGATTCGAATCCACGACCTCCGGTTTCTAAAGCACACGCCCAAACCATTAGGCTACGGAGGCAGTTAGGGAGGTACTAACATTATAGTAATTTAAAAGTAAGAAAAACACCAATTTGAATATGCAATTCTTAAAATTGGTGTTAATTCCTACAAGCCGCGTGTGGTTCTCTATTTACCAATAACTTATTAACTTGATTCATTCATATAACTTGTTTAAAATAAAATATATATGATTTTTACTAGCCGATCTTGACGGATAGTCTATAAATTCTATTGACAACGATTTGATTATATCTTAATGTGTTTAGCATTTTATACGTCAAGAGTTAATTTGCCCTCAAACTTTTTATATACCCCTTCCGGGGTTTACAAAAAGGACACGAATGTTCTAAATAAAATGACAAAAGATCCCTGTCCTAATATTATTATATTTTTTGCTTACAGGTACATGAGACTTCAATGTAGTTAAAGATAATACAAAAACAACGTTCTCGAAAGAAATAAAATGAAAACAGAACATATTTTTAATTAAACCGCAAATCTTCGTGGCGTATATAATTAATACACTAATGATGATTAATTGAGGTCCTACATTTTTGAGATAGTTAAATTTTTTAAAAATTGTATAATACTTTCTTAAATTTGCATACATTAAGCTCGCTGCAAAGTTTTGGTTGTACCTATTTTAGTACCCTTATGTATTTCAATGCAATTGTAAAAGTGTAAAACGCCCTGGGCAAGTTTTTTTCGGCTACCGTATTCACTCTTAAATTTAACATGTATATTTTAGTTTAACGGCTAATTAAAAATTTTATTTCATGTCCTTTTTAAAACTTCTTCTGATATTTTTCTATGTGGCAAAAGAATAATAAATCATTAAATTAGGTGTATCATGAAATCCAACAAAACAATATTAAATGGCAACAAATCATAATAGGATTTAAATCGGAATTCGAATAAAGGGGCCCATGATTGAGTCGAATAGTAAATGGACTTGAAGATCAAACGATTATGCTAATTCAAAAATGAATGAACACGCTCCAGTATTACTACTGGAGCGACTATCAAGTAAAGCCACGAAAGGGGCACAACAAAGGATATTGCGCATACGTAGACAAGATTTTATCGACAATAGTAAAAAGTACCATTGAATATTTTGCAAAGAACTTTCTTAATATATATAAATGTACTGTTTCGAATGATTCTAATATATATTTTTAAAATTGTCAAATAAAAAAGGCAAATTATAAAAAAAAATAGAGGGGAAAATGTCCTAGAGTAGAGTTTGCTTATGAAATTAGAATCAGTTGATTGTACTTTAATATAATGTATTATTTATTATTATTATTTTGAATACCGTTTAAAAAATTTCACTATCAATTTTATTACACTTCTAGGTTTTAAAAAGTGTAAAATTACGTGGTGTTTTAAACTACCATAGTAATAATAAATGACAATATATCTAACCAAATTATTAATACAATTCATATCAACCATGTTTAAACATACTGTAAGATTGCGAAATCTAACAGAAACGCCATCAAGCAAAACTGAACTAATTTATTTGCTTGCATTTGTAAATTTACAACTGCCTCATGAAAATTCTGCATCATCATAGGCCAAATAAACTTCTCAATAAAAATTAAGTTGATGTTTCCTACAGATGTTCAAGGCAGTTTGCTACCAAGGAACTTGTATAAATACATATTACCTGACAACTTAATTGTAGAATTAAACTTTCTGAATTCAGAAGAAAGGTAGGAGTAAAACCTGCTTGTTCGAACTTATGATTGTAATAACTACATTATAATTTGAAAAACTGGTTTAAAGGCTTCTTTTTAATCATAATGTAATCTTGTTTACCATAATAGTTGAAGATCTTAAACTCAAGGCAGTGTTTACCTTCTTATTTCACGAAATAGCACGAGTAGCCGTCACCATAGTGATCCTGGAGGTGAATTATTATTCAGACATTTTCTAATAAACTAGCGAATTAATTTGATTAACAATTTATAGATTCATTATAGATTAACTTAATGTTTCAAATTTTCAGCGTTCAGAAATTCTTGGATCGCTGTCAGGCAGCTAAATGTATTTTCCTGTCAGATATTTTTTCCATGCACGTCATTTAAAACTTGTAAACTCAAGACACCATAAGTAGTTGCAACTAAAAATTTTCAAATTCAAATTATATAACATAATTTAATAATATCTAAATAACTTACTCAAGCTAACATATTTATTGTTACGATAAACTAGAAATTTGCAAGTGTAGGAAACCTCAATATCTAGTGCATGTTCTTCCATCAGGAGTTACAGGATATTCTCACAAGTTGAAGCTCTGTGGAGAATTTCTAAATCAAATTTAGAAAATTATTTGATAAATTGTTTACATCTAACTTTTGTAAATGATTTATAACCTATTATAATGAAGAAAGATAGTAGAAAGGTTTTAACTTGTAATGTTCCAATATGACTTTAAGATTTAGATAATTATATGTTCGCTCATTTCATAAATAACAAGTTACTTTATTGTATCTGAGTTAATAATCTAGAGACTGTATTAAATTATATTTAGGAATTATTCTAATTAATCAATTATAGATTTGATAGTACACTGAATTGGCACAAAAATTCATGGACCTCTCCCTAGATACATATTCTATCCTTAGAGTTTTTTTGGACCATCCATACTTTGAACTTGTGCCAGACGTTGGTTGAACTTTAGATTTAATTAATGTAGAACCCAAAGAATTAATTAATTTCCTATTTTATATAAATATATTGTCCAAAAGCATTTACAAATGTACGAATACACTTAGTCAATCAAATTATATTTACCAGTTTCGAACTCTGGAAATTTCATTCAAATGCAATTTAAATTTCGTCTGATAATTTGTGTTCGATGGCATATAGTTCTAATTTTAGCATAGTTATTAAGTATACATGAAATTTGATTTAATAGATGATTGAAATTTACCTAATGTATCATTGTTAACATGGTTATATTTAAAACTAAACAGTAGATGTGAACAGAATTTATATTTATCTTGCATATCACTTATAGTCCACTCTGGACATGAGCCCTAAAACCTTCCATTAGAGTTTTGGAGATACTACCCGCTGTCAATACGGGTTGTGGACGCTTTACAATGCATCCGACCATGGATCATCTACTTTTGACATGGTGTAACAAAGCATGTCTATCAGTACTAACTGGTTAACAATGAAAGATTAAGAGTCCCAGATTCGAACTCTCACCATTCTCAACACCATATTTCTCGAGCATTAGTCTGCCATTTATTATTCAAAATTGATCTTTTTAGTTTACCTAAAGTTCAGTCTTTAAATATCTTCTAGAAACTTACGTGATTGAAAGTTTATTCTGTCAATTAAGATCATTCATAAATGATAAACCTCTTCGGTGATACGCATAGGTTTGGCACAATCGGTACTTGATTGCATCACTCATTTGCATAAAAAAAGTTTATCAATGAAGTTGTTAACAATGAAGATAAGTTCAAAATTTAGAATTGAATTCTTTGCACTATTTTCTCGAATACATTTTATTCATAGTATTCATTTTGAAAATATTATATCTTTGAAACGTTTAATTTCTTTTATAATATTAGACCTCATTAAAACTTACTTTCTTGATAAAATCTGTAGATGCAGTACATAATAACTTCATCAAGTATAAAAAATGAGATAATTCTTTCTAGTTGAATTTTGCTATTTAAAAGTTAATTATATATATTAATACTTTTGAAAGGTTTTGTATTATGTTATAAATTTAACTAATATCGATAACAATTATTATACAAGTTATATTTCAGTTGTATACAAATATGAGAATTCGATCTTGCATGGAAATTAAAAACTTAAACTATATAGATTTTTACGGTTGTGTATTAAGTTTATTTAACAGCTGATACAATTTTATCATCATAGTTCGTCAACGATGGTGTCGACGCTGCGTCGAAATTGAAAATTTATTAATTTTTAAACAATTGATCGTCCAACGATTTATCCAAATATTGAACTTTAGAAACTTAAATAACTACTCTTGTAGTGTAAAAAAAAATATTGAATATGGGATAGGTTCACCCACCATCCCGCATTCCACCAGCGTGGTGGGATAAGGTCCAAAGGCCCCCTAACGGAGAAGGCGTGCATTAGAGAAGCCCTATGTCCAGCAAGGGACTAACACAGACTGATGATGTGTATATAATCGCTTAAATAAATTTATTTATTATCATTATATTATTAACCATATTATTTGAGCTAAAGAAATTGTGTCGTGAATAAATAACCTTTGGTGGGGTTATGACTGTGTTTGCTTTTCATTGAGCCTTCTGTAAGCGTTCAAGCAAATTCACTTCCTGCACAGCTTTTTTTGGAAACTTTAACAGAGATACATATACAAATATGTACCTCTGTTAAAGTTATATATGCATCTCATTTTTCATTATGGGTATTGTCAATGGTTAATTGTAGATTAACTTTTATACTTTATTAAATGTTTTGAGCAGTGATGTTTAAAGGAGTAATACGTTTTTTATTTAATTATCCATACTTAATATTATAAATGCGAAAGTAATTCTGGCTGTCTATCTGTCCATCTGCCACCCCGTCTTTACCGACTAAACCATTAAACCGATTACGATGCAATTTGGTTTGTACTTATAAAACATTCCAAGAAAGGATTATTAAGTATTCCGGTAAAAGTGGTTAGAAGCATCATTGTTGAACATAGCAATTTTGTAGTTTAAAATGTACGGGGACGAATTAGAGTTTGAAATGGAGATGAAAGTGATTGAAAAAATTCGTCATTACCAAAGCTAAACCATGAACTTTGTGTCTGATGATAGGCACATAGAAATATAGCACTTACTTACTATGCAGTATATTTGAATACACCTCGTACACATTTCTCCTATTCCACGCGTAGGGTTTGCAATGGGTTTTTACATAAAAACATTAGAATAGCTAACATCTCAGCTTAAAAATATGTTTTCTGTTGATATATCTATACATATGGCCTTTTTTAAATATGAAAAAGATTTTTTATACGAAAATTAGAAAAAAGTATAAACCTGAAGTATATACATATATATTGTTGTTCAAAAAATGTATCACTAGCACCCGTGACTAATGACATACTAAAGTGAAAATCTCTTTTATAAAAAATAGGCATTACTACATACCTTAACTACATATGCGACTGATGCCATATTAATCGATGTCTGCTACTTTAATGTTCGTTTAAACTTTTCCACGAATTTCCTAGCGATAAGGAAATCGCGGCAGGGTCTTAGAAGTAGACTAAGAGGCTTATTTATAATTGACTGATTAAATAACTAATCCAAGCTAAATTGTTTACTACGAGTTAGACATGAGCGGAGTAAAAGGAAAGGACTAATAAGCGGTTACGTGGGCTAAGCTAAATATGTTACTAAACTGATTTCAGCACATCAAAAATATAAATATTTTAGAATAAAACATATATGTATAAGCTACAAAGGCAGATGAGTTGAGGACTATTTAGAAGGTTTACGTAGCTGAGGACATATAAACAGTTAAATTACGCTGACTGATTTTGGAGTCCGTTATACCTTTCGCTATGATTTGACCTATTATTCAATTTTGAATGAATAGGTAGGTCTATTCAATTAACTTTTGAAATTGATAAATGCTTTCATTAAAATTTATTATGAATTTGCACCATGAGGTCAGTTTTTTCTTTTAGATGTTTCCTGTTACAACAAACTATCTTAAAATGATTATAATGTACAGTTTTTTATAGGAAAATTAAATCTACAGTAGACGTGGGTCGTTACGTCAATTTGTAAGAAACGAAACGTAACCAGTTACGTGAACGGCGTCGCTTGTTTTGTAACTAGTTATTTTTATAACTAACTACTTTCATCCAGCTACTGTGCATACATAAGTTTCACAGCTATACGGTTACGTACGTTTCTCAACTATACGGTTACTTTCGTTTCTCAACTATACGTTTACAGACGAAACGAAAATAACGGTTTCGTGTATTACTTTTCTGCAAACTTAAATCCGGTTTACAATTATAAAATGTTTTATTGATTGATTGGTGTTCACTACGAAAGTATGATTTGAATTAAAATATTACTACTGGCGTATTTAATTTTTTTTTGTTACAATTTTTAGTTTATTTTCACTTTTTTTGTGTTTACACTTTTTTTTAATACTATTTTTCACTCTTATACTATGTTTAAATAAAAAGTAAAATAAAACAAAATAAAAGCCTTTATTTTGTTTTATTTTACTTTCGATTTAAATAACTGCTGGTTTCCCGGAATCGGAAGATATTATTTGCCAACAGGGGTCACACGAATGTGGTATCTATGTGTATTAGTCATACATGTGAAAATTAAATGCGTCACTCACAGCGAGTTAGGCATTTAGTCGAATCTCGCTTAATCGCCAAGTCTTAATCTGCCATCTCTCTCGCACGGCCCATCGGTAGACATTTTGCGAAAGAAATATAGCGCTTTACGCTTACTCAACTGACGAACGAAGTCGACGACGGCGGAGTTCACCCGAATTGCGAGTTTACAAAAATAACTACTTTTAATTTGACACGAAATGGTTATTGCGTTTCATATCGCGTAACCAGTTATTGTAACTGATGACGTTAAATAACGCTCATGTCTAATCTACAGACATGCCATCTAAGTTCCGAAAGTATATAATTTTATCTTTTTAAGTGAAGACGGCCTGGAATTTCAAACCGCGTAATTAAATTTTACCGACTCACCTAATTAGCCTCCTCGTCCTCAAATATAACGCAGCTCTTTCCAAGGGTATTTTCCCAAACACTTGGAAGGACGCTGAAGTTATAGGTTCTTAAAACCCGTAAATCACCTTCCCAACCCACCTCCTACCGTCCCATTAGCCTCCTCAAAGGCTTTGGGAAAATCTATGAACGCCTAATCCTAGCCCGCTTACACGAATTCATGAATTCGAGAGGGCTTCCTGTTCCAGTGCAATTTGGCTTTCGAGCCAAACACTCATGCACACCACCAAGTTCATCGTATCACGGAACACATCCGAGCCATGTAGACACAGGGTCTAATACAGAGCACTTTTCTCGACGTGGCGAAGGCGTTCGATAAAGTGTGGCACGAAGGGCTTATATACAAGTTATATAAGCTCGGCGTGCCCGACCGTCTCGTACTCATCATACGAGACTTTCTCCGGAATCGAACGTTCAGATACCGCGTCGAGGGCACTAAGTCGCAACCACACCCGGTCCTAGCCGGCGTACCTCAAGGCTCTGTATTGGGCCCTGTGTTGTTTACCCTTTACACTAACGACATCCCATCCTTCAAACTTGTAAACACCGCCTTATTCGCAGATGACACCTGCATCTATGCTTCCGGTCAATGTCCTATCCGCTTATCCGAGAGACTCCAATCCGCAGCCAAGACCCTAGGGGATTGGTTTCGGAAATGGAGGATCGAAATCAACCCTTCCAAAAGCGCGGCCATTCTGTTTTCTCGGAAACGAAGGCCGATGCTTCCTTCAAATGTCCGCCTCCTTGATTGCCCCATCCCTTGGGTCAGTCAGACCGAATTCCTCGGGGTAATCCTAGACCACATCCTATCGTTTGTCCCACACAACGCAGGTCAAAAACAGAGCGGCTTTCGTCCTCGGTCGCATGTACTGCCTTATAAATCCTAAAAGCAAGTTGTCTCTGCGCAATAAGGTGCTGCTATACAAGGTGATCTACGTCCAATCCTAACATATGACCAGTCCGTCTTTGCATATGCAAAGCGATCCCACATTGACAAGCTTCAAGTCCTGCAAAACAGATTCATGCGCAGGGCCACGGGTGCGCCTTATTACCTTCGCAACCATGACCTGCACATGGATCTGGAATTGCCCACCATCCGCGAATACCTCAAACAAGCATCAATCAGATACTTTGACTCGGCTTCGCAACATCCCAACGAATTGGTACGGAGCGCCGCCGCTTACGTACCAAGCAACGCACTAAGGAAACGTAAAAAACATAGGCGAGCGCGCCATGTTCTACTTGACACGGACGATGAAACAACCATCATACAAGCACGTGTGAAAGCACTGAGACAAAACGCACACCGCCCTCGCCGTCGAGGGCAACAGTTCACTCCGTTCAGTAGATATCGGCACGTGCAAGGCCGATTTTCGCCATCTAGATAGGGCGGTTAAATTAAACTCCCAGTATTAAGTCCTAAAAGCAACCTATCGAGCGAGGTTTCGGCCCACCGGGGCGCCCTCGATAAGTGTTGCTAACGGGTATAGGCATGGACCAGACCAGCGGCTGATCGAGCCGAGGCTCGGCCCTCGTGGGCACCCTCGATCAAGCACGCTTACGGTATACATACAAAGTGGCAGCCCGAGCCGAGGTCCCCTTCTGGGGTCCCTCGAGCTAACCACAGAATAGGTGAAGTCTGCACTCAAGTTGCACAGCCCTCTAACCCGCCGGGTTGTAGCGTTAACTCCACCAACGTGAGTTCATCCAAAGAAAAAAAGTGAGAGACGCCTAACTTTATTGATTTTTTGTGGGAAATTTTATGACGAGACACAAAATTCCTTAGCCGGATATACCATCAAGTTAAACAGAAGTCTTCAAGACTTGAAAATTTTTAAAATAGCTAATATTTTGGTAAGAAAGCATTTAGGTTTTTGTAGCTAGAACCTCAAGCTTCTTACATCCTTATACAGTTGTCGCATTATAAGTTTACTAGGACTGGATTTCTACAACAAGTAAACTGGTAATCTAAAGTAATAACTTGTATAAAACTTATAAAGTGGATCTTGTAATATGATTTCTTCTTTCAATCAATTATTATCAGCCCTATTGTCCAACTAACTATACCATTGTGTTTGTAACTTGGAGTTCTAGTATAGCAGTTTTACTATTTGAGACTGGCATGAATCCACATTACCATTAAAGGTAACTGATTCGTTATGTTGTCATTGACAAGCTTTACTTCTTATAATTGTTGTTTTCTGTTACTAATACTACATTTTAATCTCTAATTATTCAAAATTGCTTTATTTATCAGCTTATATTTCTCAAACTTAACCATTCGATGTTTGAACGCTTTCCGGCGGTGGTCAGGGTAACCAACTAGGTTCGAAACGCGGGAATAAATAAAGCATTAATCCACTTAAAGTCTATTCCTAATAATTATATATCTCCCTAAGCTAATAAAATAATTACTACTAATTAGTTTGTATTTTTTTGTTTGATATACTATTGTGACACTCACCGTTGGACAAGCGATTGTGAAACAGTCAAAACCTAATAGATAGGTGCTTAGGGAGACCATGTCAGAGTGGATCATACAGGCTGATTATGTGAACATAATATGAAATAAAGTTATCATTAGGTAAATAAATGTAAAATATTGTAATAGTGAAAATATGTCTTGTCTTTAGAATAGAAAACTTAACTTTAAAATTTGTCTTGTATTGTCTTTTATCTAGTCGTTTTCTCATTATAATACAACTTTGACAAGTGTTCAAGCTAAAAGCTTATAGTCAGACATGTCGTCTTAGAGAATCTATTCATAGTGACAAGTCCACAGAAAGAATATAATACAAGCATGTCCTAATTTATTTAATATTATTCCTAGCATAAATTAAAAATATTTAAACATGTTAGACAAACAATGATAAACTTGTCTAATTTAATTCGAAACATTAAAAAGCTTAAAAATTCAAATCATAATATATTAAATGTATTTTTCAGAGTTATATAATCTATTATATTATACAAACTTTAAAGTCAAGTAGAAGCTTTCGCAACATCATAGTTCTTTACAAAACCTTCTTAAGCTTCTATGTTGACAAAAGTTCGTCATGAAAGAAAAAAAGTCATTCCATTCTATAAATTCATAAAGTAGTGTATTTTCACAAAGACATGTACACTTTGATGTCAAATCTTTTTAAACATTTTGTACAGAATAAGTCAATAGTAGAATAGGTTTACCCTACTTACAGTCTCGCAAGACACCTCTGACCAGAAGAAAATTGAGAAACTCAGGAACCAATACAAATATGTAAAGTTTTTCGTGATTGACTAATGGAATATACCGCACCATGTCCTTTTAAACCAAAATCTAAAAGCGTAATTTTGTACAATTTTTAAGCGTCATTGTTTTCGTCAAATATTCACTAAAAGTATTAATAAATTAGTCATAATTATAAATTATTCATACTAATTTATACGTGTATTTCTTCAAGGCGAATGTACACTTTCAAGATTCACATATCATTGAACATTCTTTGTAGTGACAATAAAGGCTGTAATTATAGAAATTACCTCACTGTTCATGCAAAGAACTACTAACTGATTGTTTGAAGAAAAATTGGAGAAAATATGCGTAGTGTTTTCACAGTTTTCTATTGTGAGTTTGAACCATCGTTCCTGCATTGTTAAAACATATGTTTACGTCGGAACTAAATAAAGTCTATTCAACTAAAACCTAAAACATTAACTGTTGTTATTATAAGAATATTTAATTTTCTCTTTAAACTCTGATAGAATGAGCGATGCTAAATGTTTTTCAAATACTTCTATCAATGATGTATATTACATGATAAGGTTTTCTTACAGTTTTCAATTTTTCCTTTTCGCAAAACACTGAAGTCAGACTTAAAGATTCTTATCTATTATCCGAGATAGTGCTTCTGAGCTAAACACGAAAATACAATGTTAAATTGAAAAGACGACCTTTTTCGATCGAAATACGTTTAAAAACTTAATTTGATTTAGAGTATAAGTAGAACTTTTAAAAAGTTTTATATAGAAAATCTTGTTGATTTTTTGACTACTATTCTACTTGAATACATATATTTGAAACACCATATAAACAAAGATTTGCATTTTATCGCAATGATTTGATGTCGGTAAAATAAATAAAACATGACTAGAGCTATTGATACAGAAAAAAAAAAATTAATATAGTACTTTAGATTTAAATTAATTTTTATAAGCCTAGATAATGTACGATAAATTTAATTTCTGGTATTATAATCTTATACCATAAAGGTTATTTAACTTACACCATCAACATTTTCAATGATTAAAACAAAACCTAAAACTGCCTCCTAGCACTTAAGTGGTTATACGTTGTTTGAAACCGAGTGAATGGGTTTCGAATCTTCAAGGACTCAACAAAATTTTATGGTTGATATTCAAGTTGAGTTAGATAATTTAGGCCGATTCACCAGTTTCTGAAAACTAAGATGATCATCGTCGGATGAGCGAGTAAAAGCGTCATCCACAACGCTTTGACCGTGTGGATAGAGTCCAAAACCTAATGGATTAGGTTCATTAGACCATTTGCCAGCTAGTGACTATTAAAGTGCTATAATGATGATGTGAACAAACCTACACAATACACGTAAATGTTAAATTTTAATCTGCATTTAAATATTTTTACTGCAAGATATCTCAAAATGAAAGTTTTAAAATTGTTCTATCAATTAAATTTTCTATAATTGCAGTGAAAGCCTTAGAAAATATTTCTAATTATTTATTCAATTTAATGGCTACTTTTCCTTAAAATCACTTATAAGTTTCTTTGAAAATCTTAAGTTGACAAGTAAGTTTTAATTAAATATTTATTCACAATCAAATTATATTGTTTTTTTAGAATTTGTAAATTATCAAACATAACTTAGGATTTCATTTTAAACAAAACAAATGCGTTAACTTTACAAGCTTAAAACCTTTTTTCTGTTGCAGAGCTCTAAACTCAATTTTGCCATGCAGATGATATCACGTTTCTAATTAGATCGAAATACCAAATGCAGCTGAAAATATAATTTTCAATCGTTGGACTAAAGTAAAATGTTTTATACGGGGCACGTCATATTTTCCTAAAAAGTCTGTTAGTTTTTCTTAGCTTTACAAGTTGCTATAATTATGCAGTATCTAAATGTATTGAGAGATGACAATTTAAACTTTTTTACAAATTTAATTTGACACCTGCTTTGAACGTTTTTGTGGGATTATGTTATGCTAACCAGGATAAGTGTATTTTTAGAAAGAAAGATATGTAGATGGAATTTTAATAACAATGTTTAATATGATTTAATGTAACCACACCACTAAAACGAAAAAGCTTTAATGAAATTGTTAATCTTGACATATAAATTACTTTCATGGATGTCAGTAACAGTAAAACAAAAGGCATTTTGTTCAGCTATGCCTTCATATTTTAACAATCTTTTCGTTACTAATTTTAATTTCAGTGTGAAATTTTAAGATACTATGTACTGTTTGTATCTAGTTTTAAGATATTTCTATGTTAAAGTTAGCATTTCTTAAATGATCCGACTTAAAATAACTTTGCAAAAATCCTGCTAAATATGATGTTATAGTTTAATATATAAAGTTAGACACACACCAACTATTATTTAGTTATATGTTATTGAGTTTGAGTAAATTATACTATAACCTGTTTTAATTAGAACTCTCTATTTATCATAACATTACCATCTAAAAAATGAAAGTATCAAGATGTTCTAAGTTTAGGAAAATGCTTTAATTCTATTTCTTTATTCAAAACGCAATCAATTTAAAAAAGTTTTAAATTATATCAATATGATAGTGACACTACATAGTATAATACAAAGTCGCTTTCTGTGTCCGTATATCCCTATGTATGCTTAAATCTTTTAAACTACGCAATGGACTTCGTTTTTATTAGGATTGAGGAAGTTTTATATACATTATATGTAGTATAATTCTAGATGATTCGAATAGGAAGGGTCTAGTTACATAAAATATTGAGTATTTAAAGTAATTTAAAACAAATAGAATATTCTTTTTTTTCCCGTAAGTATTATAATTAGAACGGGAACGTGTGAGAAATTAGAACCTTAAAAAGAATATAAGAGTATTTAAGTGAATTTAGAATAAAAATTGCCATATTCTTATTGTAAACCTACAGTAAGTATTAATATATTAGTAATAATGTGTAAGGTTTAAAAATACGAGATCCATTTCAGAAAACGCTTTAATCACAGTAAGTTGTGAGTTAGAACGTCAACTGAAAAGTTGTTGTTCATTTTGTATATCTTTTGCTCATATTTGGTTCATTAACTAAGTAGTTTACGTTAGTCCTGTTATAATGTGGACGTCTGTGAAATACCGAGATCCTATTTCTCCGACAGTGAAAACCTACTGTGTTCCGGTTTGAAGGCACCGTAGCCAGCGTATTTACTGGGTAAACGAGATTTAACACCCTATGTCTTACGGTAGGCAGCGCGTTGGCGATACCACTAGTATTGCTAATGTCTATGGGCGTCGGTGATCACTTCCCATCCGGTGGCCCGACTGCTCGTCTGCCTGCGTATGCCATAAAAATGAATTGCTAATACAATTCCCTAATCCGTTCCCTAATTTATAGAATAAATATATCTTGTGAGCAATTTTATATGAAGTTTGGGAAAGCTTTGTTAAAATAAACACTTGTTTATTCCACATGACAAGTTTAATTTTTCGAAACCTTGCAATACGTAGTTACAAAAATTCTTGCAATATTTTCACTAAAGAAATTTTTTTTCTCTTATTAATTTTTTTTTTCGTTTCAACTCTTCAAAATAATGAAATTACTAGGAATGCATTAAACTAAGTTATATAAAAATATATAGATTTTTGTCAAGCTGTCGAGTATTCTTTTTTAAGCTTTGTAACAACTTTAATGATAAAAAAACATTATACAAGAAGCCTATCCTGCAATCTCTATAAGTAGCAGTTCTCACTAACAATTATTTCCTTATATTGTGGATCCAACGCTACATGTAACTATTCATTCTGTTTAGAATTTAGGGTTTCATATCAACTATAGTATTAACATTATAGTTCAAATTTAAAGACGAAGCGTGATCCGTGGTAATTTTTTAAAGGAGCAATTATATTACCTTGATGTTGCCTCAAAACCGAAATATGACCAATTTACGTTAGTAATGTCATAAAAGTTGACCTGAAAAACGTGAATGATGACAATTACCTTGTTCTCTTGCATACCACAACTTAAAAGATAAAAATGGCGATCAATTTTACCGATAATTGCATACGAATATTATCTTATTTTATCTGAAATTACTTAATGACAAAGCCAATTTATAATGCAGAATTTGTTATCCAATTGATAATGCGATCAAAATTTGGCCGATATAAGGTTTAATAAATTTCTTAAACTAAGCTTCTGCTCAACCTTACTTGTATTTTCTTAAGCGCAATTTTATGCGCAATAAATGATAAATCATCATCATCATCATCATCATCATCAGCCTGTGATAGTCCACTGCTGGACATAGGCCTCCCCTAATACTCCCCTATCCATTAGGGGGTTTTGGACCGTATCCCACCACGCTGGTCCAATGCGGGTTGGTGGGTGGACCGACTTTTTACATGCCCATCCGACGCATGGATCATCTTACTTTTCAGACAATTGGGTGATCGGCCCAAATTGCCTAACCAACTAGAAACAACAATGAAAATTTGTTGAGTCCCGCAGATTTGAACCACGACCTCCGGTTTCTAAGCCACACGCCTATACCACTAGGCTACGGAGGCAGTTCAATCAATCAATCAATCAATGATAAATAATCTACTACAAATAAAAAAAAAACAAGACCTGTTTCCATTGCTAGCGACCGATAACCGATAAACCCTCACATAGATAATATAAATAGGTCCAGCAAGCACGATTTAATATTTTCCTAACCTAGACGTATTCACTTCTAGTTTTTAAATGAATATAGGCAAACATTCCTCTCTGTCTACGGAGATCGCGCTACGCATGTTTGCGGCGAAAGTTAGTCAAGGTCATATAAAATTGAGATCGCGTAATATTGAAGGCTTAATCGAAGCACTAGTACCAGTTCTCTGCATTTAGTACATTTTTAAAAAGACTATAAAGTAAGTAACCTTTTTCAACTAGCATAGTAAACTTCATTATTTATAATACATTTTTAAATTCATTAGCACCTTTGGTAACGTGGCTTTAAGCTCCAAATGGTATTTAGTTTTTTTATTTGTTCATAATATATTGTTACAGCCAATATAAGTGCACAACTTGCCTTAGGTATGCTATGAGGCGAAGAGTGGCGTACGCGCAACCTTCCCCTGACACTGAGCCCTGGGCGGCAGGCACCCTCTTGCCGGCCGCCCAGGGGCTCAGAAAGAAGGCGCCGTGCTGTTTGTTCCGGCACGGCGCCTAAAGCGACGTTCGGGTGTCCCAACACACCGGTGAGAAGAAGCCCGAAAGAGGCGAGGCCACGTCGCGCCAGGGTCGCCGAAAACTGTCATCAGCGCCCGCGGCCCGGCTACAGCGACAAGAAAAGGAACAACCGTTGGTTTTGGTGGGTATACCGGCCGCTCCATCTTGGTCGGGGAGCCCACATATCCTCGCTGCCCCCTCACTTTGGCGGCGGAGAATCCGTAAGCTGGATTTTTCCAACGGCAAAAAAAAAAAAAAAAAGGTGCTAAATTTGAGGCCCCGAACGGGTTCTCGCTTTGTCGTAGCGGTGGGGCTCAGTACCTGCAGGCTTCCTGGGTTAGCCGCGGGAAGCTAAGAGGAACCTGGCCGGCCTGAGGTGTAAGGCCGGCCGTGGAAGGCTGCTCCAAGCGGACTGAACAAGCCCGCTTTGGATGCGCCTTTAGAGGTGCGAAGGACGGGTTGCAGAAGGTAGACGTGCCGCTCTTCCTGTCTCTCGCAACCAAGGTGGAGTTGCGGGGAAGAGGTGTCGGTATTCCGTAGGCCGCTCTCTATCCTCCGCGACTCGAGCGAGCCGCACCGCATGGTATCGTCGATCTCTCCTCCTTCTACGGCCGAAATGGAGCTAGCGGCGGAGCTTAACATCCGGGCCGCCGCTGGGGGCTGGGAGTATCGTCCCTGTGTGGGTTGGGAACTCCTGGCTCCTGGCCTGAGTAACAGACTCGGGAGTCTGTTACCTAACACAGGGGCCGAGACGAAGGGCGCGCTAGTTCCGACGCGCCCGAGAGGCAGATGGTCGTAAGGCCGAGATGGGGCTGCTTCGGCAGCCAGCGCCGGGGTTGCAGATGAGTGCAAAACGTTCCTGTGACCCCACCCTAAAGGCGTCAGGAAGGAACAACGTGGTGGTTTTAGTCGGTGCGAGTCCGACATAACTCGTCTTTTGCCCCGCAGGACAGGTGTTGTAGCATTTCCCCACGGTAAAAAAAGGTGTGCTATGAGGCACCTACAAAGCCGTATTGACCGATCACAGGTAATATCAATTCAGTTGTTCCATAACTTTATGTTAGAATCATGGTTGTCGCAGTGACTTGGTAGTTAAGGTCTTAAAAGAAACATTAAAAATATGAAGTGCCATTACAAATAACATATAAGAAATAAAAAATGTCTTTATATTTTATCCTGACTATAAAATTTAGCCACAAAATAGGCTGTAAAATATATGGTCTACTACATAAACAGAAACAAATATTGTAAGTGGTCTAGACACTATATTTTATATAATAAATAACATCTTAGAACTAGCTATTGATCTTGTAACATATTTTGTTGTTTTAAGTGGCCATCGAAAATATATTAGCTGCTATAAATAAAACTTTCGGTAGTATGATCGAAACAAATACATTATAACTTTGTTTTGGACAATTTTTATTTATAAATGCAAGTTTCATAGAAACGTACTAAACAGATTTTGTTAAAGTTAAAGTTCTTCTGGGTTGAACACCTATAGATAACATATTGGTTTTGATTTATTGAAATTTTCTTAATTTTGCAATTTTATTGCAACAGCACTTAAAAAAGCTTATTAATTTCTATAGGTTCGTAAAGCGTTTACAATTTAGTTATTTAGTTTGTACGATGTTGTCGCTTATTGATCCTAAAATATAATTATAGCGTAATTTACTTCATTAATTGAGATAAGTGAATACATTTTATTGCAAGGATTGTGAACACTAACACTTAAGGTCACTTAAAAATATATAGTTGTTGCTTAATACATACATTTAACACTACAGTTCTGAGTAAACACTACTGTCAATCAAGTAGTAACTCAATATTCATAGTCTCTTACGCTGCTTTCTTATAGACAGGTTCTTATATACACGTATCACCATTAGAGGAACGTCTCGCTTATCTCAAAACAATAAATAAAAACAAAAAACGAATACCCCGAATTAAATCACCTAAGTAACAATCAGCTTAAAGAGGATATCTTTACGATAAAAAAAATATTGTTATTGTCGAATGGTACCCCAGTGCTACAAAAGGCCATCGTAAAGGAAAGTAAATTTTAATTCGCTGGGTGAACACGTTCGAGTTCCAGACTGGTTTAAACTGAGCGAAAGCTCTTTTTGCTTTTCTAATCCTTAAGTCAACAACCTGAGATCGGGAAAAGGAGACGAAATCAATAATATATCGTCTGTGTATTGATATATCGTTTCAGTTGCTCCTCTGTAGTACAGAACATCTGCCCCGTGGTGATAACCAATAAGAGGCTTCTTTGAGAGAAAAGACCATTTGCACAGGCGCTTAGTGAGGTTTAATAACTCCCCAATGTTCATTGCCTTAGCTGTTGTGTTGGCCCGATTTACTGTTCCGTCGGTTACACGACGTCTATAACGTCTAGCCAGTATACGAATTCGGTGATGTTGGCAAGAATGTTGTTAGCGGCCAGCACTTTTAGCTTTACGTTTTGTCTTTTGTCAATAGTGAGATGCTGCTGAGATATCCACGGTTCTTGCTTGGGGTTATTATTACCCAAGACTTCCTCATCGGGTATTTGTAAAAGCAGTGTGCATACGTCCCCATTATCCATGTCCTCGTTTTCCAGTTCCCCCAAAAGCTTAAATTGGTTACAAAAATTGGCACTGCACTCGGTTCTTCTTCTCTTGGTTCATTTTTCTATTCTTCAAAGGTTTCGCAAATTAAACTTTATCTATTTTACGATGAGATGCTGCTAGTTTAAAACGAATATCAGCGACAACAAGCTGATGGTCGCTTTCCATATCAGTGCCACGATAGTTTCTTACATTGAGCAGCGATTTACTCCAATCTTTGCTAATTGCAACGTGATCAATCTGGTTTCGGGTACCATCGGGCGATATCCAGGTGATCTTGTAAGACACAAGATCCTCTGTTTAAACAAAGTTTCACCAATAACCAAATTTGCGAGCATAGAATGTGGAAGAGTTCTCCGTTTAAGTTTATTTCTCCGGCGGCCCCTACAAAGTCCATATAGTGATAACAGTTTGCGTTGTCTGTTCCCATTTTAGCATTCAAGTCTTCCATAAGTATAACGATGCCCTACATTTGTATGCTCTTTGAGGTTGACTCCAGTTGCCCGTTAAAAAATCTCCTTTAAATCCAGCAAAGCAGAGTTAGTTAAGGCGTAATATTGGACAATTGTGATTTTCCTGACTCTTGAAAAAATCAAATTGTAATGATTCTTTATGATATCGGTTTCCAATGCAGAAGGCTGTATTTCGCGGTGCGACTTAAAGCATTCCTACGCAGTACTTCTTGCAAGCGTTCTCATGTTCACGTGTACTATACAAAAGAGTTGAGCTAAAATCAGTTGACATTTCACCGAATCTGTTGCATCTCATTTTGCTTTATATTATGAATGGCTTAGTTCTGAATTTGATTGGCTATTTAAAAAGAATACAATATAAATTAAATCGTTGTTGCATGTAATTTTGACGTCGGAAATACGACAACAATACATTTTTTTACAATGTCTTTGTTTATTATAAAAAGGAAATATATATCAAAAAACTTAGCAACAAAATTAAAGCTCCAAGGTTTTAACAATTTTGTTAAATATTACAGATATTTCTTTTATTTCATGTTCAACTCAATTGTAAAACATTATTTAAATAAAGGTGTACTCCTTATTATATTTTAATATCGTAATAGTTTTAATACCTATTATGAATTTAGGTATTCAGAGTTTTAAAATTAATAAAAAATTCAGCAATAATAATATGCATAAGAAAAATGTTAAGTCATTTACATCAAATACTATGGTTAAAATTCCAATATCTCTTCGTTTGGTCGTTCATCGTTCAATATTACACTCGTTTGTTAATTTTCAAGGACTACCACCGCGTGGTTCGAAATAGGACGGAATAGACACAAAGAAACTAAGTGGGCTATTTTGTCATTCTTTAAAATTATTATATTTATATTAATTTTAGTAATATACAGTTAAATAATAGGTATTTTAGGTAAAGAAAACCTGGATATCTATATGGTGGCAAACTATGGTAAAAACCGTAAAAATCAAGCTTTACATAAATGATGCAAACCTTTTCGCTTATTAATAACCTTATAACTTTTGCACAAAGTCTCGATGATATTTATTCGTTTAACTATATTCAATTTCTGGTTTTTAAACTATTTTTTCATTTAGGAAATAATTTAATTAGATTAAGCTGCATATAATAGAAATTATGGCCTAGCGACAGAATTAAACATGTAGGAATATTGCATAATTATAGTTAAGGAATCATCTTTTAAAACATTATTGATAATTAATAATTTTGCATCCTATCATCTAAAAATGTTTACATATAACTTAATCAGATTCGGTAGTAACTATAACCTTATACTTATACGTCTTAAATTCAAACAATTATTTTTATAAAAAAGGCAATGAAAAAAGGCGGTATAATTTGTAGAATGGTTTAATTTCAGGGCGGTCCGCAATCGGGGTGACAAAGAAGTAAATTATTACAGTCACGCCGACGATTTTGTTACACTTTTCATTTCGTCTTTGATTGGGAAATAAATTATTAACAGGTTTTATTCCTGAAATTGAGAGAACAAGAGTTCTTCTAGGAATCAGTATGATAAGGAATATTACAAAAAGTTACACGATATAAATTAATTGATTCTTTATCGTTTTTCTGATACTGAAACAGAGGTAGTGGCAGAACCTTGTTAGTATAGTGTCATGTCGCAGAATATTGATTTTTAACACACGGTGCAGAGTCTGACATAACATATCCTTACCCAAATGAGGATGGATGCGCAGGTATTTCCACAAGTAAAAAGAAAATATTTAGCAAATCGCGACGAGATCCGGTAAGTTTGAAAATTTTTATTTTTTTTAAATAAAGAAACAATATGTACTTTTAATTACATTTAAGACTTATCATATTAGAAGTGTGAACGCCATTTTATTTATTGTAAATTGACATGTGGCATGACACAAGTAGTTTAATAAAGTATTTTAATCTTTACTATTTTATAAAACCTTTATAAATGTCTGTAATATTTGAAAGAATTCATTTATTGATTGCAACTAGAGTAGAAACATTTTGCTATTTTGGTCATCTAGCGGTACCCGTGGTCTAGCGGTATTGGCCCTTGCTAAACCAGAAGAACTTTGTGTTATCGTTGTTTTCTGATTGGTTGGACAATTTGGACCGATCAACTAATCGTCTGAATAGTAAAATGATCCATGCGTCCGATTGGCATCTGAAAAATCGGTTTACCAACTAACCCGCATTGGACGAGCATGGTGGGATACGGTCTAAAAACCCCATAATGGAGAAGGCGTGCATTTGGAGAGGCCTATGTCCAGCAGTGGACTAGCACAGACTGATGATGATAATGATAAGAATTTATGCAGAAAAAATATATAGATTTTTAGGTCAATTTATGGAATATGAGCGTTTGCTTACAATTCAAGTTATTAAGAAATCGTTCTCGTCAACAATTAGCAAAATCATCACGTCATCAAATTTAGTATTAAGGTAACTCGTTTTAAGGTTACAGTGCAGTTTTAACATCAACTAACGTATAAAGCTTAATCTATGAATATGTTAACAATAAATCACTACAGAGCCAGTAATATATAAAGTGCGCATTGCTTTGATGTAGACTTTTATGCATGTCACGTGCGAAGATAACTTTCTGGCATCGTAACTATCAAGTCTTTACCCTTGTCTGTTACTCGGAACATGTCAACAAAGCAAAGGATATAAATGTAAAATGCTTCTGTGGTTTTGCTTTCGTCTATTACTATAAAGCTTACAAGTAAATAGTACATTTTTGTGTCATTTAATTCAAATAGTTTAGTTTAATGCTTACGCATTAGCAGTTTTTAACTATTGAATATTTAAATATGGTTAACTTATTAATTAAGTGGAGTAAAAACAATTACACTGTGAGTTTTTAAAAGTTATAAAAATGATGGAGGAAATTAAAATTCGTTATAGTTAGTGTTTAGTGAAAAAGAAAAAAAATATTAAATATGCTAAATGGTATTTTCTTATAAACAGTTTACAGAAAAATATTAACTTTTCGTAAATATTGACATGTAATCTCAATTATAACAACCCGGAGTTGGACTAATTTCGATAGGTTGCATACATATAGAGACCACAACAGCACTGCTTTGTAATTATATAACACGATTAGTCTGTCTCGTACTTTATATTAGAGGTTCGAACATTATACGCACGGGAGTTTTGTTTTAAATTCAAATTCAAATATCTTTATTCAATATAGAAGCTTACATGCTTTTGATTAGTCAAACACACTACCACCGATTCGGAAAGAACCCTTAGGACCTAGAGAAGAACCGAAAAAACTCAATGGCATATTTTATGTCATCTTTTAAAATAACAAAATTTGATAATTCGTACATACTATATGCAATTTTGAAACAAGACCTGGAGCGAGCATTCATTACAGGCTGTGTAATCATTTAAAATCATATAATATCGTAATAACCTTGAACACATAAACGTTCCTTGACTACCTTTTTTTTGTTTGAAGATATATTTAGGTTATAGTAAAATTTCTGTGATATCTTATAAGAGGTATAATACCTGTTTGAATTATCATCTTAATAACGCGTATATCACCTTTATTGGTACCATAGGAACATAAAAAACTACATACGTTATTAATATTTGAAAAATAATATCAAACGAACACTTTTTGTTCCACGTAAGATAAACGGTTACTGAATATCTGGAACTAGGAGTATGTAATTTCATATTTCACTAAATATCTTATCAGTATGATGTTAAGGTAATAAATAAGTTATATAACATAAATATGGCAACATAGGTTTTTGCAATAAGCAAATAATTTATCGTTGATTTTCAAACCATAATATTTAGGTTTGAAAAGCAGTTTTAGTGTAAACTTTGATTTTATTAGGTACTATTTGCGAACAATTTGTACCGTAATAAAATTTTTAATAAAATATTGAAAGTGTTTAGTTTTAAAACGTAACAAACCATAGCTTAAAATGAACGCGCTAGTGACACGAATAAGACAAATGGCCAAAACGTGGCGTTAGTTTGCGGAACACGTGTCGTAGTTTGATGGCCCTAAAATATGATATGAATCATTCATAAGACCTTCTGTTGTTGTACTAAAATAGATGTAAGATAAAGATTACTTTCTTAGGATTTCTTATCAAGTTATTATTTTTGCAGTATTTTATTTTTAAAAGACCTTAATCACTACTATCGCGGTGCATATTTCTGCCGCAAAGCAGAAATGTAAAAACAATACTGTGTTCCGGTTTGAAGGCCACAGTGGTCAGCGTTTTTGGTAAGCGTCCTGGGTCTCACGGTAGGCAATGCGTTGTTGATAGCACTGGTATTGCCAATGTCTATGGATGTCGGTGATGTCTTTCCGTCAGGTGGCCCGACTGCTCGCCTGCCCGTGTAGCCAATGAAAAAAATAAAATAAACTCAGAATAGCCGCTCTTTATTGTGGTCGTTAGTTCATGAATTAACATGTTACAACTTTAAAATATATAAAATTAAAAAATATATACAATTATATAAAACAATAGTAAATATTAAATAATTAAAATGTTTATAATTCGTTATAAAATAATATAAAATCAACCGAACTTAAACTTTTGTCAAAAAAACATTTGAAATTATTTAATGTGGTATGCAAATATAAACTCGAAAACTTCGTGCATCACATCCTATTTTCATCATGAAACCTGCCTCAGAAAGTAAGTTCAATTACGTATAACTGTTAAGATATTAATTTAATGTATGTATGCTGTGAATTGAAGTTTTCATTTTCGTGATATGGACAACGTATTAAAGATTTGACAAATTATAAGGTTTTAAAAGGTCCTTTATTAACTACTCTTAGTTAGCGTATTTATAAATACTTACGGTGCCTTTGAGTCTTTTTCTTAAAGGAAGTCAGTTAAAAAGACATGACGGTCATGTCTTTTTAACTGACGTTTTTATTAATAAGTGCGTTAATATATAGTACATTAACAAATGATACAAAAAACTTTAATTAGTATGTATTGTATTACTGCTATTAGTTTACAAATTATGTTTTAAATTTATAATTTATTAAAATTTATGAGTTAGCTATAAAGACAACAAAATAATATGATGCTTCTTAAGAGTTATTATAAGTGTTATAAAAATATTTCGATTAAAAAACGTATGGTTAGCTGGTAAAAACTTGCAAATAAAAATTAAAGTAGACATCACAAGTACAAGAGATACTTTTGTTATGGATCTATATTCCCGTACCCAGGCATAAATTTGTTAAAATTTGCTGATAAATACTAGTCTAATAAACGTATGAACTAATTTAACCGTGATAATAACCTCAATTTTTATTTTTATTACTTGTTATCCTGTTGGATTGAATGATCAAAGACTTTGATGGAATTTTCCTTGATCATTTGCTAAGCTAATGGAAAGCATTGATAACAATTATTCATATGTAAAACAATTCGCTTAGAAAGCAATGGTTGCGTACGCCACTATGCCGTTAAAACAAACTTACCAATGTAAGGCGTATTATAATTACGTACGTACGTAATTTATTATTATTTCATTTATTACAGCTAAATCTTTGATATTTTCAATGTAGTTGTTTTATGTATTCGTTGCTCTCAGTGTGTTTGCGCTATTGTGTTTATTCTTTTATAGACTTTCTTTACTATACTATATTATATATATCTAAACAAAACGAGTAAACATGAAGCTATTGAAGGATGAAAAAACCTCTTTATTTACAAGCGCATCCTAAACGAGTGGAAACCAGAAAACTGTAGTAACCTTCTATACTTAAAATGGAAACAAGATTCAAACATCGTTTTGCTGCAGGTTCCAATCCTATTAGGAAACTGCTATGTCTGTCTAGTTACCATAAGGGCTTTTTTAAGTGTTAAAACTACTTAAACATGCTTAGTAATGACATTTTATTTTGTACACGTAGCAAACACTTTATTTTACACACGGAACAACTTGAATTTTTGGAAAGTCAAAATATCGAATGGATTAGCTATTTGTCGTATAGTCCCGATTTGGCAGCAATCCCATTTATTTCAAACGTGAAAAATTTATTTGTACACGGTCAACCTTTACTGAGCCGTGGAATTGCGGACATCCATGCGTTTAAATCCACATTTAGTAGATGGAGGCAACCCAATAGAAAATATAATGGGTCCATATATTTTAGCAAACTTAAGACGGGTTAACAAGAAGTAATGAGAGCGTTAGCATCAATTAACAGTAATATAAATGATTGATTTAAAACCATCAAGTGGTTATATTTTACTGTCAAAACCACCGATCAATTAATTGCGTATAACAAAAATTTGGTAATCCTACATTTATTTCTCTAGGCATAACTTAAATCGAGTTCCTTGAGGCAATGTATCTTAAATTTCAGAATATTATTATATTGAACCCCGGATATTTTACGAATGAAAAACATAGAGGGGAAAGAGTTGTGTGAAGTGTTACCCGCCAACATTATGATAGTATTACATATCACCTTGATGGCTAAAAATCTATATATAAAATTATTTTATAATTTGTTTTTCCGCCTCCGCATGTTTTAAGGGAATTATTTGTCACAGGGTATTTTCTGACCGAAAGGGATTTAGGTTCTTCATAGATTAATCTCCCTTTAAATTTTATTTAAAAGATGAAACCGTTGGGAGGAACTTTAAAACCAACAGTGAGGGCTGGAACTTTGGGCACAGACTTCACTCTTATTTTTGGCTTAGCCGGCTGCATTTGTTTAACCCGGGAGCGTGCTTTGACGAGGGGCCACGAGGGTAGCTCGGCCGATCAGCCGCTTATCTTGTCCTTCCTGTACCCGTTTCTGGTATCGAGGGGGTCCCCGGTGGGCCGAACCAGTGATCAGGCGGACTAAGGAGGACCGACCACGGGTAGGAAAACGGCCCGGAGCCGGACCTTGTGTACGAGGAATGGTTCCCTGCGGCAGGGCGGTTGGGCTGAGTGGTTGGCTACAGCCCATGATTGTGGTTTTAATGTCCGGTTCAAAGGAGGCGCGCCGCCGAAGGTTTGTGAAACTTTTGCTTTACGTAGTTTGGCGGGCCTAGACCAAGTTCGGATTAAGCCGAGCCAAATGGGAGACGTTGTAAGATATTGTTTAATGGTCGGAATTCCAGACCATGCAGGTTTTCTTGGGATATAATGGCGCCCGTGGCCCGCGCATGAAAAGAAAGATTTTGGGAAGAAACACAGGGCCGAGAGGGCATAGACGGATTAGGTTTAAGCAACCTTTCATTGGGATAGCTTCTTTAGGATTAATGAGGGAATGGGGGCCCAGGACAAATGCGCCTATTTTTTGACTTTTGGTGAGGGGAACCCAAGGAAAGGTTTTGAGGACCGAGGTATTTGGTTTGACTACCCGGGATTGGGGCAGTCGGGGGGGATTTGGAGGGGGAGGCGCCGATCGGAATAACGCCGCTTTTTGAAGGATTAACCAACTTCCTTTAAACCATTCCCCAGGGTCGGGCCGGGCTTGGAGCGAGGAGGATAGGACATTTTCCGGATAAACAAGTACGTTCAACGGCGGTGCTTACGTGTTTGGGGGGATGTCGGTAGTATATAGGGTAAATAAATAGGGCCCAATGGAGCCCTGTGGCGGGTAGGACCGGGGGTGAATTTTGTACCCCAACGCGGTAACGGAACGTTCGTTTCGGAGAAAGTCTGATGATGGACGAGGTCAGGCAGCCGAGCATTAAGCTTGTATAAGCCCTTCCTTTTGTCGAACGCCTTTGCCACGCGAAGGGCCCTGCAAGGCCAATTCTTTTTGGATTTGAAAGTTCCGGATGCGATGAGAGGCATGAGTGTTTCTTTAAGCCGAATTGATGAACTGGCAACCTCCAATTCTAAACCGGGAGGCGGGAGGATTGTTCAAATTTTCCCAAAACCCTGAGGAGGTAATGGAGAAGATGGTGGGGGGATGGTTTTACAGGTTTAGGAACCCAAACCAGCCTTTTTCCGGTTTTGTTTATTAAGCGTATTTTTTTCATTTAGCTGGTTAAGGGGGGCCAATCAGGTGGGCGATTTTAATGACCGGGTTAGAGATTCCACGGGCCGGGGCCTTGGTTTGATTTTTAAAACGACCGATTGGTCTCCGTAACCGGGTGCCAATCGCGGGTGGATTTAAAATCGGTCGACCTCGCCTCTACCGGGAGATGAGGGGTTTCCCGGTTGAGTGCTGGGTGATTGAGCCTGAGGCCGGCTAGATCGGCCTTTTCTCTCCAAAACGCTGGGGCGGTTGGGTTGGATTAGGTGGCACGCGGGGAGGCTTGCCGCCTTTGCTTTTGGGAATTGCCAGAAGGGGATGGGAAGGATGTATTTGAACTTATCCCACGATCGTTCCAATTCAGCAGGGTCTTGGGACGATGTTCGAGCACGAACTGCCTTTCGGTTCCTTTGGTTTACCAACTGGACAAGCGCCCTCCCTTTTGCAAGAGGTCCTTTTTGCTTGGCAAGGCCCAGGGGGTTTTCCTCCACTGGGACTTGTCTCGAGGAGGCCCCACGACCTTTGACGGGTAGAGAGCGCAGAGGGGAGATTTCCCATTAGCGCCGGCAGGGACTTGAGGGATGGATAAGGTGTGGCGGCTAGGCAACTAAATTGAGTTTACGCCACTCAAGTCTTTTAATGATATTAGGTGAATCCGCGGGTCCAGCGGAGATTAGGGCGGGATTGGGTTAGCCGGAGACCCCAGCCTGGTGGAGGGTAACTTTTGAAAAGGCAAATGCACATCCGATTTTGATGCGGTTTTGGGATAATGGTGGCCCAGGTGCCCAACACCGAAATTGGGAGGTCTGTGAGGGCTCGCCTTCACCGCGTCTATTTGTCTCGCCTTCCACGGATGTTTTATTGAAATCGCCCCAAAATACGGCGTTTTAGTGAGAAAGCGCTTTGAAAAATTTCACGAGGGTGGTGGAGCGTTATTTAACCACAATTTATAAAACGTGACGTGGCTTAATAGAACAAAACTAAAGTTAAAAGGGTCCCTACATCTCAACAGAAGGTGTCTGAACGCTGTAAAGGGAAAATTGAATAAATAGGCAAAATCGGAACGACTCACCCGACCGGACGGCTACAAGCTATCTGCGCGCAGGCGCGTACGCCCAACGCGTCGACACACGACACTACCGGCACACACTGACACACACTGCACTGCACGATGAGTTCTTCACTACTGCACGGCGCACGGCGGTCTTCCTTCTTCTGCCACTTGTGGCGTCGGGGAGGGGCGTGGCACGGGTGGGCCAAGCGGACGGCGCAGGTAGCAGGGGATCGAGCGGGCTTGTCCGGTCGATCCGAGAGCTTCGAGCGCACTGTGTTGTTGATGTTGTGTTCCCCTAAAGAGCTGAGACACATTTATAGCTGCTTAGGGGTTGCGATTGTATACAGGCAACGTAAGTCACTTAACAGCAAGATCCGCTCGTTTGGTCCCCACCGAAAAAAATTCGATTACAATAGTGAAAATTACCATCGAACATGAACTAATTTGAATGATTATCGTAAAGATGTTTTAACCAATTTTTAAATATTTTCTCTGTTAAATTATATGTTAAACATTTATTTTTATATGTATTCATGGTATGTTTAAACCGAAAAAAATAAAATTTTAACAAAAACGAATTGTTTAAAATCCATTTTTTTGTGCATGGGCTTGTTGTTGCATGCAGTTGAATAGAGCATCTGCGATATCATTTATATGCGATCTTACTTACCAGGATTCCCATAATCGTGTGCCCTGTGCAAATTTGCAGCAAATCGGTTAGTGCAGGTACCTTTAAGCAGTTAAGTTCATGGGGAGGCCTATGTCCAGCAGTGGACTTTTTAGGCTAATATGATGATATTGACGATGATGATGCTCTTAACGACTCATACTATATACCACATATAAAAAGAAACGATTTTATGATAGCCATCAACATTGGCTTTTTAATGAACGTGCAGCGTCTATTGAAAAAGGTCACTTGCCATTAAAAATAATTGCTTATAATTGCCACGCTGAGCAGGCGGATGGGCAATTGACTAAATGCATCCTTGTACTGCGGATCTGTCTTACTCCCAATGTAAGGCAAATCCGCCATCAAATAGTAGTTAGGATAGTACTTACAACAGTATATACCGTATTGTGTGACGCTTAAAAAACACCCAAAATTTCTATACAGGAACTTACGACGATACTTACACGAAACACGTTTTTACAATCGTACGGATGTTATTTATATTTTATATAATATATGCAGGTTTTGTAAAATAAATACAGAGCTTGATATTTATCCGGGGAAAACTTTGCAGCTCGCATACAAAAAGAGATAATAACTACGCTTGAACTTGAACGCGGTACATTAAGATTTAATTTATTGTCGTTTCATTGTATATATACGGCTTAGATTTTAATTGTTAGGTTTTCGTAATCCTACCACATTTTACATGCAAATTTGCTTTTTATTGTATATATTCAAATTCAAATTCAATAATCTTTATTCAATATAGAAGTTTAAACTTGCTTATTGATTGTCAAACACACTACCACCGGTTTGGAAAAGGACGCCTCAGACCTGAGAAGAACCAGAGGAAAGAAGCTCAGGGGCTATTTTTACGTCATCTTTTAAAAATAAAAATAACTTGAAGCCGTAACATATTATGCAATTTTACAAGACCGGGAGCGAACAAGCTTATACTAGGATGTGTTATCATTTAAAAATTCATTAGTATCGTAATAACCTTTAACACATAAACGTTCCTAGACTACCTTTTAAATTTATTAACAGTTAAATTCTGAACGTTTACTGGGATTTTGTTGTAAAACGTATTCATTGTCCCATAAAGACACTTATTCTTCGCAGTCTAGTAGCTGGAAGAATTAAATTATGTTAGTTCATTGTATCTATGCCTATTTTTTGCACATACATAAAATTTTTAAATATGTATTGAGAACTAACGGTCTTAATTTTATTTCTGTGAACAACTTTTTAATGATTTATTGGGGCCTAGGGTATAGACTACACTAAATTGCATCGATTTTGGAGGACAAAGATCGTATTAGTATCCGCCGCATTTCCCACAGTTCTGCTGTAAGACATAAGTAGCTGAAATACACTAAACGAGCTGTCTCCATATTATTAATCTAATTCTTTTCACTGCGTAAGCTGCAGAGCTTAGTTTATTGCTTTCCTATTAATATGGGGCCCCATTGTAGTTTTGTATCTACAGTTATTCCTAGAAATACAGTTGATTACTTTAACAACTACATTTAACGCCTCCCATCCATAACCACTTCAAATTTACATGCTCACATTAGAGTCATGAATCTAATATATTTTGTTTTCCTTTGATTTAATAGCAAATCATTAACACTAAACCAATTCGCTACTCTAGAGAGAGACTATTATTTATTGACGTCTGTCGTTTAATTTTAAAAATCAATGAGGTATCATCTGCAAATAATACTATCCCTTCGCTATTATTTATCACACATGGTAAGTCGTTTATATAAATGAGGAAAATAAAAGGCCCAAGAATGGATCCTTGTGGGAACCCTCATATTTACTGGGGCCCTGGAGATCTTTTACCATTCACGTCAACCCTCTGAATCGATGGCTCAAGTACGAAGACAGAAAGTTGAGTGCGGTATTTCTTATACCATAGTGACGTAATTTCCGACCAGAGTCCATGGTACCAATCAAAAGCCTTTTTGAGATCACAAAATGCCTAAAGCATCCCGTGATGCTTCCCAAGCCTCAAAAATGCTTTTGACTAGCCTGATGCCTGCGTCAGTTGTAGAGCGACCCATAGTGAATCCATACTGCTTGTTATTTAATAGACAATCATGAGCTGAAATGTTTAATCAATAGGGTTTAGTAAGAGTTTTAAAATAATTTACTAAGAGTAGGGCATTATAGATATTGGTCTAAAGTTATTAGGGTCCGTAATACGGACCCTAATAATCCTGATTTAAATATCGGAATAATTTTGCTATGCTTCATTAGGCCAGGATATTCGCTCCTTCTGATATTTACATTAACTGTGCAAGAGGTGAGGTGATATTACATCGATAATAGAACTTATCACCTTAACAGAGATCCCCCATTATTCATACATATATTTATATTATTGACCGATTTCCTAAAAGAAGGACGTACTCAATTAGGGCAGTAGTTTTTTATATATATATATATATATATATATATATATATATATATATATATATATATATATGTTACCTTACTCGTGACTCCGCTCCTAGTAATTCGATTATGTTCATTATTTTTTAAAACAATAGATATTAACTTTCATTGGTCTCATATTAAATACTTGAGAAATAAAATAAATTAAGGCACCAAAAATCAGAACTTCATGCGACTAAATTGCAAACGCTGCCAAAAACTTAAAAGACAGACATAAAGTATATTTTAAGAATAACGGACCTACTATATTTTAAGAATAATGAACATTTTAATGCAAACGTTTTTAAAAATTGCAATCAAGCACATTCAAAGTTTACTTAAGATAATACAGTAAGAAATAAGTTATTTATTATATGTACATAAATAAAATTTTAATTTCAGCTGTTTTAATCTTTTATTGAAAATATTAATCATATTAGCAATCACATAAAACCAATCATGTTATGGTTGTTAACCTTCTTGATAACGTTTAAAATAAAGAAATTATAACAGGAGGCAAAAAGAAATAAAAACGTGTCATTACCGAAGCACTATAAAGAGCATTAAAAATTTTAACTCATTGGTTATATTTGATAGCAATCGAACCTATTACTTAAGAAATGAATTTGTATATATTTTCCTAGTACATAATTTACTATAGTAAATTATCCTCCAATTAAAAATTGCTTCACTAATTGGCTTTTAACGGCCACAGCTGTTTATGAATTTTCTGAACTACTGACCGACGTAAACTGCATCCACGAAAACGGTACGTTATTTAATGGAAGTTTTTATATAGAGCAACAACAAAAAACGACTTTAAAATTTGTTTAATGATTAGGTTAAATTGGAGCAAAAATGTAGTTGTTTTTTTCTCATAAATATAATTGGGGGCCTAGCTCATAAGGATTTGTACTGTACCTATTTAATAAGTTTTGTAAGAAAATATATTTATAAAAAGAGTTGCCTCCATTAGCCTAGGGGGACTCAGTTATTTTCTTGTTGGATAAGACAATTTGAGCCGATAACCCAGTTGTCTGAAAAGTAAGATCCACCAGAGTGGTGGCATAAGGTCTAAAAACCCCCTTATGTAGAGGGCGTGCATTAGGGGAGGCCTGTGTCTAGCAGTGGACTTACATGGCTGATAATAATGATGATTATGATATTTATAAATTACAGCCGTTATAGGAACTGATGTTGTTTTTAAGGCACATTTATTGTTTCAATATTTTATTGAATTTAGTAAGTTGGTCAAAAAACTAAAACAACACCCTTACTTCAAAGGAAGCTCCTGTTAAAGCACACATTTTAATTACACAAAAAACAACAAGTTCAAAATAAAGACTTACAAATTTATGAAAAACCTATACGTTTTTGTTATATTTTTGTTGCGTTACGTGTAATTTAATTACAGGCAGGGCTCAAAGTGAACGTCTTGCGCGTGACGTGGAAAAAAAATAGTTTTCATATATTTCAGTAATTTCAAAAATATAAAAATAAAATCTTAATTTTTGTAACCAAAGAATACAACACACAATGAGAAGTAGTATTACAAAACATTTTGATTTTATTACCAAGTACTGTAATCTTAAACTATGAAAAGAGTTCAAAACGTTGGTAGTTTTACTTTAAATGTCTCTTGGAATGTCGCCTACTAGGTGCCTTGAGGCTTACATTAAGAACCTATCTCATTAGACTGCTTCATTTATGACACCCTAAATTAGTTGCTCTACCACAAAATACGGTAGAAGATATTATCTTACTTTGCAAAATGCCGAATAAAATTATAGGTACTCAACTATATTAATACATTAAAACTATTCATCCAATGTTATTAAATGACCTCACTTTGTATATTGTACGTAGTAACTGTTGTTATTTAAGTAATAATGTTAAAAGTTACAACCACGTCAAATGTAAAACATTGCGTGCCTTATGCTTTGCGGCGTGAACATTTGCAATACTAGAAGCAAGTGTAGTAGTAGGCCACATCTATACAGAGGACCGAGTGAGGAAATAAATCCGCGTTTCCGGATATCCGATATCACAGGATAGCATAAGGACATTTTGAGTCTTACATTGAAATTGTCATAGACATAGCGCATTACTTCTTATCGTTCTTACCTAAATAGATGTGAAATCATAACAAACATTTAACGCAAAATAATTCTTCAGTGCGCAGTTAATAGCACCGAATAATTTTAACCATTATTAATTAAAAAAATGTAATGCATGAAGTCAAACAAACATTTCATGGTAACTACGAATCCTGAAAATAAATAAAAAGTCATATTACTCAACTTATTTGGGTTAGATCTATTAGTTTGCTCATTACCAATTAGTTATATATTTGCTCAGCGAAGTTTTTAAAATATTATTTTATTTACATCAATAACTGCCATTTTCGAAGTTATCATAGGATCAGCATCAGCTTCTAATCCGTCCAGGTCTTTACGTGGAGCGGCCGACACAAGACTTTTACAACACTGGAAAGGGGTGTTATACTTGATAGATCGATCACTTGTCAGTAAATTTAAAGTCACTGGCGCTCTATTACGACTTCTGTGGTCTTGCTAACCTGGACCTAAAAGTCGGTCCTGGTTCCTCGAACCAGAAAATAATAATATTGCAAAGATTTTTCTTAGCAGAATTTTAAACTAGGACCTTAGGTTTATAGAGCAAGTGTTAACACCACTAGGCCATGGAGGCTGGAAACTAGAAAATAAAAACTGAAAATGCTCGATATCAAAACTGATATTGCTATTTACGTGTTTGCCTTTCCATGTTCCCATGATTGATGACTTACTCATAGAAGGATTACGGATTAGAGAAAGGACAACAAGTTTTACTGCTGGAGAACATTGTTCATGTGATAATAACCGGGATATAAAATAGATAAGCTTAAGATAAAAATCATGTTATCATATATCTCAATATTGTGATAAAATTTTATTAACTTTTATTGTAAATCTTTTTCTTATTAACCATTTTCGTAGAGTGTAATTTAAGATTAAATTATTTTTTGTACCATACAAAATTTAATTTTAACATACAAAGGTATAACATAGTTAGACAAAAAAGTTGAACTGTGTTAAGTCCAAGTTTAGGGTTTAGGTTTTCAAATGTTATCAACATCACGTTATTTCACAGTTGACATATCCCAGGTTAAAGTCGATACGTTTCTCTTTAGGTTAACATTGAAATATACAAAAAAGTTTAACGATTAAGTAAATCTAAAGCTTCTGGGCTAATTGTAAAAAAAAATTGCTGTTAAGCGCCCTTTGTTAATACATTTTTTTAATTTTATATTTACATTCAGACTAGGAAATCAGCTGCCTATGTTTACATAAGCCAAACTGCAATTTACGTTTCCTAATCTTAACTATGATTATTATACATATATTTTTTTACTTCGAACATATGCTCAAGATTTAAAATAGTTAAGCGACGATGGTTCGTACGTTTAAATAACATGCAACGAATATATTGCAAAATAGCTAATAAATTTCCTAACTTAACAATTTTGTACTTTAGAACTTTTTGCAAAAAAGTTAATAAATTTTAACAAAAAATTTAAAATGTAACAGAGTAATTTGTGAAATGTGTTTCGCCGTCATATCCTAAGTTAGTCTTTTCTTAACTTTATTATTTATCACGTCTGCAACTGCTGCAGAGTGTATTTAAAATGCTAATCATATGAATTTTAACTTCTGATAATATGTGTTTTATGTCGGTAACTTCCACAAGTATTTAAAGTACATACTGACATACGAATGAATAGCGAAAATATATGATTTTATATTTTGATATTATAGCAAGTGTGTACATATTGTTCATATTGTATAATGGAAATGACAAAAATGGTCATTAATAAGCATAACTTGTTTATTCTTGTTATTTTGTAATTTAGTGATTACCATTATATTATATTTCAAGTGCTTAAATAATATTGATGTTAAAATTTATATTTTTTCTTAATCCTAGACTTAAACACCCAGAGTGAAGTTTTGAATATAAAATAATCAACAAAAAATATGACTGACTTCTACAGCGCATAACTATCTTAGGCAATTCAAGCAGGTAACGTATTTATTTCGTATTTTAATAGATATTTGATAAATAAAAATATTAAGGTACCAAAAATCACAACCTTATGTGCGATTAAATTACAAACGCTGCCAAAACCGTAAAAAAAAAAATTAAAAGCATATATATTTGAAAAAAAATGACACGCACTAAGCATTTTAATGTAAGCATATTTACGGTATTAAATTCGAATGTTTTGCAGCTGGATGCTACAGAAAAATCAAAAATCGGTGTTTCTATGGCAGCAATAAAATATAAATAAATAAATGTTAGTTATTATTATATACTCTAAATTCAAATAAATAAAGATTTATTTAGACCGAAGTTAAGTATTAGCTACTATATTTTAATTGTCAAAATATTTACTCTCCCGTAAAAAGAAACTTGTTATTTCGCCTAGTTCTGTTGTTTTATTTGTAGCAATCAAACGAGCTTATTAAATTTATTTCAAGAGTTAATATAAAATTTATATTTTAACGCTTGAAAGAAAGTTAATAAGCTCAAGTTATTTGACATGACGTTAACGATCGTTAATTAATTAAATATTCTATTGCCACTTTATTGTAATTATTAACTAAAAAAATCATTTAAATATTTAAAACTTTATATTCTTCGACAAAAAAGCTAAAATAAAAGTCAAACTTCGTTTAAAAAGTTTAGGCACTTTGCAGCTCTTATGAACGTTTAAGAATACAGTCACGGAAATACCATTAACCCTAATGCTCACCTCACGGATTTAAGATCCCTGAAATATTTTTTTCAGATTGCTACTAAAATGGCTAACGAAGGTCATGCTATCATCGATTAAATTAATGTTTCTTTTGAAGCGCAAAAGATAAATTAATAAAGTTAGATGTTGTTTTAATATAATTATAAAATGTTGAATTTTTAATGCGTTTCTGTTTTTTAATAGCATACCATTATTATCGGAGTTTAACGACTCTGATGTTAATGATTTTATTTTTGATCTCCTTCCAAAAAAAGGATGTACTAAATTACGAGCGTATGTTTTTTTCACGTATGCTCCTACTGCATTTATTTTTAAATGGTAGGTAGTAGCTTTTATGTGCTGCCATTTTATGAATAATTTTGTGATAGTTTAAAAGATATTTAACAAATGAAAAAAATACCGTTATAAATCTTATCTTCGGGCGACTAAAATGCTAACGGCTCAACCTTAAGAGATTTTAACTATGATCTACGCAGTTGTACTTGTGAAATTGATCTACAATTAGGTTTGCAAGAGCATATTTCATCTAATTTTTAACAATTATTGACAATAAACATTATTTAAGGTTGCAACTTATTTAAAGTACCATAGATATTTAACGCGGTGATGGCAGAAACTGAGGGGCAGATTTGTGCAAAGACCACATTGTTACCCATGTGTTACGCAAATTGTAATACACTATTAGAAATCAGTCATATTTTTTTGTATCAGTAGTAACACGTTTACCAAAAGAAAGACTTTTAAGATTAAATGTAAGTAAAAAAGACGTTGGTACGGACTTTTTTAATATAGTTTACGATTTACTGTACAATGTAGTAACAAGATCGCTTTCTAAACGTTATTATTGGATGTCACGTCTCTTTTACCCTGTAAATACTTAAGCTACGATGCCATTGGAACTGGAATTTTATAATGTGCTTATACAGTTAGGTGATGAAAAAGTTTATAAGATATTAAAAAAATCTAGATCTAACTAGAAACCAACTCAATAAGGCCAGTAACATTGCGTAATTTAGAACTTTTATGAAGCGAAACAGAATGGACTTGATTATTGTTGAAACCTTGTTTTAATTTGTTTCATTCAGAACTAAATGGTAGGTAACAAAATCTATTTTAAAACGGTTTTGGTTGTATTATCCACACCATTGCTATTAAATATAAATTAAAGTGGACTCAGTCAATTGTTAACAGTGTTGTAAAACTTTATTACTGTACGAAATGTACATCGTATTTGGTAATGATAACGTGAATAGTTTATGTCAATAAAAAATCCTATATCCGGAATTTAATTGAAATATTTTTTTTACGATTTTTGCAGCCGCTAGGAGAGAATCTTGTTTAGAAACAACAGGAATCTCATGACCTCATGGCCATTGGGCAACGGATTTGGGGGAATATGTTGCCTATGTAAGTGGAGTGGACAGTTAACCCCATTTGACGGCATCGGTGACCCCACCTTTTAGGTAACTGAAAGGACAAGGTGGTTGTTTAAATCGGTGAGAGTCTGACATAAACCTTTTTGGCATTACCGTACGCAAAATAATTGGTTCAATAATTATATGCTATCATCTTGCGACAAACAAAGTATAATTTGAACCGTAATTTACTGTTCGGAAGTAAAATAAAACTTACAAAAGTTATTACTTAAGTAGTAAATTAGCAGAAGAAATTTAATGTAATATACCATATTATCTTGTAAAGCTTTGCCAATATTTTTAATTTTGATAAATGGCAATTTAAATTGTTTTAGCTAAACCTTTTAACCTAAATTAATAAATTCAGTATATATAAGATGCCCTTAAGTTTTTACAACCTCATAAATTACAGGAGTGAGTAATCAACTTTTTAAAGGTACTTAATGTCAATTATTTATTTAGCAATAAAACTTAAAAAAAACACAGACGTTTGTGTAATATATTGAAAAACATTCTTAGAACAAGATACGGGCAGGTATAAAAAATAAAATATATTACGCGGAACATGATGTATTAAAATTGAGCCATATTTACATGTAAAGATAAAGACCAAAGTGTCACATCAATCGTTGAAAGTGCTATTTCCAGGTAATAAATCTATCAAAATACATATAACATGTTAGAAATCCATCTCTTTCAAAAGTTTCACCTTAGTGTCTTTTTATAAGATCACTATCTGAAGCAGAGATGAAGTAAATATATATCGATACGGAAACAAATTTAAAGCCGCTCAGCGAGCTATGGACAGGGCTGTGCTTAAAGTACCTCTAAAGGATTGCACCAAAAATTATGTGATCCGTCAGGGAACTAGAATCACTGACATAGTCCACCGGATTAGTAAGCTGAACTGGCAGTGGGCTGGTCATATAAGCTGCAGAACTGACGACCGCTGGAGTCGGAAAGTTCTAGAGTGAAGACCGAGGCTCGGCAAACGTAGTGTGGGATGCCCTGCGGCAAAATGGAGTAACGAAATTCGCAAAGTGGGCGACGTTGGCTGAATGAGAATAGTCGAAGATAGGATGCGTTGGCATGCATTAGGAAAGGCCTATGTACAGCAGTGGACAAACACAGGCTTATAATGATGATGATGATATAATAGAAATGTTTTTTTTTGCTTTAATGAAACAAGAAGTAGTACAATTGGTTGTGAGTGATTAAGATATATCCATTCATTTCATCTTTATTTCGACTACCTTATTATACTATAATATTATAGTTTTTACTTGGTAGGGATTGCTTCTGAGCCGATGCAGCTATGACTATGACTATAATTCATAACATTCCTTGGCCGCATAACGCCAATTAGTGACGCGAAGTCCATTGCCCGTATTTTTTAACAAAAGTCAATCCTTATTAACTTATTTATACGGAAAACTTTTCTTTTGATTTGGTAGCAATTTATTATTTGCCGAAGTTAATAATAAAATCTAATATCAACATCTTATGTGCCGCTTACGAAGTTAATACTGAATCTCGTCTCTCCATCAACAATATACCAAACAATGTTTTCACCTAACTAAATTAAGTATATATTGTCTATACATGCAAATATACATCCTTGAAGAACACTAGGCCACTGCGACGGTCTAGTAAGTAGTGGCCCTTGTCGCAGGTCATGGGTTCGAACACCGCGGGAAAACTACTTTGTGTTATTATTGTTTTCTGGTTGGTTAAAAGTAAGATGATCCATGCTTCGTATGGGCACGTAATAAATAGATCCCATTTGTCAAGACCATCTTTGGATGCAGTTTACCTGTTGGATTGTTAAAGTCAAATGTTAAGAGTAAAAACTGGGAGTCACATAAATTTAGAAGAATAAGAAGCCGAAGATCGTATTTATAATTTTATTTTTACCGCTACATGTTCACACTATAATAAAAATGTTTAACATTTAATCTTAAAAAAAAGAAAAATGTTTAAACATTTAATGTTTAAACATTTTTATTAAAGTTACTTCATAAAATATGGAAACCATTTCAAGCTATTTCTTTTTGGTTACGATAAGGACTTCCATTAAATATCGTGCATTTTTAACAAATGCAGCTTGGCTATGCGCGTCAGCCAGCGATGTAGAAATATAAATTAGCAGTGGCCATTTAAAGGCAATTAGGAAAGCGGCGTTTATTTTGCTTAGTTACTAATTTAATTTAATCCTTATTCATTAATTCCACAAAAAGATTTAAACCTGAAAATTATAGGATGAAAGCGGTCGAAATTTGTAAAAAGCATGGAATTCATTTACCGACAAGTAGGCCTCGTCTTTAAAAATACTAGTAAAATAATTACGTTTCAATAATTTTGTTTTTGACGGCAAATTATAACTAAAGGTAGAATTAAAGCTGATCACAAGTGAACCGCACGTAATTTGTTAAAAATTGTACTTATTAGTATTTTAGTTTTATTAACAGGTGATTATCAGTTGTTGATACATATAATTGGCATTAGTCACATACACACGGGTTCATTGAATATTAAGTAATAATGCAAGGGTTTCGACCCAGAATACCTATAAGGTTTAGCGCTAAATTATTGATTTTCAGTTCATAAGTCTCTTTAATTATGAGTAAATTAGGTGGTGGAATGGAAGGCCAACCTTTTGAGGGCCCAACATCAAAAAGTCAAATTATTGATCGAAACCCCAAGTCCATCAAACTCAAACCCCACCACGCCACTATTTGGCCCAGGATCCAGCGAGACTTGGTCGTCGACGTTACAATTGTTATTCGCGCGCACAGCAAAATTTAAGTTTTTAGTTAGACAACCTATTATTATTTCATATTTTTTCGTAACATATCCTTAATATGTTTATAGTACTAAAAAAAATAGTTTTGCCTCGATTAAAGGTAAAATATTGGTAGTGTTCCCAGGAAAGCCGATGGTTCCTTTATAAAAATCAAAATTTGAAATCGGCCTTCAGGGCCTTACAAAGCATGCAAAACCAGAAAGAATAGCTAAAAGTTTATTCAAAGACAAGAAGAAAGAATGAGATTATAATGGGCGGTCCTAAAGATCAGTTTTCGTAAAATGATCGTCTCACCTTGATCCGACGGTTATTTTGAAAGTCAGAATCTTCGGTAACTCACAAATATCCGCTGGACCCACAATGGGCCATATTTATCAGAAAAAGAGACCCTCACTGGAGCCCTGTATAAAATTTGAAAGAGGACCCAGAAGATCCAAGGGCCTTGCCCTCAGTCCAAAAAACCCCTTCTTCAGACCGATGGTAACCGGCTTTTTGCTAATTTAAACGTTTTTCCTTTTTCAACCATGGGTCTTTTAATTGGTTTTTTGTACTTTTTAATTTTACAATGCACAAAAACTCTTTTAAAAATTAATATAACACATAAATTTCACCAATATCAAAAAGAAAATGTATCTAAATTGTTCCCTCAATTATTTTAACGGATGGTAGGCTATCCACGCTTGTCTTACATTCCTCTTATAAAAAACCCTTTACTCATGGCGTAAACTTTATTAATGACGGTAATTTATATAAGATTAAATTATTACATACCCCGAAGAAGGAATATCATTTAAGTGTTCATTAAAATCTTGAGTTTAAATATAAGAAGTATTTGAAAAATTTGACAACTTTCTTTGTGTTGTTAAAGCGTTTGGATAAGTTTGACGTGATTATATTTAGCAATGCTGGTTAAAAAGGGCGTCTATATTAATCAACTTTCAGGACTTCTTTTTAGTTCTAACATTTTATAAATAAGTCCGGTGGTGGTTTTTACGTAATCAACAAATGGTACCCAATTTTGCGGAATTAGATGTAGAAGAAGCAATTGCGTGCGAGATGACGAACTTCTTTAAATTAGTGGGGTTAGATCACAGATTAAGTTGAAACCTTTATCTCTTCTCTGATCTCGCTCTTAAACTATTTAAAGGGCCCCTGCTTGTCCTGATGGAATCTAAATATAGATTTAGGACTCAGGAATTCACGACTTCAGAGATCTAGTTTTACGAACATTCATCCCTGATCAACACTTTACGCACAAAAACCTGCCTTTGCCTATCTTTGATCTGGACATTCGTACAAAATCGGTGGGTATGCCCTATAGTTATATCTATCACGAAATCCTGAGGAATATCATAAACTAAATCAACCCGGAAAAGTCCACTAAAAAGGTTATTGACTTAACCGGGTTAGATCGGATCTAAAACTTATTATTGGTTTTTGTCAAGAACCTGAGTTGAAAATGCTTGAGTCATTTTCATAACAGTGTCAAGAATTGTATAAACATTCCAAAAATTTTAAAGATTGGTCGGTTAAAAGGTTACCCATGGAAGACCCCCGGCCTATTAAGATTTTTCCAGAGATAAATTTTTGGATTTCGTAAAGACCCCAAAAAAATGAAAACCTTCTGGGAAAGCCAAAATAAAAAATCGAGGTTTGTTAAAATAGATGGGAATAAGTCTAAAACTTGGGATTGACCATTCAAGTGTTCCCAAAACAATTGGTGAAGACCTTTGAACATTAAACCCCACCGTTTTGGAGTCTCTTCCCATTGCAACACATATTTCTTTCTGGGATCTCTTTTAAGAATCTCTCGTGAACTTTAAGTTTCTGGACCCTAGCCGAGATATAAGACCCACTAAGGAAAAACATCTTGGGATCATTTTACTTTACCCACCATCTTACAAGGTTTCAGCCTTAATCAAAAAGTTAGACTCGGAGCGCCCCGGCTACAAGGGGTAAAAATAGTCCCAAAAGCTACTGTCGATATCTGGAACCCTCCGGGTGGATTTTAATTGAGTATGGAGTCGGGATTTTTCACCACTAAGTCGGCTGTTATCGTGCCAGTTAAAGGAGGCTCAACGGATACGCCAACAAATCGCCCCATTGCTTCGGAGACTCCAAATTACGAACGAATAGTTAAATTCGGCTTATCCATTTCCTTGAGCGTAAAAACTTCTGCTGATTGTCGTTTGGTTTGAAAGGAAAACAAAGAAGATGCCGGAAATTCCCGCGATACCAGTTCCCACTTGGATGAAGGGATCCGCATTGGGTTTTTCCGATTTAAAAACCTTCAACAGCCCGTTTCCCTTCTGAAGAAAAATGGAGGCGTTGGGCGTGGGTTTACTGGACGGTTTCCAGTTATTTGACGGGTGAAGACGGAAAAATTGGCAACGTAACTAGTGACTCTAAATCTGATCCTTTGGCCTCAGAACAACGGCCCCTACACTATTTTATAACCATAAATGAACTCATCAATTAACGAAAATGGTTCCTTTGTGCAGTGACGATACATTGATCTTTTGGGATTCGTGGCAGGTTCAGTATGGCAGGTTTGGACTTCACCGCATATTATGGCTAATGAACATTACCTCAACAGCCAAAACAAATACCCCAATTTGGTAAAACATGCATCTCGCCCTCCGGGACAAAAACATTTAAAGTTCAATTCCGTCTTGTGTTTCACAATAGCCTCGATATTTGGTTGTTCATGTGGTCATATTCCAATTACTTCATAAATACTCGGGCATAAGATGAGACCTTGCTTTAAAATCATCTGTCGATGACAGCGGGCGATACGTAAGATTAATATAATAAGTACTTTGGGTCTGCCAAATTCCCCGAAAAATGGTTTGGCTTTTGTGCAATTGACATTGTATCCTTACGTGGGGGGTTCCCAAGTCTAATTTAATATTAGTGGAAAGAGCGTAAAGGCGGTTTTAAAACTTTGTTACGTGGTCACGGGGATTAACTTGACTCTTTGAGCCCAAGTTCAGTGTTCAGGCTTTTTCCTGCGTGCTGCCCCTTATGTCCACATCCAAAGTCTAAGACGTGGAACCGGGCTAACCTAGCTTTATAAAACAAAACCGATGTACACTGCGTTTAAAACGATTTTCAAAATTTTTTCCGACAATAAAGAAATTTCGACTGAGGCCGTCTAACGGGTCCAAAACGTTTTAAAATTACCTGTCCCGTTTAACAAGTCGGAGGAAAATAGTTAATAATTAGAGGAATTGGGGAAAACAAAACCCCCACTCACTATCCTTAAGCACACAAATAAAATACCACATTTTTTTATTTTTTTATTACTCTCTTGGGCCGCCAAGTTGGTAATTGTTTGTTAACTGATTCCCACAACCAGGCTTTTTTGTGTGGCTCACTTTCTTTTTTAATTATGTTTTTCAGTTTAATAAACTATTTCATTTATTTTCAGATAAAGCGCGACGAGTGAAAAAAGAAAAGTCTACAATTAAACGAGACCAAAAAAAATGATTCCGAAACCAAAAAACGTCCACAAGAAAAGAAGAAATTTGGAAAATGAAGAGAAGAAAAGGAATGGATGTCACCATGTAGAAAGAATGGGTTTATACCGAATTAAAAGTGGTATCACAAGAAGTGAGGGTCTCACCAAAGATCTCAAATTTTATCAGGGATTAAAAAATTCCAAAAATTGTCCTTTTTGTTTTGTTTTTTCTGAAGTTAATTTTTATTTTGTTACAATTATTTTCGTTTTCTAATCTTAAGAATCGTTAATTTTAACCATTCTGACTTAAGCGACTAGGTAAATTATTAAGTAAATTATTTTATTATAATTAATATAAGAAAGCTTATAATTTTAGTTTTTTCTTAGGAACATTTTCCTTCAAAGAACGGACCCATAAAAGGATTTGAGGTAAAAAAGAATTTATTTATAATACGGAGGGTTATTTGATGTCAATATAATACCATTACTTGAAATTATTTCCATTATTATTTTTTATTATAGATGGTGTTCAATTTTTGTTAGTTTTTTGTAAAATGATAAAATATATTGACATTTACAAACGCCACGCCCGTTTTTCGTTACGTGGCCATTGAGAACTTTTCGGCCCAACGGCCAACAGTTCTCCGCCTATGCCCGTCCATTCCCCAACACTAATCCGAGGGCTATTTTGACCTTGGTCCTCCTAGTCGACCCAATGTTGTTGCGAAAGTCTTTTAAGGACAAGTTTGTAAGGAAGGTCCACCCGAGAGAGAGGCAATCATCGAATCCCTCGGTTAAGGTTTGAGAACTTTACGCGACGTCTTCTTTTCTGGTGCCCAATCGAAAGTTTCGTTTGTGTTACCAGGATGACAACGGCACAGGACGTTTCTCCTTTAAAGCTCAGGGGTTGCCCAGCAGGCTATGGAGACGGCTATATTCAGCACTAGAGTTCAATCAAATTTAAGACATACATTCTCAATTTTTATTAAACTGCATTTAAAATTATTTGCTAAATTCCGTCATAAGAAAAGACATAAGAAATATTTTAGACATAATAAAAGGGGTAATTAAATTAAAAAGTTATATTGATTTCCAAACCACAACCTTTGGAAAAAACAATAAAAACAAAATTGTTTGAATAAAAAACCCAAAATTTTAGAATTTATAATTGTTGGTTTGGATTTGTACGTCCGAAACCTATTTAATGAGCTTGAATCCTTTTTATAAATACGAATTTAACAAAATATTGTCAAATTAAATAAAATTAAATTTTAAAACAATCTATTTTTAAATTTCCTAAAAATCAGATTTCTAAAAAAAAAAGTTTGATAGGTGAAACATTTAATATGTATAACAACAAATCAGACTATTTTAAAATGAAGATAAAAGCTTTTATTCAATAAATAAAGTCCATGATAAACGAAATCCAAAACAATCAAAGGTAGATGGAGAACGTAGAAACGAGATGGAGTGAAAGATCTGATTAATTTGTCTCAGTTCTGAGTGTTTTGTAAAAGATATCTCTTAATAATACTAGTTAAGGTTGATAAATTAGTTAAGTTTTTCTGCATGTCATTGAATGTAGCAAAACTTTTCAAATGTAAATATTTATTACTATCGCTCTTTTAAATTTTATTTTCCCCGATAATAAATTAGGCATTGAATCTTTTTAAACAAGTAAATGTCAAAAGGTAATAACAAGTCAATATTTAAAATGGTTTATATAACATCACATAAACTAGTGACAAATCATAAGATTTTTGCCTTTAATTAAATTATTTTAGTTTACAAACTTGTCACGTTGTTTTCCCGATGGACCCTAAACCCTTTTAAAATGTGTTACACATTTGTGTTTTAACCCTTAAAAGAAGAATAGCTTCATCTTTATTTATATCCAATATTGTTTTATTTTTATTATTTTTGATGCAAAATGTTTTTATAAAACGGGGAAGTTGGGTATTATTGTTTGTTGTTCGAATATGGCGCATTTAAAGTATAAACTTTCGTTGATAATGGAGAAGGGACACAAAAAATTTCTTAAATATTTAGTTTGGGTTATTTAATTTTATTATAAATATTAAAAAAAATATTTTGATGAATATTCAATGGCGGGGTAAATTTAGGGAAATTTAATATTCGTTATTTATTATTTCATACGATAGTTGTTTTCTTACGCTTGACGACACATTAATCAACTTTACTTGTGGTTTTTTATAACTATCCTTAAACATTAATATTATCTTTTGGTGTTCCATATCCAAATTTATTTTTCCAATAAAAGTAAAATTAATAAAATAATAATATTTTTAAACTTTTTAAAAATTTTTCAATATCAACAGAAGGAACAGTTTGATTAATCGTTTTAGTCTGTCCTCTTTAAATACCAATCCAATCAATTTTATACCGTGTACAATTTTTGGTGGAACGGCACATCGAGGTTCGTTTTTACTAATGACTTTATCTAATAAAATGGTGATCCTTATGACTTATATTCTTTTTGTTTATTTGCCCCATTGATTTTTACATAAAATAAGTAAATAGCCCACAACCGTTATTTTGTAATTATATTAACAAATTTATTCAAAGATTAACGCTGGCAAAGTCGCCTGTTCACCCATCATTTGTTTTGAAAAACTTCCTTTTGAAAATTTTCAACGATTTTGTTTTTTCCGCTTATGATGGTTCAATTTAAAGGGTGATACGGGCACACCCTCTTAAAAGGTGATTGACACTTTAATTTAAAGGGTCCCAAATGAGGGTCAAGTAAAAAAAAAAAAACAGATTTGAATTTAAATGAAACAGTTTTAAAAATAACGGAAAAATTGATTTTTTTCTTACTGTAGGTAACGGAAAAGGAAAATAATGGATTGCTTTTTTTAAAGTTTTCCAGGGTTGAAGCTGAATGAAAACTTTTTAGTCGGGACACTTCATTAAAAAAAAAATAACTTTTAAGTACTGAGGGAGAGCAAAATTGACAAAGTTAAATTTTTGAGAAAATTATAAACCCAAAAATAAAAAAAAAATAAAATGCCACCGATGACTTTCAGATATTTGAACTGGTCGGCACCCTTGGATATCTGTCCCGCCAATTTAAAACCTATGCCCCTGTGGTTATAATAAATTTTGGTTTGAATTTGCCAAAGGTATTTGAATTTTGTATAAATTTATTTTAATTGATGGTTTTTTAGTTTTTAATTAGAATATATATTTGAAAAAATTTAACAATCAAATCTTTTCTTAAGAAACAAAACAAAAAAGAAAAACCATTTCAACCCTATATCAGGACACTGTTATATCTATAAACAGAAAATAATATACCCTTTTCATTTTACGCGGGTTAAAAAGTGGTTTACTTTTAAATTCGTAAACATATGGTAGGGTTTTGTCTCGGGAACCATGGCCACTGCCGCGACCTAAAGACAAAGAAAGTTAAATTCTTTTTAAGAGCAAAATTTTCATCCCAAAAAAATCACGGTTTGAAATAAAAAGCCTGACCTGTGAAGTTGGCGTAGAAATTTAGGGACTTTTTTCCTATTTATATAGGTTTTAAAAATATTCAAAAACATCACATTGTAATATTTTGGAAAGCCCGAGACAGTTCACCAGGGGTGTTATTATCAAGTAGTCATTAACAATAATGTATAGTTATAACTTTTTAACAGATAATAGCTAACGTTTTCTGGGTTTTGTTGCAGAAGAGATAATTGTCCATGAAATATTTCATTGTTCTTAGGGGTTTTTGAAAGAACAATTTATTTCATTATTTATATTATTCTACAATTTTCAAATTTTTTTTCATCATTTTGTTTATGAAATAATAATGTTTTCAAATAAGAAAGAACAGTTATTAATTGATTTATAAATTTTTTTTCAAAGGATTTTAAAGGGCCCTTTTGACTCTGAACGCCTTTTAATCAAAAAAAATTTTTCTTTCTTCGTTTTCTCCACTTAGAATGCCATAAAACACTATATGTAAAAATAAAATTATAAAGGGCTATCTAAATTGGCTATTGTCAAGTTTAGAATTTGTGATGCGGGCAAATAGTGGGAATCTACGTGTTCCAAAGGCTTTGCCATCTTGTTCCATCAAACCCAGCTTAGAAAATTAGAGTATAAACCAACATTTTGTTTTGTTTGTTTAAATTAAATTATTTGCCTAACAAGTATCCATTTCAAGAAGGTATTTTTATCGTTTTTTTAAATTTTTTTTTTTTAGAATGACTTTATTCTAAATTTAAAAAGACCTGTTTTGAAATTGGTGATAGGCAAAAATAGAGCAGAAAGAAAAAAGGCCCCAAAATTCCCCACGGAGATCCAAGATTCTTCGTTTATTCAACCTCTAAATTGAGGCTCAAAACAAGTCTGATTTCAAGTGGTATTTTTGAATGAATAAAAATGAAATTTTTACAGTTGTTGAAATTTTATGACCTAAATTAAAGTTTCAAAATTTTAGTTTATTAATTTTTCTTATTTAGTTTATTCATTATTAAAAAAAATACTAATGTCCGTTTCTTAACAAATTTTGTAAATCCTAATAGGATTTTAGTAAAACATTAAACTTGGAATATATTTTTATATGATTAATAATTAACTTTGAATACTTTAAAATGTTTTTACTGTAACGTTAAATTATGATATTATGTACCAAAATCTGCTCTTTATCGTTTGCAAACTTAAAATCCCTAGATAATTATATATTAAAAACACAGCCAATTTGTCAATCTTTACTTTAAGGTGGTGGTCCCTTTAAGGGGTTAGAGATTCCCCACGATGTCATCTATAAAATCAGACACAACCATTGGAACCAATTTTTATATTAATCAAAGTAAGCCTTTAATGTAACCCCTTTAATTCAAACATTATAACAACAAAACTTATTTATGTTCACTTTTTCCAAAAAGTATAACCTATAAATATCAAAAATTAAAATTTCATTACTTTGATTAAACATTTGTCTTCGAAGACCTAAAGGATAAGGAAAGTAAAAAGATTTTATTCTGAGTAAAGTTATACAGTTGAGCGCGGTAGTTCATTAATCACCAAAGTTGTTTGTAAACGCGAACACCCTAATTCCATAACCAGCATATTTTTCCTAGTTTTGTTGTTCGAAAGATGGCTGCTAATAAAATTATGCAACATCAAAAAAGCACCGATATACCGACTGGGAAAGTATTAGAAAAAAATTTAAAAAATGGTTACATGTAATGTCAAAATTTTTAGAAAGCGAAACCAATGGGAGATGAATATATAAAAACGCTGGATTTAAAAATCTTTTTTTAAAGTCTGGCGGAGAAGATGTTACCAAATTTTGGGAAAAGATCCCTAATAAACAACGAAAAAGACCCTTGGCCCCTGAACAAGGTTTTTGTCTCCTTAATCCAGTAACAACGCTTCAGAGCCCTTTAAACCGGAACACACAGAGTAACAATTATCCTTATAAATAGATATCTGGATAAAAATATTAAGTTTAAATTTTATAATAACAAAAACCATTACAAAACCAATTCTGGGTTTGCCGAATAATAAATAAAAATTACAAAGGTTGCTTTTTTTTACAGACTTTTAAATAATATTTTTTCAAATTATAGGGTTGCTAAACCGTTAAATATCCTGGTGGGTATCTATTTATTTGGGATAATGAAAGGAAATTGCGGCAAATCCCCTACACTGATATATTTACGAGATGTATTGTTTTTATTTCATTACAAAACACGTCTAACCAATTAATGAGGTTACTCCAATTTCCTGGCCACACTTTTATTAATTTATCGCCTGTATCGGAAAACTCAATTTTGTAAATTTCTGTAAAAATCAGCAGCAGACATAAATAAAAATCACTTTTTTTTCATTCAATATTATTTTTAATAATAAAATCATATTTCACTAATCGACAAAGACGTTGCATTTTATACTAGAAAGGAAGATTAAAATCTTAAGTAAGGAGTTTGAGTTTAGTTGTTGCTAACCTTAGCTATATTTTACTTTTCATTTTATAACAAGAAGACTTTTTTATGTTTCATTCTTTGCTTAATGTAGTTTATATAAAACACAAATAATTATTCAAACACGTAAGAAGAAACAAGAAACATGGAGATACTATTATCGTGATATCGTGATTTAAAAATAAGCAAACACCAAATAGAATATGTAAAATTTTTAATTCTTCAAAATGGTGTTAATTCCTACAATTTTGCCTATCTTTTATTAGCCAATTAATCTGAATCAGATAGTCTATTAATTCTATTGACAATGATTTGATTCTATATCTTAATGTACTTAGTGTTGTATACATCAAGAGTTAAATTGCCCTCAAACTTTTTATAGCCCTCCCGGAGTTCGCTAAAGGGACATGAATGTTCTAAATAAAACGACAAAAGATCCCTGTCCTATCATTATATTTTACCTAACAGGTACATGATAACTTCTAAGCAGTTAAAGATAATACGTAAATAGCTCACTCGTTATCAAACTATAAAAAATACAAACCAAATGTAAACAGAACATGCTTATAATTTAACTTCAAATTTCTATCGTATGTATAGTAAATGGAATAATATTATTAATCTGGAGACACCACCTTCTCATCATCATCATCATCATCAAGCCAATGTTAGTCCACGCGGACGAGGCCTCCCCTAATCACGCCACCGCTCGATCTTCGGCTATTCTCATCCAGCCACCACCACTTTGCGAATGTCGTCACACATCTTGCCTGGGGCGTCCTCCACTTGCCGAGGCCTCGGTCTCCACGTCAGAACTTTTCGACTCCAGCGGTCGTCGTTCTGCGGCTTATATAACCGGCCCGCCACTTCAGCTTCAATCCAGTGGGCTATGTCGGTGATTTGGTTCTCCTGTGGATCACGTCATTTTTGATGCGGTCCTTCAGAATCTGAGCATAGCCCTCTCCATAGCTCTGAGCGACTTTAAATTGTGGACCAGTCGAACGTAAAGTGTTCAAGTCTCAGCACCGTAGGTCAAAACTAGGACGCACTGATCGAAGACTTTCAATGAGGCTTTGTGGGATGGGTGAAAAAACTCGACGAAGCTTATGAAAGCTGAGCCAGGAACCTTCTGTTGGCCTCCCCTCGTTGTTTTACTTAGTTGGGCGTTGCCCTAGGTACGTCTCGAAACAACTCGAGGAGGTGCCTCAATTGTGATCGGTCCCGGATCAACGTCTGTTAAACAGCTGGTTTCACCAAATTCATCCGGAGACCGTGCGTGCGGGAGACTCAGCCAGGCTTTGCACCATTTTTGCGGGTCCTTAGCGGTCTCCGGTGGATGCTCGCCGTTACATTTATGCCGTGTCCTTCCAGTTGAGCGTCCTGAACATGTCTTCAAGCGCGGCGGAGAACAATTTCGGAACATGACGTCTCCTTGTCTCACACCCGTTCAGGGGATAACTCAGTCTGCCCACTTTGGACTACGACAGACATAGTGGCGGCGTTGTACAGACATCTCAGCATCTCGAATTATCGCCAATCAATTTGGCACCGCTGTAAGGACTCGAGGAAGACCAGGTCTCGATGGGTCAAAAGCCTTCTCATAGTCCACAAATGCCATCACAGGGCTGTTTTCCATGTGTCTGAACCCCCTCACTGTTGGATGTGGTCTATGGTGCTAACCCTCCGAAACGGCCTGTTCTCGAGGCTGCGCTTCGTCGAGTTTTCGTCAAGACATTCAGATGACCCTCGAAAACAACTTATAGAACAGACCGGGCGATATTGGCCGATAGTTCTTCAAAGGGTTTTATCACCTTTTGAAGAACAATACCAAACCCCTATGCTTCCTCAGGAGCCTCCGGAGAGAAGGGCGAGTTAAAAGACCACTAGTCTTTTCACCAGTTTCCAGCCTTCAGAAACTCCTCGTGACTTCGTCCTCCCGGGGCTTTCTTTGAAGTGCTCAAGAGCCCCTCGATTTCGTCTAGGCCGATTTCTGGAAGATCCTCCGACACATGGCGGGTAAGGGCTCGAGAATCCTTCTCATCCGGCTCCGGGTGTGCTGAATGCGACGCTATAACGGCTGTAAAGCTTTCAACCTCCAGAGAATCACTAGTCAGAAGCGACACTTCTCCGTTCTCTTGGTCAACTTCGTTGATGCTTCTTCCAAGCTGTTGGTCAAGACTTTGGACCCCAGTTTTGCTCAATAGCTCTCTGTAGAGGCGCATTGGAGTGGAGGTCGCGCCTTATCAGCGGAGATGGTCTGTTAAGCCCTTGTTCTAACGGTGACGTTGGATCATTTCGTCGCTTAGCATGAATCCAGTGTTTCTCCGAGTTTAGACTTTTTGCTCGTACGTCGCAGACCGCAGGTTGGCACCCTCGTCGAAAATTTTACCACTCGATCGAGTTCCTCGTCACGTTCACGTCGATTGTATTTTCAAGGGCAAATCAATTTTAGTTGCTCTAAATGCCAGGATCAATGATAGGCTGGAGCAGATTAGGCCGGGCGTGACTTCATCAATCAGGACCGTTCACTTCAAATCTATTTCAGGGTTGCCTCTCAGAAGTCGGTGATCACTTCCGGTCTTGAACACTAATCACTGAGACATCCCTGAATTGCGCTTTTGTCATATAATAAGTCATCTCATTTTGGTCATAAATTAGAGGTCTACCACGTCCATTTCTTTGGGCTGTTCTAAGGTTCATTAAGGGCCCTCCTCTCGAGGAGTGACGCATTGCCCCCAATGATTTCTGCTCCCATAACCATATGATCCCAGCATCCGATTCACCATGCCTGTACTCCTACTTTGGCGTTGAAATCCCCATGACGACGTTGGTGGCTTGAGTGGTGTTATGTAGGGCTCTTGAGATGTCCTCCTCATATCTTCGACATCATCATCCGGTACGTCGACTTTGGTGCGTACACTTGGATAACTTTTAGGCTGTATCTATTGGTCAGCTTTATCACAAGGTACGCAACCCTCGCCGACACACTGGATACTTCAATCACATTGTCAATGAGGGATTTATTGACAAGGAACCCGACTCCGCCCTGTGATGGATTTTCTCCCTGCCTGAAGTACAGAAGATGGCCCGATTCTAGGGTTAGAGTATCCTCGCCCTCTCTACGGACTTCACTCAATCCCAAAACGTGCCATCTTATGCACCTCAGCTCCTCTTCCAGTTGGGCCAAATGAGAATCTAGCCGTAGCGTGCGTCCGTTGTACGTTGCGATGGTCAGTTGGTTTTGGCGGCCTACGTACTCCCGGGGATTCTTAGCACCCCCCGCCCTGCCGTTACCGTGGCCGCCGCCTTGGCCAGGAATAGCAAGGCTACCGGAACTGGGGCCGGGGCGTTTTACGTCTCACCATTAGGGGGTTTTGGACCGTATCCCACCACGATGGTCCAATGCGGGTTGGTGGGTGGTTCGCCAGAGCCTCGTTTGTTGTTTGGCAGGGTGCACCACGTGCAGGTGAGGTTGGCTTGGGTTCCGATGATGTTGGGAATAGCCGAGGCGATCGCCGCGGCTAGAGAGGAGTTGTTGGCGGCGCTAGACAGTGATCCGTAGGGGCGCCTACAAAATGGTGATGAATAGGCTTCGTCCTTGGGCCCCCACTCACCGAGAGTCTGGCGCCGCAGTTGGTTGCGGCTATCGCCGAGGCTTTATTCCCACAGCGAGTGGAGCACACGGCACCTTCGATGGTCCCAAATGGCACGGATGAGGTCGACCCAGTTCCGGAAGCGCCAGAAGTCACCCGGAGAGTTCGGTGCGGCCCTTCTTAAAATGAAAGGAAAACGCACCGCCCGGGTCCGATGGCATCCGGGACGCGCGCTGGCGCTGGCCCTAGGGGACGCCCTGGAGCCCAGAGTGAGGGCGATGTTTTCTGCCTGTCTGGCTCAAGCCTTAATACCACAGAGGTGGAAGACAGGCAGACTCGTCCTCATCCAAAAGGAGGGGCGTCCTGCGGACTCGCCCTTCGCCTACAGGCCGATCGTGCTATTGGACGATGTGGGAAAACTCTTTGAGAGAATCGTGGCGGCCCGCATCGTCCAGCACCTGGAGCACGTCGGTCCAAATCTGGCGGAGTGGCAGTATGGTTTCCGCAAGGGCCGGTCGACCGTCCACGCGGTGCTGCGGGTCGGGTCCCTGACGCAGGATGCGGTGTCTCGGGTGAGGTGCTTTGATTGGGTCTACGTGGCGGCAATATCGAGGGTGTCGACGTCACTTGTTACGCGGACGACACCTCGTCACTCCCGTGGCACCAACTTTCGCAGGGCTGCGATTCTCGCCACTGCCGGGTCGCTCAAGCAATTGGGCGCATCCGGCGCTAGACCAGAGGTGGCGCTAGAAAACGAGGCCCTTTACTTTTACGGGCCTCGGAACGCCACCTGCGGACGCCCACATAATCGTTTGCGGCGTCCGCGTCGACGTCAAGTCGACGATGAAATATCTCGGCCTAGTCCTAGACCGCCGATGGAGGTTTTGCGCCCATTTTGAGCGCCTCGCGTCTAGAGTAGCGAGCGCGGCAGCTCTCGGCAGACTGCTCCCCAACACCGGAGGACCCAGCAGCTCCTGTCGCCGCGTATACGCCGGAGTCGTCAGGTCCATGGTCCTGACTGGGCACCGTGGGCCGACACCTCCAAAAGGAGAGTACTGCGGTATTGAGGAGAACCCAGAGGGTGCTGGCGATCCGGGCCGTCGGGCTACCGGACCATCTCCGGCGAGGCGGCGTGCCTGTTGGCTGGCTCCTTGCCCTGGGACCTGGATGCAGAAATCCTCGCGTCACTCTTCTTCTGGCGCGAGGAGGCGAGGTCTTGGGGCTTTACGCCAGCCCCGGAAGAGATAAGGGGCGCAGAGGAATTGGCCCCCTAGCAATACAGGAGTGGGAGCTGCGGCTGGAGCACCCCAGCGCCGGCCGTCAAACAGAAGCCATACGCCCCGTATTAAAGTGGTGGCTAGAAGAGGACACGGCTCCTAACATTCCGCGCGACGCAGGTTCTCTCGGACACGGCTGTTTCGGAGGTACCTGTGCCGCGTGGCCGGTAGGAGCCTCACAGGAGTGCCACCACTGTGGCGTATGTGCCGAAGAGACGGCCCAACACGCGCTGGAAGAGTGCCCAGCTTGGGTCGAGCAACGCCGAGAGCTGCGTAGTGTCAGTGGGCACGACCTTCGCTTCCTCGCTGAGTGCGCAGGATGCTAGAGAGCGAAAGGTCGTGGGCGCCGTCCTTGCTTTTGCGAGGACGTGATGGCCCGGAAGGAGGCCGCGGAAAGGGTCAGGAGGCCGAGAGCGCCCGGCTATCCCAAAGAAGGCCAGGGGCCGAGGGCGAGCGCTTTCCCGGCACTGGGCCCCGGGCGGCCGGAAGAGGGCCGCCGCCCGAGAAGGGCTCAGAGGGAGCCCGGCTGTTTGTTCCGGCACGGCGCCAAAGGATTCCGGTGTCCCAACACCCCGGAAGAAGGGCCAGGGGCCATGCCCGGGTGGGAAGTAATCGTGCCCGCGGCCCCACAGCGCTGGAAAGGAACCCGTTGGTTTTTTAGTGGGTATACCCCGCTCCATTTGGTCGGGGAAATATCCCTTCCCTCACTTTGGCGGGGGGGAAGTGCTGGGTTTTCCAACCAAAAAAAAAAAAAAAAAAAAGGGTCCCAAGATGTTGCCCCATCCCCACCCCTAGCTCATTGCAATTGTTATATTAAAGTTTGAATAATACATATTTTCTTAATTTTTAATATTTTAAACTCGCAGCAAATTATTGGTTTTACCTATTTCAGATCTTTATATCGAAAGTCTAAAACGCCTGTCGTTTCTTTTTCTATTCACCCTTTTAATCTAACGTTTTATTTTAGTTAAACGATTTATAATTTTATTTCATTCCTTTTTAATTTTCTTTATTACATTTTTATTAAAATAATTATAAAAAGAAATAAAAGTATCCAAAATAAACAAAATATTAAAAAAACAAACAACATAATTTGGTTTAAATAAAAATTAAAAAAAAGGCCCATGATCGAATCGAATAATAAAGAACTTAAAGATCAAAAAGGTTGTAATTTAAAAAAATGAAATTCCAGGTTTGGAACAAGAATGTCAGAAGGGAACCCGAAGAAAAGGAAGGGAAAAAGAAAACGCAAAAATAAATGGATTTTCTTCCCAGTCAAAAGTTTTTGATTTTATCGACAAAAGTAATACCATTGAATTTTTTAAAACTTTTGAAAAATATAAATGTACAGTATGAATAATTTAATATATATTTTAAAGTCAAATTATAAAAAAGTTATATGAAAGCCTAGGTAGGGTTTTTTTGAAATTAAAATTACTTTAATCGATGTTTTTATTATTTTTGGATATTTAAAAAATCACTGTTTTTTTATTCTTTTTGGTAAAACTGTAGTAGAGTTTAAACAGTACATTACAAATAATAAAACCGTAATACCCCCAATTTATATTTAATTTAAATTATAAAACACCAAATTGACCAGCGTGGTGGGATACGGTCCAAAACCCCAATGGATAGGCGTTATTAGGGAGGCCACCAGCAGTGGACTAAAAGGTGATGAATGAACTCTAAAGTTTTTGAGAATTTTAGTCTTGAATTGCAAAAATACAAATCATTACATACAGACTTTTTTTACAGGAGATGAAAGTTGATTATTTGAGTTCATGGCAAAATTTAGAGTCCGAACTGGATAAATATATTTATTACATTTGACTTAGGTACTTTTAATTGCTTAATTAACCACCGTGTTAAGAAATAGTATCCGAAGAAAATATGCTTATATAAGTCTTTTACCCAAATGGAAAAACATTTTTTGTCTTACCGGTGGTGTTAAAAAAGTTAGTATTTTAAAACCATTTCCATCATGAGAAATTAATTTATAATTATGACTTGTTTAAAGAACAAAATAAATTTGTGATAGATTATAATTTTTTGGTAAAAAATTTATAAATTATATAGTTTGTTTGGAGTAATTGTTTTCGGATTTCTTTTGACCTTAGAGGCGAAGTAAAATTTTCTATGTTCCATAATTTGATCATGTCTCTTTAAATTTTTGTTCGTCTACTGAGAAGTTCAATGTAATAGTTAATTTTTTTATAAACAAAATCAACAAAATTTACAGACACGTTCATTATATAAATTGTTTGGTTTCCCGGGGTGTTTTTTTAAAAAATTAAATTTAATATTTATGTTAAAGGGTTTTGGGTTCGTGCGTTAACCCAGGATTTTTCATTAATTTATTTTGTTTTCTATCTCATTTTATTCTTTATATCCTTCTTTCGGTTTTTCTGATGGTTTTTTTTGTGGTCTCACCCCGTAAAGTGTTTTTGGGTTAAAGGCAAAATAACCAATCCTTGTTCCGGAAAGGCACCCCAAGTTCTGTGAAAGAGATTTTGGGGCCGTCTGGGAAACTTAACGGTGCCCATTCCCGCGAATGTATTTTACGGTTTTCCGGGGAAAATATTTAAATTTAGGTTTTTCCAAGTCTCACGGGAGCGCATTGGTAACAAGCTGGCCTGTTATAATTTCAATCGGAGAGGCCGTTATCAAAAAGTATGGCTTTATAAACACAAACCAAACACCCACATTGGGAACAAATAAGATCGTTTAAATTTCATCTATCTATTATCTAGTAATTCATAAACATATCTTTCTATTGATCCAGTAACTATAAATTCCGAAAAAAGAACGTTTAACTACGAAAATTTTAAACAACGCAAAAAAGAAAAGATGGGAATCAAATTAACGATTCAGATAACTAAAAGGGTTCAAAATGTTTAAAAAATTAGATGAAAATTTTTTAAATTTTTATTATTAAATAAAAATTGTAAAAATTTTATAAAAAAATTAGAAATATTTAAAAATTGAATCTTTTTTTAAAACATTTTTAAATAAAAACTGATTTAAAAAAATATAAGAAATACCATTTAGTCTGCCGGATCATAGATGCAAAAAGGGAATGAAGAAAGAAAATGGGAATAAATATATTTAAGTAACGCGAAAATCCAAATTTGGGATTTGAAACCAAAAGGTGCCCAAAAGTTTCAAAATACTTTAATCAACAAACCAAAATTAGAGAGAACAATCCAATTTTTAAATAAAAAGGTTTTTTATAAAGGGCAAAATCCAGAATTTTTTTGTTATTCCCCCAATCATCATGTCTCAAAAATCAACCTTAATATGTTAAAAAATTTCATTAATAAAATTGAATTTTAACAAAATTTTATCGATAATATTGCAATAATGAATCGCAAATATTGGCAATATATACAGTTTTAAAAATTTTTGCTCATCTTAAATATTAATGGACATCTATTATCAAATGTTATAAATGTATAAACGAAAATAGTATTACTATTTTTTGGGCAAAATTTTATTGACTAAGTCATATTTTTAAGAAAGGTCAAGTAGGCAGATAAAATTTCTTTAATTTTTAGGGTAAAAGTTAAAAAACTGGAGGGTTTTAGCTTTTGACATACTATGCTTTGATGAAAGGAAATTTTAAAAGGAAATTTAAAATTGGACAGATAACCAACGGTTTCGGAGGGAGAACAAAATGCCTCCGTAAAAACTGTTTATACGTAATTTCCGTTCCATTTTACCCCGTGTTTATATTTGTAAAAATTAAGATATGTTAAGTTGGTCTATTTTTTGTTAAAATTCTCGAGACGTGTTCTAAATTTTTATAGATAAATGCAATTTTAACCGGGGAATCTCGGTTTTGGGAACCCTTTTGGTAACACCCACCTTTTAAGGGAACAGGTTCCTGAAATTGTTTATTTGGGATTATTGCTAAACGCTTTTATAATCATTTGTCCCAAAGTTAGGGGAAAAGGTTCCCACCTCCCCAATTTTTATTAGCTTTCCCAAGCCGTTTTATGGGTTTACCCAAACCGGGGGTGTTTACCGGGGGTAAATTTTTGTTGTTTTCTTTTGGGGTTTGATTGGCTTGTTAAATGGTCCAACCATCGATGATTCCATTTGATTTAACCTTCCGTGAAAGGATGTAACTGCGCATTTCACCTCCAGTACCCGATCCAAATAATGGCTGGTCAACTAAAGGACATTTTTTACATCTTTTAATAAATTGGTACAAATTCGAATTCCTTTTACTTTGCTTAAAAAAATAGACGTAGATCGTCATTCTTTTCCCATGCCTCGTCCCACCGGCACCAAAACTTTATCAGTCCGCTAAAGCAACCTTTTAGCCGGATACTTTGACCTTTGGCATTTGGTTTTCCCAACCCAAGTACGAACTCCACCATCACGATAAACGAAACCGTTTTCGGGAACCTTTTCAACCATTTATAACACCTAACAAATATTTCAAGTTTGAAATTGTATTTAAATTATACTATAAAAGGTTTGGTAAATGAAATTCAAAAAGTAAAATATAAATGGATGGAGTTCTAATGTTTATCATTTTAAACAGAAACAAACTTTTACCCTAGGCTTAATTTCAATCTTGCTCCGGTCTCTTCAATTTAAACGAAAAAATTATTGAATAAAAGTTCTATAGACTTATCGTAATTTTTTGGAATTTTAACCAAGTTTATTTAAAAATTCTTAAGGAAATGGATTCCCCTTTTTTAAAAGTCACAGGGTGGGTACAGTATATTATCATGATCATAATGTAATCATGATTATGTTATAGACTTTAAAAGGATTATGGTTGAAATGTCTATTATAAGTTTGTATTGCGAAACGGAAATTCGTTTTAAGATAGGCAAAACTTGTTGAAAAGGGAGGGAGCATATAGGCTTGTTAGGGAATTCCCAAATTATTCCACTCACTTGCCACAGCAATAAAAATTTTTTAAATATTTTTTATAACAATAAAACCAAAAAGTGTAAAACCGCAAACCACAAGAGTGAACGGCGAACGGACGGAAGCAATCCCTTTGATGAAGGATTCAGATGGTAGTAGTTTGCGCCAAAAACGTTTGTTGTAAAACCAGAACTTAATAACTTTAAGGTTTAACTAAAATATTCTTCGCTCCCCAATTTGGGCCAAAATTTTAAGATGGATATATATTTTTTGGTCGGACCAAAGTTTTTAAATTTTTGGTTTTAAAAAGAAAAATCAGGGAAACAAAAAAACAGTAATGAAAGCCGCTAAAATTCAGCATTATCCTATTCTTATTTTAAATAATGAGAATTAAAGATGTTTTTTTAGTCCTCTTGGTTTTGGTTCATATCTTTCCTTTTATAAATATTTAAAATGCAAATTATTTAATAATAAACAACCTTGACAAACAGAACGAATTTAATTCTAATTTTTTATGGCAAAATTTCGTTTATAACCAGTACGAAAATATTTGGGGATCTTAAAAATTTTATATCAAGGACTCACTTCCATTAGCAAAATTCAGTGTGCTCCAAAATTATCTCAAATGTAAAAATTTACATACGAACATTTAAAATTTAAAAAGAGTATAATTTAATTTTCTTTTTCCCTTCCTTTTGGAAATTTTTCTTTGCAATGTTAATGGTTAAATAAAATTTTATTATGCATAATTCCTGGAAAAAAGATAAAAGACTATTCAGAAAAAAATTTTAGGTTTATTTAACAAGTTTTTGTTGAAGTAGTTTTATTGTTAAATTTTTATGAACAGTAAAAATGAACTATTAATTAATGATAAACGACAACTTTTGTCTTCTCAAAGATTAGGCCCCCCCTGGAAATTTTTTACAAGTTTTAATTAAAACAAAATTTTAGTTTTCCCGTTTTATCGAAAAAGTTGTTAGGGTTCACCAGGGTCATTGAACATTTTATACCAGACCGGTACCACCCTATGGATAGGCGTGCTTCAAAACCGGAGGTCGGGTTCAATCCGGGGTAACAAATTTTGCATTGTTGTTTCCGGTTTTAGGGCACGTCAACCCAATTGTCTGAAAAGTAAGATGATCCTGTCGGATGGGTAAAAAGGTTCCAAGCCCCATTGGACCAGGTGGTGGGAACGGTCCAAAACCCCCTAAGCAAGGGTATTAAAGGGAAGTTTGTCCACAGTGGACTATCACAGGCTTGATGATGATGATGATGACAGTACCCCCAAAAATAATTGTATCTTAAGAACATTATTTGATTTTGTCACCAATTTGTTTTCCAATTATATAGTCGTTGATAATTTGGCCACCATTGATCACGGACAAACTGAGGTGTTTTCGTCGTCATAGGTATCTTTGTAATAATATTCGCAAAAGGAAAAATTAAAAAACCCAAATAATATTTTATATGCAACTTGCTTTAAACTAACTCTCAAAGGGAACTTAAATTTTCGTTACATCTGCAGATAAAGTAAACCCCCGATATCCATCCCATAAGGGGGAAGAAACGTACGGAAGGCTGTTTCTTTAAACAGTTACAGACAAAAATTTCTTATTTTTTTTAGAAAATATTACTAATTTCAATACAGAAGATGTTTGGGTTATGTTGGTTATTTTATTGTACTATTCTTTACAAGACTTAGTACCTGGCTCTTTAGTAAAATTAAAAGTTGTTTCCTATTTCTTTTGGCCAGTATGTAAAAATTGTTAAATATTAAAATAAGAATTAATTAAACAACAAAGTATATCCATTAAATGGAAAGTCAAGGAAGTGGTAACCAGATCAGTACAGACTTACAAAATAAAGATAATTCTATATACAAGGGTTTGTATTATGGTTTGTTTGCTTTTAGTGTTTTTAACAAAAATATATAAATGCCTAATTTAAATTCTGTATTGCCGTTCGGATGGAATTTTAAAAGTAATTTTTTTTTCTGGAAAATTTTAATGAACGTTTATTTTTAAAAGGGATAGGAAAACTATTTTATTTTTTAAAAGACGGCCAGAAATTACTTTTCAATTGTTAACCTCATTCCTTTGCTCACTTTACGCAGTTTTCATTTCAATTAATAAATCAAGTTTTTGGGCTTTAGCACAACATTAAGGAAGAGTAAATTTTAAAATTGAACAGCTTGGTTTGAAAAAATTTAATTTTATAAATTCCAAAATCTTTTTCTAATGTTTTTCTACTACCTCCAAGGGAAGGAAAGGAACCTTTTTCAATTCGTTGCAAAAGACGGAAATATAACCAAAAAAAAATTTAATAAAAAAGTAAAATTTTAAAAAAAAATACGACCAAAAGCTCAACCTTTTACGTAACAAAGCCAACAAAACTTTTAAAAATTTTCTCTGTTTCTCCCGCATTTTAAACCTCTGATGTGTTCTAAGGTATTCATTTAATCAAAATGTCGTCTATTACATGTTTTATATTCATAAAATATATTTTTTTAATGCAATAACTTTTACGTAAACTAAAACCATATTGTCTTAAAATAGTTTTAAATGCTCAAAAATAGCTACATATTCAAAATTGATTAAAACGGCTATGTATCCGGCCATTACAATATATAGAACTAGATAATTTTTTTAAGAACATGTGATAAGATATAACATCACTTAATAAAGAATTATCAAAAGGAGCAATTAGAAAGAACAGGAGGAAAAATTAAAAAAAAAAACCATACGATCCTAATTGAGGACCTCCTTCTTTTAGGAAGTCTCAAGAATAAGTTATAACTACAATAAACACGCAATAAATGCAGAATTCAATTTACTTACCTAATAAATTATTGTAAAGTTGTTATGGTAGTTAAGTTTTCGTCGTCGTTTTCATAGTTTTCAATGCCTGACTATTTTATCTATATTTTCGAATAAGTTATTAAATAATCAAGATGTTAATAATTATAATAATTACTGTAAGTTCTTGATTTTTGACATTATTCATACATTAGTTTTTATCACAATTGAATATAATTTAATAATATAAAGCTATCTATAATCATTTTAAAATAATGTTTTGTGGACAAATTACAAATGTATTTTGATTTGAAGGATGTTTGGTAACAACCCCTTTGAGAAAAACAACAAGAACAATAAGTATTGAATAATTTTATATTTTATTAAATTCTATGTTTTATCATTGATATTCGGTCATATTTTAATTTAAAATATTTCTCCATAGACAAATTAATAGAAACTTTAACAAAATAGGGCTTGCACCAATATTGTATAGGAAAGGGCAAATGAAAATACAATAATTTTTAATAATTAATTTTCAAATTAGAAAGACCGTCAAATAAAATCCAAAAGGCGGGGTTTTTTCAAAACCTTTAATGACAACTTTTTTATTTTGCCGTTAAGCAATTAAAGTAAATTTATCACTAAGATGTATATATAATATTAATTAAGGTGGTTCAAAATATTAAACCTTGGTTAAATAAAAGTAGAAAGAAAGGAATTAAACATCTTTTTGTTTGATTGTTTACATATAAAATGGTAATAGGTGAAGATTGAGGACGATATGTTTTCTTAACAGGAAACGATTTCTCATGCTAAGATAAGGATATGAATCGACTGAGTGATAATAAAATACTGCCGTTTCCATGCCGTATTTTTGTGACATAGTGTATAGGAAAATATACATTTATTTTGTAGATCCCTTTAAATGATTACGGAAATAAATAAAAAATTGAAAAACTTTATATATAATCTTTCAATAAACGAAATTGAATCATATTAACCTAATTAAAATGTCGAAAGAGTAGAAGAAAGGTTTAATTTTCTGTAAGATAGTCACACGACTTTAAGACGCACGTCGCCTCCAATTTAATTTTGGGCAGAAAAATTTTATTAATTATACATATATTTTTACTTTTAGATCTTACACATATGAAACTTTTATTGTATTATGTCTAAATTAAAAAAAATAATGTTTGTTTTTAATACTTTTTTAAATAACGAATTAGCTGTTAGTTGTATTCTGTTATACGTTATAAAGATTTTCCCTTTATATTTAAGGAGAGCGCTGCCAACAATAGTCCGAAAGGAAAAGATAAGACCACTAAAATACTGTTAAGCTTCAGAAGTTTTTGCTTTTTGTTGCTATTACTTTGACAAAAAGTGTCTAAATTTGTGGGAACGTTATAAACATAAATATCTGTAAAACTTATATTAATATTTTAAAAATTATATAAAATAATTAATTTTTTTTATAATTAAATTTCTTTTATTAGAAATTTAAAGATGCAAAGTAATTTAGTTTTGTTTGAACAAAAAATCTTCAGTTGATTTTTCAGCTTCAAAGTTTTTATCAATATAATTTTTCTTAGGTCGCTTTCTTAGTATGAAGGAACTTTGCAGTTAAAAAAAGGTTTTATATTTAATCGTCGTCTTTGATCAATATGTATTTATTTTCTTGGAAAAAAATTTAAATAAGTCCTCCAAAAACTTTATATCTGTAGTGTTCCCATGTAAAACAAGAATTTGTAGTATTGATGAAAAACCTGTATTTATTAATTGATTACTTCTTAATGCATACGAATTAAAAGAAATAATAAAACATTTACTTCCCGCATTAATATAAAAATTAAAAATATCATTAGAAAAAAATAATGTTAATGATTATATTATAAATTTACATTTTTTAAACATCGCGTTTTAAACAGTTTGGTGGATAAAGAAGGAAGGTTTCCCAAAATATCTTTAAAAAAGGTCCTGAAAACGCACCCGCATACACATATTTCTTTATGAAAACTTTTTGAGGCTTTGTTTTTCTTCGCATAAAAAAAAGGCAATTTCTATAAATTCATAAGCAATGGGTTTCTTCAAAGAAAAAAATTTTTTTTGAAAGCATTTTGGCGTTTGAAGAATAAGGTCTTAATTGAGTATGAATATTTGTATGCATAATAAAGTAGATACAACTTCAGAGAATCATATACAATTATTAGAATGAAACATATAACTATTTAACAAAAGGCATCAGCATATATAGACTATTCTCTGTTCCATTTCAGAGAAAAAAGACATTGGACAATTACTTAAACGAAAATAATAAAAAACAGGCGAATATGATTACATATTATTGAACAACCTTGTAATATATTTGTCTTTTAAATAAACATAAAAAATATACAAATTATAAATATTTATCTATCCGTTTTTTATCCAATATTTTATAACTTTTAAAATATATTGAAAATATATTGTTCTTTTTAATTAACAGATCAAAAAAAGGCAAAAGAATACCTAAACAACAAATTTTATTGGAAGGCCCTAAAAAGCAACAAATTTGAATAAAAAAACCCGCCCTAATTAGTAATTTAAGAAAAAAATTTTAATAGTTTGGGGCAATTTTTTTCGTCCTTTTTTTTGTGCTTAAATAAAAATTAATTCCATGCTTTGCTTTTTGCGGGCCCATATCTCCTTAAAAGTTGCAGTTCTTTTTAAAATTATTAATTGATACTACTACCAATCCAAAAGTAAGTTATATTTGATGGCGTGGAATATTACCGTTCAACGGAAATAAACCCGGGACGTAATTTTTTTTATTGCAATTGTTTGCGGACAAAAAGATTTTACTTGAATTTTATTCCTAAGCAATTATAAAGTACCAAACTAAAACGAATAGAGTAGTAAAAAATTTAGCCTAAGGGTTTAAATCTTAGTTTTTTTTCAAATTTTAAAATTCAAAATTGTAAAGTTAGAGTATAGCTTAATGAAAACAATAGTCATTAAAATTTATGTTATTAAATAAAATTATTTGGATTTTATCCTTCATTTTAATTTCCAACCCGATTTGAAACTTTCCAGGCCGTGGCCGGGGACTGAGATGCAGGTCTTGTTGCCAGATGGGGGTTTCCAATTTGTTTTTTTTTATATTTAATCACCCACCATCAAAACGAACTGATTTATCTTTACACGCAGGTTTTGCTTGGGTTTAAATTTTATTTATTAATTATGGGATCCCAAGCAGGGGTAGAACCCAACCATCTTTCTATTAAATTTGGATGTTTTTAACTCAATACCCACGGATCATCCTTGGTAAAATCGGTGTTCTTTAGCGAGGATTTGTGGTCGATCAAATCTGATGTAATGGTTTGGGTGATTTAAAGGTATGGTCACACTTGGAACTTGTTGGGTCTTCTATGTTTTGATTATTTTGTTTCCTTCCCGGGTTCTTATTGCTCCTTTGTTTTGTCAATATAAGAAGGCCCAGTCACAATCTAGCTTATACCTCCTGGGTCTTGTAGAGAATATTGCACTTGACAGGTGGTAAAGGAATTGACCAATCTTCTTCAACGGCTTGAAATAAGTTTTTGATTGAAACCCCGCCTCAAAATTGCCAATCTTGTCAGTTACGCCTCTCACAAACGGTAGAACCGGTACTCCTCCCCTGTGGCTGCCTTCACTCCGGTCACTGTGGCCTTTGCCGTGGCGCGGCAAAGGGCTTATTTGTCCGCGGTCCGCCCAACATGTTGTAAGCTCAGCCGGAATTGTTCATCATCACCAGATCCCTCGTGCTCTCAAACAAAAGATTTGCCCACGGTACTAACGGGATGGATGGTGGTGTGAATTGCCATTTAAATATTTATTTGTATTGGGTTGGTTTCCTATACGGTTGGCTCAAGGTGTTATCAGGATTGCGAATAACTAAAACATCGAAAAGCTAAAAATTATTACTTTCTAACTCCATAGTAAACTGTATTTTTGAATTAATGGAGTTAAGGTCCCGGGAATTAAAATGTAAAATGGGCAGATAAAATCCGTAAAGTAATTTTATTTAATAATTGTATAAATTTCCCAAAATAAAGAAATAATTATAAAATTTATGTTTTAAATTTCTGTTAATTTTATTTAGTACTATAATGTAAAAATAAGATTATTTGAATTAATATTTACAGTTAATTGACTGTCATACATGTATTTATAATAACTCAGTACGTTAAATAGGCTATAACCATCATCATCAAATCAACCGGATGAGGTCCATGCTGAACAAAGGCTAGGGCTGGCAAGATGTACGAACCTGTGCCAATTTCACCCACAGATTCCTTGCACCAACAAAAGATGGAACCAACCTGACCATTTGCCGGGTTGTCTCACAACCAATGTACACGAGCCAAAAGGGGGCTGGACCTTTGCCACTTCAACTTGCTCTGGAGGCTGGGGCACATGGTTTCGGCGGATGTCCGCAAGCAGTCTAGGACCAAGTATCAGTTTTCGTCTTATAAACACTAAATATATAACAACTGTTCTCATTTGCATACACATAGTGCTTGTTACATTATATGGCATGAAAGTGATTCTGCATGAATTGGATATATGTCAGAGTAAATATTTTAAAATTGAATAAGCGTTGCCTGCGTCGAGTACGTTCAACCCATAGAAGAACATATTTTTAGGTATATATATATTCTGAACAAATATTATTGTAACAGTTTTCATCATAAATTGATAATTGCAATTAAAAGAAATTATTACATATTAAAAAAAAGTGTCAGGTATGACTTAGAAGTAATCGTGAAATGCTTAAACGCGATAAAAAAAGAATAGGAAAATATTTTAACGTATTTAATTTATGAATTTATTTTAAAATTAATATATAAAATTACATCTAAGCAAAACTATACCGTAGCATGAATCTTAGATAAATTTAAAATCCAGCAAATAAATATTTTAACATGTTTTGCTACTTTATTGCAATATAATGTTTTTTTAAGAAGATTTAATGAATAATTTAAATTAAAAATATTATTTACCTATTGAAAGTTTTTCAATATTATCACTGTACCTTAGTCATGCTAATTTCTTTTTTATTTATGATTTTAAAGATCACATAATTAAAATGTCAGTTAATTTTATAATTAGAATGGAAAATTTAAATTTTTTGAACGACATCCCAAAAAAAGGAGGTACTCAATTCGGAGCGTATGTTTATTTTATTTTTTGTTACCCTGTTGCTCCGCTCCTGGAGTTCCGATTTTGTTCTTTCTTGTTTCATATTATAGATATTAGCTTCCAATTGATCCCATTTTATTTTAATCATTTTGTAATAAGTAATTAAATAGATATTTAAGAAATAAAAAAATACGGCTACAACAACAACAACAACATCGTGCGATAAATTACTAAGCGGTGCAAAAACCGTAAAACATGTACATAATGTATGTTTTACATAATTTACTACTTGAATTGGTCTGAAATAAAATTTGCAATAGCATATATTTATGTTTTAAGAATAACGCAATTTTTTTGCGTTATTCTTAAAAACAGCATTTAAATGTAAAAATTTTTAAAAATTGCAATCAGGCATATAAACTGTGTCAAAAAAGTTATCAGACATTTAAAATTCGGCGGCAGAAATCTCGACGCATTTTCGTACGGAGAGCAAGTTCTTACCTGCTTATATTGCGCGAAATAGGTATACGCTGTTATAAGTCGGTAATTTTTTTTGTTAAGATTTCACTTGTGGAATGGGGCCAATGGGAAGCTAGTATCTAACAAATCAAGAGCGGCGCAACGAGGTTATGTATATAAAAAATAAAAAAAAGCATACATCCGAATTGAGCACCTCCTTATTTTTGCTACTCGGTCAAAAAGAATCATACGCTCACAAATTGAATTTCTCCTTTTTTTGGGAAGTCGGTCTAAGAGATTTGTAGTTCATATAATTTATTTAAATATTTCGAAGCTTTAACGATGTGATTTTTGTTATAAAAAAAGTTCATTTTTTTTAATACACGTATTTGAAAACTTTAATGTATTAAATGATTTTTACATATCTTCTCAGTATTTTATACGTGAAATAAAAAACAGGTCTGCGCATAAAACAAAATAAAACTTTATGAGTAAATCCTTGAGCGTCGACAATAAATTATTTTCATGCATGTCAGTTAAAATAAAACGGAAGCTACGCTGTTGTTTCAGCTGATGGCTTTAATGTTGTTAGCTTGATTCCACATCACGTTCCGTGCTACCCTAATTTGAATATTAGTGTGAACATTTTAAGTATCTTTGTGTGATGTTGTGCTAAAGCTGTAACAAAATTTTAGTTATTTTTAAAATAATTTTGAATTTTATTAAAAAAAAGTATGATAACAATAGGCAACCTATTGTATGGTACGTTTCTGAAAAATTATTAAAGTGTACATTATAATAATTTTTATATGATTATTTTCAACTCATTTATTATTCGTATATGTTAATATATAAGGAAATATTTATCAATATAACCTATTTAAACATTTTAAGAAGATAAAATAATTTTATGAACGAATAGTTTACAATCAGTCTTGTGTGCATAAAATTTATTGGTTTTGGTATTTGTTATTATGTAAAGTTTCTTTGTAAACTAAAATATTACCATTTATAGAGAGTAACAGTTAAATGTTATTTTAAAAACAAAAACAAATGTTTGCAGTAATTATTTATTGTTAGGATCAGAACGGAACCTCAAACATCATATATGTAAGACTATAATTGATGATTATCATTTTGGAATTAGTATGCATAAACTTCATATATTTATTACAGCAATTACGACATAGATTTATGCATTAATTTACTCTTTGGTTAAAGGATTTAGTCCATATTAATAACTAGGTAAACCTTCGCAGTACGTTTTGTTTAGTAATCTATGCCACAATATTATGGTTTATGGTTAGGTTTAAAAAAATCGTGATCCATTTCACAAGATCTTTTGGCTTTAATATCGCTGGCAGGATGGCCTTACATGAATGCACGTCAACTGAAGCCGTCCATGCTCCATTTTAAAAATAATTCTAGTTTCACATATTCTTTTTTTCGGTAAGCGCATGTTTGATTTAGAATTTTAAGTATTATTTTGCTGCTAATATATCTTGATAGAAACATATATATCGATCTCTTATGCCTTCACAAAGTAAATTTTGTAATGCAGAGCAGCTCAATAAATTAGATCGACTTCTCAATAGTTGCATTCGATTCATTTTCACTCAAAAACAAAATGTATGTAGTAAAATAAACAATTTTTTTTGAACTTAGCCGCGTAAAAACTGTTACGAACATTAAAACTGCGTGTTTATCCTATGACATGTATATAGAATCTCTATTACGCTATGGATTAGTGATATGGAAACAGTACTAACATACATAAAGCATTTATTCTGCAGTATAGATGTGATTCGAGCAATATTCGGATTACCGCTAGACGCGTCGACATTAGACGAGCAGTCGGGCCACCTAAAGGTAACTGGTCACCGGCACCCATAGACATTAGGCATACCAATGGTATCGCCAACGCTCTGCCTACCGTGAGACATAGAGAGTGTTGAGTCTCGTTTACCCGGTAAATACGCTGTACGGTGCCTTCAAACCGGAACACAGTAGTGTTTTCACACTACTGCTTCGCGGCAGAAAGAGGCACCGCGGTGGTCACCCACCAGACGGTCTCCTATAAAAAGGGGACGTACCACTGGTAAACTTATTTTCAAAAGCTACGTTACCTTCACTATGCATTTACGAAATTTGTGTTTTCATTACATAAAATGAACATTTATTTAAAAGTTTAAATGAAAGATTCCTACGAAACCATAGAAACCCGTTAAAGCTTGTACTAACGATGTCCCAAGATTAAGGAATACATAGCCTCAAGCATACTAATATATATTAGCTCACACTTAAAATTTTAAATTTTGAAATCTTTAAGATGACATTGATGACTAGTCGAAATATTGCAAAGTTATAACTCTGCTATACTTTTGTAATATAATCTACCACCGATTTAAGCAATAAAATATTATTATTATATTTTCTCTGTTTTGTTAAGGTTTTAAAATAACTTATACGTGTTTAGTAATTCCATTTTATTTTGCATTTGTTGCCCGGGGCAACTTGATTTTTCGGAAAGTCTAAATTTCGAATGGATTAGCTATTTGTCGTACGGTCACGATTTGGCAACGATTCCATTTATTTCAAACGTGAAAAATAAATTTGTACACGGTCAACCTTTACTGAGCCGTGGGATTGCCATCCGAGCGTTTAAATCTACGTTTCGTAAATGGAGGTACCTTAATAAGAATTAAAATGAGTCTATTTGCTTCAGCAACGTTAAGACGGGTAGACAAGCGGTAACAAGAGCGTTAGCATCAATTGACAGTTATGTTAATGATTTATTTAAACCATCAAGCGGTGCTGGTAAGCGATGATTAGCGATTTATAAAAAGAACCAAATAGGTTCTAGCTGTATCTTTTATAAAATTGGATCCAGATTTTTATATTATACCACTTAAAATCACAGATCACTTTCGATCGCAAAACATTTTCAAATACTATATTTACTTTTCTAAACGTAACTCAATTCTAGTTGCTCCTTGCTAAATGCCTCTTGGCATTTCAGAAGATTTTGAAACTCCTGGCATATTTTACCGATTGTAAAACGTTGAGTAGCGTATGCCATCTCACCTTGAGGGCTATTGTGCTTCTTGCCTTGCACGTGTGTTACAAGGAATCTCTTGTCACCAGCAGTTTAGGATTCTTCGACGAGATCTTACTTACCAGATTCCCTATAATCGTGTGACCTGTGCAAATGTGCAGCAATCCGGTGCATGCAGGTACCTCTTGGCAGCTCATGGGAGAGGCTCTCGTCCAGCAGTGGACTTTTGTAGGCGTACATGATGATGATGTTGATAGCATCATCACTATTTTTTTTAAAGAATTGAGATTTAGGGATAGTACTATAGTTAGTTCCGTAACGCGTGACGCGTAAAAAACACGCAAAATTTGCTGTATATAATACATATAAACGTGCGATAATATTTACGCAAAACACGTTTTTACAATCGTACGGTTCTCATTAACATTTTATACAATGAATGCACGTTTTGTGAAATAAATATAACGCTTGATATTTATTCGGGGAAAACTTTCACAGCTCGCATACAAATAGAGATAATAACTATGCTTGTACTTGAACGCGGTACACGAAACGTTTCGTTTCTTATATGCGTCAACATCGGCTAATATTCTCTTTATTGTGATTGTTAGGTTTCTATCATCTTATACAAATACAGATATACATTTTAAATAATGTACATTAAATACGCACAAAGTAAAAAGTAACGTATTTGACAAACATCAAGTAAGTGTATTTGTTATATAACATATGTATATGTTATATAAATATATGAAAGTTAAATTTAAAATTTATTTTAGCTGTTTTAAACTTTTAATGAAGATACTTATCAAATAAGTAGTAGCAATCATTATAGTAAAACTAATTGTGGTATGGGTGTTAATGTTTGAAAAAGTTTTATTGAAACTAAGAAATAACTACAGACAATTAGAAATTTTAACATGTGATTACCAAAGTTTATAAAGATCATTAAATGTTTTAACGTATTGATTATATTTGATAGCAATCAAACCTATTACTTAAAAAATGAATTTGTATGTATTTTCTTTGTAAATAATGCACTAAATGAATTATTCTCCAAATGAAAGTCGCTTCACTAATTAGCTTGTAACGGCCTTAGCTCTTAATGAATTTTCTGCATAAAACTGCATCTACGAAAACGGTCTGATGTTTAAAGAAAGTTTTATTTATAACAACAAGAATTAAAGGGCTATAAAGGGTTTTGAGATTCATAAAATAACAAAATAACTACATAGATGTTTGTTGGAACATGAAAATCATTTTGTAGCATACAATATATATTTTTTAATTTCGTTTTAAATTCATTGATAATTGTGTTTAATTATTTCTATTGCTTGCGCGAATATTATACATTATTAAATAAAATTACTTTACGAAACGTCGGGAATTTAAAATGTAAAATAAACGCGATAAAATCCGTAAAGTAATTTTATTTAATGAAAATTGTGTTATTAATAATATATAAATATTATTAATAACACAATAGTGAAACCTTAAAATGTCTGAAACATCGGAAAAAAAAATCAAAAAGCAGCAACTAACCAAGAAACTAATAATAATGGCATCATAACAGTAATAAATTTATTAAGAAAAAGTACAGAACCTAAACAAAGTACTCAAAAATTTTAAAGCCAAACTCATCCACGAGAGAATTTATGCTTAAAATTTGTTCATATTAAATACGTTTATTTGTGTCACTAATTGGAAAGGAACCTCTTCCGTGGCCTAGCGGTATTAGCCCTTGCTTTATAAACTGGAGGTCGTGGGTTCGAATCTCGCGGGGAAACAACTTATTGTTACAGTTATTTTCTGGTTGGCTAGGACAATTTGAGCCGATCATCCAATTGTCCGAAAAGTAAGATGATCCATGCGGTCCACCTACCACCCGCACTGGGCCAGCGTATCATTTAAAAACCATTATTCTCATGTAACATACAGAAGCTTCAACCAACGTAGCAATTTCTTTAAAAGATATGAAAAAAAACAATTAAAAACAGTTAATCACTAACTGCTGTAACAGTTTTGAATTCCAATATGAATAACTAGATATAGACGTTATTTTATTAACTGGTGTAGTCCATTTACATATAATTTTATCACATGAAAAACAACAATTAACGTTTGGAATTGTCTATTTATGTGACTAATTTGGACTAACTTAGAAGAACCAATGTAAAATTACAGAACACTTGGCCTTTATTACGATGTCCTGTAATTTGAAACGATGAAAAGGGTTTCAAACGTTTGTAGTTTTATTTTTAATGTCTCTTGGAATGTCGCTTTCTTGGTGCCTTAAGGCTTACATTAAAACCTATTTCATTTAACTACTTTATTTATGACACCCCAAATAAGTTATTCTACCAGCAACATACGGAAGAAGAAGTTACCTTACTTTGCGAAATTTCGAATAAAATTATAGGTACTTAACCATATTTTAAAATAAAATAAATACTTAATGCCTTTATGTTGCATTTTTCTTTATAGCGCTTACCAATTGATGATTTAGGAATAATGTATGAACCAGTAAACTATTTACACAATGTTACTACATAACCTCACCTTGTATATTGTACGTAGTAACTCTTGTTATTTAATATTTTCTTATGTTTACGCGAATACTACACATGATTTAATAAAAGACTTTACGGATTTTACCGCGTCTAATTTGATTTACAATTTACCCGATCTTTCAGACACTTTATGGGATTCATGGTCACGAGCAGACTGAGGTTTTGTTCGTCTGTCAAAGTTTTTCCGGCCACCGTCATTTCTCTATTATATCTTTTAGTCCGTTTTATGCATACCAAGCTTATGGTATCTTAGGGTCTAGCAGTAATTTTATGCTTGTGTTTAATTTTGTTAATAATTGGTTGGTTCCCAAGCAGGCGGTAACACCCAACCATCTTTTTTATTATAACCCGGCTTATAACTCATCTAAACAAATACTGGACGAATGTACTCTTAATGTATTATTGAAAGGTTTAAACTTCGCAATAATACCTTGAAAAGTACTGTATGAGGAAATTATTTGTAATATCGAGGATTTAATGTTTAAAAACAACGTTGGTAAGGAAGATTAAGAGACCATGCCGCAGGAAATATTGTCTTTATGGCGTCGTAGTTGTATCCAAAATTTAATCTTCCTCAAGATGAACACATTGCATTGACCAACTTACGCAAACAAACGGAATTAACGATAATATACGCGCAGATAAAGGAAATTGTACCGTTGTAACGAATATGTATGATTACAAGTCAAAAATAAAACAACTGCTATCGGATGAAACTACAGATAAACAGGTAAAATCTGACCCAACAAATAATACTCTTTAAACAACTAGTGATTTGGTCATAAAATAATCCCATGCATTAAATTTAGACGTAATTTCGATAATACCATTGTGTGCCAAACCCCCAAAACTCTACGAGTTGGTGAAAATATATAAACGTAATGCTCCACTATGCCTAATCAGCTAAGGCTACTAGCTGGCTAAGGATCTAGTCAAAGTCCTATCTCCCCTTAGAGGACACACTGAGGCGTATGTTAAGGATTCATACCATTTTGTTAGAGAACTTAAACATCAGTTTTGATGTCCAGTCCTTGTTTAGTTGCATTCCTTTTGAGGACTGCAACTTAACTATATCGAGAAAGCTTAAAGAAAATAACATGTCAATAGAATATGCATTTTTATTGAAACATTGCCTAACATCTGGCTACCAACTATGAAAAGATGATTTCTTCATATAAGCTGATGGTGTAGCAATGGGCGGCCCAGTATATCTCATTGCTGCTGAAATTTTTATGGAAGTCTTTGAGGAGAAGTCCCTAAAACCAGTTTCCATTCACCAAAAGTTTTAAAAGATATATAGATGACACCTTTACCATATTACCATATTACCATTAGATAATATAAATGCTTTTCTTGACCATCTCAACTCTTGTTGGTTCCAAAATTGATTTCACTATGGAATTAGAAACATGTAACTCTTTGGCCTTTCTAGATGTACTTGTTAAAATAAATTCTGATAAAACCTTAAGATATATTGTATTTAGGAAGCAAACCCATACAAATAAATATTTTAACGGGGTTTCCCATCACCATCCTTCACAGTTACATAGCTACTGTTGGTCAAATACCTGTTTAAGAATGTCAAGCAAGTTTTGCGGGCAACAAGCTCCAAATCCTACGCCTTCGTCACAGGGACCGTGTGAAGCGAGCCACAGTCGAGCGAGTGCCTGCTTTCTGCTGTGTCTAAGAGGAGTCACTGACAAGATGGGCTATATCTTAAAGAAGGCCACTATCAAAACATTTTTCAAGCCACTTAAGAAGATAAGTCAGTTTCTACCGCCTGTCACGTGTAAAATCCCTCTGCAAGATCCAGGAGTGTACAAGCATAATTGTGAATGTGGTCTCTCTTATATAGGCCAAACTAAGGGATCCGGCATTAAAACACCCTGCATGAAGCTGCTCTGTGTATAGCGACTGAAGGTCCGCCCTATGCTATGTAGTAGTGACACTCTACACCCGATGGCCGTAGAGGCAAGGGAGGACATCGCCAAAATAGTTGAGCGGTTGGCTCCCTTGACCTTTTCAGGGTAAGGCACACGCGGGTGTAGAGGGTAACGAAAGGCGGACCTTCTCGCGAAGGCCGCCACCCGTATAAAGGCGACCGGACTATAACAAATGCCGGTTTCATTCGTATGAGGATTATTCAGCAGAGTCCATTGACTTATGGAACCGGCGTTATACATCAGAGCCAACAGCCTCCAACCACCAAGCTCTTCTTCCCTAATGCAGTCGATGCGCACCGAGTGGCCAGGAACTGGAGCTGAGTCCACCGCTGCTGCAGGGACTAACGGGGCATGGAGGTTTTGCAGATATCTTCACCGCTTGCAGGTGTCAGGATGACCCGACGCGCAAATTCCATGAGCAGGCTCCGCAAAGCGTCCCGCACCTTCTGACGCAGTGTCTAATCCTGTGCGGATGGCAAAAATAAATACAGACCATATATCATTAAGAATATATGTATCAATATTTAAAAAATGAGAGCATGAGGCAATATTATAAAATAATAAATAATATAAGAACATAAATGTCAGAAATAAAAATAGAAATAAGTAGTAGATACGTAATGTAACTACACGTGAACATGCACTAGCGTAGGACATAGTTAAAATAGATAAAAGTAGTAAAAATAAGTATGTTAAAATGTAAAATAAGATAAGTAAAGATTAATATTAGTAAGTTAAGATGTAAAATAAGACACATAAAAAAGCAAAACCGACAAAAAGGCAAAAGATAAATGTAAAATATAAAAGAGTAACATACAAAAGACTGAGTACAAAAGAACACGTACCATAACATAAAAGAGAGAACAAGGATCCTGATCCAACATGTCAGGGGAAAACAAGATTAAAAAATATATTTAAAAAAAAACTAAGCGATCCGTTAGAGCTAGGATAAAAGAACACATAGCTGACGTGAAGCACCGCTGGTTTAAGAAGTCTGCAGTACGCCACCATATACTGGATCAATCCAACCATTATATGAGATTTGAAAAACCACAAATCCTTGTCAAATAACACCGATTTCTACCCAGGATGATACACAAGGCTATTGAAATTAAAACCCTAGGTTTAATAAAGAAGATGGCCAACCATCTTCTCTATTGAAATTAGATAAGACTAACACCCAAGTGTTACCACCTGCATGGGATCCAATTATTCACAAAATTAAACCCAAGCATAACATTACTGCTAGATCTCAAGATACCATAAGCTTGATATGCGGAAAACGGGACTAATAAATAAAATAAAGAAATGACGGTAGCCGGGTAAACGACCTTTGGCAGACGAATAATATCTCAGTATGCCCGTGACCATGGATCCATTAAAGTGTCTAAAACGTTAAGAAAATTTTAAACCAAATTAAACGCTATAAAATCTATAAAATATTTTATTAAATCATGTATTGTTATTTAAATTAAAATGTTCAAAGTTACAATCACGCCCCATCTAAAATTTTGCAGCGTGAACAAGCTATTAAACATTAGACAAGAACTATTAGAAGCAACTGTAGTAGCAGGCCAAATCTATACCACAAATATACCGAGTGAAGAAATACAACCGCGTTGCCAGACATCCGATAAGACAGGATAGCTATAAGGACATTTTGAGTCATTTATTGAATTTTTCATGGACATGGCGCATAAACCTAGTAAATTACTTACCAATTCAATGTGAAATTATTACAAATATATGGCACAAAAAAAACTTCATTGAACAATTTATTGCACCTTTTCGTATTTAGCATTTTTATTAAAAAAAGTAGAGACACATGAAAAAAACGTGTATCAGAGAATCATGAAAATATAATAAAAATTCATATTTGCCTTAAAATTTAAAGCATAAAAATATAACATTTAATTTTATACGTTTACATTAAGTGGACTTGTTTTGGTTTTTCGTAATGTTCTATTGATTTCAGTAATTGGCATTTCCGAAATTATAATAACTGGGATATAAAACGGTAGTAAGTCCCCTGTTTACCAGTGGTAGACCGTCTGGGTGGTACCACACGCGGTGCCTATTTCTGCCGCGAAGCAGCAGTGTGTAAACACTGCTGTGTTCCGGTTTGCAGGGCACCGTAGCCAGCGTATTGTCTATTGGCGTCGGTGACCACTTCCAATCAGGTGGCCCGACTGCATGGTATAGACTAAATGAAGGTATAGAAAAGAGATTCCAAAGTCATCTCTTACAGCTAGAAGATTGTTGCGCAGTATGGATTCTTTATGGTTGTAATTAAGGGTCAGCAGGGACGACTTATTGACTTAAACTATTTAGCATTTGTGTGAGCTTTTTTCATTATTGTCTTCAGTTCCCCAGATAACATATATGCTGTGATGCAGCTGTGATGTGCCATTTTATAAAATGCTATGATATATCACACCGGCATTAATCATCTAAGATTGATATCAAAGTTAGTCATATTTCTCTGTTATATGACCATTTATGCATGTTGCATGTATGTTTTTAAATTGAAATAGTGTTGTATTTTTAGATAAACTAAATAACTATTGTTTATCATTGATATCTTAGCTTATCAACGACCATAACGATAGGTACCAGTGTGGTGATATATATATATATATACATATATATATATATATATATGCTCAAACGCCTACTGTTAGTGTAGAGTCACGGACAAGATCGATTTTGTCTTAGGAGCTTCTATTACCACTTATTTTAATGAAGACCACTTATTAAAGTTAAGCTAGAAAAACCAACAGTTAAGTTGGTAGGTTTTTTATACGTTTATTTGCACTAGAACTCATAATGTTTTACCATCAGTATCAGCGGCCAGATCGAGCCCCGAAGAGGTTAAAAGGAACCTGGCTAGCCTGTCGAGTAAGGCTATCTGTTATTTCGAGTGGCTTATTGTTATTATTATTTTACGTGTTTCTTTTTTTAAATACCATGATAACAATCATTTCGTGATAATTACCTCAGGTAAGCACTAAACATATTAACTTTTATCATTTTATGCTGTCCTTGTTTTTTTATTAGTAAAACATAATGATACAGAAGCATTTTGACATGGGCTGCCATTTTTTTTTAATTTATCAAAATAATGCTTTAAACAATATTACAACGTTGTGGTTCTTTAACCTTTATTAGTTGCATGTTATACTAAGAATCAATTTGTATTATTTCAAAAAATTGTTCGTATATTTATTTATTGTTTGAGAGAATTTACTTTAAAACGTTTACATTTACAGGAAATATCCTTGTCGTCGGTCTATTATGCTTTTTTTTTGTCATAATTTTTCTTCGTGACACTTAATTTTATGCACAAGCTTTATGACGAGTCTCATCAGGGAATTATTTGCTTTGATCAAAAGTTACTGTTAAGATCTCCCTATTATATAATTTACAACCTTAATTCTTCTGTCATAGGATGTTAGTCTGAGTTGTTGAATTTAAAATTTTATTATTGCATATGATAGTCCCCTAATGGATAGGGGTGCATTAGGGAAGGCCAATGTCGAGCAGTGGACTATCAAAGGCTGATGATGTATGAATATATGTATGTATTATTGATAGTCATAACGTCATAAATTTAAATTATTTGATCAGAATGTGCAGAATTACGTGATTACCATTGTCAATTATGATTTTTTTCCTAAGCAGAGATAAAAAGTTGACAGCCATTAAAATACGTTCTACAATTTCTTATTGATGAAAGTGTTTACAAATAGTTTATATAATGAAGTGCCTTGTTCCAAAAATTGTTCACTATGAAAAATTCCTAAATTTAGTAGTGTATAAGCATGTACTATCCCCTATATTAAAATAAGGATTTTTTTTTTATTTTATTGAAGCTGAAGTCGTAAATGCGTCTGCCATGACACGAAAAAATGAACGCCTTACTATCGTCATTGATCATTCACTATGTATGTGTTGGATCAGAAACAAATGTAGGTACAAAATGTTTTCCCATAAAAAACTATTTCTCATAGGATAAGAGGGTTGGAATAAATGGCCTCGTGATCAATGGTATTTTTTTTATTTCTTGGGTGAAAAAATACTCTTTGTATGTTAAGAAATTTGAGAGATCTTTCATCCTACTTGCGATATTGTCCATAAAAAAATTGTAGTCATAACAGTAAGGGCATAATTTTTTCGAAAAAATATCTGTTACCGGGCAGACGTACGATCGCAAAAATGTTTCTATAATATTAAATATAATAAAAAACACTTCACCGTTAAATTTGTTCGTTTGCTGTTATGCACGTAGAACATCGCAACGCAGGTCTTGCAAATTGCAGAATTAAGTAATTACAATCCTCTATAATTAATTCTAAATCATTGTCCATAGTGCTTCGTAACACAATTTCTTAACTTCATTATTTATCACGTCTGCAACTGCAGCAGTGTTTTCTAAAATGCAAGTTGTATGACTTTAAAGTTTTGGTAATTTAGTGTTTTATGTTGGTAACATCTGCAAGTGTTTAAAATACTTCAGTAAATACTTTACATGTATAAATAGCAAAAGTATATTATTTAATATTTTAATAACAAAGGAAGTGTGTACTTATTGCCATCATATTATACTAAGCAAACTCAAACCCTCTCAAGGTGGGATTTCGTAAAATCGTCTGTTAGTGACCTATACTTGGAATATTTTAAGATTCCAGAATTTCGAACTCCATGCCTTATTGTTCCAGAGATATCGTGATGAGTCAATATATCGGTTGGAATTCCTTTTATATATATAGAGAAAAATATTTTAAGTACCAAAATATTATTATTAGTATTCAACATCTTATCATCAGCCTCTGATAGTCCACTGCTGCTAACATAGGCCTCTCATCACACCCCTTTCGCATTAGGGTTTGGACTGTATTCCACCACACTTTCCAATCATGCAGTTGAGTTGAGTGGACCGACTTTGACTCCTGTTATATAAATTTTCTTTAGCTGGATAAAGTGAGTTTTTATTCAATTAATGATAAAGTTAGCGTTAAATTGAATAAAAACTAAGAAACTGTATCGACTTGTTGATTCAAACATATTTTTCAGTTACGCAAATGAGGCATAACATTTTACCAATAAACTTCTCATGGATAAGGGGAATAATGCGTCCGTTTTTGCACGTATTTTTTCTGGTAAAATCTTTGTTAAGATTTACAGGTCCATGACTACGTTCACAAAAAATGTCTATAGGACGTTATATTCTACATAAAAGTCCATATACGATAACTATCATTATGTTATAGTAATGTATATTAAATGCAAATCTTTTATGTTAGAACTCAACGCAATTTTAAAATTGCGTCTTTGAAAAATGTATTCAATCTGTTTTTTGAAAATCATATGTCTATGCAGACTCTTAGTATTCAAGTAGAAATTCAGTAAAACATATTTTATTCTATCTTATTCGGTTTGTAATCTAATGCCGAAGATCAAGAATATATTACCGAATTTTTAAAATCACAAATAACTTTTAAACTATTTATCAGAATATGTTTAAACGGAATGCGATCAACGAGTAAAAATCATTCAAAAATAATGAATAAATCGACATCACTAGGAGCGACGTAACGAGTAAAATAATTAAGAAAGAGAAAAAACATAGATCTATACTGAAAACTCCTTTGGGAGATAGATCAATGTAAGTGAACACGATTTTCCATAACAAATCATGGATAAAAAATTTGTATTATGGTTTCAATATTGTCGCTTGACGTAATTTAAAAACCATGATTATGAAGTATTATTAAAATAATTTTAAATTTTAAATAATAAATAGATTTAGTTGAAACGATAATTATGAAAACCCTCATATAAAGTAACCTAGTTTTTTCCATTATTAATTTTATCTAAACATGTTTATAAATTGCATTTTAAAATTTGTTTTAGATCTAATAAATATGACGCTTAGATAATAAATATTAGTCAGTAATGACACAAGTTCCAAAGTCATCTCTGAAGAACTAAGATTGTTGCGAGTATGAGATTCTTTAAGTTGTAAATTAAGTGGTCAGCATAGGACGATCATTGACTTAAACTAGTTATCAGTTTTTTCAAAGGCTTTTTCCATTGTTGATCTTCAGTTCGAGTAACTAATGCTGTTGCAAATTTGCGTGATGATGCCATTTTATAAAAGCTATGATATCACATCGCATTAATCTCTAAGATTGATATCAAAGTCAGTCATATTTCTCTGTTATATAACCATTTCTGCATGTGTTTGTATTTAAATTGTAATAGTGTTGTATTTTAGATAAACTAAATAACTATTGTTTATCATTGATGTCTTAGCTTGCACACGACCATAACGATAGATACCAGTGTGGTGATATATATATGCTCAAACGCCTGCTGTTAGTGTAAAGTCACGGACAAGATCGATTTTGTCTAAGGAGCTTCTATGACCACTTATAAAAGTTTAGCTAGAAAAACCAATAGTTAAGTTGGTAGGTTACATTTATTTGCACCAGAACTCATATGTTTTACCATCAGTATCAGCGGCCAGGTCTAGTCTCGAAGAGGTTAAAAGGAACCTGGCCAGCCTGTCGAGTAATGCTAGCTGTTATTTCGAGCGGCTTATTATTATTATTATTTTACGTGTTTTTTTTTTAAATACCATATAATAACCTCAGGTAAGCACTAAACATATTAACTTCTATAATTTTATGCTGTCCTTGTTTTTTATTAGTAAAACATAATGATACAGAAGCATTTTGACAGGGGCTGCATTTTTTTTAATTTATCAAAATAATGCTTTAAACAATATTACAACGTTGTGGTTCTTTAACCTTTATTAGTTGCATCTTATACAAAGCAACAATTTGAATTATTAATAAAAAGTTGTTCGTATATTTATTTATTGTTGTATATTCATTTACAGGAAAGATCATTGTCGTCGGTCATTACGCTTTTTTGTCATAATTTATCTTCATGGCACTTAATTTTATGACAAGCTTTTATGACGAGTCTCATCAGGAATTATTTGCTTTGATCAAAAGTTCCTGTTAAGATCTCCTATTATATAATTTATAACCTTAATTCTTCTGTCATAGGATGTTAGTCTGAGTTATTGAATTTAAAATTTTGTTATTGTATAAGATAGTCCCCTAATGGATAGGGGTGCATTAGGGAAGGCCTATGTCGAGCAGTGAACTATCAAAGGCTGGTGATGTATGAATATATGTATGTATTAGATAGTCATAACGTCATAAATTTAAATGATTTGATCAGAACGTGCAGAATTACGTCATTACCATTGTCAATTATGATTTTTTTCCTAAGCAGAGATAAAAAGTTGACAGCCATTAAAATACGTTCTACAATTTCTTATTGATGAAAGTGTTTACAAATAGTTTATATAATGAAGTGCCTTGTTCCAAAAATTGTTCAATATGAAAAATTCCTAAATTTAGTAGTGTATAAGCATGTACTATCCCCTATATTAAAATAAGGATTTTTTTTATGCTAGTCCTTTAATTAAATCATATAATGCAACATTTTATTTTATTGAAGCTAAAGTCGTAAATGCGTCTGCCATTACACGAAAAAAGTATAAATGAACGCCTTACTATCGTCATTGATCATTCACTATATATGTGTTGGATCAGAAACAAATGTAGATACAAAATGTTTTCCCATAAAAACTATTTCTCATAGAATAAGAGGGTTGGTATAAATGGCCTCGTGATCAATGGTATTTTTTATTTCTGGGTGAAAAATACTCTTGTATGTTAAGAAATTTGAGAGATCTTTCATCCTACTTGCGATATTGTCCATAAAAAATTGTAGTCATAACTTGTTCGTTTGCTGTTATACACGTAGAACATCGGGACGCAGCTCTTGCAAACTGCAGAATTAAGTAATTACAATCCTCTATAATGAATTCTAAATCATTGTCCATAGTGCTTCGTAACACAATTTCTAAAGCTGTTGTGAAACTACGTGTATCAAGGTTTCACGTTGAGAGCTACAAAGGAAACCATTGCACTGTATTTGTATATATACATCATACGTTACAATATTCGTCCTATTAAACATCCTTATGGTTAACGAAATGATATATAACAGAAATGAAATTTTTTAATGTTTGGAAAAACGCGCAACGTAAGATATATTTGTGTTCGTTTTTTTGGTATTCAATTTAATTATTTCGCTGCCGTATGCTACAGAAAAATCAAAACTCGGTGTGTCTATGAAAGCTACAAATATATAAAAGCTGCTTGCTATTATTTACTCCAATTTCAAATAAATAAGGATTTATTTAGTTTGGGAGTAAATATTAGCGCCTAGCTTTTAACTGACAATATATTTACTCCCTGATAAAAAGAAACCTGTTATTTCGCGTAATTCTTTTGTTTAATATGTATCAGTCTAAAGTTTATTACTTTCTCTCAAGCGTTTAAATTAAATTATATCTGAGAAACGGTAGATTGAACATGACGTGAACGATCTTTAATGAATTAAATACATTGCCACTTCATTGTGAAACTTTCTGAAAGGGTTGTAAAACTTTATTGCTCTTCGGAATGTACACTGTATTTGCTAATGATTCAATAAATATGTGTTTATGTCAATAAAAGTACTGTATCCGGAATCTAACTGAAGCATTTTTTTCAGGATTTTTATTTCAAAATATTATGTTAAATTCTGCATTTGTGATAAGTTAAAACGTTGTTTTTTATCTCAAATAATATTTAGGTGGATGAATGGTTTACATTTTTTTGTAAAGAATTAAACGTGATTTAATGCGTAGCACTGTACTTTTATCATATAAAGTGTTCGAGTGAACAGCTGAGAGTTCTAACGATATCATGTCTAAATCATTGGTATGAACTTTTTTCCTTGTTTCAAAAAACCAAGCAATTTATAATAAAGCTAGCTATTTTATTAATATAAAAAGTTACAATATATTATTTTAATAACATATTGTAACTTTTTATGTAAGACATGTATTAATCTCATGTCAAATGAAAACTTTTTTTTAATTACTTTCCAATGGGGCAGATAAATCAGGTCTTTTTTGTATGTCATGCTTTCCTTTCCACCGTGTGCTCAAAATTCATTTGTATCTTGTTTATTCCTCTTTATTGAATTTTCTTGTTTCAAAAAATAATAAAGCGTAAGCGTTACTTTTTGAATTAGCATAGTTGTGTGACCGTTAACTCCATTAACCATTCAATTCAATCATTGCCCTTTTTATCTAAATCATCACTTGCAGTAAAATACATAATTTTTTTGTCCGTAAACATTGGGAAGTACTCAGAATGGATTCAAGGACTTTTTTTAATTATGCAAATTAATTACAGATAGCATAAACTTGATGTAAGTATATATTTGCCTAAGTGAATTTAAAGTAAATTGTAAACAGTTAAATTATTGTTAAACTAAATAATGCGTGGTACGGTGACGACCACTTCTTCTTTCGGTGTGGTTCGGGTCATTTTAGATGACTTGCCGAAGTAAACACCGCGACACTACTTCAAGAGATATTGTCCAAGCAGATTTAGAAAGTAAAGAATTGATTTCTAGAATTCTTTTACAATTTTAAAGCCAAATTGAAAAGTGTAAAGAGATTCTCTGAAATTAACCTATTCCCATGTATACATTATACTATTTGGGTTTTGGGACTGTCCAAAACCCAAATAGTATATCATATATTCATCGTAAGAAAATATTTTTATGGATTTGGGCTGGATTAAATATGAATAGCTTTGTAACTTTTACTTTATTTCTTAAACGCAATTTAAGAGTAAATATACCATTTGGAGTTAATTTGAGGGGCGCGTGTTCTAGTAAGACAAAGATAATAATAACATAACAGGCTCATTTGTCGTTGTGTTTTGAACATTCATGTCCTTTTTTGTCGCGGGAGTCGCGGGAGACAAATAAAAAGTTTGAGGCAAATTAAGATGTTAAATATTCAACGTTCAGTACTATAAGTACAACATCCTAGTCAATAGATGTATACTTATCTGTAAGTAGGTAATTATTTAATTATCTTGTCTTGTTGTAAGTATTATAAAAAACAATGCATTTTATACGTATCAGTATAAAATATTATATTCTTATAAAGAATTTCACGAGTACTGAATACAGAAATAATTAAAATCAATTAAAAATATTTTTATTTAAATAAATAACAAAACTGAATTTATAGTTTATTTTCAGTATACTTTTAAAATATTGTCTTCCTGAAGAAGGAGGACAGAATCCTCGCTTAAGAAGAAAGTTTGAAGACGATTGTTCAATTAGAATGCCATTTCGTTCGTAAATTATAAAGCTAGAATTTAGTAATAAGAAAGAATCTAAGTGTAAATACATTTTTGTCCTGGCTCTATTCTCAGCTGTCAAGGTCAGATTGTGTATGGCCCTCATTTACTTTAATAATATTTTTACGCATATTAACTTACATGTAATCTCGCATTTGATGGTTAACTACTGCATCCGAGGAATGTATTAGTCTTTAATAAATTTTTAAGCACTGATATCATATAACGACTGTGAAAGATGGTATTGACAGCCGAGTCCTACTTTTTGCATGCCTATCTAACGCATGAATCATATTTTTGGGAGATCAACGCGTAGTGACTTTACCAACAAGATAAGTAACATGTCACAAAGTTGGTCCAATGCAGAATTTGAACCCTCAATAACCGATGTTTAAAAGCAAGGACCAATATTGAGAAAAAATTAAACATCATTCCGTGAAGTAGTGTCATCTTCAGACATACTTTCTAACTTTATTTTAAATCAATTTTTACCTTGTTGTATACAAAATAGTAGCAAAAGTAAGATTTTTTTAATGAAACAAATCTTTTTGGTAGTGTAAGCAGTTGTATTGCTTAGTGTGCTGCAAATATCTATGTATATACAATGTAAATAACAATACCTAATTGTTTTTCCGCAAATAAATGTCGAATTGGACCAGACAAGATATTCTGCTTCAAAAACGTTCTTATTTTAATTAAAAATAATATTACCTATCTTATTCTGTTCTTGAAGTTCAGTCTTATTTTCTCTTTATTAATGGTAATAACATAATTTATATTTCACATGTATAAAAATTTGTTTATTGAATTGAATATTATAATTAAACCTATTTGGTTTTTAAATAACCTTAAATGGTATTCACGTTATGATTTGATACGATCGTGACGGTTATGAATGCTAGTTTTTGCTGTTCACTGTTATAATACAAGACGTAACAAATGTTTATTATTTATTTCATAAAGCGATTCAAGAAAATAACTACGCCACGCTACATTCAAAAACATGCAGAAAAACTTTACCAATTCATTCTATTTAACAGTATTATCAAGAGAAATCTTCTAAAGAACACTCTCGACTCAGACATATAAATCACATCTTTCAGTCCATCTCATTTGTCTCCTTTTCAACTGTGTTTACAACGTTTTGAGTTTACAAAGTAGTTTACTTACAGTCTGTAAACTTTGCTAATGCTTTATTTTTAAAATAGTATTATTTGTTTTTATACGGTGTTTAGGGGAGTCCTATGGATGTATGTTATGTATGTGTGTCATGTAACGTTAAAGTATTGCGAAAATTGTACAGTCTTGTCCACTCTGAACTATCTTTATACTTATTACTATATTTATCTAACCTGAGAGAACGACAAAGATGAAATTCTCTCGGATTCAAATGAAATTTAATATAAATATGAAAATATCCTTTTGATATACACACTTATAGTAACTTGATTTGCCCGTGATCATGGATGCTGGTAAGAGTCCGAAACGTCGCGAATAAATATACACAACTAACGCGAAATGTTTGTTAAATAGTGGATTTGGTATATCCTTTTGTTTTTTCAGATTAAACAATATGATTCTCGTAGCACCTTTTAATACTATTTACTTTGCTATGCAATGGTAGATGCTAATGTAAATCTTTCGTATTAAGTCTATGGCATTTACGTATCATGGATGATAAAATACTTTGGTTCACTAAAAGATTTCTATTGTTTTCAAAATCCAAAAGGACTTAATCTACAGCTTTAGTTTGTACAAGATGCTCATTGCATAATCACTATCAATCTTTGTTTTATTTACTTTATTTTTTAATTTGACTGACTGACAAAACTCGCGAAACTATAATTTCTATAACACAAAGATTTATGAGTCAAATGTCGCAGAACACAGACATGGCTAGCCTATGACATGTGACTATGCGGGTCGTCAAATGCGTAGGGCCTACGTATTTGTCGACCCGCTTGGCGTAGAGGTTAGTGACCACGACTTTTACTGCAAAGGGTGTGAGTTCAATTTCCACGGGTATAATATTGTGTCATGAACTTAACGTTTTCCATGTGTCTGGATGTTTATACTTTTATGTTTTATTTAAATCAGTGTTTTCATCAGTCATCTAGTGAATTTATAAAATGATATAACAATAAATTATTGAAGCGAATTACCATTGCATTTGAAACAAAAGAGAAATTGTAAAATACAATTCAGCGACAGAGCACGCTTCAATGATAATGTGATGAGTTATATAAATTACGGCGGATAATCCATTTTCCAAATCTTTATACATCAAAGAGCTTAAATTAACTCAACACAAACGTTTTCGAAAATTCACTTTTTTGATTATTTTACGAATAAATTTATAAATAAACAATCAATTTACCAGTTTTTGAAAAATTGTTTATTCGTCCTGAATACGTTTTTTTATTAAAAGAAATTTGCAACATTTACCTAATTTTATAACTGTTACGAGAAGAAAGCGTTAAAATATCAAATACGGCATTTTATTATTAAATAAAATTACTTTACGGATTTTATCGCGTTTATTGTGGTCCAGGTAGACCACGGCCGCTGGAAAAGTGTTCGAAACGTCGGGAATTAAAATGTAAAATAAACGCGATAAAATCCGTAAAGTAATTTTATTTAATAATGTATAATATTCGCTGCAAGCAATAGAAATAATTACGGTATTTTATGTTACTGTTTTCAGTTATGGCACAGCGTAAATTTGTTGCTTATTAATTTGTGTAGATTTAAATCTATTCCTTTTTAATTTGTTAATTAAAAAAAATATCAGAAATGCTTTACTTTTTACGAGTTTTAAACGTTAACAAAAAAATATGGAAAGTGGAAGAAGCTTATTTATTTTTACACATGAAAAATGTGCTCGTAACTGGCCAACGTTTACTAGGCTGCGAGGTTTTAATACGAAAAAGCGTATTATAAAGTCTATTCGAAATAATATAGAAACACAGGTAAAAAAGATATTTTTTATATAAATATTAATAGTTTCTACTAAACTTATCTTGATATCTAACCAATTAGAGCAACTTGTAAAATAGATTTTTTTAAATTTTGCAAATCATGCTTTCTTTTTGCGAACATTATATGCCTTAATTGCACGTATATAAATTTTACAACGTTTTATTTTAACGATATATTATATATAATCGAGGATAAAACGATCCGTGGACAGACATTATTTTGGACTATTTGAGTATTGCATTATCATTACATACTAAAGATTGCAATAGAGTCTATTTATTTTTGTAAATAGTACAATTTACTCGTAAAACGCTTTCAGCAGTATAACACCTTCGATAATTGACTGAAAATATGAATAAACTGACGCTTTTTCCATCCATCTCAAATAAACGTATGATTTGTTGTTTTAAATTAACGAATTAACGATAGTACTTGCATTTATGTGGGGAAAACTTTGCAATTTGCATACAAATAGATAATAATATCACTAATTACGTTTTTTTCCTAATGCTTCTTTTATGAGATTAATAAATATGCATGAAAATAAGCTTTGATATTAACTATTTATTTATAGCACACTTGTAGTCATATTTCTAAATTAAAAATACTCAAATAAATCTATGTCTTGATTATTATATACATATATTGGCTAAGTAAACATTGTGTTACTTTATCAATAAAAGCAAATTACATTCTCTACCTTATCATTAAATAGGATAAATATGTGGCATATACACAAAAACTTACAAAATCATAGTAGACTATCAGTGCTAAAGTCTAAATAAAATTTGACAAGTAAAAAAAATGGCAAGTACCTAAATCATATAGCAAAGCTTATAAGATATAACTTTAAATAATTTTTTTTTCTAGTATTTTATAGATACTCTGTCAATACTGTTTTTAAGCAATTGTATGTAAAATAGTATTAGAACGTCGAAAACATAAATAAATAAAAAAACACTGAGGCATATGGTTATAAAAATGTCTGTTATATTTTTTAACGATTTATTACAAATAAAGTGCTTAGTGGTCCCAGTTCGTCCGAGGTCTCGGGTCCTTTTTGATTTCTTTCGACGGTTCTTTTCAGGTAATATGATTTTATTTCCAAAGAAATGTATCGAAATGTATCCGATTATCAATGAAAGACTTTATTTCAAATAAAGATATTTGAATTTTTCCTTTAACATAGTCACGATAATATTAGACTTATTTTATTTCAATCTTAAGATTACTTACTTTTTATCGTTTCCATGACATTTTAATAATTAATTATACAAATTTATTCCTATTTAAGAATTATATATTTTATTTTTCACTATATAAAATGGATGAATCACTTTGATAGATAATTGATATTATATTTATATTGTTGTTTAATTTGTAAAATGATTAGTAAAACTGTATAAACAAAACTTTATCAAAAAAATTTGAATCAGGATTGACCTTTATTAAAATTTGGGCAATGGACGTCGCTTTACTAATGAGCGTTAAATGACCACTCTCTCTTTATGAATTGTACAGCTATGAAGGCCTAAAGTAAAATTTTAATGAATTGAAAACTACAAAATTATTGAATAAAATTATTTTAAACAGATTTTATCCTCTTTATTTACATTCTAACTCATGACGTTTCAAACACTTTTCAGCGGCTGTGGTCAGACTATCCCGTGGAGACTGCTCCAAGTGGACAGGAGAAGCCTGCTTTGGATGCGCCTAGGAGTGAGCGGCGGACGGGAACAAAGATGGCAGCTGTACCATCTTTGTCTTCTGCACCCAAGGACGAGTTGCGAAGAAAGAGGAGTGTCTTTCTATCATCCTAGCTCAGTAGGGCCGCACTGTTGGTGTGTTGTGGAGGAGTAGACATTCGGCATGGCATTTTCTTGTCGATCTCTCTTCCTTTAGTGGCCGAAATGGTGCTAGCAGTGAAGCCTAACATAGGCCGCTGCTAGGGGCTAACATACTTTTGCCTGCAATGGTCAAGATCAACTGACTCCCATAGTAGAAGAGGATAGGAGAAATATAGAGATAGGAGATTCTTAGGAGTCTGTTGCCCAGATACAGGGGCTGAGATGAAGAGCACGTGAGTTCCAACGCGTCCATAGGAGCAGGTCTTGGACCTACTATTTATAAAATAGTACATGCTACTATACTAGCAGTATCAGCTTGTGCTTATGAAAACGGAGGTCGTGAGTTTGAATCCGGGGAATGCGGGAAAGTTGTTTCATAGTTGGTTAGAAAGAAAATTGCCTGTAAAGAAAGATGATCCCATCGGATGTGCATGTAAAAAGTCGTTCTGGCTCCTGATCTCTCACCGGTCGGTTATCCGTCCAATCGGGCTAAGAGATTGAAGGAATAGGGAGTGCAGCTGTTTTTGCACGTACACTTGTGCACTATAATATTTCCTGGTTATTTGGCTGATCTCAAATATAGATCCAAATTGAAATTTAGACTAATTTCAGTTTTTTTTAGGCTTATCAAGAGTTTATATATAAAACATATTACTATGAGCGATTACCTTATAATAACCATGAATATTGTATTGTATTGTATTGTATAGTGCTTCTCTTATTTAACATTTTATATAGAAATAACAAATAAGTATGGCATAAAACATTGAACGACTGTGCGTTGTTATCATAAGGGTACATAATCTGTATAACCTTTTTACGACACCACAAGTGTATGGTGTGGAAAACCATTTACATGGCTTTTGCCTTTACCTTTGTCGTTAAATGACTTAAAAAAATATTTAAAATAGTGTGCTAAATATTCGTATACATATTATTAAATTTGTACTAAAAATATGCATGATAGTAAATTGCTTTCAAAATTTTATTTCACCATTATACGATAAAACTAAAAATATCAGCAGTCGAACCAACCAAAACGTTTATATAAACTGGTAAAAACCAAGTGTAATGCACTATCAACTGCAATATTCGTTTTATTCAATAAGATTGACTTCTGCAAACGTTAATAAATAATCTGATTAAGGCAACCCTTACAAAATATACAAACCACAAAGCACAGAAGTCATTTAAGTGTCATCAATCTGAGCAATAACAATAAGGCACTGAAACTGCCTTTAACTATTCCTGACACTGACACCTTTCCCATGAATTGAACACAGTAATGTTAACCTTATTTATAGGTCAGTGTTTTAGTATAATTATTGTGATTGTACACGAAGACGGGCTTTACTAAAGGATGTAAAAATTAAGGAATATTTTTAGTGCGTTATCAATATTAGTGTGAGTTCATGAGTTGCTTTATTTTACTGTTAATAGTTATTAGTTTCGGGCAAATAAATATTTTTAAAGAAAACACAGATAATCGCTCACGATTGTTAATACTTCATAGTAGACAGATAATCGCTCAAGTTGTCAATTTCTTTTCAATAACATGACAATTGTATATTTCAAATTGTTCGTTAATTACGTCAATTTTATTGTAAAGGTTGATAAAAATACTTTCACTTAGTTTCTTTCGCCAGTTATTCTTAAGTCAGATATGTTCTTTTTTAATTGAAGTGTTAGCATTGTTGACACTCAATTCGCAAATGTAGCACTTCCATGTTAAACATAAAAAAAAAACAGATATGGATTAAACAAAAAATATTTTTTGTTTGTACTAACTTGAAAGGTGATGTAATATATACAAATTATTATTATTATTATTATTATTATATTGAATAAATAAAGTCGTAATTGCCATAATCGGTCAAGACAAGCGATATCGAACTGAACTTGCGATTTCGGCAAACATCGGAAAAATATACTGTTACCATTAAAAATGCTTTGAAAAAATCATGTATTTCTCATTATTGGCTTATATTACATTCTTTATTCCAAACTTTATATTTGTTTATTTTAAACTAAACATTATTACAGATAATATTGACTTAAGCAATAGAACTGTCTTTGATATACCCTTTAGGTAAAAGCACGTTAGTAAGCCTGCGAAGATTAATGGCTCGTTAATGGCGATAGTTGTGGAAAAGTCCATGTAAAACAAATGCATAGTGACTATACATTATTTGGTTGAAAATTAAACAATGTTTAAATATGCATATAAAGTTGGACTCTTCTTGTATATAATATAATACGTAAAATTAAAACGCCAATCTAATTTATGTAATGTTTCTAAATTTTATGAGCACGAAGTCTTAAATAAAAACGTATTTTATATAAAATAATTTATTATATTGGCTGTATTAACTTATTGTATGAACTTTATAAAATATTTTAAATGATTTTTTTCTTATTACGTTACGTTATGATGAATTATTATGTTAAAAATATTATACAAATAACATAGCATTTATTTCAATTTTATTCTTAACATTTCGTAGCTTTCTCGGCATTCTGTTGTATCAGGTAATATAATTCCTTAAAGTATCACATATGAATTATTTAACTCTACGCTTCTCAAAATTAATTTGTGGTTGTTTGTCAATGATTTTTATTGAAAGCCTTTCTATACGAATATCTTCGTAATAAATTTATCTATACTATTGCAATAATGCGCCTTAAAGTAACCGATTTGAAATATTCTTTCACTACTAAAAAGCTATCTATTTCAAAAATATTAAATATCCAACAGGGGCATGCACAGGCTGCTTGTCTACTATACAATCCTGTCATAACTATTCTAATACCATTATTACAATTTAACTGCAGCGCACAAAGGAAAAGGACCGTATCAAATATCGCATGCGAGAATTGTAATTGACCCCATTTGGACCTTCATAAGATGCAAAAGTTTTCCTCATCTAAATAGGAACTTTTGGTGTTTAGGTAAATTTCGGAAATTGGATATTACAGAAGCTCAAGGGTACAGATGTGAAACCTTTATCGCTTAAATATTATTGGCACAATACACTTGAATAACTTCGGTTGTTGTTAAAATCTAAATTTTATTATTATTACATTCTTAAGTGTAGGTAATATCTAAGAAATATTAATATGACTAAGTAGTGATTTGTGTTTTTAGTGATTAAAATTCTGAATTAAACAATGCATATTAATGGTTATGCGTTTAATTTTAAGCTCTTACATCGTTGATATGGTATATTGATATTTTTAAATGTTTAGTTAAAATTTTCTAGGAAAGTTGCAGTTAAGCAAATTTACTCTTACATGGAATTATAAACATATTTTACGAATATTCATGATAAGACATTAAATCCAAAAGTAGATATTAATGACGTGCGCTAAAACATAAATTTTAGTTAATATATTTTTTAAGTATCGTTTATCATTAGTAAAACTACAACATGTATCTTTATGAATTGCTTTTATTGTATACTGTGTCATAACAAATTTTTCTAATTAATCTTTAAACGTTTATTCTCATAATTGACAATTTTGACTTATTAAGGTCAGATTTAAAATCAAAGTTATAATTAAAACATTCACATGCCCGAAAACACAGGAATGCAACTATGCAACATATTTAACAGGATAAGAAATATTTTGTTGAATAAAATAATTAAAAAATCCATTCACCTTATAAGGTTTATATTTTCTAGAAAAAATGCAGTTTTAAAGTAATTAATGTATTTAAAATTTGTTTAATTCGATTAACATAAATTATGGTAACTTTTTTTTATTGAATTTTCTCTCCGTGAACACGAACGTCTCTTACAGAAATAAAATGTTATGTCTTGTTCAAGTTATTACACTTTAAAATAAGAACCTTTAATACTCGAACATCTGGTTTTATACAACGCACTATTATACAGGATGCAGTTATTCTTCTTTTACCAGCGAATTGATATTTACTGCTTATTAGCAGTCTTATTCCAAATTATTTCACTTTCCAAAGCTTTTTGGAAAACTGCGTGAGGTAAATAATAAACAAACTTTAAAGACGCATTTAAAAAAACAAATCTACATAAAATCATTCCTTAGTAAAAAATGACGTTTCATGTATTACACCTAAGCTCCATTAAAAAAAATATTTATTTTCTAAAGATAGTATGCTTGTGCCTATGCACAAACTGGTACAATGGTTGACTTAAGTCCCAAAAAATATTGTTTACTAGTCAACCAATGGTCGGTATAGATAAAATTTGGTAGGTGCATTAATATAAAGTAATAAAAAGGAGAAACTTGCCAGTATGAAAATATATATAAATATGAGTTTTATATCATAAATAATAATAATCCCTTACTTCGACGAAATTCTCACTTTGGAAGACTTCATTAAGTTTAAATTTATGACAAAAGCATATTATAAGTGGCAATTTTTATTTACTAATATACATTAAAAGCTATTTCCAAAACTTTTAGTACATTTGACAGTTACATATTACTTTATAAATTAATGTGTATTCTTGGCAAATAAATTATTATGAGGCTATGTGTTTGATCTAGAGTAACTATATTTTGTAACAAAATATGTTTTAGGCTGGTGCTATTAATCTACCGTACATTTTCTATGTTTTGGCAGAACATAAGAAATAAATATTAGTGGCGATAAATATAAAACTTTTCGGAGCTAGACTAAAACCAATATTAACAAGACACGGCTGAGTTAGTGGAAAAGCATTTGTCTGTAAATGGGAACAAAAACCTTTCTTACACTTTCTCTTCTTATTTTATTCACTTTCTTACATTTCATTCACTTTCTCTTCTTATTAAGAAAAAAGCACTTTAATGGATGATACATTGAAGTTTACGCGAATCCTAATGTTTTTAAAAATAACAATTTCATGTATACAAATAAATAAAATTTAAGTTTCAATTAGTAAAATTAAAATAGGAATTTTGAAAAGAGTACATTGTGATATATAACAAAACGATTGTTTTTAAGTTTTTGTTTATCTGTCTGCAATTTGTTGTCTGTCTGTTTGTTCTAGCTAGTCTTTTAAATGTCCTTTTTTAATGGGACTTCACCTCTGATGTAACTTGAATAACGTTTGCTACTTTAAAAAAAATAGTTTTTTTTCTAAATATAACGCAGACAAAGTCAGGGTATCGGCTAGATATACCATTTTTACTATTTATATAATTAGTTAAAATGGTATATTTAACATTAATTTGTTAAATGAATGTTTTTTTGAAATCTTTTCTCAAATTGCATATTTTACGATGACTTCCATAGGGATATAGTAGATTATTTTTAGTTTTAATATATATTTTTTTTAATTTTACAAATGAATTGTCTATTTGTTAAATTTTTCATTGATTTAAAACATTGTTAATATTTTTACGCAATACATCAATATTTAAATTTATATTTATGTAGCAGTATTATTGGTACTCCACTTACTCAGTACCTATTGTTCCGAGTATATGGCTCATAATAGGGTATTAAGTGAGATTTTCATACTTGTATTGATATGGCTAGGTTAAAGGTTTAGGAAGAAAGGCGGCCCTTTCTTCGTTATTGCTCGTTACTGCTAAAGGAGTCGTAGACTAACGTCTCGTTGAGATATATACGCCATGGTAGATCCATGGCATATATATCTCAACGAGACGTTTTTTGATTATAGGGGAATATGACCGTTATATAAAACTATAGTACTGGTCCACAAGTTTGCCGTTGCTCAACGCGCTATGGAACGCGCTGCGCTCGGAGTTTATTTCTCGGACAAAATTCGTAATGAATTAATCCGGAAAAGAACTAAAATCACCGACATAGAGCAAATGATTAGCTCGTTGAAGTGGCAGTGGGCTGGTCTCGTGGTCAGAAGAACCGATGGGCGATGAGCCAAAAAGGTTCTGGAGTGGAGGCCTCGTTTGGAAAGACGGAGCGTTGGTCGACCCCCGACCAGTTGGAAGCCGATCTCCGTGTAGTAGCCGGCTCAAGGTGGCAGCTAGTAGCTAGGGATCGGCCGTCTTGGCGTTCATTGAGAAAGGCCTATGTCCAGCAGTGAACGAATAGGGGCTGCTAACGATAATGATGATAATGATAAAAATTAATTTTTATCTATAGTACTACAATACAAATTACTTAATAAAAAACTTTACAGATACAACTCTTCGTCATCTATCCTCTTACAGATTTAGGAAATTTTTGCGATAAAATATTTTGTTACGCCTTCATGATTTAAAACGGTTCAGTTGAAATTTTTTTTAAGCAATTAACATTTTTATGTTCATAATTATAACAAGTTGTAAATCCATATTTGTTCAATTATTGGTGAAATTATTATCGCTGGAATATTTCCTAGATCATTGCTTGAGTATCTGTTAGCGTGCTAAAATACAAAAATATTGTATGTATTGTTTAATTGACATAGCACAATAAAGATAATCGTAACTAGTTAAAAAATAATTAAAGATACAATAATAAAGAAATAAGATAAGGAAACCTATTTGTTTGGGATACAGTACTATTTTGATAAAAAGAGCAAGGTGGCATTCCTAGAAAATTAAAACTTAAGTTATATGATATATCTAAAATGGAAACAAATGAGTTAATTTGAATTATTTACATTTACAATAATTAGCGAATAGTTTTAGGCGACCTCTATTTCCTATGATATCATTATTTAAAAACGGCTTTAACTTACAAACTTTGCAAATCTGAGGTCCAACTACGTAAATTATGGTTTAGTGACAAATAGTTATAAGGCATACAAAATAGTTGATAATTAATTTTATAGCGCTATTTAAAGCACGTATCATTAAGCAACAAGTGAAATTTTAACAAAAAAATATGAATTACTTCAAACAGTATACTACCATTTTGCGCAATATGAGCCAATGACATCGTGCCCTATGCAAGAAACTACTTCGCGATTTCTGGTGCCGCATTTTTAATCTCTAATATCTTTTAGGGAATTCATTTGATAAAATTGTTATGCAAAACAGATATATGCGCTTTGGACTTTATTGAAGACCATTTTAAGAAGTACAATTATGTTTACCATATGTTCAATCTATCTTTAACGGTAACGGCAGCGTTTGCAATTTAATCACACGAAATTTTTGAAGCCGCCATATTCTTAATTTCCTTAATATCTATTGCGACTATTATCTGCTAATTACAGAATTATTAAAAAAAAAGACAAAATGATAGCTAATACCCATCATTTAAAAAAAGAAAAAAATCGGACTACCAGAGGCGGAGCAACAAGGTGACATAAAAATAAAAAATATGTACCCTCCGAATTGAGTACCTGTTTCTATTTGGAAGTCGGTAAAAATAATGCATACTGTGATACTCAATTTATATTTTTTTTCGACCTGTAAAGTGAGAAAGTGTAGCACAATGGGTCCTGTACTTCGGTTCCTTTTTTAACGAAATATTAATAACTAAGATATAAAAAATTTAACGAAATCTGTGTGTTACACACGAGAGATTAAATTTAAAATACCACCTAAGATTGCTTATTAAATAATACTATGGTAATTGCACGATTGACACGAATTCGCAAAAAGATGAAAAAAATATTTGGTAAAAATAATTACGTAACTTTTATTGCTATCCGAGGTAAATTCTCTACCATAGTTCACGTACATGTGTTACGACAGATAACGCAAAAGTATAAGGAATACAATAAATTATATTATATAGGATTTGTTGACTACAATAAAGCCTTCGACTCCTTAGATCATAAATTCATCTGGGACGCGTTATATTCAAAGGGGGTTAATGAAAAATATATAAAAATACTTAAAAAACATCTATAGAAATAGCACCACACAAGTAAAACTGGAAACGGCAGAAGAGGATTTCTATTCAAAGGAGGTGTTCGACTAGGTGATTCTATTTCTCCAAAACTATTTTCAGCCGCTCTAGAATCAATATTCAGGAAACTAGACTGGGACAATAAGGGATTGAATATTAATAATACTAAGCCATTTGCGTTTTGCGGACGACTTAATATTATTTTCAGCGTGACAAAAAAATGGAGAAAATGCTTCAAAAACTATCAAACCAGAGCATCACAGTTGGACTGTCAATGAACACAACCAAGACAAAAATAATCACAAATGCTTTAGAAACGTATGTCGTCACAGTCAACGAGGAAAAAGTGAATTATGTAGATGAATATATATACTTAGGACAACTAATAACCGTAAAAAAAAACATGAACAAAGAAATCATCAGAAGATTAGCTAGCAGCTGGAAAAGATATTGGTCTCTTAGAAAAGTTATGAAGGACAAAGACATGCTGAATGAAAAGTTTATAATACGTGCATCTTGCCATGCCTGACTTATAGCTGTCAAACATGGGCATTGACGGAAAAATTGTATAATAAAATAACCGTTTGCCAAAATTCTATAGAAAGAAGCGTCCTATCAATAAAAATAAGAGACAGAATAACTTTAGTAAATATTAAAGGATTAACCAAAATTTAAAGATGCTGTGACGCTCTGCAAGAGATTGAAATAGCAATGGGCCGGACATATGCTTAGAGAAACGAATAATAAGTGGACTAAAGCAATTTCAGAGTGGTACCCGCGAGATGGAAAACGCAATAAAGGACGGCAAACAAAACGTTGGGAAGACGGCTTCAAACGAGTTGCTGGCCCTGAATGGATTAGAGTAGCAAAAGATAGAAAGAGAAATTTTTAGAGGAGGCCTTTGTCGAAAGCCAAGCTGTTGATTAAAATTACACATATAGTTATGATAAAATAGTTTTTGTTTATTTGCAAAATACTTTTTTTGTTTCAAATTATAAATATTACATTAAGTTTAACAGCAATAAAGGCTTATTTTATTTTATTTATTAATTACGTATCTAAACAGAAAAAGTAATAAATAGTGAACCATATTTTTTGTTTTATATTTGTTTACTAGTCACTTTAATTCTATTACAGAATAATGTGAATATGACATCTCATAATATTTATTAGGCATTTGGTACAACCGACAGTTCGAAAGTCAGTTATAAATGAAATCAAATTCATTCATTGTCCATAAAATGCGAAGTATAATAAGCAACAAATCTAGAGTTCCTCTCGTAAGAATTACGACCACATCATTTATAACCAAATTAAAGATGTAAGACGAGAGAAGTAATAAAATTGTCGGTATGAATGTGACGATTCGTCGCCTTCTTACTCCGTGTCTTACAAAAAAATCATTGCTTCATTTTTTTTAGTGTTTCTTTGTTTATAAATAAAATATTTATTATACCGGAAAGGAGTTCTTGTTTGAGTTTTTATGTAAGTTTACACTTTGTTTATTTGAATTTAAATACCTCACAATATGTTTTTTAATTATTAAATGTAAAATGTATATCTATTTTTTTTTTCTAATTTGATTGACATTGCTTTTCAGGTTTCTAATTTTTCAGCCTAGGAATGAAAATCAAGGCATAAAAGTTTTGAGGCTCACATATGTATGTAAAAGTCAACACGCTCTTCAATTTTCATAAGTGCACCGTAGCTTTGAGCAGGAAATTGACTAACGCTAGCACGCTCTAAATTACAATCGTTTACCTCTAAATAATTACATGTTCCTAGTTTTTCATAAGTTTCATTAAGATGTAAGAGTCCGTTTGTAAACTATCTATTTAAAGATTTTATGTTATTAAATCTTATATCCGTCTTATTTTTGTCTTTACTTTGGCTGCTTTTTTAATAGCTGGCTAAAACACATTAGTTTAGCAACCTTAGTTACCTATGTTGCTTATTATTTATTTAAGGCAGTAGTGCGCTAGCATTTTTTTTCAAGCCTAAAACTACTGTACCTTGTGTGAATGTTACCTAAACAAGATTTAAAATCTATTGTCTTAATTGGTTAATAATATTTTCAAACAACTTTCTTTTATGTAAAAGATGCTCAATTTGAAACGTATGTTTTATTTTTTAATTGTATCATATATTACATTATCTATAATTGTTGCTTGTTCAAAACATATAATTAGTCTATTCCAGTGAAGGAAGTGTGAATGCGCCTGATCTGAAGCAAATAAATAACTGAGGACATAGTTAAACGAGGGCTTAAATGTTCTATGTACAATTACAATAGGAAATAAATGGCGGCATTTTTGTTAATTTACTGCTTTTTTAATATTCATGCTAGTATCATAAATAACCTTACGATTCTTGTATAATAAATAATGAAATTATAAGTCTTAATATTCAGTTGGAAATTTAATATTATTTTACATATATATTCTTCTGAAGGCGGGTTATTATTCAAGTTCTTCTCTTAATACACTACCACGCTCTGTAATTTATTGTCGGTTTTAGCAAATCTTATTTATTTAAGTATCAAGTATTTTCAAATGTACACTGCACTCTAGCGGGGCTTTGGGTGCTCCAACATAAGGTCCGTAAAAAAAGTATTATAAATGGACTAATGTATGTTTGAAATTATTTTGGTATTTAATTATAATATATATATATACTTATGTATCATAAGTGCTACATACGACATTTTGACAATTTAAGGTAAATATATGTATATATATATATATATATATTCCTTAAATTTATTTTATAATATAAATATAAATACATCTATCATAAAAAAAGGCGTTAAATTAATAAAAACGTCGCTAAAAAAAACAAGAAATAAAAAGGCTCCATGTAATGTAAAGTAGCTAAGTATGTTAATGTTTACCTTTTGATTAGTGCACGTTTAAATGTTTTAACAGTATAAAATAATACTAATATAATCCAGGTTTTATACAGGATACGTATGTAAAATAGAGCAAGTTTACTTTCTTTATGAGTAATGTCTATATTGAAAATAAACGCCAAGTTCACTGCATAATAACGTTTAAACAATAATATTCAGTTGGAACTTATTTTTTTAATTTTAAACACATTATTTATAAAGCCGAAAAATAGTAACAGAAATTACAAACATAAAGAGCAAATGCGCGCAAGATGAAGAACAAATTTGCATTTTAACTAACTCTCGCCGGCGGCAGTTTCGGACAACGTAAATAATGAAGGAGATAAAGGACTGAATCCAGATATGACGGTGAAATATAACTTACAAATTAGTCTGAAACGTTTACTACGTACTTAAATTTCAGCAATAAGTTTGTTTATAAAGCAATCTAGGAAGTTTCAAAAATATAGAGTAGATAAATTCTTACATTGCTGAATAATGTTTTACTAAAAACTTAATTTAAGTATTGTGTACAAATTGAAAAATGTTTGTACTTAGCCTAAAATGTTTGTTCTTTTTTAAAAAATAGTACCTCATTGCTCCTCTCCTACTGCTCCGATTTTGATAATTCTATTTTCAAATGGTAGCCGTAGCTGTCATGTGCTAAATAATTTTTTGATAAGTAGTTATATAGATTAACAAATAAAATGATTTTTTACGGTTTCTATCGCGTTTATTTTACATATTTTAATGCCCGACGTTTCGAAAACTTTTCAGCGGCCGTGGTCACGGGGTAGACTGAGATGTCTGGCGTCTTGTTGCCAGTGCTGAAGGGTTTCAGATCAAATTCAAATTCAAATTCAAAATTCAAATTCAAATATCTTTATTCAATATAGAAGTTTACACTGCTTATTGATTGTCAAACACACTACCACCGGTTCGGAAAAGGACGCCACAGACCTGAGAAGAACCAAGGAAAGAAACTCAGCGGGCTATTTTTTTGTCATCTTTAAAATAACAAACATTTTGATAATTGGACATTACATATTATGCAATTTTGAAACAGGACCTGAGCGAGCATTCCATTACCAGGCTGTGTTATCATTTAAAATTCATTAATATCGTAATAACCTTTAACACATAAACGTTCCTTGACTACCTTTTTAAATTTATTAATAGTTAAATTCTGAACGTTTACTGGGATTTTGTTGTAAAAACGTATACATTGTCCCATAAAAGACTTACTTATTCTTCGCAGTCTAGTTGCTGGAAGAATTAGATTATGTTTGTTCCTTGTATCTATGTTATGTGCATCACAATGTCTTAGGAAATCATTTCTATTTTTTTGCACATACATTAAATTTTCAAATATGTATTGAGAACTAACGGTCATTATTATGATCTTAATTGTAATTAATTATTTTTAGTCTGTACTCCGACCTATGCAAAATGAACTGATTTTAATATTACAGCAGGCAGTGGTGTTATGCTTGGGTTTAAATTTTAATTTATTAATTATGGGGTCCCAAGCAGGTGGTAGAACCACCTAATCTTAATAGCCTTACGGATCATCCTTGGTAGGAATCGATGCTCTTTAGCGAGGATTTGTGGTCGATCAAGTCTGATGTAGTGGTTTGGGTCATTTAAAGTATGGTCACACACTTCCGACTTGTTGGGTCTTTTATGTTTGATGTCAGCTATATGTTCTTTTTTTTATAGCATACGCAGGCAGACGAGCATTCGGGCCACCTGATGGGAAGTGGTCACCGACGCCCATAGACATTAGCAATACCAGTGGTACCGCCAACGCGCTGCCTACCGTGAGACATAGGATGTTAAGTCTCGTTTACCCAGTAACATCGCTGGCTCGGTGCCTTCAAACCGAAACACAGCAGTGTTTTCACACTACTGCTTCGCGGCAGAAATAGGCACCGCGGTGGTACCCACCCAGTCGGTCTCCTGTAAACAGGGGACCTACCACCGGTATCTGGTCCTGACCCGGGTTCCAAAAAGTCATTTTATTTAATAATGTATATCGTTCGCAAACAAAAAGAAATAATTATATTCAATAAATTAAAAGAATAACGGCGTCAAAATTCACAACCTTTGAGCGGTTTAATTGCAAAAACTGGTCCAACGTACGGTAATTGTACTTCTTGAAGTGTCTACTATAAAATTTAAAGCAGTTATCTATGTTTTAAGGACAACCGACCATAACTATTTTAATGTACACATTTTTTATTAAAAAAATGCAAAGAGGCACGTTGAAAGCGTTTTTAAGATAATGCGGTGTAAGTTCACAAAAAGGTTATTAAAAAATCATTCTATATGCATAAAACGTAAAACTTTTACTTGTAAATGTTTTGACACAATTTAACAACAAATGACATCTGAACTTTGTATAACATATGTATTAAATAACACAAAAACGGACATAAACCTGTATCTAGCAAAATTAAAAACTTATTGATATAAAATACACAAAAAACGCTTTTGCAATCTTACCGTTATGTTACGAGTAATAATAATAAAAACACATCTCAAGAGTTTCACCAATTGTTTTACGAACATGTTCTCAGGCTCAATCAGATTTAATATTATCATGATTGGAACAGCGCTAGGACAATCAACCTTTGTGGGACAATACAAGAGATCGATAGTTTGAATCTGCGAATAATACGCCAATTCACGTCGACATCCAAACATTAGCGTAGCTAATGCTGATTGCTCACTTCTACGGTTTCAATTATATCTCGCTTAGTCGTAATTAAAATACATTCACTTAGAAGTATGAAATACAGTAAATGATAATAAATTTTCACAACTGTACATTTTTGTAATCTATTCGTAAACGCGTTGAAGTAATACATCCATTTTGACTTATATGTATTAACATTTATACGTTTATTTTTTAAAATTATCTTTACAACTTAAATTTAATAATTTTGTGCATAAAGAAAATTACAAAAATATTCGATGTGTTGAAGTACTATTATCTAACATTATTTTTACTATCTTTACAAAAAAAGAAGTAGTTGGTTGTCGACTACGTTTTTTTTCGAATACATGTTACCTTTTATTTCATCATCATCATTAGCCTGTGATAGTCCACTGCTCGACATAGGCCGCCCCTAATACACCCTATCCTTTATGGGGTTTATGGACCGTATCCCACCAGGCGATTGCAATGCGGGTTGGTGGGTGGACCGACTTTTTACATGCAGTTCGACGCATGGATCATCTTACTTTTCAAGCAATTGTGTGATCGGATTGATGTGAATTGTGTAATAAAACCATTCAATGGTGTTTATATGAAAACTGCGTTTAGATGCCCAATACATACCCATTCAACGCATGGATCATCTTATTATTTAGACAATTGAGTGATCAGGCCAAATTTCCCTAACCAATATGGAAAAAAACAATGAAAATTTGTTGATTCCCCGCAGGATTCGAACCCACGACCTCCGGTTTCTAAAGCACACGCCCTTACCACTAGGCTACGTAGTTTAATATATACTGTTTAAAGATGGTAATATTTCTTTGTTAAAATTTTCCTTTTTTCGTTATGATGAACATAGTGTAATTAAAATGTTTGTTTATTTTGTTTTAAGGACGACTGAAAAATAGTCCCGCCAAGCCTCTTTCACGTGTCCTCAAGTCAGATTTATAATTGGTAGTAGCATTGTCGACAATCAAAAAGTAAACGTTACCTCTCTATTGAATAAATACATTTAAATTTTTACATAAAAATCATCGGATGAGACTTATCAATTTTTTGTTGGAAACACATTTTATAACAATCCATCTGTTTTAATTAAAAGAACAATTATGAGCAAGGGTCAGTGGAATACACCATATTTATATTTAGGATAAAGCACGTAACGTTGGGGATTATAAGGGTTATTATGTTGAAATATTTATATTGCGCATCTGTTTAAAGAGATGTTACATCGTATTTATACAGAGTATGTTTTTGTTTTCCGCGTGGTAATGAACGTGACAAAAGATTCTGAACTTAGTTTTTATTTTACAAATCAATACGCAATCAAATGCTTCAATGAGATGTTCAGCTATGTATTTGATTGTTAACTTATAAAATTATATTTTTGTACTGTAACGTATAGCAGTAATTGCTATTAACTAATTTACATTATTACAATCTGTCTGTTCTGACTCTTTCACATGCAGTAGTAGTTGTACAAAATATCTTGTAGGACTTCAGCAGATTGATACGGAAGGAATATTTTCTTTGTGTATAAATGGACGGTAGTATAACGTGAGTGCATTCAGATGATGCCAAGGAGAATTGAGAATTCCGTTGGTTGGTTTTTGTCTTTGCTAATAGATAAAAAAATGTAAAGAAAAAACATTTTTAAGGTTACGGGTATTTTTTTGAACCTTATTGCGAAATGGCAATTTAAATTCGAATAAATGTATGCCGGCGCAATGCCAGAATTCAAATTTGAGTGGTCAGAAAAACCTAATTAATACTGCAAACTTTACGGTTAAAATCTACCAACGGTCCGTTGCGTCTTTGAATGAACGATATTTATCTCTTTCCTGTTTCATCGCATTCAATGTTGCCGAAAACTCCGATCCTTCGAGTCTGAGAAAATTAAATTTAGCCTTATGTAGAGTGACTGATTTTAGTTCGAGTTAATATAAAGATAATATAAAGATCTCTTAGTAGCAAATCAAATCTTATAGTATCGTCCTCTTTTTTAAGTACTCGATGGTTGTTTGAAAACTTTTAAAATGTTAAAAAAATGTATAAAACCATTTACATTAATTTTTCACAACTACACTTTTTCGGGCCAAACACTCATTTCAACGTATCGCTCCAGGTTTTTTCAATAAGACGACAATTTTATTCCTATACCTGTTTGTTTATTAATTTAATTTTATTGCAAAAGGTAGCAAAAACCGTGATTTTCATCCTTTTAAATGTTAATGTAAAAACAGTATTTATCGTATGTATACTTAATAAAACATTGTTACATTGTTTTTAAAGACAGTTAGTTAAAGTTAATAAGTCTTTAATCACCATCCTTTGTCATATTTCGGTTAATAGGCTTAAGAGCGTTTAAAACAAAATATAAAAAAGTAAACTTTCTTTTAAGCTTATATAACCATTTTAAAATGAGCGTGGCATCGCTACCAAAAGTTTTAATAAAAGTCTTGCATATTTAGCTTTGTTCGGCGCTATTTAAGTAATTTATTTGTAAAAATAGACACCTGAAGGTTCAAGTTGCTGTTGTTTTCAGACGCTGAATATATGAATTTGAATTTGTTACGTTAAGGTACGAAATAAGATTTTTTCACAACGATTTTAGGTTTAATCGATAACATACGACACAGCATATTTGTCGCATCGTATAATTTTGCTTGTAGAGTACGTATTTTGAGTTAGTATTTAATAGAAAAGAAATTGTATTAGAAATTATTTTAACTACTTACAGTTTTAGATTTTTTTATCACTATTAATCTTTTTAATTTTATTAACAGAAATTATAATTATTGGTTGAAAAGCTTTATTTTTGTCGTTTAATAAGGAATACCACATTATTATTATTCTTTATTTTATTTAAGCTACAAAAATATTTTAAAATACGCATTTTTTTTATTTACTCATTATTTGTTTAAACGCTGAAGAAATGACTTGTACAATCAATGATGTATCATATCTGACGAACGAACTGTGCGTTTTTGTTCAATGTTTTCATTGACGAAATTTACGCCATCAATCAGTGGTTAGTAAAGCGAATAACAAATGATTAAAAGTGATAATGTAAGTGGGTTCCTCTCTGTCAGTTTTGAGATTTAGAGGCAGCCTTCTGCTTAAATGATAAGAAACATAAAGAATTATTTACTTGTACACAGATAAGGAAAGTTATACATTCCTTGTATAACTTAAGTGAAGTATACAAAAACAAAGTGTTTAAATGTTGAACCAAATTGGTGTCCACTTAGCGTACAGTCACAAAGTTAACTAGAACTTCGTGGGTGCTAATTTTCAGAAGCCAAGCTTTGAATATGCCTGATTTGAATGTGGATTATTAAAGATTAGTTTAATTAAAGAAAGTGTACTCATCTTAGTCTGCTTGTAAACATGGATGCAGAAAAGAGTCCGAAACGACAGAAATTAATATAAATAATTAATTAGTAATCCATAAAAAGTGGATTTAAAATGTAAACAATGTATTTAACTTTTTTCACACTGGACGCAAATTTTAAATTTTACAACCTAATAATTTAAAATTAAAATGTTATCAGAAAATTTGTTTATTAAATTTCTTTTGACGTTTAAATAAGACGCGGAGAAATTGGTGAATACAAAAGAACGATATTATTTTTAAAGCATCGAAAGTTTTTTTACTTCATTAATAAGCAGCACTGATACAGCGATATTTTCTAATATGGTATGTATTTTTAATTATTATTTTTTTTATTTTTAATTCTTATTATGATATCTCCATTTTAAAACGCGGTTTTTAAACGCTCGAATTGCAATCACACGGTTTAATAAATTGACTGTTTCTTTCTTAACGAATTTTTTTCTCACGTTTCAAGTAAATAGATGTTATGCTTTTAAAATAAAATTTGTAAAAAAAGATCACTTCCTTGAGTTAATTGTATTAAATTTTGCGTTATGAACTGTCACATAGAATTTGGGCACCATTAGCTTGCAGCTAGGCCGATACGTCAACTAGGCATGCAAATTGTCAAGCTGGTATGCTATTTTAGTTTTACCAAAAATAATATGATTATGATAGTAATGAACTCAGATAAATCTTTCAAATATTATAAAAACTGTAAATCATATGCATTACTAAACCTAGATGACCTCTTTGGCTGGAGTGATGAAAATATGTTATTATGGCTCATATTAATATTAATCATCTGTTATCACCACCGTAGCTCGTGCAAATGCTAAAACAAGACGTAACCCTCCAAGATTCAGGATGGTAAATGGTTTTATAGTGTTTTACGTTGCATTCCTCAAAGGCAAAATGCTAATTATTATATCTTTATGTCACTAATGTCATTACCGTCAAAGAAAAAAAAAATTCTACTACGTGCTTAAAAGTTGGACAAATTACGACTGGATTTGTCAAAACTGGTTCTTTATTCTATGAAAAATGACATTCTTATTTCAAAAACCCCTATGCTCGTTACTGTAACATTTAATTTCATTACAATCAAACTGGAACTATCTTATTTAATGTTAGGCAAAAGTTTTATTTTAAATTATAGGAACGAAAACAATTTTTGAAACAGATTAGAGTTCAAATGATAAAATAAGAGCTACAAAAAATAACTGCATTTGACTGTTTCATTGCAGAACTGCAATGCACTTCCAAGTTATTTACAGATGATGTACCAATATAACTTTAGATTTGGAAACGCAACCATAGTTTTTATGTGCAATCAAATAACCAAGAAAATTTATCGAGTATATCAAGAAACAAACAATGCTTATTTTTTTAAGGTCATCAATTATATCAGTTATCGTAATCAATTATTTAGATATTAGTTGTAATTGTCATGTGCGTAAGCTAATTTAATAAGGCAAACGGCTTAGTATTGGTAGGTATATCCGTCCTGGTTTCTTGTTTTCTCAGCTTCGCTAAGATTAGACCTGGCTGTGTGTTTCATAATTTTCAAAACTTCCACGAGACAAACATTATTATTGCAATGAAAATTTTGAAAATCTCAGGCTCAACTAATATATAAAATGTGTGTGTAGTAGTCATCAATGTCGTTAATATATCTTAATGTTTTCTGTTGTTTTTTTTTTAGTTTTATATCAATTTATCTATTTATTCGTTATTGCAAAAGCTGTAATAATTATATTGTTGATATATGGTAATTATTATTCTTTATGATATCTTGTACCATAAAAATTTTTTGAAGCTAATAAAATACCCGATCTATTTTATGTTATGATTCAAGTGCAAGTAAATGTATTTAAAATGCAAATCTTATATTAGTTATGTTTCCCCTCAAAATTTATTTTACAAAATAATATCTAACACTAAATACCTCATATATTATATCAGGCATTTAGTAAATGCTCATGGAGGAGCGATGTAATAGAAAAAGCATGTCGTTATCTGTCTATATTGCGAGTGGTAGGTTAACCTTACAAGACTATTTTGTTATAAATTACGAAATAAAATAATGTATTTCAGAATAACACATCTCAACTAATTTACTTTAAGGGAATAAGAAGCAATAGTAAATGTCTATGTAATAAGAACAATTTAAAGTAACAATTCTCATAAAGAAATGTATAGCTAAGGAATGGAATGTATCGCTTGCGAGGGTTCTTAATACATTATATATCTCTATAACATGTTTAACGTTCAAGATATTGTTAATTAAAGCACATAAAATACATGACTTAAATTAGTATCTAAGTACCTATATCTGTAATATAGATCTTTAATTATAAATAAATATTTAAACAAAGAAAGAAATTTTGCTTTGTACTTAACCTTAACTTTACGGCCGTACGTAAAATATGGATTTGTGATAAGCTACAGAATTTTCGCACATCCCCTCGTAAGAATTACGATTGCACATAATTTATAACCAAATTAAAGATGTAAGACGAGAGAAGTAATATAACTCATGTCGGTGAGAATATAATGCTTTATTTCTCCGCTCCTTTATTCCGTTTATTATAGAAATGTACTGCCTTCAAAAATATATAAAAAATTTAGAAAATTCCTTCTAAAAAGGACGGGTCTTTACCATGTTATAACAAAGTTTACTACATGAGTACTACAGAAACCTATGTAAGCACTTGAAACAAGAAAAACTTTTGTAGTAAAAAGAAAAGATTTTTTTCATTGATTTGGAAATTTGACATAAGTTAATAATTTCTCTATTTAAAGACTGCATTACGCTCTGGTTCTTCTAGTTTAAATGAATACAGTGTTGAGTTTATTCCGTACTTAAATGTGAACTTTGCACTTCGAACAATGCATATCTGAAAGAGAAACAAGAATTGTGCATAAATCATATAATTTGTTCTTTAAACAAAAAAGTGCTGTTACTCCGAGTTTAGGTTTGGATATTGGTAATAAATTAACTGGTAAATTCTAGTTTGATTTTTAAAAGTACATGAGTTCACATTGTATTCTTTGAAAGCTAATTTTGGAATTTATTATTAGTTCACATATTTTTTTATTGTTTACTTAGGCAGACGAGCAGTCTGGCCAACTGATGGGAAGTGGTCGCTGACGCCCATAGATATCGGTAACATTAGTGGCATCACCAACGCGCTGCCTACCAAGAGATATAGGGTGTTGAGCCTTATTAACACAATAAATACGCTAGCTACGGTACCCTTCAGATAGTGCTATACGGTACTTTGCGGCAGAAATAGGCACCGCGGTGGTACCAAGCCAGACGGTCCCCTGTATAAAGGGGTCCTGCTACCAGTATTACGGGACATATTATTGAACAATGTCTTAACCTATTAGGAAATAACAAGCACTTATTAACATCAAGGTAATCATTTTGTTGAAAAATGGCCGTAGGATTTCTACTAAAAGGTCGTCGACCATCTTACCTACTAATATAGGTAACGTCCGTAGTATAAGATGCAGTACCTCTAGTTTATCATGAGGTGCACGCGTCCTGTCCTAAAAGTTAATAAAAAATGCGCTTAGGTGGGAGAGCCGTGAGAGTCATAAGGTTTTGCTCATGGACTCAGCGAAGTTGCAACGTAGATGTAGGGATGTAGGGACTCGATATGGTGTCATCAATCTCCATTTCCTCTGCAGACTAAACGAGGATAGCGGTGGAGCTAAACATCAAGGCCACTGCTGGATGCTAGTCTTGTTCTTTTAAAGGCTTCATGGCTCTTAAATTCGCTCTGAAGGAGTCTGCCAGAAATAGTAGCTTAGACGAAAAGCAAGCTAGTTCTAACATAACCTGTCAAGGGTTTGCGTACCATTACCGCATTTCCTCGTAAATAAATGTTTTCATTATGTTCGCGATTCGAGGCTAATCTTCTTTTATACATGTAAACCAGTACACTTAAAATATTTTTAATATTGTATAAGTATTGATGTTTTCCTTTAATTTAAAAAAGCATATGTAGCCATTACAATATCCGATTTTCTCTCTATAAAATGCAATTAGAAAAGAAAATCTTTTGCAAGCCAGTAATTTATTTAGGACACCAGCAGAAATTAACAGGGAAGCAATTTGTATTGGAAATGTTTTGAGCAATTAACAACTTGCAATTTCTCCTGCAATCAAATAAGAATTATAATTGTTTTTTGCAACAGTTATATTCTTAAAGTAATTGACAAGTAAGTAAACATTAAAAGAAAAACAGGATGTCAAAAATCATGGGTATTTTTCGAATCAGGATTAAATTTAAGAAAAATAAAATATTCTTTCAAATCAATAAAGAAAAATTTTAGTATCAGATAAAGTGTTTTATTGTATAAAAGTACATTTTACGGATTTTATCGCGTTTATTTTACATATTTAAATTTCCGACGTTTCGAACACTTTCCAGCAGCCGTGGTCACGGGGTAGACTGAGATGTCATGCGTCTTGTCGCTAGATTCCAGATCTTAATTTTAATTAATTATTTTTAGAAACGTCGGGAATTTAAATATGTAAAATAAACGCGATGAAATTCGTAAAAAGTTATATTATTCAATAATGTGTAGTATTTGCGTGAACAAAAGAAATAATTCTAAAGTATTTTGACATGAAATCGGTAGTCGGCAAGACAAAATTAATTTATCGTAACTACAGACTACATATAGCAACTGTTTACTAATAAAAACATGTTATCAATTAATGACCCTATAAATTATAGAGTTGAGCGTCTCCGTTAAGTACAAGGCAGGAATAATTTAGAACCAAAATATCAGAAAAATATTGTATTTTAAATTAGTTTGATTGTGCACATATTATACACATAATTCAATTTGACATAACATACATTACATACATTTACAGTCTCTGTCTAAAAACTGAGGCTATGTCAGGTCAAATTGATACGAAAGTGTTTAGTGTCACTTGTAAACTCGTGAGAAGAATATGCACATTTAGATACTTCATTTGTTGACATTTTCACGGTGACAGACAAGGGAAAACCTCGGCTGTTACGACGTCAGAATTTTATTTTTACAAGAGACAATGATAAAAGCTTATGCATAAGGAATGCGTACTTTATACATTACGGGCAATAAACTGATTTATTATTATTGAAACATAACAGGTTAAAAACGTTATTTGATATTTAAGTATTCATAACTGTAGAAAATTTAATTTAATTTTAAACCACCTTAAGTGTGTGTAAAAACCTGAACTGCTAGCAAGCACAAAAGAATTTTTTCTCAAAATAATAACATATATTTTAAATACTTTTTGATATTGCCCTCATTAAAATAACTTTTTCACTTATTTCCGATTTCAAGACAAAATATTTCTTTATAGAATAAATACGTTTTATAACACAACTGTACATATTCCATAACGAATCTTGCCAATTAGATATCAGCAATTACTTCCTTTTATAATGGTATAGTGTTTTCAACTGCTTTGAACAGCTTACGTAAATTTCCATTAAATTCAGTATTATTATTTTGGTGATCAGTACAATGATAGGTTCACAAGTAACTGTTACTTTAATAATATATAAAAAATTCACGAATCATAATAAGATAACTAAAGTTCCTGAAATATTATTATAAAAGACAGAGTGTAATGGAAAATACTATAATGTGTCATTTATTATTCCTCTTACGTACTAGGAAGAAATTTCTCTAGCCAGAAATACAACAGCACACGAAATTGTGATGAAATATGCGTTAGGGTGGTTGCACACTTGTAGCATCGCTACAATAGCTTTATATCACAGCAAATGATGTTTTACCTGTACATAGGTATGACATTGTGATCCCTCTTGCGACGCTTTACTAACGAGTTGCATGGACAATCGACATCCTCAGTTCCAAAAAAAACGAAATGAGTTAAAAGTAAACTGACAATAAAACAATGCATGCTACGAGATACAGTTGAAAGAAATGCTCCTGCTAGGTCGGGGAATCATGTAATGGTAGATATTCAATGGATAGCGAAAGAATAATGTTTATTATTCTTAAAAACTGTCGAAATCATTTTGTACCTTTTGTTGAAACCATTTTTGAAAAAGCGTTGGTAATTTTAAAGAGAAACAATACCATTTTATGGTTTTTGTTTTACCCATGAGAGGGAGTGACAACCTGTGCAAATGTACAGGAGGTTGGTGGATGCTGGTAACACAAGATCGTATCTCTTGGCGACTTATGGGGGAGGTCTATGCTCAGCAGCGGGCTCTGACAAGTTAAATCGATGACGACGACGACTATACTATATTATTTTTTAAATTGTAACCCACGTTTTAAACCTTTCCCAGGGTACTAATGCTTAAAGATTACTTTTTATCGTTTACAGCACAGGTTGGCAACACTATGTTTGATTAGTACCCGCAACTGCTCCGCAAACAATGTGATAAAAAATAAATAACTTGTTTTGGCAACAAAATTGTTCAATTTCAGTCAATAATATTTTAACACTTACCCATATCTTTGCACTTACCTACAGAACGGTACTTTAGATAGATTTATATAATCCACATAAAATAAATAACAAAAAAAGCTCGAAAGAAAACTTTAAGGTCAAAGTGAAGTCTTAACCACCACCTAATTTATAAACTAATTTTCGTATATATTCAATAATAAATACAATATAATAGACATAGCTAATAAAATATACATAGATAATAGATATAGATAATAAAATAAACAGAAAGACAAAAGAGATGATAAAGTTTGAACTTTTATAAACAACTGCTTTTATGCTTAAATTAAGTAAAGAAAATCAACTGCGTTCGTTTAAATATTAACACGAGACATTGACAATCAATGTTAAGTGCTAAAATGGAAACGCAGTTAATAAAAACATCTTCTCGTTAAAGGTAAATTACCTTCAATTGACAAACATTAACCGGTTCTCAACGCGATATCCTCAAGATTCTATGTACGACAGAACTGTTTTTTTAACTCATGACTACAAATTTATTAACATATACGTGTATGTAACTTTGTATATACATAATACATTCAGTTATGGAATTATAAAATATGTTATAAATAAATTAAAACTTTACGAATGTATTACTCATAATGTAGAAACATAAATAAAAAATATAATAAACTGCACTGAGTAATAATATTCGTTGTCTTCTTGACTCCTGAAATAACATTGAATTCACTCTATTTCTGGAATTAAGGCCATTAATAATTTATTTCTAAATCAAAGGCGAGAGATGGAAAATGTAATAAAATCGTCGGCGTGACTGTAATAATTTACTTTTTGTCACTCCGATTGCGGACCGTCTTGAAATTAAATATTTCTACGAATTAAACTGTTTTTCATTGTTATTAATAAGAATATTCATTTAGATATAATATTTAGTTAGTTATAATTGAATCTGTTAAAACTTGTACATTAACACTAAAATGACTACACTACAAACTTATATTAGTTCTTAAATGTATGTCATACGATTGAGGAATTAAAATACCTTTATCGTATAAATACTACGCTTTTTTTAGAATTTATTCTACATTATTTTAAACGTCTGTAAAAATTAATAACATTATATTAGTCACTATTTAAAATAAGTGTAAGATCTTGCCATGGTACATGTTTTATAATAAACTAGCGACACGCCGAGTTTACTTCTGGTCCAATCTGATTTTTTAATTGTATATTAATATATATAAAATTATAAAGAATATCTTGATGTATTACATTTACAGCTTTTGTCTTTAAGCATTTATATTACACTAAACAATCATATTTTTATTAGAGGTCGTTCTTGATAAAGCGTCATATAATTCTTTTTAAAATTGCATGTCGCTCAAATGGAAGCACTTGTTTTATACCATGTAGTGATTTAATAATATAATCTTATTTGCAGTTCCAGAAGGCTATTGTGTTAGAATAACTTCGAATTTACAAACTATCTGCGAATTTGCGTTTTTAAATGTTACCTTTGTGTAATTGAACAAAAACCATAGAATCCAAAAACTTTAAAGTTTTATGGAAGGCAAGGATTAAGGATATTACCGTACAGAAAACGTGATGGGATGGCATTTCTAGTGTCAAAATTCGCTGTTAACACCGCGTATATACTCCAATGTCAATCACATTAGAGTACATACGCGTTGCTTTTTTTTTTGGCCACCTGATGGAAAGTGGTCACCGACACCCATAGACATTGGCAATACCAGTGGTATCGCCAACGCGCTGCCTACCGTGAGACATAGGGTGTTAAGTCTCGTTTACCCAGTAAATGCGCTGGCTACAGTGCCCTTCAAACCCGAACACAGCAGTGTTTTCACACTACTGTTTCGCGGCAGAAATAGGCACCGTGGTGGTACCCACCCAGACGGTCTCCTGTAAACAGGGGACCTACCACCGGTTTCCATAACTTGTTTAATAACCTTAAGAACGAAGAGTTTCTGTAACAATGTAACGAGCGATCTTTTGTCACGTTGTGTAATTAAAATATAAAAGATTTTTTATCTGAACACGTGCGTTCTACTTATGTATTAAATCTTAAATATGAGAACAAATAACTTTTTATTCATTCTACTTACTGTTACCATATTTTTTTATAAATTGAATTTAAAAGGAATATTTGAACACGTAAAATGTACTGATATCGCTATTGTGATATCAAAATAACGCTAGGCAAGGATAACTTTACGCATTATAAAAATTATGTCTAGTTGAGTATTTTAACAGTAAAATACAATAGATTTTAGCATTTCTTAAAGTGAATAAAACACACTATTTGTCCATGATATTTGTGGTCGAACATTTATAGAAAAGAAATCACTGCAATTTTTTTTTGTTTAGGGTTAACAATAACATACCACGCAAGTTCACATATGTAAGTCAAGTTTAATGTAAATAACCTTATCAATATATATTTACTTCACACGATTTGCACGAATTGTGTTTTTTGTCAATATTTATTAAGAACATGCAAAATAGCACACTCAAGTATTAAAATTTATCGGTATCAAAAGCAACAACACCGTGTCAATATTGGAAACGGTTCTCAAACCTAAAGAAATTATCAACTTTGACTTACTGAAAGAACGTTTAACTTAATGGAAACTCAAACAAAATTTAAAAAGTTTTAAACAATGTGTTATTGCTAGGTTTGATCCATAATATCTACTGTTGAAGTTTATCAAAATCTGTTTCTTAAGTTACATAAAACATTTGTATCTTTTTAAAATTAAGATTGAGTAAATTACTCAGAATATTGTAATATAACAAATTAAACGTGTAATTTACGTCACTGTGTATATTTTTTAATTTTTACCGCACTTGTGGTGAAATAAATAACCTCAAAATTGTTTTTCTACAGAATAAATTACCTAACGAGTTCTTCATCAAACGTAAAATATCGCAATAAAAATTATTTTTATGAAAAAAAAAAAATTATGTTGATAAATAACGTACGTGAAATACACTCGTAATTAATATAAATATCATAAACCCCACGAAGGTTTATCTTCTTGAAATATTTATAACTCTCATGCGGCGCACAAAAGGAAAGGATCGTATTAAATTCGGCATTTGAGAAATGTTATTAACTTCGTATTAACGTATATACAGACTACAAAAGATAGTGAACATAATCTGTAAAGACAGATTATTAACAGGACGTATTTAAATTTAACCAGCATTACTATCCAAATAAGATCTATTTCGTTTTTTTAAATTTCGGTTTATTATTATAGTTTTTGTTCTCGTTCATGTATTTTTTGTAAATTGTATACATTTTGACAATCTTCTTCGTAGGCTATCGATGACAAGGTATTGCTCTTCTCATCGTGGTGAAATGCGTGTAAGCGTCGGGACTCGCTGACTGTTGCCCAGGGTACGCTGGACGTATCTGGTCTTTTGAATAATGTTTTCAGACAGCCTTTGTCTAATCGTTATGTAAGGTACAATAAGTTATATTTGTGCAAAAAAGCAGAGTCTGAAAGTATTTTTGATGACTGAAAACAAAATTCACGCGTGAAGGAAAAATCCAGTTAGATTGCTTAAAAATAACATATTTCGTGATATATTTATGGATAATCAATATCAATATATATATACGATTTCATTAAGATATAATCGCTGCAGCATAATATTTGAGAATGTAATAATAATAAACAATGAGCGCATAGAAATAGAAGATATATAGAATTTCATTTAAAAGAGTTTAGACAGCTCCTTTATTCAGCTAACGTGCATAAAAGTCAGGCCATCCTGCCAGTGACATGGATCACGAATTGTTTAAACCTAACCACAATTATTATATGGCTTATATTTTAGTAAACAAACTATACTGCCAAGGTTTACCAATAAATTAATACGAACTAAATCCTAATACCAAAGACCAAAGTAAAGCAGAAACCTATTTAGTAATTGTCGTAATAAAGAAATTAATCTTATGCATACTAATTTTAAAATATTTTAAGTTAACAATTTCGGTCATACATATTTGGTGTTTTTAGGTACACTATCCTTGGTACACCGCTTCCGTGGCTTAACGGTATGGGTATGGGTAAGGGAATTCAAAAAGTCATTTCACCCACCAACCCGCATTGGACCAGCGTGGTGGGATACAGGTCCTAAGGCTCTAATTAGGGAGGCGTGCATTAAGGGAAGCTATGTCCAGCATTACACAAAGATAGTTAAAATTTTCACTCTAAAATTCAAATTAAGGTAACGCGAAACGTGATGTAGCATCAAGCTAACAATATTAAAGGCATCAGCTGCCATTTTCTTTTCACTGACATGCATAAAAATAATTTATTGCCAACACTCCAGGATATACTCATAGAGCTGTTTTCGTTTTATGCATGGACATGTATATTTCTACGACAAATATTTACGTAGAGATTATTATTGAATCCATAATTAACAATTGTTATTTATGTAAAGCATTGACAACATTCTTCTACCAAGAACGACGACGTCTTTTAAATTATATATTGTTAAAATTAATTACGCGTCGATATAGGATTTAGCTACTGCATTAATATGAACGAATATAAGAAAAACTAAAACATTTTTCTTGGGGAAACTATGACGGTTACTCGACGTAATAAATATTATTGTACAAATGCGTTTGTATTTCGATGTAATTAGTTGAATATTCAAACAGTATAATGTTTTATTTCATTAAAACTTGAAATTCATTTGATGATTTGAATTGAGGTTGTTAAAATGTTTTCAGAGATAACAAGCGTTTCTTCAGACGGGACTAAAATCTTCAACCAAAAAGAAAAGGATGAAGAAAGATTTTTCCTTGTAGCTAAGATTTTCAATGAAACGATATCTGTATTTTATGGAAAAGTAGCCAACATCTTTGTATATTTTACAACCAAATAACAAAACTACTGTTTAAAGCAAAATTTGCAAATTATGTATTTCATTTTAGTAATAGATTTTACTGATTGCAAACTTATTAGAATAGTAAGTTTTAAAAAGCGTTTTTAAATAGTTAAGGATCGATTGAATAATCAAATTATGAGTCGGTATACTCTGATCTGATTAATGAGTTATGTTTTTATTTCTTTCATATAATTTTACAAATATTACTCATAGCAAGCAATGGTGAGCATTGCTTGCTGTGCCATTTTATCTAAGTGTTATACATTTTATCAAGTAGTTTTGCTTTCTTATTTTCAAGGTACTTATGTTACCTTACGTATTGTTATGTATACCTAGTTAAGAAGGTTTAAATTATTATTTGATATAGAATTTAAAGAATTACATGGAAAACCTAAAAGTGTAAACGTTTTAAGGTCTTTCCATGTAATTCTTTTAAAAGTTTGGACTCGCATTTTACCGTCTAAATAAAACGTACAAGTTTTAAATCTGAAACTTTACTATTGAACACGTGTCGTCTTTTCAATTTACATATGCCTTTTTCGTTGTCCGGTTGCAAGCGCAGTATCTCATGGAAATCTTAAAATAAGAACTTTAAATCTGCTGTATTGTTCTGAGAAGGATAAATTTAAGACTTTGTGAGAAAAGTCCTTATCGTTTTACAAATACTAACATAACTTTTTTAAAAAACATTAAAGCATCTTCTACACCTCAAAAACACATTTAAATCGTAATTTAAACAGAAAATCATGTGAAAATTATATTGTAAACGTTTAATAGTATTAGTGCATAATGCTATAATTGAATGCCACTTTTCTGTAGACTAACAGTTAAAGCTTTTAAGTGACCTATAAAAATAACTTTTTTCAAATAATTTCAATTAACCAGCTAATCTAATAACTTGAAGGTTCACAAAAAAAACTCATACTCAAAATAATGATGAAATATTATATATTATATATAATTATTTACGTATATTTCTCACGCGTATATTTATCAAAGCTTTTCTAGAAGCTTTTTAGTGTTACCTTAAGTTTTCTCGCATGAAAAAAGTGTCATGTATTTTATAAATTGCCATAAAACTCGGGTGTATTCTCACAAAGGAAATGTTCACTTTGATATGTAAATATTTGAAAATGGATAGCATTTTGCCGTATGAAGAATAAGGCGTAAATTGAGTATGAATATATTTTTATGCAAGACATCAAGCACTTTGGGCATCTGATACAACTTTATTGAATTATGAAAATTTATAAGAATGAAATATTAAACGGCCTCACAAAAGCGTACAAAGATGTAGAGACCCGTCAATAGACTTAAAACGTTTTCCTGTTTAGATACCCTTATTGTAAGGATTTGTGAATATGATACAAATCATAAGATGTTACTTTGAGTCCCACAAGGGAGGAAATATCATGTGATCTACCGCATTTTTCCGATTCAGTATTTGTGTGCAACGTCTGCCGCCTCCGTCGTCTAGCGATATAGGCTCTTGGAAAATAAAATCCAAGGTTGTGGATCTTCAAAGATATAATGTTTGAATAATTAATAATTATCTGATATAATTGTTATGGTTGGTTAGTACCTAGTTTTTGAAAGAACAAAATTATGCTTATTCAACAAAAATATGTTCTTCCAAAAACTAGGCTCTGAAGAACAATGAAATCTTTCATGGAACAATGTATACTCTTCTACAATAAAATCCCAGAAAACGTTCAGCTATTATCTGTAAATAAATTTTAAAAAGTTGTAAAGGAACGTTTGTGTGTTATAGTATATTATTGCTGTAATGACTACTTGATAGATAACACAACCTGGTAATGAACTGTTCCTCCACGCTATTTCAAATTAGTAAAACGTAATGTATTATGTAATGAATTCTAAAATTTATTGAAAAAAAGAAAAAAAAAAGTCCCGCTAAGTTTTTACGCCGGTTCTTCTCAGGTCAGAGGCTTCCATTTTCGAACCGGTGATAGATTATTTGACAATCGATGAGAAAGTGTTATGCTTCTATATTGAATAAATATATTTGACTTTGACTTGACTTTAACGATTCTCAATTGACTTCCTACCGTCTAAATTGTAAGAAGAATCATGCATCGGATGGGCATGTAAAAAGTCCATCCCTATTGTTGAGACTGTCTTGGGCAGTTGTTATAGAAAGTCAGCCTTTAAATTGACTGAAAACTTATTCATCCGTAGAATGAATTTCACTTCTCGGGTCGTCGAGGTCAACTGCCAGTCTCCCTGCGTTAAAATTATTATTTTCTTTTCCCGATTACAGTTAACAGTTGACAGCCTTTAAAGCACGTACCACGATTTCTAATTTGCAAGGGTTCCATTGCTTAATATAATGTTTACAAATGGTTTGTACAATAAAGTGTCTTTTTTAAAAAAACAAGTTTTGAATTTTATTTCAAATTACATAAACCGACGTCACTTAACTTCTTGACGTTGAGCATTAACTCTTTATTAATTTAAGAGCTACGAATAATTACACTGAAGAAAATAGTCTGTAACAGTTGCTTCAATTAACAAGAAATAAGACAATAAACTTTTACAATGGTTGAAGAGTTATTTTTTATTTGTTTAAAAAATGTAGTATTATGGTTTGTTAGGTTTATTTTTCCAAATTAACAAAAAATCCCTTTAGTGTTGCGGGGAATTTATTAAAAATCTATAACGGAGGTATTTTCTATGACATGGGCTGGTCTGGATTCAAAAAAAATTATAATATATTAGCAGGTACTACAATTTTGCTCTCAGCTAGAATTATTTTAGACCGACTACTCAAACGTAGCAGGTACTATATTCGGAGCGTATGTTATTTTTTTTATATCTTACCTCGTTGCCCTGCTCCTAGAATTCCGATTTTGTTCGTTCTGTTTTTAAATGATAGATATTAGCTGCTATTTAGTAAATAATTTTGTGGTAAAAAGTTTATTAAATATTTAGGAAATTAAGAAAATTACAACGTAAAAAATCACACCCTCGTGCGATTTAATTGCAAATGCTGGCTCAACTTTAAGAGATGGATTTAAACTATGTTCTACATAATTTTATTTCTTGTGTCTGTACGTATATCAATGTTTTAACCATAACCAATAATAAGTATTATTAAAAATTGCACACAGCATATTCAAAGCTCATTAAAAGTTATTGCATTGAAAAAATTCTTCATTGTATGTACGTAAAACGGGTCATGGACGACATTTTGGTTAATTGAATACTTTATAGTTATCAGAAATTTTAAAAAGCGGTGACAGAAATCGCAACGCAATTTCGTACAGAGAGCATGTTGTTACCTGCTTATATTGCGTAAAATAGTTATACGCTTTTGAAGTCGGTCATATAATTTTGTTATAATTACACTTGTTACGTATTTTATCTGCTTACCAATTTCGCATTTCTTCTTTCAATATTTTTGTTTGGTATTTAATTCGATTGTTTTGCTGCTGGATGCTTCAGAAAACAACCAAAATCAGTGTTTCTATAAAAGCTATAAATATATAAAAGCTAGTAACTATTATTTACTCTCAATTTAAATAAATAAAGATTTATTTGGATTGGAAGTAAATATTAGTTACTAACTTTCTATTTTCAATAGTTTTATTCTACCGTAAAAAGAAACCTGTTATTTCGCCTAATTCTGTGGTTTAAGTTAAGGTGTATTTATACCAGGGTAGTATTTCCGTATTATATTTTTAAACGTTCGTGAGAGCTGCAGAAAGCCTAAACGATGTTTGACTTTGCTTTTAAGTTGTTTTCTTGTTGGTAAGGACAATTGGGGCTGATCATCCAATCGTCTAAAACGACACATTAGACCAGCATGGTGGGATATGGTCCTAAAACCGCTAATGGATAATTCATTCACTAGGGGAGGCCTATGTCCAGCAGTAGACTAACACAGGCTGATATAGATGAATCAAAATAATGTTTATTTTAAGCGTAATATAATAAAAGTAATTTCAATGTAACTATAACCTGTTGAATTTTAATTGCGCTCCTTTCTTTTTAATAGCAAATAGTTAATATAGGAGTTTGAGGACTTAAATGGTAATAGTTTTGTTTGTGACCTACTGACGAAAAGGAATAGACTCCATTCAGAGCGTATGCTTTTTTTTTGTTGTCTTTTTTATTTACGAGTATGATATATTGTTGCTCCGCTCCTAGTGCTCTCAATTTCATTTTTCTTTTCTTAAATGGGAGGTAATGATAATGATGATTAAAATAATTTTGTGATAAGTAGTCATTAAAGAAATTTAAAAAATATTACGTCAAAAGTCTTTTCCCCGGACGATAAAATGCAAACGCTGGCTATACTTCTGTAATTGGTCTACAATTAAGTTTGCAAGAGCATATTTTATCTATTTTTTAACAATAATCCAAAATAACCATTTCTACAAGTTGGAATTAATCCAAAGTATCATAAGTATTGAATAAGGTGGCAGAAACAATGGGGCAGTTTATAGCACAGAGCACGTTATTCATTAAGTAAAATAGCATTACTCTGTTCGAAGTCGGTCATATTTTTTATCAGTAGTACCCCGTTCCAAAAATAAAGGCTTTTAGCTTAAATTTAAGTATAAAAATTGATACGAACTTTTGATATATAATTTACGAATTACTGTACAATGTAGTAACAAGTAAAAGTTCGCTTTAAAAACTTTATTATCGGATGTCACGTCTCTTTACTCTATAATTACTTTAGCTACGGTGTCATCGGAACTGGAATCTTATATTGTGTTAACGCATTAATTTAGGACTTATATCAAGCGAAACGGTATGGACTTCATTTTTGCTAGACATTATATTAATTTGATTAACATCAAACTCAACAAAATCTATTTCAAAAACATTTTGGTTGTATCATGCACACAATTGCTATTAGATATAAAATAATGTGGACCCAGTCAATCGCTGAAAGGATTGTAAAACTTTATTGCTCTACGTAATGTACACTGTATTTAGTAACGATTAAAAAAGTTTATGTTTATGCCCATAAAAAATCCTGTATCAGGAAAACTACCAAATTATTATTTTTTTAATTTATATTTTGAAATGGTAGTTTATTATGTTAACTTTTTCATTTTGTTATAAGTTAACATGTTGTTTTTAATCACAAATAATATTTATTTAATGCATGGTTTACATTGTTGTAAAAAATTAAACGGGATTTATTCCGTATTACTGTACTTTTATCGTATACACTATATTCGCGTAAACAATAGAGAGTTCTAACGAAATCGTGTCTGAATCATTAGTATGTACTTCTTTCTTGTTTCAACTGAACCTAACAGTTGATAATTAAGCTAGCCTCTTTTACGTTATTCAAATAATATATTGTAACTTTTTATATAATACATGCCTTAATTTTCAAGGATCTCTTTGCAAAATTATTCAATACCGCTTTCTACGATTGTCAATAAAATCTTTTAAGGAAAACGCTTTCTGCTGGGGCAGATAAAGTAGGTCATTTCTGTATGTCATGCTATCTTTTGCGCTGTGTGCTCAATATCCTTTTGTTGTTCCTTTTTATTGAATTTCCTTGCTACTAACATAACTACTGGAGCGCATTATATTTTTTGAATTAGCATAATCATTTGATCTTCAAGTCCATTTACCATTCGATTCATCATCATTTGAGCAATTTCGTATTTGTGTATTTAAAAAAAATAAAGATATTTTATTTTTGCGTGTACACATTGAATAAGTACTTAAAGTTGTTGCTGCGATTATTTTAAATATTTGTTGACGTAAATATCTCGTAATAAACTTCAAAGAATCAAATGATATTTAAACTCATGAGCCGTTAAATTTAAAAATACAATAAAATATTTCATTGGAAATAAATTAAATGGGCTGCAACTTGACGGTATATATATATAGCTGAGAGTTCGATATTAGTTTAAGTTTTTGATGTGAGCTACTGTACATCAATAAATTATTGTAAAATTAAATAATGCTCGAGACACGATGTGTTGGGCTAGCCGGAACATCATTATAGGTGACTTGCCGAATTGAACAGCACGACACTCCTTTCCAGCCAATTTCCAGACAGTACGAATCCATTTCAAAAATTCTCTTAGGATTTTTGAAAACCTTCTTTGCGCAGTGTTTAGTAATCCTGACTGTTGCGTCAGAGAGTGTGGGTACGATTCCACACAGGCGATAAATATAATGTGTGAAGTACATAAAGTTTATCTCGTGTCTGGGTATTTGTGTTAATATTACGTGTATTTATTTATAAATGAAAAGTATTTTTATACATTTATTAGCTATCTAATTGCCTTAGTATAAGCTTTGCATCCTTTGGGACTAGATGGTGTTTCAAAAAAAACATCTATTTATTATTTAGAAAGCCAAATTAAAAAGTGTTCAAAATTGACTTTAAAATTTACTTTACGTTGAGGACGGCGGCTGTTGGTCGTAAACTTTTTTTTTAAGGATTTGGACTACAAGTACTGATAATTAATAGTTATATAATTTTCACTTCACTTCTCAAACAGAATTTGAAAGTGACATAACATATCATTTTCAGTTATTTTAAGGGACGCATGTTCCAGTAAGACAAAAATATTAATAACAAAACGAGCTCATTTGTCGTTGCTTTTAGAACATTTATGTCCCTTTTTGTGAGTCGCGGGAGACCAATAAAAAGTTTGAGGCAAATTAATTTTTTATATGTTCAACGCTCAGTACATTATATACAAAATCGTTGTCAATAGATGTATACTTTTCTAAAAGTAGGTAAGTATTTAATTTTGTTCTATGTATAATATATATATATAGTTTTCAATAATATTAAATGTTCTGCGAATACGGATACACATAAAAAAATTAAGTAAAAATAAGTCATTAAACATAATATAATAATGAATTTTAAAATATATTATTTAACTTTAATTTAGTTATTTATTTTTAGTATAAGTATTTTTTTCAATTATCGCCTAATTTTATACTTTACATGTTTGTCATCGCAATTGTTTAACTACCGTTTACGCCAAATATGTTTACCTCGAGTATTCTATAAAAACTCGAAATAAACACGAGGTAACTCGATGTAATAAGAGGGTTAACATTATTGATACTGCAATGAATTTACTTTTTATTGTAAATTAGTGTTAATAGAGCTGATATTTTGCAGGTATATCTTCGATACGAACGCTACAATCCATTTATATGTGCAACAGATTTACTAGCCTTAGCAGGCCCGGTAAAAGGCTCCGCCGTTAGCTGTTCCTTTCTCACGGCCCCTCCACAACCCACCATGTGCATGTGCTTCACTGAGTCTTTGGAAAATGTACTAGTCCTTTTTACAGGAGACCGTCTGGGTGGCTACCACCGCGGTGCCTATTTCTGCCGCGAAGCAGTAGTGTGAAAACACTGCTGTGTTCCGGTTTGGAGGGCACCGTAGCCAGCGTATTTACTGGGTAAACGAGACTTAACACCCTATGTCTCACGGTAGGCAGCGCGTTAGCGATACCACTGGTATTGCCAATGTCTATGGGCGTCGGCGACCACTTCCTATCAGGTGGTTTGACTGTTGGTCTGCTTGCGTATGTCATAAAAAATAAACACCAGTGGTAGTACCACCGCGGTGCCTATTACCACCGCTTATCAATAGTGTCTTCCTGTTTAAAAGGCACTGAGTACACGAGACGTGACATCTGATGTGTCAGGGCGGTGATCGAATTTGTGGCCTCTTACGCTGCTTTTCCCATAAGTTTATTAATTTATTTTTACGTTATTTATTTCTTATTACTTACGCGTAGGTGAACGTTCTGCTTGTGTCATTGCTCTAATTAATAAATAAAAATACTTTATTCGTAAATGATAAACGTGAGAAAGACGATTTGAAGAAAACTAACTTTAGAACTAGAGAATGTTTAGTAAAATAAATATTCGTCCTCGCTTTTTTCCTGTCATAGAGTAGGCTTGTAACCCTTTCATATCTCTTGAATAACGGTTTTAGACAGAGCGATTTACATTTAACCTGTGCAACCGCATTCGGTGGTTAATTTCTGCATTCGATGGTTGTATTAAATGTAAATATATTTTAAACACTGACATCCTAAAACTATTGCAAAGGGTGGTCTTGACGATCAAGGCCGAGTTGTATGCCCATCCGAAGCATGAACTATCTTTTTGGGTGATCGTAGCGACCTCACCAACCAGAAGACTACGATGTCACAAAATTGGCTCTTTGTAGAATACGAACTAAAGACAGCCAATTTGTAAAGCAAGTACCAATACTTCTAGGAGGCGGAGGAGAATAAAAATAAATCATTATTATCCATTTATACATAAATCCTTACTTCGTACTTTAGCACAATATTATTTTATTTTATTTGTAAATGAATTTATACCTTCAAAATAACAAGACTGTTGCAAAAAGTAAGATTTTTTAGAAGTAAAACTAACCTTTTTGGTAGTGTATGCAATTATATTGCTATGTTAGCTACATATATTTGTATGTTATAAATAACAATACCTTCCTTAAATATATCAGCGTAGCGCACTGATTGCTTAGCCGCAAATTAATTTCGGTATCCCAAATGAATTGGTCCCCGACAAATATGTTGCTTTACTAACGTTATAAGTTAGATAAAAAAATAATATATCCTATATAATTCTGTTATTCGAGTTCTGTATGTATTTTACCTCCATCTAATCAACATATAAATAACATGTATAAAAAAATGTTAAATGGATTTAATCTAGTTAATTAAAAAAATATTTAATAAGTGAAACTGGTGTCAAAATCTCTCACATTTAAGTTTTCTTGTGTTGTTAAAATTTACCGTTTCTTAAGACAACCGTCAATTTTAAAATAAACATTTTGACGCACTTACACACACTGACCAAACACCGTCTGATAACACACAGGCCTTATCTTTGTTAAAAAACTATATTAATTCTGACCTAACTTGACCTGACCTGTCCTTATTATTATATTATTTAGTTAGGAATTTGGTGTTAGATAAAATCGTTAACAGAGTCAAAAATGATCTAGCGCATGGTGGCACAAAAGACTTATTCAACCTACAGTGCTATGTTTTTTTTATTGTCAAGTCAGACGAGCTGTCGGGCCACCTGATCGGAAGCGATCACTGACGGTTAAATATGAGAATAGGTGAAAAATATACAGATTCGTCAAAGTAAAAATATAATTTATTCGAATCATTTATTTTATATTTTCTATTGTTTCATATAATTTAAAAGGTACGTGACCGATGAAAAACTAGTGGTTTTGAAACATATGTTTCAAAACTCTTTCATAAAAGTTTTATATATTTTAAAGATATAACATGTTAATTCATGAACTAACAAACACAGTAAAGAGCAACTTTTTGGAGTTTTTTTTGTAAACTGCCTTTGAGAGACCATAATCATAATTAAAGTTCATTACTTCTCATCATCTCATCATTACTATTACTTCATTGATATTTTAGATATTTACAGTTTAGTAATAAAAAATATGTTCATGTTTTAATCTTATTAAAGTGTAGTGTGTCTTAAAGTAGTTTAAAATAAATAAATTTATTTATTTTGCGTCTATAAACTATTATAGACGGAAATTAAATTAAATTTCAAAAATAATTAAAATTTACCTAGATTAATATATAATTAACTAATTTTCATATAGTAAGCTTATTTTCAATTTATTTTTCAAAATACCCTGCCGCTGTAGTACACTATTTGTTACTCTTAGTACTCTCCGTTATTTAAGAGCAAGTTCTTGTCTCTCTATTCATACACTGTCGAGTGTAAAGTTTTCGTTTAGTTCGCGACACACTGCATAACATTTAAGTAACTACGTTCCATTATTATTCTCTGTTTCGATTATACTGGCACAGAACTTCGTATTCTTTTTTTTAAAACAAATATAGAAACGACATACTTTACTTGAAAACTAGTATTTTGAACTCGTGTCTGGCCGTCTAGCGTGACTGACTTTGTAATAACCTATTTTATACAACTTATTATTTTGGCAACAAAAGTCACAAAACATAACAAAAAGCGTATGATATATTTCTAAGGACGGTAATGTAAAATAAAGTATAGTGTATAGTGTATAGCAGAAGAGTAACAACAACAGTTTATTAATTGTTTCGTCGTAAATTTTTGAATCAATATAAATAAAATGCAGATACAATTCTGCGTATCGAATGCGAAATCTATTAATACATTATGAGACATTTAAATACCTTTGATTTTACATAACCTTAGTAGCATTCGATTGTTTTTGATGATCTTAATAGTTATAATGCCTATCGTTTGCAATACTAAACAGGTGATAAATGTTGATTAATTCTTTATACGACAATTTAAGAAAATAACACTCATGGAAAAGTTTCGCTACATTCAATCACACACTCAAAAACTTGAATTTATCAACAACTAGTATTATCAAGAAAATCTCCTAAAAGACTCTGACTCAGACATCTAAATCATCATTCAGTCCATCTCGTTTGTCTCTTTTGCATTTGTTACCCGTTGTAAGTTTTTCAAGTAACTTTCTTAGTATCAACTTGCTACTGCTTTATTTTAATCTAATTATTGTTTTATTTATAATATATTTCATCCTGATTTAAATACTTGGTCGGACTGATTACGCTTATCGGTGGTTGTACCATCATTAGTACTTGCTTTTCTCTAAAATAACTTTCAAGGTTGCCTCAGAACCTTCCTCGAGCGCAGTTTGATGGTAACAAAAAGAATCGCTTGGGCCATATCTGTGTAAGGCGGATGGTGAAAAGTCAAGTTGAAACCGCCTGTTTTTCGGCACCGCTGAGATTGAGACGGCGCTTGTCTTGGTGCATGATTTCTTTTTCTCTTGGCGCTTTTCAATTGTGCCTTCATCAACATAATATTACCAATATAATTCTGTTATTCAAGTTCTGTATGTATTTTTCCTCCATCTACACAACATATAATTAACATGTATAAAAAAATGTTAAATGGATTTAATCCAGTTAATTAAAAAATATTTAATCAGTGAAACTGGTGTCAAAATCTCTCACGTTTAAGTTTTTTGTGTTGTTAAAATATACCGTTTCTTAATTTTAAAATAAACATTTTGATGCACTTACACACACTTACCAAACACCGTTTGATAACACACAGGCCTTACCTTTGTTAAAAACGATATTAACTTGACCTGACCTGTCCTTATTATTATATTATTTGGTTAGGAATTTGGTGTTAGATAAAATCGTGTACAAAGTCAAAAATGATCTAGGGCATGGTGGCACAAAAGAATTATTGAACCTGCAGTGCTATGTTTTTTTTTATTGTCAACGAAGTCAGACGAGCAGTCGGGCCACCTGATCCGAAGCGATCACTGACGGTTAAATATGAGTATAGGTGAAAAATATACAGATTCGTCAAAGTAAAAATATCATTTATTCGAATCATTTATTTTATATTTTCTATTGTTTCATATAATTTAAAATGTATGCGACCTATGAAAAACTAGTGGTTTTGAAACATATATTTCAAAACTCTTTCATAAAGTTTTATATATTTTAAAGATTTAACATGTTAATTCATGAACTAACAAACACAGTAAAGAGCAACTTTTCGGATTTTTTTTTGTAAACTGCCTTTGAGAGACCATAATCAAAATTAAAGTTCATTACTTCTCATCATCTCATCATCATCATCATCATCATCATCAGCCTGTGATAGTCCACTGCTGGACATAGGCCTCCCCTAAGACACTCCTATCCATTAGGGGGTTTTGGACCGTACCCCACCACGCTGGTCCAGTGCGGGTTGGTGGTTTTTACATGCCCATCCGACGCATGGATCATCTTACTTTTCAGACAATTGGGTGATCGGCCCAAATTGCCCTAACCAACTAGGAAACAACAATGAAAATTTGTTGAGTCCCCGCAGGATTCGAACCAACGACCTCCGGTTTCTAAGCCACACGCCTATACCACTAGGCTACGGAGGCATCATCTCATCATTACTATTATTTAATTGATATTTTAGATATCGCAGTTTAGAAATAAAAATATATGTTCTTAAAGAATATGTTTTAATCTTAATAAAGTGTAATGTGTCTTAATAAAGTAGTTTATAGACGCAAGATAAATAAATAGGAATACGTTTAAAATTTGCCTTTAAAATTTACAAATTTTCAAATATATAGCTTATTTTCGAATTTCTTTTTCAAAATACCCTGCCGCTGTAGTACACTTTTTGTTAATCTTCGTACTCGTACTGTTATGTAAGAGCAAGTTCTTGTCTCTATTTAGTCATGCTCTGTCCCGAGTGTAAAGTTTTCGTTTAGTTTTGCGACACAGTGCATAACATTTAAGTAACTACGTTCCATTATTATTCTCTGTTTCGATTATACTGAGCACAGAACTTCGGTATTCTTTTTTTTTAAAACAAATATAGAAACGACATATTTTACTTGAAAACTAGCATTTTGGCCGACTGGCGTGACTTTGTAATAACTTATTTTATACAACTTATTATTTTGGCAACAAAAGTAACAAAACATAACAAAAAGCGTATGACATATTTCTAAGGATGGTGATGAAAAATAAAGTATTGTGTACGAGCGAAGTAACAGCAACGGTTTATTAATTTTTTCGTCGTAAATTTTTTAATCCAATATAAATAAAATGCAGATACAATTCCTGTGTGTACGAATGCAGAAATCTATTAATTCATCACTAGTCTATATTATACAATTAAAAAGAAATTTAAATACCTATTTGATTTTTACATAACCTTATGTAGCATTCACATTGTTATTTGATACGATCTTAATGGTTATTAATGCCTATCGTTTGCAATACTAAACAGGTGATAAATGTTGATAATTCTTTATACGACAATTTAAGAAAATGACACTCATTGAAAAGTTTCGCTACATTCAATCACACGCAGAAAAACTTTACGAATCTTTCCAACTTAACTAGTATTATCAAGAGAAATCTCCTAAAGAAGACTCTCGACTCAGACACAAATCACATCATTCAGTCCATCTCGTTTGTCTCCTTTTGCATTGTGTTACACCGTTGTGAGTTTTTCAAGTAACTTTACTTATAGTGTGCAAACTTTGCTACTGCTTTATTGTTAATCTAGTATTATTTGTTTTTATTTATAATATATTTCATCCTGATTTAAGAATACGCTTTGGGTCGGGACTGATTATGAACTTGTATGTGGCGAGGGTGGTCTGAAAAGTTTCCGACCTAACAATGACAAAAGATTTTTTCTTGCTTTTTTTTTTTATTTTTCTACATAGTCCCCATGTAACTCTACACACTCCCAGCGATGCTTCTATCTCTGTAACCCGTCCAATTAGTACTTGGCTTTTTTCTCTGCAAAATAACTGTTCACAAAGGTGATTGCCTCCTCATTTGACGAAAATCTTTGTTCTCCGAGCGCAGTTTTTAAATGAGGAAACAAAAAGAAGTCACTTAGGGCCAGATCTGGTGAGGCCAGATATGGTCAAGCAGTTGAAACCGTAACTCGTGGATTTTTGCCATGGCAACCGCTGAGGTGTGAGACGGCGCGTTATGTGGCCGTTTTTCCGCAATTTGTACCTTCATCTCATCAAGTAATGATGCGTAGTATGCTCCTGTAATGGTTTTTCCTTTTTGAAGATAATCGATAAGGATAACTCCATGACTATCCCAAAAAACAGTCACCATCACTTTCCCAGCCGAAAAAACAGTTATTGCTTTTTTTGGAGCTGGTTCCCCTTTTGCAGTCCACTGTTTTGACTGATGTTTTGTTTTAGGCGTATAATGGTGTATCCAAGTTTCATCTACAGTAATTAATCGGCGGCTAAACTCGGATTTGTTGCGCCTAAACTGCCCCAACAGAGCTTTGGAAATGTTCATTCGAACATGTTTTTGGTCTAATGTGAGCAAACGCGGCACCCAACGCGCGGACAGCTTTCTTATGTCTAAATCTTGATTTAATATGTGACAAACACGTTCTTTGAACATTTTCATAACCTCCGCTATCTCTCTCGCTTTAATTCGGGGTCGTTTAAACCATTTTGTTAACTTTAGCAATGTTATCGTCAGTAGTTGCAGTTTTGGTGGTCCCGAAGTTCATCGTCTCCAAGCTCTTAGGCCACGTTTAAATTCAGATGCCCAAAATTTCACTGTGGTAAATGTTGGTGTAGAGTCCCCATACATAGAGTCCATCTCGGTCATAGAAGATGGTTGGGTTCTACCACCTGCTTGGGATCCCATAATTAATAAATTAAAATTTAAACCTAGCATAATACCACTGCTGGCTGTAAAGATAAAACCAGTTCATTTTGCAAAAGTCGGAGTACAGACTAAAAATAATTTATTAAAATTAAGATCTGGAAACCCCGCTTCAGCACTGGCAACTAGAACTTACTTTTGGTAACATCAACTATCTTCCAGTGAAAGTCCCGTCAAATTCGGAATAAACCTTCTAGAGATTAGACAGAACAAGCAAAGTATTCTGCTGTAAACAGGCAGACAAATTTAAATAAAAACGTTACTTTGTTATATGTATCGGTAATATATCACAATATACTAATTTGGAAACGGTGACAATAAAATACACTTCGACTCACTACAAGATTTGTACCGCTTTAAAAAAAACAAGAGGATTAAATCTACAACTTTAGTTTATTAAGATGCTCTGCAAAAAATCGGCAAAAAATAATAAAAGACATATACATCACCTATGTTTAACTTACGTTATCATTTAATTTGACTAACGAATTTGACTTTTGAAAAGCTGTTGCCTACTTTATTATTTCCAAAACCCCATATAATAAGTAAGCATCAAAAGTATGACAAAACAACAAATACATTATACCTTAATTAAGAATACAAAAGAACATAAAGATAGGTATGAAATATCAAATTAAAAACGCAGACTGCATATGAATTAAACGAACCGCTTGGCGTAGTGGTTAATGACCCTGGCTGTTACGCCAAGGGGTATTAGTTCCAACACAGGAAAATCTTTGTGTAATAAACATTGTGTTTTCTCGTGTCTGGGTGTATATATATATAATATGTACGAAAAAAGTAAATCTGTGTTTTTGTCAGTAGTCTAGTGAATTCATAAAATGTTATATCATGAAATTATTTAAAAGAATTTCCATCGTATACATAAATCCAAAACAGAAATTGTATAATAAAATTAAGCACTCTCAAATGATGATGCGATGAGTTATAAAGTTACGACATTATAATCCATTATCTTTTTGAAAACTCCCTGTTCTTGATTGTTTTACGAATTATTTTGTAAATAAATAATTGTTTTAATGCCTTTCAAGAAGAAGTAACTGTTTATTTGTCCTCAATACGTATTTCCTTAATATTAGAAATTTTCAATATCTGCATGTGCGTGTACTGGTTTGTACAGAAAGCAATGATTACGTGTTTGAACCTCGCATCAAACCTTTGTATCAAACCTTAACACCGCATTACTAGAAATTTCATACACTTTTATAATGAATTTACGATGATTTATAATCGAATATACTCGTAAACCGTTCAAGGTATAAAGCTTTGCTTACTTACTTGGAGTAGCCTTAAATTTATGTCCCATAAATTTGTCAACCGGAGATCAATAAAATATTTTTAAAAATTACTTAACTTTTTACGATCATCATGCGTTTATAAAAAAGGAAATTCTGCCAAAAGTTCTACTATAACTGCCGACCAATATTTAGCCGTGATTTTAGTACAATTTTATTTATTTTTAAGCGTGAAAAATACTCGTAGCGTTTAACATTTAGCAGGCTGAGACGTAGGGATTTAATATAAAAGTCTATTAGAAAAATATAAAAATGAGAATGAATAAATTTATTATATCAATATATTAACTGCAAAATTTTTCTTGATATCTCTCAGCCAATTATAGTAACTTGGAAAATAGCTTTTAATTTTGCAAACATTATATGCCGTAATAGTACGAATATATTTTATTTAAACTTTATTTCACAATTTCTAACATCATCAATTTATTTATTATGATTAAAGTACAAAAGATAAAACATGCCAACTATTTGACTAGGAGTAGTGATGCGTGATAATGCATTACTATGCTGAATCCACACTAAAAATTGCAATGGTGTCTGTTTATTCTCGTCAATTCACCCTCGCTCCAGTTTACACTACGATAATAATTGAAATATAAATATACAATTCAACTGACGTGTTATATAATACAAAACACATTTACATGAACGTATGTTTTTTTTTGGGGAAAAATTTGCATACATATTGTATACGATATATAATTATAACGCTTAGTACAATCCTTTTCACATTTGTGATTGATGACAGTTATAAATACGCTATGCATGTACACAGAACTTAAAAACGACTGCAGACTGTCAGTACATTGGTACGCATTGCGTAAAGTAAAACTTTTGACCAATAAATCATGCGAAAGCAATAAAAGCTATAAGATATTACTTTTGAATATACTACTTTACTAGCATTTTATAGATAGTTTGTCAATAAATAATGTAAAAAGTTTTAAAACAATGATTGTATGTAAAATAATATTATTGCGTCAAAAACTATAGCACACTGACGATGCTGGATATTTTTTATTTTGTAAGGATTTCAATTTAGTGTTTATGTACAAGTTTTAACAGATTCAATTATAACTAACTTAATCTTATATTCAAATAAATATTCTTACAAAACAAAATGAAAAACGGTTTAATTCTTAGAAAGATTTAATTTCAAGACGGTCCGCAATCGGGGTAGCAAAAAAGTAAATTATTTCTGTCACGCCGACGATTTTATTACATTTTCTGTGTCTCGCCTTTGATTTAGAAATAAATTATTAATGGCCTTAATTCCAGAAATAGAGTGAATTCAGTGCCATTTCTGAAATCAAAAAAAATACGAATAATATTACTCAGTGCAGTTTATTATCTTTTTATTTATTTTTCTCTTTCTAACAATAACACTTGTGTAATTCGTTCGTTTTTTTTCTTTTTCTATTTTTTATGGCATACGAAGACATTAGCAATTCCAGTGGCATCGCCAACGCGCTGCCTACTGTGAGACATAGGATGTTAAGTCTTGTTTACCCAGTAAATACGCTAGCTGCTTCGCGGCAGAAATAGGCACCGCGGTGGTACCCGCCCAGACAGTCTCCTGTAAACAGGGGATCTACCACCGGTAAGCAAAGTGTTAATTTATTTAGAACATATTTTATGAAGCGGTATTGTGTTTATAATTCTACAACTGACTGTAATATAAAACTTTCTTGTCTTTACGCGAATACTATACATGTTTTAATAAAAGAATACGGATTTTATTGCATTTTTACGGGATCCATGGTGACAGGCAGACTGAGGTGTTATTTGTCTGTCAAAGTTTTTTACCCGGCCACCGTCATACAATTTTTTATTTATAACTCCATTTTACGCATACCGAGATTATGGTATCTTGAAGTCTAGCAGTAATTTTATGCTTAGGTTTATTTTGTGAATAACTGGATCCCAAGCAGGTGGTTACACCAACCCATCTTCTCTATTGCAATTAGGATGTTTTTATAATTTCAATAGCCTTGCCTATCATTTTGGGTAGGAATCGGTGTTTTTTGGCAATTGTTTGTGGTTTGTCAAATCTTAAATAATGGCTGGGTTGATACAGCACATGGTCGCATCCTGCAGACTTCTTTAACCGGCGGTGCTTCTAGTTCTAATGAATCACTTAGTTTGGCCTATATTAGAGAGACCACATTCACAATCAAGCTTGTACACTCCTAGATCTTGCAGAGGGATATTACACTTGACAGACGGTAGAAACTGACTTATTTTCTTAGGAGGCTTTAATAATGTTTTTATAGAATCACACACTATTGAATATTTTTTTCTTCTACGCTTCTTGAAATTAATTTGTATAACAAAGACTTTCATGGTTAGACTGTCTATACTAATACAAAGGTAATTACTTTATCTACACTAATGCAATAAAGTACGTACTAATTGTTAATTGTACGCCTTGAAGTAAAAAAAAATACAATGAAATCGTGCGTGTTATATCCTTATATGCTCGTGGTCCTTTATTATTTGTCAGCGATTGATTTACTGATATAGCCTTATTTCAACTACGTTATTGATCCCTTATTAGTAGATAGGCGTTATTGCGAGAGGTTTTGCTTTAGAGATGGATTTCCATATGTTATAAGACTCCAAGTCAGAGCGATTCTGTTCTTTGTCGTGCCCATCGCTCTTTATCTCATACATAACTAAAAATAACGGGTCACAGACCGTTTAATTATATACGTATATATATGTTACTATAATCTAAAATTATTTACTACATATTTTTTGTAGTGAACTAAAAGCTACAAAAACGTATTAACATTTTATGAACCTTAAATAATGAATTTAATTATGAGTAACGTTAAACAGAAGCACTTATTGATATTAAAATATTGAAAATAGGCTATAAAGAAAACGCCTTCATGTATTAATTAAAGACCACCGCTGATAAAGGTAACTGGTTCTAAGATTGAAGAGATAGAGGGTATACTAGTATGAAATGTTTAAATGTTTCAGTTACTTTCTTTGCACAGATGATAACGCTATAGCATATTTTACTGAGTTAACTACTGTGGTGTTACAGTTATCTGTATGTGACTCTTCAAAATTAAGTTGTTGTCAACAGGAAATTGACTATAAGTTATTTTTATGTTTAGTGTCCCAATATTAGTGTCGGTGTCTAATTTGGCTTATGCATTATTTACTATAAACTTGATGCTTTACTATGTTTTACATTGTATAAGGTTCAATATCAAACGTCAATAATTTAAATTCTTGATGAAGAAATGTTTAACCTTACCTTCAATCAATATTATTACTAGTATAATTATTTGATATGCGTGTGAGATCTTGTGTCTGCAGGTTGACTTACAAAACAATAGGGTAATATTAATTGATAGATAGTAGATATAAATATTTTATACGTAAATAAAGTAAACAGCAATAAGAGGAGATATTCCATGCTACTTTCAGTTGTTTTAACGCTCTCGTTCCTGAGGGAGAAAAAATTAATAATGACAGGACTCGCGCTGCTTGTACGTTGTATTTGGTGCGTTCATTTCCCTTTTTGTGTGCCACTGGAGACCTATAAAAACTACGAGCCAAATTAACATTTAATATTTACAACTTATTCTACTAAACAAAAACATTTGATTGCGATTTATAAATTGTATGCAATAGTTTAAATTTATGGTAAAAAAGGTCACATAAAAAAATCTTCTATGGGCAAAATAATGAAAAAGTTTCATATCTATCTCTCTTAATTTGTAAAATTTACATGTGAGTTCAAACCTCAAAATTAAGACACAAAAAAATCAAGGTTTTGATTTATATTCACTTTTATACCTTAAATGAACCCTACTTAGGATGACAAGGATTCAAAAGATTAATGCAAGGTCTAAGAATATATATACAGACAGGGGCCCTGGCTGCCTTACTGATTTCTAAGGAGGGTGCCCTAAAACCAATCACTTTTCAGGATGCAACCAACATTGGCGGTAAGTAATATGTTTTCACGGCTCCCTACATCTCCCAATGTTGTTTTTTTAGTAGGCCCTGGATACATTATTTTAAGAAAACCTGTTCGGTACATAAGTCAAGAACGTGTATTTTCTTTGAAGAGTTTTTACCTGGTCTGGCATAGACACTTCCTGAAACACCATAGAAGACAAGACAGCTATTTGTCGTCAAGAGAAGCAGGCTCTACTAACCTTTTTTTATTAGCTACGAAAGCAGACGAGCTATCGGCCACCTGATGGAAAGTGGTCACCGACGAGCGTATATAATAATAATATCTCTCGCTGAATAACAATATCCGTCGTATCATGTATCTATCCATCAGGATGTCCAGAGGTGGGAACTGCGCCAATAGTGTGGTCACCTCGTACAAAATCGTCCTGTATCCTAGGACAATTCTAATCGCAAATAGCGCGTTGCGTAGCGTTGAGCTTTGCCTTCCGACGCCTACTTTGCCAGAGTATATCGGTCTATACATGAGACTCTACCAACCTAACACAGTATTAGTTCTTTTCACAACGTTAAACTATCTAAAGCCTGTATGGTGCATTAAGATAATATTTTTTCTAATTCTTAAATAACAAGTGTGCGTACACTTATGTAGACGCGTCAGAAGTTATTTTCAAAACTTTTGTACTTTGACCTCTTCCACATTGGTAGAAATAAGTATCGTGAATACAGTAGTCTAGTCGGAATGGAGTACTCTTAAATTATTTCACTTTTTTTAATTTAAAAAAATCCAGACAGTGTTCCTACATCAATCTTAATGGAAAAATCAAAGCAAAGCCAAACAAAAAAAAATCAATAGTCAAAATTCAAGAGACAAACTGAAATATGAAATCATTAAGCACCCTAATAATATAAGTTCAAGAACAGAAAATACTCATGCCGTCTACTTCTATCTCACACAATCACTAACCAAACGTATCTATCGTAAAAGTTAAATCAAGAAGAATCGCATAACTTTGCTTGTATGAAAGAGCCTCAGCACGAAATCTACTTGATCTATAAATAGAATGCAAAAAATACAAACAATTTAGAAATGCTTCATCACTACCATTGCGGTAGTGATGTGACATTTTAATTTATTCTCTCTGAAGATTATAGTATTCAGAGAAAATAAATAAAAAAAACCCAAAAATAAGTAGATATATAAACCACAATCGAAACCATGATTAGAGAGATTATATAGAAGATAGATAAACAGCGTATATAGCTGATAGCAAACGTTAATCTTAAAAATCTACAAGCAAAAAAAATAATGTCACTTAATTATTACTAAACTAGCAACCCCTACCCTCTTGTGGATGGAGTTTTGTAAAATCCGTTCTTAGCCGACCTCTACTCGGCGAAAGGAATATTCCTACCAAATTTCAAGTCGCTACAATTTATGGTTCCGGAGATATCGTGATGAGGCCAATATATAGGTGGGAATCTCTTTTATATATATAGATTATTATACGTTAATATAAAGATATTTTTATTATATAGATACTTATATTAATATCCACATATACTTTTTAGAATATAAGAGCACATATTAAATAGCAGTCTCGCTCATGGCTCGGAATCGACTTTTTGGCGAAACAAGGCATTCAGACATATTACAAGGCATTCAGGGCGCAATGTACGTGACGTTATTGCGTGTCTTATTACTGCTAAATCTACAATATTATAATAAGAAAAAAATCAAAAAGTAATTTGGTTTCAAAATCATGTACATACGTGAAATACTTAACACATTACAATTAAATACATTACCAATTACAATACTTGCACAAGAACTCGCATTATATTGTCTTAAATTCGTTTTAAATATGTTTTATTGTATTTTTATAAGTTTGTATCAAAAATAACTATAGCATATTTTTAACTTTTATTACAAATATGCATTCATCATTGTTGACTGTTTCAGACATAGAATATTCCAGGGGGATAACCGTTTAATTATTAGCAAACAGAAATAATTTAAATAGATCCATTATTTGTCAAATATTTTGTCTCTTTTGCTATTTATTCATTGATTTGTCATCCTCTAGTGACCTTTGTATAGACAGGTTTCAAAAGTGCGTTAGCTCTCTTGAGAGACGAGTAAGTATCTAGCACATTTTCTTATATTATGCGTCCATTTTTGAAATGAAGCATTGATACGATATTTTATAGCCATTTACCATTAAAGATACATCGTATTGATCATCGTGACATTTTCCGTCACTCCGAGATATATATAATTGGCTGTTTTGTGATTTCACTAACTTCAGTGCTTTCGAACAGCTTTATTTTGTTTTAATTTTTAGCAAGGATATTTCGCCATTTCTTTAAAAGACTTCTGTAAGTATATGGTAAGAACCAATCGTATTTAATTGGTGAGAAAATTGGTACCCATTTCAGAAGGTTCCTACAGGATGGTCTCCTATTCCTGTACAGACTTCCTCTAGGTCAGTGGTCCACTACATCTAGGCATGTAGGAACTTTTGTAAGTTTCTTCCCGTCCTCAATACCTATTTGTAAGGCCAAGGACCTCAAAAATAATTTATTTGCAAAAAACAATTATTCCCTTCTTTCGGTGAAGGCTCCGATGGTTTGGATGGAGATAGAAAGCGATAAAATAAATGCTGACAACGTAACTTTATCTAGGATGTAAGGAGCAGGGGCATCTTAAACTTTAGCTTGCTTGGCCAGCGATACTTCTTAAGCCTGTTTACCTTAGCTCCCGTCACGGCTGACACTTACTGCAAGCACTGAATTCCATTATCACAATTCAGAAAATTTATCAAACGTAAGAAAATGTATAACGAGCTTAGCTATATGTAAAATATTAAGTGCACAAGGTTTACAAATTAATAGGGAGTGTTTATTAAGAAGCAAAGGCATGTGTTAAAATCACTTATAACTAAACGAGCGTAATCTTTCTAAAAATAATCAATATTAGTAGAACGATCATCAAACATTCATTATTGTAAGCGTTTCATTCAATTTTTAATTCAATCTAATACAATTAAATACTTAACAAATGCGGATTATTTTTTTAAATAACTCCGTGACTACTAGTCAACAATCTGGATGTAAATGTCCGCAAATTGATTTGTAATATTATACGTACCAATGGGGCCAAATAAATTAATTATTGAAATAGCGATAGACTCATTCTAAATTTAAATCAAATCAAGTTAAATTGGTGACCATTTTAACAGAGCCAATATCATTGCTCAAACTTAAAACATCTTTATATAGATTTATTGAGGATAAAATAAATGTCAGTAAAGACAAGGATCAGGTTGACATATTTCAATCTAAATGAGATTTAAGACATAATATTTACACGCCTTTATTATTATTTTTTCATATTTATAGACCTCATTATACCAATTCAGAGATCGTTGAATATAAAAATAAATGGTACACGTAAAGTTGTTATTGTATGATATTATTCGGCATGAAACGGAAGAATGTTGGTCATCACACTTTTTTCACTTTTATATGCATTTATTTTTAATCATAATATTTTACGAATATTAATATTGTTTTGGTAAATAAGTGAGTAGTTTAGTAGCACTATTTAATATGTTATTAATGGGCTAACTACTGGTCTTTTTTCTACTAAACATTTACTACTAAAAATTTATCTTTTCCAAAAAGTTTAAACAACAGACAGAGCCGTGGACGGTCTGCTTGTCTACAATAAAATCCAGTCATAACGAATCTAATACAATTATTATAATTCATTTGCGGCGCACAAAGGAAAAGGACCGTATCAAATATCAGATGCGAGAAATGTAATTGACTCCATTTGGACCTTTATAAGATACAAAAGTTTTCCTTGTCTAAATAATGACTTTTGGTGTTTAGGTCAATTTCGGATGTTAGATATTGCAGAAGCTTAAAGGTAACGATTTGGAACCTTTATTGCTTTAATATTATTAGCATAGTACACTTGAATAACTTAGGTTGTTGTTAAAATCAAAATTTTATTCTTATAACATTCTTTAATAGTATAAAATAAATATTAATATGATACGGTAGTGACATCACACACAATTTCTCATCACATTTAAAAAATGTGGTTTTGATTTACATATATTACCCTGATTCTAACCAATGCAACATAATGATTTATGTGTCTTTATTTTTTCTTAGTAGATACGGTACATTGATATTCTTAAATGTTTTGTTAAACTTTTCTGGAACAGTAGCAGTTATTAAATGAATTGTTTTTTATATCATCATCATTATCATCAGCCTGTGATAGTCCACTGCTGGACATAGACCTCCCCTAATACACCCCTATCCATTAGGGGTTTTTGTACCGTATCCCACCACGCTGGTCCAATGCGGGTTGGTGGGTGGACCGACTTTTTACATGCCCATCCGACGCATGGATCATCTTACTTTTCAGACAATTGGGTGATCGGCCCAAATTGCCCTAACCAACTAGGAAACAACAATGAAAATTTGTTGAGTCCCCGCAGGATTCGAACCACGACCTACGGAGGCAGTTTTTTTGTATGGATGAACAATATTTTAAGAATATTCAATATAAGACATGATAACCGAAAGTAGGTTTAATGCCGTTCACTAAAACAATATCGCTAGCTGATTTTTATTTTATTAAGCATCGTCTAGCATATGATTAGAACTGCATAATACACCTCTATAAATTGCTTTTAGTGCATAGCATATTTGTTATTTCATGTCCAAAGTATTGAATTATTAGTATTGAAAGTTGAGGTAGTGAATTCAGATCATCAGAAGCTTTGAGCTGATGACGTACACAAACAAAGCGTATACATCAAATGCATTGAAAGTACAATAACGCTAATGTTAAAATCTATCAATTTGATTGTTTTGTATCATATTTTATAAAATATTTTTCGTGATTAATTTTCAAATTTTATTTTCAAGGTCGACAACTTTGATTATTTTTTAACAGAGTTAAAATCAAATTTAGGATTAAAATATTTACATGTGTGAAGACACAGCGATGGAACTCAATGACAAAACGTAACGAGGTGACTGGATTGATCTCGACTCGTTATTAATATGTTATCGCAAACATATGTAATACCTTTTATGTGATATCACAGAAATTTAATTATAACCTAAATATCTATTCAAACACAACTCCTGTGCGAGAAATGTTCTGGGATGTCTGGATCTTTAATATAAAATACGAGATAAACTAATGGTGTTATATAACCAAATAATGCTGTTGTGATCTCTATTTGTATACAAGATATAGAAAGGATACGCTAGCTGGCTATAAGTAGACTAACATGTTAATACTTACGAAAAGTTAATATTTTACTGTAAACTATATAAAAAATTACAATTTAGCAAAATAAACGCCAATTTAACGCAGTGTTATTAATTTTGCAAGTATGTAATTTACTTTTTTTTACACTAAACACTTATTCCAACGAGTTTTAAAATTTTCCCCTCCAATAATTGTTTCATTTTATATATAGGTATTAGTTTTACTAGAACTTTTAAAGAGAAAAATGTATTTGTTTCACCTCCAATTAAATAGTAAGTTAACTGTATTTAAAAAAATCTTATTTTATTAAAAGAATGCGCTTTTCATATATTTGGCTTTGTAGAGATTTATTGTTAATAGATTCAAACAATAAGCTTTTTATGTTAGTTAAAATTGATATTACACCCGAAAGAGTTTGACCTAAATACTAAATAGTAATTTATGAGTAAACCCTTCAAGACCAATTTCATAAGTAAAAATAGTTTTGTGGTTTTTCAAAATGTAATTAAAAGATCATATTGTCTTTTTTTTTATTGAAAAAAAAAATAATAACAACAAATTTTACCAGCCATAATACACCTATATACAGGATCTCGTCACGATTTCCTGAAAATTCTCTTTTTTTACTTGGCGATATGCCTACGCATCTATCCTCGTGGGGATAAGGACAGCTTATGTCGGACTCGCACTGAGTAAAACTCTTTTTTAATATTCTGCGACATGACCTTGTAATAACAGGGTTCCGTCGCTAACTCTGCTTCGACCTCAGAAAAACGATAAAGAATAAATTAATTAATTTCGACAATTTCTTATAATATTTCTTATTACACTGATTCCTGGAACAAGTCTTATTCTCTCAATTTCAGGAACAAAGCCTGTTAATAATTTATTTCCAAATCAAAGGCGAAATGGAAAGTGTAACAAAATCGTCGGCATAACTGTAATAATTTACTTCTTTGTCACCCCGATTGTGGACCGTCTTGAAATAGAACCGTTCTACGAAGTAAACTGCCTTTTTTTAAAAAAAAATATTCGTTTCGATTTTGAATAAAAATAACTGTGAGATTACGTGTCCCTGGTAGACTGTATCTCAAAGCGCTTTTGATGAACAAAATACTATCAAATCTAATATTTGGTTTATACTGCCAATAAATGTTTAATACACTTTTGATTATTATAACTCTGCAAGCTTGTTGATATTAGACAGTTACGCGCCTGAGACAGCGCTCAGGGCGCGTAACCTTGACTATCAACTGTTCTAATATAAAAAGACTCGAGACATTTCTTTACATATATGATATGGGTTAAATTGTAAATCGAATGTTAAAGCATATTCAAACTGTTTTTTACGGCCTTAGTACGGCGGTACTCTCCTTTTGGAGGGTGTCGGCCCACACGGGTGCCCCGTACAGGACCATGGACCTGACGACTCCGGCGTACAGGCGGCGACAGGAGCTGCTGGGTCCTCCGGTGTTGGGGAGCAATCTGCCGAGAGCCGCCGCTGCTCTCGCCACTTTAGGCGCGAGGCGCTCAAAATCTCCAACGGCGGTCTAGGACTAGGCCGAGATATTTCATTGTCGGCTTGACGTCGACGCGGACGCCGCAAACGATGATGTGGGTGTCCGCAGGTGGCGCGTCTCGAGGCCCGTAAAAGTAAAGGGCCTCGGATTTTCGAGTGCCACCTCTGTCCTAGCCGCCGGATGCGCCCAATTACTTGAGCGACCCCGGCAGTGGCGAGAATAGCAGCCCTGTAAATTGGTGCCACGGCGGTGACGAGGTGTCGTCCGCGTAACAAGTGACGTCGACACCCTCAATATTGCCACCACGTAGACCCATCGAAACCAACGTTCCACAGAAGCGGTCCCAACACCGACCCTGTGGAACTCCACTGACACCTCGATGGTCCGGAGCCCATCTTGGCACGGGAAATTGACACGTCGATGCGACAGGTAGGCCCGATCACCCTTTGCAGGTAGGAGGCACCCGTGGTATCGGAGCGCCTCCTTATGCGAGGCCAGGGCAGGGTGTTAAATGCGTTGGCGATGTCGAGTGACACCACCAAAACACCCTCACCCCGAGGCACCGCGTCGCATCCTGCGTCAGGGACCTGACCGCAGCACCGCGTGGACGGTCGACCGGCCCTTGCGGAATCTATACTGCCACTCCACCAGATTTGGGCCGACGTACTCCAGGTGCTGGACGATGCGGGCCGCCACGATTCTCTCAAAGAGTTTTTTCACATCGTCCAACAACACGATCGGCCTATAGGCGGAGGGCGAGTCCGCACGACGCCCCTCCTTTGGATGAGGACGAGTCTGCCTGTCTTCCACCTCTGTGGTATTAAGGCTTGAGCCAGACAGGCAGAAAACACCGCCGTCACTCTGGGCTCCAGGGCGTCCCCTAGGGCCAGCGCCAGGCGCGTCCCGAGTGCCATCGGGACCCGGGGCGTGCGTTTGCCCTCATTTTAGAAGGGCTGCACCAAACTCTCCGGGTGACTTCTGGCGCTTCTGGGAATTTTCTTTTTTGCTTTTTTGCGCCAGGCTTGGCCATTTTACGGCGCTTCACCAACGTCCACCCATCCATGGACTGCCCTGGTGCCGCCGTTGCTGCCACTTGCGTGGCGCTGGTCACACCCTGGCCTGGGTTGTCCCGGGGGCCCTTTTTATTCCTTCTTGGCCTTCCCTTTTTGGGGAAGACTTGCAGGGGGCCCGTCCTTCGGCGTCACGGTCTTTTTTGTAACTGCGGCCACCGGTGCTGCACGCAGTGGGCAGCAGGGCAGCAGGGGCAATAGGGGCCGCAGCAGGCCTCACCACTGCCGCAAACGTTGGGGCTGCCCGTTTATCGGCGGCCAGCGGTGGACGAAGCCGCTTCTCAGGAAGGAGACGGTCCGCTATATCGTCGCGGTGGGCCTGAAACATTGGGCCCACCATGTCCACGATGAGGCGCCTCAGGATTTGTTCCAAGTCCGTAGGCAGTCCCTCAACGTGGACATCATCCTTAGCGGCGGCTTTCAACTGCCGGTTCTCCTTCTCAAGCGGCCTTAGACGCCGCACTTCCTCCTCGAGGGTCTCCACCCGAGCTACGAGAGCCCTTTTGTCGGCCGAGTATTTGCGGATCTCAGCCGACTGGATGGAGCAGCTCATGACGTCCACCAACTGTTTTACGGCGGAGGAGCACTCTTTAAGGGCACGTACGTAAGTGCCCTTCAGGTTGCCGAATTTTGTGGCAACCTGAGAGATGATGCTCAGATTTCTGAGCGCCATCTCCTTTGCATCCTCCACCGTCAAGGCATCCTCATCTACGGCATCTCTCTCCCTCCGAGTGGCAACTACAATTTCTTCGAGCATGCGGTCTTTTTCCGCACGCTCTGCTGCCTTTTAGGCCTTCCTTGTTTTTGACAGCAGGATCAAATCGGTGGTAGGGTCCTGCTTTCTGCCGCTACTCGACCGCGATCTCAAAGCTGTCGCGGTTGGGCCTTTTAGAAAACGCCCGCGTTCATCTCGCAGCAGAGGAGACGCAGGTCACCCCTCTTCTTCCGGCGCTACCACCTTTTGCGCCGGCTGATCCTCCTCGCTGGAAGACTCACTTTGAGTACCAGCCGTTCCTTCCTATAAAAGAATTTGAGGGGAAAACCTCGCGCCTTCACCTTCGGAGAGCCGGTCCTCACCTGGTCCGCGCCTCTCCCAGCACTTGAATCGGAATCCAAAGTCTCGCCATGTTCGTTTTTGTGTTTTTTTCTCCATTTTTGTATGATTTTATGTTTTCCATAATAAATCCCACGAGAAGTAGGTAAAAAATGTCCACCGGGCCAGGGACCATGTAGCACCGGTAACCCTAAATACGCCTGGGGGGCGGGAAGTTCCCAGGGTGGGCCGCTAATGGCTGGTGTATCGTTCCAGCCGCTCTTGCGAGCACCCGACGCCACGTACCACAACGCCGAGATCAACGGTTTTAGGAGTTGTCTCCTCGCGGTCCGGCCAATGAAGCGCGGACCCTCAGCACTGCCGCAGGCCGCGAGACGTGATCCACGACACCCACGACAGGCCGAGATCGCCCGGTGTTCGGCAAAGCCGAGTGCAATACACCGAACGAATCACACCGTCCCCTCTCGGGGACTTCCATTTATACATCTCACTCTTTACCCTTTGCTCTTTACCCCACACTCAGCGAGGCTCTGACGTATTCGCAGGGGTAGACGGGCTCGCATCCCGCGTTCCTCTTAATCAAGAGGGTACCGGGAGCGAGGGTCTGAGGCCCGTCCACGTCAGGCTCACCTGTAGGAGCAACTGCTCTCGCCACATCTTCACCCTTTAACAGAGCAGAGACGCAGCACCCTGTCAGTTTCTGTCCGCGCGCGCTGGTACGCCCCATATCTGGGGCGTGCCCTATCCGCACTGGGACGCGCCGGATGGGAGATCTGACAACTCCACACCGGCGCGTGGGCACTTTTTTTTTTTGCCGTTGAAAATCCAGCTTACGGATTCCCACCGCCAAAGTGAGGGGCAGCGGGATATGTGGGCCCCGGACCAAGATGGAGCGGCCGGTAACCCACTCAAAACCAACGGTTGTTCCTTTCCATGTCGCTGTAGCCGGGCCGCGGGCGCTGATGACAGTCGGCGACCCGGCGCGACGTGGCCCTCGCCTTTTCGGGCCTCTTCTCACCGGGTGTTGGGACACCGAACGTCGCTTTGGGCGCCGTGCCGGAACAAACAGCACGGCGCTCCTCTGAGCCCTTCTCTGGGCGGCGGCATCCTGCCGGCCGCCCAGGGCTCAGTGTCAGGGGAAGGTTGCGCGTACGCCACTCTTCGGCGCCCTCAGCCTTCTTCTGCGGATAGCTAGGGCGCTCACGGCCTCCCTGTCCCTTTCCGCGGCCTCCTTCCGGGCCATCACATCCTCGCAAAAGCAAGGATGGCGCCCACGACCTTTCGCTTCAGCATCCTGCGCACTATGGCAGGAAGCTAAAGTACGTGCCCTACGACACTATGCAGCTCTATGCGTTGCTCAACCCAGGCTGGACACTACTCCAGCGCGTGCTGGACCGTCTCCTCCGCACATACGGCACAGTGGTGGCACTCCTCTGTAGGCTCCCTACCGGCCACGCGGCACAGGTACCTCCCGAAACAACCGTGTCCCGAGAGAACCTGCGTCGCGCGGAATGTTAGGGAGCCATGTCCTCTTTCTAGCCACCACTTAAGAACGGGGCGTATGGCTTCTACTATTTGACGGCTGGCGCTGGGGTGCTCCAGCCGCAGCTCCCACTCCTGTATTGCAAGGGAGCGCAGTTCGTCTCTGCGCCCCCTTATTTCTTCCGGGGCTGGCCTACAGCCCCGAGACCTCGCCTCCTCGCGCCAAAAGAAGAGTGACGCGAGGATTTCTGCGTCTAGGTCCCAGGGCCGCGTGGGCACCCTCGATCAAGCACGCTTACGGTATATATACAAAGTGGCAGCCTGAGCCGAGGTCCCCCTTCAGGGGTCCCTCGGAGCTAAGCCACAGAATAGAGGTGAAGTCTGTGCACACTTAAAGTTGCACAGCCGTTCGAACCCGCCGGGTTGTAGCGGTTAACTTCACCAACGTGAGTTCTGGGTTTTTTATACCACTATATTTATAGCATGAATCTAAGCAGGGGAGTAAATTAAATTAGTTTGAACTTATTGTCACTTATATAAAAAAGTTAAGACATTTCTTTACATATATTATATGTGTTAAATTTTAAATCGAATCTTAAAGCATATTCAAACTGTTTTTTTCAATTTCGTACAATTACATTCAAAAATGTAAAAGAAAAACAGAGAAATGTTTATTTTGAAATAATTTACCACAAGGTGCCGCTTAGGTATATAGGTTTTCGTTGCCTGAAGGGTGACCAATAGAAATGTTACCAGATTTTCGTAGTAGTTCTGTTTGGGTTTCGATATCGAACGCTACTCATTACGGCGATATTTTGTGGCATGATATTCCCACGCAATTATGGGAATAATTGATCAAAATCTTTGTGTTTTAAATCGTGCAATGGAACAGAACAAGAAATTCGACTTCATCCTTGTTTGTTTTAGGTCAACTTTATGACATTAGTAAAGTAATTTGGTCATGTTTCAGCCGTCAAGCAACATGTAGATACGGTTCTTGGTCATTTAAAAAAAAAAAAACCACGGAACAGGCTTTGCATTTTAAATTTGCACTGCAATGTTAATTTTATAGAGTGGATATGATATGACATAACCTTGGATTCTAGACCGAATGAAGAATTACTAGTAGTGTTGGATTCACAATACAAGGATATAATTGTGAGTGTGAATTGCTACTTAAATAATATTTTGGAGAAGGCTACCGTTGTTTCGGAGAATATACTTCTTGTATATTTTATTAGAGATACTTTATTTAGTAATGTTTTGATTAATATTTTTTGTAAATATACCAACTTAGTCCGCCCGTGATCATGGACGCTGAAAAGAGTCCGAAACGTCGGGAATAAACATATGAAGCTATTGCGAAAAATCCGTTAACTAGTGGATTTGATATTTTTATATTATTAACTAGCGACCCGACCCTCCTTCGCACGGGTGTTATGCAGAGAGCAAATACACCTACAATATTGAGCATGTGTCATACATTTAAACCTTTCTGTTCAATAACTCGTAGTAGCAGTAGCAGTAGCTGTAGTTTTGAGAGTTGAAACGATGAAAGACAAGGTTTCAAAAACTTGTCATGTGGAATAAAAAATTTGGAAACCAGGCAATTATTTTAAATGTGATTTAACTATGAGCGTAAAAAAAAGATATAAAACAGAATTTTATAGAAAAGAGCGGATACGGCGCTTTTATTCAGTTGACGTACGTAAATGTCAGGCCATCCTGTCAGCCGTTAAAAAAGCAAAAGATTTTCGTGAATTGAATCTCGAATTTTTCAAACTTCACCACAATTATTAAAGCAGTATACGTTACGCTTTGAAAAATATACTATATAGGTTTACTATTTAATTAATGCGGACAAAATTTTGTACTATCCTATAACAATAAAGGTTTGTATGTAAACCTTTTTTTATAGGTTTTAATGTACATGATTGTGTCTCTTTCAGGTTATCTAATATTTTAATAAAAAATTATAAATAAAATGTTATAGAAATAGTACTAGTAGTAAACTGCACACTTCTCTGTTCCTAATTATAAGTACTTACTGCACAAAAATTATATTGTATTTGTTTTCTTAATTAACTTTAAAAAAGCCTATATATTTTTATGTATAGAAGATACTATCATATTCCTATAATTTAACACTTTTTGTAATTTGATTGCGTTTTAAATAAAGAAAATATATATAAAGCATATTTAGGCACTATATTTAGAACATCATGTATTCGGTAATTGCCGATCTGAAAACTGAATCTTGAATATTTCTTATTATTTTAATATATATTATATATACTTGTAACTACTTATTTTTAGATAAACCTGATTATGTTGAATACAAAGTGTACAATTCTATACGGGTTATATGTATTTGAGTTTATATACACTTTATAACAAATAAGTAAATATTAGTTGGCGTGTGTCTCATCATCATCATCATCATCAGCCTGTGATAGTCCACAGCTGGACATCACAGGCTGATGATGATGATACCTATCTCCAGCTGTGATAGTAAACAGCTGGACATAGGCCTCCCCTATGTCCAGCTGTGGACTATTCATTAGAGGGTCTAGGACCGTATCCCACTATACCTGGTCCAATGAGGTTGTTGGGTGGACCGACTTTTTACATGCCTTTTGTTATGAGTGTCTAACTTTTTTATATTAGATGTAAAGATATTTACGTGGGGATTACATTATACAATAATAATTTTAAAGTCGGGTATACATTTTAAAAAATACTAACCTAAAGTAAACAACAACATGTTATAATTATTTTGTTGGTAATTAACGTACAAATATTTCTTAAAATGTTCACACTGAAATTCAAATTTAGGTAACGCGAAACGTGATGTGGCATCAAGCTAACAATATTAAAGGCAACTGCGCAACCAACAGTTGTGTTTTGTTTTCACTGACATCAATGAAAATAATTTATATCCAACGCTGAGGGATATACTCATAGAGCCTTTTTCGTTTTATACATGGAAATGTTTTTGTATATATATATGTAATTAAGTCCATAATTAAACATGATCACCAAAATTTCTTAAAATATTTCTTCTTTAAAAAAATCATCTTACTCAACAGCATAATTTGTGATAATCTCGTCATAAAAGCCATTACATTTTGTGACAATGTTAAATTATCAATCACTATTTACGGATTTTCGCGTTACTTAAAATATATTTGCCGACGTTTCGATTCTTTCGCATCCATGATCACGGGCAGACTGTTGTAGTATGTCATTTCAGCTCGAATAACCGTCAGAGTTATATTTATTGACATATCGTTCGTTTTTTAATTAATATTGGTTTCAGTTATACTGTGTTTAATCTTGAAATGATTGGATCCAGGAAGGTGATGACCAACCATCCTCTCTATTAAAATTTGGATATTTTTTAATTTCATTTAAGAGTAAAAGAACATATAGCTGATGTTAAGCACCGACGCTATAAGAAATCTGCAATTTGCGACCATGTTCTAGACAAGCCCAATCATTATATTAGATTTGATGAACCAAAATACTGGCTAATGAACATCGATTTATACCAAGGATGATTCGGGAAGCAATCGAAATTAAAAATACCCAAATTTTAATAGAGAGGATGGTTGGTCATTGCCACCTTCCTGGGATCCAATCATTTCAAAAATTAAAACAGAGTATAAAAACTTTTGTGAAACCAACATTAAAATTAAGAAAACGAACGATATGTCAATTTTAAATAATAACTCTGACGGTTATTCGAAACATTGAAATACGGACATATACCAACTTAGTCTGCCCGTGATCATGGATGCTGGAAAGAATCCGAAACGTCGGGAAAAAATATATTTAAGTAACGCGAAAAATCCGTAAATTAGTGGATTTGATATGCATAATAATCGCGTAAATAAAAGAAATAATTAATGTTAAAATTGTTGATATATACTTTTCAGCTACTAAATATATGCGTAAGTTAAGGAAAAACTTAAGCATTTTTTTAGGAAAATATGATGGTTGCTCGACGTTATAAAAACTATTTTACTTTTAGCCAAAGATGTGAAAATTATATTTTCAGCTGCATTTGTATTTTGATCTAATAAGTAGAGTGATATCTCACCATCGACAAAATTTAGTTCAAAGCTTTGGAACAGAAAAAATTTTAAGCTCGAAAAGTTTAGGCTTTTGATTAAGTGAAGTCCTAATTGATGCTTTATTATTTACTGAAATATTTATAAATTAAAACAACATAATGTTTTGTTACATTGTTGAACTCAATGTTTAACTAAAGCTTGAAATTCGTTTTGGTGGCACTGACTTAATTTAAAGCACAATTGAGGTAGTTAAAATGCGTTCAAAGATAAGGAGCGATTCTCGGACGAAGCTAAAAGCTTCGGCTTCAAACAAAAGACGTAAATAGAGCCACGATCCAAAAGATTTTTCCTTCTAACGAAGATTTTTGAAGAAACTGTATCTGGATTTTATAGAAAAGTAGCCAACACTCTGCGAGTAAAAATAAAATTTGTATCTATTGAGTATTCTTACTCATAAGTAAATTATCTAGTCGTGACGCTGTCTGTCAGATTTGCATTTACATGTTTTATAGCCTTTATATATTTCTAGCCTTTTGTGGCATTGTTTCTGCCACTTTCTGTATCGGTTTCATAGGGACTGATCTAAAATTAAAAATAGTCTCAGCAAAATCGCGTTTTTAAATCACACCAGCTATGTAAATCTTTGGATAAAAAGTAGTCTAAGACTTTACTTTTTGTTTTTGTGTGAAAGTAAAATGGCTGTGTCTTAAATTTATAAGAAATTTAACGACTCTGCATTCTAAAAATTATAGAACAGTTAATTATAATACCGGAATATATGGAATATAATAATAGAATAACAATTATCTTGTCAATTAGAATAGAGCAAGAAGAACACACTGACCATGTGTCATAATGTTTGTCATGTGACATTCTTTATAAGGTTGCTCTTCGACATTAATAAAGTAATTTGACAACTTGTTTAGTGAACGATTTGCTTTTGTCAAGCAAATTACCATGAAGAATGCGCGGACTTGGAATTTGTACAGCAATATTTAAGCTTTTCTTGTCATCTAATTCTCACCATCTTATGTTAGCTTTTTAAAAGCTTTGATATGATACAAAAGATTTTGATAAGGCAAGGGTTAATTTCAAAGTATCACTTACCGCTTTTATTGTATATAGTAAAGTACTTTCGGGTGAAAACAAATTTCCTGAGGGATTCCAAAATCCAGTTAGCTTACATGAAAACTAGGTATTTTGTGATATATTTAAACATACTAAATGTAATACTTTTTCAAATAAAATTATTTACATCTCTAAAAATTTTAAATGGGCTAATACTTCCTGTTGTGTCTTATATATAAATGACATAAAATTTAAAAGTAATTATAAAAGAAATATTTTTAACTATCTCAATTTCAACTTCTTACGTACACATTAAAATATTCCTTAAAAGTACCACAAACTATTGTTAACCTTAAAAACGTGATGTGGCATCAAGATAAAAACATTAAAGGTACCCGATGAACCAACAGTGCCGTTTTGTTCTCACTGACATGTATGAAAATAATTTATTGTCAACGCTCAGCATAGAGGCGGCAATAAAATTTCGGGAATCAAGGAAGTGACACAACATTACTATTTAAAAATGTATTTATTGCTTTTCGAAGTAATCTCCGCGAAATTTGACACATTTTTTCATACGATGGAACCAATCAACCATTCCATTCGGAAGTTTCGGTCTCCAAAATGGCCGTTTTGTAGGCGTCCACAGCTTCTTCAGGTGATGAAAATCTCTGTCCACGCAATTTATTCTTTATTTTAAGAAAAGTATAGAAATCGTTATTACTATGTTTTCTTCTCAAAACTCTGTTATTCCGTGTGCGATGTGAGAACTCGCATTGTCGTGATGGAGGATGATGCGGCGGCTGCAGTTCTCTTTACGAAGTTCAGAAACGACCTTTGGCAAAGAAATGCTAGAATACCATTCTGCATTAATGGTAGTTTAGTCCCTCAAGAGGAATTGTCGCAATATAGCGGGTTTTGGAGACAAAAGTGGCCACCTTTTTTTATGCAACGCTCCGTGAACGAACAATTTTTGTTGGCTTTAAATAATTTTCTAACACCCAAACTCGTGACTGGTTTTTTAATCCGGGTTCGTACACATACATCAAGGATTCATCACCTGATATGATGTTGTATACAGCATTTGATGATGCTGCGTGGAATCTTTCAAAAATTCTGACGCAACAAGTAACGCGAGCCGCTTTTTGCTCTTTACAGAGCGAATGCCGTATCCATAAGGAAAACAACTTTTTTATACCTAAGTGTTCATGCAAAATTATTTTTATTTGACCCAGATCAATATCTAGAGTTTCCTGAATTTCGTGGTACGTCACATATCGATCTTCCTCAATCAGCTTACGCACAGCATCAACGTTTTCTTGCGTGACTGCAGTTTTTAGACGACCTTGACGGGGATCATCACTGAGCTTGACACGTACACGTTGAAATTAAGCAAACTAGCGATAAATTGTGGTTTTGTACAGGGCTTCATCACCAAATGTAGAAACCATCCGGTCAACACACTGTTTTTGTGTTAAACATCTTTAACGGTCATAATAAATCATCGCTCTTGTTTTTTTCGTTTCAATTCCATTTTCTTAAGAAAGTTTGACAAGACCTTGTGACAAGACCGAGTACCTTTTTTTAATACATAAATAGTTTTCAATTTTCAAAACCAAGGAGTTTGCAATTAAAAAGATTTAAATATGATTTTAATTTGAGGAATATTGGAAATATTCCAGTCTCAAAATCATTCAAATGGAAATCATTGAATACGTTACAGCTTTTAAATAGGTTTAAAAAGGATAATTTTAAGAATTATTGATTTTAAAATGCGTTTTGTTCTGTAGCATAATATATATAATGTTAAATAAATATACGTTCCTAATGCATATTAGGAACGTATATATTTTATTTATATGTATATGTTGCTTGTTGTTTTTTTATATGTACCTGGTTGCTCATTGTTCTCTGTAAATGGTAGGTAGTAGCTGTCATGTGTTCATATACATATAAAAACCTATATATTTCTATACATTTGTTTTGCTATGAGTTGAACGTGCTCGGCACAGAAAACGCACGTTCAATTTTAAAATTGTTACTATGATAGATAGCCCAATTTATATAGAATCCTTTTAGGTTATATTTTGTAAAGAGCACTGTGGGTATGTGAACAATTTTTATATATCTAGTATTGTCGACGTAGTGTCTAAAACAAAAAAACATAAAATATTAAAATACCCTTAGCTAGTATACTATACATATATAAAATTTAGAAGATATAAATTTAAGAAAATATTTACGATATTAAAAAAGATTTAATGTCATGGGAATCAATGATAACACTTAGTTGTTTCTACGCGTGATTAAAACCCACGACCTCCGGTATACAAAGCAAGGGCCAATGCGTCTAGGCCACGGAGGCGGTTTTAAGTTTTATGTTTCATTTTTATAAAAAAAAATTATGATTCGCTAAAGTTGTATCAAATATCACATGCTCCATCTACGTTATCTTGCATTCAAATATTCATACTCAATTTATACCTTATACTCCTTTTATGAGTAAGAAATACTACTAAGACAGGCGACTTTACAGCAAAAAGAACTATGTGAATAAAAACTTTAAAAAATTTAAGTAATAACCCAGAATACTTTCGTGCTATATTTTCAATTCTAATACACATACAAGACTAACTATTGCCACACATTTTTCATTTAGTTTACATAATAATAAAAGCTGTATTTTCCAACTCACACAAATATATCAAAGGAATAAAGACAGTACAGGCTAATTAATAGTAGTTAAGTATTTAGAATAAAAAAGAGAATAAATAAAATTAGTAAGTAATATAGATAGGCTTAGGATGTGATGCTAAAGATAGAAAAGAAACAAAAAAAATCAAGGTAACAAAGTATAGAGTTTTAAGTGGATGATAATGGATTGAACCTGCTTATAAAAATGTAGGCATAGACGTGGTATACTTCAATGCCTTTATTCTTATTACATCTATCACATTTAACGTTTTTGTTTATTATTTCCTGAAAGAACATTGATAGAGGAAAAATCTGTTGAATATGTTTTAGTTGATGACATAATTTTATTATAGGCCATTGCTCTATGATTCGTTATCGGAAACGAAAAGTATCTCTATAAATTTGTAACAACCTTATTGACTTTCGAATCAATTCACCAACGACGTTATATTTAATTATGTTTCTTTTAAAATAAAATGAAATAGTGACGATAATTTAGACTTCCTTTGGTATAAAGGTTTGGTTAAATTTTTACATTACAAGATTTAAAACTTATTGTTGAGAGCGATATTGGTGAGAATATCACTTTAACAATAAGTGTATATACGCTATTCCAATGCATCTATAAATTAATTTCTCACATCGTTTATTTAAAGTGAAATAGTTTCAAAAGAGGAGCAACCCTTGTTAAAAGAAATTGGAGCTAGTTTTCTCTTAAACTACGCTTATATTTAAACTCTTTTCTTCTTTCGTAATGTATTAAAGAAAAACTAGTAATATTTTATCGAAGACATTTCACTGACCTAAATCAGTGTGATAATATTAATTTTGCGCAATATAACGAACTTGTCCGTGATTGATGCCATCGCATTTTCAAATCTCTGATATCTTTTAGAGTATTTATTTAACGAAAATAATCAGATACGACACGTTTTATGCAAATAGAATGACGAATTTTGAATGCTTTTAGCTTTATTGTCTCACTTTACTGTGCTGTCTTAAGAATAACTGACAATATTATTGCACTTTAATGCAACCATTTTTCTTATTAAGCTAGCACAGTTTAGATTCACACAAACGGTAATGCATTTAAATTATCTTCATTTTATTTGCTTAAAACGCGTCATGCAAGAAGAGAGACGGTAATAATAGCTTGGTTATTAAATTGTATTAGAAACCATACTATGAGCAATTCTTTTATTACAATTACAATGTTATAAAGGATAAAACTACCGACTACTTTGAAAGGTTTAAAGGTAGTTAATGTATTTTTTGATTTTAACTAGGTTGTTGTCCTTGTCACCAAAACGTGAATTTGAGTGCTTTCTCATCAAAATATTAGCTGATTTTCAAATGTTTCTAGGTTTGAGCTATCTGTTTAACTTGATGTTATATCAGGTAAAAGATTTTTGATGCATGTGTCTTGTCGTACAGTTCCCTCACTTAAAGTCGACGAAGTTAGGGGTAGTTTTCACTTGAAACATATAAAAGGAAGAATTAACTCTATTGCGCAAATTGTCTAAAGTTGTTTAGCAGCTGAAAATAAAAGTTACTGTAAGGCATTGCTTTGGTTGAGAACACGTGAGATTAATGAATATAACAAATCTCAGCAAAAGATATAACGGACTCCAAAATAAATTAACAAAATTTAACTGTTTTTATGTCCCCATTGAAGTAAACCTTTATTATATATATACCGATAGAGTTAGTGAAATAATAAGTAATTTACTTTTGATTAGTAGTTTAATCAGTAAATTGTAAATAAGCCTCTTATTCCACACTTATTAAGACCCTCCCACGAATTCCCTATCGGTAGGGAATTCGTGGAAAAGTTTAAACTATCTAGCATTGAAGTAGATGCGTGCATCTGGTCAGCTCGTGGCGAAACTTTTTACCGGCCGGCATCTAATAAGGTTGTAACAACAAAGTAATTCCTATCTATTCTAAAGAAATTTTCACTGTAGTATGTCATTAGTCACAGAAGCTAGTAATATTATTGGACAACACTGTGTAAGTAAATTCTTTCTTATTTAAAAAGGCCATTTGAATAGGTAAGATGGACCTCATTTTAGCTTGAAATGTTAGCCAATGTAATGGTTTTATGTAAAATCCATTCAAACCCAGAGTTTAACACCTTTTTATAATATATATTTGTCTTAAGTATTCATTCTATATTTGGATGTACAGTGCAAAAATATGCATATACCACATACTGCGAATTCCTACGCACGAAATGGGAGGAATGTCCTGGAGTGTATTTAAATATGCCATAGTAAAATAATAAATGTCTTTCTATCTTTCTATGTGACTATCATCAGACACTAAGTTTCATGGCTTCAGCTTTGTTAATGACGAATTTATGAGTGATTGTCACTTCCATCTCCATTCCAAACCCTAGTTCGTCCCGTAAAGTTTAATCTATAAAATGCTTTGTACGTTTTCGCTTTCAACCACATTTATCGCAATAAATAATAATTTATGTCCTTTCTTGGAAAATGTTATAAGTACAAACCAAATTTCATCGAAATCGCTCAGAATTTAGTCGGTAAGACAGACGAACAGATAGGCAGTCAGAATTACTTTCACATTTATAATATTAAGTATGGATAATTAAGTAAAAAAACTTATTATTACTAGAAAAACATTTAATAATGTATAAAAATTACAATTAAGCATTGAAAATACCCATGTTCAAAATTGAGGTGCATATATAACTTTCACAGAGAGAAAAATATAAATAAAAAAGTAAAATTCGAGCGAAAGTGTTGCGAAAGAATTATTTAAAGAATAATGTCTATTATGAACTCCTTATCCCTTATTGTTAACAATTACTTACATTGATAACATCTTTTGTTTTGCGACAAAAATCAATCGACACACCATTTGTAATTCAAACCTTGAAGGTAGTGTCTTACCCATAGGTTTTTCCATTTTTCAATTATTTATTATCAGGTGAATAAACTTACCTGTTCTGTTGAGTTTTAAAATTTAACCGTATTACAGACCGAACTTAGATGAACAAAATCTAAAGTCAATTTAAATTAATAAATGACTATAATATAATTTTTTTAATATAATTTTTTAATTCAAATATAAAGCATAGTTTTGTATTAGAACCCACGACCTCCGGTATACAAAGCAAGGCCACGGAGGCGGTTTGAAGTTTTATGTTTAATTTGAAAAAATGATTCGCTGAAGTTGTATCAAATATCACATCCTCCACCTACGTTATCTTGCATACAAATATTCATACTCAATTTATACCTTATTCTCCTTTATGAGTAAGAAATACTACTAAGACAGGCGACTTTACAGCAAAAGAACTATGTGAATAAAAACTTTAAAAAATTTAAGTAGTAACCCAGAATACTTTCGTGCTATATTTTCAATTCTAATACACATACAAGACTAACTATTGCCACACATTTTTCATTTAGTTTACATAATAATAAAAGCTGTATTTTCCAACTCACACAAATATATCAAAGGAATAAAGACAGTACAGGCTAATTAATAGTAGTTAAGTATTTAGAATAAAAAAGAGAATAAATAAAATTAGTAAGTAATATAGATAGGCTTAGGATGTGATGCTAAAGATAGAAAAGAAACAAAAAAAATCAAGGTAACAAAGTATAGAGTTTTAAGTGGATGATAATGGATTGAACCTGCTTATAAAAATGTAGGCATAGACGTGGTATACTTCAATGCCTTTATTCTTATTACATCTATCACATGTAACGTTTTTGTTTATTATTTCCTGAAAGAACATTGATAGAGGAAAAATCTGTTGAATATGTTTTAGTTCTTGACATAATTTTTATGATAGGTTATTGCTCTATGATTCGTTATCGGAAACGAAAAGTATCTCTATAAATTTGTAACAACCTTATTGACTTTCGAATCAATTCACCAACGACGTTATATTTAATTATGTTTCTTTTAAAATAAAATGAAATAGTGACGATAATTTAGACTTCCTTTGGTATAAAGGTTTGGTTAAATTTTTACATTACAAGATTTAAAACTTATTGTTGAGAGCGATATTGGTGAGAATATCACTTTAACAATAAGTGTATATACGCTATTCCAATGCATCTATAAATTAATTTCTCACATCGTTTATTTAAAGTGAAATAGTTTCAAAAGAGGAGCAACCCTTGTTAAAAGAAATTGGAGCTAGTTTTCTCTTAAACTACGCTTATATTTAAACTCTTCTTCTTTCGTAATGTATTAAAGAAAAACAAGTAATATTTTAACGAAGACATTTCACTGACTTAAATCAGTGTATAATATTAATTTTGCGCAATATAAGTAATTAAGAACGTGTTTACTACACGAAATTGTCCCGTGATTGATGCCATCGCATTTTCAAATCTCTGATATCTTTTAGGGTATTGATTTAACGGTAATAGCTAGTTAATATAATTTTTAATATTAACTAGCTTGTTTTCCTTGTCACCAAAACGTGAATTTGTGTGCGTTCTCATCAAAATATTAGCTATTTTCAAATGTTTCTAGGTTTGAGCTATCTGTTTAACTTGATGTTATATCCAGTAAAAGGATTTTGATGCATGTGTCTCGTCGTAAAGTTCCCCACTTAAAGTCGACGAAGTTCGGGTAGTTTTCACTTGAAACATAGAAAAGGAAGAAATAACTCTATCGCGCAAATTGTTTAAAATTGTTTAGCAGTTGAAAATAAAAGCTACTGTAAGGCATTGCTTTGGTTGAGAACACGTGAAATTAATGAATATAACAAATCTCAGCAAAAGGTATAACGGACTCCAAAATCAATTAACGAAATTTAACTGTTTTATGTCCCTATCGAAATAAACCTTTATAATAAGATATAAGATATATATATATCTTATATTATTATAAAGGTTTACTTATATATATATATATATATATATATATATATATATATATATATATATATATATATATATATATATTCCTATCGGTAGGGAATTCGTGGAAAAGTTTAAACCTATTAGCATTGAAGCAACAGGCATCGATTGATATGGCATCAGTCGCGCATCTGGTCAGCTCGTGGCGAAAGTTTTACCGGCCGGCATCTAATAAGTTGGTAACAACAAAGTAATTCCTATCTATTCTAAAGAAATTTTCACTGTAGTATGTCATTAGTCACAGAAGCTAGTAATATATTTATTGAACAACGCTGTGTAAGTAAATTCTTCGGTTCTACTTATTTTCTCATTTTCGTGTAAGAAAACGTTTTAAATTGTTTTGAAGATTTTTCTTATTTAAAAAAAGGCCATTTGAATAGGTAATATGGACATCATTTTAGGTTGAAATGTTAGCCAATGTAATGTTTTTATGTAAAAATCCATTGCAAACCCAGAGTTTACACACTTTTATATAATATATATTTGTCTTAAGTATTCATCCTATATTTGGATGTACAGTGCAAAAAAATATGCAAATACCACATACCCGCGAATTCCTACGCACGAAATGGGAGGAATGTCCGCGAGATGTATTTAAATATGCTGCATAGTAATAAAATAAATGTTTTATCTTTCTGTGTGACTATCATCAGACACTAAGTTTCATGGTAATGACGAATTTATACAATCACTTCTATCACCATTTCAAACCCTAGTTCGTTCCCGTACAGTTTAACCTATAAAATGCTATGTGCAGTTTCGCTTTCAACCACTTTTATCGCAATAAATAATAATTTATGTCCTTTCTTGGAAAATGTTATAAGTACAAACCAAATTTCATCGAAATCGCTCAGAATTTAGTCGGTAAGACAGACGAACAGATAGGCAGTCAGAATTACTTTCACATTTATAATATTAAGTATGGATAATTAAGTAAAAAAACTTATTATTACTAGAAAAACATTTAATAATGTATAAAAATTACAATTAAGCATTGAAAATACCCATGTTCAAAATTGAGGTGCATATATAACTTTCACAGAGAGAAAAATATAAATAAAAAAGTAAAATTCGAGCGAAAGTGTTATGAAAGAATTATTTAAAGAATAATGTCTATTATGAACTCCTTATCCCTTATTGATAACAATTACTTACATTGATAACATCTTTGTTATACGACAAAATCAATCAACACACCATTTGTAATTCTAACCTTGAAGGTAGTGTCTACCCGTAGGTTTTTCCATTTTTCAATTATTTATTATCAGGTATATAAACTTGCCTGTTCTGTTGAGTTTTAAATTCAACCTGTATTATACACGCACTTAGATGAACAAAATTCTAAAGTCAATTTAAATTAATCATATTAATATTATAATTTAAAATGTTAGATGGGCATTATTTAAAATGTTGTATGCACCTTAAAGTTGTTACAGAAAATACCGGCATAAACCCAAATAATCACAACTTGAAATTCGTACAATTTGCATTTTTTTAAGAACGTCTCCACAGCAGTTGCAAACGTTGTAAATAATAAAGCTGTGAAGGGACTGACTAAAGATGTATTCGCTTAATACAGCTCTCAAATTAGTCTTTAACAACTTGCAAATTTCGTTATAAGAAACTTAATTATAAAATAAGGAATTGAATTATTTCTTTTGCGTTAAACTATTTGCTAAAATACCTAAAATATGAAATGATACAGTTATTTAAATTTAAGAACGTTTGACACTTAGTAATTTCAACATCTTGCATTCAAAGCAATGTGCATAAAAATAAACACTAAGAAATAAATATGGCCTATGCTGAGAGGCGCCCAAGTGAATTTTAGTAGCTGCTAGTACTTACGTGCTATAAGAGACTTTTGTGTTTCTATATAATTCCTTAATTATATAGTAAATGTGTTAAAACACTTTCGCAGGATATAATTAACGTCTAGGATACAATTAACGGCTAATTTGTTATTTAACAAGAAATGGCAACTGACAGCTATTCATATCGTAAACATCCTTATAATTTAGGATGTACTTAAATAGAAAATACATATTTTAACCCCTTTGCAAGGAAAAACTCAAACGATAAAAGTAATGAAATAAAATGTAGCTGTCTGAAATTAAATTGGAAGCGACGTGCATCTTAAAGTCGTGTGGAAACATTTCTGAAAGATAAACCTTTCACCACTTGTTATAATTCAATTTAAATTAATGTAGTGTCTAATTTTTATTCAATACAGTCTATTAATATATCGTCCTTAAATTTTAATAAGGGATCTACAATATGTATAACAAGAAAACTGTTAGTAATAATATTTAATATTTTTTCTGACAATTTTCTAAATTGAATTTTGTAATATATTCTTATACAAGCTTCCTTTGAGATGAAACCACTTATGCCAGTGACTCCTGTATGTCATATATCCAGGACAGCATGCACTTGCTCTATTAAGGTGTTTTCCTTTAGTCCCATGGTCAAGCTTGTTATCTCGCAGATGTAACAAAAATATTATGTTCTGCTTTCACCAGTTAGTTTATTTGCAGTATGTATTAAACATATAATATGATTTCTGCATGAAACGACCGTGGCTGGGTAATAAACTTTGACAGGCGAAGAACTCAGAAGACCTCAGTCTACTCTTGACTATGAATCCTGTAAATAATCTAAAAATCTGAAAAATTATAAAATACATTCAGCGCGAATAAATCTAAAATGTAACATATTTTGCTTAAGATATACTAATTAATGCTACGGTGATGTGTGCTGTAGTACAAAATGTTGAATAATCCTTGATGGAATAAAGAAAAAATATTCCTCAGTGTTCGTACATAAGTCAAATAACGTGAAAAATATTTGAAGTCTAGTGTTCCTATATTAAAGTCCCACAGTGGCTCTAAATCTTATCTATCGACTAATCTTAATAACATGTCGGTTTGTAACAAATTGCTTTTACGTTTATGCTTTGAATGGTTAAGTACCAAAAGGGATAAAATCGGTTTTACGAATAAATGCACTAATGTTTTTTTGGGCACAAAAACCTTACTAAGTAAAAATAAAATTACGAAAAGTATATACATTGTTATTGTATATAACTCTTTTTAATTTCGATGTCGAAGTATACGAACAAAATTCTTAAGAATTTATATTTAACTTTCTTGAGCGAAAGTTAAACAAATTCTTAGGCATTTTGTTACGACTACTCATTCCATGTCCCTTTCTTTGGTGAGAGTAGATATGTTCTAATTACAGTCCGACTGAAACTGGTTTTCCGGCTGAAACCGAAATCGAAACTGAAAGTTCGGCCGTGGCTTTAGTTTCGGCCGATACGAAACTGAAACCGATACTAACTTGATCAGATACAAAAATTCTTAAATTACTGAAATATGGTGCTTTTATTCCACGCTCCATATAATCAATCAACAATATCACTTCTGAGTCCCAAAATATTGAGGCCATATCCTGGCCAGGCAATACCACGACATGAAGATTATTCTGGCTTTATTTATTAATTAAAACTTCATGCACAAATTTTACAGAGGTGGACTTAATGCCGATGGCATTTTCTGCCAGTCAACCCTGATACAGCGATAAAAAATGGGTGGATGCATTTATTCGCGTTTTAGAAATTAAAACTTTGATAAAAATATATATCCAAAAAAATACTACGTATGTTAATAATACACAGGCACATACACATATTATAAAGATACCTATAAATGTGCTTTATGTATATATAAATTATAATATCGCCGAATTAATAAAACGTTACATAAACTTTACGTTTTATTAATCCGGCGATACGTTTTGAAGCAAGTACTCTTTTACTTTTCCCTTAAAAGTCCCTTAAAAGTGCTCCCCGCCATCTTGATTGCGAGAAATAGCGCATTCCATAAGAGGGCAGATTGATCGAAAAAGGAGGAGTGCATTATGTCAGAACGATGAATAGGGCATTGGAGTGGAGGCGTTTGCGTCGAACGAAGATTTTTTACTGACATACATACTCATGTGAGTATTAAAATTGGGAAAATATATAGGACGAGGTAATAAAATAATTAAGAAACGAATAGAGAGTGGTAAGGGTTCGTAAGGAGCGTTGCTGGCAAATAGATAACCACTTAAGTTAGGAACGTTATGCAAAAACATGGTCGTATTTACAAAGACTAAAAACGAATCGAACGCAGTTGTTTAGAAGTCGGTCAAGCTTATAATGATCTGCATTCAGGTCAAGATCGCACACATCACCATAGTCGATAATAGGGAAAATCAAGGCCTACACAAGCGTGAATTTAGCCTGAATCAGCAAAAACTTCTGAAATTCTATTTGGCTGTTCTAATTTAGTGTTCTATCTATCTAGAAATCTAGATTTCTTACGTTACGACTAAATGGATTTTGATCCCCGTCAAAACGGTAAGCACCAGAACTGTGACCATGGTGTTATCCATGCCCACCTTTATATCTTCAGTCACTTTAAGAAGGGCAGTAATGGTACTATGTCCAGGCCTTAATCCAGATTGTGATGGACTAATCAGTTTGTTACTGAATATGAACCTAGAAAGTTGTTTATGAACACGAATCTCTAGTACCTTAGATAGAACGGGTAAAATAGACATACGTCAATGATTTCTGGGAAGTACAAGATTGGACCATATAGGAAGTGGACGAATAAGGGCATTACGCCAGGAACATGGAAAATTATCATGAAGAAAAAATAATTACGTGGACAAGCGTTAGGAGAAGCAAATCTAGGATGACCGTTTCCATTGCTAAGATTGCGGTTTTGTCTACTGATTTAAAGGATGAATCCATGTTTCGTCCACTGTCACAAAACAAGATTAATAATTTGTCTAACAATATCTTCGAATAGTTAAGTCGTTTCTGATTCTCGGCACCTATCTTGCGGAGACTTTTCACATATTTAAAATTTGTGTCAGATGGTTACTTTTCAGTTTTCTTGAACATGGCAACATATTCTTATCGTTTCCTGTTGATTACTGTCATCGATGGGCGGCTGCAACGATGTTCGCCTTCCGTGCTCATTCTCCCTACTCGAAATTAAGAAGCCCACCTTGAGACAATTGATTACGGCAGAACATACTCTTCTCATGTTGCCTTTGAACCGCAGTAAATCTCTTGCGTTGCTATCTTTTTTTGTTTTAATAACAAGATCGCACTTGGTTTTCTCCATTTTCGATAACACGTCCTCACGAAAAAAAGACTCCATTTAGAAAAAAGGAACAAAGACTAGAAGATTTTTTTATGATTTTTAACGCTTGTAAGCTTAACCTTATACAAAATAATATCTAAAAAATAACAAACCATTAAGGATTTTGAATCTGTATAAAATACAGATATTTAGAATATAATAATTTGAGTTATCTTTCCCGCGTAATTATTTGCTTACTACTGGAGGTAGGCTAAACCCAAATATTTAAAATTATAATATTCCTGGCTCTCTGACCTGGTAAAACGGTTTTTCAGCCAAGAATTAAAAATCCGCGATTGCGCATTTATTGGTTCGTTATTGTGTTACGAAACAGAGAAATTGAAAGATACAAGTGATAGAAAGAGTCGTAAATGACCTTTGTCATCAAAAGCATCGTTAATTGTCGTTTTAAAAATTAGAATTATTACTAAAAAAATAAATTTTTTACTTCTAAATATTGAATTTTATTGAGGATTTGTTGTTGTGTGGATTAATTGTTTTTATTACTCTTAAAAAACTTGTCATGTTTTTGGATATTATTAAAAGCAATATTAACTTTAAAAACTGAGTGTTAAGAGTGTACTAGCAAGTATATACTGATAGGATAAGTTTGACATATTATATTAACAACCAATTAGTGTCGGTGTTAAGATATTTTAGTTAAAACCCTGTCATGGGGTAAAGAGAAACAGTTGGTGACATCATAGTTTATAGTAAAATAATTAAAAACTTTCGCGAGACATTAGTTAAAAAACTAAACAAAAAGTTGCAAATGTGTTGCAAATGGTAGCAAAATGCCTATAACATTCATATAACGATAATATATGTGCTCTCTTATGTCTTTTACTTACAAATTTAGTGGATAGTCTAGTAAAACAAGGTAAATAAGCATATTAAGTTTGCATTTTGCCTCTTGGTAAAAATATCTACCGTGACAGTACTTTAATATACGAATTTTAAGGGTTTAAAATTCAAAAAATTGCAATAACATCTTTTAACTTCTTTGTATTCAATATGTTTAAATCTTTTGTAATGATTATGAAGAGAAACAGAGCGAAGATTGTAAATTTATGTTTATAAAGGGTTAAAGTTTAACTTCTGTTTAAAATGATAACCGCATTAGTACGCCACTTGAATTTAAATTTTGGCTTATATTTGAATTTCATTGAATCAAACGTTTTATAATATAAACTATGTACTAACTTAATGATTTAAGATATTAAAAGAGATATGTCGCTTTTTACAATAGTCTGTTTACCTATAGCAACTCCGCGGTGCCTATTTCTGCCGGAAATAAGTAGTGCGTAAACACTGCTGCCTTCTGGTCTGAACGGCTCTGTTGCCAACCTAATTACTGGATAAACAAGGTAATAATGTATAAGATAACTTCTCATGATTAAAACACAAAAACTCTTAAACCAGTTTCACGAATTAATGTGTTGTGCATTATTACGTTAAACGTAACAAGCATGAGTATTTTGCTCTCTGATCTTTTTCTCTTCTAAGTTTCTTACGCCAGATCTTCTCAGGTCAGAGGTTTTCATTTACGAACCGAAGATAGTTCACGTTGTTCCTTCTTGGCGCCTCATAGATGGGGTCACAGGAACTCTTTCGCAGTCTTCTGCGATCACACCAGCGCTAGCCGCCTAAGCAGCCCCATCTCGGCCTTACGGCCATCTGCCTACCTCTGGGCGCCCCTATACATAGGTAACAGACTCCCATGAGTCTGTAACTCAGGGGCCACGGGACCCAGGAGTTCCCACGCAGGGATAAGACTCCCAGCCCCAGCGGCGGTCCCGATTTTAAGCTCCGCTGCTAGCTCCAATTCGGCCACAGAAGGAGGAGAGATCGATGATACCATGCTAAATGTCCCCGCCTCCCACGACTCCTCCACACCATATCAACGGTGCGGCCCCCACACTCCTCTTCCCCCGCGTCTACTCGCATCCTCCAAGGCGCATCCAAAGCGGGCTTATGGAGCCCGCTTGCAGCAGCCTCCTCCACGGCCGTCCTTGCACTACAGACCGGCCAGGTTCCTTTTAGCTTCCCTGCAGCTCAGCTGGCCGCAGGTACTGAGCTACTGGGCTACCTTACAAGTGAGGCTGGCTGTAAAAGTTAGATAGACTATTTGACGATCTATAAGAGAGTATAATGCATCTAGGGTAAATACGAAATATGACTGCCTCCGTAGCCTAGTGGTATGGGCGTGTGCTTTAGAAACCGGAGGTCGTGGTTTCAAATTCGGCGGGGACTCAACAAATTTTCATTGTTGGTTCCTAGTTGGTTAGGGCCATTTGGGCCGATCAATCAATTGTCTGAAAAGTAAGATGATCAATGCGTCGGAAAGTATGTAAAAAGTCGGTCCACCCACCAACCCGCATTGGAATAGCGTGGTGGAATACGGTCTAAAACTCCCTAATGGTTAGGGGGGTATTAGGGGAGGCCTATGTCCAGCAGTGGACCTGCTTGTGGATTTGCAACCAAGTTGCAGTAGATCTGAACATTCTGATTATTACTGGGAAAAAATAACAAATTAAATCAGGAATAATATTCTAATATATAAGCGGATTTGTTGCGTCTTACATTGCTTTTCTTAGGGTCAGGGCAGATACTGTTTACCACTAGGTGATCCTACTCGTCAAACAGCTTTAACCAAAAAAACTAAAATATTGCACTATTTATGTTATACTTGTTATGCCATGGTGAATAAATGACTCCATCACATAAAATCACTTTTGTCGTAGTGATGAAATTCAATACCTGGGGCTACCTAATAAGTGAGGCTTGCTATAAAGGTTAGGTAGACTAATTAACGATCAAGAAGAGAGTATAATGCTTCTATGTTGCATAAAGATATTTGAATTTTTCTTTGGTTAAATTGAGTAGGCTGATAAAGCTAGCTCTGAATGAGCGCAAGAAGAATTGAGGGAGGGGTGAAGAGAAAACTCGGGTTACTTGTATTTTGTAACCAGATGAAGTATCTAAGAACAAGTAGATTCGGTATACCGTTAGCCTCTGCTATATTAAAGATGTGGGAAGAGGGAGTCAAGGCGTAATCAGTCTCTATTATTTCTTGGTCCAAATTGGGGCAAGCATTAGATCTGAACAACCTGACCATTGCTGAGAATTGGCTACTTACAAACGTCCTCACGTCATTCAGATTATTCATTGTAATTTCATGCTGTGATTTTTATAATATCTTTAAATTGGACAATGTGTTAATAGTAATTAAATAAATTAGAACTTATACTTTTGTAATTTTGGTAGCTTCGTAAGCAATATACAAAAATTTTAAAACAGATATAATAGTTGTATATTAGAATCGTTACTGTTAAATAATATTAGTTCATAGAACTTAATAAATTTTAATATTGTATTATCATGACAACTAAAAGCGTAAACCTATCATTTATTTCTCTGGCTATTTCGTTTTATCTTAAATATTGAATAAATTTTAACTGCAAACTTGACTATTACTAACAACCTAAATATCACTAACGACAATAAAAGTTATTACTGTAAAATACAATTAGAACTTGATAACTAATAAGTCCATTAATATTAAGGATCTACGAAAAATTTTGAAATTGTATACGCGTGCTGATATTTATGATTTGTTATCGGAATAGTTCCAATTATGAAAAAGTTCGAAAATCTATAATTGAGTTTAAGTTATTAAAGATTTTATTTATTTAAATATACATTTTCACTAAGACTTTTTTCCTTTCTTTATTGAAAAGGTTCACTTTTAAACATTTTTAAAAGAAAATTTTTAGGAATAGGTGAATGGCTTTAATTTCATTCGTTTCTTTTTTAGCGTTGTTTTTAAAATAAACTGTGGTAATACGTTCTTTATTCGACTTGAAATGCACGAGTTATTGTATCTATTTATATAATTTTAAATAACCACATTTTTTGTTATTTTTAAAATAACTCATCTTGTATTCAGTTCCAGTTGCGGTGTTTGGGTGTAGAATACAAGCTTTCCAACTACCGCCTCATTTGCTTAATTTTATTGGCCCTTTCTCAGTTTATCATCATCAGCCTGTGTTAGTTCACACACAGGCCTCCCCAAATGCATCGCCTTCTCCATAAGAGGGTATTTGGACCGTGTCCCACCATGGTGGTCCAATGCGGGTTGGGGTGCTTTTTTTCTCAGTTACCTGCTAATATCCGAAATCTGAATTCTGCTAGAAAAAAACTTTGTGCTGGCGTTATTTTCTGGTTTGTTAGTGCAATGTTAGCCGATCAGCAAACAGTTAAAAAAATTACACGATTCATCTATAAAAATACCATGAACCTCAAAAAACCTTTTCGTCAAGATATTTCTTTCTATATATAATCGAAACAGTTTAAAGGAAAAAAATTATTGGTTTAAAGCTAATGATAAATTAGTATATTGAATATAAACTTGTGGACAAATGGAAATAAAAGTGTGATTATAATAAAATTCGTTCCTCTAAATTTGTCCACGAGTATACATTATCAAATAAAAAGCAAAGATTTAGGTCAAAATCAAATTAAACTTTCTTTTAATATCTAATAATGATTAACCCTAATAATAGTTACCTCATGAATTTAAGAACTCTTAAACATTTTTGAAGATTGATTCTAAAGAGGCTTATAAAGTTAATGTTTTTTTAGGTTCTCTTGATAAACGTTATATAATTTTAAAAGGAACAAACAATGTTTTATTAATATTATATTATTATACAGCAATTTTAATGGTTTAAAGGCAGTTTAATTTTTAGAATATTCTTTAAAAACATGTGATATTCCAATTTAATATTTAAGACTTTAAAATTTGAAGGATAATACAAATTTTCGTATTTGATATAATCGAGCCCTCTCCAATGCTATTTGTCTATTTTCTCACTGAACCTCGTCCGGACAACGATTACAATATTTTATTACCGCTGCATATTAATAAGTCATATTGTGATTTATAGTCTAAGAGTATAAAAAAAAAGTTACTTTCCTGTATTAAACTGAGTTTTTGAATTAGAATGTAAAAATTAAAGTAAGTAAGTAATGACGATAATATAATTTTAAGTCCGAACGGACTTCATACATTCAGTTTAGGCTTTACTGTGTACTGATATATTTCAAAAATGTTCAATCGGTTATAATTTTTTCAAAAAGTTTCTCAATTTATTAAAATATATAACCTCGCGTGTTACATTACGTTACACGCGCTGTTACGTAATCCTACTAATATTATTAATGCGAAAGTTAGAGTGTATTGATGTTTCTAACTCTTGTAACTTAAAAACTATTTTATTGATCTTAGATCTTCTCAGTAGACGGATAAAAATTTGAAGAAACATGATCAAATTATGGAGCGAACAATTACTTGTTATGTCTCTAAGGCCCGTAAAAACTCATATCATGCAAAACTTAATCGCTGCCAAAATCTTAAACTTATTCTTATTTAAATACTAAATTAGATGTATCGCAATGTTTTATAAACTTATTTTGTTTGCATAAACACAATGGCCAGTAAATATAAATTAATGTTAACCCATTCGATTGTTGAAAGGGTTTTAAAATTTTATAGCTTTGTTTAAATAAACACCGGTAACCGGTTAAAAGTATTTATCAAGCATATAAAATATTTTTTTTGGCTATTATACTGTAGAACGGTGGTTAATCAGTGGTAAATCAAACGTATAAAAATATATACACAGTTCCGGCTCTGTCAATTTGCCTATGAACATCAGAAATTATCAAATTTTATTATTTATTATGTTTCGCAAAGTTTGTATTATGTAATTATGATGTATATCATTTATGCAATTACAATGAAGTTGTAAAATTCTACAAAATTACAAGGCTAGAAAAGCTTAACAGCAGGCTTAAATGGAATTAAATTAAATATAACTTGAGGGTACTTCAATATTATGTGTCATTTATTATTATTTCATGTACTGTTTAAAACACTACTACTGCTGCTGAAATTTGGTAGGAATATTCCTTTCGCCGAGTAGAGGTCAGCTACGAACAGATTTGACTAAATTCCAACCACAAAGGGGGTTGCGGGTTGCTAGTACTAAATAAAAGCGTACAATAACTTATAATTTTCGAGCCATCTCGCTATCTATGCTAAGAAGGCATTCCTATTGGGTGAATATCGCGTGGTATTTGCATGTAGTATTGTTCTTATTGGTTGAATGTTGCCTGTTAATGTTTTGGCTCCTTTTGAGATTTGACAGATATACATATTGCACAGTTATACATCTCATCTGGCTCTAGAACACTGAACTACATAGGTGCTACTACTGCTTTTTTACCAAACAAGAAGTAGCACTAAAAAATATAGTGAAATGATTTAAACGGTATTCAAAATAATAATAATAAATACATTATATTAAAATATAATCAACTGATTATAATTTCATAAGCAAACTCTAGGTACTTTTTCCACTATAGATTTTTTATTTTGACTTTTTATTTTGTATTTAAAAATGTATATTAGAATTATTCGATACAGTACATTTATATATTTTAGATAGCTCTTTCTTTTTAAATTGTTATGTAGTACTTTATATTATTGTCGATAAAATCACCTTACGAAAACGCTTTCGACTGGGACAGATAAATCATTTCTGTTTGTCGCGTTTTCCTTGGCACTGTGTACCCAATATCCTTTTGTTGTGTTCCCCTTCGTGACTTTACTTGATATTCTCATATCTACAGAAGCGTGTTCATTAGTGTATTAGCATAATCGTTTGATTTTCAAGTCCATTTACTATTCGATTCAATCATGGGTCCTTTTATTCTAATTCCGATTTAAATCCTGTTATGATTTCTTTTCATTTAAGATTATTGTGTTGAATTTCAATATACATATGATACAATAACTTATAATTCAAAAATAAATAATAGTTTAAGAGAAGTTTTAAAAAGGACATGAAATAAAATTTTCAATTAACCGTTAAATTTTAATAAGCCCGTTACATTAAACAGTGAATACCTACCGTGTTTAAAGAAAAAGTTGCCCAGGGCGCTTTAGACTTTTGGTATAGCATTGTAATACGTAAGAGTACTGAATAGGTAGAACCATAAAGTTAGTCGCCTGTCTAAAATACTAAGAAAATATTATACAAAATTTGATAATGACAAAACTTTTTTTTAATATGTAGATCCTAAATGGATCATCATTTTGTATGTAATAATGATGAAAAATATGTTCTCTTTTAATTTTGTCTGTATTGTTTTATAGTTATTGATTTAACTGCACCCGTGCGAGGCAGGTGAAACTATGATAATAAATGCACCAAATATATTAAGCATCTGTAATACTATAAACCTTCCTCTTCAATCACTCTATCTATTAAAAAAATCAGCATCGAAATCCGTTACGTATGTGGAAAGATTTAAGCATACATTGGGATATAGGGACTGAAAAAGCGACTTTGTTTTACACTATATAGTGATAACGAGTGAACTGTTTACGTATTATCTTTAACCACTTTAAAATTTTTGGTTACTTTTTAGAAAAAATATAATAATAAAACAGGGATCTTTTGACATTTTATTTAGAATATTCATGTCCTTTTTGTAAATGCCGGGAGGGCTTTAAAAAGTTTGAGGGCAAATTAACTAAATTAAATAATAAATTCGTAGTCATAGAATTAATAGACTATCCGAATAAAGATTGGCTAATAAAATGAAGCATATTTTATTTTAAACGAGTTATATGAATAAACCGAGTTTATAAAGATGAGCTTTATCGGTAATTCTAGTAAGTATTACCAGCATTTTTAAGAATTAAGAACATCGCATATTCAAAATGGTGTATTCCTTACTTTTTAATTACTGTAATATCGGTATCTTTCACATGTTCAAATGAAGTTAATATCTTGTCTTAAATACCAAATGTAATACGATCCTTTCCGTTTTGCGCCACCTGAGAGTTGTAAATATTTCAAACAGATAAATCCTGATACACTCGCGTAGTTTATGATGATTGGAGTAATTATGACGAATATTACCTACGTTATGACTTGTGTAATTTTAATTGAATAACCCTTTATAATTATAAATGAAGAAAAAATTTTTTACGTGTTGAAAGACGATCTGTTTTTATATAAACTACGTTTAGCATACACTAAAACATTTTATGTTTCATTCTTCAGTGCACTCTTCTTATTATAAAATGAAAAGGGAAAAATATTTAATGTTAGCAACATTTAAACTCACTCAATCTTCGTTTTAGGTTTAAATACCACTTCTTTGTTGATTAGTGTAAATATTTTGTATTAAATAGCCTTTAAATAAAAATAAAACCAGTGATGTGTATGTATATCTGCTGCTTACTTTTAAAGAAATTATTTAAATTGTGTTTTCTGATTCAGGCACTAAATTTAAAATGAGCATGAGAAGAAGAGAGAAATGAGAGTGTAGCAGATTTATCAATTTCCTTTCATTATCCCAAATAAATAAATCCCCACCAGGATATTTAACGCTTCAGCAACCTTATTATTTGAAAAAATAGTGGATACAGAAGTCTGTTATAAAAAGTAATTACTTGTAATATTTGGTTACGCTTCTTTGTACCACGGAATAATAGTTTTTGTAATAGTTTTGTGTGTAATAGTGTGATTTAAACCAAATTGAAATCTTAATATTATCAAGATGCGAATTAATGCTTTAATGTTGTTTTTATTTTATACTGTTTGTGTTGGTTGCAATTGGATTGTTGATTCAATAGTTGTTTACTCTAATATCGTATAATAGAGTCAATAATGTTCAAGTTATAAAATGTAAATCCGTTATTAGCTTTAAGACTAGGTCATAAGTGAAACTTGTAACTAAACCAAGGCTGTGGACTTTGTTTTCTAATAAAATAAAATAAAATTAATAAGGATAATAGTCGCTTCCCCTTCTACAGGGGGTCCCCGTCTAGGGTGGTACCACTGCGGTGCCTGTTTCTGGTGAAAAGCAGTAGTTTAAACACACTGTTGGGTTCCGGTTTGAAAGTCGCGGTAGCCAATGTAATTACTGGGTTAAGGTGATTACTATGAACAAGGTGTGTAACTTAGCATCAGGTGAACGTCGCGTCACTATTAAAAAAATCCATTGAAGCCAGCTTTATTCCATTTGTCATCTCCGTATGTAATTTCTAGCTTTGACTTAAAATTTTGACACACAAAATGTACCTATTTATCTGAATTTTCTATTTTTTTTCTAATACGTATCACTAGTCGGTATATCGATGATTTGTTGCATAGTTTTACAGCAGCCATCATTCCTATGAAACTAGGAAATGTATGCTAGTTAGAAATTAGGGTGTTTACGGTTACAAACAACTTTGGTGATTAATGAACTACCGTACACAACTGTATAATTTTACTCATAATAAAATCTTTTTACTTACCTCATCCTTTAGACTTGCGAAGGTTTTATGAAACTTTACTTATTTGACATTTATAAGTTTATTGTTTCAGGAAGAAAGTGAATATATGAATGTCATTTTTGTCTATTGTGATAATAGTTTGCGAACTTAAAGGGGTATGCCCTTTAAGTTCGGCTAACTATCAAATTAATTTATTCTTTACTTTTTCTTTGACTTACCACCTCCAAAAGTAAAGATTGCTTTACTACAAATTAATGCCCGTATTCGAAATAAGTTATCGTCTAGGGATTTTAGGTTTTACCGACGATAAAAAGCAAATTTTGGTATTCGCCATAATATTTTAACGTTATTTAAGTAACATTTTAAGTATTCAAAGTTAAAGTTAAGTTAAGTTAAAGATTTATACAGTTTGTTAAGAAACATTAGTTTTTTCTTTTTAATAATTAATAAACTAAATTTTTGCCAAAAGTTCAATGATCGAAAAAAAGGGTTAGAAAAATATTGTAAATGTGGGAGCGTAAACCGCCTCCATAGTCTAGCGGTATTGGCCCTTGCTTTAAAAACCGGAGATGGTGGGTTCGAATCCCGCGGAAAAACAATTTTGTGCTGCCGTTGTTTTCTGGTTGGTTAGATCAAATTGGGCCGGTCACCCAATTGTCTGAAAAGTAAGATGATCCATGCTTTTAAAAAGTGTTAGTCCACTGCTGGACATAGGCCTCCACCAATGCTCGCAAAAGAAACAAACGCAATTAAAATTCAAACAACCTCTTAGAACTTACGCTTAAAAGAAAAAATATTTTGATCGATGATAGCATTAACTTCGTAAGCCTTTTTAGTAGCAAGCTCAAAAGAGTTTCAGGGACCTTAAATCCGTGAGGCAACCATTAGGGTCAATGGTATTTCCGTGACTATATTTTTAAACGTTCGTAAGAGATGCAAAGAGCCTAGACTTTTTAAACTACGTTTGAATTTTATTTTAGCTTTCTTATCGAAGAATATAAAGTTTCATAAATATCTATATGATTTTTCCAGTTAATAATTACAATAAAGTGTTTAATTTAATTTTAACGCTTAAAAGAATGTTAATAAGCTCGTTTAATTGATACAAATAAAACAACAGAACTAGGTGAAATATCAAGTTTAGTTTGAGAGTAATTATTAAGACAGCTAAAAAATATTCATAATATATCCAGTCTAAATAAAACTTTATTTATTTAAATTTGGAGCATATAATAGTTAATAGTAGTAGTAGAAACAAATTTTAGACAACCAAGAAATTTTAACAAAAATATATGAACGACTTTTAACAGCGTATAACTTTTTTAACCAATATAAGCAGGTAACAGCGTGGTCTCTTTGACGAAATTGAGTGGCGTTTCCTGCTGCCGCATTTTAAATCTCTGATAAATAAACAATTCTAAAAAAATATTCATAATACACGCGACAGTGTAAGAGTGAGCATTAACTAGTTTGTATGAGACTTAAAATTTCAATATCTACAGTAAAACAATCATAACATTGCCTTTGTTTTGCATGTATGTGAAGCCTTTTTTAACAAACTTTGTGATTGTGAAATAACTTCAACCAAATATCTACAGCCAAAGGAGTAACAACGATTTTAAATTTTATTTAAACGTAAACACACCAACGACCCTGATCTACCACAACCGCGGTCAGCCTGCTGTGACGCATTGTATCGTATTTCTTCATAATATCTTTTGAGCGCCTACTAAAAAAGCGTAACATTTAAAGAGCATTTGCTTTAACAAAAATATTGCAATTGTTCTTATTTAAACATTTTCGATTCCATATTATATTTTAATTAAGATGGAAAAAAATATTTGTGGAGCATGTAGACCACCAATAACCGATAGAAGGTACATGAGTTGTCTAGGTTGCAAGCACAACATCGACCATTGTGCTAACATCTCACCTCAAAGGTATAGGACTCTAATGACGAAAGTAGGTGTTCGTGGAGATGTCTAGAATGTAAAAGTAAAATTTTGAATTTTGTCCCAACAATATTCCATACGCAATTTGATTATAGAATGTCTGTAAAACGGAATGTTTACTAATTTACTATCACAAAGCAAACTGCAATCACCTACTACTTTGAATTAAAATAACTGTAGGGTTATATGTTCGAACTGAATAGCATTAATAATAAATTTATTTATTTTATCAAATTCAACTGGTTTATGTTGCTCATACTCTGAAGTTTGTTAACAAACGTTTTATGAAAATGCTACCACATTTTCATGGTAGCTCTGTTTGGTTCTCAAGATCAAACGCTTCTAATAATGGCGTGTATCTTTGTGGATAGAGACTAATCACATGTTTTTTTCTTTCCTGCTAACGTCCTTTTTATCACAACCGCTATGCAAATGGTTTTGGTTGTATAGTATTTCTTAACACGTTTTTTTAGGTCAACTTTTATGATTTTGGTAAAGTAAATTCGTCATGTTTCGGCCTTCAGGCAACATGTAGGTAATATAATTGCTCCTTTAAAACGTTACCACGGAGCAGGGTTTGTCGAAACTAAACCCTGCATTCTAAACAGAATGAAGAGTTACTTGTAGCGTTGGATCCACAATCCAAGTAAATAATTGTGAGTGAGAAAGTCTTAACTTAAAGGGATTGCAGGATATACTTCTTGTATTGCCTAAATGAAATTATCCGTACTGTATGGTTTTAAATGATGAATCATAACAAGGCTTTCCCAAACTTTATATAAATCTGCTCCCAAGATATATTTGTTCTACAAATTAGAAGAATAGATTAGGAAATTCTAAGCAATAAGATTTAAGTGAATGAAATATAAGCATAAAAAAGATAAACAAACATAGAATTTTATTGAAAAGAGCGGGAAGGCTCTTTTATTCAGTTGACGTACATACATGAAGGGACATCATGTGAGCCATTAAAAAGCAAAAAAATTCGAGAAATGGATCTGGAATTTTTTAAACCTTCCCACAAGTATTAAAGCAGTATATCATGTTACTCTTTTCAAACCGTACTGCTAGGTTTACTATTTAATGAATGCGGACAAAATTTTATTTCGTTCTAAGTAAAGTAAATAAATAAAAAAGCATATTTAGGACCTATACTTAGAGCACAATGTATTAGGTAATTGACGATCTGAAAACTGAAACTTTAATTCTTCGCTACTTATTTATGGATGGTAACTAAATAAGATGACTAGAAGGTGCACAATTCAATACAGGTTATATGTATTTTAATTTATGAACACTTGGTAATGAATAATTAAATAATAGTTGGTATGTGTCTAACTTTATATATTAGATATAAACATATTTAAATAAGGATTACCTTTTTACAATAATAATTTTAAAGCCGGGTATACGTTTTAAAAATACTAACGTATAGAAAATAATAACTTGTTATAATTATTCTGTCGGTAAATAACGTTCATGTTTTTTTTTAAATAACAAAAATTTCAACCATAATAAATCATTACACAAAGATACTTAAAATGTTCGCACTAAAATTAGAATCAATAAAAAGGCATCAGCTGAACCAGCAGTGCCGTTTTGTTTTCACTGATATGCATGAAATTTAAAATAGTTTATTGTCAACGTAAAAGGATATACTCATAAAACTTTTTTCGTTTTATGACTTGACATGTTTTTTGTGTGTATATATTTAGGAATGTGAGAGTTAATTAAATTAGTAAGCACGTTTATTAATTTTTCCCAAATGTTTTTTCATTTAAAAAAAATACATCTTATTCTACAGTATGACATGTGGTAAATTCGTCAAGAAAGTCCATTTAGCAGGTGTCAAATTCATTTTGTAAAATGTAATGTTTAAATTGTCGACGCGTCTTTATAATTTTCAGCTACTGCATAAATATAAACGTAATTTAAAGAAAAACTACACATTTTTTTAGGAAAATATGACGGTTGCTCGACGTTATACTAACTATTTTACTTTTAGCCAACGGTGTGAAAATTATATTTTCAGCTGCATTTGTATTTCGATCTAATTAGTAAAGTGATATTCATGTTGCACTCGGCAAAAATTAGCTTAGAGTTCTGCAACAGTGTAACGCATTTGTTTTGATTAATTTATGTTTGATAATTTACTCAAATATCAGTATTGTTAGAATCAATATTTAATTAAAACTTAAAATTCATGTAGATGACTCTGGATTTAATTTAAAGCACAATTGAGGTAATTAAAATGTGTTTAGAGATAAGAAGCGCTTCTTAGGACGGGGCTTAAAGCTTCGACCTAAAATAAAAAAACGTAAATAGAGCCATGATCCGAAAGATTTTTCCTTGTAATGAAGATTTATGAAAAAATGGTGTATGGATTTTAAAGAAAATTAGCCAACCAAGTAAAACAAGAATGTGAGTCTTTGTAAAAAGTACAAATTAAAGAACATAACAGCACAATTTTAATTGATTACAAATACCTAAAAAAGATAATGAAATTAGATTATCGAGCGACAAAAAGTATTTTTAATCAAAACTAATATTTATACATTTACACAGCATTTGATAGGTTTTGGTTATAGATTTTGATCAAATGCAAATTTTTGAGGGTGGTAAATTATAATTAACCTTTTTAATTGTTTTAGGCTGAATAATACAAAAATGTAATAGATTCGTCGTCATTTGAAGGCTGTAGGAAAAATCATTAAAATCCGTATTGCTTTTTAATATTTTATTTTTCTTTTCCGTTATCAATTAGCTCTGTAGTTCCAGCGTTTCTTACTTTTAATTCTATTTTGTCAATAACCAAATTATAAATCTGTACAGTCTGATCTGATTAATAATTTATCTTTTTATTTATTTTGTATAATTATTATAGTATATTATTCTGCCAATATTACGGATAACAATGCTCGCATTTATGTTATATGAGTAGGTTTTGCAAGAAAACATATGTATTTTCAACTAAACATACGTAGTCAAAAAGGGCCAAATCGTAGATTTTTCTATATAATTCTTTTAAAAAGTTTCTACTCTCGTGTTACCGTCTAAATTAGACTTACATGTGTCGAAACTAAAACTTTACTATAGAATTCATCTTTTCATTCGTATTTTTCGTTGTTTAGCTGCAAGCGCAGTATCTCATGGACATCCTTAAATAAGAACTTTAAGTCTGCGCTTTTCAGTGTTGTTATGAAAAGTGAAAATTTAAAACTTTGTTAGAAAAACCTGTATCGTTTAATTAATACTCATTACATTTAGAATTTTTTGAAAACATTTAAGCATCTTCTACATTTAAATCGTGATTTAAAGAGAAAATCTTTCGGAAATTATATTGTAATTGAAATATTCTTATAATAACTACATTACTGCTTTGTTTTAATTGAAGGATATTTTTGTGGACCAACGGTTTTAGCTCTTAATTGACATAAAACATATAATTTTTAGCAATGCAAAAAACTTGATAGTTCACAAAAACCCATACACAAAAGAATATTTCATAAATAGCCAAAAAACTCGGGTGTATTGTCACAAAGGAATGGTCGACTTTGATATGTAAATCTTTTGCAAGTAGATATCATTTTGCCCTATGAAGAATAAGTTGTAAATTGAGTATGAATATATTTTTATGCTAGACACCGAGCACTTTAGACATCTAGTAGAGCGTTACTGAATTATGTAAATTTATAAGAATGAAATATAAAACTGGCTTTACAAAAGCGTATAGAGTATTTTTTCTGCAAACTAAGAGACGAGACGATTAACGTGTCGTTAATCAATATTTCTTTACTTTTTTTAGAACATTTTACTTTTTTTAATTTAGAAAATTAACAGGCAGTCTAGCCCTTTTTTTATAAATTTTTTAAACAAGAGATAACAAAGCCTATTTATATATACAATTAAGCATTAACATCTAATGAATTTTTTTTGACGGGAAATGCCTACGCATCCCTATCTTCGTGGGGACAAACTCGAGTTGCATCTATTGAGTATTTATACTCATAATTAATTACCTAGTAGAGACGCTGTCTGCCGTTACTGAGATTTGTATTTACATGTTTTATAGCATCATATATTTCTAGCCTTTTTTGGCATTGCATTTGACGCTTTCTGTATCGGTTTCATGGGGATTAATCGAAAATGAAAAAGCTGTGCATATCAGTTTAAAATTTTACTTTTTACTCTAAGCTGCCTCATTCTCAGCGCCTCAGCAAAAGCGCGTTTTTATATCACAACAGCTAGCAGTCTGTAAAAGTAAGTCTTTGGATGAAAAAGAAGTCTTTAGTCGGCATAAATTTAGTTTCATATTTTACATAACTTATACTTTTTTGTGTCAAACTAGGAATGGCTTTGTATTAAATTTATGGGAAATTAAACGGTATAATTGAGCTTTATTTAATAACTATTATCTTATCAAAGAATAGAATAAACGCTGACAATGTGTCCTAATGATTGTCATGTGTACGTCCTTTATAGGGTTAAGCTTTATGACATTAATAAAGTAATTTGACATAACGCTTGGCAATTTGTTTGGTGAACGATTTGCTACGTCAAGCATATCACCATGAAGTATGCGCGGACTTGGAATTTGCACAGCAATGTTTAAGCTTTACTTGTCAGTTAATCCCCATTATCTTTTGAATCTTATGTTAGAGTGTTTGTCTTTTAAAAGCTTTTGTATGATACACAAGTTTTCGATAAGGCAAGGGCTTAATTTAGAACATGTACTTTAAGCAATTTTTGTAAATCAACACTATTAATAATCCTGATGCATTGGCTGTGAAAAGTGTTTCATAGAGATATCCTGACAATATGCAAAAATATTTATACAAATGTTACGTGCTGTTTTTTGTTTAATTTTTGTATTAAGTACATAAGATTATCTCTGTCCAAAAAACCAAAGTATAAAGTATTTACGGGTGAAAAACAAATTTCCCGAGGGATGGCCAGAATCTAGTTAGCTTACTCTAAATTAGGCTTTGTGCTATAATTAATCTTGTATGTCGAGAAATTTTCATAATCGAGATATATTTGTTTCTATCAAGATATATTCACTGCAACATAATAGGTACTAGACATTTTAAATCAACCATGAACGTACAGCAATAAAAGATATATGAGCACAGAAATATATTAAAAAATACGGGGACAGCTCTTTCATTCTGTTGACTGTTGTGCATATATGTCAGACCACCTTGCCAGCGATATAAAAACAAAAATAACTCGAGTGAAACGGGTCCCGAATTGTTCAAACCTAACCACATACCATAATATTGTGGCATGCATACTTAAAGTATATAAATATACCAATAGCCATGGTTTATAACAATAAATTAATACGGACTAAATCCAGATACCAAAGAGTAAATTAATGCCAAAACCTATGTCGTCATTGCTGTCTACGTAAAATAAATCTTATGCAAACTAATTCTATAATAATTTTAGTTCACAATATTTGTCATACTTTTTTGATGTTTTAAGCTGATTTTGTTCCTTGCGTCAACTAATACTTTGCGTATTAGAATATTTTTATTTTGTTAAAAATACCATTTTTTTTAAAACTTTTTAAATAAATTGAAATAACACTTTATTATAGACTGATTGTAAACTATTCAATAATAAAAACAAATTGTTCTCTTAAAAATTTTAAATGGCTTAATATGTCCTTAATAATAATAATAATAATAAAATTTACTAATATCGTATTAAATAGGTGTATCAAGAAAAAGCATGTCGTTCTGTGACATAATATGGAGATAATCACACCGTGAAAGCTCCAAATATTTAAATACGTAATATGACTACACACCTTTTTGACCGACTTCTCAAAGAAAGGAAGAATTCAATTTAGAGCTTATATTTTTTATATATATGTTACCTCGTTGCTCATGTATTTACAAATGGTAGGTAGTAGGTGTCATGGTCCATCTCTCACAGTGAAGCCGGTGGATACTACTTTACGCAAAACTATTAAAAACTACGTCACTGTACGCTTCGAATTGCCTTTTTGGAAGTCGGTCTAAAGTTATTTACGCGAACTATACAAACGCGAAATATACGCGATTAATACAGTTTAACTATTTTTATTGCGTTTAAGCTATTTCCAATTATCGAAATCATACCCGACACTTTTTCAATAATTAGTCATTTATTATAATTATCAGAATCAAATTATGGTAAAAACTGTTACACTACTTCGTTCAGAGTATACATACCTATAAATATGTTCTACTATGGGTTTAACGTGCTGACGCAAACAACGCTCATACAATTTTAAAATTCCTACTTTGATATATAGCACAATGCATACAGAATTCTATATTTCTTCATATTCATACAATTCATACAATATTCTAGCTTTCAGGCCCTATAATAATGTTATGAGCATTGTGGTTATGCAAATGTAATTTTATCGATAGACCTAGTGTCTAAAAAAAATACATAATAACTAGAAATACTCTTACAAGATATACATATTATATAAAAGCTAAGTTTAAGAAAATATTTATAAAACTAAAAAAAAAACACATGGGTATTAGAACAAAAATATTACAATACTTTAACAATACTCTTTAGCTTAAAATTAGCAACATTCTAATACTAGCCTGATGAAGACTTACGGCACTGATACTTGTCCTGCACTGCTGAGAGGACCGTATGAGAAAGCTCCAAGTCGATAATCTCAAATAATGCTCGTAAATTATCTGATGAAAGAGTGCGCAATACGGACACTCGCCGAAAAGTTTTGGTAACCGACGACCACAGAGCAAGCTAAAGTGGCAAAGACCTCGCGACATGGCTAGTAGTACAAAAAAACGGGAAGAAAGGTTTTCGAGAGGCACGACCCCTCACGAGCTATATAGATTGACGACCTGTAAAAAGTTGCAGGGTGTCTGTGGGTGAAAAAAGGGTAGGATTGTACATCCTGGCAGTCCATGGGGGAAGCCTGTTTTCAGCAGTGGACATCATTAAACTGATTAGATGATGATAGTTCTAGCCTATTTAACGTACCGCCGCTATATTATTATAAGTTTTACAGTCAAATAACCCCAAATATTAATTCAAAAAAATTTATTTTCACATTCAAGTACCTAGCAGGCAGCTAATAATTAAGACTGCACAATTGTAAACATAATTTTTAATAGATAGGTACTATTTTTTTCTATCTTAGTCTGTACTAATAATGCTTTTCAATTTTAATGTCAAGGAATTGGGCAACTAGCATAATTGAGACTTAATCCCTAGACTAAATTTAATTTATTCTATCTGTTTTCGCTTGAAACTTTATACTTGCTAAGATACAATAAAACCTAAGGGTAAAATGTATTGCTAGCCTCATCACACATTTTATTCGCTTCGACGGTGTTCAATATTTCAGACGAAAAACAATTGTTATTAAAAATTACACAATACCTGTAAGAGTTTGTACTTTAAACAGGATCTGGTTAATGGTTTATTCCACAGCCTGTCCATTTAACACTTTTAGTCCAGATATGGTACATTGGTTGCAATTTAATAATTTCAAAAAGAACTGGCGCAAAGTTATCGCATGTTATACTAGCACAACACAATATATAAACGCCCCGATAGGTACTCGCTTTATCGTAGCGGCAATACCTGCGGCCCGGTACCTAGCCTCGGGAAGCTAGGTAATACCTAGCCACCCTGAGGAGTAAGGCTGGCTACCTTTTAGGCACTTAGAATTAACAACGTATTGTTTTAGTCGCTGCGAGTCCAACCTACCCCTTGCTTTCCCTCGCAAGGATGTGAATGCCCGCGACAAAAAAACGCATGATCAAGATGTACTTCGTTATTAAAACACTAAAAATTCTTACAGTTTCCTTTAAAAAAAAAACGAAAAAAATTGTCCACAATTTGATTTGATTGCTTTCTTTTATTGCGCCTTATTTAATGAAATATTGATTTTGCTGTTGCTTTTTGCCATTGCTTTTGCCTACCACTTAGAGTCTAGTCTATTCAAAGAACAGATATATTTTACACAATATATTATAAATAGTTAAAATATATGTATATAAAAAGGTGATAGATAGTGCTATATTACAGGATTGTTAAATAATATTTAATATTTTACAGCTGATTTTATTATTTTTCTTTAAGTAATTGTCTAACGCCTATTTTCTCTGAAATGTTACAGCGAATAACCTTTATATATATATTCCGCCAAAAGCAACAGCATGTTGCTTTTTGCGGAATCTTTTTATGTGTCATTCTTATAAATTTTTATGATTCCCTGAAGTTGTATCAGATATCACATCCTCCATATTCCGTCTTGTATGCAAATATTCATATTCAATTTACACCTTATTCTTCATACGCCAAAATGCTTTCCACTTTTAAAAAGATTTACATATTTAAGTGTACATTCTCTTTGTGAAAATACACCCTACTTTTATGGCAACTTATAGAATATATGACACTTATTTTTCGGACCCCAATATAAATCAACCTAATTTAACTGGTTTCATGTCCTCAGCGAAGTAAATCTTCTAAACAGCCTTCTACTCGCCTTCGTAGCTTATATATATATGTTTAATTCTATGAAATTCATATTTTTCGTGAAATCGGTTCATCATATGCGAAGCATCTAGGTAACGTTTTGAGTTTAGCCTACGTAACCGCTTATTGGTCCTTACCTTTTACTCCGCTTATGTCTAACTCGCCTAGTTAAATAAAGAAATAGTAAACAATATAACTTTTGGTGAGTAATTTAATTAGTCATTTATCAATAAGCCTCTTAATTCATATGGCAAACACCCTCCAACAAATTCCCTAGCGATAGGGAATTCGTACCTAGATTCGCAAAAACGTTTAAAAGAGGTAGTATTGAAGTACCAGGCATCGATCGACATGGTATCAGCCGCATATGCGTGCATCTGGTCAGCGCTATGTTAAGAAAGCACATAAAAGAAACATTCAACTCATTTTCGTATAAAAACCAGTTTAAATATTTTCGGAGATTTTTCATTTTTAAAAAAGGCCATTTGAATAGGTTAAATCGACACCATTTTTAAGTTGAAATGTTAGCCATTGTAGTGTTTGTATGCAAAAACCCAATGCAAACTGATGAAGAACAAAATGCAATTTTTATTTATGATATACATATGACTTAAGTAGTAAAAAATATGCATAATTACCTATTACTATTACCCGCAAATTTGTATATATATTATACGTATATTTGTATGTGTCTATCATCAGATACAAAGTCTAATAGCTTTAGTTTTGGCAATGACGAATTTATACAATCACTTTCATTACCATTTCTAGCCCTAGTTCGTCCCCATACAGTTTAAACTACAAAATTGCTATGTCTTCAACCATGCTTTCAACCACCTTTATTGCAATAATTAATAATTTGTGGCCTTTCTTGGAAAATATTATAAGTAGGAACCAAATGTCATCGAAATCGTTTTATTGGTTTAGTCGGTAAAGACGGAAAAATCGACGGGCCGATAGACAGCCAGAGCTACTTTCGCATTTATAATAATAAGTATGGATAATTAGTATTTAATAAAGTATATAAGTTAATTTACAATTAAACATTTAAAGTACCCATGCTGAAAATTGAGGTACATAAATATCTTTAATACGATGTGAATGATATATATCTTTTCAGGAAATTTATTTTCATGTACTATTTTCGAAGAGAAACCCGTTCAGTGACGTTCACTTCAGTACTTACACAAGGCTTAATGAAAAGCAAACGCTGTCTAACACCACCAAAGGTTATTTATTTACCATTCAGTGACACCTTGTATATATCCCATCTTAGTCTGCCTGTGATCATGGACGGTGGAAAGAGACCGAAACGTATAATTAACTACTCAGTAGATGCATCCTGATTCATGCAGGGCAGCTAGATTTCTACGAGCATGTATATAATCAAATAAATTGAATTGTTATTAACACAATTTTATAGCAGATTTTTTTAATTACGTATTGTATAGTATAAAGGTATAAAACTGATGGTGGTGGATGATGGTGACGGATAAAAAGGTATGAAACTAGAGTTTTTTTTTTAAAGTTTACCACTGTTACATATGGAAAACGGAAATTTACGAAAAGGATTCATCATATCAGCCTAGAAAGTCCACTGCTGGACATAGGCTCCTCCATGAGCCGCCAAGAAGTGCGATCCGGTTTTCAAGAGGCTCTTATCGCCTTCTTGAAAACAATACTACTAGGCTTCTGCTCCACGCTTCTGGCGTAATACCAGCCTGTAGGACTAAATTAAAGAGCCTCTGAAGGACTACAAGTACCGGTTCTCCACCCGCTTTCAGAAGCTCTGCTGTAATTCCGTCCTCACCAGGCGCTTTGCCGTTCTTAAGTTGGTCGAGAGCCATTCGTATCTCGTTCAGACTGATGTCCGGGATATCTTAGAAGTTGTGCCGGGTGAGCTTTTTTCTTGGGTTGTCACTCGCTTCAGTAAGCGGCTCCGAGAACGATTTGTACAACTGTCCATAAAACCTCTCAATCACACTCAAAACCTCCGGCCTACTGAAGATGACGGCCTCATTATCGGTCTTCAACTTAGTCAACTGACTTTGCCCGATAGACAGATCTCTGACGAGGACTTTAGAACATTGGTTCCGTTCTACTTGCTTTAATACGAGATGCTAAAGTTACGCAAATCCTGCCTGCATATACTTGGAGATCTGTCTATTAAGCTGCCTCATAATCTGACTTATCAGAAGAAGACTGTAGCCGCATCTTCCGTCTTGTATCCAGAAGGTTAAGAGTGGCATCAGAGAGTTTTGGTTCCAGTTCTGCGGTGTGTTTATAAAACCTAGAACCCACACCATGAACAGTTTCCACGAGCTCAGTGTTAATATCGTCCACAGTGTTGCACTTGTCTAGGGTTTGGAAGCGATTGCTAAGTTCGAGCTGAAAGCTATGGGCATTTTGAATATGGGCACGAGACGGACGAAGCGTGGACTTTATCAGACGTGATCTTTCAAGCCTAATGTTAAGATTCAATGTGCCTCTTACCAGTCGGTGATCGCTGCCGGTTTTAAACCTTGCGATCACAGAGACATCATTGAATATTTGACGTTTGGTCGTCATGATAAAGTCAATCTCGTTTTTTACGGAACCATCGGGGCTTATCCAGGTCCACTTTCTGTGGGGCTGCTTTTTGAAGAAGGAGTTCATCATATATAGTCCTTCCCTCTCCATAAAGTTAGCCAGCTGTTGCCCCCTTGGGTTCCGTTGCCCTATTCCAAAGTTGCCTACTCTCAGCTCATCGTCCTTCCTTTTTCCTAGTTTTGCATTAAAGTCTCCCATCAACACCATGTATTGAGTTTTGGAGGAATGTATGGCGCGTGAAATATCCTCATACATTGCCTCGACCTCCCAACAGAGTGTGTCGATGTCGGTGCATATACCTGTATGACCTTCAACGAATATCATTTAGATATTCTGAGTATAAGGTATGCGACTCTGACGACACACTTTCGATTTTAACAATGTTGTTAATGAGAGACTTGCGGACGATAAATCCGACACCTCCTTGGGATAGTTGGTCACCCTCCTAGTGGTAAAACAGGTTGCTGGATTTAGGATTATCGTGTCCTCCCTCTTCGGACTTCAGATAATCCTATGATATCCCAACGCAGCCTGTTTATCTCTTCTTCCAGCTCTGTCATCCTCTCGTCGGTCCTCAATGTCCGTGCGTTGAAAGTTGCCAGGTCCAGTCGTCGTTGGTGGTAGCCGAATCCACCGGGATTCTAGCACCTGCCCCACCGTTATCGAGGCCGCTACCTGTAGCCAGGAATAGTGGGGCTGCCGGGACTGGGCCGCAAGTCGTTGACATTATTCATGAGGGATTTTGCCATAGTTGCCACGCTTGGCGTGCGGTTGGTAACGCAGTCCCTTCAGATCCTTTACACCTCGAACGCTGCTGCCCGTTGAGGGTTTCGGTATTTTGGGATCTGAAGGTGGAGATGGTTATACCGCCATCTGTCGGCCGTCATAGTATGGTATTGTAAGTGACTTTTCCCTAAGTCGCCTCTTACGACACCTGTGGAGGAAATGGGAAGCTGAATTCTATGCCGCAGCCACACGGCCGAAGAGGTTTATCAAAAGGTATTAGTAAAGGCCCTGCACTCTGAAATTGTTATTAACGGAAAAAAATGGTGTATTTTTTAGTAAAGCGATCACGTTGAAAACCGCCTATAAATGACAATATTTGTATAAACTTACTTTACTCATTTACTTATCGTAACGTTATGCAAACAATATCTTGAAAGCAAAAACTAAACCTATCCCATATTCAATAAAATTTATTAAGAATTGTTAATAAATCCACAAATTTACGGATTTCTCGATCATCTTAATTCTTTGCACCCCAAAATAAAATTCACAATGGAAATTGAGGCAAGCAACTCCTTGACCTTCTTGGATATTTTAATTATCAGAAACTCTAACAATAGCTTAAGCCGTCCAGCTTTTAGAAAAGCAATACACATGAATAAATATTTATATGGTGATTCTCACCACCATTCCTCGCAGTTAGCTACTGTCGGTAAATCTTAACAAACTCCAAGTTCCACGTAAACGTCGCAGTAACCGTGTGAAGCCAGCCACAATCGAAAAAGTGCATGGTGTCTTACCTTACATCAGAGGAATCACCGACAAAATAGATTATATTTTAAAGCGACTTCTATTAAAACACATTATAGCCGCCGAAGAACATTGGATGACCATCCGTAAATAAAAAATTCCTCTATAAATTTACCAGGTGTGTACAAAGCTAGCTGTAATTTTGGTCTCTCTTACTTGGACAAACAAAAGCCAGTAAGTAAAAGAAAATAAACATTTAACGACATATAAAAGATCCCAATTTCACCATATTCTAGACAAAGGCCAATCAATGATAACTTAGGGATGATTCGGAACATCAAATATCAATTTTGATAAGAAGATGTTGGTCTTTCCACCACAGCCACAGGACAACATAAGTCTTTTGTTCAAACAATGTTCAAAATAAAAATGATAGATTGTAAATTTATAAACTCTGACGGTTATTACAAAATTGAGATACCAGGACATATGTAAAAGTCGTCCTGATTATGGATGCTAGATAGAATCAAAACGTCGGGAATAAATATATATAAACTATCGCGAAAAAGCCGTAAGTTAATGGTTGATAGTATAATAATCGCGTAAATAAAAATAATTATGCTTTAAACAATCCGCATATTAAAGAATCAATTTAGCACTATATTACTGATTACAAGCAATCTTTGACTGTTTTGATTTTTATCTATCAGTCTAAATCACTCAAGGATTGTCAGTACAGTTGTTTTAAAAATCTTAAACATAAATTTTATTCTAATGGTTCGGATTTTATAATATGCTCGCTCAAGAACAGTAAAACAAGACAGTTAGCACATCGTGTAATCCAAAACTAATTCACGTACTAAAGTATGAGCAGCACCTGATTGGAATAAAAATAATCACGTAAAATAATATTAAATACTTCAGTTCAAACAGTGTATGGTTTCAATTATCCATCTCAAATAAATTATGCTGGATAATATTTAATTAGATCTTACCGCAATGAAAAAGCTAAAAGTCTACTATAATTTAATTGGTTATCAATACTACAATTTCCCTAATATTCTACTAGGTTCAAACTCTTGGAAATAGGATTATATGTGGATATAATTTAATATTACAATTGACTTTTAAAATGAAGTCTAGCTTCTCTCAATATACAGCAATTGGTAAACATGCTTTGCCTAATGTTGCATTTTCTGCATGAGCCTATCGTTATAAACTACTTATTCCACGAAAACGGCAGGTTATATAATGGATGTCTTACATTTATGCAGATAACAATAAAGTGAAAAGGCTCAATATGAATATAATTAAAATTGCTTTGCCTAAGATTGTGTTTAGTGAAGAATTAGTCATAATTACAATGTATTATTTATCCAAAAGATATATAGATATGATTTTACCTGTTTTATCAATAATAATGTAATTATGAAATGTAAATACAAAAATAATTTTCAATATATTATCGGTGTAAAAGTGTCGTCAAGTCAAGACGGATGAAGCTATGAATAAAAATTATAAAGCATTAGAAAGCAATAAATATGTTCACATTTTTACCTAAGATATACTAATTATTTCGCTACTTGTTGAAAATGAATAATCTTACATGATAACATCTTTTGTTTTACAGATATACAAAATGAACATTTGTAAGTCCAAACCTTGAAGATAGTATCTTGCTCATAAAGTTTATTGACCATATCTTCAATTACTTTGTTTATCAGGTTTGCTATCAGTTTTGCCTGTTCATTTCACTGGTCAGTTTTGGAATAAACAAAATGTGCTTAATTAAGAACATAAAATGCCTAAAAATGTTACAAATTTTAGCTCTAATGATATAAACTTTCATTAATTTGCGAAGTGTAATATTGTATCAAAATATATAGAATAATCTCGTTTCATCGTGAATAAAGAAAAATATTAATTCGAACTCTACCAATGCAACTCAGATAGACGTAAAAATATTTCAAGTCACTAGTCTGTTATCCTTAAAGTAATATTCTATCATGATAAATCTTATTCTGTATATAAACTAACAATTATGCTCAAGTTTATAAGAAATTGCCTTTAAGGTTTATCATTTGAATGTAGTTTCGGTGGTATTTTTTAGCTGCAATTACAATGCAACAATGTTTTGGGAAAAAATGTCTAAAACTTAATAATAAAATGTCAAAAGTTATTACATTGCCTATTATAAAATGTAATATATATTTTAATTCGATATGGTCAAAAAGTATCTAACTCGAAGTAGTAATATATGCAAGTCTTTGTTACCTAAAGGTTGACATATTCTTTGAACTGAGTATCTCATGCCGTTGCTTAATCCACAAATTAGTTGTCAGTTTAAACATTTCTCTGTTCAGTCTTGAATAGAACCATGTGGACTGGCAATTAAATGAGACTACATTTCCCACGTTGAACATCAAATGCCTATTTTAAGGTCGAAGGTATATTAGACTACTTCACTGGTGAATCGGCTGCATTGCTAATGAATATTTAAGTTTAACACTACGTCAGTTTGATTGTAAACCTGTATAATGTTAAATTTAAAACGTAATTTCACGTAAAGGATATTTACCAACCGTTTATAGAATAACCTAAAAAGTTTTGCATTTTGAGATTAGTTTTAGTAATTATATCTAGAATATGGTCAATATTAAATTGTTACGTAAGTTTCTTTACTAAAAATATTTTATCACTGAAATGACTAAAAATATAAAATATATAAAAAATATTCATCATTTTAAATTGTACAGAGTTATGTGGTCACAAAATATTTAGTCACAATAAATTATAAATCAGTGATAAAAGGAGATATTCTGTTATCAAAAAATGTTAGTGTATTATGGTTCAAACACTTTTGTATGACCACGTTAGGGTTGCTTTTGTTTCCAAACGCTGAGACAAATTACAGGAGCAAGTGAAAAAGGTTTTATACCGTTTACACCTTGCAGAACAATTCGCTAAGCGGTCATACAAAAGTGTTTGAAAAATATCACCCAATCTTATATCACCAATATATCTCTTCCTATAGATTCTGTAGCATTTTGTTGACTAATGCAATGTTTATTGTATTTCGCAGTTTTATTGTATTATAATTGTATGCAATAGAATTGAAATTTACAGCATACAATTATAAAGAATACCTTGGGCTTGCATTGCCGGTGTTGACAAAATAACTTAAAAAAATTATTGCTTGTTTTGGATGTTGGTTATATGTTTTTAGTAATACCATATTCCATGTCCCTCTCTTCAGCGAGAGTAGACATGTTCTAATGATTTTTAACGCTTGTAAGTTTTACCGTTTACAAAACTAATTTCTTTCTGAGTTAAGCGGTTTTGAACACTGTTAGGTAGTTTTTAGGTAGTTATATAATTTGAAAAATATTAAAAAAAAAGGTATTATTGTTGCAAATGGTAGTCAACATGCCTATAGCATTTATATAACAAACGCTCTATTTTGTCTTCTGCTTACAAATTTTGTTGATAGACTTTTAAAATAAGATAAACAAAGGCTTTGCGTTTTGCCTTATGGTAAAAATATCTACCGTAACAGTACTTGGATATAAATAGGGTTAAAAGGTTTAAACGTAATGTATCTTACAAAAGTTATTAAAAATAAAATTTTTAGGGTTTAAAATTTAAACAAACTCTGTTAACTTTTTTGTATTCAATACTTTTTAAATCGTTTATATTGATTATAAAGAGAAACAGAGCGAAGATTGTAAATTTATGTTCAGAAAGGGTAAAAGTTTAACTTCTGTTTAAAATGATAACCGCATTAGTACGCCAATTGAATTTAAATTTTAGCTTGTATTTGAATTTCATTGTATAAAACTGTTTATAATATAAATTATGTACTAACTAGTTTATATAATATATTAGAAGCGATAAGTCGCGTTTTTAAGAACGCAAAGAGATATGTAGTGTAGTTTTTACAATGGTCTATCGACCTATAGCACCTCCGCGGTGCCTATTTCTGTCGGAAATAAGTAGTGTGTAAACACTGCTGCCTTCTGGTTTGAACGGCACTGTTGCCAACCTAATTACCGGATAAACAAGATATAACATCTTGTGATTAAAAATGCATTGCAGCACTACTAAGTTATACGTAACAAGCAGGGGTACTTCACTTTCTGATCTTCTTTTCTTCGGAGTAGCTTATTCCAGTTCTTCAGCAGGATTCCATTTACAAACCGGAAGCGTTTCATTTGGTAATTAATAAGAAAGTGTAATACTTGTTTATTAAATTACAATATGTGACTTTGGCTTTTACTTGTCTCTGAGCGATGAACGGATTTGTGGCGTAATACTCTGCTTTCTCATGGCCAGGGTGGGAACTATTTACCACCGCGTGATCCTGCTCGTCTTATAGATTTAATCAATAAAAAAAAACTATAATATTGAAATGTTTATGTTGTACTTGTTATGCCATGGTAAATAAATAGCTCCCTCTCGTAATAGGTTTCCATTTATCCTAGTGGTAGAGTTCAGTACCTAGGGCTACCTAATATGTTAGGCTGGCTATAAAGGCTAGGTAGACTAATTGACGATCAATAAGAGAGTATAATGCTTCTATGTTGAATGAAGATTTTTGAATTTTTTGCTTGTAATTTGACTTAATATCGGACTAGTTAAATTATGAAAAAGTTAGAAAATCTATCCTAAGATTCAAATAAATTTTGACGTTTTGATTTATTAAAATATACATTTTCATAGAGACGTACCTTCTGAACCTTTTAAACATTTTTAAAAAATCTTTAGGATAGGTGGTTTGAATTACGTTAATTTGATTTCACTTGCTTTCCTTTCTTGTTTGGCGTTGTTAAGAAAATTAACTGTTGTTATACATTCTTTAATTGACTTGAAATCTATCAATTATTGGATCTATTTGCACAATTTTGAATAAGCACAGATTTTTTGTATTTTTGAACAAATTCATCTTATATTCAGTTCCACTTTGCGTTGTTTCAATTTAGTATACAAGCTTTTTCATTACCGCTTTATTGACTCAATTGTATAGGCCCTTGTTATACTGACTAAAGTCGAAAATTCTTCTAGCATAAATCTTTGTGCTAGCGTTATTTTCTGCTTTGTTAGTGCAATGTAATCCGATCGGCAAAAAAGTTATCCATGAGAATACCATTAACACCAAAAACAATTCAATACTAAACATATAGATAACTGTTCCGATTAACTAATCTGCTGTCTAAACTTAGAGAAAAGTAATTTTTTAAAAGGGTTACACCTAATTAATAATATTTTTTATGATAAAGTTGTAAAATGAATACACATTAAGAAAAATAAAAAGCAATGATATCGGTCAAAATCAAAGTAAACTTTCTTATAATAAGTTTAGGCTCTCTTAAGCTATTACCAACGTTTAAAAATTTAGGCACGAAAATACCATTAACCCTAATAATGCCTACCTCATGGATTTAAGAACTCTTAAACATTTTTGGAGATTGCTACTAAAGAGGCTTAGAAAGTTGAATGTTTTTTAGCTTCTCTTAAATAAAAATATATAATTTCAAAAGCGTTATGTTTTTTTATAACTATTACATTTAATTACAGCAAATTTTGATAGTTTAATGGTGGCTTGACCCTTTAAAAACAAAAATTTAAATATTGGATGTTTCAATAATATTTGAGAAAGTTGCTTTAATATTCGAAAGTGAAAACCAATATTTGTTAACCATGCACTCTTCTATGATATGCCATTTGCCAATTTTTTCACTGATTATCGTCTGGACAAAGATTACAGTATTTCATTACCACTAATTCTATTCATATTGTGATTTTTAGTCTAAAAGTACATAAAAAAATGAACTGTCTTATATAAAACTGAGTTTACGAATGACAATTTATAACCATTAAAAATACTTATTAGCTTTCAAGTAAGTGTGAAATGTTGTTAATACAATTTTAAGTTGGAAGAACAAATCCGTTCGCCAGACGGCAACAACGGATGTCATGTCTCGTTTAGAAAGTAATTACACTTTCAATAGCTGGAATTGTGTATTTTTTTTTAATTTTGACTAGTCATAAAAGGTCTTTTTCCAAAGTCAAAGTTCATAATTATGCATTCAGTTTACGCTATAAGCACGTATGAACATCAAAAATTTTCGACAGGTTATAAAAAATCGTTTCATGAGTTTCTCATTCTATGAAAATATATAATCACCCGTGTTACACTACACGGTAATTTTTCTAATACTATAAATTCGAAAGTTTGTTTGTATTGATGTTTGGAGCACTTGTAACTCAAAAACTGTTTTATGGAATTTAAGAACTCTTTACAATAAAATACGCGTGCGACTAAATTGCATACGCAACCGCAACCGTAAAAGATAGACTCAAAGTATGTTTTTCATAATTGTACTTCATAAAATGCAAAGAAGACGTTAGCATTGATAAGAACAATAGTAGTGTTTTATAGGATAAAAATAATATTTACGTAATAGTATTTGATTAATGTGATTTAGTTAGAAAAACTAATAACCGAGGGGCCAATAAGACGGAGTGCTGGTCAACGTCAGACCAAGTGGAATTGTGATCTCCGTGCAGTAAGCGGTTTAAGTTGGTCGCACTTCACCTTAAATCGGCTACTGCAGCAGGGAATCGGCTGTCTTGGTACTAATTGAAAAAGACCTATATCTAGCGGTAGGCTGTTAAGAGCTGTTAATGATTACGAAATGATTACATTTTTATAACCGAAAGGGGCTATTTCTAGTCTAGTTGTTTTTTTTTTTTCTTTTTAGTTCGTTATTTAAAAATTAAAAAGCAATTATTTGGTACTTTTATATATTTTTAAGGATAACTTTGCAAAATATTTAATAGGACTTTCTACTGTAATCGATAAAATCTTCTTAAGAAAACGCTTTCGACTGGGACAGATAAATCACGTCATTTCTGATTGTCACGTTTTCTTTTGTGCTGTGTGCGAAATATCCTTTTGTTGTTTCTTTTCGTGACTCGTACATTTGTTCGCATGTTCATTTTTGAATTAGCATAATCGTTTGATCTTCAATTCCATTTACTATTCTACTATTTCAAAATGTTGGGCCTTAATTGATCATCATTAATGTATTAAATATATATGCCATAAAAATTTGCGGTTTATTTAAAATATGTTCTGTTTTCATTCTGTTTATATTGTTTTATAGTTTAACTAGAAACCCGTCCCGGCTCCACAATCTGTAAAATCTATGGTAAATATATACATTTATCAGCGTTCCTCTACAATATTATACATATAAACCTTCCTCTTCAATCACGCCTTCCATTAAAGGAAACTGCATCAAAGTCCGTTGCGTAATTTTAAAGATTAAAGCATACATAGGGATAAAAGGACAGAGAAAGCGACTTTGCTTTATACTATGTAGTGATAACGAGTGACTTGTTTATGTATTATCTTTTACTACTTTGAAGTTCTCATGTACCTATAAGCAAAAAAGAACAAAATAATATGGCAGAGATCTTTTATCATTTTATTAAGAATATTCACGGCGTTTTAGTAAACCCCGGAAGATCTATAAAAACTTTAAGGCAAATTAACTCTTGATGTATACAATGGTAAGCAATTTAAGGAATAGAATTAAATCATTGTCTGAATAAAGGTTGGCAAATAAACATCAAGTATAATTTATTTTAAGCACGTTATTTAAATATATCAAGTTTATTAACTTGTGTTTAATCGGTAAATAAGGAACCACGCGTGACGTGTAAGAATTAACACCATTTTCAACGATTAAAATTAAATTTCTGTTTTGCTTACTTTTAAATTATTATAATGTTAGTATCTTATACATGTTAAAATGGTGTTAATAACATGTGTTGAATATCAAAGTAATACGACCCTCTCTTTTTGTGCGCCACCTGAGAGTTATAAATATTTCAATCAGATAAATCTTGATATACTTGCTTAGTTTATGATGATTGGAACAATTATGACGAAATATTCATATACCTACGTTTTGACTTGAGTATTTCTATTTGAATAATTCTCTATAAATACAAACTAGATATTTTTTCCTTATTTGTTAAAATGAAGATCTGTCATTTATATAAATAACGTTTAGCATAGAACGAAACATAAAAAACTCTTCTTGTTATAAGAAAAGTAAAAATACTCAATGTCAGCAAGATTTAAACTCCTTACTTAAGATTTTAATCTTCTTTTCATTTAATGGATACGTCTTTGTCGATTAGCGTAAACATTTTTTTATTATTAAAAAGCCATCAAATAAAAATAAAACCAGTGATATGTATTTATACCTGCTGCTTACATTTAAGAATTTTTTTATATTTTGACAATATATCCAGATTACCTGTGCAATAAATAATTATATTAATTGGTTAGACGTGTTTTGTAATGAAATAAATTACATTACGTCTCGTAAATATATCAGTGTAGCGGATTTATTGGCTAGCCGCAATTTCTTTTCATTATCCCAAATAAATAGATCTCCACCAGGATATTTAACGCTTCAGTAGCCTTATTATTTGAAAAAATATTAGTTACAGAAGTCTGTTATAAAAATCAATCCGCCTATTTTGTCCAAATACGAAACTTGTTTCTGACTTGTTGATAAACTAATTGTGACTAAATAATATCCAGATTCCTATTCATAACCGATAATGGTGTTTTACTTTATAGTTTCCGGATGCAAAGTAGAAGATGTGGAAACACTTTTGTGTTCCGTTTGAAGAAGGCACTTAGCCAACCGGTATTTACGGGTTTATAGTACAGTAATGTTCATATGTCTCAGATTGGCAAGCGGATCTGGAGTTGTAGTCATTTTCTAAAGAAAATACGACAAAAAATATGCTTACTTTCGAAATAGGGAATTTTTGTCGGTTGACAACATTGGTGATTAATGAGCTACCGCGCTAGGCTGTTTAACTTTAATCAGAATAAAATCTTTTTACTTTCCTCATCCTTTAGGCTTGCACAGACAAATGATTTATCAAAAGAATAAAATATTTACTTTTCATATTTCTAAGTTTATAGTTACTGGAAGAAAGTAAACATTTGGATGAGATTTTTTGTTTGTTGGGATAATAGTTTGCGAATTAAAATGGCATACATTAAAGGCTAACTTTAAAATCTATTTATTTTTAATAATTTGTTCTTAGATTAGTTTGTGTCCATAAACATTGAATTCTTAGTTCTAAAAAATTGGAAGTTAACACACACAAAGTAAACTAAAATTAAGTTGCAAATTGTTCATTTATTGCAATCATCATCAGTTATTTTATTGCCCACAAATGCAAACAAGCAGTCAGATTACCCAATCGAAAGTGGTCGCCATGCCCATAAACATGGAGAAATGGTGTATACAGAGGTTGAACCAAGCGCTTTTTGTTAGAATTAGGGATTTACAGCTCTTGCCATTAATTACAGCAAGCCCTTTTAAACCAGAACACAGAAGTATTTTGTGTGTGTGAGTGTTTAGGCAGAAATAGTCATAGTGGTGATACCACCCATAACGGCCCCATGTGAAAGGGAACCTACCACCTCCAAAAGTAAAAATTGCTTTACTACAAATTAATGCCCCTGTTCGAAATGAGTAATTGTCTAGGATTTCAAAGTCTTACCAACGATAAAGAGCAAATTTTGGTATATAATGTAATAATTTAACGTTACATTAAGTAACATTGTACAGTAATCTAAGTTAATTACTCATCATAGTAAGTAATATATTTAGAAGGCTTTAGACGATTTTTTGAATTTTTAAATAATATACTAATATCCTTACAGGTTTTATATAATTTGTTAAGAAACTCGTTGTATAGCAGTGGACTGATGATGACGACGTGGACGGATATTATAAAAACTAAGCATTGTTTAATGAAATTTATTACTTATATTATTAATTAATTATACATGTTTATAAAGGCATGACAGATTGGGTCATTTAAAGGAAATGTTCTCCTTCCACCGAATATTGATTAAGATAATTCTTTAAGCGAAAGCGTGGAAGTGTATTACCCAGTAGTAGTAACGTATCTTTATAAGGTGACAAATCAGGTATTCTAATGACAAGAAAAAATATTTTTAACGTTTTATTTATAAAGCAGGATCAGTCATTAAAATCGTAACTACATGATAGAATCAATTGCGTTGCTGAATGTTATCAGCGGGCCGAAAAAAAATTGTAAGATAAACCTAACTTGCATCATCGTCATCATCATCATCATCATTAGCCTGTGTTAGTCCACAGATGGACGTAGGTCTCCCTCAATGCACGCCTTCTCTATTACGGGGTTTTCGAACCGTAACCCACCACGCTGGTCCAATGCGGGTTGGTGGGTGGACCGACTTTTTAGATGCCCATCCGACACATGGATCATCTTACTTTTTAGACAATTGGGTGATCGGCATAATTTGTCCTTACTTACCGGAAAACAACGTTAACATTTATGTTAGATATTTATTAGATATTTCATACATTTTAATATTGTTTCCCGGAGTGGTTTTAAACCATAACTTCCGGTTTGTAAAGCAAGGGCCAATGCCTTGAACCTGTCTGCACGTGTTGGCCGCAGTCTCCAGTGATTGCCATGCGGTATCTTTTGTCCGTTTCCGCAAAGTCATCGCGCCGCGCCATCTTGGTTTAGGGGTGCACCTGCGCTCATAAAACGCTTTTGTCGCACTGCTGATGTCAGCGCGTTTGCGTTATTGCGCTGCCTCAAACGGTCGGGTTGCGCACGGCTGTGTTATGAAATTCATTGCTTAACACATTTGTGTTGTCGGCCACTTGAAAATGTGAATCTTGTTTCTTATTTAATCTTGTTTTTTGGCCGAACTAGTTCTTACTTAGTACTTACTTGTGTTTCTAGTGTCCAATACCAGCCACTACATACCTACTACCGAGCCTGGTAGGGTGGACAGGATTTCACACTCAGCAACCGCCGGATCTCACAGATTGCGTTGGGTAACACAATCTATGTCTCAAAAATAGGCGCGACCTAAGTTAGTAGGATTGTGAACCAGGACCGCTTTGGTATTGAGACCAAGGCGATCACTGAGAATCTAGGTTGGAAAACGCGCCGAAACAGACGCGATGCATAAACTCATCGCGGAGCATAGCCACGGCTCCTACCCCTGCCTGCATGCCTGAGCCGACAACACCATTTCCTGTGGATGATGGCAACGACAATTATGTCAGCGTCAGCATCCATATTGTATCGGATATGGAGGTCGAGGCAATATCCATCCCCAAACCCGACAACGGCTTCAAAAATGTCAGAACCTAGAGGAAGCGCAAGGTTCGCACCTCATCCTCAGCACCCATCCTTCCCGTCAAGGCTGCAAAACCTGACGCCTACCACTTGCCCCCGGCAGGCCTCCAAACCATCGACCTCCAAGTTGATAAAACGTACCACCTCTATACATACCACCGATCCTTGGCGTCCTCCAGCTCCTCGTCAAGCCCCGCCTTCCCAAGGCGCGGCGCCCACTAGGGATACGCACCCTACCAATATATCTCCGCGAAAAGGAGAAGTGGTGGTGGGAATTCGCTGGGTTCTTTTAACCCATAGAAAGTTTCTAGGCCTCTGATAGCAAGCTAGGGATTAAACTCTAACTAGCCACATCCTATGATTATCGGAAAGTGACATATTACCTTCGGGATAAAAAACACTATTTTTATACTCTCTGATGAGTGCGTCCTAAGGATAGTGGTCATAACCCCTAACTTGTAACTGATGTTCAAGAAGTTCATAAATCAATTGAAAACAAATGCTTGACTAATAACAATTAAACAAATACAATGACGGGTAGTACTATATATTACATTTTTTTTACTTATTCTGTTAAGATTTATTTTTTTTTGCCAACGAAGGCAGACGAGCAGTGGGGCCACCTGATGGGAAGTGGTCACCGACGCCCATGGACATCAGCAATACCAGGGTATCACCAACGCTGCCTACCAAAGGACTCTCTTTATACCTCGTTTAAGGAAGACTTCATAGCGCGAAGGAAAAACCTAGAGAGTTCATTCAGAGTTTAATAGTGCGTGGCAGAATGATCTCTGGAAACGTAACTGTTTGACGGACGGTTACTCAGGTGTATGGATGAACTCTCAGTCCGGTGACGGAGGTACGATGTAATAGAATGGGAGGTGGGGTCCATATCAAACAGCTCCGCTGAGACTCTCCGATTGACAGGCGGTAGAACCACGAGAGAGCCAATATCTCTCCGTAGGCTTAGAGGTTCCAGCTCTCCGTGAGCATTAGATCGCCGACGATTCAGAATGAGCTCGTTTTGTAGGGAGTCGAGTTGAAGCAGGCTGATCTTGGGGAACCGGCCACAGAGATGGGAACAATACTCCAGTGAGGTCTCACCGAGCTTTATAAGTAGAAGCTTTGACTTGATGTAAAGTACCGTCCGCTCTGTTCAGCACTCCCAGTTTTTAGAGGCTATTTTGCAATTTGCTGTCCAAATGACTTCGAAAGTGAACGTCAGCGGAGTCTGACACCAAAGATTCCAATGCCGAGGATGGTTGTCAGAGGACACCTCAAAAATTGTGGCGCTTTGACAAATGTGGTCTTTCTTCGCGGTGAATGAAACCTGTGTCTTTGGGAGAGTTAAACTGAACGAGGTTTACCTCGAACCCACTCGGAGACTCCTCAGAGAAGTCCTCAACTCGGACACAAGTTTAGCATCGCCTCTTCGCACCTCACCCGAGGGACTGGTCTGTTTGAGCTAGTATACCGCGCATCTCCTTGTATCATCCCTAGAATGATAGCAAATATCTCTGATAGATGATGTCATTGATATGAGGATAAAAGCGTTGGTGAGAGCACTTAGACCTTCTGGGACGCCCATTAGTGGTCATGATCTTGGAGCATGCAATCGTCGACAACGACTCTGATGTCGACCATCCAAAAGCTGGCAATCCACTAACACAGCCTCTGAAGGATTCCATAAGCTGGGCAGTTTTGATATAAAGCTCTATGCAGACCCTGTCTAGACGCCTTGCAATATCAAGAGACGCTAGAGCCTCACCCTCTGATTGTCTAAGCGCTGCCTCTACCGGTGCAGTTCAGGTACACTAGAAGATCACCAGCCAGACGCGTGACGAAAACCGTGGACGGTGACTGATAAGCTGGTTCTCCTCTAGGTAATCTGGAGCTGGTTGTTGAGACCCGCTCATGCACCTTCGACAGTAAGCGGGATGTGATAGCTTGGGCCCTGTAATTCGAAGGGTCTGAGCGGTCCCCTTTTCAAGGACCGGATGCTATTCGGCACTTTCCATGAAGCCGGAACCCGTTTAGCCGTTATGAGGCGATATAAGCGCGTGAGTACGAAGTCGCTCGGGGCATCGCTCTTAGGACCACTGCAGGAATGCCGTCAGGCCAATCTCGACTTATGGATGTTGAGGGCTGTAGTTCCCGCCTGACTGCTCGTTTGTGAGAGCGATTTCGGGAAGGAACTCCGCACTGAGGGAGATCTGGGATGGATCAAACCCCCATCGTCCATAGTCGAGTTTGGGCGAAGAGTTTGACTAGAAGATCAGCCTTCTCCTTCGCACTGTTGGGCTAGAGCTATCATCAGACTTGCGGTGGCGGGAGACTGCACCGGCAGAAGTTGCCTTCGGCAGCTTTGGCAAGTGACCAAAAGCGCACGACTTCTAGAGGGAAAGCCGACTAGCCGTTCACAACTTTCAAACGTGCTCGGCTTTTGCCCTGGCAAATCACCCTCTTGAGGGTTCTTGAAGTGGCATTAAATTTCTTTTCTCCTCTATGCCTGTCGATCCTGACATCGTCTGGCGTCATTATAAACGGCGTATGGAGCTGTTTTGGCGCCAGCCTCCACAGGCTTTGTTAAACCAGGGACTGCTGCGGCCACCGACGGGTACCTCGGTATTTGGGATGAAAGTTTCCATCCCTAAGTATTATGTTAGTAACGCAGTCCGCACACTAGTCAGGGTCATTTGAGAAAAAGCAGAACCTCCCACGGGAAGGGCCAAAAAACTCACGAAGTGCATCCCAATCTGCTGTCCTGTATTTGCCAGACTCTAGAGACCCACTCGAAGGTGTTCCGGGTTGGGTATAACAGGGCAGTGGTACATACCAGGAATGGTCGAGGATCCAAAGGTGCCTCAACCGCCACCTGGTACCCTTCTGGATGTAGGTCAGCAAAGATCTAGCAGAGAGGGTTATGGCTTTCAATATCTGGAGATTCGGGTGGGCTGGGTCACCAGCTGGGAAAAGCCATGGGCCGAGTATACTCATCGTCACTCGGCCAGCGAGATCAAGTGGTCTGCGACCCCAACCACTCCTGATGATGAGCGTTAAAGTCACCTGGGATCACACACCTCCGCTGCAGGGATGCTGTTCAAGGACTAGTCAGTCACCTCTTGGAGATACTCGAATAGTCAACTGCCTCCGCATCACTGCTGTGGGATCTGCAGAGGCACGCGTACAGGCAGGTGTGCCACCATAATCCCTGTGCACCACAAGACGGACAGATCCCAACGTTCAAGGTCCTGAAGGCGGCGACAGCAAACATCATCCCGAGTGAACAGGCATCCCGCTTTTACGCACAAAAGCGTGCTCTAGGATATAGAGAGGTTATTTAAGGTGGGAGATGTCGTCCGGAGTAGATATTTGGGTCTCCGTTAAAAGAGAAGACAGGCTCGCCGTCTCAAGGTGGTGGTGGATTGAGCGTTTAGGTTGCTGTGCATTCCTCTAATATTGCTAAAATCCACTTTAAATGTGGATAAAGGGGCCCGCCTAAAAACGTTTTTTTTTTTTATTTCAGGGCCATGGTAGATAACGAGTTACAAATGAATAGGGTAGAATATGAACAGCAAGGCTCGGTGATACTCGAAAAGAGAGCGAAGTGTAGTACTCAGCAGATACTCGGGTATGTGAGGAGCTGGCACGGGGCATGGAAGGCCCCGGTCCCCCGCGTGTAGCCAGTCTCACACCGGTTTTCCACCCGGGCAACATGCACACGTAAGTGGCAGAGTTTTACGCCGGTTGGCGGGACAGCTTCCAGGTGGAGCGAGCGGTTCCCAGGTTCAGGTCCCCTACTGACCGACGGGCGGCCGGCGGTCGACCGTTTCACCGGGTCTCCTGGGCCCCCGTGCCAACCTATCACGCCCGAAGTGCTGACTGAGACCTTTATACACATGTTCCGAGTAGCAAAAGAGTTCGCAGTTCACCTTAGGAAGGAAAGGTAAGGACGGGGATAACTGGCTCTCACCCAACGGCCGAACACAGCAAAGCCGTTTGGCGGCCGACTTAGTTGGAGGGTGGTTGCTACCAGCTGGACAAAGTCCTACCACCAGCGAAGCCTCTACGGCTTGTGATGGTTTGACCGCCATCATTCGGTCAACTGATTGCACTAGTGCTGTGTGCATCTCTGACTGGGATGCACAACAGCACTTAGTGAGCAGTGGGGTCGTCACATCCCGTTTTTTAATATTTTCTTTCATTTTGCTTTGTTATAATTTTCTCAAGCCAAATTTCACTTTGTCACAGTATTCTTTCTTCGTTAGTACTTGCATAGTTATTTATTTACAAGATCTTATTTCTCTTTAGTGCATGCAGTGTCCCGAGTAAAAAGATTTCGTTCAGTTTCACGACACCCTGGATAAAATTTAAACAAAAGCATTAAATTATTTCCGCGCGCTACATTATACGAGGCACAGATTTTTTTATTATTTTATTAAAGAAGAGGATGTGCAAAGTCGCATACCTAGCACGCCTAGTTAGCAACACCCAAAATACTGCTGAATGTCCCATTAAATTTGAAGACAGTTTGTTGTAAATAATGAAACCGAAAAAAAAATTTTCTACAGACGAAAACAGTCAAAAAAGATTTTATTACAAATCTGTTGTTTTTTAATTACTGGAGACTCACTCATTTGGGACCCTTTAGTGCCCCTCTAGTAATCACCTTTTTAATTAGAACCTATCATATTGGCAAGTAAAAGACAACAAAAATCCTGAAAAATTTTCAAAGGTTTTATATTATTTGCCTAGTCGTTAATCTTTGAATAAAATTTTGTTATATATAGTAATAATTTAGATGTTAAAAGAATGCAAAAATCTTAATTTTTATTACTAATTTATGTGATATTATGTATAGCATTTTAAAAATTGACTAGTTTATACCGTTTGGTAATGACTTGTTTGAAATGATTTAATGCCTAATTTATTATCGGAGAATATTATAGTCTGAAAATAGAACAATGATAATTATTATTTTATATATTGAAGGAATAAAACAAGACTATCAAAAAGCTCTGCTACATTGAATGACATGCAGAAAAACTTAACAAATTTATCCAATTTAACTAGTATTATCAAGAGAAATCTTCCAAAGAATATTCAGAACTGAGACATATAAATCAGATCTTTCACTCCATCACATTTGTCTTTCTTTGCATTGTGTTTACGACATTGTTAGTTGTTGTTTTGTCATTTGACTTTATTTATCAAACGAAACTTTGGTACAACTTAATTTTAAAATAGTCTGATTTGTTGTTACACATATTAAATGTTTCACATGTCAAACTTTCTTTCTCTTGTCTGTACAACTAAATTTTGGTGATATGAAACGAATCATTGAACCTGTGGAAATATTAATAATCATTATATTGTAATCAAACATGAATATATCAATTACTTTTGTAGTATAATTTATACAATGATGAAGCTTATATAAGGTGCAGATAGAGCCAAACACCTTGTAGCTTCTCACTATCTCTGGTTTGCCTTTTAATTTTCTGCGGCACTATTAGTTATTCCTTCAACGATTGTTTTAGTGGTTTGATCAAAACGTTACTTGAGTTACTACTTTCAATTGTTGAATTTTAATCATATTATAAGCGAAAATAACTACATCAGTGGCCTGGCGGTATTGGCCTTTGCTTTATAAACCGGATGTCGTGGGCTCGAATTCCGCGGGGTAACAATTTAACAATTATCTAATATAGTTGTCATCGTTTATTTTTTGATTGGTTAGGACATTATGGGCTGATCACCCAATTGTCGGAAAAGTAAGATGATGCATGCGTCGGATGGGCAGGTAAAAAGCCGGTCCCGGTTGTAAAGACAATCTTTGGCAGTCGTTACAAGAAGTCATTGCCTTTACTGACCATTAATTCGTCCTCAGAATGCAGTTTACCTTTCAAGATGTGAAGGTCAGATGCCAGTCGCTCTGCGTAAAAACTGTTATTCAGGTAAATCGATGGAATAGAAGCCGTCCCCATGATAGCTTACTACATGAAAGAATAGCCAAAGCCGAACGTACGTAACAACAAAATTTCCAATTTTTGAATGTAATAAAAAAAGATTTAATGGTCAAATTTACAAGATAGATTGTTCGAAAATTGTACTTTATTTAATTTTGACAAAACTTTAGTTACAAGTGGCGCAATTTTTAATAGTGTCTGTGCAAGCAAGCATAATCTAATGTTGCGCTTTATTTTTAACCTACTTCAAGAAAATGAGGGGGTTCTCAATTCGTCTGTATTTTTTTTATGTTTGTTACCTCAGAACTTTCGTCTGGGTGAACCGATTTGTATATTTTTATTACATTTGAAAGCTGGTGCTTCCCGTTTGGTCCCATAGCAATTTGGTCCAGTTCTGACAGTAGCATCCATTAAAAACCGGAATAAGTCTGAATTTACATTAACTATGTGCTCAACAAATAAACAATTATTAGCTCAATATCATCAATCAATTTAAAGTCGCTTTGTTTTTGTTAAAATTTTAATTATTAAAACTTCTAAACTTCGATAATATGTAAACTTTCTAAATTATGATTTTTAAATTATTAAAGGAATGACAAGCTATTTTAATGTTTGTTTTTTGGTAATCTTGGGATTGATTTTGTGATAAATTATCGAATTTTCGAAGTAGTAAAATTATCACAAATAATTATGACCGACCTCATAATCGAGCAATTTGTTATAACTGTTTTGACGTCTTCAACGACACTAGCTCCGTCTTAGCTCATTAAACGTCATAGCGTATTTACTTGTTATTAACTTTAGTAGATTAGACAAGGGAATATAATTTCTTAAACCACAAAAAAAATTGTAGGATGGTAAAACAAAACATAAATTAAATTTTTATATACATTTTCAGGTTATGTGAAATAAGTGTAGTCGCAAAATTTCTAGGTCTTTTAATCACATACAACTTTGTTATTAATTTTTTTTACATAGGACTTATAGTTTTGCCGGGAATAAAGATGCACTATTTTTACTCTTTAAAACTCACTGTTATTATATTTAAAAATATTCTTTACGTCTGTTTCATTATAGTGGCGTATAATAGCATAAAGGGACAACTTTTAAGTGCATTTTTTATTAAAAGTTATCAATGTTCTGTCCTTATTTGATTTGAGATCGTAGAGAAACTCCGAGCGCTCTCTATATAGCCCGATGAGCAACCTTGAGCCTCTTAATAGCGGGAGGTCACGTCTCTGTGCCGTATGTCATCACATGTTAACACACAACTATCGAAGACTTTCAATTTGAGGCACTGAGGTATGTTGGATGAGAAGACGTCACGTAGTTTCCCGAACGCTGCCCAACTGTGTTAGATTCGACGATTGACCTCTCTCTCGTATTAGGACCTGCCTTACACAACCACTTGCCTTAAATAGACGTATTCGTCGACAACATTGAGAGTCGTACCCCCAATTTGGAGGTGGACGGAGGTAACTGACAAAGCCCATCGGATTAGTAAGTTGAAGTGGCAATGGGCAGGGCACATCACCCTGTATTATTTATTGTGAGGTAACGCTTATCCATCGATTTTAATTAAATGTACTTGAATACTTGAATATGCCATTTATTTTCGCAGAGTACCTTTGTTTTAATTTATATCTTATTCGTACAGATCATAAAACGAATGAAGTAGGGAAATTAAGTTTGTCTAGGAGACCCATATCTGTAATACTAAACTCACTAAAATTTGATATCTGGCATCGAAAATGGTGCGTTATACTAACATTTGAAAATCTGTTATCGTCCAAATAAAAAAACCACCAATAATAAACGTAAAAGTTTTATTAATGTATTACATAATTAGCTTATATAAATATTTATTAGCCCTATATAGTCTTATCATAAAATCCAATATAATCTTCAAAGCAAAAATCTAAATCAACCAGTACGTTAAGGACACTTAATATTTAAGGGTCTATTCATAAACTTAATATTTTACTAAGCTTGCCTTACCTTTAGATTTACTCTCTTCAGAGATATAATTTTCTCATAATAAATGTAAATTATGAATTGACAAGCAATAACTTAGCACTATGTATCAAGATCTTGTAGGTATTCTGGTTGGAACCCTTGAATTATTACTTAATATTTAATGAACCCGTGTGTATTTTACTAATGCAAATTATATATATCAAGAACTAATTATACAACAAATTATATATATAAAGCTAATTACATGTTAATAAACTAAAATAGAACCACAAAGTATATTTTACCTTTAAAAAACATGTACAAATAGATTTAACAAGAGCGAAATTTCATGTATATAGAAAAATGAAATAAAATATGTTCCATATTCAGTATCTCCGGCTTTTAGGAACTCTATGTCAAACTTACGTTTAAGGTCCTTCTTCTACAAGAAAAAAGGTCAAAAATAAAAAAATATAATAAATATAATAAGTAGAAATAATAGCCTGATAATATTTTTAAATGATAATTAAAAATTTTGCAAAAAAATTATGTTAATTTTGAAAAAAAAATTACGTTACGTACATACCAGTTTGGGTCATCGTGTGATGCTTTGCGATATCTTATAACAGATGGGAAACGTTGATGTACTCGTATGAATTTTCTTTAAATCAAAAAGATATGTGTATCAATTACGGTTAGCGTTTTTAACTTTATTATTTATTTAAAACATTGAAAATCATTCCAGGTAGGAAAGTTAGAATGGATTTGAAAAAGTTTTTTAAAAATATCTACGACTACTAGTATGACATTATCACTCTAAAGCTATGTGTTCCTTTCCTATAATTTCTTGAACTTTGTTAGTAACGATTGCTACTATTTTAACGTAGGTAATTGACTATACTTATATATCAAAGTATATTGTATTTATTGTGGATTGGCAATAACTAAATAAATTAATTGGATAGGGTGGCAACTCCTAGCGTAAGACGTCAATTGTAACCTCTCCCAATTATTTGTATAAAATATAATTAAAATATTGCTCTTAAGTACCTAATTAAAGTTTAATTGTGTAAAAGTGGGTTATTTACCTTCAGAGTAATATATTAATTGTGAGTCAGGTAGTGTTCATACGATATTACGTGCTAATTGTGTCGTCCAGCTGTCATTGCGCAGGTAACGACTTTGTATTCAAATATTAAGTAACAAAACCAAATTTGTTTTCCTCCTTTCCCTTTTAATTGCACTTCATTGTTCACGTTTCGTTTCTTTTTAATTAAATCATCATGATGACCCGTAACCAAGCGCGCCTAGGTAGAGAACAGCTCCATTTGGCGCTCCAGGAGTTAAAAGGCCAAAGAATCAGTGTGCAATTGTTAAGGAGAGAGACGATAATGAAAGGGAAACTTTGCAGATTATCAATAAAAATCGCGATTTGAAAAAGGAATTAGCTGAATTACATAGTAAATATGTACACTTACAAGAAAGTAATGATAATCTGCAAAGTATAGTCGATGGGTTTGATCAGTGCAGGGATGAATATGGGAGGCCCTCAGTCTCACCTCTGTGCTGAGGCAGAAACTAAATGAGGCTCATGAAACTATTAAATCTCTGGAAAATAATAGTTTTAATATGAAAGCCTCTAAGACCCTAAAGTCTATACACAGAACTGGTTGGAAAAATACCGACATGCTTCCTTAGTCACTGCCTATAATAATAACTTAGTAACAATTGATCTGACTGGTGATGACTCAGGAACCTCCACCCAGTTCACAGTGAAATAAGTTAAAAAGTTAAGGAAAATCAATAAATTTATTAGAAAAAGTAATTTAATACTTTGTAAACGCAAAAATAACTAGACATCTTAAAAAGATATGTGTAGAGAAAAAGTTATTAAAATCAAAAATGTTATTATAGTTATAATCAAGCTAAAAAGGCACATCTGACTCATGAGGCTGATATTGAGTCGCTACAGAGCTGAGATCTCATCCTTAACTAAGTCTTTAGATTTAATAACGAAAAAGTATGAAGCTTCTCAATTAGAAATAACAAAACACATATCAGCTGTGAATGACCTGCTTGAATTAAGTAAATATAACAATGATCGCTTCGACTCATTAACTAAAGCATGTACATGCGAGTGTCTAAGTTCTGGTCCTCCACAGCTGAATATTAATATCAATTCTTTGCCCACATCCCAGGCTGAAGTGACTCAGGTCAACACTGGACTGGACAAGACAAGACATGTCTCTTCCCATGACATAATCAAAATTTATAGCATGAAATGGAAGAATATGGGTTTGTTGCTAAATGACAGTGTATGGGGGGAATTGGTATCAAACCACTGCTTGCCAGGAGCAACCTCACACAGATAATGAATAAAGTAGTAACTGATATTCATTGCCCCAACAGTGTCTTAATTATTCTCATTGGAGGCAGGGAGATGTAAAACAGTAACTATTTAAAATTAATTCATACAAAACTTAACAGTCTTAATGTAAAGAAAATTATTCTGTTTACATTTCCATACTTAAGGGAGTTAGCCACAGGGAAAATTACTATAGGCATAAGTTAAATAGTAATTTATCAATGTTATATAAGAATAATTGTATATCCTTAGCCTATTCTGACATTGTCAATAAATACATCATTGACATAAATCAAACAATCAATTATAGAAACTGTAACCTGACTTGCGATAGGTTTAACCTATCAAACTTTTATAAAAAACAGTTAGCACAGCTGCTATATTATTGTATTATTAACTCAGCCAAGTCTTTGGCTATAAAGTCCTCTGATTCTTTTGAACAGGGAAATACTGTGACATGTAATGTGAAATAATTTAAATTAAATTTTAAGACAACAGAGGCAGTCTCTAGCATATTTAATTGTATTAATAATAATCAATGTATTAATGAGAAAATAATAAATTTACAAGACATATTACAAAATAAAAATAAGAACCATTGTATTAGCCTGGTACATCAAAACATACAAAGGTATAGCGTGAGGGAACTAGAAGTTGAACTTTTTTAAACAATTGTAATATAGATGTCATGTGTATTACAGAACACTGGCTATATGAAAACCAGATTATATTTAACCTTGGATGTTACCAGGTTGCTAGCTCTGTTCAACAGAGAAAAAGCTATACGTGGCTCAATAATAATTTTGAAAAATAATTTAAAATATAAAAATCTGACAGATATGAGCCTCTCAGTTGAGCAGACTATTGAAATAGCCTGTGCGAAGCTTGAGCACTTCATAATTGTATGTGTATACAGACCTCCCAGTGCGTTATATGAATCTTTTGAAATTATATTGGAACAAATTTTGCAAAAAACTATCTGAATCTAATAAAATATAGTAGTCTGTGGTGATTTTAACATAAATTTACTAGATAGTTCAACCACCACTATTAGATTCAGATCATTGTTAAATTCATATAACCTTTTAAACTTATTTCTTGAAGCTTAACAAGAATAACTGCCTCCTCGGCAACATGTATAGATAACATATTTACAAATTGTATCCTATTAATAAATCATCATTAATATGTTATCATCGATCATTAGTGGACAATTAGCTTCTTTTGTTTATGATAATAGATCTCACAAAAATATTGTAGCAAAAAAATGGTTATTCCTATCTATGGGAAACGTATTGAGAAGTTTAGAAGAATATAATAAATAAAATTAATTATTTGCATTATAATAGTAAACCGGATATACTGTATAGTAAATTATTTAAATTAATAAAAACTGAATTTAAGAGTATATTTACTTCTAAAACAGTCAAATCAAAAGATCTGCAGCTTTCAGTGAATGGGCAACAGTTGGAATACATAAGAGCAGACAAAGATTATATGAACTATATGTGAAAAGACTTACAATCACAATCGATCCTTTGTGACATATGTTAATGTATACTCCAAAACATTCAGAAAAGTGTGCTGGACAGCGACATCACTCTACAAAAAAAAACAAAAATAAAGGTGCATCGGACAAAATAAAATGACTTGGAAAATAATTACTGGTGAAACAGGAAGGGCTGTAAACAAGAACTTTGAAATTCGGCTAAATGTTAATAATAGTAAAATAAATTCTAATCAAGATGTTGCATCCTATTTTGAAAAAATTTTTTCGGACATTCCTGTTTTTACCACCAAGTCACTTGTTTCTTCTCCAACTGTTGCAGAGTCTTTATTAAAAGAAAATATTAAAGAATGTAAAGATAATTTCTATTTTAGTAATGTAAGCGATAAAGATATTGTGTCCGCTTTTAAATCTCTGGACATTAAAAAAACTGTAGATCTGTGGGGGATCTCAATTAAGGTGATAAATTCTATTATTGATGTTATATCACCTTGCCTTGCAGCTATTTTCAATGATTGTATTACATGTGGTAAATTTCCTGACCTTATGAAGCACAGTAAAGTTCTTCCAGTATTTAAATCAGGCAGTACTACAGACCCCAATAACTTTAGACCTATTAGTATACTGCCTGCGCTTAGTAAAATTTTCGAGAAAATAATTACCTTACCAATTGTACATTTTAACTCTCATAATATGCTTAACAACAAACAGTATGGTTTTACACGAGGTCGTTCTACAACCGATGCAGGTGTCCATCTTATTAAGACTATATTTGAGGCATGGGAAGGGTCACACGATGCCTTAGGTGTCTTCTGTGACTTAACCAAAGCATTTGACTGTGTACAGCATGATACTTTGGTCAGGAAATTAAGCCACTATGGTGTCAAAAATGCCGCACTCGACCTTCTGACTTCGTACTTGAGCCATCGAACTCAGAGAGTTGACGTGAACGGCAAGAGATCTCCCGGGGCGCAGGTAGGTATGGGAGTCCCACAGGGATCTATTTTGGGGCCTTTTCTCTTCCTGGTCTATATTAATGACCTACCACACCAGGTTGAGAACAATAACGAGATTGTATTATTTGCTGATGATACTTCTTTAATATTTAGAGTAAAACGACGTAACTTGCAAAATGACGATGTAAATAGTACCCTTTCAAAAGTAAAATACTGGTTTAGTGCAAATAATTTAATTTTAACCAAAAATAAAACTAAATGTATGAGGTTTATGACTCCTAATGTTCCTAAAGCTGGGTGTGATGTGGTCGTAGATGGAGAAGCGCTAGACCACGACATTCACTGTATGTTCTCAGCATCACAATAGATTCTAAACTGCAATGGGGCCCTCATATTCATAGACTGGCAGTAAACTTAGCTCAGCGGCTTATGCAGTCAAAAAATTAGACAATTAACCGATGTTGAGACAGCCCGTTTAGTATATTTTAGTTATTTTCACAGTATAATGTCTTATGGCATTCTACTGTGGGAAACGCAAGCTGATATTAATACTATTTTATAATTCAAAAAGAGCGATTCGGCAGTCTATAACCTGGGTCCCAAAGAATCGCTGAGAAAAATGTTTACAGAAATTAATGTAATGACTTTTTTCTCAATACATATTTGAAAATATTATGTAGTTCATAAAAATAAAAATGATTTTTGTAAAACGTTGTGACACACATAATATAAATACTAGAATAAGCATAATTATGTTCTTCCAAAACTAGGCTCGAAGAACGATGAAATCCTTCATGGGACAATGTATACTCTTCTACAATAAAATACGAAAACGTTCAGCTTTTATCTGTAAATAAATTTAAAAAGTTGTAAAGGAACGTTTGTGTGTTAAAGGATATTATTTTTAATGACTACTTGATAGATAACACACCCTGGTAATGAACTGTTCGCTCCAGAGCTATTTCAAAGTAGTAAAATGTATGGTTTTATGTAAAAGTTTTGTAAAATTTATTGAAGAAAAGGAAAAGAAAAAGTCCCTGAGTTTCTTACGCCGTTCTTCTCAGGTCATAGGCTCCATTTCCGAACTGGTGTAGATTATTTGACAATCAATAAGAAAGTGTAATGCTTCCATATTGAATAAAGATATTTGGCTTGACTTGACTTGAAATATATGTACAAATGTATGTTTGTTTTTTTTCCGTAAAAACGCATATGTCGTAAGCAAATTATTTTTTATTTGTTTATTTTGTATTTACTCAGGTTTAACTTTCGCAGGTGTGTAAATAGGTATGGTACATTTTTTATATGTGTATTTCATGGCAATTATTAAAGAAAAATTATATTAAAGGTTTTTGAAAATATTCATCATGACATTGTTGTAAAATAGTAAATTTAAGATAGCTCCACTCATGTATCAATTTTATTGACTTCAGTAAAATTTTGAAACTTAAAATAATACATTTTAGTCAGTTCAGTTCAGTTTGTTGGCTTTATGGTGTTTCTCATGATTTCGCCAACGTCAAGTTATCAAAAAGTCGATATAAAGTGACATTTATAACAAAATAAAATAAAATACAGAAAATATAAACTGCCGTTAAAAACCTTAAGTTCGACTATTAACAAATTATAATGTGTGTTTACATGCGACCAGCTGACACATATAACCTATACGTAACACATTTGCATGGTCAAATGCAGTAATCTCATCCACAAATAATATAAATGAAAGACTTGTGCTATCATTTAAATGTTTTTCAAAGACTGGCTTTTCGGTGATGTATTTTGTTTAGTCGCGATCTTTTTAAGTGGTTTTAATAATTGTAATTTGAATGAATTAGCTATTATATTATAAAGAAAAATATTTCTATGTCCAAACAGAGAAGTAAGAGTTATTTCTTCAAGATTAAGGATGTATAGGGTTTATTTTATCTTTTACTTAAAATAAAATATTATTTTGATATTCAATTAACAAATAAGTAATAAACACATGCAAAATATCATGTTAACAGTTAAATAGCTCGAATATCTATTGTTCACCAAGGTAAGTATAGAAATATAAATAGACGTTCGTACCTATTTTTAATGACAAATGATTTGATATTTTAATTTTTTGTTAGTGCCAAACATCATGAATTTATTAGTATTATTATAGATAAACAAAAAAAATTTTAAGATAACGTTGCTCGAGTAATACAACTGCCTAAGATATACCTTTTAAGCAAAACCACGTAAATAAGGCAGTGAAGATCGCTCGTTCGTGGCAATAGTTTTGGAACAGTCCTGTGAAGTTCCTTTGGTTTTTCTTTTGATTTAAATATTTTAACCATGTTTTCCGCTGGTTTTATACCCACGAACTCCGGTTTATTAAGCAAGGGCTAATACCGCTAGGCCACGGAGGTGCTTTCTATCTGAAATACCTCATAGAATAATTTTTAATTTTTACCTATCTAAATCTATTTTTTCATGTAATGCGTGACTCGCAAATTCATATTCTTACCCTTGTTACAAGAAAATTTTAATGTCAACTGTTTCATAAAACTCGTGGAACTTGTGTTTTACGAATCACTTTTCAAAAGCTATAAAACTACATCAGTGATACAATATTGAGTTGGTTTGCACTGATGTAAATAATTGAACACTTATATCAGATAAAATTAAAAAATACCCTTTTTTGACAATATAAATATGGTCCAAGTCTTTATGACATTAATCGTTGTTTTTATAGAATTGACAGGCGCAGTGCGTTAAAAAATTTCCACTATAACAAAGTGGTCGATTAACGTAACTAAATTTAATGAATAAGTATTGTTAAAGCTCATTAAATGCTCGGACATTTACTAAAATATTATTTCACTATAACTAATGGAAACAGCAATAAAGGTAGCTATTTCATGATAAGTTTATTTATATTAACGCTTTTGTTCCTGTGGAAGTGAAAATTAATATCAAGGCTCGACTCGTGCCGTTTGTACTTTGTGTTTGGTGCGTTCATTTCTCTTTTTGCACGGGAAACACTTTTTATTACTGTGAATAATACAATAATGTGCAATATGATAATTTTAACATTAAAAAAGGAATTCAAAGATTAAATTGATACATATATTATTTTCTTGTGTTTCTGTCTCTTATATTTCTTTTTCTATACAAACATAAATATTAAAAGCGTTTGCGTTTCTATAACTCAAACCGTTTATTTTACCTATGAAAAGACCAATAAAGTTTATGCAAGCTTCGCACCGACCTTCCAGGTGTCTAAAAGATGGGGTCACAGATGTATGGGGCTCACTGCCCACTCCACTTAAATAGGCAACAGATTCCCCACCACATCTTATTGACAACATCTGCGGTATAGCACAAGCAAGTTGTGGAGGTGAGGGGTGACGTGCAACATGGTACCGAAATAAGACACCGCAGAGGACAAAGTTGGAAGCACGCCTACTGCCTTCATTCCTGTTCACCGCACCTTACTGGGCGTATCCAAAGCAGGTTTTTCCACTTGGTGTTGCGTCTATGCCCTCCTAAGACCAGCCAGGTTTCTCTAAGCTTGCTCGTCGTGTAAGTCATCCGTAGGTACTGAGCTCCACTCGTACAATTAAGAAAGAAACCATTAGGGAGGTTTTTACTCGAACCCTTTTTTTACCGTGGGGATATGTCTTACGCTCCCTTCGTCTCGGCCTGAATCTGCCACCCAGGAGCCATGAGAACCAGGAGATCTCAACCCTGGCACGTTAAATCTCCCGGTCCCCAGCGGCAGCTTAGATGTTGGGCTCCATCGCTAGCACCATTTCGGCCATAGAAGGAGGAGAGATCGACGATTCCGTGCCGAATGTCCCCTCTTCCCACGGCCCCACCACTCCATCAGCGATGCGGCCCCGCCGAGGATAGGGATTGCGGCTTACGATTAATCGATACTCTTCCCCGCGCGACTCCACCTATGCTGCAGTCAACAGGGGTGACAGCGCGTCTACCACCTTTTCCCCGTCCACTGCACCTCCTAGGCGCATCCGAAGCGGGCTTCTCCAGCCGGCTTGGGGCCTCCTCCACGATCGGCCTTACTCTTCAGGGCGGCCACGTTCCTAATAGCTTCCCAGCGGCTATACAAAGAAAGAACCTGTTCGAGGCGAAGAAATGTGGATCTCTTCTCGATTTCTCGATCTCTTTTCGATCCTTGCGAATCGCCCATGGTAATCTTCTCTGTATCGTTAAAATTTTATTATATATACTGCCGAACCAAGTACGACGGTTATATTTCGACGATACGATTATACTCAACATGATCTCCTTGAACTTATGGTAGTACTTAATTAGGAAGAAAAACTTTTTCAAAATACGTTAGCTCGATATACAAGGACTAACCCATATATTTATATGAAATTTCTATTTTATGGCGCTTTTGTACACAGGAAGTTCTTTCATAGCAACATTTCAGTCCACATAATCCACAGAATTGTTATATTTAAATATGTTTCAATAATTAAACATATTTAAATAAAGAGCAAATCGTTTAACTACCTCAGTTGAGGAAGACGTTAAGGAGGTTGTAGGCGTAGATTTGCCTTCGAGAATCGGTGACGTTACTCATGGAAATAGTTATCAAAGTAGATTATTACCTTCGTGCCTACCTACAAATATTTATAATAAAGGAGATCGTAGGTTTTCTTTTATATAAGGTTAAGAAAGAATTTAATAGATTAGGTAGCTTATTTATTCAATGTAAGTAATTTTTTTTAAAGCCAGATAATGTTTTTCTAAGATTATTATTACTTCTTTTTATTATTTTTTTAAAAACTTTGCATATGAATCATATCGTCACATATTTTAACTTATAATATAATATTAAAATACGGCATTGTCGTTAAGTATCACACAAGAAAGTTATTGATGTCTGTCTTAAAATCTTCTTATTAAAATCAAACAAAAACAAAGGATAGTTAGTTGTCTGTTATCTGCAATAAAACTTCCTTCATATTTATCCTGATCCTTATATTTAAGTGTTATATGGAAGACAATTACCTCACACATTCAAGACTGTTATGAAGCACACAAAGGGTCGTATCAAATATCTCATGCGAGAATTGTAATTGACTCCAATTGAACCTTTAGAAGACGTAAAAGTTTTCCGGGTTTAAATAGGTATAATATGTAATAAATATATAACTTTTGGAATTTAAATAAACTTTGTATATTTGATATAGCTATGTAGGTTTAATATATAACCTTCATCGCTTAAATAACTTCAAACTGAAAAACAACTTTCACAAAACAAAACAAAATTTTAAACTGATCGACACTCATATTAAATGCCTATCATTATAGTTTTTGCGTAATCTTACTCAAACGATGAATGTTTTCTATCATAAATCTTCCAACTTCACTGGCTGTTTTCATAACTGATGTACTTAGTAACAGCTATAAAATTATTCCATTTCAATATGGAATCAAGTCAATTGTTTTAAAATCGTTTTAATAAAAAACAGTAAAATGTTTTAAACATAAAGAAAATTTTATTGCCTTCCAAACACTTTTAAATGTCAGTACAATTTTATAACTTTGAAAGTTTTCATATGATTTATATTTTAACACAGACTCATCAATTACCATCAATGAAACTGCATAATGCACATTTACAAAATGCTTTTAGGCAGGTAAGCTAAAAAGTACATATCGTGTTGTTGTTTTGAGCCTAAAAAGAAAAAACAAAGCAAGAACGCGAGTTTAATGTACTTTGAGTGGTGAATTCAGATCACAAGAAGTTTTGAGCAGATGACATGCATAAACACAATATGTACAGCAAATGGATTAAAATTTTACATACACTGAGTGACAAAAGTCTTGGTATATTAAAAGCTGCTGTACTCAGGCATTAACAACCATTATTAATTCATTATTATTGGTGTTACGCGCTATATTCTTCCATTAAAATTTCTATAATAATTTTAATTCCTGTTTTCTTACTAAGCTTAAAAAAATATTAGTTAAGTTCTTGGTACCAATAGTATTCTGTAACAAATTATACTATAAGATCAGAAGATGCATAAAATAACGGTCAATTTCATATTTAATGTAATAAGTTTTAAAATTAAAGTAACCTTACGTCCTTATGAGCAGCCATGCAACTTTTTGACCGACTTCTTAAAGAAGGAGGTACTCAATTCAGCACAATACGTTTTTTTTTCGTTGCTCCGTTTCTAGTGTTTGGAAATTGTTCATTATTTTTTTTAATGATGGGGATTAGCTGTCATTTGGTCCCAAATTTGTTTAAAATACGTTTGTGATAAGTAGAGAGCACGTTGCCAACTTCTTATATTGCGCAAAATGGTTATATACTGTTTGAAATGGGCCATATTTATTTTTTGGTTTAAATTTAACTAAAAATAATATTGTAATAGGGTGGATATATTATACCGTACTGCCTGAATTTGAAGTGGGTCTTAATTTTAATGTTTTTTATATACATATAATTTTAAAATAATATATAATAGTTTATTTAAAAGTTTTTTGTTTGAGCAAGGCTATAAAAATACAATATGTGTTATCTTTCATAACATTGCGACAATTTCCTATTTTTTTATTGCAAACGAAAGCAGACGAGCATTCGGGCCACATATTGGAAAGTACACCACATATTAGTAAGTAGTCACCGATGCCCACGGATAACGGTTATATATTACTAACGCGCTACTTACCCTGAGACATAGGATGTTACGTTAGATTACCCAGTAAACAGGCTGACTACAGTGCCCTTTAGGCCGAAACATTAATGTTCTCACTTTTATTTTAGACTTGGAATAAATGTGAACAAGACAACGAAAACTTTCTATACATAAAAGTAAACTTATATCGATAATTGTCAATCATTTACTGACAGCCTACTTATGAAAACGACGTATGTACGTCTTTTATGATATTTGGCTAAAGGCTATATTGGATGTTATAATCACAAAAAAGGCGGGAAAGGTGGTATGTGTAAACGCGTTTGCGTAAAGAGAAACGGTTTGTTTTCTTTGAGATAATCAATTCTGGTATGAGTAGTTCACTGTGTGACATAAAATTTGGTGATCATAGGTAATATAACTTATTGATGACAAAAGATGGGCTAAAAATGGTAGTTTTCAGATGCGTTTTTTTTTATTGCATACGCTGGCAGATGTGCAATCGGGGCCACCTGATGGAAAGTGGTCACCGACGCCCATAGACATTGGCAATACTGGTATCAACCAACACGCTGCCTACCGCGAGACATAGGATGTTAAGTCTCGTTTACACAGTAAATATGTTGGCTACGGTGCCCTTCAAACCGGAACTCAGTAGTGTTTTTACACTACTGCTTTGCGGTAAAAAAAGGCACCGCGGTGGTACCCGTACGGTGATACCCCTCAGACGGCATCTTGTAAAAAGTGGACCTACCACCTCTAAAAAACGTGGAGAAATTAAATAAATTCTTTTATAATTTGTTTAATTTCTCTATCTGTGATTTGTTTTTTTAAGCAAGCGAGCTTGTTTCAAAAAACAAACGTGCCCTAATAATACGCTGTATAGTGTACACATACAATGACATTCTTTAAACGTCAAATTTGAGCTAGCCGCATAAGGGTTATAAACCTGTATAGCAGATAAATCTTTATCTGCGTACTATAATGTAGTTATTTCGACGAAATACCAAAAATAATCTCAGGCTAATTTTTTTTTAAATTTTTATTATAAACCTGTTTATTACTTTTAACAAATGTTAAGTAATATTTTATTTTATTTGTATTCATTTCATCTACATTTGCATTTATCTAGAAATAACCTCAAAATTTAATCAAGCGATTGCAAAATTTTATTGATGAATAAAAGTTCTTATTGCATGTGCTCAGTCTCTTTAGCTTAAATGGTAAACTAAATCGAAGTTATGAATATGCAAATTCTTACACCGTGTAAACAAAGTGCAGGTACGGTTATTTGTGCTGCAACAATGAATATTGCAGTGTGTTTTGCATGGAAATAATAGTAATAAGTTATAAGTATTTCTGAAAACAATGTTAGTTTTCTATTATTTTTGGAAATTTACATATATTTTAATCTGTAAAATTTCAAGCCAATAAAAGCATGAAATTTATGAATAAAAATCAAAACACATACGTTTTACTGATATTTTAGTCGATAAGTAATGTTTTACAAGTAGTTTAAATACTTAAAAATTTATATATTTTATATTCATGACATTGTTCTGGATATTTGCTACAGAAGACATTCTTTTTTTACATCTGAATTAAGTCACCAACTTAATTAGTAAATTAAGGCTCCTGGGGCGTTTCCAAATTTTACCTAAATTGTTTCTCGTTTAACGCTACACATTTAAATACCTGAGCGAAACACTGTTGCTCTTAATGAAAATCCTGAGAGTTTCGACATCTAACACTCTCAAGTAAGCGAAATTATTTTAAACTGCTGCACGCAACATCTTAGTTAACATATTTTAAATAAAAAATAGTCCTTACTAGTTATATGAACCATTCAAATGTAAATTTGTATATAGTTCCGTAATACATGTGCTATTGTCTTTACCTTATCAGTAGTAATTGGGAAAAATATTAACTATAATTACTTATTATATAAAGTATTTGAAGAAGTCAATAGGTCATTACAATTTATTTTTATATAATTTTTTCTTATAGTAACAAAATATTTACTAGAATTTTCCGTTTTCTTTCGGTTTCGATTAAAATCGATGGAAATACAAAATGTAAAATACAACTTACCTTTTACTATTCTTAGCTATTTGTTCCGATTTTTTATATTCTTTATATATATTAGATTATTGAATTCATTAACAAATGCAGCATAATTTTACTAAAATTCTAATGTGATTGCAATATGAAATATAACTCAATAATTGGCGACACATTTCTAGATTAATTAACCACTAATTAAAAGGATTTCTGCCTAAAATCATTTAGTATGAAATATCTGAGTATTATTTGAACACCTAATTTCAAATCGAAATGAATTATTTTTAATAGTGAAAAGAAAAAGTGTTAAAAATTCTAGGACGACAAAATAAAACATTTACAAAGTCTACGACCGGAAACTTTACAAAAAAATTTAATGTAAATAAACAGATAAATATTTTGGAACGATAACACCATCTAGTCCCAAACCAACATATTTTAACTTTATTACTAATTAAATCATGAAGCTATTTCAGATCTACCGAGTTAATTCCTATTGGTGTTGAAACTTCTTCCTTGTCGAGCCTGATTGGTACACTATTTATCTTCATCGGCTGTCCCTTTAGTTTGTCGTTGGTGTTAACGATGGTAAACCTCGTTTGTATGCAGGATGTAATTATGCGGGATGATAGCCAGAAAACTTCCTGATAGAGAAATGATCTCGTCTCGTTGGCATGTAAGTTGTACTCGAGTGAGGTTCGTGATTACAACTGCATAGTAGCGGTCGTCTAGTTTCTCCATGGCCGGTCTAGTCAGACTGATGGTAGTTTTCTTGCAGGCGTTGATTGCGTGACCATTGATGGTGTTACAGATACAATCCGGTGATGTCCTCAGTTGGTGGTTTAGTTCTTTCTCGCAGAGATACCGTGCGTCTGTTTTCGGGCATTCTGCCTTCATGTACACATAAATATCGCCAGTGATTGCAAGAAAAGGGAAAGGGGGAATAATAGCCTCATTAAACTTTTTGGAACAATCATTAATTTGTATAACGAGAATGTAAGCGGTGAAACTATAGGGAATTTAAATACAAACGTTATACGATTCCCATTGAAGTATGACGCTGGCTTTATAATGTCATAGTAGTCTCTAAAAGTTAAATCTAATAGTTCCACCTTCGAATATAAAGTCTTAAGCCTAAGTACTGTATTACTTATCATTTTTAAACTAAGCATAGAATGATGAGTGCGCGATTCACCACAAAATGCTAATGTGTTCTCTAACCTAGTTAACTCACTTAATATACTATCCAAATTATCTCATAATTATGCTGCGTTTTTATTGGCGTCAAGTAAAATGTGCATAGTTTTTTTTAATTGAATGTGAGTTTATATGATGACTTCCGTTGGTGGAATTAACCATTACAATCCGGCGGAGTCGAGGGGCTGTGCAACTTTAAGGGTGCACAGGCTTCACTATTACACCATAGTGACGTAATTCTCTGACCAGAATTTCATGCTGTACGCAATCAAAAGCTTTTTGAGAGCATCCGCGACGCTTCCCAAGCCTCAAAGATGCTCTTAATGAGCATAACGCCAGCATCAATCGTGGAGCGACCCCTAGTGAAACCGCACTGTTTGTTATAATAAGACAGTTACTGTTAAAATGTTTCATTAATTGGTTTAATAATAGTTTTTCAAATATTTTACTAAAGTAGGCAAAATGGAGATAGGTCTAAAATTATTAGGTCCATATTACACCCTGCTTTAGAAACCGGTATAACTCTAATGTGCTTCATTAGGTCAGGAAACTCGCCTCTCTGGATGCTTACATTAATAATTGTTGCTAGATGAGGTGATATTACATCAATAATCGAATTTATCACCTTAACAGAGATTACCCAAAGGTCTGCGATTTTTTCACTTATAATGTCTTTGCTACATATATCAGTAAAATTAAACATTTTTGTACATTCAATAACATTATCTTTTAATAGTGATTCGGCAACTGTTGGAGAAGACAAAAGTGACTTGGTGGTCGAAACCGGAATGTCCGAAAAATCTCTCGAAATAAGTAGCAACATCTATGTCCACTTCAATTCTATGGTTATGAACATTTAAAGTTATTTTAGAGTTGTCCTTGCGGCCCTTCCGGTTTCGCATATTAATAATATTCCAAGTCATTTTCACTTTATCTGATGAATTTTAATTTTATTTTTAAAGTATAAACATTTAGCCAGATAACAAACTTTATAAATATTTTAGAACAGGCGCCTAACATGTCAACAAAGTTATTGTTATGGTTATATGTTCTTTGACTATGAAGCTCATATTATCTCCGCCTGCTTTTATGGATTCCGACTGTTGCCCATTCACCAAACACTGCAGAACCTTTAGATTTAACCGTTTTAGAAGTAAATATAGTATTAAATTATTTTCTTATTAAAGTGAATAATGCGCTAAAGAGCACATGTGATTTTCATCATAATGTAAATAATTAACTTTTGTAATATATTACTTCTGAACTTTAATACGATTTTTATACATAGGAACAAACATTCTTGTTTCTTGTGAGCTTTTGTTATATAACATTTTATCTATTTGAAAGGAGGCAAACTGACCACCATGGTCAGAAGTTAACATTTTAATAATTGATTTATTAAATGGTTGACAATTAGTATATATATAATCTATACATGTTACAGAAGTCTCAGTAATTCTTGTTGGTTCAATAAATAAATTTAAAAGGTTATATGAACTTACCAATGATCTGAATCTAATTGTGGTGTTGCAATTATCTCATAAATTAATGTTAAAGTCACCACAAATTATAATATACTTATTAGATTCGGATAGTTTTAACAATATTTCTTCTAGAACAACTTCAAAAGGTTCATACAGGGTGGCCCATAAGTCCTTTGAAAAGTAAAATTTGAATAAAACGAACAGGGCGCGCGTGAGCGGTGCAGGGGAAGCGGAGAGAGCAACTTCGGTTTCTGGGAATTTAGTCACGATGGAGCATTTTACCGGAGCGGACCGTGCGTTTTGTGTGCGCGAGTTTTATAAAAACGACAATTCGGCAACCGTTGCGTGGCGTAAATTTCGAGAACACAAAGGTTTACACAACTTTGACGGCTTTCCAACTCTTCAAACGATTAAGAACTGGGTTGCTAAGTTCGAGGAGACTAGTTCGACGTTAGATAAACCGCGGTTGGATCGCCCAAGGACGTCAAGTACGGAACAAAACATAGACACAGTGACACAGTCTATTCGCGAAAATCCGACACAGTCAACTCGTAAGCGCGCCAGAGCATTAAACGTATCCAGAACATTGTTACAACGGATTTTGAAGAAAGATTTACATATGCATCCTTACAAAATTCAGTTGGTTCAAGAATTAAAGGAAATTGACGGTATTCAAAGACAAAATTATGCGAATGAAATGTTGAATCGGTTTACTTCCTTCAATACCATAATGTTTTCTGACGAGGCTCATTTCCATCTTAACGGGCATGTTAGTAAACAAAATTGCCGCCTGAGCCCCATCAATCCAAAACTAGCATCAGAAGCCCTTACATAGTCCGAAAGTGACTGTTGGGCCACTATATCAGCCTTGGATCCTAGGGCCTTACTTCTTGAGGATGGCAGAGGGCGCAGTTACTCGTTACGTTGGAGCGATATGTGGCTTGATCGAAGAGATTTTCAAGCAGGATTAAAAACTTTTAGGCTTTAATGCCGGATGTGGTTTCACAGGATAGCCACTTTTCACACCTCTAACAGTGCTATGCCCGTATCCGTCAACTTTTCCTGAAAGTGATCCAAGAGGGACATTTCTGGCCTCCACGTAGTCCAGATCTGACCCGATGGATTTTTTTGTGGGGCTACCTTAAGGCTAAAGATACGACACAAACTCATGGTCAATTGAGGCCCTAAAAGAATAATCCGCAGAGAAATGACAACATTTCAGCAGTGACGGCGCAGTCATCTCAATTTAGACTTGTTTGGGCCGTGGATCGCAACGGATCACATTTAGAAGACGTTATTTTCAAAATAATCCCTGTTTTTAAGCTTTTTTGTAAATAAAAATTTTTTTCATAATGTAATTAGTTTTATTTTAATTTTTTTTCCATATCAAAGGACCTATGGCACCCTGTATAACGTTGTGGAGGTCTGCACGCATAGAACAATGAAGTGCCGCCTGCACAGGCTATTTCAATAGTCCGTTAACAGGGAGGCTCACAATATCTTCAGATTTTTAAATTTTAAAGTACTATTTAATCAATAAAGAGCCACCCGGTATAGCTTTATCTCACTGAACAGGCTAGCAAACCTGGTGACATCCAAGATTTAACATTAACTGATATTCTTGTAGCAGTGCTCAGTAATACATAATACATCAATTTTACAACTATTCAAGAAGAGTTCAATTTCAAAAAGAACATTATTGTTTAATAAAATAAAGTATTGTTTATTATGCAAGAGATTTTGGTCGTTGTCTCAATATTTAATTTAAATTATTGCTTGAACGATTCCAAATTATTAGATGTCACAATTTGTTCCCTGTTCAATAGAACAGGAGTCAAGTTAATAAACATTTGGCTGAATTATTTAAATAAAATAATTATAGCATAAGTTAATTTTTTTGTATAAAAACTTGATAGATGCATCCTACCATATGTCAAATGAAAATTGTTACAATTAATATATTATTAATGTTTTAATTTTTGTATCCAACTATATTTAATATGTATGTTGTATGCTTTCTTAAATTCGTTCAAATAAGCTAAATTTTATTCTTGTAATTATATAAATTTTGAATTAATCTCCGTGGCTTTAGCTTTTCATAGTCTGTATCCCAATTATAGAATCCACGTTAAATTGCGTTTTAGTGCCGACGTGCTTTCAGGTGGAGTTAAGTCAGTGTTCCCATCGCTTACCGTCGGGCCTGATTGAGACTATCTGGTGATTTTAGTTGATGCCAGTATTTTATTTCATCGCGGGAATATGCCTATGCATACCCGTCCTCGTGGGGGCAAAGATAGTTTATGTCGGACTCGCACCGACTAAAACCACGACGTTGTTCCTTCTTGGCGTCTTAGAAATGGGGTCACAGGAACTCTTTGGTAGTTTTCTGCGACTCCACTAGCGCTATCCACTGAAGCAGCCCCGTTATGCCCTACGGCCATCAGCCTGTATCTGGGCGCGTCAGAACTAACGCACCCTTCGTATCGGCCCCTATACAGGTAACAGTCTCCCGAGTCTGTTATTCAGGGACCATAGAAGCCAAGAGATCCCAGCCGACGCAGGGACAAGACCTCCGTCCCCTAGCGGCGGCCTCGGTGTTAGGCCCGGCCTAGTAGTAGGGAGGACAGATCGACGACACCAGCCAAACTTCCTCTCACGGCCCCTCAACACTACATGAGAGATGCGGCATTACAGCGGACCCGCCCGCACGTGTTCGCCGCATTCTCTAGGGCTCGCCACGCGTATTATCCACTTTCACGAAGTCTACGTGCTGCACCATCTGCGTTTACGGGTGCACTATTGTTCATAAAACGCTTTTATCGCACCGCGATAATATCCCGGTTTTAGGATTATATCTCATGGTCGGTTCGCAGGCTGTGTTTTGCAACACGTTGCTTAACACAATTTTTCTTAGTTAGTAATTTTTTCTTGGCCGAACTAGTTGTTTTTACAACTATATTAGGCCTTGTTAAAAGTTTTAGCTTATGTTTCTTGTGTTACAGAACCCGCCACTACACATATCCCAACCGAGCCTGGTAGGGCGGGAAGGATTCGCACACTCGACAATCGCGGCCCTTGATGTTAAAAAGTCGATGTGAAGTAAATAAAAATAAAAACAAAATGCAGAAAATTCAAATTGCCGTTAAAAACGTTAAGTTTCATTATTAACAAATAACAATATGCTGTTTACATGTAACCAGCTGTCACAGATAACCTACACGTTGTAATTTGCCGTCAAAAAAAATAATTTGCCTAACGTAATTATTATTCTAGATTTTTATAGACGGAGGCCTTCTTTTCGATAAATATATTATAAGCTTTTAAAGGAATTTCAACCGCTTTTATCCTTCAACTTTTCAGGTTTAAATCGTTTTGGAAAAATAAAGAATAAAAATTTAATGAATTTAGTAACTAAGCGGAATAAACGCCGCTTCCCTAATTGCCTTTAAATAGCCACTGTTTATTAAAATTTCTTCATTGCTGACTGACGCGCATCGCGAAGCTGCATTTATTAAAAATGCAGGATATTTAATGAAAGTCCTTAACGTAACCATTAAGAAATGGATTGAAATAGTTTCTTTACTTTATGAAATAAACCTAAATATAACCAATATAATAATAATAATAATAAGCGAGGTACACCACCATCTTACAATACCTCACACCCATTATTCCCACCAACTGGCTTGAGGGCAGGGCCTCCAGGGCTCCATCTGACGAGATTCGGCAGTGAGCGAAGTGGTTTCTGAAGATTCAACATTAATGAAAACACGATGCCATGATTTCATTAATGATCGCTGCAGAAGCGGTGGAATCGGAAGATGCTGGATGGAAGATGGAATTGACCCCATGAATTGGAGCAGATGAGGAGAGTACAGAAGAGACGATCCTGGAAACGGTCAAATACCTCTGGAAGATCGCCCACGCTCCCCTCGCATACCCCAAGCAAGCGAAACCTCGCCACCGTTGGGGCCCTTAATGAAATGCTGGCAACTTATTTAGAAGCCGGTTGGATCTTTTGGATACGACCTCATCCTTTACGGCGCTGCACTGACAACCTGTCGCCTAGTTAAGGCCAAATTTCCCACTACTGGTACCACTAGACATTTTTTTTGATACCCCAGAGTGGCGAAAAGGATAGAGGACCGTATCGCAAAAGCAAGGGCTCTAATGGCAGGCTCCTTAGCTTCAGGTCTGGAACAGAGGACCCAGGATCGTGCGAACTGTCAATACGGGTGCTTGGTGGGACTAATTTAATCTGCTCCAGCCGGACATGGCTAAAGATCCATGTTGAAAAGAGGTAGGGTCACCACACCGACGGGGTCCATTTAACTCACCAATTAATATGGACCCTCACCGAAGCTGAAACATACCGCTACATACAAAACGTGGGTATGACGAGGCCGGTGTAAAACGATCAGTTCGCGAAGTATTTTTTGGACGCTTGACAAAAGTGCTAAATAGCTTTTGTCAGGCGTAAAAGTAGACGCGTATAACGGTTGGTTATGCCCATCCTCTTTATACTTTGGCATTCTTCGGTGGTCTCCAAACCGAACTAAACGCCCTGGACAGAAAAGTCCGCACCATTTTGACGTCACACAGGATGCACCACCCGAGATCCGTCGTGATGAGGTGTACTCTACGAAAGCATGGTGGGCGGGGCTAAGCGCCCTTGCTAAATCGGAGGTGTGCAACGTCCGTAAGTACTTCCTGGAAATCGGATGATGATTCTACGTAGGCGTCGGTGAGAGTGATAAAGGATTACCTCTACCCAGCCAACGAGCAGGGAAGACCCGGCAGTGCTGAGCATCTCCGACGTGAGACTGTATGGAAAGAGAAAGAGCTCACGGGCGGTTCTACAAAGTTTCGTGAGCCCATGTGCCTACCACCTCAGTAAACTGCTACGTTTTGGTAACTTCGGAGAAACCGAGGGTTTTCCTACAATACAAGATCAGGTTATTATGAACCAACCAACAACGAGGAGATACATCCTGATGACCAGACGTTTGTCGATCCTGGAGATACATCCTGAGGATGGCACCAAGATGTTTGTCGGCCGTCCATCCTGGGGAGACCCTACGAACATGTTATCTCCGGTTGTTTCGGCTCTTTCTAACACTGAGTATTTGCAAGGCAAACCTAATAGCCAGGATACCCATCAAGAGCTCGCCTGAAGCAACGGTCTCGGATCGGAGGATTCGTATTAAAGTATCCCGGACGCCGTGCTCGAAAAGATCGCGCCAGGCTCTTTGGGACCGGTCCATCATCACGGACAGAAGATACTCGCAACAAGCCTGATATTGTGCGATGGACGGGCACTGTCAGGTATTTTGTTTGACATCACGATCCCTTTGACGAGAACCTCGTGAAAGCTTCAACAGAAAAGAAACGAAAATATCTGGATCTGGTTTAGTGAGGTGACTGGACATGTGGCAGATACCGTCCGGAAATTATCTTTATAGTCGTTTCTGCAACCGGTTAATCCCAGTGAGCCGCGCACAATACCTGAGATGGTACTCCGTGACGGACCGCTTCTAGCTCAAATGTAAAAAGGGTGCTTCGGACACCGCTCAATAGTCCGCGGTTCCCTCTTTCAACCTAACCTTCGGCAGTCTAGTCTTCCGCTGAGGGCTTCCGTCGCTGAGATGCATATATAATTTATTGTTTATTATATTTATTGTACTATTATTCGTATATACGTAATTTTTTATTTATTATTATAAAATTTTCCCCTCAGCTAGATGAGATAATTCTTTAAAAAAACAACTATATAATGTATACATTTATAACATATAGTGGTAAAAGAAAATTATAAATACAATCTTCGGCTTCTAATTCATCCAAACTTAACAAACAGTTTTTGGGCTTTTGACAACCAATAGGTAAACTGCGTCCAAAGATGGTCTTGACAAACGGGATCTTCTTATTAAGTGCCTATCCAAAGTATGGATCATACATTTAACGAAGGAGAAAAAAATTATAACACAAAAATGTTAACCCGCTGCATTCGAACCCATGAACTGCGACTAGGACCACAACAAAGATGACAATTTTATCTTTCAAATAAGTTGTACTTTACAATTTTAATATATTATACCATATTACGCGTCAAACCCACGACCTCCGGTTTATAAAGCAAGGACTAATACCGCTAAGCCACGGAGGCTGTTTCTATCTCATGGATATATTTTTTAATATAATTAAATTTATTAACAATTTGAATCTATTATTTCATGTGTTGCGTAAATCGCAATTTTATATTTTACCCCATTCGAGAATAAAACTTTAAAGCGAACTGTTTTATAAAACTCGTGTATCTTGAGTTTTATATTAATACAATATTAACTTTTTCTGCTATGATGGTAAATTATTGAATGCCTAGAGTACAGTAAAATTCAAAAACACGAATATTATTGACAATATAAACATGGTCCAGGTCTTTATGACATTAATCATTGTTTTTTATGGAACGGCGGTTGGCAGTCGCGATGTGGTTAAAAAAAATCTGCTTTAACAAAGAGATCAATTGACGTAACTAAATTTGATGAATAAGTATTGTAAAATCTCTTGATCTACTGGGACAATATAATCACTAAATTTATTAGCTTTATATTTTAAAACTGAAAAATGTTTATAAAAATATACCGGCGTCGTTGTGGCTATTAATGGCGATGTTGAATATTTATCTACAAATTTATGATTTATTTAAAAATATGAATATTTCACCACTAATAATAACAATAATATTTTAATATTAATGGAAACATTAATATACGAAGCTTTTTTATGCTACATTTAGTTATTTTAACGCTTTTGTTCCTGTGGGAGAGAAAATGAATAACAAGGCTTGACTCGTGCCGTTTGTGCGATTGGTGCGTTCATTTATTTTTTTATGTGCCATGGGAAACCTATAAAAACTACAAGGGAAATTAACATTTTATTGAATAAAATACTTTTCGTTCCAATTAATAATAAATTAAATGCAATACGTTCATTTTAAATTAAAAAAAGGAGATTAAATAATTACTTTAAACCTGCAGCATATCAAATGTAATTTATTCTAAAACATTTGTTTTTCTAATTTTATTTAAATTTATGTTTTTATTGTTCTATTTGTTTACAAAGTTAAATATTAAACACCTTTACGTTTTATTACTCAAACCATTTATTTAACGTGCGATAATACCAATAAGTTAGATGTCAGACCCGCACCGATAAAAACCATCACCTTGTCTTTTCAGGTAAAAGGTGGGGTCACCAATGCCGCCCAGTATGGGGTTAAATACACTCCACTTACATACGCAACAGATTCCCCCAAATCCGTTGCCCAATGGCCTTGAGGGATGTGAGATTCCTGTTCTTGCTAGAACGAGACTCCCAGCCCCTAGGCTGCAAAAATTCTGAAAATATATTTCAGTTGGGTTCCGGATATACGATTTTTTTATTTACATAAACACACGTTTATTTAATCATTACCAAATACGATGTACATTCCGTAGAGTAATAAAGTTTTACAACCCTTTCAACAATTGGCTGGGTCCACATTATATTATCCACACAATTGCTATTATATTTAATTATATAATTAAAATGGTTTTCAAATAATTTTGTTACCTCCCATGTAGTTCTAAATTAAATAAGTTAAAACAATATTTTAGCAAGAATGAAGTCCATGTCGTTTCGCTTGATATAAGTTCTAAATTACGTACTGAGATACACATTGAGTTCAATATTAGTTAGATCTAGAATTTTTCATATCCCTTTTTACTTTTTAATCACCTAAGTGTGTAAACACAATATAAAATTTAAGTTCCAACGACACCGTAGCTAAAGTAATTACTGGGTTAAAGAGACGGGAGATACTATATATATATGTATATATTATAAAAATACGTTGGTACGTTATTTTTATATATAGTTTATGATATTTCTAATTACATTTAAGCTTTAAAGTATTTCTTTTGTAAAACGTGCTACTGCTGATACAAAAAATATGACCGACTTCAAAGTGTATTGCTATTTTGCGTAATATACATGGGTAACAATCTCTGCACGAAACTGCCCCTCGGTTTCTGCCAACACCATGTTACATATCGATGATACTTTTAATAAGTTGCAATATAAAATAATGTCTATTGTGAATCATTATACATAATATGCTCTTGCAAACCTAATTGTACATCAAATTCCAAAGGCACAACCAAGATAGTTAAAATCTTTTAAAGTTGATCTGGTGTTTGCATTTTAATTGCCCGACGATATGATTATTACGGCATTTTTTAATTTTTCAAATATATGTTTAAATATTCCTCACAAAATTATTAAAAAAATGGCAGCACATGAAATCTACCTACCATTTAAAAAAAAAACATTGAAATGAGAGCACTAGGAGCGAATCAACGCGGTAACATACTCGTATAAAAAAAACATACGCTATCTGCTTCTTTTCGGACGTAGATGAAAACTAAAACTATTAGAATTAAAGTCATTAAACTCCTATAATAATATGCTATTAAAAAGAAAGAAACGCAATTAAAATTCAACATGTAATAATTATATTCAAACAACCTCTAAGAACTTACGCTTAAAAGAAAAATTACTTTGATCGATGATAGCATTAACTTCGTAAGCCTTTTTAGTAGCAAGTTCAAAAAATGTTTCAGGGGTCTTAAATCCGTGAGGTAACCATTAGGGTTAATGGCATTTCCGTGACTATATTTTTAACCGTTCGTAAGAGATGCAAAGAGCCTAAATTTTTTAAGCGATGTTTGACTTTGATTTTAGCTTTTTGTCGAAAAATATAAAGTTTTATAAATATCTATAACATTTTGCCAGTTAATAATTACAATAAAGTGGTAATTTTTTGTCAATTAAAGGATAGTAATATTTATTAATTTACTTACATACATACATATCATATAGATATCATATGATATATCATATACCAACTTAGTCTGCCCGTGATCATGGATGCTGGAAAGAATCCGAAACGTCGGGAATAAATATATTTTTAATTAACGCGAAAAATCCGTAAATTAGTGGATTTGATATGTATAATAATCGCGTAAATAAAAGAAATAATTATAGTAATATTTGCTAATATTTACCTCCAGTCTAAATAAATCTTTATTTAATTGAATTTGGAGTATATAATAGTTGATAGTGGTAGTAACTAGCTTTTATGTATTTATATTTTTATAGCTGCCATAGGTATACCGATTTTTATTTTTTCTGAAGCATTCAGCAGCAAAACATTTGAATTGAATACCGAAAAATTTTAACAAAAAATATGATCGACTTCTAAAAGCGTATAACTATTTTAAGCAATATAAGCAAAGGTAACAGCGTGGTCTCCGTACGAAATTGAATCGCGTTTTCTGCGCCGCATTTTAAATCTCTAATAATTTTTTTTTAATTTAGTCTATAACACCTTATATGTACAAAATTGTTTTTTAATACAATAACTTTTGTGTGAGCTTAAGCTGTATTATTCTAAATGAGCTGTAATTGTGGCTGATGGCGATTTTTAAAAATATGAATATTAAAATGCTTAGTTTGCGTCATTCTTTAATGAAAGATTATATATTTGTTACAATTAAAGTAGTACAATTATGTAAAACTTACTTTATGTCCATCTTTTACGGGTTTGGCAGCGTTTGTAATTTAATCGTACGAGGTTGTGATTTTTGGTGCTGTTTTTTTTTATTAAATACCTATTAGCTACTGAATAAAATTGTTAACCGCTTGTATTGTGTAAAATAGTAAGGCGCTGTTAGAAGTTGGTCATATTTTTGTTAATTTTTTTATATTAGAATTCATGTGGGTATTATTCATTGAATGAAAATTTCACTTTGTCTGTATTAAGAAAAATTAAAAATTTAACATTAATAACATTTTGGTACTTGAAATATAATATAATAATAATTAAATGACAAATGATATTACAAAATAACAAGAAAAAACATGCTATGCCAATTAGTGTCTAAAAACTTCGATAATGACGAGTTTTGTCATTTCCATTATACAATCTGAACAATAAGTACACATTTGCTATATCATCATAAAAAATACGTTTTGGGTATTCTCGTATAATAATTACAATGAAGTTCGTACATTGCTCATACTGAGCTCAAACTAGCATTTGGCGCAGCTTTGGCTTATGTAAACATAGGCATTTGATTTCCTACTCTATAATGTTTAAATATATTATTTAAAAAGTGTATTAATAAGGAGCGCTTAACAGCGTTTTTTTTTTTCACAATTATCCCAGAGTTAGTTAGTAGTAGTGAGTTAACCTAAAAAAACGTATCCACTTTAGTCCAGGATCCGTCATCTGTGAAATAGCGTGATATTGGTGACATTTCGAAAACCGAAACCCTAACCTTGGACTTAACACAGCTCAACTTGTATATCTAATTATGTTATACTTTTTAAATTCCCGACGTCTTGAACACTTTCCAGCGGCCGTAGTCGCGGGGTAGACTAGGATGTCACGTCTTGTTGCTATTGTTGGGATTACCAGATTTTAATCTATCGTCCTACCTGTGCAAAATTACTCTAAATGTCCTTATGCCGTCCTGTGACATCGGATATCCGGCAACTTATAATTCGGTATTTCACCATTTGGTACTCTGTATAAATGTGGCCTACTTCTACATTTGTTTCTAATAGCGCACATGTTTTCGCCACAAAAAAAATTGCCAGGTAATGTTTTACATTTAGCGTGATTTTAACTTTTGACACTATTACTGAAATAACAACAGTTACCACGTACATTTTACGAAGTGAGGTCACGTAATAACATTGAATAAATAGTTTACTCGCAATTACAATATTCGTAAATAAACAATCGGTAAGCGCTATTAAAAAAAATTACATAAAGGCATTACATTTTATTATATTTATATGTTTAAGTACCTATAATTTCATTCGGCATTTTGCAAAGTAAGATAATTTTTCTACCGTATTTTGTGGTAGAGCAACTAATTTAGGGTGTCATAAATAAAGCAATAAATTAAATAGGTCCTTAATGTTAGCCTCAAGGCACCTAGAAGAGACATTTAAAGTTAAACTACCAACGTTTTGAACCCTTCTCATCGTTTGAGATTACAGGACACGGTAATAAAAGCAAAGTGTTTCGTAATACCACTTCTGTTAATTGTGTGTTGTGTTCTTTGGTAAAAAAATTAAGATTTCATTTTTATATTTTTGAAAAATACTGTTATAAAAACTAAATTTTATTTCAACGTTACGCGCAGGACGTTCACTTTATGCCCCGCGTGTTATAATTTTTACACGTAACGCAACTTTATTAAAACAAAAACGTGTTACAACGGTTCTTATAAATTAATTAAGGTCTTTACGTTTGAAATTAATGTTCCTTGCATGATCAAATTGTGTGCTTTTAAAAAGACACTTTTTTAAAATAAGGGTGTCTTATTAATTTTTTGACCGACTTCCTGAATTCAATAGATTTTCAAACAATAAATTGTCCGTAAAAATAACAATAATTTCTATTTAGGTTGTAATTTAAAAATATCAGCCACCCATAAGGGACGCCTTCTGTATTAGGGTATATGTGACAGTATCCCACCACGCTGGTCCAATGCGGGTTGGTGGGTGGACCGACTATTTCCAGACTTACTTTTTTATAACGTATGGCTCATCACGTTATTAGCATGCAGTTAAAATAAAAATGATAGCATTAAACTGCAGAAGGACTCACAATGTGTGGGTTCACACACTCTACACTTAGAATTACAGGACAATACACACAATCGCCTTTTTAAAAATAAAGCATTTTTTTGAATTGATGTCATATCAAACATACCACATTATGATCATATTGCCTTTATCGAATTTTTATCTATAGGCCTACAGAGTGTAGCATTTTTTCTTAAATGTATTAAATAAAACATTTTTATTTAATACATTTATATTTTCATTAGGGAGGCCTATGTCCAGCAGTGGCTAACACAGGCTGATGATGATTATGATGATGATGAAAACATTTTTCCAATAAACCGCAAACAGAATGCTCATGTTTTGAGCATCCATTTTTGGATTAATTATTTTAGCTTTTACTGTAAAATTTTATACTATATATGAAGGATATAAAATAAAAATCTTTAAAAAAAAATATATACTTTCTAAAAGTAGAAAATTTCATTTATGATGCTAGGAGCATCATAAATGGAAATTTTCTAAACATTAATCAAAGTATAAGAATATTATTGGCAGTAGTTCGTAATATCTTAGTTTTTTTTTCCGTGAATCACCCGTCTTTGTAGTAAATATAATCTTGGACCCTGTGATGTTTATTATTATCTTTTTGATGAAATATGTAGTGAGGTATAGTACACTTTTTTGAAATTTGAAACATAAACGAAACATTTTTTTTTTATTTTAAAAATTTAATATCTTTATGGCGAGTTCGGTATATTATAAACAGTTATTTATGTTATGTTTTGTACACAATATCTTACCTCTGTCATAACAAATCTGGTAGATATAAGCTAGAAATAAATAGAAGAATAGGCATGATGAAATCAGCAATTACTTAAAAGGGAAAGATATGAAGTGATAGAATCATTGCCACCATGAACAGTATACATCTAGTTCGAACACTTGTCAACTCTATCTTTATTTATGGTGTGGAGAATCTGACTTCGATATTGGCGGACAGCAGGATAGTAGACGCCTTTTAGATGTGGTATTGGCGGAGACTCCTTAGAGTTCCTTAGAACGTGTTCAGTATTAGTACGATTTTCACGGAAGGTTAAAGGTCAAAAACAGATCTGTTTAGAGAGATTTTTTAAATATTTCGGTCTTTTTAGCTTAGAATGTCTTATGGTTTCGGAGAGAGTTAAGGGCAGGAAATGCAAAGCAGTAGTCCAAGTCGTTGGACTGATACGGTATCCGAGCACTTAGAGACACAAAATACCACCTTCATAAAGCTTCCGATAGCTAAGAATTGAGGCTAATAATTTTCTCATGTGGGGTAACAATTTTAAGCAGAGTAGTTCGATTGCGGAGAGAGACCTTAACACCGAGATTCTTATTGATTTGATTTTAAAGGCTTATCAACAATAAACATTAACTTATAACACTCGATAAATACCCATACATAAATGTTTTAGATGACAAAAAAAACACATTATTTACGAACAGACTTGGTTTGAGTTTATAATATTCATCATTACTATGGCGGCCGACCTATATTACAGATCAGCCAACTACGCAGGAGATATTATCGTGCACAAGTGTACACGCAAACATTCTTTTCCAAAAGGGGCTTTTTCTCCTAGGTTTTTTTTTTTTTTTGACTTATTATTAGTTTTAAAAAATTTATATTGCAATTATTCGGTACAGTACTTTCATATATTTATAGGGATAATTTTGCAAAATATTCACAACACACGTCACAACACATAAAACACGTCATTTCTGATTATCACGTTTTCTTTTGAACTGTTTGCGAAATATACTTTTGTTGTGTTCCTGACTTTTCTTTTATTCGCATGTTCATTTTTGAATTAGCATACTCGTTTGATCTTCTACTCTATTTACTATTCGATTCAATCATGGACCCTTTAATTTGAATTCCAACTTAAACCTAACCAGATTTGTTGTCGGTTAATATTTTTGTGCGGAATTTCGCGATACGTATAAAACTATAATTAATAATTCTTTTAAAACATAAAAACATAAAATAAATTTTATTAGGGGAATTGAAATAAAATTTTCAGTGAGCCATTAAACTGAAATAAAACCCTTTACATTTAACAGTGGATACCGTAGCCGAAAAACTTGCCCAGAGCGTTTTACACTTTTAACGTACCATTGAAATACGTAAAGATATCTATTTAGGTACAACCAAAAATTTGCCGCAAGTTCTTAATATGTAAAACTAAGAAAGTATTACAAACTTTTAAAATGTAACTATTTCAAAAATGTAGGCCCTCAATTGATCATCATTATTGTATTAAATATATATGTCATAAAAATTTACGATGTAATTAAAAATATGTTTTATTTTCAATTTGTTTGTATTGTTTTATAGTTTAATTATTTATAGTTTTATATTGTTTATCTATTATCTTTTACTACTTTGAAGTTCTCATGTATCTGTAAGCAAAAAAAAATAAAAAATAGGACAGAGATCTTTTGTCATTTTATTTAGAATATTCATGTCCTTTTTGTAAACCTCGAGAGACCTATAAAAAGTTTGAGGGCAAACTAATTCTTGATATATACAACGGTAAGCACATTAAGGAATAGAATTAAATCTTTGTCAATAGAATTTATAGCCTATCTAAATAAGGGTTGGCAAATAGACATCAAGTATAATTTATTTTAAGCACGTTTTTCAAATATATCAAGTTTATTAAGTTGTGTTTTATCGGCAAATAAGGAGCCACGAGCCACGTGTGGTACGTGGCTTGTAGGAATTAACACCATTTTAAACAATTAAAATTAAATTGGTGTTTTGCTTACCTTTAAATTATTTTAATTTTAGTATCTTATACATGTTAAAATGGAGTTAATAACTTGTCTTGAAATATATACGATGCTTTCCTTTTGTGCGCTGCCTGAGAGATATAATATTTTAAACAGATAAATACTGAAACACTCGCGTAGTTTATGATGATTGGAGTAATTATGACGAAATATTCAAATACCTATGTTTTCACTTGAGTATTTTTATTTGAATAATTCTTTAAAAATTCAAATGAGAATTTTTTTTCGTTTCGTGTTTAAATAAAGATCTGTTTTTATATAAATTACGTTTAGCTTATCGACAAAGACATGGCATCTTTGTCAAATAGCGTAAATATTTTTTTATTATTAAAATGCCTCTATATAAAAGTACAATATGTATGTACATCTGCTGCTTACTTTTTAAGATTTTTTTATTTTTTGTTTACCAATTCAGGCATTAAATTCAACAAAGTGTGGCCATGAATGAGTGGAGTAACCTTTTATTTCATTAATAATCATACGAATTGGTTAGACGTGTTTTGTAATTAAATAAACTACAATGCGTCTCGAAAATATAACAGTGTAGCGGATTTATTGCCTAGCCGCAGTTTCCTTTCATTATCCCAAACAAATAGATCACCAACAGGATATTTAACGCTTCAGTAACCTTATTATATTAAAAAAATATTAGTTACAGAAGTCCGTTATAAAAATCAAACTCTTTTAATTTTTGGTTACGCTACTTTGTACAATACTACGGAATAATGGATTTTGTAATAATTTTGTGTTATATAAACTAAATTGTTAACTTAATTTTATCCAGGTACCTATTTATAAGGATAATTTTAGCTTCTTTTTCGTAGATTTGTAGAGATGGTAGGGGGCTGTCTGTAGCAGAAGAAAGCAGAAGTGTGAAAATATTTTTGTGTTCTGGTTTGAAGAGCTCTGTAGCCAACATATTTACCGGGTTATGGAGACGTAATATTTTATATCTCAGGGTCGCCACCCGCTCGCCAGCGGTCTTGTGGCCAGCAGTCATCTTTTCTAAGAAAATAGGAATAGAATTCTAGTTACGAAATTAGGGTGTTTGCGATTCCAAACAACTTTAGTGATTAATGAACTACCGCATTCGGCTATTCGACTGTAAATCAGAATAAAATCTTTTTACTTTCTTCATCCTTTAGGCTTGCGAAGACAAATCCTTTATCAAAATAATAAAATATGTTACTTATTTGATATTTATAGGTTTATAGTTTAAGGAAGAAAGTAAACATTTGGATGACATTTTTTGTTCGTTGTGATAATAGTTTGCGAAATTAAAAGGGCATACATAAGAGGCTAACTTTCAAGTTAACTTATTTTTAATATATTTGTTCTAAGATTAGTTTGTGAAACTGAACTGAAAGTGAACGCACACAAAATAAACTAAAATTATTTTTAAGTTGCAAATTGCTATTCATTTATTGCAATCATCATAATTAATCATCTAAGTTTTTTTATTGCCCACAAAATACAAACAATAGCAGCAATAGATAATGCTAACGAGCAGGCGGATTACCGGATTGAAAGTCGTCACCGATGCCCAAAAACATGGGAGAGGAAATAACCAAAGGTATTACCAAAGCATTTGGTTCGTAAGATATAGGATGATACGTCTCAATTAGCCCGTAATTACGCTGTGCCACAGTGCCTTTCAAACCAGAACACAGTAGTGTTTTACAAACTACTGCTTTGCGGCTATAATAGGCATCGTGGTGAACCACCCACAACGTCCCTTGTGAAAGGGAACCTACCACCTCTGAAAAGTAAAGACTGTTTTATTACAAATCAATGCCCCTGTTCGAAATAAGAAATTGTCTAGGGATTTTAATTTTTACCAACGATAAAGAGCAAATTTTGGTACATAATGAAATAATTTAACGTTACATTAAGTTACATTGTACAGTAATCTACGTTAATTATTCATCATAGTGAGTAATATATTCACAAGGCTTTAGACGAGTTTTTGAATATTTAAATAATACACTTATATCCTTTCAGGATTTATAAAATTTGTTAAGAAACTCTTTGTCTAGCAGTGAACTAACACAATGATAATGACGATGTGGAAGAATATTAAAAAACTAAGCATTTTTTTAGGAATTTGTTACTTTTATTTATTATTTTCCATATTTTTTCAATAGCAGGAACGTCTCATCTTTTAAGGTGTCAAATCAGGTATTCTAATGACAAGAAAAACATTTTTATATTTTTATTTATAAAGCAGGTTTAGTCATCAAAGCCGTTACTACATGATAGAATCAATATGCGTTGCTAAATGTTATCAGCGGGCACAAAAAATTTGTAACATTAAACCTAACTTTGCATCATCATCATCTTCTTTCAAATTTGTTTAGTCCCTGCAGGATTCGAACCCAGGATCTCCGTTTTCTAAAGCACATGCCCTTACCACTAGGCTACGGAGGAAGTTTAGTATTATTTTACCTATAGCCAAGGTTTACCATTTAATTAATACGGACTAAATCCTGATACCAAAGAGTCAATTAATGCCGAAACCTGTACGTAAAGTAAATCTTAGGCAAACTAATTTTAGTTAACAATTTTTGTCATGCTTATGTAATGTTTTAAGCTGTTTTTGGTCCTGACGTCAAATAATTGCTGTACATATTAAAACAATTTTTTTAGTTTTAAAATGCCATTTTATTGTAATCAATACATGTGGTACCATTCCTTTAAGACTGATTGTAAACTTTACAATAAATTAATTATTTTGTTTACTTAAAATATTAAGATATAATAATAATTTTACCAACGTTACAAAGTAAATTTATCATCATCAGACTGTTCACTGCTGGACATAACTCTCTCCCAATGCACGTCTTCTCCATTAGGGGGTTTTCGGTCCCCCACGCTGGTTCATTGTTGGTTGGTGGGTGGATCGATTTTTAAGATGCCTATCCGACGCATGGATCATCTTACAAACTTACTTGTAAAGCAAGGGCCAGTACCACTAGGCCACATTGCGTCGCCAGCGGCAGACCCGTCTGCGTGTCTTGGCCGCAGTCTCCAGTGCTTGCCACACGGTATCTATTGTCCGCTTTCGCAAAGTCGTCGCGACATCTGCGTTTACGGCTGCGCCTGCGCTCATAAAACGCTTTTGTCGCACCGCTGACGTCAGCGCGTTTGCGTTATTGCGCTACCTCCAGCGGTCGGGTTGCGCACGGCTATGTCATGCAACTCGTTGCTTAACACAATTGTGTTGTCAGCCCCTTGAAAAAGCGAATCTGGTTTCTTGGCCGAACTAGTTGTTATTACAACTAAATTAGGCTCTGTTAAACGTTTTAATTTTGTTTCTAGTTTAACGGAACCAGCCACTACATACCTCCCTACCGAGCCTGGTAGGGCAGATAGGTTTTCACACGCTTGGCAACCGCCGGGTCTCACGGGTTGCGTTGGGTAACACAACCTCCCCCCGAACAGGTTGTCGCTTTGTCGTAGCGGTGGAGTTCAGTGCCTGTGGCTTGGGTCAGCCGCGGGGAAGCTAAGAGGAACCTGGCCGGCCTGAGGTGTATGGCCGGCCGTGGAGGAGGCTGCTCCAAGCGGGCTGCAGAAGCCCGCTTTGGATGCGCCTTTGGTGGGTGCGAGAGATGGGTTGCAGGACGTAGGTGTGCCGCCATTCCTGTCCTTCGCAACCAAGAAGGAGTCTCGGGGGAAGAGGAGTGTCGGTAGATCGTAGGCCGCTCTCCCTAACCTCCGCGACTCGGCGGGGCCGCACCGCTGATGCGGTGTGGAGGGGCCGTGGGAGGAGGGGACATTCGGCATGGTGTCGTCGATCTCTCTTCCTTCTACGGCCGAAATGGAGCTAGCGGTGGAGCTTAACATCCGGGCTGCCGCTGGGGGCTAGGAGTATCGTCCCTGTATGGGTTGGGAACTCCTGGCTCCCATGGCCCCTGAGTAATAGACTCGGGGGAGTCTGTTACCTGAATACAGGGGGCGAGTCGAAGGGCGCGTTAGTTCTGACGCGCCCAGAGGGAGGCAAAAGGCCGTAAGGCCGAGACGGAGCTGCTGCGGCGGCTAGCGCTGGTGGGGTCGCAGAAGGCTGCCAAGCGTTCCTGCGACCGCATCTCTAAGACGCCAAGTAGGAACAACGTGGTGGTTTTAGTCGGTGCGAGTACGACATAACCCGTCTTTGCCCCCGTGACGACGGGTATGCGTGGGCTTTTCCCCCTGTAAAAAAATAAAAAAAGGGTAACACAACCTATGTCTCAAAAATAGGCATGACCTAAGCTAGTACGACGGTCGACTGAGATCTCAAGGACCGCTTTGGTATTGATACCAAGGCAATTGGTGAGAAGCTAGGTTGGAAAACGTACCGAAAGTTAACAGACGCGATGCATATACTCATCGCGGAACATAATCCCCCGGCTCCTGCCCCTGGGCCGACCACCACCATTCCCTGTAGATGATGGCGACGACAATTATGTCGACGTCAGCATCAGTAGCGAATCGGATATGGAGGTAAAGGCGATATCCAACCCCAAACCCGACGACGGCTTCAAAACCGTCAAAACCAAGAGGCAGCGCAAGGTACTCACCTCTTCCTCAGCACCCATCCTTCCCGTCAAGGCTGCAAACCCTGACGCCTACCACTTGCCCCCGGCAGGCCTCCACATCGTCGACCTCCATACCGTCGACCTTCAAGTCGACAAAACCTACCCCCTCCATCGATACCACCGATCCTAGTCGTCCTCGAGCTCCTCGCCCAGCCCCGCCTTCCTAGGCGCGGCGCCCAATAGGGAAATACTGCCTACCAATATTTCACCACGAATAGGAGAAGTGGGTCGAGATTCGCTGGGCCCTTTCCACTAATATAAAGTTTGAGGCCTCTGATAGTAATCTGGGGTACTGCAATTAGCCACACCCAATGATTATGGAATAGTGACACCTTACCTTCGGAAAAAAGAACAATATTTTCATACTCCCGGATGAGCGCGTACAAGGGATAGTTGTCAAAAGACTGCCTAAGGAGATCCCATGTTCGGAGATAGCCGAAGCTATTAAAGCACAGAACACCAACCCTTTCGGTACAGCACATCTACCACCCACGCACCAAGCGCCTATATGGCATGGTACTGGTCACCCTAGTGAGCTCCAAAAAAGTTTAGCGCGTCTATAATATAGAAAAACTCTGTGCGATCAGTCGTCTCTATTTTCAGCGTCCGCACTCCAACGGAAGTCCGGGCAGTGTCACCACTGCCAGTTATTTAGTCACGCTTCGCGGAACTGTTTTACCCGCCCTCGGTTGAGCTTGCAGCCAACGCCAACTACCTCAGCTGCCCTAAAGCGCCCAAACGCAGAGTTCCTGCGAACCCCAGAGAACCCTCTTCCAGGCGACCGTCATCTAATTCATTCAACAGCACCGCCTTCCCATCGCTCCGTCCTTCCAATGCTTGGCAGTTCCACTCCGCGTGGCAACATCCAGCGATGGATCCGACTATGAGCGCAAAGCGGCCCCGCCGCTGCTTCAGCATGCTAGCCATGGCTGCACTAACCAAGACTAGACTACAGCACTATTTATGATGTCGCTTGATCTCTTTGATCTCGATAATGCCGCGACCGAATTTGCTGTCGCAGGTAACGCGCAGGCTCTTTAAATACAAGGTGGTGGGTGACAACATAGTAAATGCTCTTAAGGCAAAATAGGTTGCGACACCCGCTCAGTAATCTCACACTCACACTCTTGTCAATAAAATCACCCTACACTTAGTAGTGTATGCCAACACACACTCATAACATCGGCCCCATCAGTGAGGTCGAACTTACACAGTTTGCTATATGACACTGTAGCCTAACAACATATTAGAAAGGAGCGCTGCTGGAGTTTTCTGCGTTACTTTTTCTCTCAGCGCCAAGGCTTTAAGAAGTGGTAGTTAAGCAATGTTTTAATAGAGCTCTCCTGCCTATTATAATTATCCTTAAAAAGGCGTCTGAAACGAGCCGAGGCCTCGGCCCGCCTGGGAAGTCCTCGATTCAACATGCTAAAGGGAACCAGAAAGTAAGCGGGAAGCCAAGGCTCCCCATTTGGGGGCCCTTGGTACAGTTAAGTCACACTGAGGGGAGACGCGCCTGTGGCAACGGGCCTCCCCACATCCGATAATTTCTAATAGGTTTACTTCACACAGCACAAGATCCAGTAATAAAAAAACTGTTAGGCCACGGAGGCAGCCCCTAACTTGTAACTGATTTTCAAGAAGTACATTAATCAATTGTAAACAAACGTTTGAAATTATACAAATACAATATTTTACATCTTTTACTTATTCAATTAAGCTTTATTTACAAACTAGTACGAAAACGGACTTGTTGCCAAAAAGCATTATATGCAAGTCTTATCAACTTTTCGAATTCTAATATTTTTTCATTTTGCTTTGTTATAATTTTCTCAAGCCAAATTTCACTTTGTCACAGTATCCGTTCTGTGCTTAGTACTTGCATAGTTACTTAGGTACAAGATTTTATTTCTCTTTAGTGCATGAAGTGTTCCGAGCAAAAGTTTTCGTTTAGTTTCGCGTCACCCTGGATAAACTTTAAACAAAAGCATTCCATTATTTCCTCTCGCTCCATTCCACGAGGTACAGATTTTCTTTATTTTCTACAAACTAAAACAGTTACAAAAGATTTTATTACAAATCTGTTGTTTTTTAATTACTGGAGACTTACTCATTTGGGACCCTTTAGTGCCTGTGAACTCGCCTTTTAATTAGAACCATATTGGCAAGTGAAAGATATCAAAAATCCTGAAAAAAATTTTGAAAGGTCCATTATTTCAAACAAGTGAAGCAGCGCGACTTTTTATTATTTGCCTAGTCGTTCATTTTTGAATAAAATTTTGTTATAGCTAATTATAATTTAGATGTTAAAGAATGTGAAAATCTTAATATCACTATTTTATGTGATATGATATGAAAGTAATTTAAATATTGACTAGTTTATACATTTTTGCATTTACTTGTTTGAAAATATTTATTGCCTAATTTATTGTTGACTAACATAGTCTGAAAAGAGAACAATAATAAGATTTTTTTATAGATTGAAGGAATAGAACAACACTATTAGAAAAACTTTGCTACATTGAATGACATGCAGAAAAACTTAACAAATTTATCCATCTTAACTAGTACTATCAAGAGAAATCTTCTAAAGAACACTCAGAACTGAGACACATAAATCAGATCTTTCAATCCATCTCATTTGTCTCCCTTTGTATCGTGTTTACGACGTTTTTAGTTGTTAGTTTATCATTTAACTTTATTAATTGTGCAAAAACTTTGGTACTGTTTCATTTTAAAATAGTCTGATTTCTTGTTATATATATTAAATGTTTCCCATCTAAAACTTTTATTCTCTTGTCAATAAAATCTTGGTGATATGGAAGTAATCATAGAACCTGTGTACATATTAATAATCATTTTATTTTATATTAAAGGTGATGTTTTATTTAAATATAGTAAAACATGAATATATCAATTACTTATGTAGTATAAATAATACAATGATGAAGCTTATATTAGATGCAGATAGAGCGAAACACCTTGTATCTTCTAACTATCTCTGGTTTGTCTTTAAATTTTCTGCGATACTATTAGATATTCCTTCAACGATTATTTTAGTAGTTTGATCAAAACGCTACTTCAGTTGCTATTTTCAATTGATTAGTTTTAATCATAATATGGGCCAAAATTACCTCGTCAGTGGCCTAGCAGTATTGGCCTTTGCTTTATAAACCGTATGTTTGGCAATAATATTATTTTTTTTTTATAGCATACGCAGGCAGACGAGCAGTCGGGCCACCTGATGGGAAGTGGTCACCGACACCCATAGACATTGGCAATACCAGTGGTATCACCAACGCGCTGCCTACCGTGAGACATTGGATGTTAAGTCTCGTTTACCCAGTAAATACGCTGGCTACGGTGCCCTTCAAATCGGAACACAGTAGTGTTTTCACACTACTGCTTCGCGGCAGAAATAGGCACCGCGGTGGTACCCGCCCAGACGGTCTCCTGTAAACAGGGGACCTACCACCGGTGTAAACAGGGGACCTACCACCGGTATAAAAAGGAGACCTAACACCGGTCAATTTTATAATCCGGTAATTTATATTTGGCAATAATTTAATATTATTTTTTATTTTTTTTATTTTATTTGGCTCAAATCCTGCGGGAAACTATTTAACAATTATCTTAATTAACTATTATAGATATTATGTAAATGTCATCGTATCACCCAAATGTCCGAAAAGTAAAATGATTCATGCGTCGGATGGGCATGTAAAGAGTCGGTCCCGGTTGTCGAGACGATCTTTGGCAGTCGTTATAGGAAGTCAGTGCCTTTACTGACAATTAATTCGTCCTTGGAACGCAGTTTACCTTTCAAGTTGTGAAGGTCAGATGGCAGTCGCTTTGCATAAAAACTGTTATTTAGGTAAATCGATGGAATAGAAGCCGACCCCATGATAGCATACTACATGAAAGATTAGCCAAAGCCGAACGTACATAACTACAAATTTTTTACAATTTTTTAATAAAATATAAAAAGATTTTATTGTCAAGGCGTAAGCCTGCTATATATTTTATTAAATTATTGAAGAATTGACAAGCTATTTTTAATGATTATTTTAGTGGTAATCTTGGGATTGATTTTGTTATAATTAATCGATCTTTCAAACTAGTAAAATTTTTACAAATAATTATGATTGACCTCATAATCGAGCAACTTCTTAGCACATTAACCGTAGTACTGTATTACTTGTAAGTAAAATTTTGTAGGACGGTAAACCCAAAACATAAATTAAATTTTTCATATAAATTTTTAGGTTACGTGAAATAAGTGTAGTCGCAAAATTTCTAAGTCTTTTTATCATATACAACTTTGTTATTAAATTGTTTTTACATAGGACTTGTAGTTTTGCCGGAAATCAATATACACTACTTTACCCTATAAAACTCACTGTTATTATGTTTAAAAATACTTCTTACGTCTGTTCCATTACAGACGGCATATAAAAGCATAAACGGGACAACCTTTAAGTGCATTTATTTTATTAAAAGTTAACAATGTACTGTCCGTATTTGATTTGATCTCGTAGGGAAACTCCGAGCCCTCTTCATAGCCCATTGAGCCTCTTCACAGCAAGTGGCCACATCTCTGATACAGTATGTAATCACTGGTAACACACAATCATCGAAGGCTTTCAGTTTGTGGCTCTGAGGTATTTTGGAAGAGAGACGTCACGTAGTTTCCCGAACGCTGCCCAATCGTGTTGGATTCGACGATTGACCTTTCTCTCGTATTTGAACCGGCCTTACATAACCACTTGTCGTAAAGAGATGTATTCGTCAACAACATTGAGAGTCGAGCCCCCAACTGCGTGGAGGACCGAGGTAACCGACATAGCCCGACGGATTCGTAAGTTGAAGTAGCAATGGGCAGGGCACATAGCGCGGAGAAATGTTGGTCGATGGGGCCGATAAGTTCTTGAATTGAGTCCACGTAACGAGAAGCACCACCCACGAGGTGGTCAGACGATCTCATAAAGATTGCCGGACGTTGAATGCAGTCTGCCTCCGACAGGTCACTGTGGAAATCATTAGGGGAGGCCAATTTTCAGCAGAGGACTTCAGTTCAGGAGGCTGATGGATTGATGATGCTGTCTTAATTTGGCTTTCGTAATGTCTTATCGTATTTTAAATATATATACACTGAAATGGCTTTGCCTTATTCTTAAAAAATAGATATTTTCTGTTTCGGTCTATGCTGTAGGCCTTTTAAAGACGTACATTATGCAGAAACAAAACTTTAGTCTATCGCTCAAGGTTTGGTGAATCTATTTGATCTAGACGACTTTCACTTCCTTCACTTAATAGTGACATCAGCTCCGCCGGGGAGGTCAAACTTACACACCCTTTGCTAAATGACACTGTGTTTTAACACCATATTAGATAGCATTGCTGGAGGTTTTTTGCGCCACTTCTTCTCCCAGCGCCATCGCTTTAAGAAGTGGCGGTAGGTAAAGTTTAGGATATAAAGTAATGTTTGCTAGAGTTCTTCAAGCTATAAAATATATCCCTAAGAAAGCGTTTGAATTGAGCTGGGATCTCGGCCCAGCAGGGCAGCTCTCGTTTCAGTATGCTAAAAGGAAATACGAAGAAACGGCTCAAACGAGGCTTCCCTCCTCGAGGCCCTTGGTGCATTTACAACAACGGTGCATTTGCAACAAGGTGAGACAACGCTTATCCAGCGATTTTAATTAAATGTACTTAAATAATACTAATACTTGAATTATGCTATCTTTTTTCGCAGCGTAGCTTCGTTTTAATTTATGTCTTATTCGTTCAGATCATAAAACAAATGAAGTAGGGAAATTAAGTTTGTCTAGGAGACCCTATCTTTTTAATACCAAAATTTGATATCTGGCATAGAACATGTTGCGTCATACTAACAATTGAAAAAATATTCTCGTTGAAATAAAAAAAAATCAGCAATTAAAATATTAACGTTAACAATTTTATAAATTTATAATATAAGTTGCTTATTCTTTTTAGAGAAATAATTTCCTCATATATGACTACTATGAATTGACAAGCAATAATTTAGCGCTATGTATCAAGATCTTGTGATTCTTGGTTGGAACCCTTGAATTATTGCTTAATATTTAATGAACCCGTGTGTATTTGACTAATGCCAATTATATATATCAAGAACTGTTAATTCCATGTTCATAACGCTAAGTGCATCTAACCCTCATAAAATTTCCTATTTTAATATTAAAAAGTCGATCTAAAGTGGCATTTATAACAAAATAAATAATAACCTGATAAGATATGAGATTTACCAAAAACAATTTTAAATTTAAAATAATACATTTTAGTCATTATTCGATGATAGTGCGCGAAGTGCATCTAACCCTAAAAAGTCGATATAAAGTGGCATATATAATAAAATACAGAAAATATAAACTGCCGTTAAAAACGTTAAGTTCGACTATTAACAAATTACTATGTGCTGTTTACCTGTGACCAGCTGTCACATATAACCTACACGTTGGAATTTGCTGTAAAAGAAATAATTTTCCTAACGTAATTATTTCACTTGTATTTGATAGACTCGTGTCTACTTTTCTATAAATATATTACAAGCTTTTAAAAGATTTTCAACCGCTTTTGGGAAATTAAGGAATAAGTATTAAATGAAATTAGTAAGTAAGCGAAATGAACGCCGCTTCCCTAATTGCCTTTAAATGGCCTGCTTATTAAAATTCCTACATCGCTGACTGAAGCGCATCCCGAAGCTGCATTTATTAAAAATGAAGGATATTTAATGTAAGTCCTTAACGTCACAAAAAAGAAATAGCTTGATATAGTTTTTATACTTTATGAAATAACTCGAATAGTAATGTGTACGTTTAAAAACGTAGTGGTTTAAAGAAAATTATGAAAATAATCTTCGACTCCTAATTCACCCAATTTTAATCCATGCCATCCACAATGGGTAAACTACATCCAAAGATGGCCTTGACAACTGGAATCTTCTTATTAAGTGCCTATCCGTAGCATGGTTCATCTTCATTTTAACGAACCAGAAAACAATAATACCACAAAATTGTTTCCCCCCAGTATTTGAGCCCATGCACAGGACTAGGACCACTACCACTAGCCCGTCGCGGTCAATTCAATCAAATTATCAATGCAATCAATTGAGCAAGAAATAGTTATTATTATTATATTATAGTTTACTGCCTCTGTAGCCTAGTGGTATAGGCGTTTGCTTTAGAAACCGGAGGTCGTGGGTTCGAATCCTGCGGGGACTCAACAAATTTTCATTGTTGTTTCCTAGTTGGTTAGGACTGGGCTAATTTGGGCCGATCACCCAATTGTCTGAAAAGTAAGATGATCCATGCTTCGGATGGGCATGTAAAAAGGCGGTCCACCCACCAACCCGCATTGGACCAGCGTGGTGGGATACGGTCCAAAACCCTCTAATGGATAGGGGTGTATTAGGGGAGGCCTATGCCCAGCAGTGGATTATTAAAGGCTGATGATGATGATGATGATAGTTTTACATAAGTTTGCATTTTCAATTCGAAAATTTGGAAACTAGACAACATGCATAGGCTTTAATTGCCTGCGGATTGGAGCCCACAGGTGGAAAATAGGTAGTTAGCGTCAGTAGGGTTTGTCTAGAGAGTCTACGCTGGTAGTCTGTGCAATCGTTCGAAAACATTCCGGCAACTAACTAGGTCATTTGGCAGCGTAATGGAAGAACGTGGTGGTTTGGATCGTTATTTTTTTAATAATGTGTTTTCTTGCAAGGATGTATACTTGCATGTGAAGGAAAGATATACCTTATTCAGTTAGGTGAAAATATCGTATACTATATTGTTGTTAATGAGACCAATAAAATGGTTGTTGGATGGATTTCTCTGAGTAGATAAACATTAATTTGTATCTACTTAGAAACACAATCTAATTTATACGACAATTATAAAATTATATATAATTGCCTATTAATTAAATTTTGTAAAGTAGACAATTCTATAAAACATTATTTTGATCATGCATGGCTAAATAGATAAAAGCGTAGTTTGTGAACTATTACACTTTTGTGATACATTTTTTTTATATAATAATGGTTTCTCTTATATTTTCTCACTAAATAGACGTATATTATTGGCATATGTTATACATCTTTCTATAGGCTTAGTATGTCTTAGTTTTGAGAAGTCGATCATATATAAGTTATTGAACAATCTAAATAAAAACGCAATATAGCATAATATTAACTCGTGTTATTAATTGCGGGACTAATCAGTCGTTTCTCCATCGTTTAGTGCTTTATTTTTCGCACTGATTTATACTCATTTTGCCCTACGACTAATAATGACTTGCTTTTTTATTTTGCTATATTTTAAGATAATGCTGATATAAGATTCTGTTATATTACTTCGGCAAATAATAATTTTCTAGCAGTGTAAAATAAATAAAGTCGACTTTTGTTAAAAAATACGGGCAATTGACGTCGCTTTACTAATTGGCGTTAAGCGACCACGGCTTCAAATCATAGCAGCGTCAGCTCTAAAGAAATCCTTACCAAGTAAAAACTATAATATTATCAGGTAATCTTATTAAGCATGAAATGAAAGGATTTATCTTAATCACTTACAGTAAATTATACTACTTCTTGTTTAATTAAAGTAAAATGAGTTTAATAACTGCATTAAATTCTTAATTTATATTTGAAACACTTCAATGGACGATTATTGATAAAAGTATAATTTCTTATACTGTACAATAACTTACAATCACACCCTACATACTCAAGCTGTTTGCGATGTGCTATTTTTGATGGATAGAAATGTTTCAGGAAAAAGATATTGTACTTCATCGAATAAAGACCTTTGACTTTAAATTTGACCTATAAACTTTTGACTTTACAATTTAATTTTACTTGTATTTTATGTAATAAAAGTTTTATGCTCATAATATAAAAATTAAGGTAAAAATTGAGTAATTAAAGAAAGCCTAGTAACCAACTAAGATGAGTAATTATCTGCGTGAAAGTTAATTACACTTTCACGCCCTCATGGAGAAGGCGTGCTTTAGATGAGGCCTATGTTCAGCAATTGACTTACACAGGCTGATGACAATGATGAATTATCTGCGACATATTTTTAATAGCATTTGATTTTTTGAATCTTCAGATATACAAAACAATTTATGTTTCTTACTGGAAGCGGAGCCTAATAATTATTTAAGTTCTATGGATTGCATAAAAAAGAAAACAAGTTCATAACTACTGTTATTTGCCATATTGCATGCTACTTTTGTTTTAGCTTAGCAATTAAATAGCACAACCCGATTCTTAGCATTTATGTTACTTTGGATGCATTTGTTAGTCGCTTATTTATTAGTGTTTTTAATTTAAAAATTGTAATTTGAATGAATTGGCTATTACATTATAAAGTAAAATACTTCTATGCCAAAATATACAAGTAAGAGATTGGAAATTTATGCGTTTATTTTATTTAATTGTAATTAAACATAGAAGTAAATAAACGTCGTGTACGACCATTATATTTAATTTGCACATAAAACTGCTAATGCATCCTTAGCCAATTTTTAATAAATTGAAAAATAAAATTTACAGACATAAATTTACATAGCAGCTCTGAGCTTTTATGTCCTTAAATTTTGAGACATAAAATATTTTATTTTTAGAGGAATCGGAAGTGGATAATATATTTTTTTTATGAATTGGCTAAAAAAGTAATATACAGATAAAAAATAAATATGTACATTTTTCAATACAATAACTACTGGTATTCGCCATATTAAACGCTTCTTTTGTCTTAGCAATTAAAAGTACATCCCGATTCTAAGCACAAAGTACGGAAGTCATTAAAGTACCGATAATCTAAGAAATAATAACAAAACATCTAAAACTATCTTTAACTGGGCCTTTGACAACGCAGTAATCTCATCCACACATAATATATTTTGTTTAGTAGCGATTTGATATTTTAAAATATTTTCTGTTATTAGGAAATATCATCGAACTTAATCTGTATTATTATAAATAAAACAAAACAAGAATTCAAGATAAGATTGCCTGAAGTAATACAATTGTCTAAGATGTACCCTTTAGGCAAAACTACGTAAATAAGACAGTGAAGATTAATTAATCGTTCGTGGCAATAGTTTTGGAAACAGTCCTTGTGAAATTCCTTTGGTTTTTTCTTCGATTTAACAGATGTTAACGTTGCTTCCCGTGGGTTTTAAACCCACGAACTCCGGTTTGTTAAGCTAGGGCTAATATCGCTAGGCCACGGAGGCGGTTTCCATCTGATATATCTCATAGAATATTTTTTTATTTTTACCTATCTCAATTTATTACTTCCAGTAATGTGTGTAAAACTCGTGTATCTTGTGTTTTATGAAGCACTTTTCAAAAAGCTATAAAACGAGATCAGGGATGCAATATTGAGTTGGTTTGCTCTGATGTTAAATTATTGAACTGTTACAAAAACAGTAGACAGATTTAAAAAATACCCATTATTGACAATATAAACATTATTATTTCTTTTATTTACGCGATTATACATATCAAATCCACTTATTTACGTAGACATATACCAACTTAGTCTGCCCGTGATCATGGATGCTGAAAAGAATCCGAAACGTCGGGAAAAATTTAAGTAACGCGAAAAATCCGTAAATAAGTGGATTTGAAAAATATAAACATTGTCCAAGTCTTTGTGATATCGATTATTGTTTTTACAGAAGGGTGGTTGACAGGCACAGTGCGGTTAAATAAATTTTCACTTTAACAAAGTGGTTAATTGACGTAACTAAATTTAATAATAAATAAGTATTGTTAAAACTTTAATCACTAAATGTATTATCTTTATATTTTAAAACAAAAAAATAATTTTAAAAATACATCAGCGTCACTGGTTTTATTGATGGCAATGTTGAATGTTTATCTACAAATATGTGATTTACTAAAAAATATGAATATTTTACTATTACTAATGGAATCAGCAATAAAGGGAGCTATTGCATGATACGTTCATTTATTTCAACGCCTTTGTTCCTGTGGGAGTGAAAATTAATAACAAGGCTTGACTCGTGCCGTTTGTATGTTGTTTTTGGTGCGTTCATTTCTCTTTTTGTATACCACGGGAGACCTATAAAAACTACGAGGCAAATTAACATTTGATATCTACGTATTATTGAATAAAAACACTTTTTATTACTATGAATAATCTTTATATTTCTATTTCTATATAAATTTATATTTAAAAAACTTTTGCGTTTTCAATTCTCAAACCGTTTATTTTACCTGTGAAGAGACCAATATGGTTTATATCAGGCTCGCACCGACCTTCCAGGTACCTAAATGGTGGGGTCACAGATGCCTCTCAGTACAGGGCCAACTGCCCACTTATTTTCCCCCAAACCCGTTACCCAATAGCCATAAGGGCCATGCGATACCTGTTCTTGCTAAAACAAGATTCCTAGCTCCTAGCGGCTGCCATGATGTAAGGCTTCATCCCCGTTTCGGCCTGCCTACATTCTGATTATGTTTACCGCACCTTTCTGGGCATATCCAAAGCAGGTTTCTCCAACCCACTTGGAGCGGCGTCCATGCCCACCCTTACTCTTAAGGCCAGCCAGCTTTCTCTTAGCTTTCTTGTGGTGTAAATCATCCGCAAGCACTGAGCTCCACACGTACTATAAAGCAAGAAACCGTAAGGGTGGTTTTATTCAAATGCTTTTTTTTACCGTGGGGAAATGTCTACGCATACCCGACCTCGCCGGGCAAAGACCGATTATGCCGGACTCGCACTGACAAAAACCACCACGTCGTTTCCCGGGCACCTTAGAGATAGGCTCTTGGGAACTCTTTGGCAGTTTTCTACGACCCAGTGCAGTAAACTCCCCTGAATCTGCCACCCAGGAGCCATGGGAGCCAGAACCTCCTCCTCCCACGGCCCCACTACATCGCATCAAAGGTGCGGCCCCGCCGAGGATAGGAAGAGCGGCTTACGAATAACTGACCCTCTTCACCGCGCGACTCCACCTATGCTGCAGAGAACAGGGTGACAGGGCATCTACCACCTTTTACCGGCTTCTCCAGCCGGCTTGGAGCAGCCTCCTCCACGGCCGGCCTTACTCTTCAGGGCGGCCAGGTTTCTCATAGCTTCCCAGCGGCTGGACCAAGCCGCAGATACCCCTACCGCTAAAGCGAGAACCTATTCGAGGGGAAAAAATGTGGATCTCTTTTCGATTTTTCTTGTCATTCTTGCACAGGGGCCCAATGTAATTTTCACTGTATCGTTTAAATTTTATCATATGGACTGCCTAGTACGATTATTCAAACCCTATTTTAACATTTCTAAAGATGACGGCTATATTCCGATGATACGGTTATACCCAACAACATCTCCATGACCTTGTGGTATTGGTATTATAACTTATTTTGTTCGAAATACGTTAGCTCGATTGACAAGGACTTACCCATATATCTATAGGACATTTCTATTTTAAAACTGAAGATGTTGAAATTTTGAAAGCTGTTCACCATCGAAGAAGCATCGCACGAGTTCAGCTTCCGCCGATACAAAATATTCATTAATAATGAATATTTTGTCATTGATCTATAGCTAAGGCGCTTTTGTACACAGGAAGTTCTTTTCATTGCAACATTTCAGTCCACATAATCCACAGAATTATTATAAAAGACTATTGGATGGTTGATTTTATATGACATTTATTTTAAACATGTTTCTATAATTATACATACTTAAAAAAATAACAAATCGATTTATTACCTCAGTTCAGAAAGACGTTAAGTAGGCGTAGATTGACTTCGTAGGTTTTTTTATATATTGCTAAGTAAAAATTTTATGAATTAGATACATTATTTATTCAATGTAAGTGAATTATTTCAAAGCCAGACAATGATTTTCGAAGATTAAACATACTTTTTATTATTTTATAAAAAACTGTTTACACTTTGCATATGAATCAAATCCTTATATATTTTAACTTATATAATATTAAAATACGGCATTGTCGTTGAGTATCACACAAAAACGTTATTGATATCTATCCTAATTTTAAAATCAAACAAAAACAAAGAAAAGTTAGTTGTCAGTTATCTGCAATAAAACTACTTTTAGAAGATTTGATTTCTAAACGTAACAACAAACGGTCTATCAAATATCACAAGCGAGAATTGTAATTGACTCTAATTGAACTTTAGAAGACGTAAGTTTTCCGGATTTAAATAGGTTTTAATATGTAATAAATATATAACTTTGAGTTTTAAATAAATTTTGTATATTTGATGAAACTGCACAATGCTCATTTACAAAATGCTTTCAGGCAGGTAAGCTAAAAGTACATACCGGTGTTTTTGTTTTGAGCCCAAAAAGAAAAAACAAAGCATGAACGCGGGTTTAATGTACTTTGAGTGGTGAGTGAAGAAGTTTTGAGCAGATGACGTGCCTAAACACGATATGTACAGCAAATGGATTGAAATTTCACATTCGCTGAGTGACAAAAGTCTTGGTATATCAAGTGCTGCTGTACTCAAGCATCATCAACCATAATTATTCCATTATTAATGATGTTATGCGCTATATTCTCCCATTAATAGTAATTCCTAAATGTCTATAATGTTTACTAAGTTTTTAAATTTCTGTTTTCTTACTGAGTTTAAAAAAAAATTCGTTAAGTTCTTGGAACTAAAAATATTCTGTAATAAATTATACTATTAGATCAGGAGGTGGCAAAAAGTACGGCAAATAAAGTAACCTTACAACCTTATGAACAGCCAAGCAACTTTTTGACCAACTTCCTAAAAGAAGGAGGTACTTAATTCAGAGCGTATTCGTAATTCGTTGCTCCGTTCCTAGTGTTTGGAATTTATTCAATATTTTTTTAAAAAAGGGGAATAGCTGTCATTTGATCCCAAGTTTGTTTTAAATAAGCTTGTAATAGGTGGTTTTAATAAATATTTAAAATTACGGCACCAACAATCACAAAGTAGTGCGAATAAATTGCTAACGCTCTCATAACCGTAAGTGATAGATTTAAATCATAATGGTATTTCTTAAAATGGTCTATAATAAAGTCAGCGAGAGCATGAATTTTATCATCATCATTATCATCATCATCAGCCTTTAATAGTCCACTGCTGGACATAGGCCTCCCCGAATACATCCATTAGGGGGTTTTGGACCGTATCCCACCACGCTGGTCCAATGCGGGTTGGTGGGTGGACCGCCTTTTTACATGCCCATCCGACGCATGGATCATCTTACTTTTCAGACAATTGGGTGATCGGCCCGAATTGTCCTAACCAACTAGGAAACAACAATGAAAATTTGTTGAGTCCCCGCAGGATTCGAACCCACGACCTCCGGTTTCTAAAGCAAACGCCTATACCACTAGGCTACGGAGGCAGTTTATGTTATATGAATAACCCACAATAACCATTTTAATGTATTAAATTGTTAAAAATTGTGATGAGGCATTATGAAAGCTCATTTAAGGTAATATAGTGTAAGTTTACATACAGATAAATGCATTAAAACATGTTGTTTACATTAAATTATATATATATATATATAATTAATAAATAATTATAAATTATTATAATTATAAAATAAATTAATCATGTCATCAGTTTACCTCATACTGGAAAGTGGTCAATCATATCTTAGACTTGAAATAGATGTGAACCAAGTACCCATGGCAACGAAATATTTCTATGGATAAAATTAAACTTGTATTGATATATGTCAATCATTGAGAGACGGCCTACTTATGAAAACGACGTATTTACGGCGCTTCTTTACAATTATTCAAAACGATAGTTGGCTAAACTATAGGATGGTATATTTAAAAAGATTTTTTTTATGGCATACGCAGGCAGACGAGCGGTCGGGCTACCTGATGAGAAGTGGTCACCGACGCGCATGAACATTGGCATTACCAGTGATAACCAACGCGCTGCCTACCGTAAGTCTCGTTTACCCAGTAAATACGCTAGCTAGGGTGCCCATCAAACCGGAACACAGCAGTGTTTTCACACTACTGCTTCGCGGCAGAAATAGGCATCGCAGTGGTAGCCTACCAGACGGTCTCCTGTAAAAAGGGGTCCTACCACCGGTAAAAAGATTGTTAATGTATTCTGTAACTGTATTTTAGGTCACTATAATTATTGGTATTTTTACCATATCTATCTTTAGGAAATTTTAGGAGCTCCAACAATTTGACATAAAATTCAATTTGAGGTTATTTCACATATTTTTTATTGAAATGGTTACTGTGAATTGTTTATAGTGGACGGCTATTTGCTTTTAGTAAAGATAATTTTAACGTACTATTGTATATAGATTTTGGATGTATTTATATATTTTATTTTTATTTTAACTTTTTTAAAATAATATTAATGCCTCAGGTATTATCTAACAGCCGAAAACTACACAAACGTTATTCGGATTTATCTCTAAAGATATTTTTAGTTGATGTTAAAAAATTTAATTTCCTTGTAAAATTTATTTACTCTTGGAATTAGATTGTTGTAAAATCATACGTCTGTCTCTTATGTTAAATAATTATTTGTTAAATAATAATTACATCATACATCATCAGCCTGTGATAGTCCACTGCTGGACATCGTCCCCTAATACACCCCTATCCATAAGGGTATTTTTGAACGTATCCCACCACGCTGGTCCAATGCGGGTTGGAGGGTGGACCGACTTTTTCATACCCATCCAACGCGTGGATCATCTTACTTTTCAGACAATTGGGTCCTCGGCCCGAATTGCCGCAACCAACTAGGAAACAACACTAATAATTTGTTGAGTCCCCGCAGGATTCGAAACCACCGGTTTCTAAAGAGTACCCCTAGGCTACGGAGATAGTTAAAATAATAATTAGTTAAATACAATTTGCACACAAATTTGTATTTTAAATAAGGAAGTACTTTAAAACGCCGTTAATTATGAAAAGTACAATGGACTTTGTCCATTTATAACAACGATACACGACTGACAAATTATACAGCAACATTATGCAAATTGCAACCATAATAGATTGCAACTTATGTAAGGTACTCTTGTGTAGTGTTTATATTATACAAAAGCAAAAACGTCCCTTTTTATAGAGGTAAGCAAATTATTTTCTACGCAGCAGTCTAATTCGGGATAGCCTCTATATTTTTCGGTACGCAATAAGTTCCGAATTAATAAGTTTATAGGAGGAAAGATTTTTTACGGGGGACCGTCTGAGGTAGCACCATCCTGTGCCTATTTCTGCGGCAAAGTACCAGACACTGTAGCTAACACAGTTCAGGCCACTGTTAATTAAATGAATATTAAAAAAAAAACATAATATTTTATTCTTAGACATATTTCTACACCATCGAGAACGTGGAAAGTCTAAGTATCTATTGATAATAACGTGTCTAAGTGTTGGTTACTCAAAGCACTAAGAGAGATCCTGGGGTTCGTCGAAAACTACAATAAAGCTGTATTAACAGGTCCTAGTAAAAACTAGACAAGAAAGTAACAATCGTTGGTTTTGGGCGAGTTTACCAACCGTTTAAGTTATGGCCGAGGAGTTTTACATACCCTTGCTGCTCCCACGCATTTGGAAATGAGAGATCCATCAGGTAAATTTTTTACCGAAAATATAAAAATGCGTTAGAAAACGTTTGGATTCAAACATTTAAGGCTATATCTTGACTCTATCAGTAGCTTTATTCATTTAGTGTTATTCTAAATTACATTGACTATAAAATTGAAATAATAAAGGGACTCCTGTTAAGCTTCTAGCTTGATAACGATCGGCTCAGAACCTAACGATATTTCGATATGGTTAGTGTATTTTTCCTAGCCAGAAGAACGGTATGTTTTTCTAATTAAGTGTCTTATAACGTTCCTTCGTGACCGTGTTTTATAATAGGGTTCGGTTATCATGTGGTTCGGTCACTATAAATATTTAGGATTTTAGGTAAAATTTGAGCAGATTAAATAAATTGTTGATAATTTGATTTAATTCTCCTATACCAATTTGTATGTTTAATCAAGGTTCTGCATTGATTTCTTGAGCGCCAATGCAGGTATAGTTTATAAAATAACATTTTTTATGTATCTAGTAAAATGTAGTTATTACGACCAAATACTATTTATTTTTAAACTTATTGTCATGTTATTTACTTTCAACAAATGTTTAGTGCATTTTATTTTATTTGTATTAATTTCATCTACGTTTAGATTTTATAGAAATAACCTCGAAATTTAATTAAGCGATTGTAAAATGTTATTGATATCTAAAATTTCTTACTGCATGTACTCAAGCTATCATTGTAGCTTAAATGGAAAACTAAATCGAATTTATAAATATGCAAATTCTGAAAGCTTTTAAACAAAGTTTAATACGGTAGTTTGTGTTGCAACAATTAATATTGCAGTGTATTTTGTATAGAAATAATATCTTATTAGTCCTATGATACTTAGTTTACTTCTTTCCCAGTTTCCTTTTATTTTTAGAAGTTTACATACATTTTAGTGTGTACAATTTCAATCAATAAATAACATGAATTTTATAAATAACAAAATCAAAACTTATTCATTTTTACTTATACCTAAGTCGATAGCTAATGCTTTTCAAGAAGTTTAAATAATTAAAAGTATATTTCTGTTATATTTATAACATTTTTCTAGATATTTGCTCATTAGACATTCTTTTTGTACATCTGAATTAAGACACCTACTTAATTAATAAATTAAGGCTCCTGGGGCGTTTCCAAATTTTAGCAAAATTGTTTCTCGTTGAACGCTACAAATTTAAATACCTGAGCGTGACACTGCTGCTTTTAATGAAAATCCTGAGAGTTCCAACAGCCAACACCCTCTCAAATTAGCGAAATTATTTTGTTCTGCCACACGCAACATTTTACTAAACATATTTTTTTCCGAAAAATTTGTCGTTCCTGTATAACTCGTACCGTTAAAATGTAGATTTTAATATAGTTCTGCAATGCACGTACTATTGAACTTACCTTATCAGTAGTAACTGAGAAATTAAAAAAAAAAAAAAAAAAATCGGTCACCGAGGACGAAGACGCAGGAGGGTTCCTGCCAGTTAGTTCGCGCAAGAAAAAGCGCAAGAGCAGGGCCTCCTGCCACATCACCAACACCGCCACCTAAGGCGCCAAAGCGTCGGCGGAAGTACTATGGCCCCTGGGCCATCAACATCGACCACAGGCCAAAAGCCGCCTCACGGCAAACCATACAGGCCGCCTCACGGCCAACAACATCGGCCTCATCAAGGCAACCACCTGCTGCTTCACAGCAAACACCATCTGCTGCTTCACAGCAACCTTCAGCTGCTTCTCAGCAACCATCAATCCCACCTAGGGATAAGAAACCTCCGCCGATCTATATTCGGTCGAAGGAAAAATGGGCAGAACTACGGTCCGCGCTGTCCAACAAATACAAATTCACAGCAGCCGACTCGAACCAGGGCATTAAATTGCAACTGGAAACCAGTGACGCACACCGTCAAGTTACGTCGTATCTCTTAAAGAACGACTACTACTATCACACATACGCGCTCCCGGAAGAGCGCGTACTTCGGACAGTCGTCAAAGGACTGCCGAAGGAGATGCCCACAGAGGACATCTACAACTTCATTAAGGGACAAAACATCCCAATTTACTCGGCCTTCCGCCTAACGCATCCAAAAACGAAAAAACCGTTTAATGTGGTCCTTCTGACCCTGGAACGCTCCACCGAGGGCAAAAAGGTTTACGACTTACATCATATATGCGACATAAGTCGCATTGACATTCACGCCACACTCAAATGGCCTTCCTGCGCAGTGTCATAACTGCCAGATGTACGGGCACTCGGCCCGTAACTGTCACGCACGCCCTCGCTGCGTCAAATGCCTTGGTGACCATGGCACTCCCGATTGCCCTAGACCCAGAGATAGGGAAGTACTCACCACGTACGAACCGCCGGCATGCGTTAACTGCCAAAGCGCTGGCCACACGGCCAATTATCTGGGCTGCCCTAAGGCACCCAAGCGCAAACCACCCACACCTTCATCCGTCCCAAGGCGCCCCCAGGTGCCTCCCCTCACTTCCTTCCCGCCCCTCCGACCTATTCCGGCGTGGCAAACTACATCAAGCGCTCCGCGTAGCGCTCCAATGCCCGCGTGGCATCAACCACCGCCGCAGGTAGCGCCGAGCGCCCCCCGTGGCGCGGCGCCGCACCACAAGCAAGCGCTCCGCGTAGCGCCCCACAGCTTGCTAGCCATAGCAATGGCAGCAACTTGGAGACTTTAGCCGGACAGATCGACTTCGCAGAGCTCGATCGCCTTACCGCGAAATAGACCGGGCCGTCTAAAGCCACGCGCAGCTAACATTTCATTTTTCAACGCAAACGGTCTCGCGGATCAAAAGACCGAAATCTCAGTTTTTCTACGCGAAAACGACGTCGACATTCTACTGCTGCAGGAGACGTTCCTAAAGCCCGGAAGAGGAGATCCGAAAATAGCTAACTATAACATCAAGAAATGATCGGGCGGCGCTTCACGGCGGCACGCTCATTTATATAAAAGTCCCTGCACTGTGTAGCAATCGACACGCCGTCGACACTAACGCCTAGAAGCCTCAGTCTGTGGTTAGCCATGACAGGACACGCGCCAATCACCATAGCCTCGGTCTACTTACCATGTAGAAGCTCTTCCGAGATAACTCAATCCGACTTCGAGACGCTATTCTCCCTAGGAGGCGCCGTCATTCTGGCAGGCGACTTCAATAGCAAGCACACCCGATGGAACAGCTACACAATCAACTCGCGAGGTGCAGCACTAGATGCACTATCTGAACTCCTTAACTTCAGTATCGTTGCTCCGCTTGAGCATACGCACTACCCGCACACGGTAGGCTACAGATCGGATGTGCTTGATATTGCCCTCCTTAAAAATGTCAATCTCGCTTTTTAGAGGTATAGGGTCATAGAAGATCTAACCTCCGATCCCCTAGTCATCCTCAAACTAGGACCACCTGACTCCCAAAACATCCAATCCAAAACGATAATTGACTGGCGCAAACTCAAATCTCAGCTAGACTGCACTAGCTCGCCACACCTAGATGCCATTCCTAAAGTCCTGCACAGTGCTAATGACGCGAATCTCGCTGCTCATGCGCTCACAAGACATGTCAAAGTGTCGTCGAGGCCTCCTCGAAGCAAGTCCGGTGGAGAAAACCCCCGCTGGGCCTTGCCAAACGACATCATTCCTGATGCTCCTCTAGCGTTTCTCGATGAAGAAAAAGCCGAATGCCTAGCCGACAGCCTCGAGGCACAATGCACGCCAAGCACTCAACCGATCGACGCCGCTCACCGCCGAACGGTGGAGAGCGAGGTCGACAGTTGCCTCAACTTCCTCCTCGCGATGTAACTCACCGGTGACCGGAAGCGAAGTCAAGTCGATTATCAAAATCTCAAACCTCGAGAAAGCCCGGGCACCGATAAAATAAACAACCGCGTCATTAAATCCTACCGGAACATATAATTAATATCCTAGTCCTAATTTATAACGCAGCTCTTTCCAAGGGTATTTTCCCAAACACTTGGAAGGACGCTGAAGTTATAGGGTTCCTCAAACCCGGCAAACCACCGCACTTCCAGTTCTTATCGTCCCATTAGCCTCCTCAAGGGTTTCGGAAAAATATATTAACGTCTTGTCCAAGCCCGCTTATTAGATTTTATGAAATCTAAAAGGAACTCCCTACCCCATTCAATTCGGCTTTCGAGCCAAACACTCTTGCACTCACCAAATACACCGCATCACGGAGAAAATTAAGTCAACTAATACGAGGCCATCACATGGGAGCGCTTTTCCTCGACGTGGCGAAGGCGTTCGATAAAGTATGGCACGAAGGGCTTATATACAAGTTATATAAGCTCGGCGTGCCAGACCGTCTCGTACTCATAATACGAGACTTCTCGGAATCGAACGTTCCGATACCGCGTAGAGGGAACCAAATCACTACCTCGACCGGTCCGTGCCGGCGTACCCCAAGGCTCCGTATTAGGACCAATCCTTTTTACCTTATTTACTAACGACATCCCACAACACCGTCTTGTAGACACCGCCTTATTCGCAGACGACACCTGCATATACTCAACCAGTAGATGTCCTATCCTAGTTAGTCAAAGACTCCAATCCGCGGCCAATATCCTAGGGGAATGGTTCCGGAAATGGAGAATAGAAATCAATCCTTCCAAAAGCCGGCATTTTGTTCACGGACGAAAACATGTGCCTTCCTTCCAAAGTCCGACTCTAGATTGCCCTATCCCTTGGGTCAAACAGACCAAATACCTCGGGGTAATCTTAGATAAATCTTGACATTTGGCCCGCACATTACGCGGGTCAGAAACAGAGCAACCTACGTCTTGGTCGACTCTTTCCACTAATAAATCCTAAAAGCAAGTTATCTCTGCCAATAAGGCTACGGAAAATGCAAAGCAATCACACATTGACAAGCTTCAAGTCCTGCAAAACAGATTCATGCGCAGGGCCACTGGTGCGCCGTATTACCTGCGCAACATTGACCTGCACCTGGATCTGGAATTGCCAACTATCAAACAGTATCTAAAACAAGCTTCCATCCGATATTTCGACTCGGCTTCGCAACACCCAAACGATCTAGTTCGGAGCGCCGCCGCTTACGAACCAACAATTTCACTCGCTAATAACGACATCCATCGAAGAGCGCGAAACGCGATAACGGATCCGGACGATGAGATTACAATCGTGCAAACACGTTTAAACTCACTATGCAAACAACTTGTCCTCGCCGTCGAGGACAAACTATACACCGTACAACAGATATCGGCACGTACCAGGCCGATTCTCACCAATCAGATAGGGCGGTAAATACCTTCCACTAATAAGTCCTAAAGCAATTATCGAGCCGAGGTTCGGCCCCCGGGCGCCCTCGATAAATGTTGCTAACGGTATAGGCATGGACCTGACCAGCGGCTGATCGAGCGAGGCTCGGCCCTCTTGGGCACCTCGATCAAGCCCGCTTCAGGATAAAGAATGGCAGCCGAGCCGAGGTCCCCTTCAGGGTCCTCGGAGCTAAGCCACAGAATAGAGGTGAAGTCTGTGCACACTTAAAGTTGCAAGCCCTCGAACCCGCTGAGTTGTAGGGTTAACTCCACTAACGTGAGTCATCCTTAAAAAAATTAAGGTCACTGTTTCATTATAGTAACATCATCATCATCATCATCAGCCTGTGATAGTCCACTGCTAGACATATGCCTCCCCTATTCCACACCTTCTCTATTAGCTTTTAGACCGTATCCCACCACGCTGGTCCAGTGCGGGTTGGAGAGTGGACCGACTTTTGACATTCCCATCCGACGCATGGATCATCTTACTTTTCAGACAAATGGGTGATCGGCCCAAATTGCCCTGACCAACTAGTAAACAACAATGGAAATTTGTTGAGTCCCCACAGGACTCGAACCCACGACCTCCGGCCTCTAAAGCACACACCCACACTACTAGGCTACGGAGGCAGTTGCATATACAGCATTATAGTAACTTACCTTTTACTATTCTTGATAGTAATAGATAGATTGATGCAATTAATTAACAAATGGCGCATAATTTTACTAAAGTTCTAATGTGATTGCAATATAAAATACAACTCGATATTTGGGTAACACATTTCTAGATTGCATAACCGCTAATGAAAGGGATTTCTGCGTAAAATCATTTGTGTGGAAAGATTTAGTATGAAATATCTGAGTATTATTTGAACGACTAATTTGAAATCGAAACGAAAGAATGTTGTTAGTAATGACTAAACTCGGACATTTAAATAAATAAACACATATCTTGCGCAACTCTATCTAGTCTCAAACTAAGCGCAGCTTTTTACTGTTATTTTCTAAATAAATACTTATAATATAGATGCAAACACCCAAATACGAGAAAAACACCATGTTCATCACACAACATTTTTCCTGTGGTGAGTATCGAATCCACTTCCTATGGCGCATTAGTCGATGTGTTCCAAAAACATAAAAAAAGATAAACGAGTAACGAATAAATGCCTTTTTAGACCATTTTAACCTTCCTTTGCATTTTCCTATAAATAACTTTATTACATTGATGTTAAGAGCGACTTAATTTAAAATTATATCAAAACTAACATAATAAACTAATTCAATAATTTAAATCTACATAGTAGTCTTTACTACTTTAAATTGATCATCTAACGTGGGCAACGTTAATTGTAGACCTAAATAAAGGAAAAAGCTTTTTATATTATTATGATTTATAAGTAAATTTGAAAATGAATCCAGGCGGAATTGATTTAAAATTTTTATTATCTAGCGAAATGTTTGCATTAACTTTTTTAACTAAAAATGTTAACTAAAACCGCTGCAATAAACTTAAAATATTATTAATAAAATATGATATAGCATAAAGTATATGGTTTATTAATATTCAACTCTTTGGTATTAGTTTGCACAATAACAAATATAAATTACTTAAGCATTTTAATCGAAATGGTATTAACACCGTCAACAAATTAAAATATTTCGATTTGTTATAAATAATTTTATTCAATAATTTTAAACAAATGCAAAATAATTACGTGACATTTCAATCCCTTCCCACGGGTCACGGGGTCACGGGACAGCCTTTTTTAGTCGGCACTAGTTTTTATAGGTTTTGTTGTGTTTAATAGTGTTAAAGTTACAATTAACATTTATTTATTTGTATAAAAGAAAAACGTCCATAATCATCATCATCATCATCAGCCTGTGTTAGTCCATTGCTGGACCTCGACCTCCCCCTAATGCACGCTTCCTCCATGACGGGGTTTTTCGATCGTATCCCAATGCTCCAGTGTGGGTTGGTGAGTGGACCGACTTTTTACATGCCCATCCGACGCATGAATCATCTTACTTTTAGACAATTGAGTCATCGGCTCAAATTTTCCTAACCAACCAGAAAATGACGATAACACAAAGTTGTTTCTTCGCGGGATTCGAACCTACGATCTCCGGTTTATAAAGCAAGGGCCAATACCGATAGGCCATGGAGGCGGTATCCATAATAATAATATATATCAATATCAAAAATTTTATACTAAACTATGTTTAATTACAGTTCTGTTAAAACTTCCTTCGTAGTTATTTATGCACAAGTTCATGTTCCTCTTTAGTGCATTTACTGTCCTCAGGGTAAATTTTAGCATTGTACGATCCATTACTGTAACTTCGAAACTAATACAAACAAAATAATAAACGGAAAGGCAGTTTTATTAGTTGATGGTATAGCTTGTCCTAAAACCGTCTTTATTAAAAAGTACGACGGATACTTAAAAAAGAATCAATTTTAGCATTAAAAAAACAACAAGAATATTTTTAAGAACATTATTTTTTTAAGTTTAAATAATTATACCATTTTATTATATATCAGGTTTAATTTAATTAAACAACAATAAAGAAGGCCAAAAATAAATCTTTAAATGGTTATCATTAAATCATCTCTAGAACTGTTTTATTTTCTTATCTTAAACCTTTTTACAAGGAATCATCTGGGGATATAAGACCGCATTGCCTATTTTTCAACGCAATATTTTATAAACTATCTTATTGAACTATACGTAACATCCCATGTTTAAGGGTTGGGAGCGAATCTGTGGCGTCTTACGTTGCGGATTCTCGTTATGAACAATTAAAAATAATTATTTCTGCTAACTGAAAAGGGATGCAATGTTCGACATAAGAAAATATCTTATTTGTATTTAAAGTAAGTTGTTATGAGAGCCTTAAATAATTGATAAGAAAAAAAAGTCTTTGGAATCTGTGATGCAGTTGTAGAATATGGAGGTTACTGTCAAGTAGCATTAGGTTGGTATTGTGCAACTCAGGCTTTTTTTATTAAAGATTTATTGTGCTTTTTAAATAAAACAAGTTGCTAACTGCGGAATAAAATATATATTTTATGGCTATAATAATTATTAAACAGTCTACGTTCTTTTTCTATCAATTTTTAATTAGCAATTACTTATACCATATTAATCACTACCATACTAATCTAATAACTACCGCTTATTTTACGTTTAGAATAAGAACTAGCGTATCTTTTTTCTTAGCCACGTTCTTCTGTGCAGCAGACTTTATAAATCAAATTTATAAATCTATCACCAAATGCCATACGACCAAGAATTTTTCAGATAACAATCCCTATACAGCCGAACAAAGGCAAATCTATTCGGTTGAATACAGATTGCTCACTATTTTTTATATAAGATGTTTTCATAGATCGACAACACCATGCCGAACCTCCTCTCACAGCCCTTCCACAGCGATAAGGCCCCGCCAAGTCGCGGATGATAGGAAGAGTAGCCTACGATATTCCTTTTCCCCTACGGCTCCTCCCTGGCTGCAGAGGACAGGGATGGCAGCGCGCCTCTTTCCCGTTCGCTGCACTCTGGTTTCTCTAGCTAGCTTAGAGCAACCTTTCTTTACCGTCGGCTTTACTCCTCAAGCTGACCAGATTTCTCGCCGCAGATACTGAGCCCTACCGCTACGACAAAGCAAGAACCTGTTCGAGGGGGAGCAGTCGTTTTTTTTTACCGTGGGGAAATGCCTATGCATACCCGTCCTTGCGGGAGCAATAACGGGCTATGTTGGACTCGCACTGACTAAAACCACCACGTTGTTCCTTCTTGGCGCCTTAGGGATGGGGCCACAGGAACTCTGTCGCAGTCTTCTGCGACCTCACCGGTGCTGGCCGCCCCATCTCGGCTCTACGGCCTCCCTCTGAGCGCGTCGGTAACGCGCCCTTCTTCTCGGCCCCTGTAGTTTCAGGGGCCGTGGGAGCCAGGAGTTCCCAGCCCACGCATGGACAAAACTCCCAGCCCAGCGGGGGCCCCGATGTTAAGCCCAACCGCTAGCTTTGTTCGGCCGCAGAAAAAGGAGAGATCCACTACAAACATTCAGTCTGACTTAACTTGTCTTTGCACCCGCGCGTACAAGTATGCGTAGGAGTTTTAACGTTAATATAAGTTCAGTATAAGCTGTTTACAATAATTTCTTGAATCTATTCGTGGTTCGATGCTAATACCATCTTTGGCAGTAACATCACGTTTACGACAATATTGTCTTACGCAATCGTCGTCTAATTTTCTAACATCTTAGCGCCCATCTAATGCAGTTAACTCCTTTGCGATTGTTGGGGCCACATACCTGTCGTTTTTCGTAACATTCTTATAATCCATCTTTATAACAAAAACCTTATAAATACATGTAAATGTAAATTTGAACGTTTTTATTGCACAAAACAATTTTATCTAGTTGATGCAATGTTATCAATCAATTCACTAGACAAAAATATAAGCTTTATGCTTATAAATATATCAAAAAGTTACCTATATGTATTCTCTAATTTTGGTACTAAAAATCTATAACCTGTTATTACAAAACATAAAAATTATAGAGCAACTTCAGACGGCCTAAACTCCCTATTAAACCATAATTTATTAACGGCTTTACGAACAAAGTTTGCTAAGCTCTAGACAAACTAAGTAAATTATGGTTTAGTGCCAATAGTTAATACGGCCAACAAAATTGCTGATTATTAATATTTTAGCGTCAACTATTACAGTTTTTTTTTGTTTAATATAGTTGGTAAACAATATCATAATATGATAAAACTAATGTTTTTTATTATCATTTTCACAAACGAAAGTAATATTTTAAGCCAAAATTAAGACCGTTTTTGGTATAATAGCCATTGTAGAAAAAAAGAGTAACATTATTATTTTCTTGTTATAAACAATTGTCTATTAGGCTATAATTTCTCTCGGCTTTTAACAAATGACTCTTAACCTAGAACATAAAATTTTAAAATCATTGCAGTACTGCTTCGTAACTTATACAACCATTACAGAAATCCAAGAACCTTTTTTATTAGTAAGAGCGATAAGACAAGCAGGTAACTGATACGCCCTGCTCATAAAATCATACAAGACGCCTGAGAATTAAGTGTTTAATAAGTAGTACCAGTAATTACGTCACGGCTACGACGACCTTCGAACCGAAAGACAGCAGCGTACACACTACTGATTTGCGGTAGAGGTAGGCATTTATTTATTTATTTATTTATTTATGACTAAATGTCAACCAATGCAGTTCTGAACGATGTGACGATACACGATCGTATTTTCGACAATTGAATATGAATCGAATGCAGTTATTTAGAAGCCGGTCAAGTTTATTGAGTTGATCTGCATTCAGGTCAAAATAGCACACGTTACCATAGTCGATTATAGGAAAAATTAAGGATTGCACGAGCGTAATTTTAGTCTGTACCGGAAAGAAGTTTTTAAATCTGTAGAGGGCGCTAAGGATATTTGTGACCCTTTGAGAGACCCCAGCTACTTGATCTTTCCAACTTAGTGCTGTATCCACAATCAGCCCTAAGTTCTTCACATTTTTGCTCTATGGTACAGGACAATGGTTAAATTTAAGTGGCGGTGGTGTACGCATATCCACTTTGCCTAGGACACGAGTACTGCCAATAACAATAGCTTGGCACTTACTTGGGTTGACAGTAAGACCAAATTTTAAAGACTAATTTTTATAAAATCTAGGTTTTGATTTAAGTCACTAATAATTTCTGGGAGTTTGTCGACAGTTCCATGCAAGTAAAGCTGTAGCTCATCGGCGTAAAGATGGTACGAAAATCGAAGATTAGATGTAATGAAATTTATAAAAATAGAGAACAAAATCGGAGAGAGAATACCGCCTTGAGGTACGCCACTAGTAATATCAAGCCAATTTGATAAACTTTCATCAGCAAAAACTGACTGTTGGCGTCCACGAAAATATGAGGAAAACCACTCCAGAGCTTCATCAGAAACCATTAAATAAGAGAGCATGGCTAAGAGGATGTCGTAACTGACAGCATTAAAAGCATTGGAAAAAATCAACCAAAACCAAGACTGTAACTTTGGTGTTTTCCATACCCGCTCGAATGTCGCCAGTTACTTTAAGGAGCGCGGTAGTAGTGCTATGGCCAGGCCTGAATCCAGATTGAAGTGGACTGATTAAGTTGTTGTCAAGAATGAAGCAAGAAAATTGCTTCAAGACTCAACACTCGAGCACTTTTGAAAGAAAAGGAAGGATTGAGATGGGGCATTGCGGTAGTCCTTTCCTCAAAGTAAAGATTTTCTGTGAGAGAGAGAAGTGTTGTAGCTTAACTATTATCTGGTTGCATGTTTGTTACTCTTACACTTAAAAACTGCCTTTTAAATGGACTTCAAAGGAACTTTACAACAAAAACTTATGTATAAGAATAACTAAATCAGGCTTTAATCTTAAAAGATATAGTGTGAATTATTTAAAATCGAAAAAGCTTCTGGTGTGGAAACACCTTCGGATTTACCAATACACTATGTACTCATCATTATTGCAAATTACCGTCATCGCACGAGTGCAACCACTGGGCGAAGCTAGTTTATATAACTTGTATGCATTTTATTACATTTTAAAACATATTTTTTTAATTAGTTTTCAGTTTGTTTAAAAAATTTGGATAGTAAATTAGTCATTGTTTTATAGGAATTCGTTAGAAATTTTTACTAATACTTAAGTTTCTATAACATTTTGTAACTTGTAAGGTCACAGCGCCATACGTCAATTACGATGTTAATTTGCTTCTTCGTGTATTTGCATATATGCAATATGAGAGCAGTGATCGCATCATTAATGAAACAAAATAATCCTTTATATTTTAATCCTTATATAATGGACTAGTACAGCTTAGTTTTGATCTGCGTGATGTGACCACTTTATTTATCATTTTTGATTACATCAGAGATATTATTGCATTGCTATAGCTTGTTGCAACTATAACTATTCTGAATTCCTACAAACTGTTCTACAGTTATTTGAACATCAAGCTAAAGAAAAAACATTAGTCGTCGCATTAAATTTTACATTCAACATTACATAATAACATAGTCGAACGAATAAAAAGTTTAAGCTCTACATAGCTTATTTTCCAAAATTAGTGATATACATTAGAAATTTAATATGATAAAATCAAGTAAATTTTAGTCAGCCTGCCAGATTATTATGTGGTATCTTATTACTCGGTTCGGAAATATTAACATCCTCGTTGAAAAAACTTGTGAATAACGGTATACGGTTACAATTACTTGCGGTTATATAATTAAAAAAAGCTTGTGTACTTATGTACACGCGTTATAAGTAATACTTTATTGCGTAGCAAGAAAAAAATCTTTGCTAAAATTGTATCTTTCACTTTACTCTTTGTTTGTAGAAAAAACGACACTTATTACGGTATTTAATAAATTGAAACGCCTATTAAAGCACATTAATTCACAATTAAACACATTAAATAAAGTTTATCTAAGTATCACAACAAAAATTATTAATATAAATTAATTAAAAACAATTTCGGTAATAATTCTAAATGAAAAATTAATACAGCACAAAGGATAACATAACAAAAAACTATTATAGACAAGAGAATATAAATAACAATTAGCAGTGGTAATGTCATATATTTGTATGCAGTTGGATCCATAAAATACATGGAGGACGTTATTAGTGCTCCAGCGTAAACGTTACATTGCTTGATGATATATAAGTGATACATGTAACAAGACATCTTTTCATCGTTTTTGTCTGTCTGTTTGTTCTGGCTAATCTCTACAAAATTTTTTGGCCAATATTGACGGGAATTTCAACGAAAGATAGCTGATGTATCAAAGAAAAATTTAGGGTACTGTTACTTTTTTACAAAAAAACGAACAGGTTTTTATTATATTATCACACGGGTGAAGCCGCGCACAACAGCTACTTGTTCATTAAAATAGTATGAATTTTTAAAGTATTCACTTATGACTGTTATTACCACATAATTTTGACAAAATTTGGAACACAGTTTTGAGCACTGCTTTTTATGACCCAATTCGGGTCAGTGTTTATTGGAACTAACTTGTGCCCAAGAGAAATGATTTCAATTTCCGCCTGGAAAAACGATTTCCAAGCCAAGGTTTTTATGTTTTTTTTAATTGTTTTTAATGGTTTAAAATAATGAATTAATAAATTATATAATTAAGTAATAGTAGTATAATTAAGTATTTCATGTTTACAGAAAAGTTAGGGCATTTAATTTTTTTTTATTCTTTGTATATAAAACGTGTGATAGACGTTTTGGCTAAATGAATGTCTGAAAAGATATCAGCGATTTAAAATGCGGTGACAGAAATCGCGAAGCAATTTCGTACACAGAGTACGTAGTTAGCTGCTTATATTGCATAAAATAGTTCTTGGCTGTTTGAAGTTAGTAAATTTTTTTTGTTAAAACTTCACTTGTTATTTAACAGTATTTTAATAAAAGAATTTATTTTTAATATATATTGAAGTATAATATTCGCTTAACTATATATATATAATGATCTACGCTTCTATTCCAAAATTAATCGATGAACATACAAAAATAAATATAACTTTGACTTTAAGACATATTAGCAGTTTAAATACATTGAATTCCTATAAAATTCATTCAATTTAAGTCCGATTTTTATGTGTTTCTGTTGACATTGTCATGAAAAAGTTTTTAGATTGTGTCCATTAAACAAACTATTTCAGTGTATATTTGTCGACGCATTTCACATGCATCGGGAAATTTTACGTACGATTTATTTTACTCTGAACGATGAACTGTAAATTATTTTAATTTTATGAAGCTTTCTGAAAAAAAAGTTTTTTTCTTTAATGTTTTAAACCACTTTTTTTTTAAATTACAATCATGCACTTTAAAACAATTTAATTTAATTTGTAAAGTCCATCCATTTATTACCTGACAACGATTTTAATAAATTTAAATGCTTATACTTAGCTATATACCGATAGTTTTCTTTTTTTTTAAAGTAACAAACAAGAGATGGAGATGGCCTTGAAATGTATCTTAAATGATCTTTAAAATTCTATGATTGCCATGTGTACTAAAAGTTAAACACCGGTCAAAAATAAATTGAAACTTGTTCTTTATCCATAAAGTGCGAGTTGTAATAAGTAAGAAGAGGTTGAGTTCCTCTCGTACGAATTACGACTACATAATTTATAACCAAATTAAAGATGTAAGATGAGAGAAGCAATATAATCGTCGGTGTGAACGTAATGATTTACTTCTTCGCTCTTCCACATTCCGTATCTTATTATAATAAATTGTATATCAAGCCATGATTCTTTTTATGTTGCTTGTTTATATATAATATCAATCTTGTACCATAACGATTCTTTTCATGGAAAATTTAAGAAAATTTTATTTGTTTGTTTTATTTTACTTTTAATACAAATTACCGCTGAATACCAGCAAGAATTTTTTACCACCAAGGTTATCTATTTGTATATATTTACGTATTAAAAATTGAACATATTATTATATTTTCAATTAGGTACTGTCTGTGGTATACCACCACACGATTTACTGTTCGCTGTTCGCTTTCGCTTACTCAAAAATTTTCCAAATGCCATCTCTCTCGAATAACAGGCGCGATGCGAAAAAAGTGTATCATATAACGCTATTCGCTCTACCGACCTTGCCGAATATACAAATATCACTACTTTTAATTTCACTAACTAAGAATTCAGTTTCATATCGCGTAACTAGTTATTGTAACTAGCGACGTGAAATAACGTTCACGCCTAGTCACCGGTATCTTTATCATCATCAGCCTGTGTCAATACACTGCTGGAAATAGGTCTCCCCTAATGCAGACACCGCTTCCGACTATCGGCTATTCTCATCCAGCCCACACCAGCCGCTTTTAAAACGTCGTCACTCCATCTTGCCGCGGGGTGTCCCACAGAACGTTCACCGAGCCTCGGTGTCCACCCCAAATTTTCCAACTCCAACGATCGTCCTTGCTGCACCTTATTTTACTAATCCTTTGGGCTATGTCGGTGACTCTGGTTTTTTGACAAATCACGTCATTCCTGATGCGATCCTTTAGAGATACTCCGAGCATAGCCCTTTCCATAGCTTGCTAAGTGACTTTAAATTTCTCGAACCGAAAGTGTCCAAGTCTCGTTACCGTATCTTACTTCAATTAATTACTCAATTGAGAAATATAAGTATTTTTTTAAATGCTGAGTAATGTAATTTTTTCACTTTAAAAATATCTTCATTGTAATATGACTATAGGAGCGCTTATTTTATAAAAAATCCTAAAAATAGTAACAGAAGTAGCAAAGATAAAGAGAAAATTCCCTTTTAGTAAGTAACAATTTGCATTTTAACAAGGTTTCGCCGGTTACGGTCACTGTAAATAATGAAGAAAATGAAGCACTGGATTTAGATATGACAAGGAAAAATTGAAAAATATAAATTTCAAATTACTTTCCAACTTTTTTAAAGTAGGTACTTTAATTTTGGGCAATTTTGTAAAGCCTTTTGGAAGGGCAAAAATAATAATAATTATATTTCATATTTTATTAAATGTGATAACGGTGACAATTATAATCCCATGAGTTACATGTGTTGAGGGCTCACGATATGATGAGTACCATTTGTACTTTTTTGCCACAGAGCAATATAAAGCTAAAACTTCTGTGTTCCGGTTTCAAATGCACCCTAGCTGGTAACACCAAGATTAGTAAGATGTAACCTCAAACGTCTGAAAGCGACGAGCGAAATCGTAATACCTTTCATGCAAGTGCATTACGCAACTTTTCTATAAAATAAATATCATCAACATCATCACCATTAGCCTGTTTTAATGGACTGCTGGATATAGGCCTCCCGTAATGCACACATTCCCGATTAGGTGGTATTTGGACCGTATTCCACTATGTTGGTCCAATGCGGGTTGCTGGTTCACTATCGCTTTAAATTAATTGAAACTTTTGTTTGCCTCGTCTATTCATTTAATAGTAAAAATGTGTTCCTTCGTAATCGTTCATTATGAAAACAACAAGTAAAATCTTTTAAAAGCAGTCGTTCTTTTTTATGACGTGCTACTACACGCCATAAAAAAGAACGACTGTGAAAAAATTCTACAAAATTCTGATTTTTCGGGTGTTTGTGCGTTTTCAATAGGCAGAGCAAAGTATTCATCTGATGTTAAGAGATACGCTTACGAATTTAAATTCTAAGCTCATTCCTTCTTAAAAATATAAAAAATATATATCCATATATAAGTAATATTTAGTAATTTGTAAAAAAAGTGTCTGATAATATTTTACTATTACCAGATCTTTAAAAATAGACAGCATTCTTCTAATAAAGAAAAACATCTCCGCATTGGTCTACGGCTCAATTAGATTTAGTATCGTTCTGATTGGAAAGCGGTTGGGATGAACCGCTTCTGTGGAGCAAAAAGAGATCGATAGCCAGAATCTGTGAGTAATACATCAGTTAATATAACTATTACACTATGAACACAGCTAGTAATAACTGCTACTTACTAACCAAGTTTCGTTAAAGAGGAAATGCACAGTTCCGACATTTTGCCCTTTTTTAGCCCACCGCTAGCCAGCTGCTCTTAATGCAAATGTAATGATATATTATTTATATTGCTATACGTTCGTTACTGTTATTGTAGTTTTGTCACCATATGTAATTCGACAACTAAATATATTCTTCCCTTTTTGTAATAGAATATTGTGTGATAAAATTAATTTAGATGCATTGGTTGGTAAAAAAGAGGAAAACGAGTGTTACCATATAATATGCGGTTATATTTTTATTATTTTCTTAAATATTCGTAATTTTTATAGTTTTACTAAAAGATCTATTTATACGAAGGCTATTAGGGACAGAAACAAACTTAAGACATCCTGAAAGTAGTTGAAAGCTTTATTAAGCTAAGACTATTTTAAAGTTTTATTGTCGTCTCTTTGTTAACAAAGAAGAGTAATAAAACAAGTCGATGGTGTTTACATGAAAACTGCGTTTTACGGTTGTTTACTTCTTCCTTCTTAGTAAGATAAAAGTTTTAACTTGTACATTGAGGAGATTATAAAACTTTGCCCGCGAGAATATATTCTCATTCTTTACTTTAAATATGTTTTATGTATGTTGTTACATAATGGAAGAAGAATAAATAAGGTAACATAATCTTCCCAATTTACTATGTGTCAAAAATTCCAAAAAAAAACCATTAATTTATTGTAGAATATTTTTAATAGTTGACAGTGTAGTTAAACTTTCTGAAAACTATAATATTTAATATAGTTAATGAGTTTTTTGTAAATAAAAAATGTACGGTTGTGCTAAACGAAATAATTTGAAATACTACTGCCATAACATTTTTTTTTATTGCCTACGCTGGCAGACGAGCACTCTGGCTACCTGATGGGAAGTGATCACCGACGCCCATAGACATCGCCAATACTAGTGGTATCACCAACGCGCTGCCTACCGTGAGATATAGGGTGTTAAATCCCGTTTACCAATTAAATACGCTGGTTACGGTGCCTTTCAAACCGGAACACAGCAGTACTTTTACTCTACTGCGTTGCAGCAGAAAGAGGCACTGCGGTACCACTGCAACACGTAAACACCAACCCAGACAGTCCCCCCTAAAAAAGAGACCTACCAACTTATTTCAAGATTTATAAATTTGTTTAGATATTGTTTGATAAGATATTATAGATACATTAAAAATGTAAACTGCCATATTTTCTTGCAATTATATATTTCTATCGACTTACGCAATTACTTAATTTAGTGTTTTTTTTTTTTTTCTATAGCTTACGCAGCAGACGACAGTCAGGGCCACCTGATGGAAAGTGGTCACCGACACCTAGACATTGGCAATACCAGTGGTATCGCCAACGCGCTGCTACCGTGAGACATTAGGTTCAGTCTCGTTTACCAGTAAATAGCTGGCTACAGTGCCCTTCAAACTGAAACACAGCAGTGTTTTCACTATCTGCTTCGCGGCAGAAATAGGCACCGCGTGGTACCCACCAGACGGTCTCCTGTAAACAGGGACCTACCACCGGTACAGGGACCACCACCGTACTATATTCTTATATTCTTGACGTTTCAGATACTTTCTAGAGTCCACGGTCACGGGCAGACTGAAGGGATATTTTTCTGCCAGAATTGTCTATATCTTCTTATTTTGTAATTTTATTATATAACCTGTATGACCTCACAATTCTTTAGACATTCTGTGCCACTCTACATACTGTTTCCACAATTTCTTTACTCTTAGTCTTGGCCAAATATCTCAACTGACCTGAGTTATAAAATATTTACGTGGTTATTTCTTTTGTTTACGCGAATACTATACATTATTAAATAATCGGATTTTATTGCGTTTATTTTACATATTTAAATTCCCGACGTTTCGAATATCTCAGTCTACCCCGTGACCACGGCCGTTGATTTGTAGATAGAGGATAAATTTCACCTGTATTTTTTTTTATTGCATTCGCAGGCAGATGAGCAGTCGGGGCCACCTGATGGAAAATGGTCACCGACATTGGCCATACGGGTATCACCAACGCCCTGCCTACCGTGAGACATAGGATGTTAAGTCTCGTTTACCCAGTAATTACGCTGGCTATGGTGCCCTTCAAACCGGAGCACAGTAGTGTTTCCACAATACTGCTTTGCGGTAGAAATAGGCACCGTGGTGGTACCCACCCAGACGGTCCATTTTACAAGGGGACCTACCACCGGTAAATATGTGTGGATACAGAAATGCATCTTATTATTCTTTGAGCATTAATTCCTCCCGCAGTAGATAGGCATAGATCTACTGCTCTACATACTATCATATACTTTATCATAAAATGTTTGTCTCTAGTCAGCATTATAGCTTTTTCATCTTTAATGTTATTACTGCTTTTTGAGATTGCAACTCTTTCAATATAATTTGCATACCTAACTTCATGTTTGTTACATTTTATCATTAGTTTACTTGTTAGATAATTTTAATTTTTAAGGAGAAAATGCTAAATTCAACAAAAAAAGTAATTGAAATTTTCTTTTATATTTTCTACTGCTATTTCTAGGTATGTTAAAATAATCCAAATATATTGTGAAATAGAAATCAGTACTTTTTTGTTGCACATATATAATTGGCTATAATAGAACGTAAAAGCTAATTTTTTTTGATGCTTAGGCATAAATAAAACTAAAGTGTACGTATTACGCACTCTACTCTATTTTAAATTAACCAAAAGAGTACAATTAACTAAATTAACATATTAAGCGATTAAAAATATCTTCAAAAACACGTTGAGTTTTATAATCTTAATGGCGTTTTAAACGGCGTTTAAAATACTAGAATTAAAGCCTCGAGCTTCTTTATGTAGCACTTGAAATGTCACATTGAGCACTTTAAAGCATCAGTGAAAAGAAAATAATGATTATTCATGCGATTATCTAGAGATGATGAAGCATTTTTTATTTGTTCTGTAAATCCATTAAATAATCACTAGTCAACAAAAAAAAAGACATTTTTGGATAATTATAAATAGTACATTATACACGTATTATAAGTATAATGTCCGATATTAAATTTTAAATAAAAATAAGGATACATGACATTTTACCGAACTTTTCAATTACATTTAAACGGAGTTAAATAATTTAAATGGTTGTTGTATCATTATACCTATCATTTGCTTAACGCAATGTTTTACATGAAACTGAAGTATTCTCTGCCTCCGTAGCCAAGTGGTTTGGGAACTCAACAAATTTTCATTGTTGTTTCCTAGTTGGTTAGGGCAATTTGCGCCGATAACCTAATTGTCTGAAAAGTAAGATGATCCATGCGTCGGATGGGCATGTGAAAAGTCGGTCCACCCACGAACCCGTATTGGACCAGCGTGGTGGGATACGGTCCAAACGCCCCTTATCGATACGGGTGTATTAGGGGAGGCCTATATTCAGCAGTGGAATAACACTCGGAGATAATGACCATCACAGGCTGATCATGATGAATAATTATGATGATGAAGTATTCTCACATGTGTCGTTCCACAATTATTTTACTGAATTTCGACGTAGCTAAAATTCAAAACTATGTTCAGAGATATTATCATTTTTCTAATCAACATAACTGACTGCCTTCGTTAAATGTTTGTTGTATCATAATTCCTCTCATTTGCTAAACGCAAATGTTTTACATAAAACTGAATTATACTCTGCCTCCGTAGCCTAGTAGTATGGGCGTGTGGTTTAGGAACCGGAGGTCGTGGGATGAAATCCTGCGGGTACTCAATAAATTTTCATTGTTTTATCCGAGTTGGTTATTGCAATTTGGACCGATCACCAAATTGTCATAGTAAGATGATCCATGCGTCAGATGGGCATGTAAAAAGTCGGTCCACCTACCAAGCCGCATTGGGCCAGCGTTGTGTAATACGGTCCAAAAACCCCTAATAGAAAAGGCGCGCATTAGGGGAGGTCTATATTCAACAGTGGAACAAGACACGGAGATGATGATGATGATGAATGAAAAAACACAATAGTTACAAGCATTTAATATATAACAGTTTATTTAGCTTTTGTACTACAATTATTGCGATATTAATGCAATGAATCTATTTTACAATCAACGCAGCAATAAAAGCAAGTGAAGTTTATCTGAATATTGTGCAGATGTTCCATTAGTAACTATTTATACAGAAATGTGATCTGAATATGTCAGTTCGCTTAGATAAGAGGAATGTTCAGATGCAATGTCAACATTCGCTACATATACGGAATACGAAAACAAATCGTTCGCTTCGATATGGATGTAAATCAGTTCAGTAGTCTATTTAAGGAAAATATTCGAAATGAACTTACTTCTTTAGCTATTGACCTATATTTCTTATTACATTTAGAAATATATCAATAAAATGTTATTACGCATAAAGCTATATTAAATATTGATTACATATCAATTATTAATATTTTGATAATGATCTCTTCAAAGAAAGTTGTCTTGCAAGAAAATAACATATTGCTCATTAGTGTATTACGAATAACAATTCTTCACATTCATTTATGGTACGTACAACTCAGTGAAAAATTTTTGGCTGACTTGCCAAAATAGAAGTAAGTAAACTCAGACTATAGCGTTTTTTTTTTAATTTATGCTATCTCGTTGCAACGTTAACAAGAAGGGGACTTTTTGTGCACCGATTTTTATAATTTTTTTTAAATATTAGGCAATAGCTGTTATGTGGTCCGTTTTTTAAATTGTTGTGTGATAATTTGTTTAATAGATATTTGGGAAATAAAAATAATAATTATGGCTGCAAAAATTACAGCTTTGTGCGATTGTATTGCAAACGCTAGCTGAACATTAAAAGATAGGCTTAAACTATTTCTCAGTAATTGTTCTTCTTGAATTGGTCTTCGTATCAGATACTAGTCCTGTTTTATTCGATACATTTTTTATCGAAATATGAAATAAAGTTTTGATTTGTTATATAATATAGTGATGTTAAAATTCTTAATTCGCTATAATTTGCTTTGTTAGCTTCATTTTATTGTTTTTAACAATTAAACATAGTCATAATTGTAATTGGGTAATCAGAACAGAATATGTAACTTCAGCGGGGTCAAATCAACATTTTCATTAAATATATGGAAAATAGTTCGGGGGGGTTAGTTTTACTCTGATGAAACTCACAAAGCCTACAATCATTAATGATAATGTAACAAGAACGGTGTTTCTCCGATACAAAAATATATTTATATGTAGTTAAAGCAAACTATGAATTGGAAATTCGGAAAGGACTATCTGAAAAGCGTTAGAGTCTTGTTTAAGCGATATTTTATTAATATTAATTATTATAAACAAATACAAATATCTTTTTTCAACATATGAGTTATACACTTACTTATTGGTTGTCAAAACAAAAAACCAGTAAAAAAAGTAATCGATCATTATTTTTTTACTTCGTTGTTATAATATTACGACAAAGGGAAACTATAGAAACCCTTATCTTTGAAATACCATAACGACTCTTTAAGTCATCTGAGAGAGCTCGTTATTATGCAAGAACTATCATCCTAAAAGTGTTTTAAACAACGTTGTAAATTCCATAATGTTGAATTTGATTATATTTATGCCATACTTCCAAAGTCACATTGATAATTATTAAGCAACATTGGAAAGAAAAAAAATAGTTCAACAATTATAGCTAATTTTAGTAAAAAGATTAAGATAAATTAATAAATTGAACTTAAATATAGGTAACGACTTATCAACAAAAAGTATTTTAAATGTATTACAAATTTTATTTAAAATTTTACAAATTTGTGCATGCACTAATATTTATAGGCATTTACAGCACTTTAAGTACCTATATATAATACTTGACAAAAAATCTGTTTGTTTGTATAAAAGAGATAGATGAGTGTATGCATATAAGAGAGAATATAAAAATAGAATTTACACCATACATCATACATCATCAGCCTGTTTTAGTCCACTGCTGGACATAGGCCTCCCCTAATACACCCCTATCCATGAGGGGGTTTGGACCGTATCCCAACACGCTGGTCCAATGGGGGTTGGTGGGTGGACCGACTTTTTACATGCCCATCCGACGCATGGATCATCTTAATTTTCAGACAATTGGGTGATCGGCCCAAATTGCTCAAAATCAGCCCCTAACCAACTAAGAAACAACAATGAAAATATTTTTTAGTGTTGATTTTATAGTAAAATTTATTAATATCATACTTAGTTTTCATTTAACTAATCATGCAAACTCAATTGGTGAATCTTTATAGGGTTTTGCAGTCTTTTATGCGAACTTTACAAGTTAGTTTGCAGAAATTATTTAAGTAACTAAAACATTTTATTTCATTTATTATTAGTCTATAAAATCTAAATATCTATAAAAATGTTTTAATTTCTTTATTGTTATTTCTTTATTTTAATTCCTTTTGTCTAAAATTGACATTTCACCTGAATATACTTTATCAAATATAATTAATATTTGCATGAGCAATCGTCTTTCTTTCAACTAATCGCAAAAACTTTTAATGTGACATAACAAGTACGGCAAAAAAAATTGAAGTACAAATCTTGCACTTTCAATGTCGATTAAAACGGCATTAAGATAACAATGGGCAAAGATTTAAAGGACTCTTGAGTATAGCGCACTTAAAGTTATTGATAAAAGAGATACATAGTTACTTTTTTAGTAACGATACAATATATTGGACCTAGTAAAAGAAGAAACATTTAAAGGAAAAGAAAGGACATTTAAGGTTTCTATAACGCAAAAAAACCTATAAGTTGATTTTAAAGAAGTTTGCGAATTTTAAAATAATTATAATCGTTTTATGCATACATATTATATTTATAATTTTGGCCGAAACATAAGCGTATTGTGCACAAAAAAGTGTGAAGCAAAGGTACTGTTATTTTCAGCGAATTTTGAGATAAAATAAACGATATGTTATGTATGTATTAATATGCAATTAGAAATAAAAAGTTATTTATATAACTTTTAATACTCCTTACTTATCACCTACCCGCATTGGACCAGCGTGGTGGGATACGGTCCAAAAACCCCCTAATGGAGAAGCGTGCAGTAGTGGCCTATGTTCAGCAGTGGACTAACACAGGCTGATGATGATGATTTGTGTATTATAGGGAACTTTCCCACAAATAAACAATTGGACAATTTATGGGAAAATCAGTTAAACTAATATATTTTACAGTAACACTATAGTTTTGAAATCTTTAGTAGATTAATTACAATACAGAACAAAGTAACAATGTAAATTTATGTCAATAAAACGCTTTTATTTAAAATATAAGGTTAAATTATGTTAATTAAATTTGTTTCTAAATAAGAATATTTTTTTTTTAATTTGTCTAATATTGCATATTTAGTTGCATACACATTTTTAGATTTATTATGCCATAGTATTCTTATTAATTATTTTATTAACGGTAATACTTCTACTTACAAAAGTTGATTTACTAGCGTTTAGTTTACTTTAATTTCATAGTCCTTTGACCTCAAACATTGAAAAGGATTTGAATTGTCAGTTGTAAAAATCATTTCTGATTTTAGTAGATCATCTAAAAAAAAGTATTTTTATAACAGATTTTAGGAATATATTTAGAAGTTAATTAATAACTCATTACTGGCTTGCGTGGGCTACAAGGAGCTGTCAAATTTGTTCTAAAAGCGAAATTTTATATTCAGATGTAAAATCTTATGCCATAAAACGTGGGTTGCTCTTTTAGGTTTTTATTAACATTGCATGTTGATTAACTGTGATTGTTTTTTTTTTTAAGTAAGGACGCAAACGAGCCGTGAAATGCCTGATGGTATGTGGTTATCGTTACCAATGGACAATCGGAACATCTGTGGATTGAGTGAACGAGTATCCCCCTTTATTAGTAAGACCCTAATTCATATCGGTCCAGCAAAACCGCTGGTCGTTCCAGAGCGTATACGTGTGTGGCAATAAATGGCGTGTAAAACTTACGGTAGTGGATCGACAGTCATCAAGGCGGTATATCGCGTGCACTCGCGTGGTACGCTAACACATCGGGTATTTGTCCAAAGAAGTCCTAAGTGCACTCACCGTTGTACCATTGGTAGAACGTGCAAAGGGAGGAACATCTCTTCGCAATTCCCAGGAGTCAAGACGATCGGTAAGAGTTTGGTTGTCGTCGTAAGCGCTGCTCAGAGCTGAATGCAGTCAAATGAAAGAAGATGAAACTTCGGTCGTCGGCTGGACAAAGGGCTAGAGATGAGAGCAGTAGTCTATATTTCAGCGTATTTGCATATTTTAAATTGCAGATGGAAGGACCGGAAGGAAATGCCTGTTGCTCTTTACAGTTGAAAACTAGTTTCTTGCAAACCAATGTAAGTAGTTCCTTCATAAGGACGTTCAAGGTTTTGTACAAGGATTGTATATCTAATTTGGTTTTGTATAAACTCGACAAAACTAATAAACACTTATATGCACAATAATACATGATTTGCTGCGAAAAGTAACACATAATTGTTATAATATATGCAATCCATTTAACTCGTACATTTTATAATGAATAACACTAATATTTATTAATTGCTCAATCTTTTCTACTTATTATGTTTTAAATATTGTAGGCTATTTTTTTAAAGTCAGAGGTATATTTTTGCCAATAATTTATTAATAATTTAATTGTTCCTCAAAATATTTTTTTTTAAATAAAGATAGAATGTGCAATGTTAAAATTATTGATATCTCTTATGGACTATAATCTTTTACGGGATTCTTTGCCTGCCTCCAGAAATTAAACTTAATTGTAGTTAACCAAGAGATCATCGAAACAATAAAAGTGAACAGCCAGTACTGGCCATGCTAAAAGCGGAATTTCAACTTGAAATAGCGTATTACTCGCAGATTCGGGCTATCGATCCTCCATTTTATTGCTCAACAGAGGCTGATTGTGCTCACCGCGTTCCCAATCATGACGATAGTAAATTTAATTGAGCCGTAGACCATTTGTTCGAGGGAAATAGTAGCAAATGATTTTAAGTATGTTTTAATTTTTTTTATTTTAATGACGGTGGATGGTTTTAATTGTGCGCTAACTGTTTTCGATATAATCGAAAATCAATAGTTGTTAGGGCGATTATGAACTTAAGTTTTTAGTAATGTAATATTTTGGATGCAATGCAATACTAACTGGTACTCAGACGAAACTACGTCCCGTATTTTTATTGCTTCTGTATAAATTTTTAACTATTGTGATCACTAAATTAAAAATTGCGGTTGAAGTGCAAAATAGATCATATTTAAATTAAAATTTTAATGTTGTGAGTAGGAAGAGGCATTTTTATAGTGACTTTACGGGAAGTACACGCGCTACTGCCGTGTTTATTGCTATGGTTAAATGGTTGCTATGGTTACCTAATACATCTAGGTACTATGTACTTAATAATAAACTAGACGTTACGCTTCATTTCTCAGCGACTTGTTATGTCTTTAACTTTTAAAAAAAGCGTGTTTATTATCAAAGTTAATAAAAAAATGTACTTTAATTTTGTAATATATATGTACTTGTATATAGCCAATTTACGTCGTGCCAACATGTACCGAAGACTTTCTTCATATTTTGTCTGAAAATCGACTTTAAATAGGGGAGATGTGTTTTAATCTATTGAGATACTTTTATAAATTAACAAGATTTTACTCTTCTATTATCATTTGTATGACAAGCTCTATAGTAGTTCGTTAGGAGTCGAAAAGATTTGCTTACAATTTTAATTGCTCGAAAATATTTTTTCAATAAAATGTGTTCTGTTTATATTTTGGTTTTCAGGGCACTGAAAATTTTCTATAGTATTTTTTATTTTATCATGAAACGTTAAATGCGCAACAAAATAAATATGATGAAGTAAGCTTCTTGTTATTTTAACACTAGCGGCATTAAAAACTGCGACTTAAGTAAAAAATGTCTTTAGAACTCCAATTAACAAACGTTTTTTTACTTATAGGTACGTATAGAAGTCCTTTTGGTCACATTTTTCTCTAACAGTGAGACTACAAGTTAATTATAAAGAAAATCAATGTATATTTCTTTAACAACTGTCACCAGATTTACTTTTATCAATTTGTAAGTATTCATATATTTAGTTGTTTTTATTTACTATTTTATTTATTTTTATTTACTATGCACTAATGTGTGTCTTTTCGAACATATCTATTTTAGGGTTAGGGCATAAGAATTCAGCCTCCCCATCTCTTCCCTTGGGTGCAAGAGGCGACTACGGATAAAGCTACTACTGCACATCTATTCAGTTGCGCGACAGATGGGGATAACCATCTCCGCTTTCAGATCCTAAAATCCGGAGACCATCAATGGGCAGCAGCTTGAAGGGCAAAGGATCTGAAATGACTGCGGTTCAACCCGCGCCAGGCGTGGCAACATGGCAAAACCCTGAAGTGCGTGTCAGTGATGACGGCTTAGTCCCCGGCAGCTCTGCTATTCCTGGCTACGGTAGCGGTCGGTAACGCAGGGCAGGGTGCAAATCCCGGTGATTCGGCCTACCAACAACGACGACTGGACCTACAACCATACAACACACGGACATTGAGGACCGACGAGAATAACGGAGCTGGAAGGGAGGTAAACAAGTTGGATGGGATATATTAGGATTATCCGAAGTCCGAAGACAGGGGAGGATACAAATCCTGAATCCGGCAATTGTTTTATCACCGCAGGGCGACCAATGTCCTGGCTGAGGTGTCGATTTATCGTCCGCAAGTCTCTCATTAGCAACATTGTAAAATCGGGTGTCGGGCTTGTTACCCTTATACTCAGAATATCGAAACGGTATCGCCCTGGAAGGTCAACATATATCACAAATCGACACACCCGATGATGAGGTGGAGGCTGGCGAGACATCTCCGGCCAGATTCCTCTAAAACCAATATATGGTGCTGATGGGGGACTTTAACGCAAAACTGGGCAAAGACAAGACGATGAGCTGAGGGCAATTTTGGAGAGGGAAACCTAGGCCTACTGGCTGACTTCGAGAAAGAAGGACTTTTTGATGAATTCTTTCTTTAAAAGCAGCCCACAGGAAGTGGACCTGGATCAGCCCATGAGGTCCGTCAAAACGAGATTGACTTTTATTATGACGACCAAAACGCCAAAATTTAATGATGTTTCGTGATCACAAGGGTTAAAACCGGCATGATCACCGACTTTAAGAGGACATTAAATCAACATCAGGCTGGAAAGGTCCGTCTGATAAAGTCCACGCACGTCCGTCTCGTGCCCATTCCTAAATGCCGAAAGCTTTCAGCTCGGAGCAATAACGCTTCCAATGCCCAGATACTTGCAGCACGGACGAAATTAACGCTAGCCTGTGAAACTGTCCGTACTGTGGGTACTAGGTTCTACAGGCAACGCATCCTAGAACCAAAACCTCTTGATCACACTTGAACCTTGGGAAACAAGACGAAGATGGGCAGTCTTCTTCTGAATGTTAGGGTACAGGCAGTACAGATCTCCGGTATGCGGCATGATTTTCGCATCTTTTACACGTCATTAAAGAGGTGATTGAACGGAACCAAGGTTCTAAAGTCCTGAGAGATCTGTCTGTTGGGCCAGCAACCAAGTTAAACCGATCGGGCCGTCATCTCCAGTAGACCGAAGTTTTGGGAGATCGAGAGACTGGGACAGCTGGCAATCGCGTCGGAACCGCTTACTGAAGCGAGTACGACCCAGGGCAAAAGCATACCCGGCACATCTCCGAAAATATCCGGAAGCTCTGAGCGAGATACGAATGGTCTCGCAAAACTAAGAACGGCAAGCACCTGGTGAGGACGGAATTAAGCAGAGCTTCTGAAAGCGGGTGGAGAACCGATACCTTTAGTCCTTCAGAGGTCTTTAATTTCTCCTACAGGATGGTATACGCCAGGCGTGGAGCAGAAGTTTGGGTGCTGTTCTTCAAGAAAGGTGAAATAGCCTTGAAGAACTACAGACCGATTTCCTTCTGAGCCGCGTTTATGTCCTGTTCCTCAGATATCTTGAATCTCTGCTTCCAGACTAGGGACGACTTCCAGCCAACGGAACAAGCTGGATTTCAAAAGGCTTTAGTAATAGACCACATATTTACGCTGCGGCAGATTTATACAGAGACCGAGGAGATAATCTGCCTTTATGCTTGGCGTTTGTGGACTATGAGAAAGCCTTGACTTGTCGAAATTTGGGCAGGCGCAGGCCTTCAGCGTTGCCAAATTGACAGTTGTAATGAGTTCTGAGGGTGTTTATACAGCAAAAGCCAGATGTCCGTCCGAGTACAACAGAGATCAAGCCTATCCAATTGCAGAGAGGGTAAGACAGGGTGATGTTATATCCCGAAACCTTCACCGCTGCATTGGAAGACGCTTCAAACTTAAGGAATTGAAGGACGAGGTAAAAGCATCAACGGCGAGTGTAATCCACCATTAGATTTGCCGACGATATAGTCATCATGGCGGAGTCGCTGGAGGACCAAATGCTATGCTCAATGACCTCAACAGGGTCTCTCAACACGTGGGTTTAAATGAACAAGACAAGTTAGTTCGCAGCATCCGGCCCGGTGGTTGTTGGGAGGCTGCTCAAGTGTTGACGAATATATTTACCTGGGACAAGTGTCCGATTAGGTAAGTCCAACTTCGATGCCGAGGTCCATCGACGAACCAGCTCGGATGGGCGCGTTCGAAGCTGCGACAATCCTCTCGTCCAATATTCCTCAATGCCTAAGACTAAGGTCTTTGACCAAGTGTGTTAGTGAGACCATGGCACTGAGCTGGTCCTTCACGAGGCCTAGAGGTCAAGTCACTCAGCGATGGAGGGCTATGCTGGTTTTCGTGAAAGCTAAGCGCCACCGAGAAGAACCGGAAACAGCCTAAAATTAGTGGGGATGGGCCCCACTTAGCCGGAGAATGATAACCGGGGGAAGAAAGGTTCTAGTGGGCCCTTTCCAATGTAGTGTCGAGACCCCACCGATGGAGTGACGACCGCAAAGAGGAGGTCTTGACGGTTCATTTCTCAGCGACTTGTTACGTCTTTAACTTTTAAAAAAAGCGTGTTTAGTATCAAAGTTAATAAAAAAAATGTACTTTAATTTTATAATATATATGTACTTGTATATAGCCAATTTACGTCGTGCTAACATGTACGGAAGACTTTCTTCATCTTTTGTCTGAAAATCGACTTTAAAAAGAGGAGATGTGTTTTAATCTATTTGAGATACTTGGTTATACAATATTAACAAGATTTTACTCTTCTATTATCATTTGTATTTAATGCTTTCCATAGTAGTTCGTTAGCGAGTCGAAAAGATTTGCTTACAATTTTAATTGCTCAAAAATATTTTTTCACCTAAAATGTGTTCGTAGTTTATATTTTGGTATTTTCGCGGGCACTAAAAAAATTCTATAGTATTTTTATTTTATCATGAAATGTTAAATGCGCTACAAAAGAAATATGATGCAGTAAACTTCTGATTGTCTGTGATTTTCACACTAGCGGCATTAAAAACTGCGACTTAAGTAAAAAATGTCTTTATAACTCCAATTAACAAACGTCTTTTTACTTATAGGCACGTATGGAAGTCCTTTTGGCCACATTTTTCTCTAACAGTGAGACTGCAAGTTATACAACTGTCACCAGATTTACTTTTATTAATTTGTAATAATTGATAAATGTGTAGGGCATGCACGTATACAGGAAAAGTATTCATATATTTAGTTATTTTTATTTACTATGCACTAATGTGTCTTTTCAATTATATATTTTTTATGTGTCTACTAATATACTCGTATAAACATAACATATATGTATACATGTTAGATGTTTTTTGCATATCTTTACATTATATTTGATTCTATGTAAAGCTTCATATCTAACTTTTATTGAACTTCTTTGAAAAATAATTACAATCTTGGAAATACATTATGCACTGAGCATAGTGTTTCTCCAATATCTAAATCTATTTTACTATATTATACGTATCTATTAAAAAAAGAAAGAAAGTAAGCTTGTGTATTGTCATCTAATTTCCATAGAACACTATTTGATTAGTTTGGGCCTTGATGGTTTTGTTTTATCGTCCATAAAATTTTATTTATACATTTTTATGTAGATTAGTCCTTTACCTTTTTCTTTATTTAATATTCACAACTGCTGCTTGCAAAAGGTAATTTAAAATGTAAATTTGTACGTACTTAAATTTGCGACTACATGCTTTTTATCTTCGTAACTTCTGTTACCATTTTAAGGTGGTTTGAAATAATGAGCTTTGTGGATATAGCGTAAAGATCAATTTTAAAAATCAAAACTAAACTAAACATAGTTTAAAGATTGCAAAGTAGGTATGCTGAAATATTAGTAAAACAAATTAGTTGTCCTCAGTAAATATTAAGGTTCATAAATGAAAAAAATATCGTATATAAGGGTTACGTACGTATCAAAATAAATCCTAATCTTTATTTTGATACAATACGTATGTTACCCATTAGAACTGACTATTTGTTCCGAAAATTATTTAAAACTTAAATAAATATTTAATATTTAAATTATAATAAATAAATTCTACACATAATTTTTTACTATAAGACAAATCTTGGAAGAAAAATCCTCGTGATTAAATATTTCAGTGGTTCCAACGTAGAATGTTAAAAATAAGTTCGTCTTCAAGCCACATCTGATAGATATCGAGAAATCAACCTACAGATATTGTGTTTGTGCATATACTAATATTACAATAAAGATTTGTATTTTTGTATGTATGTTATAGACTCTAAAACTACTTGACCTTTTCTAAAAAATGCTATTACGAACCTAGATTATAACGCAGTAAAACTGCACCGTTTGTTATTACTTGCAAGCTCGGGTGTACTACAATTTCCGACATTCTTTTAGTCTGACTGATGGGATGACCGACATAACAACGACGGAATGACTGGAGAAAGATCATGCGCAGGATCGGCATTTAAATGGCCAACCGACATCATAATATTATGTTGGATGGGCATGTAAGCTTTACAGGCAATCAAGTGATCAGCCTACGTTGCTCTAACTAGGAAAAAACAATGAAAAGATGTTGAGCATCCGTACGTGGTTCTCGCAGACGTGGGCAATGCATTCGACACTTATCACTTACATATTAACGTTCAGGAGATTAAAACGATATAACCAATAATTTTTTGTTTGTATATGTAATTAATAATGAAGCTAATATAAAAGCAAATTAAATCTGTAAAGGCCTACTACAAATAGGCCTGAACATCAATATTAAAACTCACGTATTTTAACAGAGTCTCGATTCCATAGAAAAGTAATAAAGCATAACTGATCTGCATTGTTTGTTTATATAGAAAGGGAAAATCTTGTAAAGGTTTTTATTTAATTCAAAATACGTTTCTACAATTATGTATGCTTACAGTTACAAAATTTTAAAGGTGTCGAAATTACTTTTGTATTGTGTTAAAATTACTGTTGAACTGTCCAATACGTTCAGTCCGTGACTTTTTAGGCTAATGGTTCACAACAACTGGACCACATTTATCTGGCAATAAAATATTTATGAAGCGCGACCCTTCGTAACTACCTTTCTAATCGATACGTTTTATGTAACTAAACCTGTTATCTACTAGAAGCCAACAATTAAAAAATACTTCTACCGAAATCTTGTATTTAAAAGACATGTTTATAAATATTTACAAGGTCAAAGCTATAAAAACCACTTAGAAAAACTTAAAATGATCTAATGTAAAGTCTTAATGCATCTTATCTTTCTGACAATGGTTTACGACACCTGATACAGATCATACTTTGAACTTCTTCTGTTTACATCCAGGTCTCCAACTTACTTACCCACTAATTTATTTTTTACGTACAATTTATTTTTTTATTTTTACATAATTTAAGATTCCTGTGGGGTTTAACAATTTTTCATCCAAATCATAGAAGACTATAAGAGAGCTAACGAAAAACAAAAGCTTTTCTCCTCAAATTCTCCAATATTTAGGATTGTTTTTTGTTTGTACTTTTGGCTTTATATAAAACTTTTCTTTGCACCCTTTTGTTTATTAAAGTTCTTTAAGTCACCTTTTTTATCTACCGTAATTTTTAACATATTTTTCCAAAAGCTTCCTTGAATAGAGTAAGTAAATATAAATTGAAATAAGAACTATATTACTACTCAGGTAGCTAAGCTCATTAAAGCAACTCGCAAAATTACCGCAAAGCTTGCGTTTATTTAGCAAACGTACGATTGCAAAAGCATCTCTTCAGAAATTCGAGCAATTTACTTTACGTTTTGATATGTAAAATGAAAACTATATTTTACATTTATAATAAGAACCAAAAAGCGAATTTACAATATCTATTTGTTTATGTTAATTAAATAAAAGTAACATATTCAGAACAGTATATAGTTTTTTCAGACACAGCAGTATATAGACTTTCTTCTATATTTTATGTAACTACTGTATGTGTTCTTTATATAAAAAAATCACTTCTTTAATGCAAGAATTATCACAGTTTACGGCTTGTGGTTTGAAATCTTGGAATTGCCTAACAATTTTACAAACATAACCATAATACAACCTTTACAACTTACACAGTTTATCACAATTCAGATATTTTTATTTTGACAATTTTGTCAAAGACATTTTTTTCAATTTACATAAAAATATTTTTATCAACTGCTTTACACGTAATATGATTAAAAAAGCTTTATTGTAACTAAATAACTAGAGCTGTTGGGATAAATTGGTAGAGATTTTCAAGTTAAAAAAATCACAGACCTTACTGACTTACTAGCATTTTCAAACAACAACTAAAGGTATGAAAGATTTATTTCCTAAAGCTCAAAAAGTAAAATTAAAAGACTGTTATATAGACACGCAATACTGAATCAATATCCTAACTAGTTGAGATAATTATTTAGTTAACGGTAAAATCTCTACAAAAAATCATGTCCTCTTAAATTAATGTAAAAAAAAATATTGCTAAACTAAACGAACAGATAAAATAGTGCGAGGAAATAATAATCAACATACTGTTTAACTTTTAAATGAAAAGCTTTTCATTTCTACGCTTGTTAACACACTGACCCTGATAATTCGGTCTCCTCTTTTGTTACTGTTAACGTTGACCCAAAAGTGCCACTGCGATAATGAAAATAAAACGGCCAAATATTGTTTCGCAAATTTGAGATTCATTTTCATTAGTTTACTAATAGTCCGGTCACAACTCTTCTTGTGTTATTAGACTTTTGGAATGGATTTTCCGGGGGATAAAAAGGAAAGTAGTGTATATAGTATTACTAGCAGTCAAAAGAATATTTTTAAGTAGGTTTAGCAGTTTTAAATCTTTTCGAAACAAACAAATAAACAATTCATTCACCTTTACAATTTTAGTTTATAATGTACGAGTATGCCTGCCTCCGTAGCCTAGTGGTATGGGCGTGTGCTTTAGAAACCGGAGGTCGTGGGTTCGAATCCTGCGGGGACGCAACAAATTTTCATTGTTGTTTCCTAGTTGGTTAGGGCAATTTGGGCCGATTACCCAATTGTCTGAAAAGTAAGATGATCCATGCGTCGGATGGGCATGTAAAAGTCGGTCCACCACCAACCCGCATTGGACCAGCGTGGTGGGATACGGTCCAAACCCTAATGGATAGGGGTGTATTAGGGGAGGCCTATGTCCAGCAGTGGACTAACAAAGGCTGATGATGTGTGATGTGTGTACGAGTATATAGAAAGTTGTTAAAAAGAGTTCAGGTTTAGGTTCTACTTAAATAAACTTATGTTCAGTTATTTCTTAATTACGTTATGATAGCCCAATATGGTACTCATGATTGTCAAAATCAAAACTAGAAAAAGCGATTTCTAACAATTCATATTTTTTTTAAATTCTTCTAACTACTTTTACCAATAATTTTTAACCAATAATTCTAAAATTTCCATTAAAAAAAGGCTAATATTTTGAATGTTTAATTCTTAATAAGAGTTCGTAAATGAAAACATAAAATTCTAATTATTAAAAAGATTTATTGAATAATTAAATTTACAAAAATTTTTATAGACAATAAATCGAACAACTTGGCACGATTTGAGCTTCGACTCGAAAACATTTGTAGAAATATTTGTTCTATTGTTCTTGATAATAAAATTAACACATGCTATCCAGTACTTAATCTCTTTCTTATTCTTAAACTATTACGAAAAGTATTTGGTAAATATCAATTTGTGATCGAGTTAAATATTAGACAATACTCTTCACTGTTTAAAAGAAATACTCTCAGGTTCATAAATTACATAAATATATTTACATTTAAATATTTTACTAGAGATACTTTGAATTGAACATAATACTTATTACTATTAGAAATAACATTATTTAAAAATGTAAGTCAGTAATAATATATATATATTAAATTATTGTTCGGTCAATAAATAATGCCTACTATTTACATTCGTACTAACTTAGCCTTTACTTGGCACATGTTAAACATTAAAACGAAAAACAATAAACATTCTTTCTCAAAACAATACCTTATAATAGAACATATTTAAACTCTATTCGTTCAAAAACTCATTAACTACACAATAATATAACTTTAGCCACCACGTATGTTTGATATATACAATTAGTGCTAATTGTTGTATAGTATAACTTCTCTTGCATAACCATTGCAATGTGTGATAAATAATTGTCTTTGAGCCTACACATCGCTAGGAGGCGAGGAGGCTTGTGCCGGGCGCTAGTGGAGTTGGCTTTTCGTGCTGAAACCATAGTGCAGGTACGGTGACCCTGCACCATCCCTGGTGCTAGTTGCCCCACCTCCACTTCCTCCACTGCTTGGGCACTTCAACGCTGACCGCAACTCGGACGCCATCTCCGAACAAAGGGACGCCTGAGCCCACAGAGTAAAAACGGTACATTTCATCAAAGGTAAGTTAAATATTCAATTAAAAAAAGTTTACCTCCTCTTTCTACAATCCCCGTTGCAGCGATATGGACAGAAAAAATCTAATTAATTAATCAGTAAACGTTACATATATCTTGAAACTAAAATACCATTAAAAAATCAAAATAACAATATTCTATCTAGCGCCTACATAAAAGTAATCAAAGGAAAATTACCCATATAACGTAACGTATATTCAAAAATAAACCTAGAACAAAATAGAAAAAGCAGTTAAATTGTTGATAAGCCGAGAATCGCTATAAAAAATGAAAGAGAAAAATAATATTAACCATCATATTACGGAAAAGTACTAATAATTTATTGCAAAACAACGTTAAAACACAATAGTTTGTTGCATACACGAGAATACTACAGACAATCTAATAAAAATCTTTACGTTAATGCACTTTTAATCATGTAACAAAATTAGGCATAATAAATATTATAAGGCCTTTTATTTTTAATGAAATCAGTCAAAAATCAAATTAGTTACATAAGATAGAGTTTGCTACTTTACCCGCTCGTCTACAGCGACCTTTCTGGATTTCCAGACGAACTCGCAGACTGCTATGACACAAGCCACTCCCATACCGCCCATAAGAACCACGAACACGCCACCAACATTAGCGAGACCCAATTCGTTTGCAGTCGACGACGATTTTGAGGTTTCATCCTGATTAATCCAATCACGCTAGTCCATTATACGACTTAACGAGATTAACTTTGCGGTGCAAATGCGAAATTGATACGCATGTGCACGTATATGTTCGAGAGTTCAGCAGCAAGCAACCTATGTCACTTGCAATCGTGTTCTACATGCTTGTGTTATTAGATTTTGTGTACCCGATAAAACTATTAACAATGTAGAAACATAAAATTTTACTGCTGAACTATTGGAATTCTGAAATTGGGAGTTTCCACATAATATTGCTTTTAGAATACTGAACATAATCATAAAACCCTGAACTTTGTTGCACTTTTACTATTTTAACGTTATGTACTGCGACTGTATTTAGAGCAATTGAGGTCATATACGTGTACTGCAACAAAGTATTAACTAGTTACATGTGAAATAAAAACCCGTGTAGTCATTAAATGTTGATATAGTTCATATTAATATAATACTGACGCACAATATAGTACAGAATATAGCACTGCGTTATTTAGTTTTCGCAATTAACACGTTGTGTTTTATAGGTAAAAAATATCCAAAAGGGGTTTTTGAGGATTAACTTACTCTACAAGAGCCTCCACCACGTTTCTCTTTCCACCATTTTGTTTTCAAAATGTGCAGCTTCCCTTCCTCTTGCAGTTTTAAAACGGCTCCACTAATAGCAGTACGATATGGAGAATCTAAAAATATTTCACAAACGTACAATTTGTTTTCTCGGATAAGAAGAATTAACTTTATTTTGCGATTTAAACAATTCTTTGCTCCTAGAAATAGTACAATCACATAATAGGAAAATATTCTATAAATCATAATAAATAAAAGAATAGAACATAAGCTATTGTCACTTACTAGGTGGCATAGCGATGCCATATCCTTTTGAATCTAGCATTCCACCTACTTGCGTGAGATCGCAATTCCTTTCTACGACATATTCAATGGTCGTTGACTCCATCAAGTACGCGTAGGAACCCTTGCCTCGCATGACACGTTCCTCACCCTCTTTGTTGCTACTCGTGAATACTGACGGCCTCGCTGATTCCATGAACGACCACATTCTTTGATATGTAGAAAAATTTGAGTCCTGAATTTGAACGAAAATGTTAAAGAATAATAATGTAAAGGGAAAAAACGAGTAAAGATTTGTTAAAGGAAAAGAAATATATTTACCCTGAAGAAAGCCGCAGTAGAACCTCCTTTCAATGCTCCATATTTGATTTTTGTTTGTTTGGCAAGGTCTTCTGCGCTTTCAATTGGCGAATCCATTCGTTCAACGGTGAGGAATGCCGCCAAATTTGCAGTGTAAGAAGATATCATAATCAAAGTGAAGAACCACCACATTCCAGCCACCATCCGTGTCGAAACAGCCCTGTTTAATGCATTATGATGTTGCTATTGAACCAGTAACGATATTTTTTAACAATGTTAAACAGTAGACAATCAAAGGAAACTAAATATTACCAATGAGCGATATTTTGCTATTATGACTAGCCTAATACAACTTTATAATACAATTATTTCATTAGCGCAAAACTGGAATTGACGTTAAGTAAACATTACAGCTATAATTCAATCTACATAACTATTATATAGGCTAATATTAAATTAAATTATGTTATTCAATACTTGATGCAGCAAGCTATCGATACTACAAAGGATTCGCGATGCGAAATGTTTTCATTGAAACTGACATAGCCGAAGGATTACCCGACGAATTGAAATATCGATGTCCTTTAGTACATAATGCTTTAAATTGGTTTCAAGGGAGACCGACAATGCTCGAAGTTTACAAAGGGTTGCGGCCGCTTTGAAACTAATTAGCGAGGCACATTTTCCGCTTTGTGTATGAAACAACTTCCGTAAAATGGTTTGAATAGTGTTAACACGTATTGTGTATTTGTGACTACGTTATGTTGTGGATGTTTACTACGAACTTTTGAGATGAAGTTTGTATTTCGTTCAGCTGTGAAAACAAACAGTGGCGACCGTGGAAGAAGCTATCGGCGTGAGACAGGGACTTACTTCGGTGCGATATCCGAACCTTGCTGCATCAAGGATCCAATAGTGAACCATAGCGAGTTCAACAGAGTGAATTGGTTCTCCAGCACCGGTGGCTCGTCAATACAGTTCCTGGGGCTGTCCCACTCGTAGGGGCTGAACCTGCGCCCAAATACAGCTCAACGTTTAAAAAAGTCTGCGTTAAAATATTTTCGAGACCAGAAACGCTCGAGACATTTGTTTCTTTCTTTATTATCATTATTATTGGGGTTTCAGTTGAATTCTCAAAGATATAACATGTTTAAATGATTTTAAAACATATTTTAATCCATCCTTTGATGTTTCTACGAGCTGTAAATTTCCCACCCATTTCATTCGTGTCGAATTCGCCGCGGTCACTATTTGAGAGTCTATTTTAAAGTACACTTGAACGTTGCAAGTGCTCTTCAAACACTACGAATTTCTGTGTTTTCTCTTACTTGGGCAGAAAATCACAACTCTGCTGCATAAGCGATCCGATAGCAAACCACAAACAATTGGCTAGGGAGAATATATTTTCCAACTTCTCCCCATCTGGTGAGTGTGTTGGGTGCCATTCGTAAGGTGTGAACCTATTAAATTAACTTTTAATTTTACGGTGATATCTGAGGTTTGTTATTTATCATCAAATAAGATTAATATCATCATGTTTTACTCTATCATAGAGTAATACTATATATTAGTATTACTCTATGATTTTATTCAATTTAAAACAAAGGTAATTAAATGTGAAATTAAAATAAAGATTGTTAATATCTGAATACAATTCAAGCGATAATTTTAGTAAAGAAATGAAATGAATAATACGTCAATATCAACAAATTAAATATTGATCGATAAAATAGGAAATATTTTAAATTCAACGAAGTCATATTTGTCATAACTGTAGGAAAACATACGTACCTTGCTAGAATGAACAGTAACACGGACACTCCTAAATAAGCTGTTGCCATATAAATCCACACATCCAAGGAAAGGGGTGATAGAAATGAGAACAAATTCGGGGGTTGCTTTATGGGTTTTCGATACAATACGGAAATACCGAGGTTCATAAACGGCATTGTAAAATCCACCACTTGTTCTCTGTCAGAGAAACAACAAATAAAAGCTTATTTCAGATAAATTTTTTATTTAAATAATTCTCCAAATTTACGATATTTAAATTTGGAATAAAGCGAATAAAATAGTACTCTAAAATTTTACATTACCTGTCGTACGTGATCGTCAAATCGGCAATTGCAACGTCAGCCCTCTGCTCTAATAGCTCTCGTATCATTCCGTCCCATTCTTTGGTCTCTCGATTGTACGAGCCGTATCGACCGTCGGGAGCAAGTTTGAACGTGTAATTAAAACCGAGGATTTTAGATATCTCGTGAATGAGATCGATAGCGTATCCCTCAAATTGTGCATTTCCGATGAGTTTCTCGCTAGCCTCTTTCCTCATACAATACGGTGCACTCTAATAAATACAAAAATTAAAATGAAAAATATTAAAAATGTACTGGGTATTTTAAATATTTTGTTCTGAATATTTTTTTCTTCATCATTAATATTTATATTTACCAAAATTGTTGTGACAATAAGAGTTTTGTTCTGAAGAATTTCAACGATCTGTTTCTGATTATCACCGTAGGATCTTGTATAATTGACACCCTCCGAGGAATTCCACGTCCCTGCCTTTTGTAATCCGTCCCTTGTTAATTCAATTATGTCAAGAGTGAAATCGCTTCTAAACCCTTGATGATCGAACTTAATTACACCGGTCAATCCTTTCATTTCAACCTGAAAATATTTAATCCAATTTACTGTAAACAGATACCCAATTTTTTGTTTTATTAATTTCCGCTTCTCTTAATTATTAACGAGTACGTAAGAATAACGATATTAACATTATTTTTAAAATAACAGGAACATAAAAATTACTTACGATTTTCATGTAGTTAATAAGACTATATCCATGGGGCCAAGTATCTTCAGCGTCGCATGACAATGGTTTAACATCAATTTGTTGAGAAGTATCAAGGTCGTGTAGGGCTTTTGCAAATAAATGCACAGCATCGTACATTAATGCGGTTTCCGTCTAACAATAAACGTTATCATAAAATTACATAACACATTATAAAAAATTAAATCAGGTTTATAACCAGACTTACCTTGATAAAGGTCATGTTTTCCTGAAAAATATAAGTATGAAAACGATTTATCAACATTAAAACTATATGAATCATTGTAAACGGCTACCTTTGCAGAGGTGTGACCTAGTTGCAATTTACGCCCCTTTCTGGCCTCATCGTACACCCAATCCCGAACCACCCTCTGTACGTCAGATCTCTCCGGGTCCAGCAATCTTAAAGCTGTTATATTTGTTCCTCCGTATTTAAATTCTTCTAAATCAACACTGTGCAAGTCCTTTTTAAATAATAATATACATTTAGTTAACAAGATTTAAGTCAATATACAGCAGTTTTCAAATGAGATTTGTCTTACCAATGATGTAATTAAGTAACTGTGATAATCCGACATCATGCCAATCTGTTGGGCCTGTTGAAGTACATCCCTGATTCTTTCAGTTGCGCAATCAAGGACAATGTGTGACTCAGCGGAGTTTTTAATTTGTTTTAAAAGGGGTCTATAATATAAAATCATAAAATATAAATGCTGCTCATATTTCCCAGAATATGTACTATTTATAATGAAACTTTACCTATAGTCATGTGAATCTGGCAACTGCCTGACAGCCACAGGGAGCTCAGAAGGTCCATGTGCTTTCAAGAGCTCTTGAAGGCGTACTAGCCCGTCACTATTTTCGTACACAATTGTAAACGACTTCCACCCCCATGCTCTGACTAAATCAACATATGCCTAAAAAATACTTATCATTTAAATAAAAAATTAATATTGACATTTGATAGTGACGAAAATTATTGTCACTACATTATCATGTCTTTTGCGTTCATATCCCGTATGTAAATTTTTTAACAAATTTTTAAAGCATCAAGCTTTTGGTAGCACTGAGCAAAATATGTTACATCTTCATTACATGAAACGTGTCTATCATGTAACGGAATACTCGTAAGTAACAAAATAAAACACAATCCGAGTAAAGTCTCGCCACCATTAGCTCGTTCAAACAAAATGTTCGGCGCGACACATTCAAAGCCATACAAATACTGTGCTACTTACCCGGCTGAGGGCGGCGGGATGTGGATATAGGTTGACGAGACAAGATTCCCGACGCGTGCGATAGTCCCATCTAGTTTCTAAGTGGGGTAGCTCCATAGTGTCGCATATAGATTGGACGTGGGCCGCGGCCGGCGCTGACTGCGGACCGAAAATGGCCGCCACTCCACTCCGAAGGAGGTGGCATACTGCGTTACAGACGACGTTTCAGTTTTTTTGAGAATGAGAATGATCGTATTTAAGTTTATATTATATTACATATTTTAAGCTTGGTGTTACATAAGATATGCCAATAACAATGCTACAATTACAACTTTGCTATAAGATTTAGAAACGGAACATAGTTTTTGATAGGTGATAGTGTATTTTTTTTCCACTTTCAACTAATAATATTTAATTTATTATTTTTTATTTATTAAAGCTTAATGCACAAGAAGTACAATGGCGGACTTAATGCCTAAAGGCATTATCTACCAGTCAACCTTAGGGTGGTACAGGGAAAATTAGGTAGGTAAAATTAGGATGAGTGAGATAAAACGAGAATACGGTTTTTTGTAAATTTAGGGAATGTGAATTGTAAAAATAGATATAGCTACAAACATAATTACGAATTACATAAATAGAATTCACATATTACATATACTTACTAACTACATACATATCTACATACATACTTACACATTTATATATGAATACATATAAATATTATATTATACAATATGTGTTTAATTAAAAATTAGTGTCGCGTATAGATTAAAAATGTTCCGGAAAATGGCCGCAGCGCCACTTTGCTGGCGACGGCACACATCATGACTATAAGTTTTAGTTTTCTGTGAATGAGAAAAATCTCATTCACGTAAAAAATTAATTAAGCATGTCTAACTTTGTATAGAAGAGAATGTAAGGCAGATCCGCCGTCAAGTAGGCGGTGGGTTCGTCAAATCCTATTTTAATAAAATTTTGCAACGGAACAGAGTTATTATATTTTATTGATTGAAATCGCTACGAATATACTTAATTAATATAATTTTATGTTAATTGATGTAATAAAATAGAAACACGGATTATAAGCTCCATTTAAATTGCTTTAAATCTATAAAACTGCTGGGTAAGTATAAATCTCTTTTCTATTTTACTATTGTAATAAACCATTGTCACTAGCGATTTAGATTAATAAGCTACAATGAGACTAGCTACTGCTTAGAATTTTATTCTATTTATGATATATTTTTATAGTTTTTTTTCATATATCCATCTTGCGTTATTATAAATTATAATATCCAAATTCATTTTAAATACTATCTATGTAAGCAATTTCATTTTAATTTAAGCTATTCTTAGTCCAACAGCCTCCTATGAGTTTGTCTTAAGCCCCGTTCAACTCAACAGTTAACCGTATATTATGTGAATACGTTTTTTTCTAAAACAAACAAGATACAACAAACATGTTCGAGGTAAATATTATTCGAACAGTCCTAAACTACTAAATTTAAATGTGTTTATAGTATGTTCCGTTCAGCTAAGAAAATAACAAACCTCGCTTGGACGCATGGAAACTGTCTTGGGGGGATATAGTTTCCACTTGCGCCAACAACTTTGCTCTAGGTAAAACGGCCCTGTCCGCATTTACTCGCTCCACGGCGTAACGGAAAGCCACCTCTTGTTTATCGTCTTCCGGGTGAAATAGACCACCTTGCATAATTTATACACTTATTATTATTACGTATACATAGAATAACTAACTACATCGTTCGTTTCTAAACAGTTACTGAAAATGCGGCGAAGTTTTACATTTTATATGAAAACGGTTCTTTTGAAGCAGAAAACAGGTTAGATTTTAGAGTTAAAATCTAATCATTTTTTATGGCATACGCAGGCAGACGAGCAGTCGGGCCACCTGATGGGAAGTGATCTCCGACGCCCATAGACATTAGCAATACCAGTGCTATCGCCAACGCGCTGCCTACCGTGAGACATAGGGTGTTAACTCTCGTTTACCCAGTAAATACGCTGGCTACAGGTGCCATTCAAACCAGAACACAGTAGTGTTTCACACTACTGCTTCGCGCCAGAATAGGCACCGAGGTGGTACCCAGACGGTCTCCTGTAAACAGAAGACCTACCACCGGTATAATCAATTTAGTTTAAAAAAAAAAGGATGTTTCTCAGTTATTTCGCTTGCTACGTTAACCTTCAAACCGGAAAATAGTAGTGGTTACACACTATTAATTTGCGGCAAAAATAGGCACCCAACGGTATTTCTTTAGACGGTTCTTGTAAAAAGGAGACGGACAACCTTAGAAAATTATATATGCTTGGTAAGACCAAGATATAACTCTCTATTGTATCAATATAATTAGTAGTATCTGTTACTATAAAACGTATTAACCCCGCATAAATAGTGTAATATAGCAGAATTTTTCAACTCTATACAGCTACCATCGCGACGGAACCCCCTGAGCGTCCTGTCAAAGTTGACATGGAATCTTATTTTACATACAACTAATAAATTAATTCAGCATACCCAGTTTAAATTACCATTGGTACTATCAGTTTTTTATTATAAATTTAATCCAAGGCTAGCATATTACTTTATCCATAGAACAGAATGTACAAAATTCGTAAACTTATATATTTTTTTATAATTGATATATTTTTACGTCCTTACCTATTCGTATTGTATCCGGCAGAGCAGACAGATGACCAAATAACAAAACTAGAAAGATCAACTTATTTCCTCTCATTCTGAAATAAAAATTGTATCTATTGGTTATAATTAAAAATAAAATATAAAGAAATTTTATAACATTTATTAAAATACTGTATATAACCCAGAATTTTTATTGATTTCATTATTCTATTGTATTCATAACATTAGGTAACATATTTTTTGCATGCGCGTTTGCGTTTTTTACTGTTTTATCATAAAAAGGAAAAATAATAGTTTCTTGTGTCTTTTACGCAAATACTGCACAAGGTTTAATAAAAAGACTTTTGGGAATTTCAAATCCTTTACAGTATCTAGATTGACTAAGGTGTTGTTCATCTTAATTTCAGAGTTATACCCGGCCACCATCAGTCAAAAATTAAGAGTAATTTTATGTTTCAGTTGAATTTTGTAAACACATATAAGCACGATCCGATGATTAATGCAAGACTACCTTTCATTAAACTAATTCGTAAATTTTTAAATTTTCAATCGCGCCTATTTGAAACACGATAATATTTTTTCTATATAATAAGGTCACTTCTATCTACATACAATCTCATTTCTATAATTTATAATCATATTCGACCAATTATTGGTTATTGTTTTAGTACGTCTAACAGCAAAAATAACAAAATTGACAGCCCCTTATACGAAATTAATCTGAAAACCCCTGCAAAATGGACATGCATAAGTAATATAGAATTTCGAGCATTTTCTTTGAATCGAGCAGGGTTTCGAAGACACAAGCAAACTCATTTACGCTAGCTTTGTTGATAGAGAGAAATGCAGATTTTACTCGATTGAATATGAATCAGTGTCGAAATTTCTGATCTGAATAATTTGAGTCCAATCGGGTTGAAATAGATTTTTTAGAGTCGTACAATATATCAAACTTTAACTAGTTGGCTTGTGCATGATATGTTGAAGAATATAAAAGTGTATGAAAATAAACTTATCTATGCGTAGATAAAATAATAACAATATGATAATCATCAATTAATAATTCATTCATTGACTGTTAATTGTATATAAATATGTATTTTTTAAGCGGCTATAGAATACATTGTTGACAATAATTAGATTAACCTGATTCTTAATAAATTCGTTAACATTCTACTATCTGCTGTTTTTCATGATTTTCAATAAAATTTGCTCAGTGTATCAATTATACGTATAATATTAACGATTTTTCAAACGTTTGTCCTCAAGATGACAGAGAAACCTTCTTGTGCACCTCATACATTTTTTTGGTTTCATTTGTTACTTTAATTTCTACTAAGACTTACCTGCCGAATTGTTTTATATCTCACGTTGTTATTGCCATCTGGACATATTTGCGGAGAGTAGATTATTATGTCATTAAAACATACCGATGAAAAACAATAACCGACACTTATCACAAACACCAATCACAGCGAAGTACGAACAGCATTCGTTGCATTATACGCGGCAGTGATCGCAGTTTACTAACGTTCTTTTAAAAAAATATTTGGCACTTAGTTACGCGAAAGTTTTAATAGATATTTGATGGATTGAAGCCGACAATCGAAGCTTCGATTGGAATTTATTTGGGGACGCGATGTTTTCGGCCTTAGAAGCGAGCGGCCGACTTCCTTGGCGGCGTCGACAGGCTAACGCTTGGTGGGATGGAGCGCAGATACACCAAAGCGCCTGCGCGCATCCACCTACCGACCGTGATTTCCATCCACATAGACCGAACACACTATCCTACATATTTCACCATTCCCATGGGACCCATTGGGGCTTCTATAAGCTTAATGAGACTTTAAGAGCGATTTCGAATCACTCTTGATTTAATGCGAAGCTATCTTCAATCAGATTAATATTGATTTTCAACTAAATTCAAATAATTATCGACTTCATTATCAGTTATAGTTATTGGTGTCTATTCTGTTACTAGCGCGGTAAAGAGAAAATGTAATAAGCAGTTAGTCTGCATAGTGAATTAAATTTCTTCGAAAGATTTTTATTAAAAAAACTTGAACTTTGGATATAATTTAGTATTAAATAATCATTCTTTTCTAAGTAGTTTGTTAAATTGAAGAAATTTTCAACTTTCTGTACATCGAACATGTTTGTAATAGGCAATATTTTGGCATGCTTAATTATATTTTTATCATTTTCCCGTTTTTTTTTTTAATTTGTTAATTGAGCTTTTATTATTGATTAACCCCTATATATCAAACATATAAAAACTAAATTCATTTTATAAATCATTGATCGTTCTTTGAAAAAATTGAGTAATTCCTCTCAGTGGATGGGCGATTATGACAGAGTCACCCTCTCTCGTACGCACCCCGCAGTCCGTTGAACTTGCTAGGATTTTGTGTCGTCAACGCAAATTGTCTTTTCATTATTCACGCCGCGATTATTTCGTCCTTTGACGTACCAACAATACGAGTTTTGTGTATAAGAATAAACGACGCAGGCCTAATTATGTGATATACTTAAATAACATTGGATTATGGCAAGAATTAAAGAGCGTCTGCAAAACAAATATCAAATATTAAGAAAATAAAAAATTTAAACGCCCACTTGAATACTTTTTTAATGCTTATATGTGAGGCTTAACGTCAAATCAATGCAACATATGAGTAACATAATCCATGTGTACTATATAAACCAATTTTAATTACATTACTTTTGTATTATAATAATATTTCAATAAATGCAAATTGACCGGGAGAGTTCTAACTGAAAAGGATACAAGTGGCCGTTGGTCTATTGAGGAAATTGTCTATTTGCTAGCCTCGCTGTAATTTCTGTGCAAATGTTATTGTTACTTTTATATTGCGCTCGAAATATTAGCATATTTTCCTTGCGTTATACAGATAATTCTAGTCTTAGTTTGACCGTTTTTATTTTATATTCTTATGGTTATAAGTTGCTTAGATTATATTTTATTGTTTACAACGTTTATTCTCTGTTTATTACAATCAGTTGAACATATATAAAAATGTCTATATACTAAAATCGTTTAAATTCTGATTATGATATCATGTAAAAAGATAATCGGTAAATTTTTGGCAGTACATTCTTTCTTATTCTGCCTAAGATTTTTACCATAGAAATAAAAAAACGTAGTGTCCCAAATAACTTCCGGGCTTTCGACCTTCTTTTAAAACAATCCAAGAAAATTTTCCGACAAATATACCGAAGAAACGTAAAGTGGACCGAACTTTCAATGGCAATACGAGTGCACTAAACTTTTGAGGTTAGTTGAGTACCAATCGTGTGTTGGCTTCCCTCCAAGTGATAAATGTCAAGTCGACCTTTAACATATCTGTAAGAAACAAATTCGCTGTGAAGATAATTGTATTATTAAAATTATAATAAAATTTAATTTATGATCAATATATTCAAATATCGACACTTAACGAGTGTTAAAAGCGTAATAAATTATTTTTAATTTGCATCTAATAATTCATCATCTCCACCATTACATAAATTTTGTACCGTTATCAATTGACATTTAATGAACATTTTATTGTAGCAAAGACGTCAAATTAAAGCATAAATCATAAATATCAAGTCGGTCATTAACAAATAAGAAGTATGAAATAAATTCACTTTAACAATAATTGTATTAATAAACTTTTAAAAAATATCGTCAACCAACGAGTCTTGGCCAAAGAATATTTTTCTGCAAAAATATTCAAACTGATTTATGCGGGATAAAATTAGTATTTAGAAAATGGCTTTATTAATTGAATTTGAATCTACAGTCGTACATTTCGGGAAATTTAGCTATTTTACCAATGCAATACAATATCTCCGCAATACAATATGGCTACGGTCGAGAACAGCATATAAAGAGCCCTAATTACTGCTACTAACGTACAAATAACTTTTTATCATTATATTTTGTTGAAAGTACAATCGTTGTCTCTCCAACAGCATTTTATCCCAATGAAAAGAAATCCATTGGTTTATAAAAATTTTCAACATTTTTTTTATTTGTTATTTTCATGTTTAACTTTTCAATTAAAAAGTGTATAACACAAATTTTATTTTATAATTCACAACTAAAGATTTATGATCTCTTACATCACATTAATTTGGTTATCTAATAACACAATTTTTTTTTCTGCCTCTAAAATATCTAAAGAACAATTGAAATGACTGACACCGCAGAAGTTTGTGAACTGTACTAGGAAAATAATATAACAAAAAGCCTAGTTTCTTGAGGCCCCTAACGAGCTCATAGCAGTATTTCAAAGCGGATGCCAAACTCCCGTTGCTAAGTTTCGCTGTGACTTCTTATTCGTTGCCGAGCCTTAAGGAAAGACGGCTTTATTATCTTTAATGGAAAATATAAAGATGATTGTGCTAGCTGATATCGTTGATAACAAATAGTTTATCGGAAACAATGTGTAGTACAGCATATAATGTAATTTAATATGTTATCACTTATTAGTGTTTTCTGTATGTAGTAAAGAAAAAAAAACTCTATTTAAATTTAAAAAATATGTGTTGATCCGAGCAATAAAAATTTATAATAATTTAAAATACCCATGTCTATTGTGCATTTCATTTTTAAATGAGTAAGAATTTATATTCATATTTTATGTGGATTTATGGCGACTTTTTATAACGCTTTTATTAGCTTCATACATATGTTAGTATGTAACAGAATCTTTGAACATGATTTTGAACCCCTCTAAACGATTAACTTAAAATTAAGCATACTTATTAAGGGCCGATGATCATTAATTTTTTTAAGCAGTTTGATCCGTTATCTTTACTAGGATAATCAGTCCCGACAATCAGGACCTGAGGCCCGCAGTGTCTGCGTCAAGACGTAGAAGTAAAAACAAATTAATTCAATCTTTGTATTAAATAAAACTTTCGAGTCCAACTAAAAATTAAAATTAAATGATAGAAGCTAGCTTAAAAGAAGAAAATAAATTTTGTTAAATACGATTTAAAGCGTGGGGTGCTTCGTAAGCTATTATTGAAATAACCCCTCTACTCATATCTGTTTCTAAAATAATTATAATTATTGGTACCACGCACCTCATGCGTCTCGATTATTTAACTATTAAATCTGTAACCATTACCTGGTTATGGCTGTCATTTTGTTACGATGTCTAAACTTGACTTTACTTTACTCCGTGCATTATTAACTATTTTTATAATTGAAACATTACTTTCACTTGCCATATATATCGTTATCAAACAATCATAGAACCTATAGCGCTTTTAAAATTTATTTATGAATAAGTGGTTATATAAAAATAATTTATTTATATATAGTATTTACTATAAGTCAGACTTTACCTTAGCCACGTTTGAATTCAAAAAGGTCAATTTTACAATTAGCTGTAATCAGGCTCAAAATAAGATATAAATCTTGTTTGTGAACAATATCAAAACTATTTTATATTAAATAAATTCAAACTTGATCCGGCTGTTTTCAATTCAAATCGTAGATTACAAAACAAGCTTTTCGGAATTTATTTACATATTTTTATATACAAAAACAAATGACCCCATCGTAATAAAAATTTAATAGTAATTTTGGGCTTACTTATAATTTTTTGCATTAGGTTATTATACTTTTGGTACTTTGATGCAACTTCTCGCAGCCAATTTTATGAATTAACGATGTGATTTCTGAAACATTTGTTAACTTACAATTTAAATAAATACTCAATTATGGTGATCATTAAACAAACTTCTTTTGAAACTTTAACGATTTGTAAAGGCTGTTGTGCAAAATATTAACAAAACTCGTTCTCTCAAAAAAGCTTAAGAATCTGGAGATGGTAAGTTGACAGTTATTTTTTATAAAGTCAAATGCTGCTACGAAAACATGAAAAAGGTTTTTGTTTCGTTAACGAACGAAATAAGTAAGTGAATGCTTTTGTTTCTCTTAATAACGTGAATTTACTGGCGTTGGACACAGAATAAATACATTTTATCTACAGTGAGCTGAATGGGTTGATTTAAAAATAATATACTACATAAAATAATACAAATTAATAATTTACATTAGCAACATATTGCGGGACTAAACGAATACTGCAATACAATTTTAAACATGTTTGCTCTTTTTGTGGATTATGGTATTATGTTTTTGATTCTGAATAATGAGCAACGTCGAATATTGAGTTTCATTTAAAGATAATAAAATAAATTAGATGTTTATACCATACAATTAAAACAAGTTTTTAAATATTTTATTCTAATACAATGGTTAAAAACCTTTTAGAAAACTTAAGGAAGTCACTGAACCGACTACTTATCATAACTATGCTTTTAGTAAATGTTATTGTATCTCATAATCGTATCGTAATTATATCGTACAAGTATCTCAATTACAGGCAACTTTCAATGGAATTACCTTACACAATTGGATGAATTTCAAGACGATATAATGATTTAATAACCTGTACAATTAACACTACCGCCTCCGTGGTCTAGCGATATTGGACCCTGCTTTTAAACGATTCCAGAGGTCGAATGGGTTCAAATCCCCAGGTAAAAAGAATGTGTTATGTACTTGTTACCTGATTGGTTAGTACAATTTGCGTCGACCACCTAATTGTCTTAAAATAATATGATCCATGAGTCGAATGGGCAATTAAAAAGTCGGTCCAACTACCAACCCGCATTGAACCAGCGCGGTGGGATACAGGCCAAAAACCTAATGGAGAAGACGTGCATTAAAGGAGGCTTATGTCCAGCAGTCGACTAACACAGACTTGATGATGATGATGGTATTTAGAGCATTCAACAACATCGACACTATCATATAATATCCCCATTATCATTCTCATAATAATATTATTTATTTTCTTAAGAGAAAGAATCTTCGAAATGAACATACATAACAACGTTTAAGGAAAAATGCATGAATACTACATTCTTTCCTGTTTTAGACTTGTATGGAGACTGAAGAGAAAACTAACCTTAGAATATAGTTGTGTATTTAGGTGAAATTCGACGATTAGGCCAACTTAGCTATAATATTGATATTGCCGAAATAAAAATTAAAATCAACGCTTAAAAAATAAGTGTTTTAACCTCGTTAAATATTGTTAAAAACACATTCAAATTCAGAAAACATTGATACCTAAAAACGTACACAGTCAGAATTTTTAAATTCCTTAAACTTTTTTTTATCGCTTTCTTTTTCTAGCAAAGTTCCCAAGTTATCATGAGGTCAGGTAATTGGCTTCCACATAATACTAAGTACAATTTCATTACATACTGAGTGTTCTTTTTTTTATTACCTAGTTTCGTGTCGAAGGCGTCAATATAAACTGTGTCCTTATTGAATAATATATCATTACATAAGATTGCTTACTATCTATGTAAAGAAGATCACACTTTAGAAAATGACCCACGTTAAATTTTTAAGACAATGGCTTTGAGGCGGCTCGTGAAAACTAAAGTGCCTTGTGGGCGAAACGAGATGGGTAAGCCACAGTGAAAGTAGTCTGTAGGCATTTCCAGGAAAGGCTAGGCTTCTAAGACGCTGTACTAAGAATATTTTGGGCACGAAACCCTCTTGTGATTATGCAAATAAATTTCACTGTCGTTTTTTTAATGAATTGAAAATTGAATAGAGGTACTTTAACTTAATTTATATTAATATAAAATTTCTTAAAACTAATTAAGATTGAAGGTCAATTTCAATATTTACTTAAAATATAAAATTAAACTTTTGATTTGAGTACAATAAATTTTAGTTTAAATTTTATGTTAATAATTTTGTTTATTACGTTTTCTAATTAAACTTTTGCTAAGGCTTAGGCTTTGCAATGCACCCGGCATTGCTATAATATCTTTGAATATATTTAATTTATACGGCTATATTAATGTATATTAATTTGAGGTAGATAATTGGATAAGAATGAATGCTGTTTTGTTCAAAATAATTTTATTTCCATAAAATTTAAAGAAAAGAAATCTTATTTTGCGTTGTCCTTAAGTGACATAACATATCATCGCGGACTTTTTTTTAACATTTTAAAGCGCGTAATATTGTGGTACATTATTTTGTGTAGCAATCACAGTTTCAGCAGTAGTAAATATTAATTTAGAAATATCTAAAGAAATCAAAGTTTCGTTTCAATATTATGCAGGCACTATAAATATAAACTTTCCTGTTGAATGACTTTATCTATTTAAAAAAAAATTCTCAAAATTGTATTGCGTAGTTTTAAAGATTTAAGCATACATAGGGACGGACAGAGCGAAAGCTTTATATTATGTAGAGAAGGTATTTTAAAACTAATTATTCATCTTGTAATATCGGATCCTTTGTTCTTCTATACTTTCCAATAAATCTAAGAATTAAAAATATAATTAATACACTTTTTCATACGTCTTAGAAACAGATAATATATTGTAATACGTAAAAAACACTAATTTCGTTTCTTCTTACGTACTAAATTACATCCGTATTATACCGAACATCGTTTTGTTTATTGCGATGTAAGAGCAAAATTACTTTGCAACAAAAAAACACGTATGGGAAAAAAGTTTTCTCCATCAGAGGATAAGGGTTCGAGTTGGGTCAAACTTGTATTAATTACAGAGCCAAATGAGAAAATTCCGATACTCAAGGCTTTTAAGGACCACGAAATTGTCTCAATTAACTCGTTTTATTTATATGCATAGATTTTCGTTATTATACTATCAATAAAGTATTTCCAGTTAGTGGTTGTAGTTATATAAAAGTTAACAGACTTGTTTTATATTATGTATTACATGTCATTTATGCCATTATTAAGTAAATATTATAATTTTTAAGTTTTTTTACTTACAAAATTAAGATAAAAAATGTTTAGTAGGTACATAAAACAGTTGCAAAATGTCTAGATGTTATTGTCAGCACAATTTATTCTTAGCATTATAGCGACAAACTGTAGCATCTGCATGTATAAGCAGTCTATATGCAAAAGATTCTCGTCATAAACCAGTTTTATAGCTCGTTATTCGAGGCTTTTCACTTTGACGTCGAGCAAAACCTTAGTCTGCGAGCGCCTACAAAATCTCTTGGGTGCCTCATGATTGACGACATATGTATATTTACTTTAAGATGGCTCGTACAACAGACAAAAGAAGAGTATACGTAGTAAATTTAAGGGATAGAAATTTAGTTTAACTGACCTTAAAAGAACCGAGATAGATCTTTTCTTCCTTCTTTATATGTTATAAGACTTTACTCTTTATAAATTTAAAAGACAGCCACAAAGTAAGTCCAGTTTATTTTAGAATTGTTACGTTCTCATTGAAATTTCCTGTGCTCTACTAGGAAGTGCGGTTGTGGACCAATCTAACTAATGGACCATTCGAGCTCCATCACGGATGTTTGGACTTAATGAAGAGTACAAACCCTTTTTTACCTTTAGTTAATCCGCTATGTAGATGGACTTTGCCCTAAATTGGTTTAAATTTGTATAACAAACAAATAAATATGCACATTTGCAACGATTACAAAAGAGTAAAATAGATTACTATAGTATAGGAAAAGTAAAAACTTTAACGAGAACTCGTTTTGACTTTGTTTAAATAAATTTTAAGTACTACTTTTCGGAGTCCACTGTTTCCAAACTTATATATTATACATTCTATAAAGCGAATATATTTACCTATCACTCCTGGCTTATAAGCTATAATAAAAAACTTAAACTGGGTGTTTTATTCCTCCAAAAAACAATCGTAAAGTTTAGTTTGTTTTTTTAATTTACTTTTAATGGCATGGTATGCTTTTTAAAAACTTTTTCTAATCACAATAAAAGTGTAAAGTCGTATAAAACTGGGGTTTTTATTTTTACAATTTAATGCAGTAGCCTAGTCCCTATTTCTTAATATCGGTGACTGCTTCTTGCTGAACAGAAAAATAAGTTAAATATGCTTTCAAATAGTCCATATCAGATATATAACACAGGGCTTCTTATGTTTAACTTTGTGAATTTTCAGATATTTATATTAAGGAATAACTTTAACTTTTAACAATTGAATTACTTTTGGGTCCTTATAAGAATGACGTCAAAATCGATTGACGACATTACAGCTCTAGTTTTATTTAATATATCAATAGAATATTTAAAAGAATCAAAGGTTCAGGGCATCGACCAAAAAGTGCGGTTGTGAATCAATCTACCTAATGGAGGGTTGAACCTCCATTAAATTTGCCTGGACATACCTGATGAATGTGAACCCTTTTTTCCCTTCAGTTATCGCCACTGCGAGCTGATTATTCAGACCTGTGTCAGTATATTTTTAATATAAATATAAAGAATAAACTAGGTGAATTATATTTTAGTGTAATAAATGCTTTATTACTCATTATGGTCCCTTGCTATGCTTAGCTTGAAAGCCAAATTTGTGTAAACATTATAGTCGATTGAAAGCTTTCGTAGAACTGGGAAGAAAAATTTATAATTGCAATGCCGACATTAAAAAATAACTATTCAAGGAGCTCTTTTGATATTAATTTATAGCTAAAACCTGCGGCGTGGTTTACTTTTATATATCTATTATTGGTAAGTACGTTAGTATATAGTTATTTTCGATGCCTCAGCAAACAAATAAACTAACATTCCCAGTCATTCATTACAAACCTCAAATAATTTTAAGACTGATTCGTGCTTGCCGTGTGTCAGATAAATAAATTGATAATTTATTCCCTGCGATTTAACCTACTACCTATTTTTTGTCAGGAATACTTAAAGCAAATTACAAGAAACATTACAAAAATTCCATAACGAAATAAGAGTCAGGGAAACTTGTATAAATCATGAATAAAGCTCAGACGGATTACAATGAATAAAAAGGAGCCTGCTTTTATTTTAAATTTTCTGTATCAAAAGGGTTACAAACAAAACGCAAATATCATGGTATTTTATTCCTCTTTGTCATCATATTGTTATATTATATGATTTTGTGCATCCGTAATTTTGGGGGAAAGTAATTTGTTTTTTTAATTTATGTTTTCGCTTCGCAAATCTTTAAATTAATTTCAAGGTCAATGGAACGTAACATAATAAGTGGATACCTTGTTTTCGCATGTAACTTATTGTACTTTGTATTTTAAACATTATAATATATTCTTACTCTTAACCATAATATGTGTGATGGTAGAGTGTTTATACACAAATATTTTTGTTGGTTATGGCCTGCTCCTTTCGTGAAACGTAGTAAATAAAAAAAAAGTTACTCCATTTATAACACTAGTGCGCAAATAAATTGTAATCTTTCGGAAAAATTTACAATCACATTCACGTTGCATACCTTGTAGAAGTTGAATTTTAGTATATGTTGTTTCTCATTTTTTTTAAACAGTTTCCGTTTTGAAACAGCCCTTTTAAATTAATTTGTTAAAAGCTGTGTAGGTTTTACTCAGTAGCCTAGTTATAAAATCTTCTATGAAGTAAAGACATATACTCGACAACATTCTCATATACTTGGGCTAACTAATGCTTAGTAATTATTTTTATACTCGAGTTGTTAAATTTCCTTGAAATTAATTTAGCTCTGTCTTTTTAAATTTTTAATTATTATTAATTTTTAAAATACCAAAAATATCACATATGACAGATTTAATATACCAAACCTTCAAAAAGATATTTGCGCTCGAATAGATTCATTTGGCAAGTCTAAGTGGTGTCTTAAAAAAGAACAAATTTCAATTTCATATAGGATAAAATCGATATTTCATCAAATTTCAGGCGGCAGCAGGGCAAAAGAGATTGTTAATAACTGCGTCTATAAACTACACGCTACCGCCAAAGTAAAACTGATTTGCATTCAATTGTTAGCAAGAAGTGAAATGTTTGTATACTAAATAATTGATGGCGTTCAAAAACACTTTCGGCAATAACCAGTTTTATGGTAATCAAATTACTTTGATTCGTTACCAAAATACAAATGTTTGCATTCACAATTTACGATTGAAAAGTTATGACAAGATTCCTATTTCTACGGTAGAACTAGTGACCTAGACGATTGCATCTTTTTCAGTTGTTATAAGATAACAAAGCTGTTCTGTGTACAGATAAGACTAGGACTGGTTAATCCGATACAAGTAAGTACATTTTCGTTTCGTTACCAAGTACTTATTCCATCGATTACATTTTTGCGACACTTTTAGTATCAAATGAGTAATTTACAATGGTATTTGGTATCTAATCAAATGGAAATGAAGGCATTTTGATTAACATTTTATTGCTTAAGGCACTTTCGTAAATAAAAACATTAGAAAGAGTTTTTCTCCCTAGTTCCGGTAATAAACTTTTGTAAAAAATGTTTGTTTTTCTGAAAATTTTATTTCTTTAGTATGTTCATAAAATATGATTAATTTTATGGTTTTGATTATATTGTAAATTGAATGTTTCAAGCCTCAATTAAAATTTGAAGGTAGATATTGACGAAAAATCATTGAGGGTATGTATAATAATGTTCTCCATCCGATTACGACTACGGCGGTCGATCTTAATTGAAATCGGCCAACTACGGAGGAGATATTCTAGTGCATAAGTGTACGCGCAAACACAGGCGCACTCCCTGTTCCTTTATACCCTCTAAGCCCGATGGGATGTATAACCGACACGACCAGAGAAAGGCGCAGGACCGACTTGTTACATCCGACGCTTGGATCATCTTACTTTTAAGACAATTGGGTGATCGCACCAAATTGCCCTAACCAACTAGGAAACAACACTGAAAATTTATTGAAAATTGAAATTCGTTTTTTTAAGACACAACTAAGACTTGGCAAAACGATTATATCCTTAGCGTAAATATCTTAAACCTTTTTGGACCATACACCTGTGTTAGACAAGGACTCCTCCTGCTGCCTCCATCACCCATCCCCGCAGGATTAGAATCCACAACCTTTCTAAAGCACACGTACTACTAGACTACGTAGGCAGTTAAGTTAAGTTGAGGGTATGTATGTTAGTAGTATCGTAAAGTAATACTTAAATGAGTAGATATCGAAATCGTATAGGACCATAAACATCCGCAATTAGATCAAAAACTAATTAAATATTTTTATACAGTTTATTCGTATACAATAACATTGCAGGTTAACCGGGCCATCTTATTAGCCTGATAAACATAAATTTTTATCCAAGAATTCTGCACTAATAAGCGGTTAATACTATATCAGACTTGATTATTAATAAACTCCGCATTTTCACTGTTACAACTTTACATATACTGTTAATACATTGACCAAAAAAGTTTTAGGGGCAAATTTTTTTATTAAGGATGTTATACTTCCAGAAGCTTACCAAAGTCTTGAGGTCTTTGGTAAGCTTCATCTAACAGCAGGAAGCTACCGTACTTACGAACTACGTGTCGGTTTCATGTCAACAGTTGAGTCAATGTACTCATATAAACAATATATGTTTACTAAGGTATATTTATATATTGCATTATAATTAAGCAAAAGTTGACGAAATTTATTGTTTGTAAAGCTTAATCTTTATTTTATTTGCGGTTATTGCTACTAGAAATGATAATTTTAAAGAATCTTTTTCATGAAAAACTGTATGAGAAGGAGCTACGGCCAATTTTATTTTCTTAGTATTTCTAACCAGTAGTCTGGTCCCGGTAATTTCATATCCTTTTCTTGCTACGATTTCTTGCTGGAGCCATAAGCTTAGAGCCTTAGTTAGTTATAAAGGATGTCAAAAGAAACTAGGAATAAACAAGATTATTCAATAATTATGCATAGTAACATTACTTTTGCGTTTCGGGTGTTTATTTTATGATAATAATTTAGCTATAACAACAATTCTATTGTATTGCGATTCTTATATTTTAGCAACAACACTCAAAAAAATCATTCGTAATTTGTAAAATAACAACGATTTACATGTACATGTATTTTTATTATATAGGCCTACGGCAGATGAGAGGAGTGGCAATGATACGTGAGACTGCCCAGTCAAGATAGAATACAATTAAAAACCCTAGGGTTACTTTTATATCATGTTGCCTTTAGTGATCCATAGATAGCGACCCTTTTGAGGGCTTTCTCTCTTTGGGTGTATTGGTTTACCTTTTTCGCCTACTCTTTAGATACCACGCCACCTAAAGTTATAAGGGCGTCTACAAGACGTAGACGTACGTAGCTATAGACGTCGAATGCGTCAAGGCACATAAGTGATCCCGACTGTGATAAGAAACGTAGGCATTTGAAATGCCAGTGCCACCTGCAGTCACGAAGATGTTAGCAAGTGATTTCAACACCATTTTTTGTTATTTTTTTCATGTCAACACGAGCACATGTAATGTTTTGCAGAAACGGTTCCAAAATTAACCCCATAGAACTGCACACAATTTTACACGACGATGCCATATATAAGCCCCGGCTATACTCTGCGCGTACAAAAGCAATCTATGAAAACGGACAACCATTTTTATGCAGGTCAAGAGTGGGATATTGGATGCATTGCTTAATCCCTTAAACTTTGGGACACCACATCTTCTGGTAGGAATCCGCAGCACCGTTATACAAAATTATACGTTATTATTATTATTAAATGGAGGAAATTCACTTCACTGATGGCTCCTACACAGCATACGGTACGGCTGCACCGTTTTGCGGAGGATACGATTCGAGTGGCCTACGAAATATTGATAGCCTCCCCGTGACTCCTCCAGCTTTGACAGGACAGTAAGGGCGGCATGGTAAGTGAGGTTGTGCCTAACTTTATGTTGAATAACGGTAAAAAAAAAATTCTCGCGATATGGAAAATATATTTATATATTTTTAGAATATAACATAATTAGAATCACAATACTAAAAAAAATATGCAAAGCGTTCTTTTATTATTTATATTTCAGTAAGTACAATTATTTTTTACCTCGATGTGATAATGATAATATTGTTTCTGGGGCTTAAATCCAGAAATAGGACTGCACCAAAAATAACAATATATTATTTATCATATGCAATGAAGTGCATTAAAAACAAACAAAAGATTTTATAATTACTAGTTCTTAAAGAAAGATATTTTTTCCTTTATTCATATCTTAAGATAAAACAGCATTATGTTAACTCTTCACCAATTAAAATATTATATACGTTTTTTAGGAGAACTGTAATCTAAATAAAAGCAATTTATAGAGAATAATTTTGTTCCGAAATAAGAGTCAAAGGAAAATAGATAAATCGTGGATAAAGCTTAAACGGTTTACGAAATATTAAAAAGAGCCTCTTTTAATTCTTAATCTTCTGTATCACAAAAGTTACAAAACAAAAACCAAATAATACAGGGATATCATGGTTTTTACGAGGCATTTTATTATCTTTTGACAGCTTTGTTATATTGTGTCATGAAGTTCAACGGTAATTACTCAAGAAAGTTATTTATAATGTTATTGTCTTAAATTTGATTGCGAGACAAACTAAACCAAAATAATAAGACATGACATTTCAACAACAAGACAAGTTCAAAACGTTATAAAAAATTAATAAATAAAAATAATAATTTTAAATAAAAAAATATCCATGATTTAAAAACAAGGTTAGGTTAATAAATGTATATTGTTATAGTTGAGATGTGCTTCTCTCGTACTCTGATTATAATAGTGTAAATACGTGTGCACGCAAACAAGTCAGATTTCACATAATTTTAACAAACTTAACTCACATAATATTTTTAACCCAATTTACTTGTAACTATTTTCTTCCACGGTACCTATTTCTGTAACCAAGCAATAGTGTGAAAACACTTCTTTGTTTCGGTTTGAAGGGCGCCGTAGCCGGCGTATTTACTGGGTAAACGAGACATAGCATCGCATGTCTCACGTAGGCAGCGCGTTGGTGATACCCCTGGTATCTACTTAAAAAAATGTAGTTGACCTTACTACAAATAACATAATAACCAAGTATACGACTTTAAAAAATTTTGTATGTGACAATTGTTTCCTACATTTATAGAAAAATTCACCACTCACTCAACCATGTGTGTGCGTTTACTACTTGAGATGTCATAATTGCGTGAAACTATATATACACGATCCGTCGCTCGAAACCACCTTTGTACTACGATCTACTGCTTATCTTATTTCTATATTAATTAATGAAATAGAATTTAATATTGAGTCTGTTTTAAGGTTATTTTTTAAGAAAAGTCTTTTAAAAGCTTTCTACATAATTGTTTTTTTTTCTCCTTTCTTTTACTTCACTTTACTGTAGATTGTAAATTTAATCTAAAATTAATACATGATCTTAACTTGTTTTTAGCATTAGCACGAACGTTAGCGGGTTTATAATGCTATCTTTTTAAAATTCTGTTATCTATGTTTACTTAATAATAAATTAAAAAACTAATTTAGAAACGATATATTTTAAAATTAGCATCTTTTATGTTGTATTTTAAAATTAGCAAGGAAAAATAATGTGAGTAAATTTTTTGATGCGTGTACATACCGTTACGAAAGAACAACTTTATGAACGACATTTATTTTAACAAACGTAAAATAAGACGACAGATAAAATTTTTGAGAAGATTTTCACCTTGCTACGCCAAAAAAGTGTAACTTGCAACGCATATACATAAGTAAACACGCCCTTTTTTAATTAGCTTTAGCGATGACAAGGGCTAAACGTTGTTCTGATGCTAAGTGATAAGCTCTGCCTATAATAAAACACACACGATGACACAACTTGTATACCCAGTCATTACTTCTCAATCGGTATTTTATCCATAAATATACGTCCAAATTTTTACTGTTTAATTTTTTATATGTGATACTTTCGTACGTGTGTTGACAGTTAACTTATCATAAAAGGCTAAATGATTTTCTTTGTGTGTGTCCAATCACTCAAAGATTGTTTAGATTTACAAGTAAACCCGGCAGATGGCGCTGCATTTAGTATTTAGGTTATTTATCAATATTGGAAATAAACTGATGAATAGATATGATCCGTCATTTCTTACTATGTTTAATATCCTTATCGCTTAGTTCATGCAAGACAACGTTTGCCAGGTCCGCTAGTATGCTATAAATCTATAGTTTATCTTTGTAAATTAATGTAGGAAGCATGAAATATACGAAACTATAGGTTTTCTTTTATAAATTATAAGTGTAATCAAATACGTAATATGAAGAAATATGAATCGAAATAATATAGCAAAAGATATAACTAGAACGATTCAACAGGTCTTTGTGGAGTCTTAAAAAGAACAAATTTCTCTTTCAACTCGGATAAAATCGATATTTAATCAAACCGACGATGTTGGCAGACCAAAACAGATTGTCAAAAAATTGCGTCTATAAATTGAACGGTACCCGCAGCGTATAACTGATTTACATTAAACTGTTAGCAAGAAGTGTCCCACTGCATAATTGATCGCTTTTAAAAGCGCTCTCGGCAATGAGCAGTATTAGGGTAATCGACTTACTGTTATTCGTTACCAAAGAACATCTGTTTGCACTCTCTACGCTCATATTTAATTTACAATTACATTAAAAATAATCAGTTCATTTACTGTTTCGAGTTTTTATCGCTTTATATACAAAGGTTGTTATGCAAGTCTTCTTTGTTATTTATAACTACTTTTATCACATCACACACACACATCATCAGCCTTTGTTAGTCCACTGCTGGACATAGGCCTCCCCTAATACACCCCTATCCATTAGGGGGTTTGGACCGTATCCACCATGCTGGTCCAATGCGGTTGGTGGGTGGACTGACTTTTACATGCCCATCCGACGCATGGATCATCTTACTTTGTCAGACAATTGGGTGATCGGCCCAATTGCCCTAACCAACTAGGAAACAACAAGAATATTTGTTGCGTCCCCCAGGATTCAAACCCGACCTTCGGTTTCTAAAGCACACGCCCATACCACTAGGCTACGGAGGCAGTTAACTACTTTTATACCTGTTAACAATTGGTGTCCAATCAAATGAGGTTTTTTTCATTAAAATTCATTGTTTATTTTCCATTACTATTGTTTCGTTTATTTTTTATATTTTTTTCCTATTGTGTTTTAATACATTCGGCAATTTACTATACATAAATAATACTGTTTCTGTCGTTAGTTATAAACAATTAAAGGATGTGTTATGGATATTGTATTAAATAGCAAAATCTAACTAATGTACCTTTTCTGTGTAAAAAGTTAGAGTATACAAAAGTTACAATAGGAAGATAAAATGAGGCAAAGAACAATAACCGGAGATGGTGTAACCTCCAATAAGTTTTAATTGCAGTACTATTTACTTGTACGGAAATACTTAATTTTTATGTCTGTAGTATATAGTGTGTATGAGTTATATGGGATTGAATTTCCGTAGGTCTAAAATCTAAATTATTTACCTGTTCCTAATTAAGTCAAAAAGGGTTATCTGAGGTGATGTTTAACCAATAACATAATTTCTATTCCCGACTTATTTGATATGAAACATTTTTTCTATACTTTCTATACTACCTTCTTAAGTCGAATATAGATACGGATAAAAATGTAATGGAATAAACAAATACTTTAATACTTACTACTATTACTATACTTTAACCTCTTTTGACTTAATTTGGAGCACGTATTAAACTGCGCATATTATACCGGTTTTTTTTGTTCCAAGTTTAATGGCCTCCAGAATTGTCTTTAAATATAGCCATTTATAAACCCTGCTGCCCGCATAATCCTATCGGTGGGGCCGGCTACAGTCAACAGGCATATACTTTAAGTTTTGTACTGTATAGCATATAATTGTACATATTATAATTCTTCATCTTTAATATAATTTAATAGCTTATTTTATATCAGAGTGAGTAGAACCAATAAAAATTAATATATAATTCGTTCTAAACCTAGCCTTGATATCCGTGTAGTTGTTTCTAAGATATGTGATACATAACAGATCTTTAATATTACAAATAAAAAAATAATAATTTCCTATAATTAATAATCTCAAATTAATTTCTTGTATATTTAGTTAAATCTATTTATAATCACATATGCATTCAGCGGTCGAATTTATATTATTATTCAAAGTGTATTAATAAGATAAAAACTAATTCGCACCGAATCCTATGGAAAAGATATTTATACGATTTGTGCAAATAGCACTAATCAAGTAGAAATAACAAAAGCGTAGTAATATGTACCCCACTCCACGTAATCAAATCGTAAAACGATCTCTAGTACCACTAGTCCACTTTGCCTTATTTCATATTTCTCGATAATAATTTATACGTTGACACTATGTACTTATTTTTTAAACATTTTCTTTCGAGGTAAGTATTTTAATAAAGTGCCATCTAGTAGGAATTGTCAAAGTTAAGCCGTATTCCAGTTCATTTTAGCCTAAGATTAAATTAGTTTTACTGTTTGCTGTTAGATGCCGCTTTTGTGGTATAATTTAATATTGTTCAATATTATTAACCTAGCGTTAATTGATACTTATATTGTACAAGAAATAAACCTTAGAAAGTATTTTGTAAGCTTTTATGTGTGGTTGGAATACATATCAAGAGAAAAAACATTGATCAAGCGATTAAATTTTTCGTAACGCTTGATCAAAAAATTAAGTAGTGAAATGAGACATAACACCAATGACAAAAGCGCAAGTACTAAAATTTAGGGCACTTTGCCTATTTCTAGTTCAAGCCAAGTACTGCAAATGTGTGACACTGTTATAATTCAAATGAAGAACCGGTTCTAAAATTATTGTTCGTGCGTTTACCAATCTGTAAATACGTATCGCAATAAATATTGTGTCATTATTAGCAGTGGGTTAAATTTGAGAAAATATAATGCTGGAGTTAAAATGCGATCAGCAATAAAGTGCTCCACAATTTCACTTGTGTGTCTCTTAATTTTCAACAGTTATGGATTAGCAGACAGAAATATCGGTAAGTATTTTTATGCATATCGATAAATTTTACGTGTAAATATATTATGCCTCATAATAATGTTTCCTAATACCAGGTGCTATTGTTGATGATGGCAGCTTCTTATACGAAGCTATCATTGATGTGGGTATAAAAACTGCATCAGAAAATCTTGATAACCCTTTTGCAGCAAATGTCGTAAAAACTTCACCCGGGGATATCTTGGAGGCAGAAAATGCTTTTTGCTCGTTATTAAAAGTATGGTAAAATTTTATTAATTATTTATTTATTAAGCAATTTAATAAATTCCACCAAAACAAAATTTCAGAATAAACTTATGGGTGTATTTGGCCCTTTTCATCAAACGCCTTTGCTACATGTACAATCTTTAGCCGATTACATTGAAATGCCGCAGATAGTTACGGAGTTTATTGAGACGCAAAACCGTAACTGGTCGATTATAAATTTATATCCAAACCACAAAACTTATTCTCAGGTAGGAATTAGTAAAATAATGTATAAAATAAATAATAACGTAAATGAATATAATAACGACAAATACCGTACAATAAATGTTTACCTTATTTGGTAGGTGTTCTCAAAAATAATTAACGTAAAAGGATGGACGGATTTTACGATAATTTACGAGGGAGCTGAGCTTCTGCCATTTCTGGATAACATAATCACAATGCAAAATTTGATAAGTGACGAAAATATCAAAATGAAAGTTGTTCAACTACCGGATAGCGAAGACTACAGGCTAGTACGTGTTATTTATATCTAAATTATTTTTAAAGTACATCGTATAAGTATGTCGATATTATTGTAGAAGCCATTTGAAGACTATAAAAATGTCTGGGTCTACAAATTATCTACTAATAACTGGAAGGGATAACTTGCCGCAAATTCTTCTTCAAGCCCAGCAAGTCGGACTGATGGCTGATGAACATAGCTATATAATAATGAATCCCGATTTTCAAACAGTCGATATGGAATTATTTAAACATGGAGGATCGAACATAACAGGTTTATTACATCTTCGTTTATACAGTTCAGAAATTAATAACAAAAAATTTGAATGTGTTTTTTAATGCTTATTTTAGGAATAAGATTTTTTGATCCGAATTCTGAAAATGTTAAAAAAGTCATGGAGATGGTAAATGAAAAAGTATTAGAATTATCCGAAGGTAATATTGAGAACGCTATTCCGGAATCAGGACTGACTTTTAATTTAGCCTTAATATACGATTCAGTTTTATTATATACATCGGCAATAACTGCAATTGGCATAACAGAAGGTGCAGATGTCTCATGCGAAAATAAAGATAACTGGAACTTAGGTTCAAGTATCATTAATTACGTTAGAACCGTGAGTAACTTTTCAATAATTTTAATGGTACTATGTAACGTGTACTGTACATGTATTGCGACATAGTGTGGCTTATTTCTATTCTTCATTTGATGTAAATTAATTGTAAAAATATTTTTAGATGGATATCGACGGATTAACAGGCATAATTAAATTTGATGAGGATGGATTAAGATCCGATTTTGAAATTGATATCTTGGAATTGATGCCGCACGGTTTAGAAAAGGTAAGGGTTAGCTTTTCGGTAATCTATATAGTAAAAGTTCGTACAATTAATTATTTATAATACTATATATGACAAATTAAAGATATTTTGAAATTTATAAGCCAGAAGTCATTTAAAAACTGCAATTCATGTAAAATCCATAAAGTTCAGCTATGTTTTTGCTACATGTAGGTCGGAACGTGGACACCTGAAGACGAATATGTAGAAACAAGATTAATTATACCACAAGAGGAGGAAGAAAGAAGCGATTCAATGAAAGGCAAACATTTTAAAATTCTTACCGCTCTGGTCAGTATATTATTCATTTCACAAATAGGACGTTTATAGAAGGTTAAACCTCACTTTACATTAGATGGGCATAGGACAGCGAATAACATCACAGATGCGCTCACTGCTTAAAGACGGTGGATGTTATATCTTTCTTCTTAGTTGTACTATTGTAAATGACTTTTTGTTGTTATTGTTAATTTAATACTATGTGTACAAAAATTGCTTTTATTATTCACGCAACATTCATAAAAATAAGAATGATTATTTACAGAGTGCTCCATACGGAATGCTTAAAGAATCGTCAATAAAGTTGGAGGGGAATAGTCGATATGAGGGATTTGGAATAGAATTAATTGAAGAACTTGCTAAAATGAACGAATTTAATTATACTTTCGATATTCAAGCCGATGGTGTTTACGGATCATATGATTCTAAAGCTAAAAAGTGGACTGGCATGATGGCCAAAATAATGGAGGGTGTAAATATTTTTCAAATGGTTTTGTCGACTTCAAATGAATAATATTTCATTCCCTACAACTCTGTTTTCTCTTTGAATTTCAGACGGCTGACTTTGCAATAACAGATTTGACGATCACTGCAGCAAGGCAAAAAGTTGTAGACTTTACCAGCCCTTTTATGAACTTAGGAATAACTATATTATATAAAAAGCCCACAAAGCAACCACCAGATCTGTTTTCGTTTATATCGCCCTTTTCTTTAGAGGTTGGTTCAAATATATATCTAAAATTGACATTACCTATCCGAAAAAGCTTTTTTAAAATTTTATGCCATCTTCAGGTATGGGGTTGGCTGGCAGGAGCTTACGTCGGAGTTTCTGTTCTCTTATTTATTTTAGGTAGATTCGCCCCCGAGGAATGGCAGAATCCTTACCCATGCATAGAAGAACCTGAGACGTTAGACAATCAGTTTACTTTAGCAAATGCTTTTTGGTTTACTCTTGGCAGTGTTCTTACACAAGGATCGGAAATTGCACCCATGTATGATTATTTAGAAACATTTACTTTTTTAGAATACCATAAGAACGCTCGTGACAATTTTTTTAAGTTGCTAATATATTGCTCTTGTATCGTTGATAACTGAATTGATAACTGAATTGCAATTTTCTATTTTGATTTTTGAAATAAAACTGTATTTATTCATTTATAAACATTTGTTAATATGTCGTTACGTATGAATTTTTTATAAATCGCTTGATAAATATGTTTTATTATTAAAATTTCATTTCTAGAGCTGTATCAACCAGGATGGCTGGTAGTATGTGGTGGTTTTTTACATTAATCATGGTTTCATCGTATACCGCTAATTTAGCTGCCTTTTTAACAGTTGAATCTAAGTTTTATGCAATCAAAAGTGTATCAGATTTAGCCAGTAATCCATATGGAGTTACCTATGGGGCTAAAAAGGGAGGAGCAACATACAGTTTTTTTAAGGTCTGAGATTATATACGTTGTTTACAATTCTTGTAAAATCTTCAATAAATGTTTTATTCTTACTATTTTCTATTGCTTTTGTTTTATTAGGAATCTGATAATTTACTCTACCAAAAAATGTGTCAATATATGGATGATCATCCAGAATTAATGACTGCTACAAATGATGAGGGTTTATTAAGGTAAATCTCTGAACGTAATTCAATTTATCATATTGTACTTCGTTTAACTCTATTCAAACAGTGTGCGATATTAAGTCTAGATAGCCAAATTTGTTGTTAGTAATTTAGATAATTATTTGCTTTTGGTAGATTAAAAAAACTAAAGCCTAATATACTATTTCTAGAGTCAAGTCTGAAAAGGAAAACTACGCTTTTCTTATGGAGTCGACGTCAATTGAATATATGGTTGAAAGAAATTGCGACGTTGCTCAAGTAGGAGGGTTACTGGATAACAAAGGATACGGGATCGCTATGAAAAAAGGTAACTTAAATGTTCTAGAAAAGTTTTGATACCATAAATAAAAACAGTGCATTAAATTAAAAATTATTCTTGTATACATTATTCATAATTACAATTTAAAGTTATAAATATTCAATGTAGTCGGATAAATAAACATAAGAAAAAAAACAGATTATTGTTTTGTTTCAGACTCAGCTTACAGACAACCTATGAGTGAGTCTATATTACAACTACAAGAAGAAGGCAAGCTGACTAGAATGAAAGACAAATGGTGGAAAGAAAAACGAGGTGGTGGTGCATGCGCGGTAAAATATATTTATTTGCTTAACATAAAATCATATATATATATATTTATATATATTACCCATTTTTTAATGAGATCAGTATAATATAATTCGACAGTATAATTCAAAACTTTTTAAAGGATGATGACGCGGGTAGCGGCGACGCTCAGCCGTTGGTATTAGCTAATGTGGGTGGTGTATTTATAGTTCTTGCAGCTGGTTCAGCTATGGCTGTTGTATGCGCATTCGTTGAAATGATTTTCGATGTCTGGATGATATCTCACAAGAACAAGGTAACGAGAAACTTTTCTTGAATCGTATCATATATGCAAACATACAAAATATTTGAAGATTTTAGAACTGCAATAAAAATTAGACTTATTACAGTAATACTAGTATTTTTACGTAAATTCGTGAAAATCCGTTAATTTTAGACTTTAAATTGATTTTAGATTACATTGATTTAGTAATATTCATTCAATACATTAATTTTAGATTTTTTTTACGTAAATCCGTAAAGATACGAAAAAAATCTAAAATTTATGTACGGTAGTTTTTATAATGTTTAAATATTATTATGGTGAGTCTAATTTTTTTTGCAGTTTTTTATGCAATATATTATTTTTGGTAACAGTACTTTCTTTCGTGTCCGAGGCCAAGTGGTATTGACTTTTGCTTTAAAAAAGTCGTAAGTACGAAACCTATAGGGAAACAATTTTCTGCAATGGTTGTGTTCGTGTTGGTTAAGAAATTAGGGGCTGATCACCCAATTGTCTAAAATTTAAAAAGATTCATGCGTTCGATGGGCATGTAGAAAGCCGGTTTTCAGAACCATCTTTAACATTTGTAATAATATTTCAGTAACTTTAAATAACTGACAGCTATTTCATCCATAGAATAAAGATTACTTTTTGGGTTGTTAAGGTATAATGCTAGTCAATTGGCGTGAAAACTGTTTACTAAGCTTGATAGATTAGAAGCCTATAATAACGTAGAAAAATTACTAGAAGAAAGAAGACCATAATAGATTTCTGCTTACGAGAACGAGTTTTTATTGGCAGGGTATATCGTTAACCATCACATAGATTTCTTTCCAATTCCGATATAGTAATAGCAAACAAACATACCTGTTCAAATTTTTTTTTCAGGTATCTTTTAAAGACGAGCTCATAGCGGAGCTGAAATTCATTTTGAGCTTTAGCGGAGACACCAAGCCAGTCCGACACCGTGAATCAACAGGATCAAAGAGTTCAAAGAAAGAAGACGATGAAAAAAGTGATGATATGGAGTTCAATAGAGAGGATAACAGAATCGATCACGCTCCAACACCACGCTCGGAAAGATCCTCGCATTCTAATCATAATGTTCACAGCAGGAGACAAAGCAACGCAATCCAAATAGCTCGCATGCGTAAATTTAGTTAGAAATAACTGTAACTCTGAAGAAGCGCTGAATGAAAGTTCCTGAAATAGAGAAATAAATATATTTACTCCCTTCCCTACTATTTTTGTATCTTAATTAATGGTTGCCGAAATGGGAATTCCTTGCCAAATTAACACGACAATTTTCTTGAAATGCGTCACGCATTTAATTAGCAAGGCCTTGATAAATAAGAAGGACTTCATCCCTTTGTCATGTGCTGACGGCGATGCGATTAACTGACGCAAGTTCTAACGTTTGTGGAATTCTTTTATAAAAACCCGAAGGCATTTGGTGTTTCTTTTAAAAGTTTTTTTATCATTTAAAGTATATATATACATTTAAAAGAATACTAACTATTATTAGATTGCGGGTATAATATGGCATATTCAAAAAAATCTATGTACTCGTATATTTTAATCTATTGCATTTCATAAATTGGCTTATAAAAAAATATTTCATTTTTAAAATATAATAAACAAATTTGTAACCATAAAGCTATATTCTATTAGTGCGAATAATTATATATTTAACTCCTAAATATAATCCCAAAAAAATTATCAACAGTGTACACGTTCAAAAATTTCGCTGATGACTTTACGAGTAACTTAGTGCTATTATAATAACCAAGCGTTCATAAACTGGTATCAAATTACAGAATGTTTAATTAAAATTTACTAACCCTTGATCTTGCAGTTGTTTTTTAGCAATTTATATACTAAATGGAGCCACGAAGAAAAATTGTGGTCAACAAGGTCGGTGTCCGTTTCCAACAGACGTTGAAATAATGTCCTTATATATCACTTGTTAGCACTATTTTTCAAGTAAATGGGATATAATATGAACGCAAGTTAATTATTATTAAATATAGAGTTACTTTATAAATCATGCGCGTTAACAAATTGCTAAAATAGGACATAGAATGATGCTAAAAAGAATTTCGACTGTTATATCCTTACATGATGAGAGTCTTGGATGGCAATCCAAGTAAAAAAAAATATATGTTAATAATATTATTAAAAAATTAATACTAAGTCTCTTGTCGTTTCTAAACCCATTTTTTATTTTCATAAAAGCTCAGGATGTTATATAAAAATAAATAAAATACTACAATTAAAATACTAATGATAAATCGTAGATAAAACTATATTTTTTAACATTAGTTACTAAAATGTTTAGGTGTACATTTTATTCTGTTCTAAGTTTTGTTGTAAACATTAAATAAAAAACCGACACATCTTTTCTCTTTACAATACAGGGGTGACAGATCTAGCTAGAGAGACTTATACAGCTGGAGTTATTCAATATTTATACACTATAATAACAATATTACAATTTGAATTATCAAAATGAAACGTTGGTCATCTGTTGGTTCAATGATATAATAACGACGTGTGTTGTTAGAAATACATGCAATTTAGCGCTATAATCACTTTATTAAAGTAATAAAATAAAAAATAAATTAAACACTGAAAAAAAAGTTTATTATAATTATTAAATCGTGACTTCCAACAAAGAAGTCATGTATTTTTTTTTATTTTAAAAGGAATAAGTATGAGAATTGTATACTTTTAAAAAATATATCTTTATACACTTTATACAGAGATTTTGTAGTTTTGCTTATAGATTTTTTTAAATATTACGCATATTACTTTTAGGAGACATTCATGACTTTCAAAAGTATTTTGGCATGTAACATTAATACCATCAAGGTGATCGTTGAAATAATAGATGGATAATTTAGTAAATGTTTAAGAATTTTGTTGTTATTTGTACTGCCTGACAATTGAATATATTGAGCTCCAATATTATTAAGTGTAGTTAATTCAATTAAAATATAATCACAGGTTAGTTTAAGCTTTATTCATTAATAAAAAAATACATAAAAAAATACTTTTTACCTTGTGATTTTCTGTGCGAGATATCGTTACAATTAACATTAAATTGTGATTATAATTTTGCTAGATATTGTTTTACAGATACTCTCCTTTTTAATAGGGACCGATTAGGTTAGAAACATTGGGTGCCTTTTTCTGTAGCCAGTCAGTAGTATTTAAGCATTACTCTTTTTAGGCTATTGCAGCCAGCGTAATTACTGGATAAACAAGATGTATTATTACATATCGCAGAGCTGCTAGTAGACTTGTGGTGTTTTATGCTGATTTTATTATGGATTATTATATAACTATCGTCATCTCACCACTTCATGAAAAATGACATATCAAAGCCAACCGTGTCTCTATCATCTGTGTTGCAATTATTAGTGCGTTATCGCTTACCGTTATTTACTACAGATTTTTATTGTTATTCCCAAAATTCATTTAATAAACAACTTTCTCAGAATCTAAATGTTAGTTATACTCGCGCCGCTTCGCGAACGCAACGCTCAAGCTTAATGATGAATGTCTAGAGCTACGTGACCGATGAGTTCGGTGGGTGTCGGTTGACCTTCCAGAGCCCAACGAGCGCAGGGATCTCACTTCGTCCCTTTTCTCAGCCTCTGCTAAGGTATCAGCGCTTCCTTCGTTCCTCGGCGGTCGCTTAACTGGTTTAATGTCGCCGCTAAATTTCAACGCGAACTTTAGCTCCTCGATTAACTCGTACTTGAATGTTGTCTGAAAGTCAAGATTTGATATTAAAAAAAACGGCAGACAATAGTTACGAGTAAATTTTTTTCAACATTTATGCCATGTTTTGACTGTATTTTAAGCAAAAGTACTTATTGTTAAGTTATAATAAATAGTATAATATTAATTTAGTGCTCTGTTTTAAGTTATAATTATAATTTGTTTTTGTCATTTTTTATTGGATTATTAATTATATTGAATTATATTTAAAAATATAGTCCAATACAAGAGTATATTATAAGAGGACATTATAATAGGACATTTATGGTTAAATAAGTTCATTATATAAAATTAGTTATATAATGGTGGAATGTACTACTAGGTAAAGGTTATTGTAGATATAAGTAATTTGGTGATATTTTTAAACACTTTTGATGACCGCGTTAGACAATTGCTTTGTTCCAAACGCTGGGACAAATTACCGAAGCGAGTGAAAAGGTTTTATACCGTTTACACTTGCAGCAATTCCTAACGCGGTCATAGAAAAGTGTTTGAAACTATCACCAAATTACTTATATCACCAATATATTCTCCTTACTTCTATATAAGTCTATTCATAAACTATAATACAACTTTATTATTTTATTGCATTGATGTCATCTAAGAAATTAATATTTTCAATAGATACAAAATATACAAACACGATATTTCATAGAACGTTTGAAGACACCCCACAGCATGTCAATTATAGATATAAATAGACCAATTAGGCATCCGCATCCCAGGACGACGAATGCGCCCAACATGTTCTTCAATCCAAGTTGTTTTTGCTCTTCGTCACGTTTAATCTAATAAATTGAATGGAATTATTAAAAATTAATGATTAAGGGACTTTATTAACTTTTATTAGTAATATATAAATCAAATGAAAATAAAAAAGCATCGTAAACTTTTCAAGTCATTATTTTTTGATATATATTATCATACGTTTGAAAAAACTTATTACGAAACTGCATTCGCTAAATACAATTATATTTATTCGAGATAAATGCAAAATTCGCTGTCATAATTCGAGTTTGCAAATGCAATTTACGAAAAAATATATCGATCGGAAGACGGTTGTAAAAAGAGACACTGTATTTCTCAACCTGAGAAACTTTTGCATTTCTTCGATATTTTCAGGTAATGCCAGTTTGAAACTCGATTCTGGACAATCACATACTAAAGTTAGACAATCAAATTTAATGCACAGGTGATATCGCGCTGACGAATAGCATAAAATTGGAATGAATCGGCCATAGTGCGTATATCTGAGTTTGTTATCCAAATAGATTTAAGTAAAAACTCATGTAAACTCGGTAATATTACTGATTCTTTTTTTCATAACACTTAAAAGATAAAGTTGATGGAACTCCAATCAATTGTACATAAAACTCTTTGGTGGTCATTTATTGTACTGGAAATTCAAAAAATGGCCACTTTTATTATATTATATATACACTAGGATTGATATTAACCATGGCCGTGGTTCATAAATAAGAATACGTACGCTTTGGTAACGCCATTAGAGTTTGCCTATAAACTTCGTAATTATAATTTTTTCTCGTATTTACCTAAACCATAATTTGCAATATAAAATATTTAATTTTTAATTTTCATGTTATATCACTATAGGACACGTGTAGACAGAATTGTTCAAAATTCCAGTTGAGAAAATCACAAATGATACTCACTCCACATTTACCACCGCCACGTTTTTCTTTCCACCAGATATTTTTGAGCTTCTGAATATCTCCAGTCTCCTTTAATTTGAGCAAACCATAATCAATATATTTTTTATATGGGGACCCTGGAAGATATAAAGAATCGAATAAAATAAAAACGTTTTCTGAAGAGTAATAAATTATATTGGCGATTTATTAAAGACTACAATAAAACTCCTTACAAATATACACTTTCGAAATAAGACTGACCTTTTTTCATGCCGATGCCATAACTTTTCGAATCAAGAAGATCACCTATTTGCAGTAAGTCGCAGTGCCTCTCCTTGTAATATTCCAACGAAGTTGATTCCATAAAAAACGCGTACGTTTCATTTTCTGATCTATCATAACATTGAGAGTAATTTAATAAGAGTTATAATATCCAATTAAGTAATAAAAAATCGTAATAAAAATTTATACTTTGCCACCCCGATGTCGTTCGTTTGCACTAACCAATTATTATCAACCATCTTTTTGTACATATTCGCAAGTGGAGGGTTCGGTGAGTTCTGGAATTGCGGGTTAATTAAATTAAGTGTCTGTTATTTGCTTCGAAGTTAAAAGTTTTCTTGATTTCGTACGATATACCGATTTCACCCTCAAATGTTATTTATAATTAACAAACAAACTTGTTTTTTTTGCTTGTATTCATGTGTTAAACCAAGTTGATAAAGCATCGAAATTTTTCTAATGTCGTCAAAGGAAATATAAATAATACATATAAAAAAAACCTGTTTCAGACATTTTGTCTAGATATTATTAAAAATTTACAGACAATTTTTAAATTTTTTATCTTATTATTTTTTATCTTAAAGTTCTTTGATTACATTAATTTTAGTTATTTGTGATTTATTTGTTCTGCTTTACAAAATAAATTAATAATTCCGTATGTTAGTATGTTATCGATTCATATTAAAGTGCTAACATTATTCTGGACCAATAATGATGTATATTAATTAGTTTCCATCATCATCATCACCTGTGATAGTGGATGGACATAGGCCTCCCCTAATACACCTCTATCCATTAGAAAGGTTTTTGGACCGTATCCCACCACGCTGGTCTAATGCGGGTTGGTGGGTGGACCGACTTTTTACATGCCCATCCGACGCATGGATCATCTTACTTTTCAGACAATTGGGTGATCGGCCCAAATTGCCCTAACTAACTAGGAAACAACAATGAAAATTTGTTGAGTCCCGCAGGATTCGAACCCACAACCTCCAGTTTCTAAAGCGCACGCCCATACCACTAGGCTATGGAGCAGCTAATTAGTTTATTTCCCTAAATTATTATCTCAACTGAACATTTCAATTACTTTTGTCTTTTAAAGACTAAAGGTGTAAAAATATTTATAAATAATGTTCTAGGAACTATTACCCATATAAAGCTTTAAGTTTTGGACTACGCATAGTATGAATGTATTGATGAATACATAATACCTTAAAGAAATCTAATGTTGATCCACTACTCTTGGCGCCATAAGATATAGACTTGTGCTTATAGAGCTCTTCTAAAGTTTCAAATGGTAGCACATTCTTTTCAACGGTAAGGAAAGCAACTAATGTACCAACATATGACGCAACTATTACCATAGTGAAGAACCACCATACACTTGTTATCATACGAGGTGCTAAAGCTCTGAAATATTTCTTAAATATGGTTATTCGAAACATAGACATCAGACATATACCAACTTAGTCTGCCCGTGATCATGGATGCTGAAAAGATTCCGAAACGTCGGGAATAAATATATTTAATAAATATATATTAAACAGTAACGCGAAAAATCCGTAAATTAGTGGATTTTATATTTCTTAAATGTAAAATAACATATATTATTAAATACATTTTTAATGAGATAATAAAAAATACGAACATAGGAGCAATTTCAGAACCCTGCTGCATTACAGATCCGATAATCAGCCATACAGAATTTGCAAAGCTGAATTGATTATTTAGTTCTTCTGGCTGTTCTATGCAAGGTACTGGATTTTGCCACTCCTTGTGAGAGATCCGGCCGACGAATATCATTACTACACCAAGCCCTAGTTGAATTAGAACCATATAATACCAGACCTGAAAAATAGAAAATTTTAAAAGATTTTGTTTACTGGCACTGGGTAGGGCCTGTATAAAAATCTATGTAAGGCACATATATATATATATATGTATAAGAGTATTAATCATAACGTATTCTCGACTTTTATCAATTTCGTTAGGCTTAATTAATTATGATTAGAGTCAAAGTTGAAAGTTGAGAGTATCATCTTTGATAACAGGATGGACAACAGTAACAAAACAAATCGAAACCTTTTCGTTTATTCCTATTTATTTTTTAACCAATTGTGTCCCAATGTCTCTCCATCGTTTTTCTATCATCTATAAATATAATAGAACGGAAATTAGAGGATTTAACGACAATATTTTATTAAGCTTTTCTTTAGCATTTTCGTTCTTCTTTACTAAGATCTTTTTCGGGTGAAGGGATAAGACGAGCAGGATTTTCACCTGGTGGTAAGTGATACCTGCCCGGGCCATAGGAAAAGCAGCATAAAACGCCACAAATCTACTCACTGCCCTGAGACATCAGACAAAGACCAAGAAGCGAAAGGTCGATACCTTCCTTAGCTCAAGCATAGGTAGCCGTGGTTGTCCTTTAAATGTCTAGTATTGACACTAACTAATTACATACTATCAAATAAATTGAAAAAAAGGTTATAAAATTTAAATAATAACAGCTTACTTCTTTCGAAAACACTGCCATAAACGAAAACATTTCAGGAGGCTGCTTACTCGGAGTTTTGTATAAAATTCCAATTCCGAGGGTCATGAACGGTGTTGAAAAGTCTATCGCACTTTGTCTGACTGATGTTATAGTAAAATCGCAAATGGCGAAATCTGCTCTCTGTAAACAAATGTGAAAATTGTTAGTTCTAATTTTCATAAAAATATTAACTTAGTTACATTAATATACACCTTAATATATATTATGTTATACAGTAAGCATTTCAAATACCAACATAATTTTAAAGTGGCAATATTTCGTAACGTTGTACATTTCTTAACATGTATCTTAATTTATCTGATTATGTATATTTACGTACTAAAAATATAATAAATTTGCTAAAATATTTCGCTACACTCACATCTTCCATGAGCTGAAGGGCCATTCCATTCCATTTATGTGTTACAGGATCCCTTGAACCGTACTCATCCTCCACCTCAAACTCATAACTGAATCCTAGTATTTCTGATAGTTTATCAATTAGGTCAATCGTGAATCCTTCATAACGATCATTTCCTTCAAGCTGATCAGAGGACTCTTTGACATATCCGTATGGTGGAGTCTAAGGAAAAGCAATTTAATTAGTACATATTAACTATCTACATACTTCTATTAATATAGAACTGAAAAACATAGTATAATACAAAATTTCTACAAATTGCCTACCCTTGTAATCAGCACTTTGAAGGTTCTGTTCTTCATTATAGTCTCTTCGACAATTTCCGCCGAAACTAGGAAAGGTCTAGAAATTGTCAGGTTATTATTACTCCAAGTTCCAATCTGGAAACAATAAGTAAAGATTAACATTTTTAAATATATATAATATATTAGATTTAAAATGAATGGGTGATACAAAACGAAAGGAAGTGTCGTTCAAAACTGTAATAGTGTTATTTGCTTAAGTGCAAATTTACAAATTAAAAATTTAAACCTTACATGATAAATCTAAATGATTGGTACATTAATTAATCAACGATTACTTAAGTAGGTCTACTAAAACATTGTCTATAGCAAACGTTTGTTCAATAGGAATAATTCAAATGGCTAATTAAAAAATGTAATGACTTGTTTATAAAGCTATTAAAATAATCATAGTACGACTTAAGTAGAACAAATAAAAAAAATATTTAAAATGAAATATCAGTGTAGAATAAACCAAGACTGTCAGCGTGTTGCACAAAATTATATAAAACTAACAAAAGAAATTATTAAAACACTGATTCATTTTAAAGTCAGTCATATTTTTGGTTAGAACTATATTATTTTATGCTTAAAAATAAATCATCCATCAAAAGATTTTTTTTGATATAAAGTTATCTCTCATCCTATGTTATATAATACATATAAGCAAAGGCTAGCTTAACAAGCGGGCGAAACCAAACCATTAAAGAAAAGGTGCAAAGGAAAGGTAGCTAACAAACGATGTGGGCAGTATGATCGTTTCACTTGGAACATTTCGCTTGTTCATTTGCCGTTTTTTTATTTTCTGCTCTTATTTGTTCTATATATATATTAAAAATATAAAAATGTGGGATTTAGGCACGGAAACACTGTATTGTTGATAATTGAATTATAACCGTATATTATTGTTTTTTATATTTGCTTTCTCGAAACTAGATAATAATTTATACCAACCGTTTGATTCCCAGCAGGAGTTAGTTCGAGTACATCGAAGATAACATTGTTCCTGTCTCCAAATCCATCAAAAGTTAAGGTTCTAGTTATACCTTCAACTTTATCCTGCAATTGTGGCATATAATTATTGCCATATATTGTTTTAGGAAGAAAATAGTGAATTTGATAAAAAAAATTAAAATACCCACCGTTTTCATAAAATTTAAAAGGGACGATCCGTGGGTCCATGAAGTATAATTTTCACAACTTAAATCCTCAGGTTTTTCCAAACCATATTTCATCTTTTGTGTTGCTTTTGAAAAGATTACAACAGCATCGTGAATTAATAATATTTCACTCGAAAGTTGCTCTGACTCCAGGGCCAAACCAGATTCCTGATTGAAATTCTCAGTGAAACTCCACAGCACATCGCTTTGTTCTAAATTGGCTAACCTTAAGCCTGTTAATCAGAAATAATATATTTAAAGTTATCTTTAAAAACTAATAAAAGTATTCCTTTTTTATTTCTCGTTTGTAGTCTATTAAAACAAACGAGTCGTCACTGTTAAGTAGGCACGCCTTACCATCATACATAGTGTCAAAACTCATAAATATAGCTTTATTTATAATATTAACTTTATATAAATGTTTCCGTACTAATAATTGGTAAAAAGCTATTCATAGAACAAAAAGAAAGCCTCTCTTATTTTTTCTTTTAGTAAGTTTTACACGTAGTAAAAACAGTTACGAGAACTGTTTTTATAGATGCCTACTCGAATTTACAACGGTATACATAATGGTAGACATTATTTATATATTTAAATTAATTTTAGATTCTTTGAGCTTGATTAATATATTTACGTTGTTTAATTACCAGTCATATTTACACCCCCGTATCTGTATCGGTCCAAATCTAATGTAAATAAATCAGTAGAAACGAATATATATGAGTGTTCGTCAGCCATTAGTCCAACCTCTTGTGCGTGTTGTAGCACTACCTCCAAATATGCCTCGGGACAATCTACTACAAAGTTAGTGTAGCCACTTTCTTTAGCACCGATGAGTACGTCTCTGAAAACGCAGACTTCAGTTAAAGTTCTAATCTCATAAATGCCCAAATATAAAATCAAAATGACTTAATATTTTTACCTATAATCATCACCGCTCAACTCTCTTACAGTTATAATATATTTATCATCGTGCGTGTTCATCTCTAATAAACTACTTACACGAATTAGACTGTGGCCTTTAAGATAGAATATAGTGAATTCTTCCCAACCTTTCCGCGCAACTAACTTCTCCATCACCTGTAATTATTATAACAATTTCACATACTTTTTTCCGATATTGATATCGCTTCGAGTGCTCAATGGAAGCCTGCGTTTATGCTGTATATTATATTTTACATTTTGATATCTTCTTAAAAAAATATAAAATTAAAATTTTAAAAATATAATATTTTTTTATGAAGATTATGACGATGGATATAAGAATAAAAATTCAATTATAAAAAAAAAATACCTAAGCGGATTCTTTATTATGTTAAAGATGTAATCTGCATTTAAGGTAATAGAAAAATCTCTATATATATTAATAATATTTTGGTCCAGAGTTATCAAACATAATAAGCAATAAAATGTCTAAAAGTTTAATAATTCTATAGTATTTTAAACCACGTACCATGTTATAAGCAATAGAACTGGGATGTATATTCAAAATATACGCTTTATCATTCATGTTGCTGTGTTTTATTGTCACATGTGGTAGCTCTAAAATATCGCAGAGGGCTTGAATAAACTCCGTTGCTTGCCCTCCAGTTCCGTCAATGATACCAATTACTCCTTCCTGATAATTAATGACACAAAAGGTTAACTTTGAGTTTTCAAAACAAACACTTATAGGTAACGGTTTCTTCATTAGAAACTTTAAAAAATTCTGAAGGAAAGTTAGATGGATTAAATCGCATCATTAATACATAATAAGTACAAGTTACTGTATTATATGTTATTAATTCATTAGTGCGTCATATTAAATACTTTCTACTGTAGACTTTTACGGCTTTTTTTTAATATATAAACATTTTGGTGTATAAAATGTAGCTCAATACATTTTTCAAATGTGTTTAGTTTCTTATCGTCTTTTTGAACTTAAATTCTTACATGGGGTGTATATGTGAGAAATAGCTACTCTTATCTGACCTCGGCAAGTTCGCACACAAGACGATTCAGTTCAAGAATTTCACCACTTCTTGTCAATTCCTTTATAGAGACATTGAAATCATACATTTTAGTGCTAACTGTGAGCGCTACTTTCAGCTCTTCCGAATCTGAATAAAATATTCCACCTGAAAGTGAATACAAATTTAAATTAATTGAATTCAACACCAAAGACTATTCACACATATTTTGTTAAAGTCCCCATACGAAAATATTTTTATAATAGATTTACGCCAGCAGAATACAAAATATTGCCAAACATTCATTAAGGAAAAACGAAACATAACAAAATAAAAATTAAAGCGAAAATTTTGTCGCATTTTTTTTCGTTATTCGTTGACCTCATGTGGTTTTATTGAGCTATCACGAAAGTTTTCTATAATATCGACCCAGACACATAACGTCCTATAGGTTATTTATGACAGTTTCAAATTAATATTTACCAATTGTAAAAACTTCCGATAGCACACATTTTGATGAAACCAATACAAGCAGTAACACTTTAAAAATCATATCTACATCATATTTATTCTGAGTTAAATCAAAAAACTAATTTTAACATAACATCCGCCGACTTTTTATTAATGTCCACGTCTTAGCAATTAAAAAGTGTTAAGAGTAACAAAACTACTAAAACCGATAGACTGATTTAAAATGGACACAATGGACGTTCTAACACGAAGTCAGCCATCGGTAATATGTTTGGGTTGGTGTCTGGATAGCGGCCGGCGCGACAGGCAACGTCAGAAATAATCCTTCTATATTTAGTGCCCGCTTTTCCGCAAACGACACACTTTGTCCCCAAAAACTTTGTGTCGCCCAATGTTCGGACGCTGGAAATTTATAGCGGCTTTCTACTATTCGCATTTCTGATTAATTGTCCCTTTACGTTTGTTATACATATTTTAACATTTTACTAAGGTGAGAAATTGGCGCCATCAATAGCGGTTACAGAATGCATCTTAGTTTAGCTCCCTAATTCTTAAAAAAGTTTTACTAAATAGTATTAATAGCACGCACCACATAAATAGGATTTTATTGTATATTATTGGATTATAATTAATTTTGTATGATGAGTAATTTAAGGATAGTGTGAACTATTTTTAAAATTTTACTTTGAACGCTTTTAAATTTTTTTAGTAATTTTTGGCAAAATTGTAAAATTAAGTTAAAATTAAAATAGTATAAAAGCTTACCCTTAATTTTAGTTGGACGATTCTTGCAAATCAAATATTGTAGTGCATCGTTATAAAAAAAACTTGACAAATACAAGTTTACGTTATCTATTCAATGACAGTTGATAGTTGAGAGGGTTCAAAACTACGAAAGTATGAAATTATATGCTAAATATTCCTTTAAACTGCTGTTGTCAATAATACTTTTCGAAAAATAAACATCCAGTTACATAAATCAAGGATACGAATTCGATTATTCTTTGCATGGCAAAACTTGATTAGTATGCAAGGGAGACTGACCTAGTGTTGGCTTGCTCCACTTGCACAAACAAATAAGGTTGATTGCACACGATCGTAAAATCAAACCAAAGTTTATATAACGCGTTCAATTACCTACAAAATGTTTGCACATGTAATTACGTAAATGAAGTTTACGCAATGTTCAAAAACCAGTGTACTACTGTTTTCTTTCATTTTCTGTATTAATAAGTAGAGGATATGAATTTAGGAATTTCACCTGCGTTTGCGAATTTCCTTAACACAAATGGAAACTAACAATAGCCAGGCGCAACACAATAAAATATTTACGATGGCAAAAGTGTGTTTATACTGGTAAAGTGGGTGGGATTTGTTTCGACTAGTACATTTCGTCGTAAGCAACTTTTGTATTCGATTTCGAATTTTATTGAATGATATAGATTCCTTCTTCTAAAACGCCGATCCATGTTGACACTGTGACAAAAATAAATATTTTACTCTCTTATAGCATATTTTGTTGATATTTTTTTTAATTTGAGGCAAAATAACGCCAAAGATAATAAAAAATAAAATAAATAAAGAAGTTTTTAAATACTGAACTTTACTCCATAATCATCAATAGTCTATATAAATGTATTAATATACCATCTTCAATATATATTAAGTTCTATTCCAGACGTAAGCTAGTATCCTTATGATCTATCGATCAAAAGGGTACATAAAAATCTATTATATTGGTTAAGATCATCTTTGTTAGTAAATTTAAGACTTAAAAACTACTGATACATAATCAATTAATTAATTAAGGTTAACCCTTTCGATTTTATAATTTGCCATCTTCAGGTTACATGTCAATTGTTTTTCAAAATAACTGTTGCAATAATACTAGTTTAATAGTAAAATTGGGCGATAAAGTAGGAATGTTAACCTAAAAACTTCTAAATTGATAGAGAAACTAATAATATAGATGTGAATAGTTGCTAATGTACTTTAATTTGATCTATTTCGAATAACTTAGTGTCACAATTATATATTTCATTCAATAGATTATACACTTTTTAAATAAAAAGTACGTTATCATGCCTTACGCTAAATAAACTTGAGGCATGTCGTTCATAAAGTAATAGATACCACAGGTCTTTATTTTACAATTGTCTATTTGGTAATATTGCTTATGACGTTTTCACAAACAATATTATAACTTAATAAAACCTTTCTTAAGTTGATGTTTAATTCTGTCTGTGTTATTTTAGCGACACTAAGTGGAAGTAAATATTACGAAAACTTTTTCAATAACCATACGTCGTTAAACTGCATACTTAAGTGTAGCTGCCGTGTTCTCAAGTGAGACCAACGGCACTATTTAAACGATTAAATGGTCCACATTTAACGTTATTGTCTTACCTGAACGACGGGAACATTACCGGGCATTAGGGTCAATCCCTTGCGGTGAGCTGGAGTCAACTCGCCTGGAACCAAGAGCCCAATCCAATTTGCCATGAAGAAAAACTCTTAAGCTAAAAGCGTTTGAAGTAGTCTCGAATGACACCAACGAAGCTTTGTGCTATTTCTATTAAATACCTTTATATTTCTCACCTTGTTTATTCTTGATGGATTCATTTTTATATAGCGTTTATTGTGTTTATTGTGTATTAAGGTAGGCTTACATTTTAATAACATATTTGAGATAAAATACCATACTTAATTAGTTACGTGTTGTCATACCGTCTTTCAATATATATAGTAATATCACTTTATAACTTAGTTAGAACAATAAATATATTTTTTATACTACATAACTAATATTGAACATTCAATTACAAAAACAATGTATTTTAATAATTACTGTCTGAATAGTATTTAAAACATGAAGTTTTGAAATCTTAATGTCATTTTAAATTGCGATATCAATCTCTTCTTTAACTATGGCATCGTTACTAGAGCAAACGCTTTCTTGTAATTGTGAGACATTACTGAGTTGCGAACTGACTCGAGTCAGTTATGAGACAATTACGAACAACTGGCTACATACTGCTGAGATACAAAGTAATTAAACCATTATCTACACTGGGCATCAAAATAAATACACTCGTATCAGTAAAGTGCAGTTCTGAAAATATTTATAAGAATACATATATTTTTTTAATTTGTATGTGAAATAAAAAAAAAATATTTTATTGCTACAGTGCAACCTAACAATTTAGTTGGGTAAGAGATGAAACTAAAACAGAATGGTTTTTAGTAAATTTTTATACATACTATTCAATTGGATAATTATATCATAAAATAACTGACCTTATGTTCATCGTTAATAAAATTTACAATCACAATTACAAAGGTGAAATGACTCTCAGAAGCTCACAGACGAATTGGAATTTGGTTTAAATATCGCTTTAGAAGGAAAGGGAGAAGACATGTTGCAACAAAAATATTTTTAAAACCAATAAAACTGTAGGAAGGATAAACATGAAAATATAATTTACCTGTTTAGGCAATACCTCAAAAATCGTTTTATTATGAAAAGATAAATTCACAGAATAAATGTCTTAGTCGTTTAGACACGCAGATTCGGATAGACATAATAAAAAGTAACATGCGAGGTGGTGATGAAATATGTATATGTAATATGTTTAATACAAAAAACACCGTTATTTATTTTACATCTCTATTTGAAAGAACCGATGTTTGGTAAAATATATTCCAAATTATAGCAATAAAATGGATATTTTCGCACATAAACCGGCAAGAATATATTAAAGCATGACCGATGAATAAAATTCTGTATCATGAAGGATTATCCAGTTAGAATGAAAAATGGAAAACGGAAAATTTGCACACAAATGGTTATAAAGTATTTGTGCAAGTGTCGATGAACTGTGTTTGTTATTCATATTAAAAATATGTATTCTATATTGAGGAGAAAACTTTCAATAATCTAGCCTCAGACAATTTTTTACTGAACAATTATATTATGCGTTTTTAATTCATCTTTCTTGAAAGTTGTCATTGAAACATGTTTGTTATTCGTCTCTTCTAACAAAGGATGTAGTCATATTTATTTCCAATATTCAATATGATATTAAAAAATAGATTGCTGGTAGCTAAAAACAACTGCTATTTTATTGTTTCTTCTCTTAAGTGTCTATATATTATCATAAACATTCTTATGTACAGAATTGTACCAAGTATATTGTGATGACGTAAATATAAATATAATTAATTACAATTCAAGTTGTGCAGGCTAACCGTAGTGAAATTGAGTAACAGACTAATTGTATTACTTTCCGCTTCAACGGAGATTGCGAGTGATACATCTCATCCATTAAGCAAATGCCGTTTTGAAATTTCCAGCTGCAGCAATTAACATACAAATGCTAAAGATAATTAGTGACAACGCAGTATTATTTTATGTTACGAAAATTGTAAAATGTCGTAGATCGTTGTTGGATTATTCTGTAATTTTTATTTAGAATAATAAAATTATTAAGAAGAATAGACGATCTGGTGATGGTCAAATTAATTAACACCTGACAATAAAATATATTGTGTAACATGATCGCGATGCATAAAGGGCCGAATACTGTAAGTTGTATAAATATTTAATTTATTTGTGATAACATAATACTAATGATGTTATATTAAATGTAAGAAGGAGAATACATACACATTGCCTTCTGTCCTTTTTATCAGGACATTGACAATAAATCACGAACCCGGACAGCGAACAGAATAATGAAGCAAGAACTTATCCAAAATACTTTGACGTATAATTTGTCTACCTATGACAATTTAAAAGTCTGCCCTGTCGTATTTGTCTGTATTTTTCCCTTAACATATGTGGTACTTTAGTCAAAATAAACAACTATTTCCAATTGATAACAAGTACTTTTTCATTAAAAACCACATAATTTTTCCCCTTCCTCTTTTTAAATTTACTGATCACTTGCATCGAACATCAAATCTTCCTACGTAGTATATGCTTTCGTTAACTGAGTAATTCAGTGGGTCGTCGTGTGTTCTGAAGTGTTACCACAATCTAAATTTTAGATATTTGATCCAAAAATTTTTGACGAATCATGCAAGCTGACCAAGCCAGCTGCAATTCGTTTGATTTTAAATACAAATAAATGTATTGTTAAGGTGAAACAAAACGTTCGTTGATTTGTTTTAACTGATTAGTATAGATTTTCGTAATTTTTTTTTTATTTGAGACTGCTTTATGATCTAAGGCCCTTATTTAACTAACTTTATTTTTTGATAGGTGAGCAAGAGCACAAACAAGACATTCACTTAATGGCAAGGCTCTTCAGTCCGCAATTGTGATAAGACATGGGATATTAAGTTTTGTTAACGCATAAATTATAACAAGAAATTTTATCTACCTTACGATTTATAATACAATTTTAGGGCTTTATCTAATCTACTACTATACTACCGTGTCCAATGGCCATGGACCTTGGAGAGAGTCTAACTAAGGTGCATATTGAAAAGTATATATAATATAGTATTCATTATTGGATAAAATCATAAAAAGTGTATTATTTATCATCTATTGTATTCGCGTAAGCAGCAGAAAGTATGATTAATTCCATATAATGCCTGATTAATAAGAAATGATTTTAAAAGTGTTTACTGTGTCTTTTGTGATATTAGCTTTTGAAGAGAAATAGTAGTAAGAATAGATTGTTTCGGTTAATGTGATAACACTATGAAAATATTTCTGATTTTTTTCTGTAACTTATTGATATTTCATGTTAAATTACAAATTAGTAAAAAAAATTGTTTTCCATTATTTATTTTTCAAATGTTGTTTTGATGCTTAACATTTAGTATAGAAATGCGAAGAAATGATTTGTTATAATTTTCTCATTTTATTTTTTCCTATGAAATTCTCCTTAAAGCATCAGCATTTTATATATAGTTATAAAAACACAGAACAAAGCTTTTAGCGTACCCCATATTGACAGATCAATTACTTGAAATATTTCACTTCGGAGCTCGACTTTATTAAATTTGTATATTTTTGTTCGACGAACGTAGTTTTTTTTTAAATACATATTATGTATCTGTGTATAGAAACGTAGTTTAAAGTATTTAAAATTATTGTCTATACTGAATAATATTTTTTTTTTCATCATAACAGTGCCACATGTTCTTTTAATAAATATCGTTTTGTTTCATTAACTATTACTATACGTATAATTATTGTTATACTTATAATATATTATTATGATAGATATAATGTAAAGTCATATAATGCAAATCTTTTATTTGTTTTCTGTATTATGCTTCAAGAAATATTGATACAAAAGGGACAATAAGCAAGTAACAGTCTTTATAGTGAGACTTCACGAACTATTGTGAAATATTGAATTCGGTGTCACTTCCATGTGTTGAAGAGGTACGGGCGCTACATATTAAATTGACGCTCTACTCGTATGCGCAAAATAGAATAACAACGTACGCTCTCTGAATCCTGACAAAGAGACATTTACGATTTGCTGTTTTTATCTGTCTGGAAGTCTTACATTTGTACATAAAATAATTTGCCAGTAATTTTTCACTGCTTAACCTGCGCTATTTCAATGAAAAAAGAATATATTTTCTGGTTCTTTTTATTATGATTACTACTGTATTTTACACCTAAGGTCTTTCGTACGCCTTAAGGAGGCATTATATCACTTAAAATTTTGTATGTTAATCATCTAGAACGGTCGTTAATCAGCAAAAGTTCACAGACTTAATTTTATCTTGTCGTCTAACAACCAAATATGTGCCATTTAGTTGAGAAGATATAGTTGATACGGCTTTTGCAGTTAATTTTATTGAGCCATCAACAAAAATCATATACAATCTTCAAACAGTATTCAACTACTAAGCGCAATACAATAAAGTTCTGGAGACGAGGCCGCGTTCGGGAAGACGGAGCGTTGGTCGACTCTCAATCAGTGGGATGCCGACCTCCGTGCAGTAGCCGGTGCAAGCTGGCAGCGAGTAGCAAGGGATCGGCAATATGGGCGTTCATTGAAAAAGACCTATGTCCAGCAGTGGACGGATAAAGTGAAAAATGATAAATAGATAAAAATGAATAATAAAGTATATACCTTTAATTATTTTTTACATTATCTATCAAAAAATGGGACTACAAGATAGCCTACCATTAAAAAATGGAAATCGAAGCCCGATCGAAGGAGTGGAGTAACTAGGTAACATAACATACGCTCTGAGTTGAATATCTCTTTCTTTTGCTAATTTAAAACAAAAGTCTTTAAAGACAATTTTATAGATACAATTTTTAAAAAATAATTTGTTGAAAACTAAGATTATTAATTATTTCTATTGGCTTATAAATAATTTAAATTTTATATTAACGAAGAGAATCAAATAGTTGTCAGAACGACATATTCCTTGGAAAAAATAAAATTAATTACTGCATGCATAGCTGAGATATTTGTAATATTACTTTAAATTTTTTTAATAACTTTTGTTTTATTTAATATAGCCATTTGCTTTTAGTTCGAACGTGTTCTCGAAAATTAAGAAAGTAAGTGTTGTCTATTTACAAAAATTAACTACGCAAGAGATTTATTTTGAGGCAACATTAGAAAGTCGGCTCCGCTGTATCCATTGCCACAGGATGAACTCCTCAATTTCGAGTAGTAAGAACGAGCACGGAAAACAAACATCGTCGCGGCCGCCCATCGACGTCAGTTACTCAAGAAAGTGATGCGAAAGTCGAGAAAGTTTATTATTATTTATTAAGATTGAACTGTTACCACTCTTACCGATACTTAATTCAGAAATGAACATTTCGTATGGAAGTATTTATTCCATATTAAATCAATCTTTGCATACATAAACAGTCTCCGCAATGTGGGTGCCGAGAATGTTAACTGACAGTCAGAAACAAAATCGACTTGACATTTTGAAGATGTTGTTGGACATGGAGTAATTAAGATAATGTTTGTCTCTTTTCATAACAATCGACGAAACATGGGTCTATCATTTCGATCCCGAGACAAAACAGAAATCTACGCAATGGAAACGAACATCATCACTGGCCCCAGAAAAGTTTAGTGGCATCAGTTTGCAAGGCACTTTTTTGCCTCAAAAGGGATATATTTCCATTACCTCAAGTAGTGGCTATTACAGGTCAATAATATGCAGATTCAATTCCAAAGTAATTCCTTATTTGAGAAATGCCATTAATGAGAAAAAGAAAGGAAATCTGAGAATGGGCGTGCATTTCATCATGACATCGCATCCGCATCGCTGTCGTCATAGCAAGGTTTCCTTTATTATTAGTTTTAGCGCCTTGCGAATTTTATCTGCTCCCCAAATAAAAATAAATTGAGGAGTTGCATGAGGAAATAGGAACAAAGACGGATGGTTGACGTGTAGAGGTGCTTGAAATACCAAGACAATTTTTTTGGAAAATGATTGGAACATTGAAAAAGTGCTAAGTTTGGTGAATTTAGAGACTCGGAGTCTATGTAGAAAAATAAATTATTAAGTTATCTAATTTTGATCTCATCATCAGCCTGTGATAGTCCACTGCTGGACACAGGCCTCCCCTAATACACCCCTATCCATTAGGCGGTTTTTGGACCGTATCCCACCACGCTGGTCCAATGCGGGTTGGTGGGTGGACCGACTTTTTACATGCCCATCCGACGCATGGATCATCTTACTTTTCAGATTTTGTGTTTTCAGATCGGGTGATCGGCCCCAATTGCCCTAACGAACTAGGAAACAACAATGAAAATTTGTTGAGTCCCCGCAGGATTCGAACCTCCGGTTTTTAAAGCACACGCCCCTACCACTAGGCTACGGAGGCAGTTCTAATTTTGATAATTGAATTGAATTGATTTGAATTTTTTATACAATATAAAGAATTTTGATAATCAAAATCTCATACTTACTACATTTTGATCACACGTTGTAAGGTAATCGACTTACACTTTTCGTCCGTCATATTTTTTTACAAAATTTTATTTAATCTTGAATGTTGAGATAAACTACACGCTCAAACTATACGTATAACATTATTATATAAGGATAACAGATTTAAATGTAAGGATGATCTAGTTCATACTGAAATTATTTCCATTTGTAATAATACTAAAAAAACTGTGGAGACGTATTATACTTAATTAGTGTACTTAATAGCCTTATCTTTAGGGTATACTTTTTCCCTGGTCGTTTGTTTGGAAATTTTTGAAGTATAATTTGCATAATAAACTAATCTTATTTTCAATTCAACAAAACTATACAAAATTATAATTCTTATCAAATATGATAAATACTAAGAATATTACGAATATATAACTGCCTTAATTTTTATAAGCACAGGTCATTCACGTCCTATTTTTATGCAATATATGCAACATGTACGCTATTTGGCAGTCCGTCAACTGGGGTACCAATACAAGCGCCAATTTTCGTATGCACTCGTAATTTTATCGTTTTAATTTATTCCTCGCACGTTCAAAAATATTTCATTTGGTTGTTGCAATTTAAAAAAAGTTATGATCTAACAATACACAATCTCGTTGAATTGTTTACTAACAGTACAAAGAAAATTCTTTTATTACACTTTCTTTTATAACAGATGTTATTTGGAAAACTTTAAGTTGTAATCTAAAGATCTTATGAACGCTATCAATCTTTACCCTTAGACTAATAAGTTTAACAAATTGTCAATGCAACACAAGTTTAATCATTTGAGGTTAATAAATAGTTTTGTATAAATACAATGGATCGATTGAAATATTTTTGAGTTAACTCGATAATAACTTTTTGTCTGCAAAAGATTTGTGATATTTTAATAACTTTGTCTTTTTCAATTTCTATTTTATTATGCATTATAAAAAAATTAAATGCTTAATACAAAACTAAAGTAAACGAAACAGAGTATTTATCTAAAATAGGGACTTTATGTTTGTCACAAAATGAGTACAATTGCAAGCAAATTTAAAACCTCACATTACTGTTACTAAAAGTAACCCTTTGAATCAGTAATGGGAATTTTTGAAGACGCTATAGCTGTCACATAAAGCTTATATATTACTAACTGATTCCTTTCACGAATCGGTACCAGCTTTAGAAAACGTTGTATTTATCACTCTTGCTAAAATGCTTTTAGCGATTATTCAAGCGATGAAACCTTGTAAAGTGTAAAGTTAATGGGTCATTACCACAGCTCCCTGATTCCAGTAATCGATTTGTGGTAAAAATAAATAAGTATATGATAAACATGACCTGATTTCAAAGGGTATTTGCGAAAGTAGAACTGCCGATTGCGTTGAATATAAACCGCTCAATTACATCGAAGATAACGCCTTTATGACACTGAATATTACAGCCTGAGTATTAATGTTCAATAACTATACGCATTTCCATATGACTTGCACAGTTTTAATTCTGTTTATGTTTTTAATGTCGATATTAGAAAGTTTGTATACCAGTATTGATCATGCTGTAAGACAGGACAAGTATGAAATCCTACAGTTAATAATGTAAGAAAAGATTTAGGGAGGCCAAAGATTAGGTGGTAAAATGTCTTGGCTCAAAAAATCCGCAAGTGGTTTTTTGTTACGCAAAGAACTACCTCGGTAAAAAACTGTCGGTAAAGTACTGATTGCAATGATGATCGCTGACCTCTGATAGACGGTGACACTTTTAGAAGAAAAATTTTCAATAGCAAGTTTCACACTCGTTGTTTTTTAATAACGCAGACGTACATAACACTTAATTATTTTTTGTCCAGTTTTATAAATTTCTACTGGTTATTTAGTCCGTGTGTTTATTATTCTAACATTTATAAATTATGTTTTTCTAAAAGATTTTTTTTTTGTTTTATAGTAAATATGAGAGTTTATATTTACTATACATACATTTTTTGTACAGGTTATCACATATAGCCAGGACTTAACACATACCTTAATAAATTAAATTTCTAAAGCTACATCAGTTATTATTATAAGTTAAGTTTTCACTATGATTTAAGATATTTGAACTTCTCTCTAGCAAAGTCGTGGGTGTGTGACTGTTTTTCGTGCAACATCGCAGTAAAGTTACTGCTTTAAAGGGTGCAATAAATATCGACAAGTGAACATTGTTTACACCTGAAATTATATAGAAAAATAATGCATCATTTTTATTAACATTATTTTGAAGCACTACAGTAAGTAAAATAAACGAAAATTTAAACAGAACCTTTGACTAATAAAGGCTTAAGAACTTTTTTTCTTTATGGATATAAACTGTTTCGAAAGAAAATAATCTTTTTCATTATCTGTACTAAGCCTTTCGGTTACAAGTCAGTGTTTGATACCGCAAAATAACATCAACACATACATTTAGTAAATTAAAGCGATAAATTAACTTTTAATTTTAATTTATTCTCATTCAAGTCAACGCGTGCTGAGGCTTCTTCCGGCGTGTCTATTGATAGTTCGTATCATTCGTCTCTGTCAGTACAATACCTCACTTTACCATTTGTTTGATGTCATGATATTTGCCATCGGAGTTAGGTCTTTTCGTATCGTGTTTGTTGAAAAATCTGGCGGTATTTTGGTAATGACACATTGTATTTTAGTAAGCATTTTCTTATTAATATATAACATAAAAAATTATGAGAAACTTTATGACTATTGAAGTTATTAACACTGTGTTGAAATTGTTTTACATGTGAAATAATTGTAAAGTTGCGTTGTAATTGCAGCAAATGAACTAGTTTGAAAAAATATTTTAGCCATGATGAATGTACATATTCTTAAATAACCAAAAAAATACAAATAACTCCGCTGTTTTGTATATCTTTTCTATTCTTACACGCTCTTCACAAAATTAATGTTGTTACGGACTGTAAAGATAGTTTATCATATTATTTGAATTTTTAAATTTGAAACATTGCAAAAATGTGTAACCTAAAATATGAATAAAAAATAAACGTTTAAAAACAGAAGTATATCAAAATATATTGTTGTAATTTATGGTATAACAAATTATGTTTTCATTTTAAGATCCATAGGCAAAAAAGTTGAAATAAAAATGGGTACTAAAAGCACGTACGTGAAATACGACAACTGAAAGATTAAAGGGCGTATCAGGTTTTTTTCAGTTTTGTTTGATATCCGATACTGCTTCTCACGTCCGTCGTATTAAAATCGAGATGTTTTTATAACGTTACAACATGACAGTTTCTTTTCACAGATTTTACTGTCACGTATTAAAATAGAATACGAGCAAAATTTATTTTGTAAAGAATCAGTTTGTGCGATTCATCTCAGACTCCCTTGTGGAGATCAACTAACTCTACCGCCCACACAACACTTGCACAGAGAAAATTGAAAAGGAAGAAATTCTTATTTACTTATAGTATTTTCAAATAAACTTAAGGCTATTTGTTGTGTTTTCTATTAACGTAATCGGTCGACAAATATGGCTAGCTTACAAAAGGTCATTTTAAAAGAATCTGTAATCCAGCAAAAAGGTTATAAATTAAAGACAAAAATTAACAAAGATTTTTGTCTTTGTTGCTTAGATAGACTAATTTCTATTGTTTTGCTCGATAGATAATGCTTGTCATTTGTTGTTGCCATTTTTGTTAACAAATCAGTAATGAATAGTTTTATGAATAAAAAATTACCAAAAATTGTTTTCTAAAATCGCAACCTTATCTTGAGCTTGATCTTGAGTTTAAACTTTTGAGTAAAATTTAGGAGACTGTTTAAAATATCAAAAAATTATTCATAATTATATATGTAAATTTAAATTTTGAATTGATAAACAATAAATTGAAAATTGATATTTTGATTATAGATAACTCAAAATAAAATTTTATTATTTAAATGTAACAATATTGAAAATGCAAAGTGTTCTTTGAAAATAAACTTTAAGGCTTTACAATATTAATACTTATACAAAACGTGCACTTAAAACGTTTTTTATTAAATAAAATAAAAGTAGTAAATAAATTAAAATTGCATTTCGATACAAAAATTACTGTAAAATATCTCTGAGATTTAACATGTAGTAACTGGTATCAGGAGTTGTCATGAAAAGTACGTCAGTTTAAATTAAAAAAAATTAATACTATGTCTATAAAAATGTTTATAATAAATATCTATCTTCTTATATATCTTCTTATAGAATTGATAACCACGGTTCTTATTCAAAAATATTTGTCACCAAAATGTTATTGGTGAATATAAAACTAGCAAACTTTATTAAATTTATTTTACATGTAAACCGTTATTTACCGCATATAATTATAATGAATATCTTACAATTGTTATTGAATATTGGTATTATTATTTTTTTTTGTTGCCTACGCAGGCAGACGTGCAGTCGGGCCACCTATCGGAAAGTGTTCACCGACGCCCATAGACATCAGCAACACTAGTATCACCAACGCACTGCTATGAGTCATAGGGTTTTATGTCTCGTATGCTCAGCAAATACGCTGGCTATGGTGCCCTTCAAACCGGAACACAGCAGTGTTTTCAAACTATTGCGTTGTGGCAGAAATAGGCACCGCGATGGTACCAAGTCAGACGGCCCCCTGTAAAAAGGCACCTACCACTTGTATAAAAAGGGGACCTACCATCAGTTATTAGTTATAATTTCTTTTTCTAACAAAATATGTTAACATTTATTTATTTTTTTAAAGATTAAGGAAACGGTAATTACTATGTATATTTAAATGATTCTGACAAAACTTAGCTCAAATTGATCCAAAAGGCTTATCAGCGCTTAAGCTTTGTGACCTGACTCTTGCGGTAAATGGTGTGAACATTATTGTTATATGTGTCAAAAGCGTGTATGTGCGTGTAAGGCCAAAATGAACCAGACTACCTATCTGAACTTAATTGAATAATAATATTGTAGTATATCAAACAAATATTCAATACATAGAGACTAAATATATCACTAAATTGTATTGACTATATTTTTTATTACACGTCCTTGTTAAGTTTTTATCAAATTTTTGTTATATATTTTTTTTCTAAAGTCAAAGTCAGTTTAAAGGAACCAAGTTAAAATTTATTTGATTTCATTAATACTTTACAAGAGACTACAGATATAAAACTCCAGTTCCAATTGTGAAAAATAACAAGTTAAAACTGGTGATTGCAGTTACAGAGTTGAGCAGAGCAAGCGATGATATTAAAAGTTATTGAATTTTAAGAGAAAATTTGCCTTTGACGTAGTTAATTACATAAACATTAATAGAGTTACTTACTTTATTATTTACGTCATATATTTAATGGTAATAATAACAAAAATAACGAAGCAAACTTAAGTTTAATGTTAAATTATTAAATGAAACTTTCTTTTAGGCGAGTATGACGTTAATCTGGAAGTAGTTCATTGATATTAAAAAAAGCAATGTGATATTAGTTAAAACAATTAAAGTTAATATATTATCCACGATATCCTTCAAACCAAAATACTCGCTACTCTGAAGTTTTTTCACACTGATCGTCGTAGTTGTACTTTTCTACTCGCCCCTAATAAATAGTAAACTTACTACCAACTTAAAGAAATAAAAAAAGTATATGAATGGCAGAATTTGTATATACAATTAGTTTTTACCTCTAACCTATCAAAGAAATATGAGACCATAAAAAATAGATATATCTTACAATGCAAAGAGCGTACGAACTTTTCTGAGTGATTTCTGAATCCCGATCTAAAGTGTTGTGCATGGTTTGCTGTACACGTACTGTATAAATATCTATAGTGTATATATAGCAGACAAGCGGTCTGATATCATTGCGTTTATCAGGCAGTGTTGGCCAGCCGCGGCTATGGTACGAACGTGTCGTTGGCTTCCCGCGTACTGCTTCGTAAAATGCCGCGATCGAGTATCTGAACTTTTATAATTGCACGGTAAGAACTTAATTGTTACTTTTTGTAGAAAGTTTTAAGTTTACTTACTATTATTTATATATTATATGATTATTAATTTATTTATTTGCCGAAATTACAACATTGTTTTTTAAGTACATAACATTAATGTTTATGCATTAATTTTTAAAATAATGGGGAAATAAAATTTAATACATTTAAACTAAACTCACTGAATTGTTACGCATATAAAAGTTTCAATAGTTTTTGTATCTTTAGAAATTAAAATTGTTTTTTAAGTACATAATATAAATGTTTATATATTAAGTTTTTAAAATACTTCGGAAAGAAAATTTTATAATTTTAATCAAACTTACTGCATTGTTATGCACATTAAAAGTTTAAATAGTTTTTTAAATTAAAAATACTATTAAAGTTGTAAAAACATGATAGGAATACGTATCAAAAGGCCTAATTGAACGCTTTAATGACATAAGGTTTGATTGATAAAACGAATTGAGAATCGGAAAACTTTCGTCATTATTCTCAGGCAGCAAATTCTTTTGTCTAGCCCTCTGCAGTATTTTAATAAACGTCCAACTTTAGGAAGTCCCAAACAATTGTTTTTCGGATCATTTATTACGGAATTATACTCAGGAGTGGCGTCTTGTGTTCATAAACTTGCCTAGATGTAATAATATTGACTGTAGAGCTTTCCTTAATGTAATTGTGTTATTTTAAAAAATATTTATTACGAGAGAGCAGTTACGAGATTTTGTATATTCACTTCATTTTATATTAAATAAATACACAATGAACACACATGAGTTATTGTAATGTGTAAAGGGTCCTTTTTAATTTATTTTTTATAGTTTCATTGAAATTGCAAAATAATTTACAATACTTTTTGAGCAAATCCATACAACAGTTTTAGATATGACTTATTTTTTGTCATATCAATATTATTTTGTCATTTAAGATAAACACATTTTTAAAAGTGTATTTACATTGTAAAACGACAAAACGTAGTGTATTTTATTTATACCGGATAAAATTAGCTTTTTTCCGTTAGAATTGATCTCCGGGACTACTGACCTGATTTAAATACATTTTCACACCGGATCTAACAAACTTCACAACTATTTTATGCACATCGTTACTATCTAACGTATTAGAAATTAAACACGCAATTCAAATGTTTCTTTTCTAACCAAATTATATAATAAGATAGTGTTTTCATGAATGAAGGAACGAAACCATCTCTTTTACTGTCATCATTGTTATAGTTTAAATCTATATGGCGTTATTATTTCCTGGTTGTTAAAAGCGATTGAAGAATGGTTGTGGGACAGTCTGCTCACATTCCGTTGAGTACGAGACCGCTACTCGACGACGCTAACCGTATGACGTGACCGAAATGATTACTTTCCGATAAACCGTGCACTTCTGTTTTTGTCACCTCGGCGGCAATTTATTGCTGAGAGTTAATGAGGGACAAAGGACGTTTAACTGTGTTCGCAGTCTTTCAACGTTGTAGCAGCAAATTTTAATGGTTACAGTAACAATTTTTAAAGCTAAGGTTAGATTTAAAAATTACTTGAAGGAATTAAGAAATAACCAAAAAAAATATTGGTAACTATATCTTGGTAATATCTTGGTTGGTATAACTTGTGAAATTTTGAAAAACTCTATACTTAAACAGCTTTGTAAAGTTTATAAGAACGTAAAAACTTTGCTGTAAGTCACAACAAATATTTGAAAAGACAAAGCAAAAAGAAATACATTTATATGATCCGAAATTAATCAAGGACAATATGTTTCAAAATTTAAGCAAATCTGTTTACAAAATAAAAATAATAATGATGTTGTCTCTCATCAAAAGCGGAATATCCAATTTTTTGGTTATAAAATGTAAGGTCTTTAATATATACTTTATTCATTCTACTTTCAATAGAAAACGAATTTTGTTTACTCTCATGTTACCGAAGTGTACATTTTATAAATTTTAAATGGAAATAAAATATGAGCCTATATCCTTTTTCGTTGCGTATTTTAGCTGAATTTAGGGATGGGTGAATCTATTGCCTCGCAGAACAATTGACCGAGTTGTAAGCTTTCGACCACTCGCCTACCATAAATCAAAGTCTTCAAGGCAAGAAGGATTACTATGTCCGAAATGGGAATTAGCGGGCAATTTTACTTACGTCTAGGCTAATAATATAACACGCGATGCGTATTTAATGTTTTGTTAACCCCTATGAGTAATTGTATTGTAATATAAAGTTGACGTAAACGTATTTTATCGGAGAAAGAATCTGACTATTTTTTTGGCTTCATTTGATATTCCTCTCAGATTTCAGTATCATTTGGTAGATAAATACTTATTCAAATATAAATGTTATTAAAATAATGTAAAGACGCAAGGCGGTAAGATATATTTAGTGTATTAAAATACATAAATCACATAATCAGCCTGAATTAGTCGATTACTGGACATAGGCCTCCCCTAATGTGCTTCTTCTCCATTAGGGGGTTTTTGGGCCGTATCCTACCACGCTGATCCAATGAGGGTTGGTGGGTGGACCGACTTTTTACTTGCCCATCTGACGCATGGACCATCTTATTTTTCAGACAAATGGGTGATCGGCCCAAATTGCCCTAATGAACTAGAAAACAACATTGAAAATTTTGTTGAGTCCCCGCAGTATTCGAACCCACGACCTCCGGTGTTTAAACCACATGCCTAATTAGACATGATTTAAAATGAATTGTCCTATTGCCACAGACTTTAAATAAATACTCATATATTGACCAAAACTCCGTTAGTTCATAACGTGATACGCAATTTTAAAACCAAGTAAAATTTGAATTATCCTTAAAGTTTCAAATAATTATTATTGTTATTCTAACATTTTACGAGTGTATAAGTGTATAAGTGATTCGGGCTAAAATAAATATTAAATAAAAATAAACATCTATTCATTACACGCCGGACACTCTACATTCCGGTCGAAAAGCCTGTTATACATTACGAAGTAAAAAAATCTGGCAAGACAGATCGAAATAACTCTTATACATATTTATTGAATTTTCGGGAATAGTTCTATTTTTGTTCTTTATAGCATTTATTATTATTTTTAACACATATTTCAACAACATGTGTTAATGAGTTGATAGCCTTTAAGATGGGAAAATTAAAGTCTAGTCTAGGTCAATTTTGAAAAGTTCACGCTTGTTGGGGCTTTCCTTAATACTTGGTTTAATTTTTTTTCCTTATTTTAAAATCGTCACCTTTACGGTACAGACTCCGAAAATTGGTTTGGTATAGTAATTAAAATTATTGTATTGAAGTAAATTAAAAAATAATATTAGTAAATATTTTACATATATGTCTACCATAAAAATAGGTCTCATTTTAATATCGACATAATGAAAATTTTATTGAGTTGTATAAGTAAATATTTCGTATGTAGTTATTTATTACATTGTTAAACTTATTTAATGTTTTTTTTTACATTTATCAAATTCATTCGTGTCTGTAATTATATCTATTACCACTCGAGTTTTTTTTTTTTTGATGAACTCACGTTGGTGGAGTTAGCCGCTACAATCCGGCGGGTTCGAGGGCTGTGCAACTTTAAGTGTGCACAGACTTCACCTCTATTCTGTGGCTTAGCTCCGAGGGAGCTCGGCTCGGGCTGCCTCTTTGTATATATACTGTAAGCGTGCTTGATTAGGGTGCCCACGAGGGCCGAGCCTCGGCTCGATCAGCCACTGATCTGGTCCTTGCCTATTCCCGTTAGCAACATGTATCGAGGGCGCCCCGGTGGGCCGATCCTCGGGTCGATCAGTTGCTTTTTGGACACGTTTGATTTGGCTTTTAACCGCCCTATCCAGATGGTGAGAATCGGCCTTGTACGTGCCGATATCTTTTGAACGGAGTAAACTGTTGCCCTCGACGGCGAGGGTGGTGTGCGTTTTGTCTCAGTGCTTTCACACGTACTTGTGTGATGGTCGTTTCATTGTCCGGATCAGTTAGAACCTGGCGCGCTAGCCTGAATTAATTAACTAAGGGAAAACAGGCGACCGAGGACGAAGGCCGTTCTGTTTTTGACCCGCGTTATATGCGGGCCGAAGGATAGGTTGTGATCTAGGATTACTCTAAAGTATTTGGTCTGATTGACCCAAGAAATAGGGCAATCAAGGAGGCGGATGTTTGAAGGAAGCCACAGCCTTCGTCTTCGAGAAAAGAGAATGGCCGCGCTTTTGGATGGGTTGATTTCAATCCTCCAGTTCCGAAACCAAGGTCCCCTAAGGTCTTGGCCGCGGATTGGAGTCTTTCGAATATGCAGGTATCATCTGCGAATAAGGTGTTGTTTACCAGTTTGAAGGAAGGGATTTTGTTGATGTATAAGGTAAACACGGTATAAGGTAACACAACACACACGGGAGTTTGAAATCGTGCAATATAAATGGTGGCAGGTATCTGTGGAGGTGACTGTTTCAGAATGACAGAGTGACAAACATATAGGAATGACAGTCTACTTCTCTTGCTTCTTCTGCTACACTACTGTTCAAGGGCGGTAAATAAGACGTAATGACTCATATCTCTAGGCGGTAACCGGATATTTAGCGTCTTATGCTGCGTTAATTATTTTGAAAGGGCGTATCACTTACCATGAGGTGATCTTCCTGTTTGCCTCATAGCTTAACTAATAATAAATAAATGAATCAAAACGTGAGTTAAAACTGTTGATAGGTATCGTAAACTCAGGTATTTTTCAGATATAATCAATTATTCAGGAAAAAAATTGCAGCCCGGAGCTTTTTCCGTATGGAATTAGTAACTGTCGTAGTACTTTAGTCTTAAGTTGAGTACTATTTCTTTATGAATTAATTTAGTCTTGTAACGGTTTAAATTAACTATTTAACTCTGCACTTCTCTCCGGGAAAACTCTTAAGGCATGGCATAGGGGTTTGGTCGTATTGTTCTTCAAAAAAGGTGATAAAACCTTTTTGAAGAACTATCGGCCAATATCGCTCCTGAGTCATGTCTATAAGTTGTTTTCGAGGGTCATCTCGAATCGTCTTGCACGAAAACTCGACGAAACGCAGCCTCAAGAACAGGCCGGGTTTCGAAGGGTTCAGCAACATAGACCACATCCACACAGTGTGCAGGTTATCCAGAAGACACATGAGTATAACCAGCCCCTGTGCATGCATTTGTGGACTATGAGAAGGCTTTGACTCCATCGAGACCAGGTCTTCCTCGAGTCCTTACAGCGGTGCCAAATTAATTGGCGATATATCGAGATGCTGAGATTCTGTATAACACCGCGACTATGTCTGTCGTAGTCCAAAGTGAGCAGACTGAACCTATCCCCCTGCACCGCGGTGTGATAAAAGGAGACGTAATGTCTCCGAAAGTGTTCTCCACCGCGCTGGAGAACATGTTCAGGACGCTCAACTGGAAAAGACACGGGATAAATGTGAACGGCGAGTACATCTCACATCTGCGATTTGCGGACGATATCGTCATCATGGCTGAGACGGCAAAGTGCCAGCAGAAAATGGTGCAAAGCCTGGCTGAGTCTTCTGCAAACATCGGTCTCCATATGAACTTGGGTAAAACCAAGGTCATGTTTAACGAGCACGTTGATCCGGGACAAATCACAATTGATGGCACGTCCCTCGAAGTAGTTTCGAAGTAAAATGTACTTAAACATACCTAGGGCAAACGCTCAAACTAGATTGAAACAACTTTGAGGGGAGGCCACAGAAGATTCAGCTGGGCTGAACAACTTTATAAGCATCATCCAGTTTTCTCGTCACCCACCCGACAGTGCCTCAAATCGAAAGTCTTCGATCAGTGCGTCCTACCCGTTATGACCTACGGTGCCGATACTTGGACTCTTACGGTTCGACTGGTCCTCAAATTTAAAGTCGCTCAGCGAGCTATGGGGAAGGCTATGCACGGAGTATCTCTGAACGACTGCATCAGAAAAGATGTGATCCGTCAGAGAACGAGAGTCACCGATATAGCCCACCGGATTAGTAAGCTGAAGTGGCAGTGGGCCGGTCATATAAGCCGCAGAACTGACGACTGCTGGAGTCGGAAAGTTCTGGAATGGAGACCGAGGCTCGGCTAACGTAGTATAGGACGCCCTGCGGCAAGATGGAGTGACGACATTCGCAAAGTGGCCGGTGTGGGTCTGGATGAGAAAAGCCGAAGATCGGAAGCGGTGGCGTGCATTAGGGGAGGCCTATGTCCAGCAGTGGACTGATACTGGCTGATGATGATGATGAACGGTTTAAATATCATACCTTAAATTAAAAAAAAAACTAACACTAATAAAACAAGCTTTATTCTTAATAATAGCGAAAATCTACAAGACTTACACACATAATCTCCTAATATATTAAAGGTAATTGTTACAATCACATTAATATTTTTTGTACTTTTTAGTAAATATAATAAATTTAAGCCATAGAATATTATTATAACAACTATGCCATATAAATTACATTATTTTACAGCCATATAATACTATTAGTACGCATAACTTAATGTCATCATCTACTACTATGCAGAGCCTAGTGGGAAAGGCTGGCGCTTCCCGCAGGTTTCAAAAACCGGAGTTACAACCGGAGGTAACTCAGGTTTTTGAAGCCTTGATCAAAAATTTTCATGTTGCTTCTTAGTTGGTTTGTGACTGATCACCCAAATACTTTTAAAGTAAGATGATCACGTAAAAAGTCTGTTCAGTGCCTTATCTCTACGGTCGTATCGGTTTTTCATTACATCAGACTATGACAGTTTAAAGGAAAAAGGAGTCAGTATTTGCGTGTGTACTCATGCACTACAATATCCCTGGAATAGTTTGCTGACCTGAAATATAGCCAGCCGTATAATTAGCCGCCATAGTCAAAATCGACTTGGAGTAAATTTTTATTATTATGTACTTTTTTTAAAGATTTTTGTCATCAGGTGAGGCGAATATTTACAACATTAAATAAAAGCTAATAAGTTATTATTATTATTCCCACCTTCATTAGCTGTTTTAAATATATCATGAATAGTCATTGTCTATTGATGACATAAAATTTCCATAGTTATCTAACTGTAGGAATTGTAAATCATCAACACAAAAGTAAAACAGATTATTCTTCCTTCGCAATCAAACAAAAAAACAAGACAATGAGTTCAACAGCGCCTTACTTATTTGAGTTTCTAAAATAAGGTTATTATAAATTTGGATCTTAAATAAACTTAACTGTTTTTGTTTCGCTTTAAAATACTGTTACAAATAAGATGTAACATCTTATTTTTATATCATGATATTTAAATTTAAATTAAATAATCAAAACCGATTTTTTTAGACACAATATTTACTACAAAAAATTTAGAATGGTAATGTAGAATATATACTATTTTTAATTTATTATAAATATTTTTGAAGGAATATAAACAGCCTTTTTAAAGTTTATGTTGTACATCATTATTAGGTAAATTTAAAACTTATTAAAGCATTTATATTAAACATTTGAAACTTTATGAGGCATTCTAAGCGCTATAAAATTGCGTCACTATTTAACCGTTTCTTCATTAAAACTGAGTGCTCTATTTGTTCTTCCCCACAGATCGCTCAAATGGTTTTCATTCCAGCTAGAGTACGATAAATGGACATCACAGAATTACTATTTTAATATGACGATATTATAAAGTCTATAATCGACTGTGGTCATAAACCTTTATTATTTAAATTGAAAATTTTATACTATATAACGTCTGGTTATTTTATATCATAAGCGATTGACTAAGTGCATAGTTTCTGCAAAAAAACTGTATTGTACCAATTCTAAAGTAATTCCTGAATTAACTAAAATACTGCTGGTTTAAGGTTATAGGCATTACTTAACTGCCTCTTAGCCTAGTGGTATGGGCGTGGCTTTAAAACCGGAGGTCATGGATAGAATCCTGCGAGGACAACAAATTTTCATTGTTGTTTCTAGTTGATTAGGCATTCTGAGCCGAGCACCCAATTGTCTGAAAAGTGAGATGATCCATGGTGATGCATGTAAAGTTCGGTCCACCCACCAACCCGCATTGGACCAGCGTGGTGAGATATGGTCCAAAACTCGCTAATGGATAGGGTTGTATTAGAGGAGGCCTATGTCCAGCAGTGGACTATCACAGATGATATGAGGAATTACTTAATTTTGTATGATAATAATCACTTAAATTTCGTTTACGTTGCATGTCTAATGGATAAATAGTTTTATAGATATTACATGATATACAACAAAAAATATGTATCGAAAAAATCACAAACTTGTGCGAATAAATTGCACACGCAGGCTGTAACTTAAATTATCGACAAAAATAATGTTTTAGATGGTTGTACTTAAGAAATAAACTACAATAAGAATTTTAACGTTAAAAATACTGGACTTTTAAGGCGTTTTAACGTGGGAAATGCCAACGCAAGAAAAATATACTATTTTGTAAGAATATGTTTTAATATGTCACTTTATTCTATATCCAATGTTAAGTTAACTTAAAACTATGTCTATTAGTTTTGCAAATAAATTTTATTAAAAAAAAATGATATCTGCTAGAAACAGAGTTATTAATTATCATTTTTAATATTCCACGGAAGCATGTATTGTTTGGAAATTTTAGTTTATAAAAAATATCGAAAACACCTGAGGAAAACTTTGTCATTTTGTGTAGCAATACACGTGAACATTATTTAACGGAGAGTTTTGATCGAATTTTAAAAAGAACTAGTCTGAACTTCAGTGATTGAACTACGTAATATTAATAATGCTAGAAGTTTATATCTTAGAACATACAAATTACATTTATTAAAAAAAATATACACAAAACGATTTTTTTTAAATAAACAACTGATAGCTATTCTAGCTGTTGCGAGAACAGCTTAAGTGTGAAAGTGCGTCTCTTTTATTTAGTAAGAGAAACGCATACGTTTCTATCACCTATAAATTATTTATGAGACATTCTAAAAGACAATTGCCGACACGAATTGTGACCTCATACGTCCTTGAACTTATTTCGTTGCTTCCGTATAGAATTTCACAAAAGTTGATCCTCTATTACGGATTGAGATTGTAAATGATTCAAATTCGTTTAATTACAATGTTTTAAAAACGCTATTGCATAATTACAAAAATCAAAAAGACATCCGTAGAATATGAGTAAACACCTCAAATATTGGTTGACAATAAATAAGTTTTTCTCCGTTAGAAACAAGAAGCAAATATAAGATTAAAAGTAATGTACGAAAGTTCTTGAATAAAATGCACAATTATTATGTTAAATAAGGTCAGGTATAACTCAATATCCCGTTTATATAAGTACGCGAATCAGAACGTTTTTTCCAATCGAGGACTCTTAAACTAAAATTAGAACACTACTACACTAACAGAAACTAAATACTCATCTTGTATATATTCTATAATGATCAATATAGTTCCTATCGTTAAATATCACAGCGCTTTAACAGAGAAATGAAAACGTTGATTTTGATTCCAATATATGTTTCAGTAGATCAGTCTGTATTTATTTCACGGAACTCTGAAATGCTCTGGCGAACAGTGTATAATCAAAGTGAAAATAAAGCAGACAACTCTATCGCCCCAAAAACAAGACAGTAATAGTTCAATGGCGCCTTTGAGTTTAGCATTTTCTTTCTAAAATACGGTTATTGTAAAATCTGCTCTCTTTGTACATCTTCGTTTTGTTATTATTTTTAGCTTTAGTGTTATAGAAAATTACGATTTCCTTGCGGTGTTGAAGGTTGTTTATTTTGCAAATTCATACAGCATATTATTATAATAATTTGCGCAAAATAAGCAGGTGACAATGCGCCCTCTGCTAGAAACTACCTCGCGATTTCTGCCATGACAATTTAAATCGCTAATATCTTTAAAGGTATTAATTTAATCAAAATGTCATGCATGACACGTTTTATACACGAAGAATGAAAAAAAATTTAATGCATTAAATTTTATATAATCATAAACTATATATATTACGTTAAATAAGCTTTGAATATTCATTTATTTCACTTTACTCTTTTCAGTTTGTCACATTTTTTTAGTACATATAAGACGTCAACCATTGTCGGTGAACACAATGTAAGCCACGCTTGGTCAACTTTTACTCACCCTTAAGCTGTAACACCCTAACTACAATTTTAAATTATTGTTTTAGAAATATACAAGAAACTTACATTTAATGCAAGTTAACTTAACGACGAATAAAACCGTATATATTTTTGAAAAACTTTAATTGCATCTTACTAAGCAGATGTCAAGTTGTAAAGACCTAAACTACCACCTTTTTTGTTGATATTTCTTAGTAGTCTGTAATCTCTAAAGGTTAGGCGATTACAACACGGCCCATTCGCATTTGCTATATCTGATTATATTATTATCGATATACTTATAAATACTTTTTAAATGAGTACATTTTTATATACATCCGATACATGTAACAAACCAAAATATGTAAAATCTTTGCTAAACAAGTCAGATTGTTTGTTTGTTCTGGCTAATCTCTGTAATAGCTGCTCCGATAGAGACGGGACTTTTACCGAAAGATAGCTGATGTAACTTGACGTAACTTACTCATTTATTTTGAAAAAAAATTGCACGCGGATGAATTTTCGGGAAACAACAGTAACACATAAGGTAAGTCTTGACATAGATTGAATCCTGTTATCTCGCTTTTATTCGTCCTTGAACCTACTATACCACTTCCGTTCGAAATTTTGCCAAACTAAATCCATGCTCTTGTACGCATTTAGATTATAAATGGTATTTAACGTTTAAACCTCGCTAAGATTTTAAACCCTATTTCGTGATAGCGTAATCTAAAGTGAACGATCCATAGAATATTACGAGAATGTAATCGTAAAGGCATTTACTTTAACCTGATAAAACTTCCGTGTATCAAAAATAATTCAAAGTGTGGTTTAACTCGTAAAATACATTTTTTTTATTAAAACAGAAAACGTCCAAGAAAAAAATACAGACAGCATCATGCCCACATACGCTTCGACCATAAAATATTAAATGACATAAAAGCGATTAATTTTATATAAGAGCATGCAATTATTTTGTCCCATAAGTAAGTCGTCAATCATCATAAACAAGTGACCGCGTAAACAACTAAGTTATAGGGGACATAAATCTGTGACTCTTACAACAAGTCCATATGGCTGTTATATCTATTATACTTAGTCGTAAAGATAGGAGGCACTAATATAAACTAACAATAGGTAAAAAAAACTAAACTTAACTATAATACTGTTGAAACTTGAATACAGCCATTTTAACTGCCTTCGTAGCCTAGTAGTAAGGGCGTGTGCTTTAGAACCCGGTGGTCGTGGGTTCGAATCCTGCGGAGTTGGTGAGGGCATTGAGGACTGATCACCCGATTGTCTATAAAGTAATGCGTCGGATGGGCATGTAAAAAGTCGGTCCTGCGCCTGATCTCGCTTCGGTACTGTCAATTATCCGTCCCATCGGAGTATGATAGTCAAGAAAGAGGGAATGCACCTGTGTTTGCGCGCAGATTTGTGCACTATAATATTACCTGGGCACTTAGCTGATCTCTAATATATATTAGCTGCTGTAGTCGGAATCGACTAGTAGGACATTGTTACAGTAATTTGCAAATATATCTGTTTCCAACCGGCGTCAAGAGAAATTTGGTTATTTGTGTAGGATGTTAAGGGTAACCATTGTCGCAGCTTGTAAACTAGAGGAAATAGGTAACTTGTTACCGTATTAAGGTGGTAGTTAAGGTACATAAACAGTTATGATCATAAAACGTTCCCTTTTTTCCTAAAAACATTTTCTATTTCACCAGTTCTGCTATTTTTGATTTGAATTATAAAATCTCGTATTTCTTTGTGATGTGACATTAAAACCATCAAAACTGTTCCAGTGAACAACAGCTAATAGAACACTGGAACAACTCAATACCAAACGAAATAAAATATCAAGTTGATATGCTGTTTAGAGATGTTTCGGTAGATAAAAGTCGGTTTAGATACTTTACGTAACTCAGGAATGCTTCCGAGAACTGTGTCTAATCAACCTAGAAGCAAAGCAGGTTACTCCTTGGAAGTAATAATAAGAAAATGATAAAATAACGCTACTTTTTTGTTTTTTTCAGAAATAATATTGTTATAAAATCTATTTCCACTGACTAACTGCCTGCGTAGCCTCGTGGTATGGGCGTGTGCTTTAAAAACCGGAGATCGTGGGGTCGAATCCTGCGGGGACTCAACAAATTTTCATTGTTGTTTCCTACTTTGTTAGGACAGTTTGGGCCGATCACCCAATTATCAGAAAAGTATTATCCATGCGTCATTCACGCATTGGCCAGCGTGATGGGGTACGGTCCAAAAACCCCTAATAGATAAGGCGTGAATTAGGGCAGGCCTATGTTCAGTAGTAAAGTAACATAGGCTGATGATGATAATTCCTGCAAATAGTTAATTACTTTTATACCTGGCTCATATTTTCCGTACTAAAATCGTTGATCGCCAAATGCTCTAAAAGAAAATTTTTATCTTTCTTTCTGTTACTTTACTTTCATTAATAAGTCATTCAACGGCTGCCGCGGCCTGAAATTTTTTTTTTTCAATCTTTCTTCCAATTATGACCCAAGTGTAGTGGACAATACTTTTTTCTTCAATAACTCAAAGTTACGGATGAAATTTAACATTTTTTTGAAATGTTAACTAAGCGTTACTGTCCATACTGTTTCAATATTTTTTTTACTAGTTTGGCTAATAATGTTTCAATAATGACTTAAAAGTTTCTCAAATATTTTTGAAATTAATAATATGTAAGTCTTTTATTGGCAATTGTTGTAAGCTACTAGAATGATGAAGATTTTTTAATAATTCATGTGATCCTGAGCACGTAGTTGACTGACTGTAGCATAATAGCAATTTTTTTTTTACCTGCCTGGTAGTCTAGTGGTTCGATCTTCGTTGGTGCGCGTATCATGTGTTCATTTGATAGGCAGTAATTCTCTAAGGGATTTTTTGACAGCATATTTATGTTTTCTGAAGCCGATATAATAGAAAGCATATTAAATCTAAGAGGCGTAACTGAGGTTTACGTTTTAATCAATTTGCCCGCAAATCCCTTGTCATTTTGTATTTAAGCTAAATTATAGGGTTGGATAATGTTTCCTATGGCTGGGCGGGACAATTGACCAAGTTATAAGCTTTCGACCACTCGCCTACCATAAATCAAAGTCTTGAAGGCAAAGAAGGATTACTATGTCCAAAATGGGAATTAGCGGGCAATTTTACTTATTGCGAAACTAATAATAAAACTAGCGATGCGCGTCGATTTATTGTTAAAAAAAATAAATGAGGCTTACTTTATTTAAGATTACAGTTTTCAATAAGAAAAAAAAATCCAATTTGATAAAGTATACAAACATTGTTTACAACTGTGCTACTACTTACCAGGTATTTAATTCATTAATAGCCTATTTTCTGAAATTCAATTCGGAGCGTATGTTTTTTTTCTACATATATATATTTGCTATGTTTTTATATATATATATATACATATATCATTTTTTTTCTTTTAATAAAAGGATTTCTTTAATAGTCTTAGGAGTAGTAGTTTAATAGAATAAGAAATTAAGATGTCAAAAATCACAACCACGAGCAATTAAATTAAAAACGCTGCCGAAACCGCCAAAGATAGATCTAAACTATGTTTTACCAAATTGTACTTTTAATGATCTATAATAAAACCTGCCTGAGACATGTTTACCTGTATTTTAAGAATAACCTACAATAAAATTCTTAAAATTGCAATCAGGCATATTCATAAGATTATACAGTTTAGGTTCACATAAAAATTGAGCATTAAAAGCCATCCTAGGTACATAAAACATTTTATACGTGACATTTCGATTAGATAAACACCTTAAAGATATAGGAGATTTAAATTGGTGACAGAAATCGAAGGCCATTTTGTACAGAGACACGTTACCATTACTGTTGTTAAAATTGTTATACGCTGTTTGAAGCCGTCAATTTTTTTATTAAAATTTCACTGGTTAAAGGTACGGTACAGGAAACAGCCCTCTTTCAGACGTAAATTTATGTCAAATTCCAATCACATTATTTTAAGTATTAAAAGTTTTAAAGATTTTTAGAAGCCTATATTATAAATCTTTAATTAATACTTGTTCCCGGTCTAAATATAAAATTATGAATGACTTACATCGTGCAAAGCAAATATAAGAATAGCAGGCAATATTTTGCAAACATTTTCTGAGCCTACAATATTATTTGTGATGGTAGTAAATGTAACGCGGCATTATGTTTTCAATTTATTGTCAGATCGTCATAGAACCATAAGATAAGCGAGAAACAGCTTTAAAGTTGTGCAAGCTTTACCAGATGATATACATAGTGAGAACGTTAGACATTATCTACTTCGATGGTATATAACTTTACCAGTTGTAGGTCCCTTTTTACAGGAGACCGTCTGTGAGAGTACCACCGCGGTGCCTATTTCAACCGCAAAGCAGAAGTGTGAAAAGACTGCTGCGTTCCGGTTTGAAGGGCACCGTAGCCAGCATATTTACTGGGTAAACGAGACTTAACACCGTATGTATCACGGTAGGCAGCGTGTTGGCGATACCACTGGTATTGCCAAAGTCTATGGGCGTCGGTGATCACGTTCCATCAGGTGGCCTTTATTAATTCACGCAGTTCACTGTTTTGTTTTGAAATATGTTTGTATGTTGTGTAGAATGGCCAAAAGGACACTAGCATTTCTTGTATTTATACATTTTGTTTTGTTTTGTCTTCCAATTCATTATTTTAGAACACCATAAAAACATTTTATTTTTATAAATATTTTTATAAATTTATATGTGTTATAATAAAATAAATTAAATAGTATTGAACAGTTGATATTTTAGAAAACGTTTTGAGTTCTACAATACTGCGTAACTATTTCATTATTTTCTCATTAAATTTGAATGCTCTATTTGCTCACGTCCACTGGCTTCTTAAAATGATTCTCATAGCTTGAAAAAAGTTTCAACGATAAATGGACATCACAATTTCTATTTTAATACGAGCATATCATAGAGTCTATATTTGTTTATTACTGTACCTCACAATAATTTGTTCATCATCATCAGCCTTTGTTAGTCCACTGCTGGACATAGGCCTCCCTAATACACCCTATCCATTAGGGGTTTGGACCGTATCCCACCACGCTGGTCCAATGCGGTTGGTGGGTGGACGACTTTTACATGCCCATCCGACGCATGGATCATCTTACTTTTCAGACAATTGGGTGATCGACCCAAATTGCCCTAACCTAATACTACTATATATTTTAATACTAGTAACAATAATTGTTACTCATATCAAATTTTGGTTTACGGGTTAATTTCTTGCAGCTTTGTAGTAAAAAACTTTAGACCATAGAGGTTAAACGGCTTATTGAAATAGTGGCTGGAATATTAACATAGTTTCCTCACCTTATTGATTGCGCAACGTGGCTGATAGGCAGCTAAATAGATGGCCTAACACAAGCTTACAGGATTCCTAGCCTAGATAGAGCGACGGCGAGATCCATAAAGTGTTTTTTTTTCAAAGTCAAAGTCAAAATCATTTATTCAATTTAGGCTCTACTGAGCACTTATGAACGTCAAAAATTATCCATTTACCACCGGTTCACAAACTCAGACCCGTCCAGAGAAGAACCGGCAAGAAAATCTGCGGCCTTGCCCCTCAACACTTTAAGATCTCAGCGTCCATTGCTTCCCAGAATGGTCAATAGTCTGTTGGAGAGAAAACAGTCGTTCAGCGAACCCTTGTTTGCCGTGGTCCGGAATGAAGGAAGAGAAAAAGAAAAAGAAGATATTTCAAACTAAGCAACGCTCCCAAGGACCTGGTCAGCATGGGGTTGATACTCATCGAGAAACAAACTCGAGTGGTGTCGATAACTGCTTAAACTCGATTTTACTTTAAAAAATATTAAGTAAAAGTTATAATTTTCTCAAGCCTTTTACTCTAGAAGTCGAATTGAAAATTTAGCTCTTTAGCTCTTCTGAGTGCCTTTGTTACCTTGATTGAACGTAATTTATTTTTAAAGATTATTAAGAATTGAACCTTTACGCAAATTCAGTTCCCTATAATTAAATTGTCCGTTGAAAATGGTATAAAATTAAGCCTTCTTGGAACTATATGAAACAGTAAATGATTGCTATTCCAACTTTAACAAAAACAGCTTTAATGTAAAACTGAGTCGTTTTTTATTTTGTAAAAGAAAGGCATACGTTTCTATCACCTATAAATTATTTATGAACAGTATAGCCCGAGTGCCGACATAAATTGCGTCCTTTACTGCCCTTGAACTTATTTCGTTGCTTCCGTTCGGAATTTCACTAAAATTAATACATTCACTATGGTGCCCATAAGAATTGTAAATAATATTTAACGTCAAAATTACAAAAACTGTAAACTTTTTTATTATATTTGAGTCAAGTTAACATAGTATAAAACTTATTAATAAAACTTTCCTTGAACCAGAAATATGTAATATATAAACAATACAAATAAATAAAACTGTAATTTCTATTTGTAACATCAAATTAACCGTATTTAAATGATCACATTGTGATATGTATCAAAAGAAGTTTTTTTAATTGTTCTCTGACTGTCGTTCTGTTTATTCGGGCTAATTTCTGATATGATCATTTTTTTTATTTTATTGCAACGCAGGCGGAGTCGGGCACCTGATGGAAAGTGGTCACCGACACCCATAGACATTGGCAATACTGGTATCACAACGCGCTGCCTACCGTCAAACATAGGATATTAAGTCTAGTTTACAAGTAAATAGCTGGCACGGTGCTCTTCAACCGGAACACAGTAGTGTTTCACACTACTGTCTTCGCTGTAGAAATAGGCACCGTGGTTCCACCAGACGGTCCCATGTAAAAGGGACCTACCACCGGTAAAGGATCCTACCACCGGTAAAAGGGACCACCATCGGATCCTGATTTGACGCGGCTTTCTCTAATAGATAGCCGATATAACTGGCTTATAATTGGTAATATTAACTTAGGCTTAGTAGGTACATATTATCACGTGAACGGAGTCGCGGGTATAAAAAAAAAACTAAATACAAATAATTTGTTATTTTATAAAAATAAAGACGTTAAGACATGTAATGGAAAAATGCTTGTGGAGAAAAAAAATTCAATAAAGGATTATGTATTTGATTTTTCTTAAATTCTATAGGAAATGAACTTATTTGTCTTCTGATTGTTGATTGTAATTATTTTTTTAACAGACACACAAATATCAAATCCACTAATTTACGGATTTTTCGCGTTACTAAAATATATTTATTCCCGACGTTTCGGATTCTTTTCAGCATCCATGATCACGGGCAGACTAAGTTGGCATATGTCTGTATCTCTATGTTTTAGAATCCGAAACGTCGGGAATAAATATATTTAAGTAACGCAAAAAATTCGTAAATTAGTGTATTTGATATGTATAATGATCGCGTAAATAAAAGAATTAATTATAGACACACAAATGTTATAAACTCTGAAATGCTTCCTGCGAACGGTGTATCATTAATGTTAAATTATAGACGATTATTCCTTTGTTGCAAAACTAGACAGTGATAGTTAAAATTTGTTTTTTTATATTTTTGTATTTTAATATTCTCTGTATTGATATTTTAAGTAGCTGGTCCAAAAAAATATGAAGAAGCTCGTTGCAGTACAAAGATCTTGATTTTGTTTTTACAATGTTTTTTAAAAAAGATAAGCCGCCAATAATATGGATGCAAGTTGTATTGTATGTTATAAAATAGTTTATTTGTTTTTAAAATCTATTATCTTCTTTCGGGTTATGATATAGGAATGTGGATCCTTTTTAGATTTTCTCTGTTGTTTTTGTTTATATTTTTAGTTTTCTGTGGTCGTCTTATTAGTTTTGCAGTAAAATATTGATGAATAGACTGCCAACGAATAATTATTAATGAAAAGTGCTGCCTTTCGTTTGAAAATCGTCGGCACTAAAATTGTCAGTTCAATTTTTTTTTCCTTGAATCAAGTATTATTTATACAGTATTAAAGGGCTTGAACATGCAATATTTTTTTTAAAAATCATTAAAATTACCAGAAACACCTGCAAAGCAAAACAATATTAAAACCACAAATTTTTAACTCGCAAACATCGTTGACTCAATCGTTCAACCGCAATTATGCCAATTAAAAAAATATAATCACAAAGATTAAGAGCATTAAAAGGCAAACGTTGACATAAATTACCTTCTTATTTGCCCTTTGACTTACCTATTTTGCAGACCTTAATCCTTGCTCTCGTAAGATAATAAACGGTATTTAACGCCAAGACAATACTTATATTTTATATCCTGTTTATAAATAACGTTAATCCATTTTAAGTAAAAATTTAGCAAAATTAAAATTTAAAACAAAACTTCCTTAAATTTAATATTATTATTTAGTTTATATTCTATTATTATTTAAAAATGTTCTTTACAACATGTTATAAACTAAAATGACAACTAGCTTAATTAATCAGAATCGTGATATTTAAATGACTATATTGGATGCACATCGTTTTAATACTTTATGCATCCAATAGATAAATCGGTGGTTCTTGGATCTTGGTTTTAAAAATGTTTTAAGTGATGATAATAAGCGATTAACCATTTTATGTGATAGCAAGTAATTAACTGGTATGAAATAATCGTCACAGAAAAGTGACAACATAAACATTTATTACTGGAGACATTAATCTAACAGACAAATGCATTTAGCATGCGTATACTATTTTACTTTTCCACTTCCTTGACCTAGTGTGTAAAGTCTATATTTTATATATATTTGGTAATAATGATAATATTATAATTACGCGCCAACAAAACAAAATTGACTGTAAGTAAATAAAATGCTCACATTGATTTGTCATCTCAAGGTGTTTTAGTATTTAGTCTTTGTTTATTTAACGTAATTCTGGAATGCTTCCGCGAATTTTGTCCAATCAACCCAAAAGTTAGGCCGATTACTTTTCCCACGTAAAAACAAGGCAATAATAGGTCAATGCCACTTTCCCTTTGTTGTTGATTAAATAAGGTTGTTATAAAATCCTTTTCTCGCGAAAAATTCGCAGCGTAAAAATCATTGTACCCTTTGTTACTAAGATAACAGTATGTTTAAGTTAATTTTGATTATGTTAGGTTAGTATTTGAACTAAAACATAAAAATAGAAGTAACTTTTAATTATTTGTACAGAAATACAGTATTTTTATATTTAAAAAGTTAATACTTTATGATGAAAAACGAATTGTGGCTCGATCTATAATATCTGATAACCATTTAATGATCATGAGTGAAACTAAGTTTTAAAAAGAGAAGGAAATTATTGAAAAATAAAACTAATACATGAGTTCCTTTTGTTTATAATATACCAAACCTTCATTTAGTAAAAGCTTAAATTTTTATTTTAAAATTCAATCATGGGATGGTACCTCAAACTTTTTTTTCATCGTCATTTGATATATTTTTTATATGTACTAAGGCATATGATACCACTAGATTCTTTTGTAATTTTAGAAATCGACAAAACTATTACAGATATTTATTTTATTGTTCTGAAATAGAAATGGATTGGGGTGTGATTATATTTTTATTTGGTTCAAGTTATAAATTTGCATATATTATATAGATTTTTATATATATTTATTTATTTCCAAGAACAACTTAAAATCATCTTTTTGACCAACGATACTTTTAACATTTGCCATATAAATGCCCAAAGCATACTCAGTGATTTCTCGGAGTTAGAGTCGAATTCTCATTACTGAACTTACCCGCCTTATTAACATCCGAGAGTTGGCTAATCCATCTTTGACTAACTTTTATCCATTGCAAGGTTATGTGTCCGAAATGACCGAACAGATGAGAGAGTATGTATATTTCACAATCTCAAATATAGTCTTTTACATCCCATCTCAATACTCTGCCTTGACTGAATTTCTTTTTGTAGAAGTGAATGTTAAAAGCGCAAGAATGATTATCGGAGTAGTGTATTGTCCTCCCTCCATAGATTACTTCACCCAATTAGAAGAGGCTCTCGAGATTGTTTGTCCAGGATATCTACACTGCATGATTATGGGTGATCTGAACACAGATCTTTTAAAAAAATCTCCAAGTTCTCTTAAGCTTCAAACGATTATTAAATCTGTAAACCTTAACATTTTACCTCTAGAGGCTACCCATCATAACACGGAAACTGATTATTCTCTTATTGATCTTATTATTGCCAATCGTCTTGAACATGTGGTGGCGCATGGCAAACTTTCCGCCCCTGGTTTCTCTTGACATGACCTTCTCTTTGCGTCATATAAACTCAAGAGTCCAAAACCATCCCCTTCTTTTGCTTTTCTTCGCAATTTCAAAAGAATTTGCGACGAAAATCTTATTCGTGATGCCTCTAGTTATGAATTTTGCAACCTAGTCCTAGCCTCTACGGTTATTTAATAACATGGTGCTCAGTCTCTATGACACCCATGCTCCCGTCAATAAAGTGAAACTTATAAGACTTCCAGCACCTTGGATGACACTTGAAGTGCGTAAAGCAATGGCTAGACGTAATCGCGCCTTTTCACAATTTAAAAGTCACCGTACCGAAGAAAATTGGTCAATTTTTAAGTACGCAAGAAACAGATGCAATCAGATGGTACGAGCCGCAAAACGCCGATATATCCATATCAATGTAAGTTGCTCTTCATCAGCTGATGTGTGGAAATTCCTAACTCTTAGGGTGTGGGAAAACAACCAAGTATGCATAGTAGCTCTGTTATTTCTCCTGAAGATATCAACCTTGATTTTGTTTCTACTTCTGTTTTCAACCACGCTATCCGTATTAAAACGATAACTTATCTGGATTCCTTAGGTCCCACATTCCACATTAATTTTCTCGTGTTATGATGATGGGTTAAAAAGCCCTTCTGGTGCGACAATAGAGAACAATAGAAGAGTCATAACCTGCTAGGTCTCCTCTAAGTATTGGACCAATTTTTGCCTGCAGTTACACACATCATTAACTTTTCTCTTGACTCAGGTGATTATCCTTCACTTTGGAAAAAAAGCTTTCGTAAAACCCTTTCCTAAAATATACAATCCTTCACTTCCTACCCACTCTCGTCCAATTTCCATTTTGACTTTCCTTTCAAAAGTTTTAGAAGCCTGTGTTCATAAGCAAGTCTCCACTTTTATCTATAAAAATAACTGATTGAGTTCTTACCAGTCTGGTTTCCATCCTGGACATAGCACCACAAGAGCATTAATTAAAATCACTGACGATATTAGATTGGGTGTGGATGAAAAGAAGGTGACGCTGTTGGTGCTCGTCGACTTCTCAAATGCTTTCAACACAGTTGATCATGACATTCTCCTTTCCATTTTAGCCCACTTAAGATTTTCGCCAGCAGCCTTAAATTTGGTTCTCCTCGTATCTTCGCAGACGCCAGCAATCTGTTCACGTCGGACAAAAGTACTCGCAATGGACGAAATTAGAATCTGGCGTACCGCAAGGCGGAAATCTTTCTCCTTTCCTTTTTTCTATTTTTATTAATTCCATTTTTTCCTGTATTAATTGCTCGTATCATCTTTATGCAGATGATTAACAATTTTACGTTCAAACGGACATTGTTGGCCTCCACAACGCAGTTGTTAGAATTAACTCAAATCTTCAGGCAATCCATATCTGGTCTATGCACTATGGAGTAACAGTTAATCCAAACAAATGTCAAGCCATGTTAGTTGGAAGCTTTCGACTTTTGACAAAAGTTTACTTAAATCTCAATTACTAAAGGTCATTTATGACAATAAAGTTATAATTATTTTTAAATTTGTTAAAAACCTCGGACTGTTTATAGATGACAATGAGCTGGAATACCCACATTACCGAAGTCAGCCGTAAAGTCATTATGTCATTACAATCTTTATACCACCTAAATAATTTTCTCCCTATTAAGACTAAAGTTATGCTTGTTCAGACATTTATATTACCATTAATTGATTATGCTGATGTTTGTTACCCTGACTTATCCCAAGAACTTCAAAAAAAGTTGGAGCGCCTTTATAACAGTTGTATAAGATACATTTTCAATCTTCGTAAGTCAGATCACATATCTTCATATCGTACTCGTCTCAAATAGCTTACTTTTCAACAAAGGCGTAACCCTAGAATTTTGTTTACTCTTTTCACGCTTTTAAAAGATCCAGCTTCACCACCCTATTTTAGGGACAATTTGAAAATTTAATTTAAAAATTAGAATTCCCTGTCATCAGTCTTCTTTATACGTCAAATCCTTTACCATAAAGCTAAATATATATGTATTTATCAAGCATAATATTTTAAGAATAAATATAAATGCATTTAGCTACCTTTAAAATTTATTGTACCCTTAGTAATTTTTCACCACGCCCTGGGTTGACTGGTAGAGAATGCCCTATGGCATATAAGGTCCGCCTCTTGTAAAACTTATTGTAAGGTTTGCAATAAAGAATAAATAAATAAATAATAAATGCAATAAATATGCCCTACTTTTTTTATATTTTTTTACTTGATAATATTTTGCAATATTGGCTATCAGCATGCAATCACTTTTACTATGAGCAAGTCTATTGATGTTTTCCTAGATTTTCTTGCATTATTATACAGTGTCATGAAATTCAACGTCGTTGTTTAAATTTCATATTCTGAATATAATGTATCTGGGAATGATAATTAATCAAAAGTTGCTCGTTTTTTTTTCTTTACTAAGAGCGTTTCATTACTAAATGTTGCAAAAGAAATTTAAATGTTTCTTTTCCTTTCATTAATAAGCCATTAAATGTCTGACGCGACGCAAAAATACGTAAAAGGACTTGCTAAATTTCTCTTTTACACTCTTCTTTTAGGAACGTAAGTTTTTATGAGTAAGTAGAAGCAGCGTTTCAAATTTGTTGTTTTGTCATCATTAGAGCAGTTAAAATCAATAATAGTCACTTTCCCTTAAAATAATTTTCACAACAACAACAATCTTTAATGTAAAAAAAAAGCACTAAACCAAATCTGAATAACCACCCGTTTATCTTTTTTTAATAATATTTTGTTCTTTTTTGAACTCTCTGTACCCAAGCGGAACATCTTTCAGTGGAGTCATTGCTCATTGGAGATTCTATCAAAGAAAGAGTCAATCAAATGTGAATAATCAATTTACTTTTGCTATGTGAACGAACACTGACGATATGCTTAATTTTTATGTTCTACGTGAGTTATTGTTTGTGTAACATAAGAGAGACCGTGGTCAAAATCGAGCTAGTGCTCTACGGGATCATGAAAGGTATATTATAGGTATATGGCACTTGAAAGGTTGCCATAATCATCAGCTTGTGCTAGTCCACTGCTGGGCATAGGTCTCTCAATGCACGCCTCCTATATTAGGGGGTTTTCGGACCGTATGGATATATATACCGTTCGGATTCGGTGGGATACGGTCCAAAACCCCCTAACGGATAGGGGTGTATTAGGGGTGGCCTGCAGTGGACTATCACAGGCTGATGAAGATGATGATGAAAAATAAAATTCCAGCCTTCACCGGAAAAGTGTATGTATCAGACTGTATTAGGCTATTGAGTAATGGTGACAAAATATATACTAAACAAAACCTATAATGAAAACTATTCCTTTTATTACGAATTTTGGACATTACGCCATTACGATCTATAGTATTAAATTGTTCTGTATATTTTTTGATATTTTTGGGCAATAAATGTTTGAACCAGTAAAAATATTTATACTTTATAAAGCTGATTTAGTGGAATACAAATTTTATTTACAATACAATTTAATTCACGTAAGCGAAATATACGTTTTATACATTTTTAGAGATATAAAGTAGAGGTTCTAGAGTCCCTTGTCATTTCGTATTTGAGCTGAAATTTAGGTCGTATAATGTTTCCAATTGCTGGGCGGTACAAATGACCAAGTTATAAGCTTTTGACTACTCGGCCTAAACATAAAATAAATACTTCAAGGGGACAAAAATTCTTTCTCCACAACCATAGTTGGTGAGCAATTTAATGAATCACGTCTAAAAAAAATAAAAAATATTGTTTTAAAAATTTGTTACCAAAACAAATAAAAAATTCTAAAAACTTTATGAAATAGCGGTTAAACTTTATGAAATACAGATAGGCGCGGTGTCTTAATAATAAAGAAGTGTTCCAGACGGACACTTAAATATTGTGTTTTTTCTCTGAGCATTATACTAAAGTAATAAAAAATGTTTTAGTAATAATATCAGATAATTATTTAAGAAGTTTGAAGTTTGAATTTTTTAATATTCGAGTATTAATGTTACGCTCACTAATCTTCTATGTCCTCATGTGTGTCAGTATTTATTGAATATTTAATTAACCTTTAGTTCATATACCTTTAAAATGTAAATATTAAGAGCATTCTACTGAAAAAAGGCCTCTTTTAGACATAAAGTTTAAGTAAAAATGCCATATATGGCAATTTTTTTTATGTAAAAGAAATTATTAAGAGTTTTTGTTGCAGCTATATATAAAATTTAATTTATGACCCGAATTTAATCTACAACGATTTAATTTTTTTATTGTTCCAAGCCAATATGATGATACCAAGAAACTAATTTACAGTCGTTGAATTTCAAATACTTGTAAATAGTATGACGTTAATGTGTAACACATTATTAATATTGCAATTGATAGAATTACTATATTGCTATTACCCGCGTTATTCACGTAATTTAAGGCAGATGTTTGGCATCTCCTTAAATATTTTCTTGATTGTAAAAATTATAAATTAATTATTTACTTAAACTCTCAGTTGATTTGTGTTGTTGGCTAAGTGAAAAGATTTATCCATTTAAAATATAGATGCATTCAAACTGTTAATAACAGAACAATGAACATAAACATAAAAAACTAATGTAATAAGTGTTAGCTCGTGAACGTTATGATAGATAATCATCATCATAGTATCAGCCTAGGACAGTCAAATTCTGGACACAGGCCACCCCATGAGCCACCACGAAGTACAATCCTGCGCCACCTGCATCCACCGACAGATAATATAAGTAGGCATCATGAGTGCTTTTAAAATATTCGGCATTTAAAAAAATTAAAAAAACTGGCAGCTACGAATTAAGAATAGCTTCAGTTAGGGTCTTTATCCACATAGAATGAGTCACTTCAATACCTTTAAAGTTACATGTTTAAAGTTATAAAATTTCTGGTACAACGTCTCCAAAACATATAAATTGCATAAATATTTAATGACTGAGAAAGAATAAAAATAATAAAGTTAAATAATAAATAAATAAAACTGTTAATCTATAGTTACATACTTTTATCATCTTACACAAATTTCCTAGCATACATTTTTAAAATATTAAGAATTCTTTTGCCATTTATTTCACTTCTCAACGCAGTCTTAACAATTTTTTCAATAATTTTCCTAATTTTTAAACCAGGACTTGTCTCAAATTTGAATTAAGTGCTCTTAGCTCATAATTCAATAATCCTTTTCCAGGGTCCAAATTATAAACAAGTGTTTTTTTGGAATATGAATTAAGAAAGAAAAACTAAAATTTAGTAGATAGTTAGACGAGTATTTTTTATGTTTAATAATTAATCATTTTAATTATCACATCATATTAAAATTTGTACGGAAATTTGTATGCTATCCTATTATTTACGTACACAAAACAGTTTTTGTAAAAATCTTTATCAAAAACGTAAAAATAAACCAGAATACTTTTAGCCGCGAGAACAACACAATGAGTTCAACGGTGCCTTATCTTCTATTATTGACTTTCTTAAATGGGTTAATTTTAAGGCTATTGTAAATTAGGATCTGATAATAGCTTAAGCCTTTTTAATTTTTTCGTTTAGAAATTCTGTAACAAGTAATTTTAATGAAATTTATTTCAATGTTAGATAAGGTTAGATAGAATAGTAACAAAAAGCACGATGATGAGAAAGACGATGAAATATTAATATACAAAAATATTAATATTAAATATATGTTCAAGCAAATTCACCAGAAGATAAGTGGCCATATCCCCTGGACATCGGCAATACCGAGATCGTCACTCACCCAGAAAATACGCTGGCTACGGTGCACTTCAAACCGGAACACAGTAGTATTTTCAGAAAACCTGCGGCAGAAATAGGAACTACCTCAAATGACCCCTTGTAAAAACGGGAGCTCTAAAAGCCTAAACTTTATTAATTATTTAAAATCTTAATTCTGGTCTGAAATATATTTTAGTACAATAAGCTCGTATGCCAGTAATTTTAGCATTTTCTTTATTAAAACATGTTTATTGTTTAAATCCTCTTTGTTTAAAACTTCTATCTTCCATTAATGACCTTATGTTAAAAAAAATACGAATGCTTTTATTATGTAAGTTAAAATATGTCTATTACTGCTGATAGTTAGCAACATATGGAAACTTTTTACTTATAATGCCTAAATCAGTTTGGTTTATATATTGCTGATTCGAAGAGTTTAGTTTTAAATATAGTTTGATTGATTTAGTTAATATAAAAGTATTATACTTTTAAAAGAAGGTGACTTAGGAAACTGCATAACTTTCTTATACTTTGCTGAAATTATATATCATCAGGATAAATATATAAACGAGATTTTTGAGGCCAATAGCGCTTTACTATCGCTAAAAATATTTATTTACATTGTTTACGCGAATATTATACATGATTAAATAAAATGAAAATGTAAAATAAACGCGATAAAATCCGTAAAGTAATTTTATTTAATAATTTACTTCCCCAATTAATGCGTTACTTTATTTCTACTGAGTGGAAACAAATTTAAAATGGATAGCATTTCATTTAATATTGTTATTATAACAATGTACTTAGACAGGGTTTAGATTTAATCGTAATTTTAATGCCTTATCTTATGCTTTAAAAAACTTCAATATTATCAGCATAAAGTTGACACTTGCGGTTTGATTCAATCTTTAATGACATTAAAAAAATACCAGGAACTGTATTGGTCCTGGGTTTAGTGATAATTATTAATATTAATCACATTTTGAAAATAATAGAATGCATATAACACCATTATTTTCAAAATGTGATTAATATGAACTATCACTAAACCCAGGACCAATACTGTTCTTAGTGCTATTTATATATATATATATATATATATATAATATATATAATATATATATATATATATATATATATATATATATATATATAATTTTGTTTATCGCTTTTATTGTAAATATTTTATTTTAAATGTTTTGAAATGTTTCCAGCGTGTATCCTGTTAGCACAGGACAAATGGGTAATTTGAACATTCGTCAGAATTGAAATTCGCTCTTTTTATCCTATTTTTTTAATTCACAATTAGCTTTTGGCAAAATGAGCCATTGTTTTTGCATCTTTACAGTTTTTTTGGCGTGAGACTTACTTTAATAAATAATTGGATCCTACGCAAATGAGAAAGCCCACCCATCCGCTCTGTGGAGTTCAGGATGTTTCTTTAGTAATCATCTCGGGTCGAAATCGATATTCTTTTGCAAGGATTTCATTGAAAATTCTACTTGGACTTTTCAATGTCCATAAAATTCTATGTCATATTCTAATGTTCATAAAGTTCTGGTTTACTTTAAATCAGCTTTATAAAAACTGTAATAAATATTGTTAAGAACTACTTACTTATCAAAATTACCATAATTATGGATTGCCTTTATATATATATATATATATATATGTATAAATATTGTTTTTCATTAATTATTTATCATATAAAACACAAAGAGAACCTACTTGTAAATCAATATGCAAAATCATCTAATGATCTTATTTCATCAAATAATTAGCGGAATAAAAATTACCAATTGCCTATTTGAATTAATTCTTATTTTAAAATAAAACATAAGAATACACACAAAAGAATGCAATTAAGTATTACAAAAAGTGTAAAGTAAACCGGTAACCGTACAACATCATTGCTTTATCTTTAACTTAACGTATGTTGGGACAATCAAAGATAGCGTTAAGTCTTAATTAAATATAGTTAGCAATTCATTGAGTTAACATTTCCGTTTTTGCAGTCATTGATGGACTTAACTATACACTGATAAGATACAATGCCTTTAAATTTTAATTATGCGCTCAAACATGTTTAAAATAAAATAAGCTTTGTTTAAAGTAAGCTTTTTAATATTATTTTAAATAAAAATAGTATAATTTTCTAAACGGAATTCAAAAGGCGTGCTTTCAGCCGGTTTGAAGGGTATTATGACACTGAATAAAATTATTTTTTGGTAAATATGTATAATTTGAATATAAACACACAAACACAGAATATATTTCTTAATGACCATTGAATAAATATAATGTACGCATTTTGTTTAGTCACACTGCATTGGTCGACAAATTTAAATAAAATTTTAGGCTTTTTTTTTCCAGTCAGACTATGTATGTTGGTCACAATGGTTTAAATTACAGTATTTGTAACTTTTACTTACAGAACAGACTGAGTTCTGGTGTTGATGATTGATGATTCGGACGCTTCTGATTTGTTACAGCAATGTAATAAAACATCTTGATCTTTTGCTTTGACTATATAGGAGACAAACTAGACACTATCTTGACAGAAGCATATAAATTAAAAAAGCGAAACTTGTTTCGTTATAAAATATTCGATTTATATGTAAACCAATAAATTAAAGGCGTCAAATAATAAATTTAAGAAAGCGTTGTCATTCTATTTTTTTCAATCGCCTTTTTTTTACTATTTTAATTTTTTTTTAATTTACACTTTGTCAATGATATCAACTATACTGTAATAAAAGTTTTAAATATCAATAAATATGATCAGAATCCACTAAAGAACATAGTTATAGAGATGATTTATTTATGTCCTTTAAATCCATTTAAATTAAAGATTTTAATAACTTACAATTTTTCTTTGTAATATTTCCATTTTACCTTTTGTTGTTGATAACAAGGGTTAAGAAAGCAAGAAAGTTCTATGAATAGAGTTTTCATAGAAATGGTAAAAAAAGTTTTTATGTCAGATCCTGTTAAGAAAACAATATGAATGTGAAAGTGCTACATCTGTTATCTTGCTAAAAGTAACATATTTCTCTATCGCCTATGAACATATATAACGCCTGTGTCGACATAAATTGCGTTCTCTTATTCGTCCTTGAACCTATGACATTGCTTCCGTTCGAAATTTTGCAGAACCTAATCATGCTCATGTACGCATTAAGATTATTAACGGCATTAAACGCTGAGACAATGTTAATATTTTAAATCCTCTTTCATAATATCCTAAATCCAAGGCATAATTACTGTTTACTTGAACAATAATAAATGATTTATATTTATATTATATATTTATTTATATTATAGATATTTTTGAATAAAAGTTGTACCTCAATCATTATTGATTAAGGTTAGTTGAAACAAGATTGTAGTGATTTATTAATATATAGTGATTGTAACCTAGGCCTAAAATGTATTTACTTGAGTAAGGTTACGATGCTTACCATCATCGCAGGAAACGTAGCAGGAAATAAATAGTTAATATGCTAACAATGGTAAAGTGAAAGGGACTATTTGTAATTTATAATAAAACACGGCATTTAATGACTAAAATGAAAGCATATTTTATCTTTTTATGGTAAAAATGAATTTTCATATAAACTTATAAATAAACCCTCTGAAACTAGTCCCGCATTTCTAACAATTGCCAGAACGCTGTAAGTATGTTGCTCCTAACAAAGTGAAATATCACGTTGATTTGTTGTCTTAAGATGTTTCAGTAGATTAGACTCTGTTTACTCTACGTAACTCTGGAATGCTTCCGCGAATTGTGTCTAATCAACCCAAAAGTAAAGCAGATTACTCTTCCTTACCGATAATAAGACAATGGTAGGTCAATGACTGCTTTTTTAATGTTATAAGCATGTTTTTTATACCAATCTAAAGTTTTATTATTTTTTAGAAATCTTTATTGTCTTTGAATAATAAAACGAAATAAGATTTTTTTAATTATTCTTTATGGATACAAATGTGATAATAAAAAAATCGCCTTAAAAGATCTTCCATTAAAAGATATTTCTCTATTCTACTTATGAAAACATCCCGTTATCTCAAACATTTTCAAGAAGCAGGCAGTATCGTTAACTAAATTAGTAAGTCGATACTTACTCGTTTTGACAACCAATTTATTTTTGTTATTTAAAAGGCTTGCCGCTGACGCCTTCAAGGGCGTAGGCTTCATTTCGTCTGTCTGTGTAACTTAAACTTATTAGATTTCTATTTATATAAAATAATCAATCGTAGTTTATTACATTCTTTTATCGTTTAAATTAGATAAAAATATGCCTTCATTATCATCGTCATCATTAGCAGCCCCTATATATAGGGGCCGCTAGGCCTTTCTCAATGAACGCTAAGACGGCCGATCCCTTGCTACTCGCTGCTAACTTAAGCCGCCTACTTCACGGAGATCGTCATCCCGCCTGGTCAGGGGTCGACCAACGCTCCGTCTTCGCGAACGCGACCTCCACACCAAAACCTTTTTGGCCTATCGACCATCAGTTCTTCTGACCACGTGACCAACCCACTACCACTTCAACAAGCTAATATTTGCCTCATTATCTCAGTCTTGCCGAATTAATCATTACAATTCGCGGTGGACAAGAAACCGAGAAGCTTTATAGCGTGACAAGCGAAACTTATGGACCGTCCTATAACTAAGCGCCACTTTCGGCCTGCGGCATCAGGGAGAACCTGATCAAAGCTAGTCTTCAACTTGCGTTACCAAAAACCTTTTGTCTAAATATTTTTAATCCATTTTACAATCCACTACCATTCTCAAGTCAACTTGACATACTTTGTAACAAACTTACAAAAATATATTAAATAAATTCAAAATAAGTTTGTTGAAAAATGCACTTTAAAAATCTTAGGTATCTAACGCTTTTCCAAAATTTGATACACCAATTTATACTAAACCTTAAACCTTTCGTATGTTCAAATTTTGTACTACATTTTCTTTCAAACATAAGAAACGAATTCAACATCACGTTGTTGTTTGTTATTACTTAAACTTTATAGCTTAATATAGCTCAGAATCTCATAATCTTCATACGCTATTACATACAAAAACACAACTTTGTTACTACTGTTAATATGTCATCAGCTATTATACACGATTTTTAACAAAAATGAAGTTTCCAAATATTCAAAGTCAATATTATTCTCGCACAATGACAATGAACAATCGTGGCCATTCCTATGCACGTAATTCATATATTAGAATAATTTTCTATCATAATATAATACACAAGTTTCTATACAAGTACTTAAGTTTTTAATAACTCTATAACAATCTGCCAAGTATTTTTTAATACTTTGTTAACTCACTTTACAACTTCATGTGAAACAATTCCTTAATTATCTACATCTCAGAATATTTATAAATAAACCCCTTTTTAATTACGAAACGATCATTAACAATCTGACAATATTGTACAGCTCCGTGTATGGACTACATCGCAATTAACGAACGTTAATATCTTAATTAGTTGGTGATTTATCAATTCCGAGTATCTTTTAGTAAGCATTAACTTGTATCGTCCACTCATTGAGTTTTTAAGTGTAAGACTTACTTGTTTGCAACTTATGTTTATTTTGGAATATAACATAGTTACATTGCTATATTTATTGTGTAATAATTAATGTACGAATGTTTAATTTAGGCTATTGAATAAAATAATTACCCAGAAAAAAGTTCAAAGTATGATATTTAGATTTTTTAATCATTTTACGGCGAAAAAAAAATAGTTATGGATGTAACCTGTTATTTTTTAAATATTTTTTATTAAATATGTTATTGTATACAATTGCTATGCAACGTTTACTGTTTATTGATAGAAGTTTGCACAAAAAGTATCATTGTTTTCAATGGCAATTAATGATGTGCATTGCTATTTTTTTATTTTATAAAAATATAATATATTATATAAAATATACTATTTTTATAATATAATATATTTTGTAAACCATTTTTATGAGGAATCATTCTTTGCCGTTCATTAATTAGCCATTCAGTGTCTGCCACAGCGCTAAAATACGTAGAAGGCCCCGCAAAATTTCTATTCATAATCTTCTTTCTAGTTGGACCCTAAGAATCATGACCTAAGTCCTTTCATTGAGTACGCATTAGAGGCAGTGTCTCAACAATTTTGCTGTCATCGAAGTATTAATATCCGTATGGTTTAATAAAAATCGTCTATATATCTGTAAGTAAAAATAATACAGGTATTTTATTAAATTTAAAAAGAATCTCTTGCCAATTACAAGTTAGCTGTTAAGCACAGATAACTTGTAATTGGCAAAACCTATGCCTATTTATTTTATAATTACTGTCTTAAGAAAAACTACAACAGGATTTACAAATAAAATACCGCAGTCAAATCTAGCATGTAAAAGCATTCTGAATCTTGTTTAAAGATTTAGCAATTAAGAGAGAAATGTATATTTTATTTCTCTAACATTTTTGTCTTTGATCGATGGTCCTGGAAGGTTCATCTGCGTGGGCGACACTTGAAATTGAAGAAATGTATCTTTTCTAAAAATTCTCAAAGAGCGTAGGCGATTCCGCTAAAAAATGCTAGAATTGGTTGTCTATTTAAATTTAAAATTAATTTCGGTTGGCAAACGTAAGTTTCTTTTTACGAAGTCAGTGTTATTCCATATACTTAATACATCAAACTATTCTCCTATTTGGGATCAATACCAACTCATAAATTAAAATTACTATTAACAACGTAAATGAAAAGAACTTTATAAATGAACAAAACCCGTTGCTTGTTTCTGTTTTGGAAATATTTGGCTTAAAAAGTTAACCTCGTAGTCATCCGGATACTACACCACATTTATAAATAAAAGGCCATTGTGATAATACTCCATCTACAAACGAGCTAACAGCAGGATTTGATTTTAGCATTAAAACAATATTGGTCTATTTGTGACATATTGGCAAGGTAATAAAGCTTGATCGATGAGTGCCCGCTGGACTTAACGATCACTAGCTCAAAGCACTCGTCAAGAACCTCGTGCTACTTAACAGTAAGTAAAAAATACATTTTGAACCAAAATGTTACGTGTGAAAATTTAATTCTGTTTAACAACCGAACACGCTTAGCAAGATCCTGGTTCATTATCAAACAAAACTGACAAAAACCCAAAATAAAACTGCTACAAAGGTTGTTTGCTTGTATATTGTCGGAAATAATGGTATAGTGGCGGTATCAGTTTATTCGTGTACATATATGGACACATTGATTAAATGGAAGATACCTTAAAATATCAGGAACAAAAAAGTATAAAAAAATTAGAATCCTATTATGATTATGTAAAAGTTTCGTTACCGAAATTTTCGTTGTTTAGTTAAATTGTTCAGATTTAGGTACTAAGTATTAAAAATATACACACATTACATACATTAAAAACAAACAAAGTTAATCAAATTTTGGTACCAAAATAAATTATTTATGTTTTAGAATAGTAAATTATTAATTAATGAAAAAAAATCAGTCCCCTAACAAAACAAAAATATAAACATCTAAACATAGTTTACGATATACTTATTTAAACTAAAAAACTTTAAGGTTTTTTTGTATTTTTAAAGTTTTGCAAATCTTAAAAATACAAAAAACCTTAAATCTTTTTAAATTGATGCTTATGATTTACCGGTAACACAAAACTTAAATAAGAGCAAAGAAATCTATGCGGCAGCTGGGTATCCAACCACCAACGATCCAGGCTGATGAGCACATCGCTAGCCGTTCTTATAATAGAACCTTCTAATATCCTAAAATTTAATCATTTTATCGATCATACTTTACCGGTTTGGTTTCAAGGGATGAAATTCAAGTAGCATCACAATTGTTATTTAGGTAGTACTGATAATAATTTAAAGGTCTGAGTAGAAACCTAAAGGTCCTAGAAGGTCCTAGAACTCGGGAAATGGCCAAACGCAAAAAATAACAATGCTTAAAGACTTTTTTTCTATTTCTACGATATTGGTTTGTTCCTTCGTTGTAATATAGCTAGGCTTTGTTAAGAAATATTATGTTATTAAATACACCTTGTTTTCCAAAGGAAAAAAATATGTTTTATGTCATCCATATGCGAAAGTTTTACCCACTTGTTATCATAGAAACATATTCTTGTATCACCTATAAATTATCCACGAACATTATATTTGGAGTGTCGAAATGATTTGCGTTCTTTTACTCGCCCTTAAACCTATATCGTTGTTTCCATCCGTTCCAGTAATTGTTTAGTTGAATCTGTTTTTTGTCAAAATAAAAAAGAAAACTGTTGCCTTTAAAGGATTCATTAACTTATTATGATATTCATTAACTGAAGGGTAGGATATATTGCGTGATATGGTATGGTGATATTTTTCAAACACTTTGTATGACCGCGTTAGCGAATTGCTTGTTCGCCAAACGCTGAGACAAATTACTGAGCGAGGAAAAGTTTATACCGTTTACACTTGTAGAATTGCTAACGCGGTCATACAAAAGTGTTTTAAAAAATATCACCAAATTACTTATATCACCAATATATCTCCCTTTACCCTACGACTATTCAAACTTCTAAATTAAATCCCCCGTCCAGCGCAGCCGTATTATACCTTGCATAATAAAGGTCGTGGGTTCTAAACGAGTTTTTGTGGTTTTTAGTAGAAACTTAGGGCAATGTGGATCGTGTAATCAATAGTCTAAAAATAAGCATCATTATGTTACTCGCCTCGAATAAGCATGTAAAAATCCAGACCCAGGTTTTATTGCTGGTCGTTGTCAATTTAAAATACTAAGATTTTAACGAAAACAGAATTCATTGCGTAGGACGCTCAAGGTATGAACCTACGCGAAATTAAGAATTTGTTTTCAATAAAAGACTTATTCAATAAGAATTTACTAAGAATTTGAAAGATGTATTTGAATCGTTTAATACCTACCCACGTTACCAACGTAGGAAGGTACTCTAAGAAAGAACGGTCTTTATAAAGTGATTTTAAAACTGTTTGAAGAATTATGTCTGTTTTTATAAGATTCAATAATTTCTAAAAAAAACATTCTGTTCTTCCGACTTCTTTAGTAGGTAATAGTATCAAGATGGGTAATATTATATAACCAAACAAAACAATTAACATAAATATGTAAAACACAGTAAACACACTACGTTTTTTTTAATAAAAAGGAGCAAATATATCAGACATATACTTTAAAGATAACTAAAAAAACAAGATTTCTTTGTCATAAAAATTAGTGTGATAAAATATTAAGTATATTTTAAAATAGTAAAAGTATATTAATCCATCTGCTGCTATATAAAATTTAGTAACTAAGTCATCAAAAAGATGTGAAAAAAGGTGTCTTCAAAATTTTTCTATATTAGAAAAATAATTGATCTCAAGTTTTTATGTAAACCGTATTATTAAAACTACCAGAAATAATAGTTTATGTACTACTTTACATTATTTCATACACTATTATCTATTCTAAACTCTTAAATTAGCCTCTCATCATACTGGAACGTAATTCGACAATATATGTGTATGCGGAATATGCGGAATATTGTAAAAAATCTTTATTTAGCCGTATTGTCAGAAGTTAATCGTTTTCATTATTTCAGGTTTATAACAACGTGAATAACGTTTATTGAATAATGAGTATTTTGTTAATTGTAGTAGAAAATTTATTATTATTTTATAATTAACATAATAAAGTCGCTTAAATGTTGTAATGTTTTGTCTAACATTGAACATGTGCCGTCGATATATACTGGGGACCGAATTTGATAAATCAGCCAAGACAGCGAATTCTGCTTAAATAGAAATGTCTTGTGATCCAGAATTAAAAGATCGCTGTTCGTGATTGTAACTCTCTAATCAATGCTGAACGGATTCCCACTAACTTGGAAATGTTTACAGTAATTTACGCAGACTGTTTAATTTGTACGAGGATCGTGCTACGCAACTTTATGTGAGACCATTTAATAGGCATTTCTTTTGATTTTATACTGTTTTGATAAGGGTGCGATTGTCTATGTGTACAGACTTGCTTAAATTTTTTGTATTTAGGAAATTTACGTAAACTTTTTGCAAATGTGTGGAGTTTTTATTGTTGTGTAATTGGTTTTATAAAATAACTAGCTATTGCCCGCGGCTTTGTACGCGTGGTAATAAATAAAAGAAATGTTAGGATTTTTTATAGAAATATATACCTTCTAGTAAAAGCCCCTTAAAGAACGAAACAGCCATTCCAGAGATTTCCTGTTTTCTTTTAATTTAATTGAATTAATTAAAGAGTTTCTAAGTATCGATTATAAATCACAAAATACTCTATTAAAAAAAATGTTCTTTTAATCTTTTATTTATTTGTATAGATTTTAACAATATTATGGCGCATCAAAAAAAATCCGAATTTTTAAAAAAACTTTTTGTTTTCTCTTTTTTATGGCATACGAAGACAGACGAGCAGTCGGGCCACCTGATGTGAAGTCGTCACCGACGCCCGTGGACATTGGCAATACCAACGCGCTGCCTACCGTGAGACATAGGGTGTTAAGCTCTTTACCCAGTAATGGTGGCTACGGTGCCTTTCACTGGAACACAGCAGTGCAATCTGCTTCGGACAGAAATAGGACATGCGGTGGTACCCACCCAGACGGTTTTCTGTAAAAAGGCGACCTACCACCGGTATCTTTTTGTAATATCATTTCTAAACGTTACATGCAATAAATCTGCATATAAAATTATTTATTTTTATCATGGCACAAATGGGGAAAAAAATCAAGATTTAATTATATTTGCGATGTTCAGTACATGTATTCCCACAAAAATTAAAGCCAATTCCTTTGAGTGTTATAGATACAAGCAGCTTTAAAACAGACTTAACAACATACAATAAAACGTCTCCTCTTCTTGGTGAAAGATAGTTTAGGTAATTTATGGCTATAATAGAGCGCCAGAGCTAACATAAATTATTCTGGTCTCTAGCCTTGAACCTATTTCAAAGGCCACAAGTTCCTTGACACAATCCAACCATATATTACTTACATTTTACATATACTTAATTTTTCTTTGGGAGAAGTCACCAAGTTTTGTTACATTTTTCATTGTGAATATTATTCAAATCTTTTAAGGAACGTTTTACTACGTCTGCCAGTTTGTATTGTATAATCATAAGCCTTTTTAGTCCACTGCTGGACATAGGCCTCCCCTAATCCAACCCCTCTCCATTAGGGGGGTTTGGACCGTATCCCACCACGCTGGTCCAACGCGGGTTGGTGGGTGGACCGACTTTTTACATGCCCATCCGACGTATGGATCATCTTACTTTTCAGACTATTGGATGATCAGCCCAAATTGTCCCAACCAACTAGGAAACAACAATGAAAATTTGTTGCGTCCCCGCAGGATTCGAACCCACCACCTCCGGTTTCTAAAGCACACGCCCATACCACTAGGCTACGGAAGCAGTTTGTATTATATAAAAAAACTTACAGTTTTATCAGAATAGATTATCAAAGCGTTTTGTGCGAAGTAACACTAGTTGTCATTTCAATTAAATGATGTAATAATAATAATATTTCTGGACGAATAACACAACGTCATCTAGTCCCAAACTAAGCAAAGCTTGTACTATGGAAACTAGATAACTGATAAATACATAAACTACTTTTCTTTTGTAAATAAATACATATTATATAGATACAAACACCCAGACACGAGAAAAACACTATGTTCATCACACAATATATTCCCCGGGTGGGAATCGAACCCACAACCTTTGGCGCAACGGTCAGGGCCACTAACCTTTTGCGCCAAGCGGGTTGCAAAGTTATTTCTTGTACATATTCTGCATTGTCTCATTTGTGTCATAAAAAATCACGCAATTTGAGAATACAATAATAAAATTTTTTTTTTGTAAAAATGCTACTGCAGACGAGATAATATGGCCTTAGCGATTAGAAAATGTTTTATTAGTTGTATATGTACTTCATGTAAATGATTTTATAGAATAACTGTGATGATAGAAATATTTCGACACGACCGCATGGGGACAGCGACCACCGTGTTCCATTTTTCCCTTAAACCCATAGTGTAAAAATAAGACTGATATAAATTTAAGGTCACCAAAACCAGCGTAGGTACAGGTACTAAGAAGTATAGTTAATTAAAATAAATAGTCTCTACTTTTAACTTTTTGATTTAATCCTTAGATCTTTTATTTTTTAACAATAAAATCTTTAATTAAAATTGTTTCTGTTAATAAAATACTACTTTAGAAAACATTTTACAACAAAAGAAATAAACGTTAAATATTTTATCCAACAACAAATCTAATTAAGCATGTTGAAAAGATAATTTCAAGTTGAGAGAAGGGAATGAATTTAAAATTGTCTATCGAAGCAAGGAGGCAACAAAGGAATCAGCACATGTAATTACTGACTGAAATGGAACGCTGTCTGAAAAGTTCTGTGCGCTTCGTTCAGTTTCATTGTAAATATTAGCGTTAATTTATCCGCTCGTAATTTTTATTCTAGCCCAGATTATTGGGGCAATCTGCTATTTTTAAATTTTAACAAAAAAACAACGAATGTTTTTCACGATGTAATTAACCTAAGCTCGTCCGTTACACAGTTTCAAAGTTAATGAGAAATCAAGTTGGAAAGTGGCTTAAAATTGTATCGAAACAGGTTTTGCGCAGACTTGAAAGTAACTTTGTAGAATCTACTTATTTAGGAACATCTCAAGACGTTTTGTCCAAGAAATATCAGTTTAATTACATTTTCTCTATAAAATTAGTAAACTTTACAAATTTCATTACTTTTTAATTATGATTAATTTTTTCTGATACTATAAACGCACTATATTTTTTTGTGGTAACCTGTTGAATCAGACGTATTTTAAATATTTTGTTGAGAAAAAGCAGTATAATCATACATTCTTAACCTGTTCTGTACATAGAAATTTCTCGTATCTACAATGGCGTCAGTAAATTAAATGATGTGGTGTTATTTTTGTAAAAATATATAAAATAAATTTTGTTTTGTTGTTACAGATGATGCATTCTCTAAAGAAAAGAACACAAAAATAATTATTTTAAAAATGATAGCAACAAATTTACAAAACAATGACGCTACGTCGATGTGACAGTTTGCCTACGCGGCTACGGGAAGCGCAACTACAGCCCAATGTTGAGCTTGGTGAAGTTTTACAATTAGCTGATTCTAGTACTGTCCCGAATTTTACAGACCAATCGAATTTAGACGAAGTAATAGCTACTTGGAAATCGCTACAAACTGACGTAATCAAAATAAGTAATGGGCATCCATTAAAAAATTATAAGGATGTTAAAATCGAACCAAGGGAAATTGTCACTCATAATTTTATATCAGAATTAGATTCAAGCAAAAACGAGAGACGAAGAAAAAACTTCTTCGGTAGTGCATCAGCTGCTGTCTGTCAAAGAAATGATAACCAAAGTAATTCTTCGCCTACTGAAGTGGCCCAAATTAATGCGGTCGAATGCGGTACAAGCAAAGCCCGTAAGCGGACTTTACTGGAACGCCTACTCTCCTGGCGTACTCCAGAGTGCAACTGTCGGGAGAAGTTCACACCAAAAGTGCCAACCACTCCGATACCGCGGGCTGAAGACTTATTGTGCACTTGTGGTGTTACTCGTGCGAACTTTATAGAGAAAAGAAATAAGTATACAGAGCGTGGTCGGTCTAAAAGTGTTGGTTATGAAGCAGCCCGTGAAGTGACACAGTTTCGTCGGTTAGTGTTCATTGATTAGTTATTGTAGAGTTTTTAGGTGATTTATCGGCTGATTACTTGTAACAGGTGACCAGTCGATAAATTACCTCGGAACAATGTTTTATTTGAAGTGTATGGTGTTAGGTGTGCTAGTGCTGGTGCAACAGTTGGAGTTGAAACAGCGGCGGCCTTGCGCGCTCGAGCTGCCCTCACACTTGCCCGTCGGTACTATCCCGAAGGTGGATGGGGCTGGACCATTACAGTTGTCGGGACGCTGGTCCAGATAATAACCCATGGGCTGCAGCTCGGAGGAGGCACGGGAGCTATAGCTTGCACGGCAGCTGTGAAGTATCGTGTAGCACCTCTTTACAGTTATGGTAAGTTATTTTTATTTCATTTTTTTTGTGGTGCATAATTACTTACAGCTTTCTATAAAGCTATAAAAAGGTAAAGTATAGGATGGTTGTACTAAAATGAAATATGTAACCTTTCATGAAGTTAGAAATATACTTTTAATGTTGAATGGCAATAAATTTTGTCGCACAAATAATGAAACGAGGGTAATAAATCATAAATAATAAGGGACATTTCATACATTCTTAGCTTTAAAAAGGAATATTCGGCGTTATAATGTAAGACTTATATTCACTTTGTATAATTTATATACGAAAAATCTTTGTTTTTTTTTTATTTTAATGACAGAATCATTTTATTATCATTCTGCGCGTTTCTGAAAAAAAAAACAAGAATATTTAAAATGATATTGTCGTCTTAAAATTTACTTCTACCAATGTATTATAGACGATAATTAAGCACTCACACTCTACATTGACCGTAAACTAGGATAGGAGAGCCTTAAGACAATATAACGATTGCCCATTGAATTTTATGGATGAAGAACAACATAACAGTCACATCACTATAAATTTTAGGGCTCAATTAAATTTTTACTACCTAATGTATACCTAGGTTTTAGTTTCAAATTTGTAATGGCGCCAGTGTATTTACTGATGTCTAAGAATCATAGTACAAGTCGTAATAACGGCGATTTATTTCCACATAAAGAACTTTTATTTATAGATTAAGGAATCATCAATAAATGCTAAAGTATTCTTAATTTTAGAAGACAAATGTGGTGTTTATTAAGCCTTACATTCAGTCATTTATTTCTTATATGCGATATGATGTTATGATATTACTAAATAAAAAAATATTACACACACTACATTAAAAGTTTTGTATGAAAAAAAATATGATTCCATTTCTACTCCTATTTCTTTGACTGTGATGTTACGCCTCCAGACTCTTGCCTTTGGTATGCTTCATCTAACGCAGACTTCGCGGGAAGCTCCTGTCCCCACGTGCTGGGTGGCTGACATTTTTTGTTAAAAATAAAGGCCACACGTACAGAAGTTACGAGTTAGGTATTTGTTTATGTCTCCTAAGGATCGTCAACGATCGGTTTACGAAAGAGGACGCTGACGGTGTAGCGACTGTATTGAATAGTAGCTGGGAGCGGTGAGAACTGCCCTGTAACGCGGTTGTATCTAGTGTACGCGGGGTGTATGTTTCGCTCTGCTCGTAAGCGAGGGCAAACTACAGGTGATTGTGTGCTATCCCTACTTGTATGGTGTGTAAGGTTGGATGTCGGGACCCCCGTTGGATCCGGAATCTCGGCAACCCCTTCCTCGTCCGGGTCGTGGTGAACGTTTCGCAGTCCACGGTTTTGACGGGGCGCGTTTGGATCAGCCGTGTACGATGCTTTTACCAGCAGAGGGTTTTTATGATTAACAACTTTTTCGATGCGTTTGCGCGTTAACTTTTGAAAGCGTTTGCGGAATGTTGGCAATTTACAGTCGCTGTGTAAGTCTACCTTATGTTGGTACTCCTGCGCCCCAGTGGCGCGACTGATGAATTTCTAATCTATTTGTAAGTCTTTGAGTTACAAAAGAGGATGCTGAAATAAAAATGTGTATTTTTGTAAATTTCGTATTCAATGGAAAACACATTAGGTAAGGGTCACAAAATGGGATAAATTAACACGGATTAAGTGGTAAGATTTTACTAATGTCAAAATTTATCAATATAAAGGAAACTTAGAATAGTAATTTACAACAATTATCATTTAAATAACACGAAGTCTTTTCGAAATTGCAAAAATTAAGTGGTTTGTAGCAAATTAAGACGTCACTAATTAATCCGTACAACTTCGACATAATCTGGGGACAATAAATTACCCGTGTTTTCAAATATTTTTTTAATGCCTACGTAGGCAGACGAGCAGTCGGACCACCTGATGGGAAGTGGTTACCGACGCTCATAGCGATGTCAATACTAGTTAAGTCTCGATCACTTAGTAAATACGCTGGCTACAGTGCCCTTCAAACTGGAACACAGCAGTGTTTTCACACTACTGCTTTGCGGCAGAAATAGGCACCACGGTGGTACTAACCCCTGTAAAAAGGGGACCTACCTACCAGTAGATGTGTTGTTGCTGTTATGTGGTCCAAATATTTTGTAAAAAAATGTTATCAACAGACTATAATAATAAACAACGAAATAAATGCATACATCGGTCATCGGCTTCGATTTTTCGACGGCTGACTTTAATATTAGACACTGTTTTGACTTCATTGACGACGCAGGCTCGGCTCATCTGTCGCCATACCGCCAATTACTTATAAGTTACAATAAATTGATTTTAATGCTAATTGTATTATTATCATTTCCTATAATTGAGTGCGGGCATAGGCCTCCCCATTAGGGGAGGCCTATGCCCTGATGGGGAGGTGTATTAACACCTCTATCCATTAGGGGGTTGTGGATGGTACCCCACCACGCTGGTCCAATGCGGTCCAATGGTGGGTGGACCGACTTTTTACATGCCCATCCGACGCATGGATCATCTTACTTTTCAGACAATTGGGTGATCAGCCCAAATTGCCCTAACCAACTAGGAAACAACAATGAAAATTTGTTGAGTCCCCGCAGGATTCGAACCCACGACCTCCGGTTTCTAAAGCACCCGCCTATACCACTAGGCTACGGAGGCATTTTACATTAGGCGTCATAAATTTAATGCATTGAGTCTTTTTGTTGTTTAGTAGTAAATTATTAACACTGAACCAATGCGCTACTTTGGAGAGAGTATTATTTACATTGTCATTAATCAATGTATTACGTCCGAGTTTAAAAATCAAAGAGGTATCGTCCGCAAATAATTCTATCTCATTGTTATTGTTAACTATATGTGGTAGATCATTTACATAAACAAGGACAAGAAAAGGTCCAAGAATAGATCTTTGTGGGACACCCATACTTACCGGGGCCCCAGGAGATCTCTGACCATTCACTTCAACCCTCTGAGTTCGATGGCTCAGGTATGAAATCAGAAGATCGAGTGCGGTATTTTTAACACTATATTGGCAAGTTAATGCACTTACTTACAAAAAGCTTCATACTGTATTCTTATTAAACAAATACGTTTTAGACTAGTCTCATGTGTTACTTATTGTCAGTGGAACATAAATTTTTAGTTATTATGTGACAAAATATACAGTTCTAGTCATCATGAACTCAGTGAAAGACGCTCAATTTTTGAACTCAGCTGGTAGAAACATAACAAATCAGTAAACTTATTTTGACAAAATTAAGTAGCATAATTTTAGTTACATCAGCTTAATATCCAGTAAAGACTTTCAAAATTTGCCTTGAAAACCTTTCAAAGCTTCATAGTTGTATCCATTTATTGGAATATTCAGAAATCATATTAAATTTACATTTGTTTAGGATTCATTTACTTGACATACTAGTTTATCCAAATCCTAAATTATACAGACAATTTAATAGTAAAAAGAGTTGATTAAGTAATTAAATACCAGATATAAATTGTTATTGAGACTCATATATATATATATATCCAATAATATATTACACTAATTATTCTGAATTATTGCGTAATTAAATGAGCATGCTTTCGTTGATGTAAAAATTTGACTGAATTATTGTTATTCAACTACATTAATTAATTAATTAGTCATACTATATTTAATGGTAGTTGTACGATCTACTGACATGTTTCTTCAGTATATATTGCTTTTAAATGCTACACTTAATTGTTACTCGTACTGGGGTGACTCCATTTGTTTAAATAAATAAGACATCACCAGTCAAAGTTTAGAAGTGCAGAGGAAATAATTTAGTTACACAAGTAAAATCAAACTAGCTAGCAATTCTGACCTTTCATTCGATAAATGTTGTAATAAAAATAATGAACCGCAATCAATAGTGTTTTGCAAGTTCTCAAATTCCTACTCGTGTTGCTATAATACTATTATTTTGACAACAAAACTTCCATATTCGCGCGCTTTCATCGTATTTTCCGAATTTTGTATCGCTGACTATCTTGTAGTGGCGAAATGTTCAATCTATCAACGTTACTCAAGTCGTTAGCCCATTCATTACAAAGGCCGAATCCCTTGTTACTTGTAAGTGACACAATGTCGCTAAACCGTCATGTATCTAAATAGAGTTACTAGCCGAGATTAAACGCCGCCTAAGCTTAATTAACTCTGTAATTATTTTCCGTTTTATCACCTGACATTAAAAGATCAATATAATCAGCATGTCTTAACAAAACATTTGAAAATAAGTCCTATTTATAAGTCCTGAAATAAATTTTACATTAAGTTGAATTTTTACACGTGCTTTTTAATTTCCTTTTAAATCAATTTTCAGATAACATTCAGTTCCGAAATTACATTTTGCGGTTCAACGATAATCCACAACAGACCTTTTCTTAATTAAGCAAGAAGGGTGAATCACATCATAAATTTACTTCATTAACCGATCAACCCGCTTTTTGAATGAAAAAGCCACAAAGAAATCTATTCAATCTTATGGAGTATCCCGAATTGTATTAATACATATTTTAATTTTAAAAAAAAGTTATTGACGTGGTTCTTTTGCGAGTCTACGTATTCTTAACAAATTGAGAAGTAAATACTAAAATACAAAATATTAAATGTTTATGTAAAATTTTCTACATGTCATTTCATGTTATCTACCTGTAATTAATGTAATTTATTATCGCCTCAATGTTATTAACCTGTACAATAATTACGATTTTTATCATGAACTGCTCTGTAACATATTTTATGGAGACCAGATTGAGAGATAATTTACATATTATGAAAACGAATAAAAGTAAAAGCATCGTACAACGTAATACAAGATAACTTCTTTTTATCTTGACAAGATACACGCCCAACTTATGACATATTTTTCCTGTTATATGTGATATGTTGACATTAATACTTTGTTTTACTCCAGGTCATAGACCATAAAAAGTATATGGAGATTGAGGAAATGGTAAATGTATGTAAAAGTTTGTGACATTTAATGTAGTAATATTAATAAAAATAGTACATTGAATACATGCATATACAAAATAAATAATTGAACTAAATTAGAATACTACTAAAATCGCCTGAAATATTGTCACGCTTATATTGATCACAAACGCTTATACTTACGTATGAAAACAGTTAAGGTATTTGTTCTTGCCAATCATCTGACAACTGCTTGATTTATAATCAGTACGTTTATTTTGTATTAATAAAAGGAGATGAATTTACGACCGCAGTTACTCGCCGGCTCATTTTTGGAACGTTATTTAAGAGCTCGATAAAGCCTCAACTAAGTTTGAAGTTTTCAAGTTAAAATGAAGTAATAATTTATTTAAGGATATATCTTGAATACTTAAATAAGTTACATACTTTAAAATGTTCATAAAACTTTCAAACAATTGTGCTTATGTTTGCTGCAAAAGAAGTGCTAAGAACGGTCGCGACGTCCAGCGACTATCATCATTTTTTTATTAATAACCAGTCAATTAATAACTCAGCAACCATCGTTAAAAGGTACCTAGGATAGTGCAATAACTATCATGTAGTCACTAGATGCTAGAAAAGAATAACGTTTTATCGATGCGAACTGGACTTAAACTAACTGTCCTCACAAAAACATATTATTTACCCATATTAAAAGCTTTACACTACTAAAATACTACAGATTTAAAAAGAAAGTTCGGGAACACTTGTTTAAAAAACTGTCAGCCGCGTAAAAAGTCTGCTTTATTATTTTTTTTATGCGGATAAAGTTCAAAATAATAAGAACGAATGTATTTTTTCTTAAAGTTTATAAAATATGTGTATATAAAATAACTTTATAAAGTATGTGTATTTATGTTTATGAATTTGTATTAAATTAAGTGAGTATACGTATAAAACATATATTAATATTGATTTTATTAATGATATATAGTTATTTTGTTTTAATGGATACACATATAAACTTTAAGCTTATAAGAAATCTTACCGTTCTTATACATCTACGCACCTCCCGAATTTTCTCTGTACCACCCAAAGGTTGACTGGTAGATAATGCCTTTTGGCATGTTAGCCTTTGTAGCTTTATGCACAAAGGTTTATTAATAAAAAAAAATACTATTAAATATTCTTTATCTAGTTTTCATCTTTTCAGATTTAAATCTTTAGTGGCGTAATATGAGAATTATTAAAAACGATTTTTAAACGAAGATACGACTGTGATACATCTACGTAATGCATAGTTCTCGCTTTGTACATTCCCGTTTAAAAGGGCTGTAGTTAAAGTAATTACTAGGTAAACGAGAAGTAACATCTCGTAATACGGCAAGCGGTCTAATCTCTTACAACATAGTGAAGATTTTGCTTGTCTTGTCAGTAATATAAATTAAAAAATATCAAATGTTATTTTACTACGAATTCAGTTTGTTTATGTATAATTAAACGCTTTTAATCTCAACCGCACGCATAAAACAGATCCTATTTTATAGCTGGGTTAAGAGGAAATGATAACAAGGGACCTCGTTTTTTTACTGTTTTCATTTAATTTGAAGAGAATATTTTTATATCTACGCGAGTTTCACTCTAATAAAGTACAAAATGTGAAATTTTTAACCAAAATCTTCGTTACTATTTTACACCGAAGTCAATTTACGTTGAAACGTTCGTTCTAGTAAAAATTAAAAACTCGACGATTTTGATAGAACTTTTGTTGTCTACTTTTTATGGTGTAATCTCGTTTTATGCTCTTGACTTTGTTCAGTTTTCAGCTGAAAAGTACTGAAGTTCTTCAAAAAACCGTTTATTTCAAATTTGTACAAAAAAAAGAAATCATTTTTAAGGTAGAGAAATAAATGAGTTTTACGTAATGAAATGTAAGAAATAAGTAATCAAAATAGAAAACCTGAACTTTTTAAAAAAATTTTTAATTGGTGGCTGTTGTGGGTTACCCATTGTATTATTGATTACTAATAAATGGTCGCATACGTATCCATAAATGCGGATTATTCGCATTAAATCAGACAGATACCTCTGCATCCGTATCGCCATCAGTAAAGGCGGAGTTTTTGTGGATGTGGAGTCGGAGCTACAAAACGTGTAATAACATGTAATGAAAGTAGGCGCGTGTTCTGCCGTTAATTGAAAGCACACTCTTATATTGGGATCAAGTTCCAGCGTTTCAGTGGTTTAAATAACAAAAATCAAGTAAAATTAAACCACCAACAGAAATCATTTACTGGACTTATTTCGTGTAAGATAAAAATACTCCACATATTTTGTGTAAAATAGCAAAATACTATTTTACGTAGCTAGTTGAATGTATAATTTGTAAAAAAAAAGAGAACAAATTAGTAGTGGAACAAATGCATTTTTCACATAATATAATTCCATAACTTTTAGTTTTTGTTCTGAAACATGTGCCTATTTAATAAGCTAAATCAATTGTATTTCGTTTCATTTCTATCGTGAATGAATTAAACATTAGCTATAAGGATTTTTTATCTAACTACTACTAAAAACAAACATAAACCAAATTTATGCCTCCTAAAAGCTGCATCTATGCATCCGCATCTGCATCCGCGGATGTCAAAATTCTCGCATCCGCAAAACTCAGGTCCAAAAAGCGGCATTTACGACTCTATTAGATTTTTGCACGAAGTTAAGTATCTCTGTCACAAAAATGTTCATTTCTAATAATGTGTTCATTTCCTTGTTAATTTGTCACAAAGAGACTGATCATTAGGACATTTGATATTTTTAAATAAGGTACACAAATTGTTTTTTTACTAGAATTAATTTGATGAAAACTCGGGTAAGTTTTAGATATAGGGCTGAATATATCGCGCCTCAATCAGTGAGCACGTTAGACAGGACGCTGTAATCTACGGGCCGACTGGAGCCTTTTGATGGATGGTGTAGGTTACAAATAGCTCTCAACCACATTACAACTCACGATAAATGACGCAGCGCATATCTAATGATCTTAATTCTAATATAAGCAATGCCTTGAAATGTGAGTTAGTACAAATTTTATGACAGGCGATAATTTAAAAAAAGTTTATGAATGTTTATCAAACATACTTTCAAACGTAGTTGACTGTAATTTTTAAGACTGATTTATTTTACGGGGAACGGGTGTATATAGTATGGCGCCCACACTACTTTAGTTACCACGGTGGAGTCGCCTAGGAAGCGGAGTAGTGGTAAGACTTACAATTATGCTAAACATTTGATAGCTTTATGTCGTTGTAACAAGTAAAAAATATGATCAACTTTGAACAATGCATAGCAATATGAGCAACGGGTTCTTACCAATAACACCACATTTTAAATCTCTGATATGTTTTAAGATATTTATTTCATCTAAATATCTGCTATAACACAACACATTTATACATACAACAAATAATTAATTAGATGAATTTACACTACTAACTTACTACTACTGATTACGTTTTTAAAAATGTTTGTATAAAATGGTTACTGGAACCTATTCTTTACGCATAGATATATACGCCCTCTGACTTTTTTGCAGATCAATTCAAGAATTACAATTACGAACGATATATTATAACTGTATCTCCTAAGGTATTGCCAGCGTTTACAATATAATCGCATAGGGTTTTGATTATTGACTTGGTATTTTCATTATTTCTAAAATATCTATTAAACTACCTAAATTCCGAATAGAGTAACTGCTTCTTCTGCCTACATGATATCTATTACTTACCGATTGAACATTATAGAAAACCAGAGCCCTAGGAGCAGAGCAACGAGATAGTTGATACAAAAAGAAACATACGTGTATTATGTACCTTCTTTTAAAAATTCTGCCATAAATCGCCATTTGATCTTAAACTTAAACTAATTAACTAACTGTAAGTTTTATTATGACTGTCAAATGTGTTCAGAAAACCCATACAATACCATTTACACATTCAAGAAACCATAAAAAAAAAACGCGGATCGTCGGTCACAATGACTACTAGACGGTTGGTACCGCAGAACCACGGAGGCAGTCGATGATCATTATTTTTCAAATCACAATGCACACGTTTATTGTCCTAAAATTTTTGTAAGTAGTGTCCAAGCCAAACCTTTCCACTATATTGATAAATCCTAAATAATTTGGTAGTGGAATAATAATAATTTAAATGCATATAATGTCAAACGATATTATTGAGACGATGATGACATTTACTAAGAAAACGGTCTCTAATTGCAAACATTTATGGATAAGTGTCTTAAAGAATAATTTTGTCATAAAAAGTAAATATGATTCTCTAATGATTTTAAGGCAACATTCGCTTTTAACACAAAGTAACAGATTAATATAAGGCCAAAAAATTCATAAGTGACATGGATTGTATTAATAGTTATTCCAAATAAATAATGCCTCTTTATCCTGTCCTGTTTAATGTAAGTAGGGTCATTTGTTTGCTTCAGCTTTTAGTTAGTATAACGTTTAAGTTTTATGCAAACGGTAAAAAATTGTTTTCCTAGAAGAACTTGTATTTATTCTTTCTGTGCTTACTAGAGCAAGGCAATGAGTATATATTTATTTTTGTTTCGATTGAACTAGTTCTTCATATTATACGTAAAAGTATGAGTTTAACACATCAGTAGATAATTACTAGTAAATACTTCGCCTTCTTTTATTTATAAGGATCCGCCAAGACTGTCTTAGTGATTTTGTAAAGGTTAAATTTTCAAGGTTGGAAAAACAGGTAGTAATTATAAAAAAAAAATCAGTAAGAATGAGTATATTAAGGTAAGAAGAACTCAAACGCTTAATAAGCTGAAATAACTAGGACAAGCACAAAACAATTAATTAATAAATACAAAATTTGAAATAAGAATTAAGAAGTAACATTTTATTCGGGACGAAACAAACAATGACATGTACTTATAGAGGTGGGCATAAACTTATGGTGCGGGAGGGGGCAAAATAATAAATCCAAATATTAAGTAAATATTTAAAGAAGAAAGAAAAGAAAATTCTGATAAAATGTTAATGTATTAATATAAATAAAAACATTATATTTAAAAAATTGTATCTTTATTATATTTATTGTAATTAAATATTAGGTTACAGGCAAAAATGTAAAGATAATAGAACAAAGTGGAAACAATAATATAAATTTTTGTATCTGAAATTTCAGCTATCCGAAACTCTGTGGAATAAACGATGCGAAAAAAACTTTGTTGTGAGGGAAGCCCGTGCACTAGCCTGCATAGGCCTTATACCTCTCGAATGATGCATAAAGGGCCCTAGAAGGCAGCCTCAGCTTGGGCCTTCACTTTTTTATTCCTGTTAGCTTGCTAAGTCGAGGATTGTCCAAATAGGCCGTAAAAATATCCCTTAATAACATTTGCCAAGAGAGTAATATAGCAATAATTATAATGATATTTTTAAACAAGTCTATCTATGTATTTTGAAATATTATCACTATTTATAATGATAATGGAACAATATTTGTATTTTAGTACTATACAAGAATAGCCTAAAAAGTTTTTATTTAAATTCAGACGTTCCTAATAAGTTTAAAGTAATTTATCTAATTAAAAGTAACATACTGTAAATTTTTAAGCAATAAAACAGATTTAATATGTCATATGGATAAATCAAAAGTAGCAAAAATAACTTTTCAATAGTCAAATGAATGAAATTTTTACTTTTTAACAATAATAGTTCATTTGTGAACAATGTAAATTCACATACAGCACGATATCACTCTATACATAAGAATATATCTGCCGTTTGGGTGATAATAGTTTACATACGTACAAGTTATCAGTAAAATACCTATCAGTTTATTTATGAATATTCATTTATTAAATGTGTAAATTCATAATACTATATACAGCACAATTACTCATTTTCTCTGTCAGTTTACCCTTTATGGACGTCATTTAAGTTTGCTCATCCATCACTGTGAATCGGTTCGCTTCAATAAATCTAAATAAACGCAAACTTACTTTTGTTGCCAAGTATGACGTCAACTGCTATTCCAACAAATTTTTCGTAAAGAATGACGTTCACTTTTGAACTGTTTCATAAAAATAAATTATCAAAATATCATATTATTTTTAACACAAATATCATCCTGATTAAAATATTATTTATGATCAGAATTCTTTAAAATGCTTTCTATCTCTTCTTCTAAGTATTCAAAAGTAATATCAAGCCCCCTTGTACTCCAGCTAGCTTTTGCCAGGTTATATTTTTATGCATAATAATGGTTAAAAAAGTTAACTGTATCCAGAATAAAATGAAGAAGATCCTTATGTCTAAGATTTTTAAGCAATCAATTTATCTCGTATAATCCATTAGCCTACAAACGTATTTTGAATCCACAATATACAATTTTTAATGCAAGCTTCTATATCTTTCTGCCACGAATGCAGAATTAGTCTATACAAAAATACAACTATAATTTTATTACTAAAGATTTATAAGCTGTAAAGCAAGGAAAATACTTGTAATAATTGTAAGAGCCCCCCTCATCATTGTTACTTTAAGTATTCCCGCATAAATTATATTATTCAGTTAAAGTGTACCTTTAGGAATACGAATCACTAACAATCATCTACTGCGAGATTTATTCAATTAATAATAATATTTATAATGATACGCACGGGCCTTAGTTTCTTATGCGCACGACATAACATTTACTATCAAGTACCTTATTAAATTTAAGCCAAACTTGCTTCATAGCAATGAAAGGTATATTTTAACTAGTTTGGCTTTAAAATTTAATGCACCCTGTTTTGCAGGATATCATTTTCATTCCTATCAGACACATGCACAAAAATGCAGCTTAAGTTATATTGATATAAGTTCATCCACAATAGCATTTATCTTTCGATTCAATATCGTGCTGTCAATAACATAGATAGCAGCAATGTGCGCGCAAAACATGATATTAAATGAAATGCCTCTCGCAATATTTGCATAATAGTTGCTTAACGACATATATACAAAGCGTGCGCCTCTATAGCATACTAGTATTGACCCTTGCTTTACATTCTGGAGGTTGTGGATTCAAATTCTGCGATGACCACCCTTTATGATATCGTTTTATTATGGTTAGTAAGGCTTTCTGGTTTTTACTGGCTCCGCCCAGTGGTATGGGCGTGTGCTTTAAACTTGCTTGAAACCGGAGGTCGTAGATGCGAATCCTGTGGGGACTCAACAAATTTTCCTTGTTGTTTATAGTTGGTTAGGGCAATTTGGGCCGATCACCCAATTTTCTGAAAAGTAAGATGATCCATGTGTCGGATGGGCATGTAAAAAATTGGTCCACCCACCAACCCGCATTGGACCAGCGTGGTGGGAAACGGTCCAAAACCCCCAATGGATAGCAGTGTATAAGGGGAGGCCTAGGTCCCGCAGTGGACTATCACAGGCTGATGATGATGAAGGGTTTACGAGTCGATCGTTAAATTGAGTGCAAGGTTAGACACATTCGAATGTTAAAAGTCCCGGTCCCGGTTCTAAGACTATCTTTGGCAATCGTTACAGGATACTGGTGCCTTAACTGAGGGGACTGAAATGCGTCCACTTTTAAAAAGGGATTTTACTCTATGATGTCATAGACGTAATATCGTAAGTAAATTATCTTTGTTGTAATGATTACTTTATGTATATACCAAATCCTTAAGAAACGTAAAATACTTATTAATATTTACAAAAATAATTTTATCTAATATAAAAATAAATCATTTAAAATACTTTGAGTCATTATAGCTTAAATAATATGTTATGATTTATTGAACTATCTCATACGTAATTTATATTTCCATTTCCCGAGTAAAAATTTCAATTTCAACTTGATATTATAAATTTAATTTTTATTGAATTGAAACAAGGACTATTTTTAAAAACAAAAAATTAAAATATCCATATAATTATACCAAATCCACGATTTTCGGATTTCTCGCGTTAATTATTCGAGATAATATTTATTGGAGACGTTACAGGCTCTTTCCAACATCCATGATCATAGGCAGACTAGTTGGTACAAGTCTGTACCTAAATCTTTTTAGAACAATAATAATTTGTTAATAGTGGATTTGATGTGTATAATAATCGAATCGAAATAATATTATAATTACATATAATTAAATAATGTATTTAGGTAGTTAAAATGTACACAATAAATACATTTATTGTTAGTATAATTTAGGTAGGCTATTGAATGTAGGGGCCGACGAGCTTTTGATAGATGATGTACCTTTTGAATTGGCTTCTATTACATCACGCTTTTCGATCTAACATAGCTCGGTTATTTAATAGGCTGGGTATTTAATAGTTTTTTTTTATCCAAAATACTTAATTTATTTTAATACTTGTGAAATTAACATTATGAAATAATACGGTAAATAAATATGAAAATCGTTAAATGGCCTTACAAATAAGCTGGTATTGAAATTAGTAAAAAAAATCGTTCTACTGTTAAACTTTACTCAAATATCTAGTAGTGGTAAGGATGATAGCATTGTCATTTAAAGTAATAAAAGTGCATATTTTTATAAACCATGCATATTTCGATGTTCCTTTAAGACTACTTGAATATATCATCTACATTTTAATGAAATTTTAAGAAGGATTCAATGGAATAATTACACAACTGGTATAATGCGGGCTTACGAAGCACTCGCACATGCGTTGAATGCATAATGTAATCGGGTTATTTTGGGTTGAATAGCTTCTTTCATCTGATAAATGAATAACAGTGTTCTTATTAGAAAATTGTTACAATAATTTCGCTTCCGAAAACCCGCCGCTGTAAATATAACTGTATTCTAAATTAATGTACAACTATCCCTTGCGACTTCATCCGCATATATAAAAAACAACAATTCTGACAGTTTTTTTTTGGGAGAAAAAAGTAGCCTTAGTTCCTCCCTGTTACATCAGCAACCTTCGAGTGCAAATCCCGTCAAAATCGGACCAGCCATTCCAGAGATTAGCCGGAACAAACAGACAGACAGACAGTCAAAAATTTTGAAAAACATTGTTAAGTTACATGTTTCGCTTATATATCATAACGCTAACATTTATTCATTAATATCTTTACTTATATAAATAGATTTTACTTGACAAATGTAAAAAAAAAAACTTTTCTGTTTGTAATTAATTTTAAACTATCAGCGGTTGTAGTGTTAAAACATCTTTAGTCGGGTAATATGCTGTAAAACTATTTTATCTTAATCCTTATCATAGATATCAGAAATACTAGGGTTTGCTAACTAAGAGGCGACATTTACAAATCAAATTAGACATTTAATGTTCAAAGACAAGGGACAATGTTGGCAAAAAAGCTTGTGTAAAATAAGGCTACTGTACAAATTTACTATCAGAATTTTGTTTAACTAATTGTATTAATTGATATTAGTATACATTTATAAATCTACAGCTAGAGGTAATGCGTTTTTATTTTTTTTACTTTAAAAAGCTTTTACACTAAGAAACTGGTATCTGACCCCTCCAAGTCAAAGGGCAAAAAGCCTTCGTTAGATAAGTTACATAACGGTGCGTTGACTGTAATGATGTCTTATAATGACTGTTATTGACATCCGACGTATGATCATCAGTTTGATTGACTGCAGGTAATTGCATTTAGCATAACCATGTGCCACGTTTTAACGACATTAAGAAACTTTTAGTTATAAACCGTTTGCGGAGATTTTGGATCATTCTTTTATTCTGTTAACTCCACAATCAGACCATTGAATTGATTTTTTAAGACGTTGATATAAACTTCTGTTGTATTTATCATAATAATTGAATAAAAATGTTCCTCACGTTCGTTACTTTGTTATTTAAAAATCCAATTTCAACATACCAAATGGTATTTTTTAAAATTACTATGTGTTTTCTGCCTTTAAAAGTGTAATTCCCTTAAAAGGGATGTAAATTAATAAACAACATTTAAATTAGCAATTACAAAATTTTAGGTACCATATGTATGTTTATTTTTTTGTAATGATTTTATTAACAAATTTATACACAAATTTTACAGGAATAAGTAAAATTTAATTGTAATATATTTGTTATTTTTGTTATATATACAAACTTTGGATAGTAAAATATAATTTTTATTATATTGTTATAAAATAAAACACTTTAACTATGAAAAACTTTTAGAGCCATGCAAAAGGAACTTTATATACTAATAATAAGTTGCATTATTCTAAAATAGCGTAGGTTGCAATTATGGCAAATTTAGAAGATAATAGATTAGAAAATTTTAAAAATATTAATAAAAATCAATCAAGTAACGAAGTGACGCGGAATAGCTTCTTAATATAGTACAGTTTAAGAATTCTAATCAATCAGTATCACGGATGCAATCAACTAAGTTGTTTTGGTCTGTAATCAGTACGAATGTACTGCCTTAGCTTAGTAAAATACTATAAGAATAATCCTTAAAGAGTCAGTACACGTTTCACATAAAATTGTATATAGAATGTTCTATAGTAATCTATTAATAAATAGTATGTAACCGCCTTATCCAGAATTTTTTGTAGTAAGTCCGGATTAAAAATAAGCTTTTTCCAAGTAGTTTGTGAACTAATGGCAAGATTATACTTAGGCAACCGTGTAACGCTTAGAGTTATGCAACGATTTTGCGACGTTTGAGTACATACATATAACCTAGTTTGCTAAAATGCAAACGCAGCATATACCCTCATAGAAGAATTCAAAAAATGCATACAGTTTATATTAATACCTGACGAATTTGATTTGGCGAATAAAACTCGTGGTAAATAGCTTCATTTAATGATGAACTATATTTAGTTACTATTTTACAGCATTTATAAGCAATAATTTCTAAAAAAAGGAAAGTTACAGTTGCAACTAGCAAACTATTTCTATTTACGAGCCCAAAAATATTTATTTGCGACAGCTGAATCATATTGTAATGGAAACTTGATTTAAAATCATTTAACTATAGATTGTATGGTGTAATTCAACATATCTACAATATAAGATGTTAAATGTTCAATTTAAATATTTATAATAGTATAACTTAGCGTTTTCTATAATAACAATTTGCAATTAATGAATAATTTAAATTTCTAGTTTTCAGTGAGATTACAATTACAAATATAATCAAGCATCATTTATATAATTATATATAATTATTCTATAAAAATAATAGGTATGAATACAAAGTAATACAGTTATAAAGAAAATAAACAGGTTTAAAAGCCATTTCATCACGACTAGGTGTATAGATTCTGAACATAAATATAACAAGACGCTTGCAATCGTAAATATTTCAGCATTAACCCTTATAAAGAATCAATTAAATAGCATTAGGCTTATGTATTGAATGGGCTCATAAAATAAACATCAATGTACACTTTAAAGCTTTAAAGCCTCAATCTTTACTTAAAACGGCAAACCTGTTATATTTATTTATAAAGTACGTCTTAGGATGTCTCACACCTCGCATCATCCTTAATTTAAGCAACTTATTTTAGATTGCTATGAATAAACTATTTCCAACCGAATGTCGGTCATATAAATATTATTTTACTTATTAAAATGAACGTTAATCTTTATACTATTGTTAAAAAAATCTGGTAATTTGATACCCAAGTAATTTTATTGGTCGTATAAACAAGAATAAGTACGGTGTTTTAAGGAGCTGAGAGGACATCTCTCCGGGTTGATTACCTACTTTTATGTAGGTCATAAACGGTAGAGACAATTCTCAAAAAAAATTGTCCAATTGTACTCAATAGCGTAGTAGTAACGCCAAAACCGATATTTCAGATTTAAATACAACCTACAAATGAAACATAGATTCTTATGTAAACATATATTGCCATACTTCTGATCGAATACCTCTAAGCTACACATTGATGAGCAATGATAAATACAGCACGCACGCCATACCCGTGATGTCAATTACGTAGACTGCTCATGTCATCGACCCCACCGTTGAGGTCGAACTTACACTCCCTTTGCTATATGACACTGTAGCTTAACACCAAATTGGATAGGATCGTTGCTGGAGTTTCTTGCGCCACTTTTTCTCCTAGCGCCAATGCTTTAAGAAGTGGTAATAATGTTATATAGAGCTCTTCAAGGTGTAAAAATGACCCTTAGGAAAGCGTCTGAATCGAGTTTAGGCCTTGACCTACCTGGCCAGCCCTCGATTCAGCATGCTAACGGGAACCACAAACGGCCCAAGCCAAGGCACCTCATCTGGGGGCCTTGGTTCAGTTAAGTCACTCGGTGCGGAGATGCGCCTGTGGCAACGGGCCCCCCCAAAAACCCTGTATGTTCGAATAGGTTTAGCCCAAAAAGCACGAGATCATCATTAAAAAGGTAGACCCAGAGGAGCTTAGAAAACAATTAAAATTGATTTATTTTATGTAAATTATATTTTAAACTGCATTGATAAAGCTGTTTAACTATACTATGTTTTAATCGATTAACAAAAGCAAAATTTAATTAAATTCCAAAAATAAAAAAACAATACGGCCCGCAATTGCCAACAGCACACTGATGATCACAGATATAAGTGATCCTGATTCGTGCAACAGAGGGTGCGGCTTTCCCGGTGGAAAGAAAATAATGCTTGATAAATATTATACTATGTCAAGCTCCTGGGACTAATGATATTGACTATTGCTCTACAAACCGGAGGTCGTGAATTTTTAAGGCGAGAACTTTTTGATATCGTTGTTTTCTTTCTAGTTGAGCCAGTATGGCCCAATCATCTGAGAAATTAATAAAAAGTAAGATAATGCAAGCTTATGATGAACATGTAAAAAGTTGCCCTTAAACATGGGATTGAATCTCGGTTTAGTCGGGAATTACGTTGCTATAGTACCTTTCAAACCAGAAGACAAAAGCGCTTAAGAACCACCCTGCTTTGCAGTAAAAACCTACCACCTTTAGATGTTTAATATGAGATGGATAATCAATGTTACTTCAAGTATTAAAGTTAAAATGTTCGTTTTATAACAAATGCAGATTAATAACAGTGCTTAAGTCGCACTTTATAATAGATTTTATAAAAAAAATTAATAGACATTCAACACAAACTAATATTTTTGACATTTTTAATACAACAAAAATATTTGCATAAAAAGTTATTGTACGATAAGTTTTCTTCAACAGTTTTTATTTCGCAAACAGTCCTTGCTGTTCGCAATATTAAATTTATAATCTAAAAGAAAATCTTCTTACTTACATAGCTGGAAAACTGTGTGCCTTATCTATATCGAAAGGATTAAGAAAATTTTGTTGAAAAACAAAACGTACCATGAAATAATCAACTTACATAATTAAAGTTATTTTATTGTAATAACTTTAACATTACTGAAATTAAAAGACATTTTTGAAGCAAATCTGTTTCGATTTATTTTTTAGTAAACTGATATGAATTTTATTGATAAAATCTTAATTTTTATTGGCAGTTTATTAAGGTCATTTTGAAACGAATTTTGTTATAAAAATCTGTTAATGTATCAGATGAGGGAAACAATTTAGTCGTATAATCCGATTCTATTATGCATTCAACGCATGTGAAATGCTACGTAAGCCCGTATTAGGCCAGTTCTTTTTATTATTCCATTCGAATCTCACTCCTTCTTAAGATTTCATCAAAAGTAGATTACGTAATATAGGTAATATGGAAAGATAATAAATAAGGTTATTAGTGATTACATTTTTTGTTTTTATTTATCCAAACAAATTTATATTTTCAGTTATAGCTTATTTCAACAAAATATGTTTGAGAGTATCCTCGCTATAAAATAACCACCGTTCTTTTAAATTTATTATCATTACCAACACTTGTAAAGTCACACTACATTTTGCTACCACTTTTTTTATTGATAAGGGCTTTGGGGACGGAGTTCTGCGGGAGCTTGTGTTATGTAATTTAAGACGTGTTTTATGCTCACAAAGGGACATTTTATCTTCGAGTATAAAGTATCATGAATACTGATTTTTTTATGATATACATATCAAAACACAATAAAACGAATATTGCTTTTGAAGACTGTCACATATTTTGTAGTCTCCGTCACCTTGTGGTATTGGCCCTTACTTTACAAACTGGAGGTTGTAAGTTCGACTACTGCGTCGAGAATAACTTTTGGGTTATCGTTTTTATTTTCTTGTTTTTTAAGACATTATATCCGACAGTTACCCAATTGTCTAAAAATCTAGTTGGGTTGAGTCGGATGGGCATCTAAAAAATCGGTCTCAAGTATTTAAGACCATTTTAGTAGCATATATATAGATTGTCAGTGCCTTTAAATTTACAGACCACTAATTCATTTAACATATGCAGTCGATTTGCAGAAAAACCTTTATTTAGGTAAATCTGAATGGATTTGACCCCAACCCCATGATTACTTGGGAAAATGGCTAAGATTGAAAAAGTACAGATTACCAATATGTTTATCATATATTAACTGCCTCCGTAGCCTAGTGGTATGGGCGTATCCTTTAGAAACCGGAGGTCGTGGGTTCGAATCCTGCAGGGACTCAACAAATTTTCATTGTTGTTTCCTAGTTGGTTAGGGCAATTTGGGCCGATCACCCAATTGTCTGAAAAGTAAGATGATCCATGCGTCGAATGGGCATGTAAAATGTCGGTCCACTCACCAACCCGCATTGGACCAGCGTGGTGGGAGACGGTCCAAAACCCCCTAATGGATAGGGGTGTGTTAGGGGAGGCCTATGTCCAGCAGTAGAATGTCACTGGCTGATGATGATGATGATATATTTTATTCTTTCTTTGTTTTCTTAGGTTCTTATTTTTTTCTGTTTACTAGATATTTAAACAAAACCGAGTTAGAGATATTTTTTTCATATCCCAGGCTGAATAAGAGGATATTAGTTAAAGATATTTTAACTAAAATAGAAGCTTTTCTTTTTTTTTAAGTTTTTTTTTCCTATAATGAGTCCTTTGATAAAATTACTCATGGTTTATTTAATTAAATGAAAAAATAGTTAAGATGATTCTCTCAAAACAAAAAAAAACATATTTTCTTTAATATCATGTACACATATATATTTTCTTTAATAACACTAGTTGTTGCCCGCGACGCGGTGTAAAAAAAAAGTAGCCTAAGTTACTCCTAATAACCATCATCTATCTATCAGGACCGACCATTTCAGGGATTAGACAAAACAAACAAACAAAAAATTTAAACAATGTTGTTTTGTTAAATGTACTGGTTAAATGTCAATATGTACTCATTTCATCATAATCATAAAAAGCCTTTAACATTCCAGTTTAACAGTTAAAAACGGTTATTTTACAGTTACATACAGTCACTGAGATTTAATTTATTTGTATAGATTTATATTAGACAACACTTTTTACGAACAAAAATCTTTATTGCTCGAAATTTATAGTTAATTCAGAATAAAAGACTTTTACATAAGATCTTACTATCAATAGAAGTGAACTATGTAATTTATCAAAAAGCATTATGCGATGGAAAGCTCTACGCAGTATACATCATTAATCAAAAGCCCACACATTATAATAACCTGTCTAGGGTAGTGTTCCAATAAAGTTGCATCTCAATTTAACCAAACCTTCGTTAATAATTTAATATAATAAAGTAAATGAAATATTCTTGAATTAATCTTCTCTTTTATTAATTAGCAAACCCTGCCATGCGTTGCTGCAGCTAAGATTTTGTTATTTTATATTTTAATAAATAATAATTAAGTATTTTACATTTTATTAAATAATTTATGGGCATAAAAGAATATCAGTCACAACGACCACCATGTTTTATTAATTTACTTAACAAAATCGAAGCGAGAGACGAGGCTGAGTACCATCTTCTTTGGGAACGCGGTCAAAACTAATATTTACAGTGCCGCAGTAGTATCCGCTATTATCATGAATAAATCATCAAAATATTTCCTTCATATAGGATACCACATCACTTTTATTTAGTTTTCTCGTTTTTAAAATTCTACACGCATGTCATGAAGACATTGTATTCATAAATATTTTTTTAATCCATGGACTGGTCTTTTATAACGTCGTTATCATTTTGCCTTTTTGTTCTTAACTATGGATAGTTATTAATATAAAATTAACTGACTAAAATTAATAATTATCAACGAAAAATTTAAACTCTTATAACAGCGCCATCTATTGAACACACACAGCAAAAATAAATAAGAAAAACCCAATAGTGCTACTTTAAATTGAGTTTTAAACTATAGTATCAACCGAGTTTGAACAAACTACACACGATACACAAATATTATTGAAATTGGTTAAGTAGTTAAGAAGTCCGTATTAAGATTAGAAAAATTAAAATATATATATTTTGATTATTAATGTCACGTATACAAAAATATAATTTAATTGTAAAATAATAGATCTTGTAAACGTTTTAAGTACTGACTTAATACAAACCATCATCATCATCATCATCATCAGCCTGTGATAGTCCACTGCTGGACATAGGCCTCCCTAATACACCCCTACCCATTAGGGGTTCTTGGACCGTATCCCACCACGCTGCTCCAATGCGGGTTGGTGGGTGGACCGACTTTTACATGCCCGTCCAACGCATGGATCATCTTACTCTCAGACCATTGGGTGATCGGCCCAAATTGCCCTAACCAACTAGGACAAGACAATGAAATTTTGTTGAGTCCCTGCAGATTCGAATCTACGACCTCCGGTTTGTAAAGCACACGCCCATACCACTAGGCTACGGAGGCAGTCATAAACCATATATTAGAAATATAAAAAAATCTTTTTGACAATTTGAATTAAGACCAATATAAAAAAAGCTGTCTCGCATAGGGCTGCATTATCAAATGTCTTATTAATGTCAATATTATACATTTATATAGTATTCAATAAAATTTAGAGATAACTGATACTGTGTGAATTACTATGGTCCACATTATTTGAGTTATATTAATAAAGCTGTATAAGCGCACAATTATTGTAAATAACCTTATCAGTAAGACGTATCAAGCTACAGGCGCCGCTATTCCAATTTAACTGCTTATTTAACTTGTATTACTTCCTTTTACGTCCTTCATACATAGTTATCATTGTAAATTTATCGTTTAAATGAATGTTAGTAACTTTTAGTAGACTTTATGAACTTCAAAACTATTTATATCGTATTAAATTTGATTGCTTTCATATAATTAAATGCAAGGAATACTCATACTATCATATAAAAATCATTAAAGCGCGTTAGTTCATCAAAGCTCTCTTTTTTCGACAAAATCATCCCTTATGCATGCAAATAATGAAGTTATTCGATGATATCATGCAATTTATTAAGAATTTGTGAAGACTATGTGATATATGATATATCACAAAGTGTAGAAAGTTACATAACATTAGAGATTTAACATGTACTTATATATGCAGGAAGAGGATGAGGAGAATGTCTTATCTTGAAACGGTAATTAATAGTACGTCATTAACAAAAAACAATAAAAGTTCTTTCTTGTTTCAGGTAATTGAAAACATTAATAAGAAAAAATTAGTAAGTTCGTAATTACACCACAACAATCTCATAACCGGTTTTTACCTAGAAAATTTCTGCTCGTATGAAAAAATTAAGTGGATTTTTTATCAAACCTTTTCAAAACTTTTACATGCATGCAATCTATGCATCTTTGTCAAAGCAGTGGTAGTTTTTCTAAAACCATTTAATATGTCAGCTAGACCTAGGTTGTCTTTATAAGACCAATAGTTAATTTGTTTCTTCGCCAAAAGTCACCCAAATTTAGAACTTCGAAGCCTGTTAGAGCAAAGTAATGTAGGCTTATTATTTCATTTGAATACAAATGCTTTGAAACTAACGTAGAAATTTTCTATTCAGTGAAACATATTACAAAGTATTCGTGGAAGTAAATACGTATTTAACACAACTTATTAAGAGGATTCCAAAATTTTTTCAGGGGTGAAAGTACAGTTATCTACTCTACAGAAATATACACTTATATAAAGAGGAAAGAGTCGTATTTATTTACTTTTGTATGTAACGAATAAACTCAAAAGCTAATAAACCTGTTTCAAACGTTTTTGTACTATCAGAAACCAACATTATAATTGATTAACATTTATTACTATAAAATAAAAATGTAAGAAATATACAGCAATACCAATTTACCATTAAAAAACATTACTCATACAATGTCTTTGTTTGTGAAGATGGAACATGGTCTAAAGAGAAAATCTTAACCCTTATAGCTTTGGCACTGTATGATACAGTTAGTTTTTCAATTAAGACATTCCTTTGGTACTAATTCGGGATCTAACGGAGTTATCGAGCGCTTAAAAATATCAGAAAGAAATGTCAAAATGTTAAGTGTTAATTCTGACATAAACTATCATAGTCTGCTATGGATGCTGAAAAGAGTCGGAAACATCGTGAATAGAACAGAATATTATAAATAAACGCAAAACTCCTTTAAAAGCGAAGAGCATAACATGCGTCGATGATGAACTCGTGGAGCAGCCTTTAAGAGCTTTTTATTAAGCTGTTTTGCACTGCCAATTTTTCGCAAATATATTGATCCATTTTAGAAAATTTATATTTATCCAAACCAATAATAAATTTACACCCCGTTTATGCAACGACAGAACTGATATTATATATTTATAAATAGTACATTATGACGGACGATGTTTAATTGCAACTTAAATACAAAACTTGTTAATAAATAAAAGAGTTTCACGTTTTTAAAACAAAAGTTTGTATTTAGAATTCATAAACATTTTCCGTTTCAATTGACCAAAAATTTTATTGGTGTGTTTCTTTCTAAAGTTTTTACCTTTAACTAAAAATATCTGCCCGGATTTAAATTTCCATTGAAATCGACTCACTCAACTAAATAAAGCTCGTGTTACCAACAATTATTTTCTTAACACTTTCATAATTACTTTTGAAGTTTAATTACTTGAGAAATTAATAATTAATTGTTTTGAATATAACAATATATTTTCATATAATTGAGATAAATAAAAAAATCAATAACAATAAATAAAAGAGTAATTTCATTCAAGGGTTAAGTATAAAAACGCATCTATCCGATTCTTTTAAGAGTTTTTTAACATTGATTTTTTTTTCACAATCATATTTAACTACCGTTCGATAGAATTAATGAAACTTTTCGTACATGTATTGCATTCGCGTAAATAAGATTAAAATGATATACCGACTGTAAACTATATTCACGTTAACATCTAAATTTAATGTTGAATGAGTACTGAAAACTTATTTATTTTAAAATATTAACATTTATATTTTTAGTTTAAAAATGTTATTTTATTCCAACCAGTTGTACAGTTATAATAACTCTTATTTTAACTCACTTATTCTGTCCAGCAATCACAGACCGACACAACGAATTAATCGAACCAACATTATATAATACTGGAACATTGAGGTTGTAGCCCAGCATCTTTTTGTCTACAGGCAACACTGGTATTCTGAAGACGCCTTACGTAGACTTCCATGATGTAAACATATTTAAGGATTTATGACCAAAAATTCATGACATCAATAGAAATTAAACAATAATTAAATACACTAAGCAAAGGTATTTAAAGTAAATGACCAATAATTCAATCCTTAAAACGAAGTTTTATATAAAAAAAAAGTTGAGATCATATCCGCCATCACCTCAAATATTGTTATCACCTTAAATAATTGTGTCATCTTCTAATAGAACTCTTCTACAACTTAAGACAAATCAATTAAATTAACCAGTAACGTATATATACAATAACATCGGTCCGTCCGTTTCCGACCTGATTCCGGGGATCAAACGAGATCAATCCCATTGCATCGAGGAGTGAAACAGGGGGACGTCATATCCCCGAAACTGTTCACCAATGCAGTGGGGTTCGTCTTCAAGAGGATAAACTGCACTGGACGTGGCATAATAATTAACGGAGGTGTGAAAGGTACGGCGAGTACCTTTCACACCTCCGTTTCGCTGACGATATCGTCATATTGGCCGAGTCTTTGGAGTGCTTGCAGGGGATGTTGCACAGCTTAAATGAATCCTCCCGATGTATCGGACTCAGGATGAATTTGGACATGAAGAAAGTCATGTTCAACGAACACGTTCTCCCAAGTCCGGTCAATATCGATGGTGTTACTCTCGAAGTTGTCAATGAATATTTCTATCATGGACACATATTGCACTTAGGAAGAAACAGCTTCGAGAGAGAAGCCGATAGAAGGATTCAGTTGGGCTGGGCAATTTAGGAAGCTAAACCACATTCTCCCGTCGTCGACCGACATAGCGCACAGGAATCTGGTTTGAAGACCGGATAGCTGATGGGCTCCCAGGAATGGAGTACATTTAGAAAACGGAATGTTGGTCGACCGCGACCAGGTGGATGGCGTTCTCCGTGAGTTCTGATTCATGTTGGAAGCGAGTAGCAGGGGATCGCTGTCTTGGCGATCATTGAAAAGGCCAATGTCCAGCAGTGGACTGATTAGATGATGATGATGATGTTGATATGTTAAATATCATTTTACTGGCCAATTGCTAATCCTACTTGTCTATTAATGTCGGTAGCAATTGCTTTTTTGGCGTATGACTTTTATTGCTTTAAAAATAGTTATGTATGTAAAAAACCATTACTAACATTAAACGTAAGTAACTTTTATTTCACATTAATCTCGTGTCGATTATTGACATAATTGATTTATACTAATATAATAAATGTGAAAGTAACTCTGTCTGCCTATCTGTTTGTCCGTCTTTACAGTTGAAACTAATGAACCAATGTTTATACAATTTGATACACACGCAGAATAGATTCCAAGGGGCATTGGCTACTATTATTACGAAAAAGTGGTTGAAAGAGTGAAAAATGGGGTATGAAATTTAAATGAAAATACGTCATTGTTGATGTTAAAACCATGAAAAATTGTGTCTACTTATAGACTTATAAAATTAATACTCTCTAGTTATATTACTATACATTAATATCGAATACACGCTATTTCACGTGGAGAAAGTCGCGGATACCAACTCATATTTCACATCTTAAAATTTGTCAATTTTAATGCATTGTTTTATTGCATTATGTGACATAATGAGTAATGCGTGACGTTAATCATTTACAAACAGCGTAAATAATACGCTGGTTAAAACACGCTCTAATTTCGCATGACACTTGTCTCCAGACGTATTTACACAGTTATTTGGCTCGGTGCCCTTTCATAACCGTTAAGGTAAAGAGGAATGTCTGAAAATATTCTACACTTCATATATGCATAGTATTGTGTACCGCAGCAACCCTAACCTTTACATCGAGTCATTAAATTACTATTACTAGTAACCTAGAATTAGTACATAGTATGAAGATTTAAGCTTAAGTGCCAAAAACAATACAAGAACACATATCTATTAAAGTAATTGTATTTTTTATTATGAACTTCTTAGAAGAACATGATTTATATGCAAAACATTTTGCCAATATTAACAGTTGCTTTTTTTTTTTAGATTAAATTTCATATTTATTTAATGTATACCTAGTCTTTAAGCCAAAAACTCAAACAATAATGATATAAAATCTTAAACATGCACACAAATACAACAAAGTTTAGTATATTAGTTACACTGTACTTCTAGTCCATTTGGTGTGGCAAAATTTTTCCTTGGTATAAATTCCTGAGATGATGAGATTTTAGTTCAATTGTGACATTAGTATAGTACGTTTAGGAAAACGGAATGTTGGTCGACCGCGACCAGGTGGGATGGCGATCTCCGTGGATTCAAGTTGGAAGCGAGTAGCGATGGTTTATAATTCAGATTCGAAATCATTTTCAATGTATAATGCACTTAAACCCTTATAAAAACCAAAACTTTATGTCGTAACAAAAATTTTAAATTAAAAATTGTAGTTATTTTTACGGAACATTAAACGATTTACGGAATAAATTAATAATTGTTACGGGTTATCAAAACTTGGAACATTTAAAAAAGATAACTAATTAAAAACTACGTTTTGTTTATTGTACAATAAAATAGTAAATTTGAAATATATTTTACACGTACAGCTTTTAACTAAATTAAATGGAACGCAATCCACCTTCACCAAAACACCTTCGTGGACTATCGGTATAGGCCCTTGCTGCATAATTCGGAGGTCGTGGGTTCGATTCCTCGGTGAATAAAGTTTGTGTTATCGTTGTTTTCTGCTTGGTTAGAACAATATGGGCCGAGAACCCAATTGTCTGAAAAGTAAGATGATCCATTCGTCGAGTGATCATTAAAAATCTCGATCCTGGATTTCAAGACCATCATTGGCAATCATCATAGAATGCTATTCCTCCTTTTAAATGCAGTTTAACCTTTGGGTTGTGGAGGTGAGAAGCCAGTCTCTCTGCGTAAAAACTGTTATGCAGGATGGACTAAAAGCCAACCCTATGACAACTTGGGAGAATCGCTAGGTAAAAGAAAATAATTCAAGGATGTGTTTATAGTACTATTCTCTTATATATTCAATAAATTGTTTAGATTCTAAGGAACCAATACGATTTGTGAAAAAATACCGAGGCATTGTTCAATTAAAAACATAGTATCTTTTACATAAAAATAAGACACTTTTACATTAATTATCATATATTTAGTTTCGACGTGCGTCTCAAAGTCAGATCTTAACTTAAACTGTGATTAAAAAAAATAAAGGCAGATTTTTTGTAATAGCCATTATATTCTGAATTTATTAATTAAAACAAGTCTAAGTTTAATAACAAACGGTAACATCTGTTCTCAAGATAACTAAAATAGAAATAATTTTACTATAATTGTCTAAAGTACTATGCGGTAGAGAAGCATTAATTCATACAGTGGCAGTCAAAACCTTTTAGGGTAATATTTCTCAAATGCTGGCAAAAAGCTCGCGCCTACCTAATGATTATGGCAAATGTAAATTTATCAGCAACTGTCCATAAATTTTTGTTGAAATAAATCGTTTTCCTGTTACTCTAAATTGCAGCCTTCAGCTCTAGCACTTTAAGTGCATAAAAGTAATATTTACACCTGTAAAAGTATGAATACACTTTGAAATGTACTTTGTTGATACAACATAGAACTTAGACTATTAGTTCTTTTTGCTTAAAGAAAAATCTAAATTAAAAAGTGTCAACTTAATATTCTTTTGGTTTTTACCGCGCTTACTTCGGGATTTTCCCGACGTTTCAGACACTTTGCAAGGTCCATGGTCACGGGCAGATTGAGGTAGTGTTCGTTTGTCAAAGTTTTTTACCTTGCAACCGGTTGCCGGTTATTCGAAATACGTCGAGATGATATACTACACAGTTTACCTATGGAGGAAATATCCTCTGGAGTTTTGAAAGCTTTAGTATTATGCCCCATCACTGTTTATTCTTACATAACTGTTTCCAGTAGGAATTGACCATAAAGGGACATGTTGAACGATTAGGTCAGTGATGGATCGGTTCCGTTTACAGTTTACCTTCGTGTTTGAGAATCTGATAAGGACAGCATGTTATAGCTTTGTTTTGTAAATTAAACAACAAACATATTAAACTCACGAGTAACAGTTTTTGATTGAATAAGTAATTTAATAATTATAAAAACCCGTGAAAGCCTGTTTTTTATTTGTTATCATCACACGAACAACAAAACTTTTAACTTTGAAATTTCAAGTATATTGTCTTAATTATATTTATTTTTATGTTTAAATTTAACACAAGTCGTAAACGCTATACAATAGGTCAGATATTGCTTTTTCTGAAATATTTTAATAACTGTTAATTATTCTTTGACATAATCTTCGAATTTCATTACCGACTCACCCTTTATTGTTATGAAATGTATGATATATGTTCATTGCCATATGCTAATAGCATTTAGATGCACATTCAAATATATTCTAATGTCTTCCTTGATGGAAACCCTTCGCAACTGCTCGTTAATCCGCTATTACCATAGACAGTTTAATTTAGCGCTAATAATATTGGCGCTATTTCTACAAATGCTATCTTATCTCTAACCTCTAATTATTTTGAATATACGTTATATTCAGTTTGTAAGGAAATTTATGATGTAATGATATTTGTTGCCTATCGTGCACATACGAAACATTACAAACAAATGAAAAGGATAGTTTAATTTACAATTTAATCATTTCGTTCGAGATAAAAATGATATTACATGTAGTTTTATAATACAAAACTTTTAATCGAATACGCGTGTATAAACTATTTCTTATAGAAACATAACAATATTTTTTTTGATCTTCTATTACAGTAAGAAGTCTCATTCGAAGACTCATTTTATCAATGCGCAAGGTATATATCATGTTATCGAAAAACTAAACAGTGGTTGATTCGACAGAAATTGACACCAGAAACCGTCTATATGTAATGGTTCGCTACAATGTCAAAAGTGATTTATAGCAACGTGATTAAATTTATAGGGCACAAATATTACACAAATAAAAAAAAATATATATAAATATATATAAGAGATTCCCACCTATATATTGACTCATAAAGATAATACACACATATTAATAGATAATGATACATATTCAACTAAGAATGGATTTCACTAAATTCTACCCACAAAGGGAGTTGGGGGGTTGCTAGTTAAATGTATAATTTACAATTTACGATAATTATAGTTTCTGACCCATTACATTTAATTCTAAGTTTAAATTTATTTCAAAGTCAAATCAGAAAAACAATGTTGTAAAATTCGTATTATATTCAATTGAGCTCCAATATTGCTATTACAACAATTACGGAAAAATTTTAAGATCTCAGCATTTACGAAAATAAATTTCACCGCGGCACCCGTGCTACGGAAACAGCTCAAAAAATTAACAGACGAATAATATGTTTTTGGTATAAACATTTCCCTTCTGGAAATTTTGTTCTACACAATGAACCTCTAGGGCGACCAGATATTTTAGTAAACAAATAATTAAGGGCGATAGTAAAAGCGGATCGATCTCAGCCACTTCTAAATTAGCAACTTCTAAATTCAAAAAAATAGAAATAGAAGAAAAGTCAAAAAATGTGTACCGCCAGAAATGATTTAAGCAGAACAAGGCGTCAAGCGCTGGAAAAACTAATCGTTCCTTTTATAAACTTTCATAAATGATATAATCCGTAGAAGATGATGAGGTGCGAACATATCTTCTAGGTCTAAAATATTTCTACATTTCTATGGATTTACAAGTAAAACAAAGGTCGTTCAAACGTTGGTCTTCTTTTTAAACAAATGTATTGAGAGAAATCTATTAATCTCATAAAATGTACATTTTGTACGCATACATATGTGCTAGGACTTATGTTGAACTGCTTTTGATTTGTGTACCTCATTGTATTTAATAATATGGCAAGCATTAAAGAAGAACCGAAATTCGTTGCACACCTAAATATACATCAATTTAAGATATAATATAAAATACTCGTGATATTTTTCCAACAAAATAATTATTATAACGGACCACTCAGGTGCCAAAATAAGAAAGCTGTTCTTTTATAAAAATAAAGTAACCACATGATAGGCATTATCATTAACAAAAATAAACAATAATTTCGAATTGAGTACCTCCTTGTATTATAGATTTATATGTTATTAGATTGCAAAATGCTTTTATGGTTATTGTATGCTGTTAGCTGTAGGTAATTTTAAATTGATGTTTGAAATATTTGTTTTATTTACTTAAGTGTACTTTTCAACGTGTTACAATTTGAATATGATTAAGCGTTTAAAAAAGTCTGTACTGTTAACGTGTTTAAATTGTTACTCTTTTCCATTAAAAGCAGGATCTCAAATAGGCTGTTTAGTTTACTTTTGCAAAAGACTGCTTTAATAATATTTATAAGAATTTTTTTTTGACGTAGAAATTGGTATTATCATTATATTATAATAATAATTATAGGTTATATAATTTGTTTTCATCTTAACATTCTTTTTATATATACAACATGCAACTGCATCTAACCTAATAGTTGACAAAATCAGCAGTTAATAGTATACATGATTGTTGTTTAACTGCCTCCGTAGCCTAGTGGTAAGGGCATGTGCTTTAGAAACCGGAGGTCGTAGTTTCGAATCCTGCGGGGACTCAACACTTCATTCTTATTGCTATTTCCTAGTTGGTTAGGTCAATTTTGGCTGGTCACTTAATTGTCTGAAAAGTAAGATGATCCATGCGCCGGTAGCGCCAACCCGCATTGGACCAGCGTGGATATGGCGTGCATTAGGGCAGGCCTATGTCCAGCAGTGGACTAACACAGGCTGATGATGATTTACAATGGAGTGTGAGCCCTCACAACTCAACGAAAAAAAAATGTTTTAATAACTCCAATAAAATAACAATAAAATTAATACAACAATAATAACATTTATTATAAGTTTAAGTTGTGGTCTTAGCTAAAGTAATTATTTTTTTTTAATGTTGTTCTATTCACCATATTATATCGTTTTATTTCTAATGAATATCTTAAAACGTTTTACCGCAAATCCCTCAATGGTGGACCTTTAAGATATTCTTTGCATAAATCTCGCTTACTATACATTTACATAATTTATTTAAGGCTCAATTGAGCTATTGTTGTACGTGCAGAGGCTTTGTACAAAGACAGGCATTATACGCCAGTTTAGTTGTTTCTTCTCGCATTTACGTAGAACAATAAGCTTTTATGTAGTGTTCTATTATTATTTGTACCTAGTATTTTAGTATTTTTTTTTACACACTCTGTATTTTAGCATATCTCCGTTTAGAATATAAATCATTCATTTTACCTTACGTTACTTTTTTACCTTTTTTTATTTTGCTACACATGAGTTTTGCGATATTAAACTAATTTTTAAAAAGTAATAATAAAATCTTAAAAGAAAAAATACAGTTAGTATTTACTTCGAAATGGACCACATAATTGATTAAATCTGCTAAGAGCATTTTGATAGCGTGTTGAGCAATAAAGTAATACACTAAATTTATCACGGTAAGAATGGCTTAAATGACCGTAAAAATTGAGTTAGCTTAGTGTACTCTAAATGTAAATGACTCGAATAAACGATCGTAATTCAAAATCAGTTAATTACAAACGTTTTCAAGAGAGAATTTCACTAATTATATGTTACGCTACCCACAATATTTGTAGTAATCTATGAACTTTTCATTGAAAAATGCGAGGCTAACTTCTTTAATATAATTTCGTACTTTTACGTATCACTAACAACCTTTTTCGTATTTCTTGTGCAATATTATTTTTTTAACAGAAGCAAAGTTATTATTAGAATAAGTCTTACGTATCTTGCAATATAGAAGCTAAATATACTAATCAATTTTACTCAAAAAAGAAAAAGTTGTCAATATTTTCAGAAATAACACTTGCACATACAACGAGACGAGTATAACCTGCTGCACAGTTTGCTGAATGTCTAAGCATAAATTTATACGCGCAGCGATGAAAGCCATGTCTCACCGGCAACACTCATAATTTATAGGTCATAGTCCTCAGACATTTAGGGATTAAATAAGGATGCCAACGTACAAGGACGGGTTATATCGGTCTCGCATCGATTAACGTGGTGGTTCCACGTTATTTCTACCTGTCGCCTAATAGACTTAATATCAGAAATGCTTCTTTGGCCACGCCGCTGAAACAACCACGTCACAGTTATCAGCCCTACGTTTTTAATTTTTTTTTAGTTAAAGCAATAAGATGAACAGGGCACTCATCTGGCGGTGAGTAATACTTACCCTAACCATAAAAAAAGCATCTTATGTCCCAGGATGTTAAGTGGATTTGTGATACAAATCTTGTTAACGTAATAATTGTGCTGCCAGCGGTGGTCTTTAAATTAGAAGGCAATAGTATTTACACACCACTAGTTTGTAGCAGAAACAGGCACAGGCGGCCCTGTTAACCTTATTTCAACCAATGGGGGTAGGTTCCTCATCATCATCATCAGCCTGTGATAGTCCACTGCTGGACATAGGCCTCCCCTAATACACCCCTATCCATTGGGCGGTTTTTGGACCGTATCCCACCACGCTGGACCAATGCGGGTTGGTGGGTGGAGCGACTTTTTACATGCCCATCCGACGCATGGATCATCTTACTTTTCAGACAATTGGGTGATCGGCACAAACTGTCCTAACCAACTAGGAAACAACTATGAAAATTTGTTGAGTCCCCGCAGGATTCGAACCCACGACCTCGGTTTCAGCCCGCCCATACCACTAGGCTACGGAGGCAGTTAGTAGTATATAGTAGGTTCCTACCCCCACTATAATAAATAGATAATAAAACTTTGGTCTTGAAACGTTTCGACCCGTTTCAGTTGCTATTGGGAGAGAGATCGACGACACCATGTGGAATGTCCCGTACTCCTACAAACCCTCTAAAACAAATAATCGGCATGGCCTGATAAGTCCCGGAGGATAGGGGAACAGCAGATAAAATATCGCTACTCCTCTTTACTCTTTTACTAACACTATTAAGTAGCTAGTGAACGAAGTTAAAGAAATAAAGTTAGTGCAATTCAATATTTAAAGTAAAATATCTTTCATTGAAGTCACTCAAACTTTATTTTAATTAACAACGAACGCTCATCCTTTCCATCGCTTTGTAAAAGTTACCGTTGCAAACAGCGTAAGCGGATATTAAATCCAAGAAACCGCAAAAAACGAAAATATTTGGAGTAAAACATGTAGTACAATATTTAGAGCTCATTATTATCCATGTGGACTCCTACCAGGGGAAAATATTGTGTGATGAATATATGTTTTTGTTATGTCTCTGTTTTGGTATCTTATAATATGCGTTTACTTACAAAAAAATATTTTTTAGTCGTCTAACTTCCTACTAGATGATGGTGTGTAAATTAACCAGAAATGTTATATTATTTCGTATAATTATTAATTTTATTCTTAAAATAAAATTGTAATGATTTATTCACCGTAGTTTGCAACTACTCCTGTATATAACAGTCGATATAATAAAATACATATTTTTAAGGATATGCGAAATAACGAACTAAGAAATCTATAGCGCAAAAGCCATGTCAATCTTGCAATAAAGATACCTTAGATTATTCAAAATAGTTCCGATTATGTATATAGTATCGATTATACAATATATGTACGTAAGTATGTTTAATCATATATGTGAATCTGGTTATGTAATAAATACGTCGTAGTCATTGCTTAAACCATATAAACATGACTGTAAAAAAAAATAAAGCCTGTGTTTTTTAACTGAAACAACAAAAAATATACATTTTAAATGTTACATATGTTTATCTGCAACCATTAACTAATTGGAACATGAACGCAAGAAGTAAATTTTTGATCAAGCCTTTTAAAGCAACACGGCAATTTAAAAAAGCTTGATCAAATTACTTCGTGACAACAAAACACCGTATACAGTCGTTAAGCACGTGATAATTATGGAATAGCCCTAGGATACCTAATAACGAATAATTAGTTAACACAGCAGTATAGCACAAACACCAGCAAACACAAGACACCTGGAGTGATGTGACACGGCTACATCAGGGTGTTTGACATTAAATGTATATTTTCGCACCAAATGCAGCAAGGAGACTTAGTTTCGATTTCGCAAACAGCGAGAAACTGACATAGTATTCACCTGAAGTGTCCTTTTTTACACGGTGCAATTACGGCCATAGAGGTAATAAAACTTAGGAGCGACTGTTAATTATAGATTTTCAATTACAATGTTAGTATTGAGTACGATTGTTTGAAATATCTGTTTTCTTGTTGATTTTAAAAATGTAAGGATTATGATGTACCAAACATAATTCCAAAACTTGACGATTTTCTTTATTACATATGGTAATTCAGTCACTGCCAATTTCGACCATGGTACGACTTACTACTAAGAGCGCCAAGTATTTCGGGACCTATTGAGCTAGACATTTGATTTAATATAAATAAAATTCGTTACTAATTTGGATGGAGCATACTTAGCGTTATATGTATATATGGCATCGTTTAAATTACGTAAATAAAAGTAAATCCAACTTCAACAAGATATTTCATTGTCATTTAAACTTTTCTTGTTTTAGCATGGTTTTATAGAGCATAAACTCTAATTTCAAAATAGACTCAATATTTTTCGATATAGAGAGAGTGAGGTTTATTTAACAAAACAAACTCTTTAGCTATATACTTTGGTATTGGTCATAGGCATTCTTGAGTATGCGATTTTTTTAATGTAGTCAGAATGAGATTACGCAAATTCCTGACGTAAGCGCGATTACAATGCGCCTCAATCATTGAGCTACACGTCAGATACCACGCAGTAATCTATTTTGATGGATAGTGTAGCCTACAAATAGCTCTCCCCACATTAGAACCAACGATCAATGACTCATAGCTTTTTTTCAAACTTATTTCTAAGTTACCGTAGCCCTGTTAGGATAAAATAATAACGTCTTTAATAAAAAAATTCAATTATAACTATGCATTCAAATAGTACATTACATTATATTTAAATATTTTCGTATTTATTATTATTGTTAAAACTGGCTTCTGTTTGTTAATGAAGAGTTGTGGAAAAAAATTGCTCGATAAAATACACGTTTTAACAAAACCTTTAAAAGATAAACAAATAGATATTGACATAAGCAGATATATTCAAAGTCAACCACATAGCAAGTTAAAGTGCCCTAACCGGAAAATTAATGTAGTACAGCGCATGTGGCTAAGAACTACAAGGAACCAGAAACTTATAGACTGAAAACTGAATATTATTGTTGGTTCGATACTCTTATCCCGGGGGGTTTTTACCCACAGCGTCATGTATTAAAGCAAATGTCTATAATTTCCTTTAATATACGTAAGGTAGACTTTTCAGGTAGTTAGTAAATTTTTTAATCTTCGAATTGTTTTATAACGGAATGTCTTTGTAAGCAGTGACGCTACAATGATTCTGAACAATACTATTTATGATCTTTTAAATGTAGCATAAACTATTTATCGTATTATAAATTATTATAGAATAAAACCATTCCCGAATATTATACTATTGAACGCTGCAACGCTAGATTTTATGAAAATGATTTTATATTTTGCTTTATCATATATAAAATAATAATAATATAGTAATCAAACATTTCTAAATGTAAACTCATTTATAAAAAAACTATAAATATAATTATAGTTTGTATTGTGTAACTAAATAAACACGTAAAACTAACTCGGAATTAATCCAGAAATATAGATGATATAAAAGTGGTACACCTACCAATTCGCGAATTTTCAATAATGCAAGCAACTCCGCAGGTTATTGATATTTTTGCACTTAACTGCTTCGAATTTTGCACAGTTTTAGACAACAATTTATCATTTAAGAATAATAGACGTAAGATAATTCTCACGGAATGGAATTCGTCGCCCCTTCTCTCTCATTCCAGTACTGTTGATTAAGTGCGATGTGACTATATTTAAATATATAACAAAAATAAATGTATAAACAGAAGCAGCTAAATCTACAACAAATAATTTCACATTACATTAACGTAACAGTGTATTATGAGGCCTTTTAAATTTCTAAAAGTGAACAATTTTATAATGAAAATTAGGTACGAGTAACTCACTTATATAAAAATTTTTTAAACTTAACTTAAACTTAGTTTTTAAACTTTAGCAAAACAACACAAGGTAAAAATATAAAAGCAGCTATTTAACTGTACAAAATAAAACATGAGCGCATATTGTCATAACCAAGCCAAAAATTACAATGCCACAAAGTTGTTTCACCGCAGAATACGAAGCAACAACCTCCAGCTTGCAAAGCGTGGCTCAATACCACGGGGCTATTAAGAGGTTCTTTATTTACTGCTCATTCACAAAAATACCGACAAAAAATTACAAAATGACAGTGTTTAGACACTATTTACAAAAAGAGAATTTGTCATCGGATCATCTTACTTTTTAGACAATTGGGTGATCGGCCCAAAGTTTTACCCACTTCAACTAACCAAAAACAGCGATGACACAGAAGTTCTTTCCCGCGGGATTCGAACCCACGACCACCGGTTTATAAAGCAAGAGCCAGTACCGCTAAGCCACGGAGGTTGGTGTGAATTATTTTAATTTATTGTTACAATCAAAATAAAGGTAAGAAAAGTATGATAACATAGAGCTTGGATCTTGGTTATGTATTTTTTATTTATTTTAGTCATTATTTACAAAATCAAAACTCGCAAATGTTCAGAAAATTTTCTTATCATATAATTAAATCGTTTTTTGTACTTATTTTTAATTTCTTTTGTTTTGTTTGTTGCAATTGAAATTGCGCAATATTACAAATGCTAACATAAAGTTAATATTGAAAAGACTTCATTAATAGTAATTTTTTTCTGACCTTTTAATAAAAATAGTACAATTGCGTAGAAAATAGTCTACATGAATTTGTCAAAATCTTTTAACATTTTCAAAATTTTGTCCTACATGAGATTTACCAAATAATAAGAACATCTGTTAATTAATTTATAATACTTATCTAGCATCTCTACTTTATTCAATAGATACAAAATGACTTCCATAAACATTTGATGCAAATAAAAATTTAAATGTTATAGTATATTAAAAATAAAAATTTTCTGAATGTTAATGCATTATTCAATAATTGCTGACATAAAAATAAAGTGTTTTCTAAATCTATTTTATCATTAATCGCTTTGTTAAAAAATATTAAACCAAATAGTTAGCAATAATTGCAAGTACAAAACGATTCTAGGATTGGAACGTGATGGCAAATTGAAATAAACTATTGGAAAGTTGAATATTGGCTTAATTAGTTGCGAAAAAGGGATCAGTCAGCTGGGACGAAATAGTCACGGAATTACTAACTAAGCAATTTGTTACCAATTGTACGAGCGAGCTACAAAATAAATTAATAGTGGGATTTGTATCCACATTTATCATTACAAAATCTATATTATATTACATCTTAAGTATATATACACTTTCTTTTGCGTAGGGATGTGAGGGCCTCACCGCCCACTTGACGGCGGATCTGCCTTACAGTGGGAGTAAGACAGATCCGCGATACAAGTGCAATTACACATTACCAATCCGCCTGCTCAGCGCGGCAATAATGAGCATCTGTTTTGAATGGATGCCGTCTTGGCGTTCATTAAAAAAGGCCTATATTCAGCTGTAGTCTGATAAAGGCTGTTGGTGATGATGATGATGATGATACACTATCACATAGGTTGTTTAGTTTTTTTTGTGATATTAACCCGATAAATTATTATATTTTTAAAAGAAGTGACCAAGTAGACTGAATACCTTCGTCGTAACAATGGATTAGACTGTTGGTTTAGGGGTTTGTCGGGGAGTCCCACGAGTACCTCTTGCTTATTCCATTTTGCGAAGCGGAATCAGTAAATTAGTATTTCTGACACAGTGTTAGTGTTGATAATAACTTTAAAGAGTAAGAGAGATTGCAAGGTAAAGAGTGACTCATTTCATTTTGATTCTCTTCAGATATTGCTCATATTTCACTTAATAACAATTAAATCGTCTCCTTATAGTTATCTTTATTAAACAAGCTAACTTTGACGTGATCACAAGTAGGTCAAAGTCGTGGGTTGACGTTTTTGCTGTTTATAAATCATCACATCATCGATCATCTGCTTTTCAATCCTTGGGAGGCCAATGGCCCTAGCAATAGGAAGAACATAAAGTTGAGACTCGGGATCTGAACATGCCACCGCTCATCTTCAGGCATCTCGCTACCACATTGCGAAGTCGCCGGGACGCCTCATCTAAGTTGTGAGGCTCAGCCTTCACTCAAAACTTAATTGTCTCCTTCTTCTCAAGATTATATCTAACCTAGTTTGAAGTACTGCAGTAAAGTGACTTAAATACACTTGAGGAATACCTTGATGGTGATTGGTTATCCGGATCAATGTTGTAATCTAGCCTGGTTTACTCAATTATCCGGTAGTCAATGCGCTAATCCGTGAAATTCGTCCGCAACCTTGAGAGTTTCTGTGGCTCTTATCCAATGTGACAATATCGTCCGAAAAAATCATTTAACAAGTTTGAATACAGATGTATCCTCATTTTATGCTTTGTGGCCACATTTATCAAGTCAAGTACTTAAAATTACAAACTTTATTGGCTGGATGAATCACAATGCGTGTCAGTAGTGAACCATATCTTCAGCGATACCAAAGCGCTGGAAAAATGCTGTCTACCCACTTTGAAAAGTCAGATTATACGGCGTATCAGACAAATCAGCATCTCGATAAATCGCAATTAATTCAATCTAGACGAGTTTGAGAGACTCGAAAACAACTTATTGACATGGCCTATACGGATAGATCATCAATAGAGTTTTATCACATTTTTTGAAGAACAATACGACCAAATCCCTGTGCCATGACTCAGGAGTTCTCCCGAAGAAAAGGGCAGAGTTAAAACGACGTCCTAGTCTCTTCAGCACCAGTTCACCGTGCCTTCAGTAACTCCATCGTGTCTCCGTCCTCTCCCGGGGATTTTCCATTTTTAAGTTTTCCAAAAGCTCCAAGTTTTCCAATGTGTGATATGGGTTAGCGTGGCTCAAGAATCCTTCTCATTCGGCTCTAGGTGTGGTGTCGGTATTAGCGGCTGTCAAAACTTTCGAACTTTGAGAGAACCTCGGGTCTCGAAGTGGCGACTTCTCGTTTTCTTTGGTCAACTTCGTTAGATGGGTAGTTCTTTCAAGCTGCTGCACAAAGACTTTGGGCCCCCAGTTTTGCTCAATAGGTATCTGTATTGAGATCGTATTGGAGTGACAAAGGTCACCAGAAGACCTTACCAGCTTTGAGATGGTCTTGTTACGATCCCGCAGTTTTAACAAAGTAACGGCTGGATCATTACCTCGCTTGCCCTAAGATCTAGTGTCTCCCTCGAATTTTTGACGTTTTGCACCCTAGTCCAAAGCATTTCTACCACTTCATCTAGTTCCTCGTTAGATATTTTAGAATTATCTGAAATGTGCCAGGATCAATGATAGACTGAGCAGATTAGGCCGGAGCGTAGACTTCATCAATCGGGAAGGTTCAAGCTTGAAGTCAATATTCAGGGAGCCTCTCAGAAGTCAGTTCTCACTTCTGGTTTATTACAATGAGATCATTAAGATATATTTCTTCATCAGGTCTATTTTATATACCTGAATATGCGCTTCTTGTAATAATAAAGTCTATCTCATTTTTGGTCATAGCATCGGGGCTTTGCCACGTCCATTTCATTTAGCGCTGTTTCTTAAGAACGAGTTCATCACCATTCGCTCCAGGAAATTAAAAAGCATTTGCCCACTGTGATTTCTGCTTCCATGACCGTATGATCCCAACATCAACTCGCTGCTAGTCTGCACTCCTACTTTGGCGTTGAAGACGTACATGGCTTCAACGTCATCGTCTGGGTATGTCACCGTTGACGCGTACTTTTGGATCTTTTAGAGCTTGACCTGTTCGACAAGCTTTATCACAGGGTACGCAACTCTTGCCGACATACCAGAGTCTTCAATTACATTCATGTCAATGAGGGATTTATTGACAAGGGACCTGATCCGCCCTGTGATGGTTTTTGTCCCTGTCTAAAGTATAGAAGATGGCCCGATTTCAGGGTTAGAGGCTCTCCTCCTCCCGGGGAGATTTTGCACTCCCCGCCCTGCCATTACCGTGGGGCTGGACGTTGCGTATTTTTAAGATATAAATTTTATCAAAATGCCTTAAGACTTCAGGTTACAATTGTCTTAAATTACTTTTTGAAAATGTGCAGGTTGTATATTAAAAAAACGTAAACTACAATAGTTACAGTGTTTTTTTAACTATATATATGTATCTATGTATATATATACGGCGTATGTAATTTTATCGCAGACAAATAAAACTCTGTTTATTGGAAGAAGTTTATTGAAAAAAACAGAAAGAATTGACTATTGCGAAGCTCCTTTTGCGAAGTAGCCCGATAAATGTATTAAATTTTTTTTCTACTAAAATAATTAAATGATTAATATACCGGTCCATTTGTTTCAACAATTTAAAGTAAAACGTCACGATAAAATTTCAACACAACCAAAAAAATAAATCATTCACCAAAATTAAAATATCTCTCAAGCTTCTACATATGAAAATGCTATTAAATTAAACTATTTAACAAAGAAAGAAAAAATTTAAATCTGGTTTAAAAAAATATTTTAAAACTTTGTGTAATGCTTTCATTGTCTAATTTTTGTCAATATTTGAATGGTTATCTCTTATGACCTAATATTTAATGTGACAAATGTGAACATGTGATGATATTACCGCGAATATCATAAGCATATACTTTATGAAAAGTGGGAGCATTTCCCTTCTTGCTATTTGCATTCAAGGATATGAGATTTACATAACGAGAACAAAGATCTTTTATTTTCAAATGAGAATTTTGACTAAATTTGTATTCTATTCAGTTTTCTTGAATTTTTTGCTTAAAATTAATTGTTTTATAAGAGTGAAATATTTCATATTCATTAAATTAGAATCCGGCAGATAATAAAGTAGAATTTTAATAATTTAATTTAAATCCTACTAAATAAATTAATAGCTAAATTGGAGCCAAATTCGACTCGAAATTATTGATTATAACCCATAGCATCAAAGTGGCGTCATTCACTTCAGTAGTCAAAATAATATACTTAAAAGAGGCTTTTGCGTGTGTACGTGTGTACGGTTTTTAATAAGAGTGATTCAAAGGAAAGATTTTTGTATATAAAACATGCATAATCTTCTAGAGAAACTCATATGTATTTTGGCGGTAGTTAGGTTCGTTCGCGTCTTATTAAATTTTTGAGAATTATTTTATACATTTAGTCGTTACTGTGCATTCATAGTGACACTTTTTAAGATTTACTGCCAATGTAAGGAGCTCCTCACCAATTGTAATCACAGTGTCCTAGGAAGAATCTGCGTTACTTATTTGAGCCTGTAGGTCATCAAACCTTTTGGATATGCACTCGTCAAGGCGGTTTTGCGTGGAAATTATTGTTTACTTTTACATAAAACTAGCTTTTTCTGTATGTGATGTTAATATTCAGTAATTGAACTAAAATTAACGTTCTGTACACAACAAAACACTTATTATTGATTTTAAAATTTTAGAGCTAAATAAAAGAACGTCTTAACTTTTTGTTCACCTACCCACTAAAAAATTCTGTGATTCCTGTTTCGTACATACTCTCTCTTTTTTGTGAAAGCTATTTTGCTGCTGATCTAGGTACAACTAGTGTCTTCTTTCTTTTTAACCGACTTCAAAAAAGAAGGAGGTTCTCAATTCGTCTGTATTTTTTTTATGTTTGATACCTCAGAACTTTCGCCTGGTTGAACCAATTTGGATGTAATTTGAAAGCTGGTGCTTCCCGTTTAGTCCCATAGCAATGTGCTCAACAAATGGACAATTAATAGCTCAATTTCACGCCTATCGATTTTGATGATTCTTTTTATTTATTTATTGGAAAGAAGGTAATTCGATGGCATTTTTATAAGAGTTTGGTTTGGTTCTGATAATAGGATCCATGAATAGAATCTTAACAAAAAAACCGACTTCAAAAAAAAGAACTAATTTGTGACCGGTTTGAATTCCGCGCCAGAAAATACTTATAACTCATAAAATAATTAGAGTTTTGAGAAATCTCGTTGTAAGCAAATTCTATTTTCCTTGCGGCAAGATGGAGTGACGACATTTTGCAAAGTGGCCGTGTGGGCTGGATGAGAATGCCGAAGATCGGAAGCGGTGGCGTGCATTAGGGAGGCCTATGTCCAGCAGTGGACTAACACAGGCTGATGATGATGATGAAGCAAATTTTGAATTAAACAATTAAAAGTTTCGTGCGACATTACACTAACAATAAATTCTACAAACCGCTGAACTTACGTGAAAATAATCGGTAGCGACAAGTTTCACACCCTTCATCAGGACGATTGGCTTTACTTCACGATCGCAGCGCAAGACGGGAAGTGTCCGTGCAGTGATTTTAATTAAGCCTTTTTTAGTAATAAACTAAAAAAACTATTTTTTTTCCTATTTCTAGATTAGAAAATCCCTTAAAATAAGGAAACCGTTTGCTTTTAATCACACAAGGTTGTGATTTTTATCAATACTATCTTTTTTATATTTTAATATATATTACCTATTAAATAAATTCTAAACGCTTATCACTGTAATAAGTGATCAAAGCATTGACTTTTTATTTAGATCTTACATATTAAATTTACTAAATAGTAACGGATTATCAAAGAATGATATTAATATCGCCTAATCTTAGTTAAATATTTGGAAACTATTGTTAAACATCATGACCAAAATATTAAATTATTTCTAATGTAACTTTATATTGACTCGCAAACATATCAAGTACACACTCCAATGAACCGTACGCATCACGGTTTCACAAAGGGTACTCAAACAATGGCGCAAATATTGTAAGAAAGTGAGAGTGTTTTTATAAGGGTCACAGTGTGCCATAAGTCATTTTTGGAACCGACCAAGGCATTTTATGTTTAGCAACATAGATCTATCACGAGCCGCTGTAGAAAAAAAAAGTCACTCTCAAGTTTCTGTTTCTTCACATGTCAACTTTCGTTATGTTAAATAGATAATTTGCCTCGTGCTAATTTCATGCGTTCTACTTTAGAAAAACGCATGAAATTTGCATTAAACGCAAAAAACATAAATACTGACTGTGCTTCAATGGCACTAGCAGGGTTATATAAAATAATATATAATGTAGTTATAATATGTTTGTCTCAATGAATTTTTATTTATTGGTTGTACAGCGTTTTTAAGGATTGGTAAGCGAACAATAAAAATTGGTCTGTTCCAATCAATCTAAATACATACAAAGTTATTTTGGGACAAATTTAAGTCCAAGAGAGGTATTCCAATTTATATCAGCTTCGTCTTTAGTAAATAAATGTCTTTTTTGTTTACTTTTAGAGCTAAAGTAACAAAAGGATCTCCTTTAAAAGCTAGTATTGAATCGAAATAATTTTAAACCATTTCATGTCTCCGTTTATTTACCATTTCACAAGATATACTAAAGGTTTATTTTCCTAAAATCACATCCAATATCATCATATAGGCATGGTTAGGTATCATCATCATCACCGTCATTGGCAGCCTTTATCCGACCTCTGCTAGACATAGCCTTTTCAATGAACGCCAAGACGACTGATTCCTTCTACTCGTTGCCAACTTGAACGGGTACTGCACGGAGATCGGCATCCCACCTGGTTAGGGTTGACCAACCTCCTTCTTCCGAAACGCGTCCTCCAGTCCAGAACCTTATTAGCCTTTCAGCCATCGGTACTTAGATTACTCTTTCTTTTCGTTCTTCTGGCCCACAGGTACTCCTACGACTAATCCTATGCACTATGTCGGTGACTTTAGTTCTTAGACGGATAGATTCGTTACAAATTTGATCAATATTTACAATTATATGTATCGGTGACGTGAAACACATTTTCACTTCACGTACTAAATACTGCCTTATCTTTTTTTATTTTGCAGTGGTTAAGTTTTTGCGGGAAAAGACGTGTTATGTTGGTCTCGCACCGACTAAACGACTACGTTGTTCCTTCTTAGCGCCTTAGACATGGGGTCACAGGAACTCTGTCGCAGCTTCTGCGACCCCATCAGCGCTAGCTACCAAAGCCCCATCTTGGCCTTACGCCCATCTGCCACCCTCTGGGCGCGTAGGAACTAACGCGCCCTTCGTCTCGCTCCTGGAGTTGATAACAGACTCCCCAAATCTATTATTCAGGTCATGGGAACCAGGGTTCCCAGCCCCCAGCGGCGGCCCAAGTGTTTAGCTCCACCGCTAGCCCATTTCAGCCGCAGAAGGAGGGAGATCGACGACACCATGCCGAATATCCCTCCTCCGGCCCTCCACACCGCATCGGCGGTGCGGCCCCTAGTCGCGGAGGATAGGAGAGTGGCCTACGATCTACCGACACTCCTCTTCCCCCGACTTCTCCTTGGTGCGAAGGACAGGGCACACCTACCTCCTCAACCCGTCCGTCGCTCCCTTGAAACCGCATCCAAAGCGGCTCTGCAGCCCGCTTGGCAACCTCCTCCATGGCCAGCCTACTCTTCAGGCTGGCCAGGTTCCTCTTAGCTTCCTCGGCTGGCCCAAGCCGCAGGTACTGAGCCCCACCGCTACGACAAAGCGAGAACCTGTTCGGGGGGTCCTAATTACTTCCTAGCCCAACTGAATGCTAGTATCGGCTTCCCTCTCCAAGCTATATCTTCTGAACTGCAATATATGCCTAAGGTAGACATATTCAGCAACAATTTTGAGGAGTTCTCGCCATTGATGTTTATGCCACATACAGCCTAGTCTAGTCTAGGGTCTTAAAGACATCCTCCAAAGTATTAAAGAACAGTTTTGGAAAGAGAACATCCCCTAGTCGTACTCCTGATGCAATTTGATTGGTCTTTTCAACCTCGGAATCAGAATAAAACGGCAGTGAGACTTTCATCCCTCGAGATCGGTAATCGACCTGACATTGTTAGACTCTGAGAATAGCCCATTTTTTACAGGGTCAAAAGCTTCTATAGTCGACAGACGCAAGGCAAGGCTGATTGAACTTATAAGCTGTCAATTGCCTTAAGGTTTATAAAGTGGTCTATGGTGCTGATCCCCCGAAACCCACCTGCTCCGGTGCTGGAATTGCATTGTTGTGAGGCGATTCGTCATGACCCAAGAACAACTTATGTGTTTTAAAAGCGATATCGGTCGTATTCTTGACTAAAGTATCTTTCTAAAAACAGAAAACCTTGCTTTCAACCGTTCCTGGGAGAATGCTCAAGAGGAATGAATATCTTTTAAACTCACTTAGAACTGGTCGCCCTGCCCGAAGCAGTTCGGCTTAATCCATCCTTCCAGGACCTTTGCTCCTTGTTGCTTAAAGCCACAAACCATATCAAAGCTGACATGAGAAAGCTCACCAAAATGATTCCATTTGGAATTTTGCAGAGCCCTCATCACGATTTGCCCCAAGTTAGGTTGGAGAGTATACCTCATTAGGGAAATCATTTTTAACTAAAAAGCAAAAATCCTGTGAAATAAGGGCAGTCAACAGACCATCTCAAACTCTTCTAGCTAACAATAAAATAATGACACATACACACTGAAATGATAATATTTTAGAATATTACAATTCGAGTCAATGACAACCGACTTCGACAATCACACATTCCCTTAATTCAAACTCATATTTGATTCTTACGCATAAGACATATCTTGTGTCTTAACAAAAATTATTTTTCAATACAAATCTTTTAAAGTAATTTATACAGCTACTAAAAACAAATTAAATAGAAATTTGCAGTGATTTACTCAAAAAGTTATTTAGATGAGGTCAATAGACAATAAGAAAAAAAAACACGTGTATAGTGTTATTTGTTGGTTGACCATTTGTATGGAGAATGCTTTTTTTTGCAAAAAAATACGACGCGGCGTAAAAGTAAAAACTACTAAATCTATTTACTACATGTTTACGTACGTAGTCTATTACGTGTTGCCTTTCAATTTTATTAGCTTTACTAACTCTCGTTTGTACAAGAAGTTTGTTTATAGCAACATATTTACATTTAATTTGTAGCTCTAAGCGTATATCTTCTATCCTGTGAAAATATTTATTGTTATACTTATTTCTTTTCATGGAAATAGAACAGTTTACTTCTTTAAAGTTTAAATTCAAGTAATTGTTTTATTTCGCCCATAGACCTGAATAAATCGTTTTCTGTTTTTATTGATTTTTTATTATTTGTATACGAAAGCCTACGAACAGTGGGGCCGACTGATAGAAAGTGATCACCAATATCCTTTGAGATCAGCAATACCAGGAATATTACCTACGCGGTGCCTACCGTGAGGTATAGAATATTGCGTTCCGTTTACCCAGTACGCTGCCTATGGTGCTCTCCATACTGGAACACGGTGGGGTTTTACCACCTTATGGCAGAAAAGGCACCGCGACGGTACCCCCCAGACGGCCCCCGTAAATAGGGGATTTATTCGTCACAACCTGATTTTTAATATTGTTTTTTAATGATATCTCTTGTACGAATAGATTGCATCAAAGAGATAGGGAATAATTTGAATTACAGGTATAATAAAGACAAATTCGAAACAACACTATTTTTATTTCTCTTTTATTTAGCGATTATTATCATATCAAATCCACTAATTTCACTAATCACCTGTGAAGCCAGCCACAGTCGAAAGAGTGCCTGCCGTCTTACCTTACATCAGAGGAGTCACTGACAAAATCGGTTATATTTTAAAGCGAGCTTCTATAAAAACATATTATAAGCCGCCGAAGAAGATTAGCCAATTATTACCATCTGTGAAATGTAAAATTCCTCTACAGGTACCAGGTGTGTACAAACTAGACTGTGATTGTGATCTCTCTTACATTGGACAAACAAAAAGACCAGTAAGAACCAGAGTAAAAGAACATATAGCTGATGTTAAGCACCGACGCTATAAGAAATCTGCAATTTGCGACCATGTTCTAGACAAGCCCAATCATTATATTAGATTTGATGAACCAAAAATACTGGCTAATGAACATCGATTTATACCAAGGATGATTCGGGAAGCAATCGAAATTAAAAATATCCAAATTTTAATAGAGAGGATGGTTGGTCATTGCCACCTTCCTGGGATCCAATCATTTCAAAATTAAACACAGAGTATAAAACTTTTGTGAAACCAACATTAAAATTAAGAAAACGAACGATATGTCAATTTTTAAATAATAACTCTGACGGTTATTCGAAACATTGAAATACAGACATATACCAACTTAGTCTGCCCGTGATCATGGATGCTGGAAAGAATCGAAACGTCGGGAATAAATATATTTTAAATAACCGAAAATCCGTAAACACTATGTTTGTCCAATAACAACCTTAGCGCATGAGTTTCCCCTCTAATATCGTATTCCTGTTATTTCAAACATGGCGGGTTTATAACGGGAGTGAAAAACATTTTTCTGCAATAATTAAAATCTTATCAAGGTTGATTATTGCTGTAGGTTGATTATTGTTGTGTCAATCTTTGTTTAGGTTAGGCTAAAGGTTTAGAGAAACAAAAGCATATCGTAGGTAATCTTAAATTTAATATTGTATATTGTGGCAATATTTTAAAATGTTGTTTGCTATACGAAAGAGAGACAACGAACGGTTATTAATTGAATGAACTTTTCATTATGTTCATTGGGTCTTTATTTACATGTTTGATTTTAAAGGAGTCGGCTTAATTATTAGTAAATATAAATAGAGAAAGAGTTTCTTCAAAAAGAAGCTATAAAAGAAGGTGTCGCCTTTTAACCAGGGGGCCCTCTGGGACATATCCCATGTCTCGGGGCGGTGATCTGTTTAGTGGCGGCTCACGCTGCGGTTCTTATGTGCAGGCCTTATCACACACAACCATCACCAGGTGAACGTCCTGCTTATCTTATCGCTTTAGACACCAAAAAAACTATTAATTATTTTAAATTTTTCTACAGAAAATATAACAAAATTGTTATTTTTTTTTGAAGTTTGTATACAAGAGTTGAATTGTAATAATAATTATTACAAAAACGGCATGACAATTAGTTCTTACTACTTTTAAATTGTATTAAATTTGAATTTTCCTGTGATCAGGTACGTACATTTGATAAATTGTTACGTCCCTTTTAATACGTGCAATTTATATATTTATGTTATAGAGAGAAAAACGATATATTTTTTAAGCTACAAAAATAAAAACTAAAATTTCGTTAGTGATAATCATGAACTTCACTCAATTAGTTAACAAATAAGGCATTCTATCCAACTCCCACCCTAAACGCTTACTTATTTTATTGCTAGGAAATTGAAGCCAGAAATTTCCTTTTTCGTGGCACCTCTTCCCTACACAATAAGAATTTTCTATATCTAAATATTAAAGTTTTTTGTCCTTCACATTTATGTATGATTTAATGACATAATTGTACATTGTCATAATTGTAATGTGCAGACATTAAGCTGTGGTGTGGTTCGAAATTTTTCATAATAAAACTCAGTAGTAGAGTCTTCTTACCGGTACTTACATTAACATTAATTATATATCAAATATTTTTGAAGATCATGTCTTTGAATATATATATGAAGCATAAACATACATGTATAATAATTTATGATCAAACACGTACTACAAGATTACCACAAGATATGTAATCATGGTAGAATTAGAGCTTTCAGACTAATCCTCGTCAATTTACATTATCTTTACGCTTACGTTTTTTTACTTAATTTTTTTTTATATTAAGCTTTTGTGTTTTATAAAAATAAAGGTAACAAACGATAACAGAATGATAAAAATTCAAGATTTGTTTGTAGCAAGTAATATATTATCTTAAAAATTTATTAATTTTGTTAAACTGTCCGTAATGAAAAATAGAATAAGTTTAAGTAATATAAACACACATTTTAAAAAAAAAGAAAGATTTTCAACATATCCAATAGCTATAAAAAGTCGGACTGGATTACGAAAGCGAAATTAAATTTGACACCTACACTCCTTTTACGGCGGACAAATATTCGCCCAAACATTCCGATTAAATGAGCTTTCATACGAGGCGATACACGATAACGATGGACTTTCGATTTAATAAAGTGCTGTCAATAACATTGATAGCTGCAACGTGCGAGCTCGACTTGATATGAAATCACAAAAATTGCCTCGTAAAATATATACATCTTAGTTGTTTTACGACAGTTGTATGAAATGATTAAATTTACCCAGATAAATTCCATAAAATATGTAGACCATATTATAGACACTCACTTTTTGTAACAAAGATTATGAATAACATAATCAATTGAAAATGACCTTTGATAATCGGAAGTAATATTATTTTATTTCTTTTCGGAGTCTTTTTTATTAAATAGTGGTTGTTATTAAATTACAGATTAAAAATCATAAAAAGCGAAGAAGTTATTTTTCCCATTTTAGATACGAAAAATGTAAAAAAACTGCTTAATGGATAGATTTTGTTCCATTTAATCGATTCTTATTCAGAAAGTCTAGATCCTAATTACCTATTATATCAGTTATTAAATGTTTGTGTCTGTGATTCTTTCGTTGCACATATTTATCGTTTTTATTTAGTTTTTACTTATGCACATTATATAAATTAAATCAAAATTTACCCTGATGCCTTTGCTTATAAATATTTACTTATAATTTATAACATTTTATGACTTACTTTTATTTTTATTTTTTCTTTAAAGTTATGAATTTTTAATCGAAAAAACGAAGTGTTTTAAAAATAAAATTATGCGGTGGGGTTTTAATTTTCTTTTCACCATTCAGCTTTTTCGAGCTAGAGATTTCGAGATTGTACATAATCATGGGTTTTATTCCACTCGATATGACAATAAGTGCAGTTTGCAGAAGCGTATTTAACTTTAATTGTAGATAGGTTTTTCTTAAAGATTCTCATCTTTGATGCAATGAAACTGATGAAGCAGGCTATGCTTAAGTATTTCTCCGCACGTTAAAGGGCACAGTGTAGCCTCGTACTTGCCATCGCAGTGTCGGACGAGCCCACGAGATGGAGTAATGACTGATCAAATGTGGAGGAAGTAAGTGGATGCAGGTGGCACAGAATCGTGATTCTTGGCGTCTTAGAGGGAGGCCTATGCACAGCAGTAAGCTTTAACAGGCTTAAACGGCGAAGGCGACAACGAATACGACGATTTAACTGCTAATGCTGAAATATCGAAATTGTTTTTTACAATCCAAACCGACTTCTAGACGCCCTTTTGATATCTTAGAGACGGAATCTCAACCGACGTCACTGTAAATACCTAAAAGTAATCGCTAGTACTAATACTTGATTGTTATGTATTGTTGTGTTTATGTACCAGTTAAATATTTTTCTTTATTTCTTTCTTATTTCTTTCTCATACAAACTTATTCCCCGCAGAATTTAAATATACCGAATATACCAAACTACATTGCGTGAGCGTAAGGTACGTACTATGACAAATGAACTTATTGTTACAATCAAATTATTAATTGTGTAACACTTAAATTATTGAATTATTATTTTTTAATTATAAAGCACGTACCTCTAACAAGCAACAAATCACTTCTTATACTCTGCGTCCCTCTTCACAAAGATCTGAACGATATTGTTAGAAAGGTGTAATTTGCATAAATGGTATGAATACAAAATTAGCATAATTTGTTTATCGCTACTCTGAGGTGTATTGTAATACACAAGGAAGACAGTTAAGTAAAGTATTATCTCTAATTTTGGTGCCTCTATTATGCTGTAAAATACGTCTCATTAATGGTAACAAAAGAAAAAACCTTTACAAAGCTGTCTTTTGTACGGTTATTTTTACACAATGGTATGAGTATATTTGTAAATCAGCTTATTTAATTACATTTCCATTGAAATTACATATGAAAATTACACATTACTTTAACGTAATTAATTATTTTATTGCATTAACATTTTTTAATGTAATAAAATATTTTCAGTATTAGTTTTGCAACTCAGATAACTATTGAAGACAAATAGTGTTAATAAAATTGGGAAGGATTATAAATAAAGTATTAACATTTCTATGAGCATAATTTACAGAGCTGCACCAAATATGTTACATTATTTTGTCAGTGTTCATTAGTTTTATTAACCGCCTTTTAGACACCAAACAACAATACACTTATATTTAATTGTGTGATTACAATTTCTTGTGATATGGTTATGGTTTTAACAAGGAAACAGCGTTTGGTACTGAAATAAATCTTTCACTAAAATATTGCTGTGTATAGAGATTTTGGTAACAGTTATAAGTAGATATAGACTTTAGCCCCACTTCTATAGAATTTGCTGATAGCGTAGCATATTAACAGCATTTATCGTATTTACTTGTTCTCCTTTGTAGTATAAGTATTTGTAAACAATTCTTACACATTACATAAAGTTTTTTCTTTTGTTTATTTCAAAAGTGTTAGCACTCTCCTTTTATTACCAAAAACATGATTCAACTCGTTAAGAATTTCATAACTTGTGCCGTTTCAAAGTTCTTACGTCTTGAATTACGAGATTTGAGTTTGAATTTGAATTTCACCTTAAACCTTCTACTAAGCTTCATTAATCTGGTATACATTTTACGCAGAAAACATTTATTATTCTTTATTACATTTATATTAAGCATTTGTCTTTCCCTCGTGAGACATCGATGTTTCGTGTATAAAAGTTATTTCATAAACGCATGTCCATAATTAGAACATCTGTAATTTTTACGTTTTTATTAAGTATTTCTGTCATCCTTAAAATGAATCAAATGAAATTTAACTTATCAATAATCAATACTCAAATCAATTCAGATTATTCACAATTATTGTGTGCTTAGCAAAGGTCTTAAAGCTCTTTCTGCCACAAAGCTGGCTACGGAGGCAATTACAAAAAAGTGTTGATTTTCGATTACACACTTTTTTTGTACACTATTTGCATAAATGTATAAAATATTTTAAGGCACCTAAGGAAGGCGTATTTACACGTCAAACGTACAGTATTTAAACATTAAAACAACTTAAATATTTCATCTCTAAATACTCAGTGTACTAAGCATTTATTAATATACTACCCTATTTCTTTTTTCCTCTATAGCATTTAAAAAAAGCGCGCCAGGATCATAACTGAATTTTTTAAATAAATTGTGGCCGTTTCTACCATATTCTGAAATAAAAAGGGAAAAAGCTATGAATTTTATGTAAAATTAATAGTAATGGAAATTATTTATACTTTAATTGGGCCTTTAAATTGTTAACTGTCGTTTATACAAATTGTTTACAAATGTAATCTGTAGTTTCAATTGCAAAATATAATTAGACACACCATTATTCTATTGATTTTCTTTTTAGTACGAAAAATATCTATAAAGTCGTTTATAACTTGTTCAGATTATTGTGATATGTAATAAAAACAACATTTTATATTATTAACTTAAAAGATGGAACTGGATGCATAATTTCTTTATAAAAAAAAATCTTTTGCGGCTTTAAATGTATAAATATTTTAAAAGATTTTCCCTAAGAAAGTGTCATACCATATCGATTCAGGGTAAAATTAAAATATAAATATGAAATAATAATATAACTTGTAACCAATTGAAATTTTACCTACTTTTATTAAATTATGCAAAAAACAACAGCATAATAAAAGTATACTGAAAATGACACCATTAGAACACTAAGATACCTTCCTTTATCCATCTAAATTTATTATCTTTACTTGTCATGAGACAATATAGGTACTCTACATAATGTTATAAACGTAATACATGCATCAGAAAGTGCTAATCTATACATTATGTGTTAGTGTTTGTTTTCTAGCTCAAGGCATTAGGGCGGTTATAAATAAATATTATTCATATCTACCCTGATGCATTGAGCTGACCATATGTAGTAGAGTTAACATTTAATACTTTAACAAGCGTTTATACTTGCAGCCATGAGCCTTTTTTTAATAAAACATGTTATATTTAAATAAACCTTTTAGAGTTGACTACAAAAGAAAAATCTTCAGAATATTTTTTTATTGCAAATCACTTTTGATTTCAAGAACCAAGTTACAATTGTCACTTCTTACAATTTTCTTTTTTGTATAAAAATATTATGCGTATTTTTAAAATGTTCTAGCACACGCGTTGATGTAGCTAAATGATATTACATTTAAATTGATAAACGTCGTTATGCTATTAAATTGTAACTTACATGAATCATTAGCATAGCGCCGTATTCGCTATTGAATTCTAACATAAACAGATATCACCACTTTCCGATTCGGTTTTGCTAACAGTCAATGTGGTAACACCCCATTAAAATATGTTAAGTAATTTAGTAGTCTATCGCAAACAAATAACGTAACACACAATTTATGTATATAGAGTTAAAATTACCTTTTAATATTATCGGCACATGTAAAATAATGGCTTATTTATTTTACACATGTTTGGGGGAAAGTAAAACTTTTTTTTTTTAAACTATATTACTATTTTATTCTAATATATCGACTAATTCGATGTCTGAACGATCTTAATATTAAGTTAGACTAACTTAACACGTCTTGACAGAGTGAGATGTCAAGGCGGAGTTCCGTGGCTTGTCGCCACCGTGGGAGTTGGCAATCCAAAAGTTTTAATCTTGCTCAGATAGAAGTTAAGCTTTCGCTATAATGCTCATTAAATTTATTCTTTAATACATATGCTTAAAGCCCTAGGTTTATGGTTGCATAACTTGCTTTATGTTCCAAAAACAAATATCCTAGTATTGTTTTTATTTACCACCCATAGCAGATTCTTAAAAGCCCTCTCGGTACGAAAGTTCATAAAGAACAAAAGAGGTTAAATTTTTAATCACATTTCAATAGGATTGGTATTTTATTAGTTATTATTTGTAAATTCCGAGTGTGCATTAGGAATGCTGCAATATAAAATGTTGATCAAAGACCAATAGAATATTATTGTTCCTAGATAGATAAACAGAATTAAACATACAATGAATCCAACAATGAAATAAAAAAATACATTTTTTTACGTTAACGACGAAACAAATAGTTTTAATTTTGTTTAAAAGAAAATAAATAGAAATTTCTCAATAACATCAGTTTAAATTTATGGAATAAATTTATATATTTACTGTGTGCTTTATTTAAATTAAATAATTGTCTTAAGTTGTATTAAAAATTTAAGAGTAGGCATCAAAGCTTATAAGTAATAAAGAAGATTCTATGTAAGTATTATCAAGCAATATATTAAATAGGAAACATGTTTGGAGATTTATTTAATAAGAATGTGTTAAGTCTTAAAAATGTAATGTACATGCGAAACGGAAAAATGCGTAAAATTTGTTTTTAGTCAATAGATGGCAATATTTGCGCACTCATTATTATATATTTAAAATAATATATGTAAAGTTGACTTAATTGAACAAATAAAAACAATAAAAGATAATTAAACGATTACTTTACTCAATAGAAAATTTGCTCGAAACATCATTTAAATACATGTTAGGTTTAAAATTAAAAAAATTGTTTGTTGAGTGCTTATGATCTAGATACCTTGATAATTATATAACCTATGTTAATTGCTCTGGAACCAAATATAGAAAAGAGATTATTAGTAAATATTGAGATACCAACTTAATAACAAATATCTACGTATATTTATAGTTAATGAAATATTAGATAAATTGATTCCTTATATATATATTGCTGAATGAACTTTATAAATTTTCATATTTAACGAAAATTTGTCATTTAATAAAACACTTTTCACCTCTCTTTTCGAGGTGTACATTCATTAATCACAATGTTTAAACGAACCCTGATATGTCAGATATGGCGCAGTTGATAACATTGATAGCAGCTGGAAACTTACAGCATTGTTTAATGAAGCCATTGTAATATGTAAAGCTTGGAATGAAACAATTTCAAATCAAATGCCTTTATTTTCTATCTATACATTAAAATATTCTCATAATATATTTACAAATAGATTTATCTATATTATTATTATAAAAGAAATAATAAATTCTTTTCCGAAGGTTAAATTTATCTATTTGTTTTCCTTACCCATAATTGACACATGGATAGTCTTGCACCTACTTTGTATTACTTACTGCCACCAACCAGATTAAAATAGTCGCCAGATCGTCGGCGTGCCGGTCCGCAAACCGATCATCAAAGATCCTTAACACTTCACTTTTAGCAAAAAGTGTCGGCCACCTAGTAGGGGATGCTAGCTTTTTTTTTACTGGGTCTCGTGCTCTGTGGAGTAAACCTGTTAGAACATACCGGATGTGGGTGGTGGGGCGTTCCACAATCGCGTCGTAACTGCTACTTTTCTACCTAAATTTACAAGGTAAAATGTGAAATATAAATAAAAAATCTAGATATCAACTCGTGAAACTTTATAAAACGGCCAATTTGCGGAGGCTTCGCAGGCGTCAGTGACCATTATATCCCACTACGGGCACTTTGAAACGATTGCCTCGTTCTTATCTAATCACGTTTCCTTTGACTTCAATCGCAGCCTCCGCGATATAGTTATCGTTAACACTTAGCTGTACCTCTTTTCTATATCTGCTTCAATAAAAAATACGGTATCCAATATATTAACACTATTTTATTAAGTCTATACAGAAATACTTATCACTAAATATTTGTAATATTCTTTGTGAACAACCCGTAAAGTATATTTGAAGTAAATTTTATATACAATCTTTTTCTGGAATATTTAGCCGAGTTTTTAGAATTATTTCTTTCATTATTGAAGAAATTAAAAAATCTGTGTTTTGCGGCCTTTACAGCCATCATGATTAACTGGAAAACTGATGCAGCATTTATTTGTAATAGCAATATCTATATTCAAATTCGTGGTAATTGCACCCTGCATATCTAAATAAAAACAGGGGGGTTTTTTAATCACAAACATGTCGTAGCACAAAACTTTATAGGTTTTAATTAACTAACGGTAGGCTCATAAAAAAGGCATTCATGATGTAAGGCATTAATCTTCATTTGGAAAAGTTCAAGCATGTTGCGTTAGTCCATAAACAATGCCTTTTCATACCTCGCACCTAGCATTAAACTTAAATGAATAGGTTAAGTTTTACTATCAATCTCATAAGTTTAAAACAAATTTATTTTTATGTTATCAGTTTCTTCTTTCTTTCTTTCTAATTCAAACAGAATCAGTGCGTCGCCAGCAGCCGACCCGTCCGCACGTGTTCGCCGCAGTCCCGCGAGCTCGCCGCGCTATGGCTAGGATTTCACTCCGTGTAAAATACAAGGGTTTTATGAACGCCCTTAAGGTATAATAGGTTGCGACACCTTAGCAGTAGCCAAACACACCCTACACTAAGAAGTGTAGGACTACACACACATTCATGACATCGGCCCCACCGGTAAGGTGGAACTTACAAACCCTTAGCTAAATGATACTGTAGCATAGCACCAAATTAGATAGGAGCGTTGCTGGAGTTTCTGCGCCACTTCTTCTCCCAGCGCTAACGCTTGAGGAAGTGGTAGTAAAGTTTAGTTAGAGCTCTTTTAGCTATATAATTATCCTTAAGAATGCGTCTGAATCGAGCCGAGGTGTCGGCCCACCTGGGCAGCCCTCGATTCAGCATGCTAACGGGAACCAGAAAGTTACGGCCCAAGCCGAGGCAGTTAAGTCACTCGGTGGGGAGACGCGCCTGTGGCAATGGCCCCTCCATATTCGGTATGTTCTAATAGGTTCAATTAGCAGAGCCCGAAATCCAGTCAAAAAAAAAATTACAACATTTTTCTACCTACACTTCTCGTATGTTACATCTTATCCTTTATTTTATCAAGCTTGTTTCACAAGTTATAATGAGGTAGAGCGACTAACATCTGTCCTTCCCAACTTAAAATCTGGCAAACTGCATACTATGGGTGAATTAGTTATTAGTTTTAAGGCGCTTTCAATCCCATAACGGCTGCCAAAGATGTTTTTCGACATCTAGGACTGATACTTAAAGGCCTTCCGATGCATGGATAATCTTATTTTAAGCCGATTGGGTAATCAGTCCAAATTTTCTTAACCAACCATAAAACAAATTTCTAAGCAATACCGCTAGGCCACGAAATCAGTTATGGTCTATCTTATGCACCCTGACAATAGATATTGAGGCATATATTTAAAACTATACATGATCAATAAACCCAGCAGGTAAATGCTGAAATAAATACATTCTAGGAAATTACACTATACATTTACTAACAATCATTACCTGATGTGGGATGAATGCATGTAAATACATTGCCCATAGACGTCTAATACCGGTACCAGGCAATTTAGTTTAACATATTTGCATTGTAAATCCTGATCCGGCTGAGTTTTACAGCATCTATGATACTAAAAAAGAATGAGTCTACGTGTATGCATGTACATTTTTTATAGCCTACGTAGGTAGACGAGAAGTCGGGCACCTGATGAAAAGTGGTCACCAACGCCCATAGACACTGGCAATACTGGTATCACCAACGCGCGCGCTGCCTATGATGTTAAGCCGTGAGACATAGGATGTTAAGTCTCGTTTACCCAGTAAATACGCTGGCTAAGTGCCCTGCAAACCGGAACACAGTAGTGTTTTCACACTACTGCTTTACGGTAGAAATAGGCACCGCGGTGGTACCCACCCGGCGGTTCCATGTAAAAAGGGGACCCACCAGTGAATGAAAATTTAGTACTGTATATCATTATATAGTTAATAATATAGTAACTCATTAGGCACTAACAAGCTTAACAGAGCAGAATGTTCAAAATCGTACTAGTACTCATAAAAATAAACAAAGACACTTGGAGTTTAATAATAGTCAGTACTTAAAAAAGGAATAGCTTAAGGGGCTACAGCGCTTAATCATTTATTTTATTTTTTAAGATTCGTGGTCATCACATAACGTAAGAATCATTGTTATTTAAAAATAAGCTTATTTACTATCAAAGTACTCAAACTTTAAATATAAATGAATACTTATCAGAAAATATTTATTTATATTTAAAGAGGTTTTTCAATGTTTCTATGCGATGTTGACAAGCGATACGCCACAATAACATGCCAGAAGTCCATACGTCTCTCTCTACTTAAACCTTTGCTAATCAAATCAAAACACACAAACTTATTTTTTCTGTCGGGAAATCTCATTTTAATGTGAAATTTTACTTTTACTCATTGATGGACGAAATGACCTCAAAAAGAAATCTCCGAAAAGTATAGATATATGACTATTTATGTTTTTTAATAAAGCGATGAGACGCCCAGTACATTCACTTAATACACGCTGTCTTGACAACTTGCAACTCGATAAACTAGTTATCAGGTTTGCTTCGGTGTCATTCAGATAGTGTATTCAGTCTATTGCTTTGCAAAATAAATAGGTAGAGTATAACTTCCGTACCGTCTTCACTTCTCTGAATTGCTACCATTACAAAATTTACAATAAATTGACTAAAGCTTAACTGTTCACCTAAATGGGTAAGGGCGAGGTATATCGCTTTCAGCAATCTCTTCTACGTGACCCTGTAAATCAGAAGGATAAAATAAATAACGTGGTAAGATGTGAAAAATAAATAAAAGTTGTTCTGAACGTTTTGCTATGACTATAACTTTAACATGAAGTAAAAGTAACAATTCTCTATAAAACTATTTTGAGAAACATATAGTTAAATCATTACGTCATTTAAATACAGCTCTCATTAGCACACAATGCTGCTACTAAGTAAGTGTCTGTATATACTACGTTCACAGCTTTTTTGTCAATATCTAAAGAATACAAACATGTTTTTTTTAATCTTGAGAGACCTTAATGGATGTTGTGGGTTATCACAAATAGACAGATACCATTAGTTTAGCAAGCGATTAAAATGACGCAAAATCACAAAATAACGACATCACATAAGAAAACTCTTACACAATTAGTATTTTTTCTACTACTATACATCTTTTATACATATAAATTTTCATCGATCACTCTATTTATTAAGAAAATAGCATCCAAATCCGTACCGTAGTATGATAGGTCTAAGCAGTGACATATAAAAAGCAGGAAGCTGATATATGTAGTGGTTATTACAAACCGTTCATTTTTACTTAATAATGCATACGTACTATTCATACTGCCTCAGTTTGAGTGTTAAAGCACAGCCCATACGGGCGTGTGCTTTAAAACCGCGTGTTCGAATCCTGGGGACGCAACAAATTTTCATTGTTGTTTCCTAGTTGGTTAGGCAATTTGAGCGATCACCCAATTGTCTGAAAAGTAAGATGATCCATGCGTCGGATGGGCATGTAAAAAGTCGGTCCACCCACCAACCCGCATTGGACCAGCGTGGTGGGATACGGTCCAAACCTCCTAATGGATAGGGGTGTATTAGGGGAGGCCTATGTCCAGTAGTGGACTAAAACAGGCTGATGATGTATGTATGTATGTAATTCATACGTACGACGTTATTGCAGTGTAGTTGTTTCAAGTTTTCTACTTCTTTGTCTGAAGATATTGTTTAGATTAGTTTTTAATACATAAATTGTGTTCGTAAATCACTGTTTCATTCAAAGTTTTTCTTTTATTGACTAATAATATTTTACGAATGAGTGTGGTATAGGGTGCAGAGAAGGTCAGTTCAGTTACTGCGTGCAATCCATTATTTTTGACACCCTTTTGAGTATACAAAAATATTTTCACCCATTTCCCCTAATCTCCTTCTTAGTCATTACATTCTTGTCAGAGGGACGTGGTTATCAAGCTTTAGCATTTATATCGTAAACATTACCCGCCGTACGCCTTCCCGCCACCTTTTCCTGCTGTTTGTCCTAATATGAAACTGCTAAACACGAGGTAGTCCAAAACATTAGAATGAAGTAGTAGGACTACTGAATGATACCGACTAATGACTGCTGACGATGATGACTCACCAATAATTATTAGCCTGTGTGGTGTTTCAGCTCTAAATTCTTTATGCTAGTTAAGCGTCAGCATGACAAAGACTATATCCAGATGTAGATAAATTAGCCTGTTGTATATACCACCTAGCATTAGCCTAGGAGCTGAACAAATTTACTATTTAAAGCACCGGGAATAAAGAGAATGACTATTGAAAAACTAATAAGCCTCGACGAAAATAGCATGTATTTACACATTACAGAAAAGTTGGTTAGAATTGAATTCGGTATTTCATCAGTAACGAAGTTGAGGCGGAACAAGTGTTGCTTTGTTTTGAAACTATAGAGCTCTGGACTAAACCAGAATTATTTATATTCAATTTACTATGTGTAGGATGTGTACAGTAGTGTTAGCTTTAATATAGAAAACAACTTCAAAAACCAAAAATTCAATATAAAAATTGCTGAACTGCCTCCGTAGCCTAGTGGTATGGCGTGTGCTTTAGAAACCGGAGGTCGGGTTCGAATCTGCGGGACGCAACAAATTTTCATTGTTGTTTCCTAGTTGGTTAGGCAATTTGGGCCGATCACCCAATTGTCTGAAAAGTAAGATGGTCCATGCGTCGGATGGGCATGTAAAAGTCGGTCCACCCACCAATCCGCATTGGACCAGCGTGGTGGATACGGTCCAACCCCTAATGGATAGGGATGTATTAGGGAGGCCTATGTCCAGCAGTAGTAGTAACTAACAAAGGCTGATGATGTATAAAAAATTAAGAAATAAATCGGCTGTACATTTAAACATGAAATTACATATTTATTTCTATTGTTTAACGTTTGTTTACTCCCGTGACGCGATAAAATCCGTAAAGTAATTTTTGTTTAATAATGAAATTACATGTACAATGAACTTAGTTCTAAACAAGTGAAATTTCAACAAAACATATCACCGACTTCTAACCATCATTTACGCAATATAAATAAATAACAAAGTGCTGTCTGCGCGTACTTGCCTCGCTATTTTTGCCGCCGTGTTTTGGTATAGCAGTATCTTTTAAGGTATTCATTTAATCAAAATATTGTTTGAATAAATTCAGTCCATGTACATAAAACCTGTCATACTGTATATTTTAAGTTATTTTCTTTACTTTCTCTATAGCAATTAAATATGGTTTATTTATTTTATTTCAAACATTTAACTTATGTGTAGCTTGAACTGGACTTATCTATATTTGTTCGTTATGTTTTACTAATTAAACGCGCCGTTTAAATGTTTAATTGTGTTATTACCTGATTCAACTAAAATAAATTTAAATTTAAGCTGAACCCATTAAGAGATCAAATTTTAGAAGTTACTTTAATATTTTAGCAGAAAATGATGGCAATGACTCTTTTTCTGTTTTTTTTTTTCATTCAATTGTATTATTTTCTTGGTGCCTGTTTAATTTTAGTAAAATTTATAAATTCAAGGTAAAGTTTCTAGAAAAATGTTTATAAACATTTTATACAACGACAATTTAAATAGGAAAATTTGAAACTCAACGACTTCTATTAAACTTTCGTCGTCTATTTCCATCGTATAATCTAGCAAAAGTATATACCTACTCTTGCTCTTGTTTTCAGTTGAAAATTAACCAAAGTTTTTAAAATTGTTTTTCACTAAAGTAAAAATTTTATAACAAGAAATACACTTGAACCACTACTACATCTGAAAAATAACAACAAAATAACAATGGTAGTCTGATTTTAATAACTTAAAGATATGTGTCTAAAACTTTTCGATCTTTTATTATAAATCGACACAACCAGTAAATTAACCTACCGCAAACTGTGCTTACAGACACTACAAATATCAGTATGAAAATCGGCTTCATTTGTTGATTATTTATATTAAAAATAATGCATATCATCCGCGGATGCTGATACTGATAGTCGCAACAACATTCATAATATCTTGTTATAATAGTCGCAAACGAGTAAAAGACCAATAGTTTGTTATCTTCTAGTTCATTTGTCATAGCAGTATCGAAATGGAAAAAGAGAGTTAGATCAAGGCAAATCTATTTAAGTTGTGCCAGAAGTATAATTTTAACAGGAAATATGACCGACTTCAAACAGTGTATTACTATTTTGCACAGCAATAACATGTTCTTTGCACGAAACTGCCCAGCGATTTCTGCGCATTTCAAATCTCTGACTTCTAGGGGCAAGTGTGTATTTAAATAACGTAATAACACTACGCATCTAAGTAAAGCAATAGAAAATATAAATAAAACATTAAATCACTTCCTGATAACAAAAAAACTTATATGTTTTACTTCTTTCAAAATATATGACTTTCTAATATATTTTAAAATAAACAAAAACGTAAAATCGCTTTCATATAGAAAATATAAATTTTGGCGCCTGGACCTCAACGATAGAAGAAAGGTTTAATTTGCATAAACGTTTTGTACACAAAATTTACATAACTTGCTTAACGCTATACTTGGCCATTGTTAAACAAGGAAGACGGTTGAATTAAGAATAATCTCCAATTTGGGTGGTTGGTTGTTTTCGCATTACGCTCAACGAAATGCTTTTTAATTCACAGATACAGAATGTTTACCTACTCGTGTAAATAACGTTTTTGAAATTTATAAAATGTCTACAACATGTCACAATTGTAATTTGCATAATGCATTCTCTTTATCCGTACATTAATAATTATCTTTATTAATAATGCAAGGGTTAAGATTTATATCTTATGTATAAGCTCTGAAAAGTTCAATGTTTCCGTAAGCCTGCACCGGGATTGGGCTTTGAGTCCGTATGTTCCTCCTGGTTGTGTATACTCTCAAATTGGGCATACATGATGAATCACTGTAGTGTATGCTGAAGGTCGAGGATATTGTTCTTGTCGGAAATAACTCGTTCTAGAGAAGACTGGAAAACGTTGTTTTAAAAATGAGCATAAACAAAACCGACCATTTGTTGCTGCGACTGCGGTCGTTGGGCGATGATAGTGACGGAGGAAATTCAAAGTCAGTGGAGATGAAATAAGCTTATACGGGGAAGTTTAATAGCTGCGCCGGTGACTAAAAAATTAGCGGCTAGAAGACGTGGTATGATCAAGCTAGATAATAATTTCTAGACGAATTGCGCTAGACAGATGAAAAAAATGATGGATAGACTCTGTGAGAAGTAAAGGAGTACGTACTGAAATGACGAATAATAGACAGGAATGGAAGAGGAAAACCTGTTGTGCTGACCCTGCCAGTAGGCGAAACTTCCTAACAGATTTAAAACATGCATTCACTACTAGAAAGCTACATGATTTTCGAGTAACGCAGTTAAGTTTTAGTTTTGTTTTTACCTTAGGAAAAACCAAAAAGGCCGAAGCCGCGGACAGACTGCTCGAAAATTTTAAAACCGAAAGTCCGCCTATGTGAATGTTTGTTACTGTATATTGCTATAATACTCGATTGATTTTAGTAAACCTCTACAATTGGTAGACATTTTGAGTTTTTTACAAATATAACTGAGCGAAGCCGGGTAGTATATAAGTTGGGTTAATATATTTATAAATATTTTTAATCCTGATGGGAAACAACTTTTATTAACTTTAACCTTATTAATTATTCAACCTTAAGCTTTTCTCTACATTCTACTAGAACAAATTATTAATAACGTATAACATAAATTATTGCTTAAAAAGTGAAAATATAAACAATCAATTGTTAAAGTTTACAAACAAAAAGTTAAAGGATACGAAAATCTAAGTGAATTACAATGTATTAGCGTACGATTTTACTTTACTTCAAATGTAACGTGAAAATCAACTTTTAATTTGTTATCATCAACAAAACGTTTCATTGCTGAGTTGTTTAAAAATTTAAGAAACCGTAAGTTATATTTTGGTGAAGTTGGTATTCGAATATTTTGTTTAGCCTCCGGAGAAATCATTCACAAAACAATGCTGTGATAAGGGATACCGGCCAAGTCATAAATAAATATTGAGCCCACTTTTATAAATTTGCTGATAAAGCGGTATTCTGACAAAATTTATACATTTACTTGTTTTTATGAGTTTTTGTACTTTATAACAAGTCACAAAAATTTATAATTTTTTTGACTTCCCCAAAGAAAGAGGTACTCAACTCGGAGCGTGTTTTTTTTTTACATAGGCAACATGTAGCTCCGCTCCTAGTGGTCCGATTACATTCAAAGTTTTTAATGATAGGTATCAGCTGTCATTTAGTCCCATTTTTCAATAGTTTTGTAATATAAGTGTAATAATTGTAGTAATAGTATTAGTAATCGTAAGGTTGAAATTTAAGAAATTAAGAAAATTACGGCGTCAAAAATCACATCCCGTGCGATTAAATTGCAAACGCTGGCTCAAACCTCATATTGATAGACTTAAATTATTGGTAACATTATGGAACATTAAAATAGTTATTTCTTTTATTTACGCGATTATTATACATATCAAATCCACTTATTTACGGATATTTCGTATACGTAAATATATTGCTTCCCAAATAAATATATTTAAGTATCGCGAAGAATCCGGAAATTAGTGGATTTGATATTAAATAGTTGACAATAAAACCCGCGAGAGCATATATTCATGATTTAAGCGTAACCAACAATTAGCTGTTTAATGTAAACATTTGTAAAACTTGCAATTAGGCATTTTCGCAGTTCAATTAAGATAATACAGTTTAAATTCACATAAAAGCTTTTACACATTATTTGCCATTAGCAAGTTAAGAGTTAAAATGTTTTTATAATTGTGTTAATTGCATTATTGTTAAAAAAGTTCTGGTTACGTGCGGAATGGTATTAATTCTTCCTAATTATCGGTATTGTTATTGTTATTTTGCTGTACTTAAATTGAGCTCTATACATTGTTTATCTATGGGTTCGAATCCTACGGGACTCAACAAATTTTCATTGTTGTTTCTGTTGGTTTGGACAATTATGGCGATCACCCAATTGTCTGAAAAGCTAAGATGATCCATGCGTCGGATGGTATGTAAAAGGCGAGTCCACCCACCAACCCGCATTGGACCAGCGTGGTGGGTTACGGTCCAAAACCCCAATGGATAGGGGCTATTAGGAGGCCTAGTTCAGCAGTGGACTATCAAAGGCTGATGATGATGACGATGATGACATTGTTTTTCGCAGATTGCAACGGGAGTTGAATCCATGTTGAATTGCAATCATACAAGAGCATATTTAAACTATTTGTTATTACATATTTTTGGTGACCAGCATTTTTTTAATTTTGCTCTTTTAATGTCAGCATATGTGTAAAATAAAAAGGACTTTAATATTAAATGAAATATCAAGTAATAAATCAGAGTATTTAGCGTTATTGTAATTAAAGAAGAAGGCTTTCTTACTTTGTTTAAATAAACATATAAATATATTTCTAAACAATAAAGCTGCATAGGTAAAGACTTAAAATAGATTTTTATTATAATTATTTTATTATTTCTTATAAATAACTTACAATTTTATGTTACTTAAAATCTTCTGCACTGAGGAAGAAGGTACTACATTCAAATCGTATAAGTACTGTTTTTTTATATACAAACATTATACTCCCTCAATATTCTTCTTTTTTTGTTCGATAGGTAAGGTTAGCAATGTGACAACATTTTATATTTTAAAAAGAAATTCTCAACCTTTTGCAAATATTAAAACAACAAAAAAAATGCCCTCTAAGTCAAAAAAAGACTGAAATCGGCAGATGTTTTCGCCATTGGTGCTTATAAACTCTTCCATTTCGATTCGAAAGCTTGAGAGGATATTTTAACCGGAGAATGTAACTCTATCTTGCAACCATTTACAATTGGATCCTACTGCAATGTTCTCGGAGGACAATGCCTCGTAGCTTTACTATACAAACACATTAGCACTTCGAAATACCGACTGTCAATTTGGCAACGCTGAGAGATCTGCAACGCGGTTCAATTTTGATTAAATCACTTCCAATAGACCACATAAGTAAAGCGTAAAGGCAGATTATATTTGACAGTCTTCTGTATATTCTGCCAAAGAGCCAATACATGGTATATGAATATGTAAACTTTTCATAATCCGGAAAACTTCTAGATCTTCAATTATGGCTTTTTTTATAACATAACAACGACAAAAATTTGTTTCAAGCTTCTAACGTAATACCATCTTGTGGATCAAAACTAAAGGACTTTAAAAGGACTACAAGTATCGGTTCTCCACACCTTTTTAGAAGCTCTTCTGTAGTACTGTCCTCACCAGGTGGTGGGCTGTTCAAAAATAATCGAAGGAAATTAATCGAATTCGTCATTGTGCCGATTTTTTTTACGTACCACTATTTGCGAGCACTGCCTTAAAATTGTGTGCAGAAAAGATTTAAAATTTTAATATAAATACAGATTAACGTCCTTTAAAGATACTCGTATTTGTAAAATAATTACGATCTACCACCGCTTACACACAAATCCCTAACAATGTTTAATTTGGATGTAACAAGTTAAACGTAAACTCGTAGAAGATTTATTTGTTATCGCAACATGATTTACACGGAAAGTCTTTGAAAGGATGCCAAAAATGAAAGTTTTTAAAACGGAAAATACCTCGTTTAATGACTACGATCTCTATTTTAATTAGTTTTTACTCCTTATACATAATGTATGTTAATATTAATAGGCCCTTATATTTAAAAATATGGATTTCTACTAAACGGTCACAAAATAATAATGAGCAATTGCATCATGACAGATAAATTTACAAAATTTTAGTCTCATTATTTATTAGACTGTTTATTTCTTCAAATATTCGAAATTGTTGCAGAATCTATATCGTCAGGATATTAAATGTGCTGAATAAAGTTGCACGCTTTCAAGTATGTTGAATCTAAAATTTGAACACTAATATTCTTGACGTCTTATGGCATAATAGCTAACGATAATGTTTGAATTAAGTTTTTCATTAAAAAGGCAATAAATGCCCTTGAATAGAAAATAAACTAATTTCAAAATCGTAAAAATATAGTAGAAAATCATTTATTTTTTTCTTCCTATAGTTCTTCTACCTTATATATACTTATCGTTTTGGTTTCCATCCCACCAAATTTCACTTAACAATAGTTTTTTTCAACGTTTTGTAGATTGATTGATTTTAAGTGAAAATTACAATCTTAACAATGAAGACATATATAAACGCCTAATTCTTTGATGGATAATTTTATTCTTAAGCACTTAGTTAATAGCAAAAGTTAAATAAAAGCCCATGGTGACTCATCCAGCGCTACGAACTACATAACAAAACAAAGCAAGCAAAGATTAACGAATTTTCATTTTGTAAACAATTTAAGTAACAATGTTTAGTTTTATTATTTTAAATGACATTGATCTAAAGTAAGTAGTCTAACATTAAGTTTATGAAATTTTAAGTATATAAGAAATGGTTAAGTATTATTACCCAATTTGTAGAGCTGTTAAACAAAATTGTAAGTCTTTTCTTAAAAAAGTTATTTTATAATTTTCACACGAAATAAAAAACTACAAATATTTGCAACTAACCATCGTTTGACGACAACATATCCTAAATATTCTTGTTGTTTTTTAACAGTCGTGCGACATCTATGTCATTATACTTTGTCTATGTCAGTTTACGTTAGGTCCTATTGTTATTATGATTTACGACAGACATCCTGCATTTAAAACTCCTATCTTCGTATAAAGCACACGAGCACTACCATATTATCACTCTTCAAAAATATCAAAAATTATTATCAATGCAAGAGGACTTCAAAATTCTTAATAAGTTGTATTTTTTCGAAAAATTTCTTAACGATTTATATTGAAATCATCAATCAAGAATTAAGAAATAAACATCTATAGGCATTCTTATCCCATTCATCTATAATTAATTTAATAACATTTCTCGGTGTGCTTTCTATTAAATAAAAAAACTAAAAAACAATAATATAAATAACAATATATGGCGTATATATTTCCATGAATAAGCAACAAATAATAATGATTTGGGATAGCACAAAACGAATATAAATCTTTCTCTATCTGCCCCAAAAGGTTTCCTGCGATGAAATATTTTCGTTTCGGAAATATATTTTGTATGCGTTTATCAGCTCGTTATGATCACAGATTAGCTGCCACTTTTGCGCTGTTAGTTGCAGGTTGCAAATAGGTAATAGGTATTGACTCAGTCATGTAATAATGACTGACTACTAAAACATTACACCAGTCGTTGTTTTGTTTTCATTTATTTATATCTATATGACTTATCAAAATATCAAAAAATATTAGTGGTGTTAACACAAATAAACTAGAGAACGATATTCTGTTTTAAAGGTAAAAATATGTGTAAAACATTCCGGAACAAAGCATAACGAACATACATAATTATTCATGTAGCAGGGCTACATAAATATATATTGTTGAAAAATTGTAACTACACTTTAAAATTTGTATAATGTATGTTTTCCATATTTGAAGGTACACTGCAGTAAAATATAGAATGTAATAGATTATTTTCAAAATTATTTTACGTAGAATTTAACTTCGATAACTTTAGAGAAATATCTGATTTTACAAGAAATTATTTTAATATTACTGTGCAAGTCCCTCGTAAATTTTTAAATATTAAAAGGAGAATTAGTATTTCTTACGTAGTGTATTTTAACGCACGTAGAAAAATGTTTATAATATATTTATTATGTATGTAGAATTTATAAAAATATTTTGATGTTTATTTTTATATTTTGTAAAAAGACAGACCATAAAGGGGATCTTTTTTAGGAAATACGTCGTGTAATGTTTACAACCTCTAAACATGTACCCGTTAACAACATGAAATCAACATCATTAAAAATTTTTGGTAAACAAACAAGTGTTTGATAAACGCTCTTTCGCTGGTAAACTATTATAAGTAATATTTCCTTTCAACTCCAACGCCCGACAAATTCAATTAGTTTTTAAAGCAATTAATTTTTTTTCCAATTACCAAGGTACCGTTTCTTTATTTCTATGTTGTTCATATTTTATTTGATTGAACTTTTAATTATTTTAAAGATTTTTCACTTTCATAAATATATTAATATATTTAGATCTTTTATTAACTGTATCTACAGAATAAATATCGATTTTTCACTTTGGCGCGTAGTAAGGTCAACCGTTATACTAACTAAAACATTTGTATGTTTTTGCACTAGTATCAAATTATGCATACATTCTTACATACAGAATTTGTTTTAAGCCTACATTAACATTAAAAACTTATATTTTTTAGACATTATTACCGAAGAGCTGTTTATTTATAAAATTATTTAAACAAAAAATCAAACAAAACTGACATGATGTATGAAACAGATTTTAACGATTGCGTCAAATTACAGTACTCATTATTTTTATTATAAATGTTTGCGGCGTGTTTGTTAGGACATCTTGCACGCGTTTTCTATCTCTGGCCTCTCCAGCCAGTTTTGAACAGCCTCCTTCACGGCCAGCCAGATTCCTCTTAGGTTTTCTGCGTCTGCACGAGGCAGCAGGAACCTATCGGAGCAAATTTGGATGTGATAACGTCGCTTATAACCTTTTTTCATAAATGACCCAAGATCTATACTATACTATGTCCTATCCTTCAGGACCAAATTTAAAATATAATAAACCAAAAAACTCTCGCTCACGTAACCACTGCTATAAAAGCCATATCAATCAAATAAAATCAGTTTAAATCGGGTTAAAAACAAAAATATTTGACCGACTTCTAACTGTGTGGTGATATGGTCCTCATTTGGTATCAAAAAACGACGATAGAAATATCAGAAAATTTACTTAAACCACAACTAAGCCTTCAATAACTCTGAAAAAAATTGTAAAAAATCTTTGTTGTAGAACTTTAAATTTTCTACGACAGTTATTATTTGTCGACATGATTTGTTAAACCGTTCATGACGTCAAAAATTCCAAAATAATAACAGATTTTCCCCAATTAGTTCCATGTTACATTTGGATATCGTTCTATTAATTTCTTAAATATATATTAAACTACTACAAAATGTTAAAAAAAATAACTCATGCCAGCTACTACCCACCACGTAAAAAAATATTTAAACCGGAGCGCTAGAAGTATGGCATCGAGGTGAAAGCATACATGTATTTAAAAAAACATACCTCCTTCTTGTGGTAAGTTGGCCAAAAAGACAAGACAACTTTCTGTACATCATTCTCAAATCTTTATCATTTTTTTATTACATTGTTAACCCATATCATTTACCTAGTATACTCCATTCGCATGAATTTCAGTAATATTTTTTACTCATGCAATAAGCATAATTAGCTGAAATGTTAATGTTAAAAATGTTAAAAAAGACTTAATCAGCCGAGTACCAGTCAATTCAATTAATGACATTGTAAATTAATATCAGAAATAAAATGTTGAACAAAAATTAATATATTTATTTAAGCGAGATGGCGTTCAGGCAATGCATTCCATTTTAATAATAAAATATTGGAATGTCGACCGCAAAATATAATTAATAAACATTGCAGACGATCCGGTGAATTTATCTGAAAGGACCGTCAATGCAGTTAACTACTAGTTTAAACAAGTAATAAATTAAACTGATATTTTTGTTACAAAACTGTATTGATTATAAATATTTTAATATTTATTTTAATGCTAAAAAGATTTATTTTTGTAATCTTCCGTAAGTATAAAATAGGACACAATTTATGCCAAAGTACCATTTACAACGGGTTAATGGTTCTTTATTAACCATTTTAATTAACATAGTGCTACTATATAATTAGAACAATGCAATATGATTATTCTGTGTGTTTAACTGTTTAGCTGTGCGTTTCCTTTTCAATATGAATCATAGTCATTTAAAAAAAATTAGATAAAAAGGCAAATAAAAATCGCTTAGAAAGCAATCTCAAAATGTTTTATCAACATTGCATTCATTTTGTGGATATTTATTACTTTTTAAAGCGAACTAGGGAAGTATTTTTTATTTTAAATAATTAGTAATATGTGCATTATTTTTGGTGCGTCGTTGGACGGATTTATCGATGTCAAATTGTTTTCCATCGAAATAAAATTGAAAACATATTTTCACTTTGTATTGAAGTTTATCTAAGTTTCTAAAGTATTCATTTGTAACAATCAAACTCTATTAAACAACTAATGTAAGGTGTTCTTAGTTTAGGGAAATGGGGAATACAATAAATATTATAAATTTATTCCAATAACTTACGGGAAAATAAAACTGGCTCGTGAGAGAAAAGTAATTTTATTTATCGTGTATCACGTAAACATTCGCATGAAATGTTCATGAAATAAAAATAGTTTCGCGTACAGAATATAAATATCTTGCGTAGGGTAACTTTTTTCTTTTAAGAATTAACGGAATATAACATTTGTTTATTTAAATCTATTTTATTTTGAATTACTGTAACCAATTTTGAAAAGTACGTAAATTTTGCAATGAATATCTTAAGTACAAATTATACTTAAATTTATTAGTGTCCAATATAAGGATATACAGGGACGTTTCGTTGAATCAGCAAGAAATATACCTTGTTCATTTGCACTTGCAGTATCTTGCATTCGCGTGAGTGAGGCCTAAGTAAATATTTTCGCTTCTCAAATTAATTTGTTGGTAAAAATTCATTCTTGACATAAAAAAAAGATTTAAAAATTCGTGATGTTAACTAAAAGGGTAAAAGTGCTTTCACTTGTTGGAATAGATTGCAATAGTCCTACTGTGCTCAGCTACTAAAGTTAAGTCTCAGGTCTGTCCTTCACGACTTGTCCACTTTGTTTTTGGATATCCAAGAAAAAGCTACAAAAACAAGTGATGTAAGCAAAAGCACGCCAATATGCTTTGAACTCGAGTCAAATTTTTTATTCATGAAATATTTTGTTCAAAATCGATTTAATATAACATAAATAACTGACTCAATATGAGTCATGTAGCAACTTCCTTATTGAGTTTAATAGATCTTTAGGGCGGCGCTTTTACGTCAGAAATAGATTTGTTTACTCCACAAACAACAAACAAAAACAAGGAAGAAATATAAATACATCGTTTATAAGAGTTTTGTTGAAAGACTTGTAATTGTGCAATAAACTGTTTAATTGAACACTTTTCATCATATATTTACTGACGAAGTAATTATCATCACCATCAGCCTCCTATAATGCACGTCACCGCTTCCGATCTTCGGCTATTCTCATCCAGAATATTTAAAATAATAATAATAATAATGAAAATAATTAATTAACAGAAATAATTACTTACTTTATCGAAATAATGCAACAAAAATGATTTGAGTTGCATAAAGTTGACTGTATTATTGAAAACTTTAAGAGTAAACAGTGTAACCGTTTTATGAGTATTTTTTAGGTTTAAAGATTTTTATTTTTCATAAAAAATATTACATTATCCACTTAATCCATAAGAAAGTTGTAAACTACAAAAAGTAAATAGAAGTGTGTTGGCCATCGGAGAAATTATACGTCCTTCATAAAGTAGTATTTTAATCTTGTTTTTAAAGTTAATAGGGAAGGGCTAGTCTTTATATGATGAGGTAAATTATTATATAGCTGGGCTCCTTTAAACTTTACGTTTTTAATGCCATACAAGGTCCTTGTTGTAGGTAATTCTATGTTGTGTTTGCGTCGTACGGAATATTTGATGGATTATTTACTAAATGTCATTAGAGTTTTTATTTTGTTTGTTAGTATCTCTGGATTAGATCACATGTGGAATAAATGTATAGTTGTGTAATATTTAATATGTTGGTCTTATAGTAAATATGGTAAGATGGTGTACAGGCGTTATATTTAAATAAAATTTTAATAATCTTCTTTTGTGTTCTTTGTAGGTTGTTAATATTAGTCTTTGCAGTCTGACCCCAAATCTGTATTAAATAATCTAAATGTGGTTTAACTAAAGTGCATTTTGAAATATTAGGTCGTAGCCCAATTAATGGAATTATCTTGAATCGCACCCATTTCAGATGTGCTTTAAACGTTACTCGATTTTATAAAATTAGGCCTAAATATTTATTTTTCATTTGTCTGTCTAATGGGCTTGTTGTCAATAGTGAGCGGAGGAAAAAACGGATTTTTTTTTGGTTTTTGCACTAAAAATAACATATGACGTTTTTTTCAATATTAACTGTTAATAGATTATTTTTTTATTACACTAACTGTTTGTTCTAATTAGTATTATTTTTTCTTGGAAACTTTGAGAAATACAGAGGTTTCCGTTTTGTTAATTTATCACGAGTCAGATCTATGTATTAGCACATTGTAATTTTTCTCAGCATTAAACCTTGTACAACTTCATTTGAATTACGTGACTTATGGAAGCAACCCAGGAATATGGTCGCTTTTTGAAAATCAACCCACAAATATCGGTTTCACCAGTCGGAGTAACTGAACACAAATCACAGGCTTGGCTTAGACGTGAGTCAATTCCAAAGATATGTTCAAATACACATGATAGATCTTTTTTATTTCAACTTGAACTACGTATGATTTATTAGGCTTTATACCGAATATAATAGAAGAAAAGAAAGATATCTCTGAATATGTTTTACGTGACATAATTTATCCAAGTTTGATACAAAAATAACATCAACGGTGAATCATCATTTACAAAAACGTATCCCAACTTACTGTCAACTTATGCCGAAACAAATATGAGCTAAAAAAATGTACAATCTTTACTACAAGTAGTAATAGGTTTAACATTTCATTCGCGTTTTTAGAATAAAAAGCAACAAAAGTTATTCATTATATTTTTTTTAAAATACGAAACATTTTAATAAGATCTATTTTTTAATCGTACTATTAATACGTAATAACTTAACTTATTCTTTTGTTTTATAATTTACACGTTATCAAGACAAGTCAAAAAAATAAATAAAAATATTTGTTCCTAAGAAAAACGTATGTAACCAACCTTAAAAGCAGCTTTTATTTCACAGTATGTCAATATCTCAAAGCAAAGCGTTTGACATACTTCTACAATTTACGATTAGTTGACTGGAATCCATAATTGATAGATTATAGATATAAAATATCTTCTCGTATATAAAGCGGCCTCTCAATATATTCACTAACTTTTACAATAACTTAGTTTGAATAAAGACACAGTTTTTTCTATCATAGATACATTCTATCTTGTCAATAAATAACATGACAGCGTATTTAAAGGACCGAAAAGTAGCAAAATAAAAATGTACATTAGATAAATAGTTAGGTTTATTAAGAAGCTATACGAGGGTTTACAATCGTGATATAACACGTAACATATACAGTTTGACAGCAATGTAAATAACTATATATAAATGACCATTATATTTTCCTTTTTTTTATAATGAAGTTACAAGATGAACAGGACGCTCATCCATGACAAGCGACACGTCGTAGCTATAGGTAATTGTGACATATTTTTATTATGACCCTTGTTATAAAAAAATTGCAGAGTTTCGTTAACAAAATTTCGTTTTTGATTAAGAAATTACTAACTTCGCACGTATCGTTCCACATGTTGACGCTCTTTACAATACCAGATCATAATTTAGTGTATGTCAAAAATGAAGTATCTATTTTATTATAAGATTACCCTACATGTAGTAATAACAGAAGTAATAGACACAAGAGTATATGGCACCAGGTGATTCAACCGCAATAGAGGTCAGCATGAAGAATAAACATACTCGGCAATAAGATCGAAGCTCCACAAGAACTATTTTATTGCCCTTTTAAAAATATATTTGCAGATACAGCTTCCATATTGATGTCATTCTTATAATAATAACATTAATGTAGTAAAGTTTTATGTGCTTTGTGTGTCTAGTTGGTTAGCGCAATTTGGGCCGATCACCCAATTGTCTCAAAAGTAAGATGATCCATGCGTCGGATGGGCATGTAAAAAGTTGGTCCGCCCACCAACCTGCATTGGACCAGCGTGATGGGATACGGTCCAAAACCTCCTAATGGATAGGGGTGTATTAGGGGAAGCCTATGTCCAGCAGTGGACTTTCAGAGGCTGATGATGATTATGATGATGAGTAAAGTTTTAACCCAGTACATGATCGTATTCAAAGTCAATCAACCCGAAAACAACGATAATCCAAAGTTGTTTCCCCGCGGGATTCGAAACCTCGACAGGTTTATAAGGCAAGGGCCAATCTCGCTAGGCCACGGAGACGGTAATAGTAATTTTAATATCGTTAAATTTTGTGTAACTTATTGTTGCACGTTATATTAATTATTTTAGAAGTTAATATTTATTGAACAATTATTGTAAATAAAACCTTATCTCTGGGTCGCGTCACGCCTCAGGTGCCGTATTTCCAACTAAAGTACAGAATTAACTTACATAGTTTCCTTTTACGTTCTTCATACATAGTTATAACAGGAGATTTATCATTTGAGTAAATATTTATTACTTTGATTTGGACCTAATTGGTTGCCTATTTATTGTGTAATAATATAATCTAATTCATTATTCGTAGTAAAAATCCCATACCACCCGTATTATAAATTCATTAAACATTTCATATTTAATTTTATTTACATACAGAATCTCGGCAGGAAGAGATTGTAATAGTTTTAGCCAAGAAATCGGTGTTTTTTTGGACTGTCTTCCCAAGGGAAGAAATAAGGTACTCAATTCGAAGCGTGTGCTTTTTTTCATATATGTAACCTTGCTGCTCCGTTCCTAGAGCTCCGCTATTTTGTTCATTTTTTTTTAAAAGACAAAAAATTACAACCTTGTGCCATTAAATTACAACCGCTGCCAAAACCGTAAAAAGTAGACATAAAGTATATTTTATACTTATATATTTTATATTACTTGAGTTGGTCTATAATAAAGTCCGCGATAGCATATATCTATGTTTTAGGAATAACGCCCATTAACCATTTCAATATATTTTTTTTGTTAAATTACGATTATGCATGTTTAAAGCTCATCTAAGGTAATATAGAGTAAGTCAAATTAAAAGTTATTTCATTTAAAAAATTTAATTCTATTAACATAGTTATTATTAATTTCATTTCATTACCGCTTGTATTGCGTAAAATGGTTCTGTACTGTTCGAAGTCGATCATATTTTTGCGTTTAAATTTTACTTGTTTATTATGTATGTCGGTTTGAATAATTATAAACTACATACTATATATAAAATAATAATTTAAAAATATTATGAATAACTAAATAATTAAAAATCAAATAAGTGGATAATTAATACATTTTGAAATTTACATTGTCGTTCCCTGAGAAAGAAAGAGGTGGCATCAAACATTTAGGGTACGCAAACAACTAATAACATCACCATGCATATAATCTGGCCTAGCTGCTAAAAGTTATGGTAACATCATATCCAAGTCTAATTAGGCCAAAACATAGCGGTAACTATCTTAAAATACATTAAAGTCTAGACCGTTTAAATATAAATTTCTTGTTAATGTAATTTTAGAATTTTTTTATTATATTCACATCCGTTATTAACTTTAAGTATTTTTCTAATTAGTAATAAAATAAGCAGTAACATTTTTTTTTGTTTCAGGTAACTCAAAGATTTTATAATAAAATAGCAGTAAGTAATAACTATCTGTGCTGTTGTTATTTGTTAATTGTTGTAACAGTTTAGTGGACATTAATTTGAATGTGAACAAAACGTGCCTTAATATTTTGATGAAGCGAATTTTGGACAACACGCTGGTAAGACAGCCTTAAGCAACCTTAAGCAACCCTGAAATGTATGTAGGTAAAAAAGGACAGCATTAAGATGGAGAAATTCATACATAGCCGTTTCTTGTTGTGATGATGGACCTTCACCTGCTGATGGACATGACCTTCTGCGGAGGCAAATGCTTCAGCACGAGTTCAACGTGGTTTCAAATATAAGAACTTAAAATTAATTGAATTAAACGAAATTCAACTCAAAATAATAAAAAAATTCAGAAAGTTACGACATCTAGGTTATTTTTACGGCATCTACTAATGTACTATAGCACAACCACGGAATATTAACTGTAAGTTATATAATTCCATACTAAAAACCGACTGTTTATCACCCTCTTCTTCGCTAATGAAACTAGGCTTACGATAGAACGTAGCATCTAGGCCAGAGGTGTAAGAAGAACTCTTTTTATTAGCAAGGGGCAGAAGTTTCTATCTCCTATGGCCCTAAGTAACAGATTCGGTGGGCAAGGCAAAGGGTGTGCTAGCAACGATGCGTTGCGTAATGAACCTCAGGCATGAGAACAAGCTACTTCAGAGGCCAACACTAAGCCATAGAAGTCACAGATGAAGGCAGAGTTTTTTACGTTTTTAAAACCCTGATCAGATGCAAGGAAACGTGCCCTATGTTTTTATTTAAGCGTCACGTCACGTCACAATCCACCACAGGTCTACTACATTTTAGCTGTTCTCTGTAGTAACCTACACGGCTGGCCTAAGGATAACTCAGGAGCCACCACTAATCCCTGGGCGGCCGGCAACAGGGTGTCCGCCGCCCAGAGAATGGCTCAAAAGGGAGTGCCGTGCTGTTTGCTCTGGCACGGTACCTAAAGCGACGGTCCGGGTGTCCCAACACACCCGGAGAGAAGAGGCCCGCAAGGGCCACGTCGCAACGGGGTCGCCGAAAACTGTGATCAGCGCCAGCGGCCCCGGCTACAGTGACATGAGGAAGGAGCAACCGTTGGTTTTTTAGTGGCTATACCGGCCGCTTTATCTTGGTCCGGGGAGCCCCACATATCCGTGCTGCCCCCTCACTCAGGTGGCGGGGAATCCGTAAGCTGGATTTTTCCAACGGCAAAAAAAAAAAAAGGAGCCACCACTAACGCACAGTCGACGCCTCTCGGAGTAATGCTTAACTCAAACATAACTCAACTATCCATAAAAAAAATGAATCCCCGTTTATTCATAAAAATGGAAAACCGGAACGTAAATAATTTTTGTTATTCAATTTTATCTTAAAACACGTGTTCCGTTTTTCTTAATTTTTTTTTCTGTTAAATATTAGCTAAAACATAAATGTTAAATTGTAACTATTTTTGTTACAATTCCACCTATGTATTTTTTAAACAATAAACTTATACACATTTACGCTACTGCAAAGTGGATTAAAAAACCTAATCAACATTTTGCTTATGCTAAAGCGAAAATTATGTAAAATTATGGGAATTTGAGTATTACCGCAAATTGCAAGTAAACACGGGGGGAAACATTAATAATTTATCTATTCATAAATCTAAATAAATGCTAAACAGTTGATGATTGTTGTTAGGCCCACAAAATTAAATTATGTTAAAGCTTTATATAGAGCTTATATATAAATCTAACAATACTTGAACCAATTAAATATATTTGTTACCTAAAAGTAACGAGTAAGCGCTTAACGATTAACGTCATTTTATTGCTTTAAATACAATGGTTCCACATCTTATTTGCTTAGGATAGGATAGGATTAGATAAATCTCACTAGAATTATATCAAAATATTTAAAAGAATCCTAATAGTCCTGTTTTAATAGATATTGGCATTTTTACATTTTTACCAACGGTGTATTTGTATGGAACACTTTAAATTCATTTGTACTTTATATTTAATAAAATATCTGTCGATATAATTGACAATAATGAAACTAACGAGTACAAATGATGTTAAAGATTTCATATACACGAAAAGGTAAAATATAAATAAAGTTAACACAAAGTATCGCTTATTTCAAGTCTAAATTATTTGCCAATAAGTGCATAAGTCATAACGATAACATAATTTGAAACGTACCTTTTAACGTTACATGAAATGAAAGTAATATTGCAGCAGGTGTAACGAGTAAACTACGTTATTTCAATTTCTTGTTGCAAATATACAATATTTTTCCTTAGAACGTTCCTAAAAATAAAAATATAAATGAAAATATTATTTTCTAGTCATTTGAGCCGAAGCTAAAGTTTTAAGCCTTGCTTTAATAGTAATTAGTTTAAAAGAATTTGAGCTCAATTGAATTATTATTGTAAATAAAAATTTTAATCTCCTATCTATCTAATAATATAATGAACTTGTAGTATAATTTTCCTGCAATCGGTTTCGACCACTGCGGCCGATCTTTATTACTGATCAATCAATAGCGCAGGAGATAATATAGCGTACAATAGTGCACGCAAACACACGTGCAATCCTTCACTAGTACTAGTAGAGAGATCAGGTGCAGGACCCACTTTTTACATGCCCGTCCGACGCATAGAGCGTCTTGCTTTATAGACAATCGGGTGACCAGCCCGCATTGCGCGTACCAACTACCTAACCCTTAAACAACAATGAAAAGTTGTAGAGTCATCCGCAGTATTCAAACCCACGACCACATCTGGTTTCTAAAGCAAGAAATCATATCCGCTAAGATACGGAGGCAAATAAAAATAGTTTAGAAGTAGTAAGAAGTAAGGATATACAAAACATTAATTGAGTAATTTAAATAACATTCAAAGTATAATGCATAAAATTTTCGCAAAAAATATGTTTGTGTAGAATGAAGCATTTAAGGGCTGTTAACAGAAGCCCGCTAACTTATGTTTTTGTGATACTGTGTATATTGATGACAGCAAAGAGAAAATATTACGACATAAATATTAGGAGAACAATGCGGTAAATAGACCGCTAATATTCATAGAGTGGCGCCCGGAACCTTCATTGGAAATATTTTTAGTACGAATAGCGAAGAAAGTTCGATCGCATACAGATTATTCAGGGTGTAAATGACTAATTGCTTTCCCATTATTTCCTGTGACGAATAATTTCCTCTGAGTTAACTTGCGGTGTTTAATGCTAGCATGTTCGTTCTCAAAGGCCAAAGGAAGAATGAGCTAATACTATAGTATTACAGTAACAACAAAAGTTTTGATATAAGCACCCAAACAAGCTTATCCTTATAGTACAGACAAAAAGTTTGTATATAACACATATCAACTAGTGATTATTTCACCATAGTCTTTCCCGTGTACATGTCGTTGGAAAGGGTCCGAAGAGTTGAGAAAATAAATGCAATTACCGTGAAATTTCCTTAGAAAATTAATATAATCTGTTCATAACTTTTTCATATTTATTATATTACAGTCTTCAGTGCCCTAAGCTTGCGATTTATATTATATCATGAATTACAACAAAAATATCTATAACCATTAATGACATTATATCGTTTGTTTTATGTATTTAATTTTAATCTGCATCGCATTATCCTATTAAATATTGCATACAAGTTACATTAAAAAATATTGTTGAGCTTTTCCAGACCTTCTTTTGTCTTTAAAGGTAAATAATTAACTACACCTCCTCCACCGAGACACGTACTTGAAAGTTTAATTAATTCCTTTAAATGTTATCTCAATCACGAATAAATACATACTCATTACAATCCTTTTCGAGGAGAATGTGAAATCAGCAGGTACACGCATAATTTGATTATTTAAGCCCTGAACCAGAGGTAGCGCGACTTATCCGTGAATTGTTTTTTTTTTATTTTTTGGGTAATTTGATGTTATTTTTTTAACATTACAATAGTCAGTTTAAAAAAGTAAACCAGATAGTTTACTAACTATACATATTATAAAACAAAGTTCCGGCTGCGTCTATTTGTCTGTCTTTTCGCGATGAACTCAAATACTGAAGTACAAATTGTCACGAGGTTTTCACTACTCGATAGAATGATTCTTCCGCAAGGTACATGATTTATTATAGATTCTGTGTACATTTGAATAAAGTAAGTATATTAATGTTTGGCAGAGACTTCAGAAATAAATTAAGCCGTCTGAGAGGTTTAAACGAAAACGCTGCCTAAACCCAATGAGATATAAGAAAACAATGTATAGTGGAAATATTTTTTTTGTCTAGATCTAAAAAAAAGTCTACGATGGCATATGAAACGGCTGGTCCCATTTTGATAGGACTATCTCTAAATGATAGCTAATTTAATAGGGAGTAAAACAGGCTATTTTTTTTAGAAAAAGTTATTTTTACATGTTTCCAGGCGGATAGAGTCGCGGGCAACAGCTTGTTACATAATAAAAGAGATGCTCACTTTTAATCATTATTTTTATTAAAAAATATTAACTGAAATATAAAACTTAAACCTTAAATTAGCATTTCCATCGGCAAACTTCCTACAATAACGTTTTTTTTTATCAATTTTCTAAAAAGAATTATTCATTTCGCGGCGCATGTTTTTGCTTTGAAAATGCTAGCACAATTTTATAACTATACGACAACAATCTTTTTCATAAACGTGCTACTCAAATTACTCCGAAATAAAATTAGCGAAAGCGTTTATCTGTGTTATAAAAATAATTTGAAACAACCATTCCTATGCTATAAATAGTCAAAAAATACAATCAGTTCATTTTGTGGTAGTTTTCACATAAGATGTATATAAAGCATTTTTATAAAATTTGTATCTTAATAAATGTGAATTATTTAAAAAGCAGCGTGGAGCATCGGGTGGCATTATCGGAATAAACCTCATAGCTTTAAGCTATGTTGTTTGTTATACGAATTATGGCCCAAACTTACAAACAAATGAAAGTAATGTTTCACGTAATATATGGTAAAAAAAAAAAAATGTATTAAATGTAATATCTGAATTCTAAAAGTATATCGCTGTACCCTCCATTCAATACAGAAATGTGTGTTGATAACTTATATAAGTCGCTGAAGATGGTAGTTAAATTAATAAATTATAAATCCTTATGTATTTTATTCAGCTCGATGGCATAGATGTCACACAGATTGACAGTGTGATAGTCGAACAATGATAGTATAGAGCCTAGTCAGCAGTGATCATCAGCGATGATGATGTAATTTTATAAAATTATATAGATTGTCATTTTGACAGATCAAGAGCACAGGTTTAATTCATAAAATTAAATGGTATCCATGAGATATAACGCACACTGAAGCAGACGATTAAAGATAGCACCTGAATTATGATAATATTCTTTTAATATTTTTATAACAACCAGCAAGATTTAATTTTTGCTGATTTAAAAATTTGCAATTTTCTTTTGGCTGGTTTTATCAAATTTATAAATATTATTGAATTGTAATAAAATTGCTATAAACATAACATTTTTAATCTCATTTTGTTCAGGCTCATTATTTTTAAATTAATAGCATTTCTTTTATAAAAACATGTAAGCCCAAATGTTAATATAGCACACGAATGCCTTGCGAAGGACAGCCTTTGTAACATGAATCAAACGTTTGTATAACTGGATAGCTAACATATGGCCACGTGTGGGGCTTCAATATCGAAATTTACAATGTAATACTGTGCTGTATGGTAATAAAACCGCATTCAAGCAGTAAATAAATATAGTTACTTTACGTCTTTGTTACACAGAGTATATTATGTTGTTTTAAATATTTATGCACATATTATAGTAAAATATAAGATGTAATGTATACAACATTTTATTTGCGAGCTGCGTTGGAGCAATATCTTAATAGTATTCATGAGAGATCTTGAGATCAATTAGACGCTATTAATTACAATGTGTTCATTTATATTTTTGTGTATGATATGCAGCTTTCATGTTATTAACTACCTGATGATGATGGTGCTTCATCATCATCATCATTTGCAGCCTTTATCCGTCCAGTGCTCGGCGTAGGCCTTTTCCAATGAACACCAAGACGGCCGATCCCTTGCTACTTGTTGTCTACTTGAACCGGCTACTACACGGAAATCAGCATCCCACCTGGTCGGGAGTCGACTAACGCCCCATCTTCCCAAACAAGGCCTTCCTCCAGAACCTTATTGGCCCATCGGCCATCCGTTCTTCTGACTAAAACGAGCTAATCCTTTGCACCATGTCGATGACTTTACTTAATTTCTTTGATAGATAACTTCGTTAAGAATTTTATCCGACAAAGAAACTTGACTTACGAAATTGTAGGGCAATGAATTCATAAGTAAAGCAAATTCGAGGAAAAGATTTAAAATTTAAAGGATTTTTATTTTTTTTTAAGGACTTAACAGCAGCAGCCTATAAAATTGTCATTAATACAGTAAAAAAAGTAAATGTTTTTGTATCATTATTTGTACCATTATTCTATTTTCACACCTTAAACGAGCAGAGTACTAAACCGAACTTAATATTTGCTATGCTATTTCAATTCAAGCCGTAGTAAACAATGTATTTAACTAGAGTCCGTAAACACATACATATACACACGCCGGGTTTTCACTACATTAGTTTTCCATTTTTTATTATTTATATATATATATTTAAAAGGACAACAAAGTAAATTTAACACACAATGTTATTACAAACGAATTTATGGAACTGGCCACAGCATTATACCTTATCTCTGTCTTATCGTATTTTGGGACAATCAAAGCTTGCGTTCAGACTTAATTAAGTATCGTTAGCAATTGGATTCGTTAATAATTCTTTTTTCAAGTCCTAAATGGATCCCATTACAACCTGATAAGATACAAAACATTTAAGTGAGTTAACATAATAAAAGAGAAGTGTTTATTTTTAACTTGATTTTATTATAATATACTTTAGTACAATAATATAGAAAAAAATAAATTTAAAAATCAAACAAAATAACATTACTAATTTTACTACGCTTAATATTAGTTTGTGATATGCATTTATTAAATTTTAGAATACTTACTGCACTATTTTACAGATTACTAACATCTTTAGGTAAATACACTACACTGGCTTATGCCAGCGGCCTCACGGGCTTATATAATTTAAAGCAAATAATCATGTAAAATTTTTTACTATTTGTTATTCTAGTGTAAAGGCAAGACATTTTATGAAAATACCTTTATAATTTTTTGCACTATAAGAAAAACCCACATACACTTTTGCGTTTATAATATTAGTACGATAATATTTGGCACATATCTTGCTCGGGTCTTAAAGTAAGCTCGGCTTAAGTTTCCGACACTAAATCCAACTGATTTAACATAAAAAGTAGGGCAAAAGCCTAAGCGCTGTTAACTGAAGTACGTATAATGAAGCTTTTAAAGGCTAGTTTGTTCTTCGTTAGTATAGAGTAAAGCAAAAACGTTAGATTAGAGTATCGGTCACTGACCCTTGCTAAAATCAGGTGTGGGTAAAATTTATGATACGAAAATAAAGGTGTGCTTTTACGTTAAAGAAATTAATATATATACCATTCATCAAGTTGGTTCGGTAGGCCCATTCAGATATCAATGAACTTCTTATTACCGTTGAAAATTTTAATATATTTTGAAATTATTTAATTCAGATTTGCGTATAAGTCAATACGTGAACCTTATGAGCAACAAAAAACAGGAACAACACCACATAATCAAAAATATAAAACCGTGGATAATTTTTTGCAAAATATGAGCAAAAGAATAGCAAAACCCCAAATTGATAAAATGTTTTACTAAACTTTTTCCATTAAAACGATTCGATTCAAAACAAAATCAACAAAAATTTCTTGAAAAAGTTGAACTTTTCTAATACTTTAGCAAAATCTGTTAACAACCACAAGTCGAAACTTTTGAATGTTAACATCATTAATAATTTTCCTGTCTTAAAATATAACACAAAATGTTTTTATGAAGAGCATTCAAATTGTTGTTTATCAGCTTAAGTGTGGTACACGTAATTTCAATTACATATTTTTTACGTAGAATATAAGCTGCAAATATTTTTTCAGGTTTTAAATATATAAATTTACATCTTATTTATATTTATTTTATTTGAAAGTCTTAAAAAACACAAGGGACGTAGCAGTGTAGCTTATATGTTACATTTTTGTTCCTAATAGACCTTCCTTGGGTAAAAAGTTGTATGTTACTCATGGTGAATGTAGCTTTGTAATGCTGAAAGAGTTTTTAAATTGGCACTGTAGTTTTTGAAGTTTGTTCATACAAACATGCATACAAAAATATAAATCTTTCCGCTTTACAATATTAGTATAGATAAAACAAAATCACAGGTGTATTATTTAAACAAATGTTACAAAATATGATTCTAAACTTATCGTATGCTTTTAATCCATCCAGATTTACATTAGTAATATATTTCACATAGCGACCAGTATCTGATATCTGGTAAACTGTATTTCATCATCATCATCAACCTGTGAAAGTCCACTGCTGGACATAGGCCTCCCCTAACACACCACCTTCCATTAGGGAGTTTTGGACCGTATCCCACCACGCTGGTCCAATGCGGGTTGGTGGGGACAAAACTGTATTTACATGTCAATAATTTTGAAGGCACTGATTTCCTTTAACAGTCGCCATAGATCGGTTCGGTTTGACGGTTGGACAAAGATTTATTTTCTGAAATGCTTAAACGATGCATGGATCATGTCACTTTTCAGGCAACTAGGTCCTGTTAACTAGCCAACCGGAAAACGACGATGAAACAAAGTTTCAATGCATGATTTGAACCGACGACCTCTAATTTGTAATGTAACCGCAAACAACACGTGGGCGGTTGAATTTTATTTACAATACGTCTAGTTGTTTAATATTTTTGTGAGTACATAAAATAAATATTTTTAGCTTTATTTTGCTTCAGACTACTACTACAAGCACTTTTAAACATCAGTATCATTTCTATGACCACTCAAGTATATAATTTACTAACGTCTGTACACAGTAAAGCCTTTAATAAAGCTTCAAATTTATGTCTCATGGTTCGTTGAAGAAGAAATATTGCGAAGTTTTATTGCCAGTTGTCTTTCATGTGGAAAATAACGAAAAATTTAAACGTTTAATGTCTACTGCAGATTTTAGTTTACTTGTTTTATCGCACCTAGTCATTTAAGAAGTGGGTTTATTTAACTAAAGCCTCAAACTTTTTTTCTAGATCAGAAAGCTGCCGTTAGTAAAATACGGTTAGAAATATTTAATGAATACACTATCATGTCCTATAGCAGGAAAATGTTTGAATATCGAAAATTCACACAATAACTTTGACCCTAACGCCTTTTCCTTCATTAAGCTATTTTTTTAATGTATCCTAGTGTCGGCATCTAGTCTATCCAGATTTTCTTGAATAACGGTTTATACGTAAAGCGACTGGCATCCGGACCCCACAACCCAAAGTTGTTAAATGACTATAACGCCTACTATACATTTTCTTGACAATCAGACCAACTTTATATATACATGCCCATATTAAACTAATTAACAAGAAAACACAAAGTTGTTTCCCTGCAGGTTAGGAACTCACGATCTCTGTTTCTCAAGTGCAAGTCCATGCCTCTAGATTATGGAAGCATTTCAGAACAGACATGAATTGTTATTTGTTATTTTTTAAAAAAAACTTCTAAGTTTTATAATGGTGATAGCAAGCAACCTAGTTTAACACCAGCTATGACAGGTATTGGGTCCGACAACTGTCCTTTGTTCCGGATTGTACTAGAGGAACCGATTTAAAATATTTGGATAATATTTACAATCTTGTCTGCCTCTTCTCTTCAATGTGTGCCATATACTTTTCCATTTAGCCGTTTCTAACTTCTTTTAGAAGCCAAATAACAAATTAATTGTTTGTTTGCTTTATTCCAAGATCATACGATTATATTATTTCAAAGAGAAATAAAACATTTTCTAGGCCCGATTGGCATGAAATAACCTTTAGAACTTTAAAAGAACAATTTTTTTGACTACTTTCTACATTACATTTTTATATTTTGGTAAGCATTAATTGCTTTTATTTACGCAAATACTGCACTCTTTTACAGATTTTCATGACGATTTGTTTATATTTTAAACACGACTGGTGCAAAATGCTTGAAACTTAAAAAGAGAGAGAGAAAAAGTATTAATTGAACTAAATTCTGTTTAAGTCTTATGTTTAATAGTACGTAGGTATACTTTGACAAAAACCGTGGCAGTGTATGTAACAATACTTAGAAATATAGTCTAAAATTGTAAATTATGAAATTATGCTATTCTCATAGTTTTTAATATTTTTTTATATTTATCAAGTTAGCAGAAAAATCGTAACAAAATTCTAACTTATAACATGGGCACAAATAGGTCTAATAGGCACATCTTTTAAGTTCTTCCTCTATTCTACTTTTTACAAATATAGTAAAAACCATTTTCTACTTATCACAAGCAACCAAACTATTTTTATTTATTGCAATTGACCATTTGCGCGTATAAATTGTTTTACCGATAATATTCCAATATTAATTGAAATGTACATGTTTTTCACACAATTTATAAAAATGAGAATACTTCAAATTTAATAATTACTTAAAATGTACATATTGTTCATAAAAATTACAATATCGAAAATTGCATTTATCGTTTAATAGCTATACATTTATATTTTAATTGAGGCCACCGCAACCGATACTCACGGAGTAGAGTAGGTTACCAAAGAGGCTTAATTATATTGAAGAGAGGCAAAGCATTGACGTTCAATGCGTTTCATTAACTATATTAATTGAATTATAATTAAGCTGGCCGCTAATATTGAATTGAAAAGAACCAATAACAAAGTAACTCAATATGGTAATAAAAGCAAAAATATTTTAAAAGTTTCAGTTTAATTTTATCACTTTTTTCGACAATACATAGTCTACTGAAAAAAGCTTAAGAAGGCTTTGCCTAAGCCTACAAAGGATGTTACGCCTCGTATACCTAGGAAATATGCAAGCTACGGTGCCCTTCAAACCGGCAGGGGGTAGTGATTTTACACGACTGTTTTGCGGCAGAAATAGAATTCGCAGTGATACTGCTTTAGGCGGTCTTCCGGAAAAACAAACAACATGCTATCTCGTGAATCGAAAAATGATTTTAGCATTTATTCTAAACAAACAATGTTTAATGGGATTCTTAGAATTGTTCTGAATAAAAAGGAAACAAATTTTATTTCCCTAACTTACTTTAAGCTTTTCATAACTACATATTTTTAGTATCCATGGAAAGGATACGTAAATAAACATAAGCCAAAAAACCTAAGTCATAAATATCCAATGATAATACTAGAGTTTTATCGGTACCCTTAGTAGAATCAATACATTTTTACTTTGAGAGGGTTATGTCATATAAAAAAACATTTAATTACTAAAAATACGAGGTCAGTATTAGTAATTAAATATCTTCTTTTGATCCAAATTTAAGTACATTGCAATATTATACTACATTTTTGACAAAATTTACGTATAATGTTCTTTGTTGTATATTATTCGATGTAGGTCATGATCAGATATTAAAATTGTTCTCTATAAAGAGAAAAATTACATATAAGGCCCTCCTCTGTGGCTTAACCAAAGGTTGTAGGTTCGAATCCTGCGGAGGATCCGATCCTTAAATTAGTGGCTCATTTTATTCTATCTAATTAAATTTTATGAACAGTAGTTATTTCAAGTAATTTTTAGTTTGATAATCGATCAAAAGTCAATTTAACTAGTGCTAATGGATGTACAAAATTTTTGCTGTTCCATTTTGCATTCAAGCACCATTTATGAAATCCATCCTAAAATTATAAATGCGAATGCGTAACTCTGTCTGTCCGTCTTTCCAATCTAAACCATTAAACCGATTTTGATTAAATTTATTACATACATTATAGGGATCCGTTCAAGGAAACTTACTTAATATTGCGAAAAAGTGATTTAACGGAGTGAAATAGGCAACGAAAGTTTATACGGAAATTTGTCTTCGTTAAAACCATCCATAAAACCATAGTATAGTAGTAGAATGTTGTGTATGATACTTTTACGATGCCGATCAGCGATTGTTCAAGCAATTTTGTAGTTTCAAGCTGTCCGGGAATAAATTGGGGGTGGTGGATACGTTACGTTCCAGGTATGTAGATAAGTATTTGTAACCGATACTCACTTAAGTAAAAAAGGTTAGTAGATTATTAAATAAGCTCAATAATATTAAAAAGGTGCAGTATTAATAGTGGATTACAAATTTTGTTTGCCACTGTTGTAATAATAAAGAATATATTTTAATATACTTAGTATGAACATAATGTAAAGAAAAACTCCCTTTTAATGTTGTTGTAGTTTTTGTTGTTTTTTGAATTCATTTATTTAACCATCATTCAAGTCTTGAAAGTCCTGGAAAAACTTCAATTGACTTGCAATTTCATGATTCGATATTTTTGTATTTATTCTAACAGAACAACACACACACACATATATAAGTGACCATCTAGTTTTCTAGAACATTTTATTAAATACCAATTCCTGTTCAAATCACTTCAAGATTCTAATATTTAATAGAAATACACTTAAAAACCGTGTCGTAAGCCGACACGTTCCCAAAATAATGTCTATAAATAAACCTACAAAACAGTGTTGAAATTATCAAAGACGAAATAATGAGTATTTTATTGCTTGGAGCACGAAATAAAATACTCATTATTTTAGTCACTAGATAAATTTATGTTTTGCTTAGCCATCCGTTTAATTATTATTTTAATATTTTACTTTACCGTCCATAATCCATGAAATCCGACAATACCGCAATAATAATAAAATTGTTTTTTTTTGTGTATGAAATGCAGCCTTCTATATATATGTATATATATTGAAGGCTGCTTATCATAACACACATCTGATTCTAGATCAACATAAACAACTGTACAGGTTTTGTCAATACAGTCAATAAGAAAAAGGGAAAATTATGAAAATGAAATTGAAGTCCATTTTATAAACAATCAACTCTTATCGTGCTGCCTTAAGCCTAGGTTTTATACTCCCATAAGCATTGTGCTTAGACGTGGTTGAAAAAAAAATTATGTTCTATGCCTTGCTATAAATTTTTAAATCTTAAGACTATAATCCTGAACAAAATTGGTCATACATTGACAAACGGGCTACTTTTTTTTGTACTTTTTAGGTCTGTACCTCGAACCTCGTACCTGTTGGGTACAGATAGCTTCAGCCTCCGTTAGCTTATAAAGCATTTTATTGTCTGTTTTACTAATGAAAATAAATTTGTATAAATTAGTGAAGACAATATTAATTTACAATATTACTTACAGTAAAACAACATTTCGTTATTAAATTATCTTTGTTGTTTCTTACCTTATTATAAGTATTAATTTAGCTTAGCATAATAATTTTAATTAGGTCGTGACTAGATTTATAATAAATTTATCACTATATTATAAGGACCACGTAACTTAGTGGTATTGACCCTTGCTTTTCTAGAAGGATAACGAGGTTCGAATCTTGTGCATGAAAACAATTTCGTATTATCGTTTTCTCCTAGTTGCCTAGGCTAATGTTGCATATTTTATCAAACTAAGTTTGAGTAAGGTTATCATTTCATTCATATCACACTTTTTGGCACAAGATTTTTTTAGATATAGTTATCTGCAGTTTTAAAAGAAACGAGGTTAACTGCACTAATGCCTTCCTGTTTAGCACAGTACCAAATTGCAAACAATTCACAGTAAGGCGTAGGAATCCGTCTTAAGATAATAAAATATTAATGTCAAGTAAATATAGCAAATTTATACTAAGCCGTGACTGAGACATAGAATAGTTTTTAAGCATACTATCGTAGGTGTTTATTTAATCCTTATGACATTATTAATTTATATATTAATAAATAAATTGTAATATAACAAAAAACAATAACTCTTTAACTATCACCTCAATAACTATATAAAAATAAAAATAAAAAATATTGTCTATGTTACAAGTCTGTAATAAATCGTAAAATTTAGTAACAAAAAAGATATCAAAATCAATTTTATCCACACAATTAGGTTTAGTGAATTCTACGTTTTATGGACACCGTAAAACGCTATCATGATTTTAATAATAAATAATTTGTCGTTATTATTTTCAATATCACTTTTTATTACATTGTACGATCTTAGTTTCTCACCTAGACATATTTCATTTCATGTCGATATTTTAGTTTTATGATACATCATACGTTTTTACGGCGCGGACTCGGTGATCTTCACAAATTTCTTATAAAATGTTATTCAGAAGCAATCACACCGCATATTTATTTGTCACATGTCTTTTAATCGAACTAAGAAATAACACATCTTAAATTAAAAATATTTATAAGTAATGTCATATCGATTTAACATTTGCTCATCTGTACTCTAAGCTTTAATGTACTTATGGCACTTGATAATGACATGACACCTACCCTGCCATTACCACAACAGGGCAAGTCCATCTCATCATTAGACAGTGATGACGCTGGCGCCTTGAAAGTCAAAGTCAAATATCTTCTTTCCATTTAAAAGCATTCCACTTTATTATTGATTTATCATTAGGCTACCAACCAATCGGAATTATAAGCCTCTGACCTGAGAGGACCCAACGTAAAAAACTCAAAAATTTTGGAAATATTAGAACTAATACCGTTTGGCTGAGTGCGTTTGACGTTGCTCTGTCCAATCATCATTGTTGTTAGCCAAATCCCACCCGAAGATTCTTGTCAAACCCGTTCGCGACCCGACCACTACTACTACGCTACTATAGCCATAAGTAGTAGGGCCGCCGTAATAGTGACCACACGACATTGACAGACTTCACTTGGGACTATGGCTATAGTTGCCACAGTTCTTCCAGACCCTTTGCACACTTAACATTGCTGGGCCTGGAAACGAAGATTATTATTCTATCATAGATACACGACACTCAAAATTAATAATATATCTTTGAGTATTTCGTAATTCGACAAAAACACAATGATATATTCATTGTGTGTAAAAAAATCTATATTTTTTAAACCTAAATAAAAAGGGAAAAGATTGACTCTATTTAAGTAATTTTATTAGCTACAAAACAATTTTACCAGTTACTTTAACCAACATTAAAGCAACCCAATTTGTGAATATCTAATAATTTATTTCAGTTAAAAGCGGATGACGACGTTTAATAAATTGCATTGAAAAGTTTGTTAAATGTAGCTTTTAAAACCAAGTCCACATTACTATAAAAGCTAACTCTTTCATCTAGCCATTTTCCCAAGTTACCGTGGGGTCGACTTCTATTCCAGATTTACATCTTACGATCTCCGCAACCAAAAGCATAAACTGTGTTAGAAGGATTAATTACTTATCAGTAAATTTTAAAGTCAACTGCCTCCGTAGCCTATTGGTATAGGCGTGTGCTTTGAATCCGGAGGGCGTGGGTTCGAATCCTGCGGGACTCAACAAATTTTCATTGTTGTTTCCTAGTTGGTTAGGGCATTATGGGCCGATCACCCATTTGTCTGAAAAGTAAGATGATCCATGCGTCGGATGGGCATGTAAAGTCGGTCCACGCACTAACCCGCATTGGACCAGCGTGGTGGGATACGGTCCAAAACCCCTAATGGACTAAGGTGTACTAGGGAGGCCTATGTCCAGCAGTGGACTATCAAAGGCTGATGATGAAATTTTAAAGAATTGAAATCATATAACGACTGGCAGGAACGACTTTTTACATGGCCATCCGACGCATGGAATATCATACCGTTCAGGCATTTAGTGATCAACCTATATATTCCTAACCAACTAGAAAACAACGATAACACAAAGTAAGTTTCCTGCGTGATTCAAATCCACTATGTCCAGTTTATATATCAAGTAAGTGCCAATACCGCTAGGCCACGGAGGAACTATTCGCGGTACACTCTATAATGACAGTGGTTACTTGTGTTAGTGCAGAGAAGCATATGCACAAGAGCCTGATATATATCCTTCTTATTCACCAACTCGTTTTTATTTAATTTCTTTTAATATATTAAAGAACTCTTCTGCAATGAAACACAACAAAGTCAAGTTTTCACGTTACCATAGCTAATAACTGCACTTTAAGCGGGAATTTCATATATTATTATAATAGTCGGTGTTCAAAAGCTTCATTATCTTTTTAATAGAAAAAAAGTAAGTTAAGGTATTTATCAGTCATCTGGTTGCCATAGTACATGCTTTGCTTATTTTGAGACTAGATGGTGTTGTGTTACTTTCCTTAAATATATATTTATATTTAAATACCATTGCCGTAAACTATATCCGCAATAAGATATATAATTAAGCATATTTTATAACTTACTAGGGTAGTAATTGTAAGAGGGGATTAATTATATCATAGAGGTGAGACAACGCATTGACGTTCAGTGCGTTCGATATTCACTTCATTAATTAATTAATAATTGAGCTGGTCGCTGCTCTACTGAATCTACTCATTTCATAAGCGCGAAAGTTAATAAAATATGTTTAATAAAATATGTTTGTTGCTCTTTTATGGAAAAACTACTTTACATATATTAATAAAAAACCTGCAATATTTAACTGAAAACAGGTTATCATAAATGTAATAAAATAGTAGAGTAGTAAACATAAATTGATTCTGAAGAGTATTTGGATAATAAATTGATTGGTTACATCAATATGCATACTTTTACCGTCTTCCAATTTCTGTCACCACGCAGTTGAAACTGCAAGGTGAAGCTAGTAAATTATGAAAAAAATATTAAAATTCGTTATTAACGTAGTAAAAGGATAGATTAACAATAAAGTTATTAAATGCATTTAAACATTATTTCGATTTAAAATTTACCTAACTAATCTTTGTACTAAAAATATTCAGCAGTTGTAGTTTATAATTATGGCGCATTACGCGAGTGACCACACATTGATATTTAATAGACCATAATTTGTTTCGTGTACAAAATTATGCGCTTCAGAGAGTTCTTGAATAATTAAAGTTTAGATAGGAGATATATGTAGTAGCCCACTAAAGGCAGAATATTTAAAATATACCGTTATTTAAAAAACTATTACTCTATTCAACGAATTTATCGCTAATTAGTGATAAAAACCGATGTATCAATTTTTATAACATAAATTTTTTGGAATAAACTTAAATGATTTTACTACCCTCTATATTGTATTAAGGAGTAATACACTCCTATTGATAGCACTTTAGCGTCCCAGATTCTATAGTTATCGGACCATCAATCTCATAATTCTTAAAAATCGTTAAAAACTGGAAAATTTCCAACTAAAGTATTTAATAGCGTAGAAAATCTAAAAGTTAAACGAACCCATTATGAGATCAAAAAGCAGATGATAAGAAAATAAGTTTTGATAAATTTATTTAGGTCAGATTATAAAAATTTTTTTTTCCTTCGATTTTCAAATTGACTTTACGATAGGTATTTTGATGTTGTGTAGAGTGCCGCGTGGAGCTAAGATGAAGGTGGCCGGTGTAAAAATCAAGTGGACAGAAGAAGCTCGCTACAAATGCTCTTAAGAGGAAGGCTTTTAGAGAAGGTAGGTCCATTTTTACAACGGATCGTCTGTGGTAGTACATCCACGGCGCCCATTTTGTCACAATTCAGTAATGTGTAGATACTGTCTTTCGGTTTGAAAGGCACCATTGCCAGCGTAATTAATGGGTAAACTTTTGTGGCGTTTTACGCTTCTTCAGTTATGGGCGGGGCATGTACTACTAATCACCAGTTCAAATCCTGCTGCTTATAGCTGTAACGTATAAAAATGCTACATAAAGTCACAGAAAAATAAATGTTGATATTCGTACGTTTCTTTTGGCCTACAAATTTAGTGTTCCGAGACCATTTATTATTGTGTCATTAATACTTCCGATGAGGGAGGCTGGGAGTGGTGAAGCCGCATCACATGTGCTTGAAGTCTTCCATAGCCCAAATATTAAGAACGAGAGAAAGAACACATGTTGGACCTCTCACTTAAACAATATTAATAAAAAAAACTGAGGACAAAAAGTTAAACTGTTTGCATGTGATATGCTCTACAAATAAGATATAGCTCAAAATGATATCAACTTAAGACCCTAAGAGTTGAGAAGTTACATAAATCATTAGTTACATCAGTCACTTCCTCTTACACCCTTTGCACCGGCTACAACGTAAAAACAAAGCTGTTAAGAAACTATTTGCTCCAAATTAGTAATATAATCTTAGTTTTTACAATTTTTTTATTCTGTAGCATAATAGTTGCATTATAAAGCCAAAGTGTTTGTTTTTTTTAATGTAACCCCCATCTTAAAAACCACAAGCCAAATAAAAAAAAAAACAATTGCTTTAAATGTTAGGATATAAGCCATAGCATGGAAAGAAATTAACTTCTTTAAGCCATGTTTGTTGTCAAACGTTACTTTTACCCAGCCGACGAAGTCGCAAGCAATGCTACACCGATATTAATTCAATTGAATCATAGCATATATCGTTATTAACTATGCTCTTGCTTACACTCATCTCAGGTCAGAGGCTTCCATTTCCGAACCGGTGGTAGATAATTGACAATCAATAAGAGAGTGTAGTGCGTCTTTATTGAATATTTATATTTGACTTTGACTTGACTTTACAATAAATAACTAACCAAATTTTAACCTAAATAACAATATATGAAATATATAAAATTAAGGGATAAAGCGAAAAATAAATACAATGTTTTTAGTAAATACAAAAAAAAACTTTTTGTATAAACCAAATGATAAGGTTTTTACGAACACTATCAAACGTTTTTATGATTTATGATGTCAAATAATTTGTTACTACAATATTCAATATCACATTTTTATCTCACAAAGTGATTTTAGTTTTCCACATAAACGAAAAGCATTCCGATTCATGTCGATATTTTGATTTTATGATACATCATACGTTTTTACTGCGCGGCCTCGGTGATTTTCACAAATTTCTAACAAAATGTTATTTAAAAGCAATCTCACCACATATTACCTTTATAGATCTTTATTTACTTTAATTACAATAACATATAATATATGATTAAACAAACCGATCTAATTCAATGTTATATATATTGATTTATTTTTTGTCTCGATTTTTTACCTAAATGAAGTTTTCATTATAGGGATGGCATCTAACGACGACCTTTCCGTCATTTTCCGCAATATAAAATGCTACATTTTTCTAGCTGTAGTAATCTGAAGTATAAATTGAAAATTAATTTGTTGTTCTATTGCTACTTCAGTTCGAGTAAGCAGTTATATTTTTATAACTCCAATATTTTTTGCTGACTTATTTCACCAACGCTCTCCGTTGTAAATAATTTTCCAATACATTTCACTTAGCACTTTGGCTAAAACACTTAAAAGCTTTTTCATTTAAAACTTATAAAAATATTCTTTAATCCGGTAATACATGCGGAGTATACATTTCAATATTTTTCAAATGATTATTAAGTGAAAGTTTTCATACAATAAATTATCGATAACAACAAAAAGTAGAAATGATGACGACGAAATAGTCTTTAAATAAGCAATAATATAAATTGAAGTAATAGCAACGCAAGAATATAAATTGTAATACGCTTTCACTTAAAGGCATATTTTTTCGCTAACTTGTTACATATAAATTCGTACTATGTTAAGATTACAAAGGCTGTCCTATTTGTCAAGATCATATTTTGCAGTCGTTTTAAGTCATCAGAGTCTTCAAATTCTACACAATACTGACTTTATTTAATCTATCCTTCGAACGCAGATGATCATTTGAACTGTGCAAATCTGACTGCACGAAAACTTTTACACGGAAGATACTAAACGCATTTTCCATAATGATTTGGAAAAATAACTAAGAAGAACAATGATAAGACAACAAAATATAACAATTAGTAGTACGTGACTTTTATGAGATTTAAAGTTTTATGATTTAGTACATTCCATGTTCGTTGGAATCGAACTAACGACAATCAACGCTTGAAGTAAAAAGAGAAAAAAAATCTTTGTGCTCTTTTTACTCTTTAACGATAATGCCTTGGAAACTATTATTCATTTAGTTATTGCAATTCAATCGGCCCTTAATAAATATGCAAAAGATTATTTTAATATGTATGTTTAGTCTATATAGAAATATGCCAACTAATCAATCTTAATGTAATAATGATTTTAAAAGGAACTGAATTTTATTGTTACATATATATTATGTAAAAGATAATATGTCAACGCCATCTATACACGATTAAGTTAAACTTTTGACAACCATGCCCTGTTAGAGTCTGGAGATTGGAAAGTTTAACTACAAACGCAAAGCTCTACCTTTTTACATGTGATGGTACATCGGTTTTAAACGACGGCATGTAGATGGCGCTTATATTAAAACATATAGCCAAGGACATGTTATTTTCAATGTGCGGTATCAAAAAGGATACAACATTGACATCTTAATCAATGTTAAAAAAGTCGAATGGAATTAAGAGTGGACGGTAAATTACACATGCATTTTCAATATATGCAACAGAATTCGTAATCAAGCGAAACTGTTTAAAATCAGATAACATTGTAAACAATGTACCTATATAAAGTATATTTTAAAGAATGATCGTTTCTTTTCCATAGTTAGTACAAGGTAATTTTGCAATAATTGTCCTGTACCAGCCTAATATGACCTGGAATATATAAAGATCAATCGTAATAACTCTCAAATCAGTCTTATAAGGTCAACATGTAAAAAGCTTTGTTGCGGTTTCTGCCGTCAAAGTCGTTATTCGCTAGGCAGTTTGATTAATAAGATGATCATAAGTATTAGCGCCAATTAAGATAAGCCTTTCATTATATAAATTTCGAAGCTTTTTAGGCTCTGATTTTAAGGAATACTTAAACAGTAAATTATCACATAGTAGAAACTAAATATTTATTTTTCCTACCTATGAGATAAAATGAAAAAAGAAAATAAATTAAATATTTAATTAGTAACAGAATCTTAATTAAAATGATAGTAATAAAAATGAACATGTAACCGACATGTTCATTTTTATTTAGCATTACCCCTAATATTTTGACTTATTACATCGCTTGAGTTCTGAAGACTACTGTGATATAATTTCGCGCGGATTTGATAGTTTAGCACATTGAGTAATTCTATGCCGTGGACTAATTTTATGTCTCATAATATTTAAAGAAGTTTAGCCTTTTTTCGTAGTATAGTCTATTGAAAATTTCGGTTCCAAGCTAATTGCTAATAAAGCAAATTAGGATATCGAAAGAAATATTATTCAAAACAATTTAAAATTCAAATATTTTAATTCAATATAAAAGTATAACACTCGCTTATTGATTGTCAAGGACGCTACCGCCTGTTCGGAATAGGACGCTTTAAATCTGAAAAGAACCGTGGAAAGAAACTCAGCGGGCCTATTTTGTCATCTTTTAAAATAATCAAATAAACATATAAATTTTCTTATGAGCTACATAAAGTTCTGTGATGTATATTATATTTCAAAAAGCCTGGAGGGCATTCCATTATCAGCTGCTGTATCATTTATAAATTGATCCTTCATGCCTTGATAGCCAACTCTGGTAACAAGAAACTCCCTATACCTTTCCATTTTTAAAGTAATCACACGTTACATATCTTGTTATTACATTAAGTTCCATCGACATGTATATCTTATTTTCGAAACTGAGGAGCATTCCTATCTAGGCAAATGAAATTTGTTTGTTTCCAGGATTAATTTATGGTTTTAGCATCAATACACTTACAACACAAACGTTCCTTTACTACCTTTTTTCATTTATTAATAGTTAAATTCTGAACGTTTACTGGGATTTAGTTATAAAAGTGTATACATAAAACATTTACTTATTCTTCACAGTCCAGTTGCTGGAGGAATCAAATTATGTTTGTTTCTAGTATTTATGCTATGTGCATCAATACTAGAAACAAACATAATTTAATTGCTGCGAAAATCATTTCTATTTTTCTGCACATACTTTAGGTTTTCGAATATGTATTGAGAAGTAACGGTTAGAATTTTACTCTCTGTGAACAATTTTCTAGGGTTTTTTGGGGCCCAGGTTATAAACCGCCCGAATAGCTCGTTTTTGGAGGACAAAGATCGTACATCTTAGTATCCGCCGCACTTCCCCACAGTAGAATTCTATAAGACATTACACTGTGGAAATAGCTAAAGTATACTAACCGGGGTGTCTCCACGTCAGTTAATTGTCTAATTTTTGTGACTGCAGTATATCCTATACTGCAGAGCTGAGTTTATTCGACAGTCTATTAATAGGAGGGCCTCACTGCAATCTATTGTTATTCCCAGAAACACGGTTGACTCAATTACGTCATATTTAAACACTTCACATTTACTCGGTCTTACATTTGGAGTCATAAATTTAATACATTTTGTCTTCTTCTGGTTTAGTAGCAAATTATTGACACTAAACCAGTGCGCCACTCTAGAGAGAGTATTATTTACATCGTCATTTATTGATGATGTCGATTAACTTTAAAAATTAAGGAAGTATCATCATTAAATAATACTATCTATTTTTTTTATTAATAACATATGGTAAATCATTTATATAGATGAGAAAGAGAAAAGGTCCAAAAATAGACCCTTGTGGGACACCCATATCTCCCGGGAGATCTTTTACCATTCACGTTGACGTGAGTACCTCTGAGTTCGGTGGCTCAAGTACGAAGACAGAAGATTGAGTGCGGCATTTCTTACACCATAGCCAGGTATTTTCCTGACCAGAGTTTCATGCTGTACGCAATCAAAAGTTTTTTTGAGATCGCAAAAGACTACTGTTTGTTAGTAATAAGACAGTTACTTAATTATTTCTTTTATTTACGCGATTATTATACATATGAAATCCATTAATTTACGGATTTTCCGCGTTACTTAAATATATCTATTCCCGACGTTTCGGATTCTTTCTAGCATCCATGATCACGGGCAGACTAAGTTGGTATATGTCAATGTTTTGGAATAGCCGTCAGAGTTTTTATTTAAAATTGACATGTCTTTCGTTTTCTTAATTTTTAATATTGGTTTGACAACATAAGTATGTATACAGATGTACCGATTTCGCATTGTGCACAACAAGCAACAGCAAATGACTGTTGCCCAAGTTTAATAGCCGTTCACTTCTAGATAAAAGAATTAAAAGAAATAAGCGAGCCATTCGACCGTTTAGCAACTTGGTTATCGGATCCGACATTAATCACAACCGATGGAAGCCAAACTAATGCCATCACTCACGCCTAATGTCAATAGATAGTGTTGCTATTGAGAGGGTAATTAAGTTTCTTTTTTTTAATCTAGAAAAGTAACAGCAGTGCTTGATCTATTATTACGATTTACAAATAGTGAATTCAACAAATTTATTTTTAACAGTTTTGGGTTTGGTACTATATCACGATTAAATACTTAGGTACACAAAGTTCTTATAAGATCGCGGTTTTGTTCTTGTGTCTGTGTGTTACCATCGTTTTTTCTCAAGAACGAAGAAAACTAGAAAATCAAAGGTCTATACTCTTTATTACGATTAAAATTAATATCCTGAAAAAAATTCGGACATATGTTGATTTTCGCTAAAACATGCAAGGATCTTTAATAATACCATAATATACAAAAATTATAACATTTATTATTTCACGGTATTATTCTTTTATTTTTGCTGTAGGATCTTTTTTAACTATAACTGACAGTGCCCTATAAGTGTTCGATTAAAGACCTACATGTTACTTTGTTTATTAAACCAAATAAGTTTGACAAGAGGCAAGCCCAAGTAAAGAGAAATTTAAAATAGAAAAGGTAAAATTAACGGTTATCATCCCTTTACATACGTAGTTGACGTGATTAAAAGAATCCCTAAGATCTGTATGGCTGTTACAATAATTTGGATGTAAAGTAAATCGACAAAAATCACTAATTTTATTATGTATCTTACGTACTATGTATGTTTGACTCGAGCTTGACCGATTCTTTTATGTGTAAGGCGTTTAAAACAATTAGTTATTGATCGCGTGTAGTATTTTTAGGAAAGTAATTCGCACTGACACCAAGCTGATTTCTAATTTTTCAACTCATATCTTTAAATTCATATTCAGGAAAACATGTCAAATATAAAGATAGGAAAAATATAACATTATATATATATAAAAGAAATCACACGCCCATACTACTAGAAACTGCCTCCGTAGCCTATTGGTATGGGCGTGTGCCTTGGAAACCGGAGGTCGTGGGTTCGAATCCTGGGGGGACTCAACAATTTTTCATTGTTGTTTCCTAGTTGGTTAGACATTTGAGGCCGATCACCTAATGGCGTAGTGGGATACGGTCCAAAACCCTCTAATGGATAGGGTGTGTTAGGGAGGCCTATGTCCAACAGTGGACTATAACAGGCTAATGATGAAATATATATAAAAGTATATTACTTTTAAAAAGAAAACCAAAGAGCACCTATATATATATATATATATAATATATTGTTTTATTTATAGGTATTTTTTATATCTATTTACTTCATTGTTTAACTTATATTTTACCGTTACCTTCTCTTTTTTATAAATAAACATTTCTTGACCTTAATGCGCTGTTATCTTATAGTTATTTCTTTATCTTGCTATATCTATTATTAATTTTGCTACTTTATGTTTGTTACTATATATTTATCTCTTTATGTGGAAAATACTTAATCGCCTTAAAGGAGGGATTACAAAAAACTTTTCACAGTATTCTATAACCATATCAGCGCTGACCACTGAACTAGCCCTGTTATTTATGGCCTACCCACCTGTGGGTGCCGCAGAATTAGCACCCCTTTGCTTGATACCTTTATTTTGGCAACAGATTCACCCGAAAAAGTCCAAGGGCCACTAGCAGCTATTAGATCCATTCAGAAACAAGATTTCCAGTCTATGTATCTAAGATATACAGCCATTCAGAAAAATACAGATTTCAATTTAATTCCTCATATCATAAAAATATTGTTATGTTCTATAATTATTTTTTCCTTTTTTTTGTGCAATCGGTTATTTGTATAAAAGCAATCAATATCCTATACGAATATTGTCTTTATTATAAATAACTGTTTTGTGATATTTAAAGCTTTTTCTTGAAAATATGTAACATATTTAAGTTATATGAAGCTATTCGAGATTTCAGTGCTTTAGAGTATCGACCTACACCGCATTGCTAGAACACCTGGGTTCGGGCCAATACTACAATATCATTATGTACATGAATTTTACTTTTTATTTTAAGAAAATATACTACTGTGCTCAATAGTAATCTAAATATTATGCTCAATACAATAGTTATTTGTCCGAATATTTTTATCATAAAATCGTAATGTAACATTGACGAATAAATATAACAAATTATACATTCACTAGTACTGAGCTACTAAATAAAATTGTTGTTTTAAAGTGAGCAATATTTTTTTAATAAACTTATACCGCAAATCAAATAGATAAAAAAATGAGAATTCATTAGAAAAAATAACATTTTTGCACACTAAAAAGTATCTTACACGAAACAAACAAAAACTCTCCGTGGGGAACAACTGGATTACGGCCAAATAAAACACGAAAAAGGACATTATTTACACAAGAATTTGAATAACAGGTTCATTGGTCCGCGGTGTTGAATTTAACCTAATGCCGTTTCCTTAAAGCACCGTGGAACTGTATAGAACACACATAAACCAACTCCGCCCGCTTCGTCTCGCCGGTATAGGGAAACAAAAGCCATAAACGAACGACAAAAACACCCGTTACCGCTTCCCGTCTAGAGCAAACCGATTTTCGGTCACTCGGTCGAAGCCCGAACTGAAATGCTACAATAGTCCCCCTACAGATTTATCTCTCGGTTATTTATCAAGTAATCGTCGGGGCGACGACCGTATTTTTAATACATTCACTTGCCGCTTTTTTCGTATCATCAGCGATAACGAGCCGCTTAGAGATGCGCGGTTTTCTTGTGGCGTAATTCGTTGACGCTCCGTTTTCGCGCCTTGCGGCGGATGGCTTTTTTTTTTCATTTCACCTCATAAAGCGACGCCAGATGACGCCCAGTAATCTGTCTGTTGAAGTGGAACTAATATTTGATGTTACATTTAAAAATATATTATCATAATTTATATTGATCATCGTTTTTTTCAAGACTCTCAACATATTTCTAGTTAATAAATACCGCAGGATAGACGTATAGCAGTAAAACTCGATAAAATCTGTAAAACTGTACCTGTTGTCAAAATCTTAATATACCACATGCATATGACCCTTGCAATTAAGACTGTTTAAATGAAATGAGCATACGTATATACAAAATAAATTATGATTCAAGAATCAATGGGACGGATAGTACGTTCGCTTTGTGATATGGAATAACCCCGCAGAGGAAACAAACACGGACACCGTCCTGAGAATTGGGATGTTATTCCTCATTTAGCTAGCAAATACAATTTAAACCGAACACCATGCCATAGTGTTATCCTTAAGTTTTCAAATATAAAGACGTATTGAATCAAACCAACAAAAAAGTTCTAACATAAATTGTTGAAACCTATAACAGTGGCTTTATTTGTGCAATAAAATATATATGGGTCAATATATACTCGATATGCTGTTGAACCGTTACATTGTTTTATCTGTGGAGTTATTGTCGAGATCGCGGCAAAAAACATTAAAATAACACTGCATCAGCGATAAACGTTGACCCTATAAATACAGCTGGTATTTGTACCCCGCTCTTGTCCAGATTGTTTTATGTGTTTCTGTTATGGCCTGGTCGGATGAATTAAGTGGTGTGCATTATTATGTCGTTCAATAAATATTTAATGCATGTAAGAAATGTCCAGAAAACAATGATCATAATCTCAAATCAATCTAGCTCTTGTAACGATCACGACGAAAGGTCAGGAATAAATATTAAGATTTAATTGGATTTAATACATATAATAATTTTATTTTGGCTATGTAAAAAGTCAGTCCACCTACCAGCCGCATTGGACCAGCTGTGGATAGTGTCCAAACCTAATGGAAGCGTATGTGTATTAGGGAGGCTATGTCCAGCAGTGGACTATCACAGGCTGATGATGTAATGTAGTAATGTAGAGTTATAATATAATATAGTCGTTTGGATTCTATAGGTATAGAATTGGTAATTATTTTTAGTTTGTTTAAATGATTACGTTGTATGTCAAATGTGTTGTATATGCTTTAAGGTTTTTAAAAACTGTATTTTGTAGCATAGAGTAAAAATTATGTTAGCTTTGTTTATATGTCAGCGAAAAGTTTTTAAAATGATAAAAAATAAATAAAGCAAAAAGTAAAAAAGTTTTAAACAATCATTTAGTTAACTAAGTAAATGTATCTATATCAATAAATGCTTTATTAAAAATAGATTTTAGTATGCGGCGACTTTAATAAAATTACAGTAATGTTATCTGTCATTCACGTTTTATAGTATAAACGTTTAGAGTTTACGTTAAAATTTTATCACCATTGCTCTGGTCGTATTGTAATCTTCATAATAAAAACCATATGTAACGATCACATGACTTACATAATGTTGTCTTTTATATCTTCATTAAATTAAAGAGTTTAATACGTTCGTCGGTAATTAACGCAATACCAACTTACGGTCAGTATTAATTAAAATATTTTGCGGGTATACAAATTATCAGATTAACGGTTCTTTTTTTAATTAAACATCGTGCATTCCTTAATTGCGAAAAAAAGACCCTCAGATACTGATAATTTCTTTTCATACGAAAGTTTTGTTACGAAACGATAGCCGATGACAAACCTCATGTCTCACAAAATCTATCTATATTTATATTGTAAAGAGGAAAGATTTGATTGCTTTATTTGTCTTGAAAAGGCTTAAAAACTACGAGAGCGATTTTTATCTTTTTTTCCAATTAGAAAGGTCTATTATCCTTACGTAAAAAAGACTGCTTTTTACCTCTAGAAAATCCGTTTCAAAACTTAAGGCAAACCACAAGCAAGTCGTAGACGGACTGCTAGGAGTTTTATATAGATCACTCATAGGTTCAATTATGTCTGTCAATTATAATAAAACTAAGCAATTATAGATAAACAAAGTGTTTAGTGAAACTGTTAAGTTGTTTTAGGTACATAAGGAAAGTGTTATTTAAATATGATTTCTCTATACTAATACACTTTTGTATTAAACGAATGTTGCCTATGAGGTAGTTTAAAAGTAAATAAGCATAAATTTTAAATGTCAAATATATATTTAAAAAGATATTTTTTTAAATAAAATATGTTTGATATACAATGAATGAAATATAAATTTTCAATATCGTAACAGAGAGCAGATCGCTTATTAAAACGCTTAAAAAGTAGACGAGTATTTTCACCTAAAGCTTATATTTCATATTTATTCTTCTACTTACATAATAAAACAACAATTTTACAAAGGTGACTACATTAAAAAGAGATAAAAGCATGTCAAATGCTGCTTCCGTGGCATAGCGGTATTGGCCCTTAGTTTATAAACCGGAGGTATGTAAGTTCGTAAGGTCGAAAGATTCGTAAGTTCGAATCCCGCGGGGAAATAACTTTGTCTCATCGTTGTTTTCGGCTAGGTCACGAAAATTTGTGTCGATCACAGTTGTCTGAATGATGATAAGAAGCATGTCTGCTTGATATCTCACTCGCATTGCTTTCTAGCGACGCATATTTATATATCTATTATTACCCGCATACTACGCATACCCAAAGGAATAAAGAAAAACATTGATTTTATCGTATCGATACATTAGATACATAAATAAACACAAAAAAAATATTTCAATTATAGTTATAAATCTAAAAACAAAATACTCAGTCATTCTTATATCGATCAGACTACATACTATATTCACAAGACGCACCTATAATATTACGTTAAATTTGAGTTTTAATTATGTTTCTTTATTATTAAAAAAAGCTGTTTATTTCATTTTAGGGAGGAGTTTATGTTGTATACGTGTACAATTAAACGCGGTCCTCTTGTGCTGTTATATTTAATTCAGCAAACATTTCCTGCAGCCCCGAATTATCTTAATGACTGTAAGGATGTTGATAACTTAACGTCACCCGTATCTAAATTGCTCAAAAAAGTCTCAGGCGAAATGGCAAATGAAAGTTATTTAGATTAAGCTTTTGATTTTTTTTCAGCTTAAATTTCTTTAGCGATCAACAGCTCGAATCGAGATTTCAGCCATTTATTCATAATTCAAGGTTATTAAGTAATATCGGCTTGTCATTTCTAAGACTTAATTTACGATTGACCGTTTTATTACGCAACATACAATGAAAGAATCCGAAATTGTCAATTTATTATAATTAAGCGAGATGACATCGTAAAATCCGTTTTTCATTACTGTGCTCGTGTATGCATGTGAAATAATCATCCTAATTAAACCTCCCATTTTTTACTTTTAAACATCATTATTGAATAAAACGACATTTTATCCATTTTATCGCCATTTTGGATTGTTTTCAGCATTCGTGGCCAAGGAAAAGATTTTTTTCCAATTTCGGCATAAGATTATCGATATTTTAATACGCATTTATTAGCTTCATACGTATTTTAGTATGTAGGGCCAATCTAAAATAAAAAATAAATCAACAATGATTTTTTTGTGTAAAAAGGTAAGGTACATTTCAGGATATTATCAAAATAACACTTCTAGTCATATCTGATAATTATTAATATCATGAACCCCATCCATTTTCTACAATCAAACAGTTTTTTCTTTCACTATTTTAAATTCAAATTCATTATTTTAATTTTCTTGGATTTCTAGGGAAGCGTTTTTTTTAACTATTATTTATTTAAACGAAAACTCCTAAAAAGTTAAAAAAATTCGTGGGTACTGATTATTTATATGCCTGTAAGGTATAAAGTTATATGAGGTCTCAGCGTAGGTAAAAAAACATGCTTATTTTTTCAGTATCGTTAAAACTTCCGTTCTCATTTAGTATCGTGTCGACTTCGTCCGATTATATAGCTTATTTCTATATATAAAACGAAATCTTGGCCAAATTTTGCTTAATTGGTTCGATTAGGAACGCCGACCCTCTTTAACCTTCGTATCATGAACAGACTTGTTGACATTTATTGGATTAAGCACAACATTTGGAATAGCGTGGAAAGAAACAAAAGCATTTTTTGTTAAAGGAAAAACATTTGTGTTAAAATTAAGTTTTTAGTATACTAATTTATGAGAAACCGAACGTAAACTATTTCAAAGGAACATGCATGCAAAATTTGTACCTACGGGCCAGATCTATTAGCCCTCTATTTTTGTATTAATTATTTTCAGGAATTCATGAACCTCTAAAACATGTAACATAAACTGAAAAATTTTTGTAACTTAGTTTCATTATTCATTGTTGCTTTTTGTTTCATACATGTCTTAAAACGTGCAACCCACAACAAACGAAGGAAAATCATTTTTAATGTAACGCATTTTATTATTAAAAGCAATATAGCTTTTAAGAATAGAAACTATTACTTTAAATTTAAACTATATAAAAAATAAGTACTTATTAACCGAAAGCATTATGTTTTTCTTAAAATAAAGGTTAGATAAGAAAAAGAGTCAGTGATTTTGTGAAACTTGAATAAAACAAGCATAACTCCCTGACGAACGATCTCCGACAATTGGAGCGAATTGATTACCTATAGGTACCAGTGTCGTAAACTTGAAAACCAAGACGAAAACATAGTTATTGTTCTTCTTGTTTATGACCTATTAATGAACATGAACTGGAAAAATCCAAAGGCTACGTAATATTGTTTAATATAATTTTACGCTGCTGATCATTTATTTTTTGACAGAGTGAATCAAAATCTATAATGGCTTTACCAGAATATGCGCATGTTTTGTTCTTAAAACGTTTGTCGCTCTTTTTATTTAATAAATTTTCGTAGGCTTTAGCTAGCTTTTTACTCATTTAAACATCATGTGATAAAATATAATTGGTTCTCTTTGTAGCTATGACGCCTAAATTGGTTAAGATTAACAAGACGGATTGATAATCATGAGATACTCTGCTAATAATTAATATTTAAAGGCAGCTAACAATGTAATTTCTTTTCATAAAATAGTACACTGCCTCCGTAGCCTAGTGGTATTGGAGTTCGTTTTAGAAACCGGAGGTCGTGGGTTTGAATCCTGCGGGGACTTAACAAATTTTAGTTGTTGTTTCCTAGTTGGTTAGGACAGTTTGGGCCGATCACCCAATTGTCTGAAAAGTAAGATGATCCATGCGTCGGATGGGCATGTAAAAAGGCGGTCCACCCACCATCCCGCATTGGACCAGCGTGGCGGGATACGGTCCAAAACCCCCTAATGGATAGGGGTGTATTAGGGGAGGCCTATGTCCAGCAGTGGACTATCAAAGGCTGATGATGATGATGATGATGAAATAGTACACTTATTTTTTTAAGAAATTAATTGGATTTCAAAGTGGAATAATGGCCTAATATTTATAAAGTGAGAAAAAACTTTGATTCACAGAAAAAAATATAAAATTTTGACGCTATCTTTTAGTCTAGCAGTTATTTTATGCTTAGGTTTAAATCTGTGAATTCACGTATATGTAAGAATTATTATATTTACACAAGTACTCATTGATTTGTAACATATGTTCATTTCAAACTATATTAATCATTCGAGGTTTAACATGCCCGGAAGCAGCATTTGGCAGCTAATCTCCCGAAATACCAATTTTAAAATATAATAAATTGAAATTAACGGATTTTGTTATTTTTAATGCAATTGACGGCATTTTTTATGACACACAGAGATGAGATATTAAAATATATTTCATTTAGAACTACGTCAATGTTTAAAAAAATATATTGTTAATTGATTTTACACTACCTAATATTTTAGCGCTGTCCCAAGAAAAATTTGTACAAGTAGAAAATACTTGTATGAACATTAGTAAAGAGTAAAGTTTATTGATGTTCCTATTCACTTTTTATTTTTTAATTTATTTGAAAGTAATTAAAAAAAATTATTCTTTAAAAAAAATTTAAAAATTACTTAGTATCTCAGAATGCGTAATAAAACAAAAAATATAAATTTCTCCAAAATTTAAACCAATACCAGGTTTTTCTTTGTGTTTTATTTTTTTTTAATGCGGTACTTAAATAAACCGAGGGTCACTAGAACGATACTTGAATATATATGCAAATGTTAAATACATAAATGTTTACAACTTCATACACAGACATGTTAAACGAATAACTAGGTAAAGCACCACTTGTCCAAACAAACATTGTTAAAGTATATTCACTATTTTAAGAGATGCTGACCACTTTGAATAAATTAAGTCAGGTATTCAAGGGTTTATTGAGAAAAGATGTTTATTTTACGTCTTCGTCACCATGGAATGCACTTCTGGATTGGTCTCATCATCATCATCATCATCAGCCTGTAATAGTCTACTGCTTGACATAGGCCTCCCTTAATATAACCCTATCCATTAGGGGGTTTTTGGACCGAATCCCACAGCGCTGGTTGAATGCGGGTTGGTGGGTGGACCGACTTTTTTAAATGCCTTTGGCGATACCTATGAAAACGAAATGAACAGTTTTTATAATGGTTAATTAGAATCTCTTTCATCACTTAAAACTTAATTTATTTTAAACCTAATTTTACACAATCGCTCTACATTATCTACATCATATTTTAAGTCCATTTATCATCATCTATTAGCGATAGCGTGATATTATGTGTTTAAAAATCTTTGACATAAATGAATTAAAATAATAACAATAAATGTAATACAACCAATAAAACGTCACAAAATCGCTTAAATTGTTTTTCTAACAAATCGGTTACGAACGAGAGTTTTTGATTTAAGGCGGCTTTGCAATAAATGTAGGAGTTTAAGGATTTTCCGCTTGTTTACTTCAATTCGCTTGCTCCGAATTGTCTCTAAACTTAGATGAATTTGAACGTAGGCTTCTAAAAGTAAAAATTTGCATATAATTGCTAATGCATTAATGCACTCCCTTAATTATAGTTTATTGATTATATTGTCTTAACATGAATAAGGCATATATTAGGTACTAAATCAGTTCATACAAATTGTGAATAATATTTTATAAAGATCATCTTTTAAAAGCTTTAAAATAAATAATAATCATGTAAATATGTACATTGAAGCTATAAATATACACCAATAAGTGACGTATCTATATCATTAAGGTCACAAAAAACAACTATCGAGTTAAGCTTTTTGACATTAATAGTAATGGTTTTGAGCTACCATCTATCCTAAGTAGCTTCAAGTCAGAAATCTCCGGCTTAAAATTCCACTGTAAGGTACTATCCACTCTTAACGGATTATATATTAAAATATAAAAAACAATCAAAGTAATTAAAAAAATATGTAATCGTATAAAATAGTTATAAATTGCCAGTTATGAATTACTATGTTTTTTAAAAAAGCTTCTTATACGAATACATTTTACGATTACGATAAGTAAAACGACAAGCAAAACTAGTCTTTATAGTTTCAAGTGAAATTATAGCGTTCCAGAAAATAATTTGATGTATTTTTACGGGTCATTGGAATTTATATAATAAAATATTTGTAACAACCGTAGTAGTTAAATTACGGCATCTCACTGGCTTGTTGTGAAGCGTACCTTAGTTACAAATATTGTGTGTGGTCCGAACGTAAGATTGCTTTGTCAATTAATAATAACAGTATATTTTTTATGTCATGACAAAAAAAACGATCACTTGACATATAGACGTCTCATACTTATCGTGTGTACACAGAAATAGATTTCTTAATACATATACTTGATCCGGAATTAAAAATGTCAACTTTGATAGAGTACTCATACTTTCAAACATTCCATCTAAAAGTGTTGTTTACTGTGAATTCTTATATTATATTGTTATTCTAAATTGCATTATACATATATTGTGTTAATATACTTGATTGATGAGCATTAACCAAAAGATCTTAAAATAAATAATTTAAAAAAATATAGGATTGAAAGCGCAAATCCATGGATTCGTGCACATTTTTATGCATATGAAGTGTTAAATTATAGAATAAAAAAAACTGAAAAAATGGTATGAATTCACGTAACGGTTTTGTTTGAAAAGTTTGATTATTTTTTAATTTAATAATTGTGAATTTTAGCTCAGCATAGTGCAGCGTGGTTAGATGGACACTTGGCTTGTCTAATCACTCAATACAATAAAAATAAAAAATTCAGAAAGACGTTTAACTAAGTTTGCTTTAAATAACTATTTAAGTGTAGATCATTACATTCCTAACACTATATTTATTGTCACGATTTTCACTAAGTTATTGCTATCTGAAGAATCATTTATAAAGATCTATCTAAAACTTTTGAAAGTTACAGTTAAGTCTCATAAATAACGATAATTTACTCGCTTACGAACAACTCAAGCCGCGTGATTCGGGTATAGCAACTATTTTAATCAAATTTCATAGACATGGGTTTAACATGGCAAGTTTATTGGAGTTACAAACATCGTTGTTGCAAGTAACGGAATGTTTTAGTCTAATTTATTATTATCGTATACTTTAAGTCAAAGGCAAAGTTTTAAAAGAAAGTATTCAAAATTAAATGACTTATAAAAAATCTTGATCACTTTTATGTAAATAAAAATAGTAAAAGGGAATAAAGATATTTTACAAATGTGTTCCTATTGCAGCTTAACTAAAGCTTATAACAAAAATAAAAAAAAATATACAGAGTCTTTCCTTTTATCGTTTACATGATTTAGACGGCTGATTTAAGTTTTTAGATATTTAGAAGAATATGTTTATTAAACCAATTATGCATAAAACCTTTATGCATTTATTACGATAACTATTAAAACAGTTATAATTATTTTCTAATCATTTATGATTTCTCATCATCATAAAAAAGCTTATAATCTTGGCAAAATAATATATTTTATATTCTTTATAAAAACGAAGTGCATTAAACGACACTAGAATAATTAGCGGGCAACTTGAAGTTTGCTTTCAAATGGAGCCAATAGAGTTGCTTCCTATTTTCTGTGAGCATTCACATCGAATAGTTTCATAATAAAGAGACAATAGAAGTACATCCGAGTGGATCGGAAAACCGTATCCCGCTGCGGACGAGCTTCTCAAATACAAACTTCTAACAAGAAAAGTTATTTTAAAATAAGAATTCGATATTCTTATTTTAAAATCTGAAACTTATAACGCGGCGTCAATGTACAGTTGGCGCCTGCATTATGCAGCGTTTTTGTTTCCCAAGTTTGCAATATACAGTTTTTTTTTGGTGTATGATATGACACATACCTATTATGTGTAAGATTGATGGCATTCCGACATTCGATATTCACTTATATCTGCGGCAGATTTACTAAAATTGTCAACTTTAATTTAATAATTAGCTATGTTTAAGAGTGATCTTGAAATAATTCTAGTCCCAAATATAAACAAATTTTAATGTAAAATATTTAATCGCAATAATAAATAGTATTCGTTTATAAAAATGTATAGTCTGTACTTTTGTCCACTAGTATCCGAGTGTTGGATCAACCTTGAAGAGTAGCAAATGTGTCGAGAAAAACTCGATAAGAAACGATAATGTCTTAATAGTTCCTTAAAAAGCATTCCTTTATCAAACGCCCAGTGTTAATTGACCCAAGCTATTGCATATCATTTTGATGATTCGCACATTAAAATAGTTTATTTTGAACAGTGCAAAACTGGTTTAGATTTTACGTTATAGATGTTCACATATGATCCTGCGTTTTTCCTAAATCTAAATGTATAGTAATTGTAGACGAGCGGTTTTGATATACCTACTCTTCAAACATGCAACATGATGATATTGTTTAAAGTTTTTTAAATAAGGTTACTAAGATTTTTATAATTAATACGTCAATAAAATTATTTTTCTAATATTTTTTGCATAAAAAATATGAAGAAGCGATAAAATTAATATAAAAAATAAACTGTAAAGTTTATCAAATCAAATTTATTTATTATACTTCTGACCGTATATTATAAACAGACCAAAAAACAATGGTATTCCTGCAAATACTAATCAGAATCTTATACATATAAACAATTACAAAAAACTTCTAGACGAAACCGAAACGTTATTTATTACTCAATTGTTTACCTCCAGCGTCCGCTAGCGAAAAGTATTCGGAATAAATCAATCGAGCAATAAAAAGTAAGCCTAAGGTGAAACGCGACACGTGTAAACAACCTTGGCGAGGTACGGCGATCAATCTTTGCCCGGCGACAGAATGAGAATCTTAAGCAAATATGGCAGCGAGATAATAAATGAACGCGAGAACAATTAACCACTTGAATGATGGGACAACAAGTTCGTGCCCGGTTTCGTCCGTGGCATATTTTGTGGGGATCCGCGTTATGATCGTTTACTGTGCTTTGACGGTTTGAATAGCATTTAGAAATGATAAAGTTTCTCGCAGCATTGTAAATGCGGCATTAAATCGATCGCTTCGTATTAAAAGTAAGAATTTAAAAGTAAATTTGTGGTTTAATGATTCAAACTGAATATCGTATAACCGTATATGGTGGCTTACGGAATGAATTATTTTGAAAAGCATCTAACTGCATTAAAAAAAGAGAAGCATATAAATCCTACCAAGACACTCAATGGCTAATAATGTGAGCCTGTTTAAAAAAAAATGTTTTGTCATTATATATAATACGTTCACAAATTGCTATCGAAATTCACCAAGTTGGAAATATCTCTTATTTCACTACAGAATTTTAAATCAAAACAGTACGTTTGAGATGAAAACCTTGGGATTAATCCTATTGTCATCACCTCGAAAAAATATCTGTGACATGTGATGATGACCCAGGATCATCAGTGCGTAAAAGTTACTCGCGCGATTCTACGTAACAGCCATACGTTATTGTGTTCACAATTCAAAAAAGATTGAATTTTGTAGATCGTATTTTGAAAATAGCTAAGAAAGCGTAGAGGTAAATTCTACATAAACAAATCTTTTTGTATTCATGTGCGATCGTACTACAGCGCAGGACGACGTTTGGCAAAAACATCTTCGATATGTATTAAAATATATAGTTCTCACAGCCACTCTTTCCCGGCAGAGGAAATCCAATGTATGCATTAAACAGATTGTGTGGCAAATCTATTGGAGTTAAATAAATAAACTCAAATAAGTAAGTATTTACGAAAGATAACTTTTAGAAATTAATAATAAATTACATTTAGATTGCCTTAAGGAACAGACCTTTTATAAATCCAATGCATTAACATATTCCATTAAATTTGTTATTTATTTACATAAATGGCTCAGCATATGTAATTACATTCGAAGTGCTCTAATGATACACACAGTTCATTTTAATTGCCGTATGCCTTAAATGTTTGCATTTGCGTGTACGCTTTTTAACTACCTACATTAAAAGTTATCGTTGTATCAATCTTAAATTCGAGACACCTACCCGCCTTTGAATTTATTGAGCGGGCTTTACGTCTGAGATACGAAGTGTAGAATTTACATACTGTTGCGATTGACAAGCGCATGCGTCCGCGCTCAAACAAACTTGTCTCGAAATCATATCACGCCTCATGGGATCGTGTATTTTTTAAGCATTTCTTTCGTACTCTTTCGCTGTTTGAAACAAGTCACGGAGCAAAACAAAGCATTCGCTTGACCGCAATGTAATTTACGACTCATTTTATTATTTTATTGCCGTTCACAACAAGGAAACTTTCCTGATAATCACGTAAAACGTTACTCGCGAGAATATCGAATTGGGAAATTTCGAAAGCAGAAGTAATGGCGCTATAAAATTTTTCACGACACTAAACTACATTCTTGTTAACCCATTTTACAAAATTCTGTATCCGAATAAATGGAATACTGTAGCAGAGCTGCATTCGTACCTTATTTCTCTATATTTGGAATCCGTTTCCTTGAAACAAGCATAGCTATTTATCACAGCGGCTATTCGCAGGAAAACAATTTATTTTTACATTTTCATTTATCTGCCTTACAGATACCTTTCTATTTTAAGTGGTCCAGGTACTTTCCTGTTTTAAGAGATAGTGCGACGCGGCTAATATGGAGAAACCGGGAAATAACATAAAAATAATGGTATGAATTTCGTTTTTATTTGTTATGAGGCTATAGCAAAACTTTACTTTATGTATTATGTTCAAAATAACGATAACAGTAATATTTACCGTGTTTAAAATATATTGTGTTATCGTTATTTTTATTAGTATGACCTAAGTTAACATTTATTGATACAGACCATTTATTTGTTTTTGTACATAAATCGATGTTACAAATAATACAGTTGTTATAAATAATACAGTTTTAAGAATTTTATCGCGATTTACTATTGATTAAATTTATAACGACGTTTCTAACCATAATCAACTAATCAATGCGTCAATATATCAGTACTGACATTTCGCCGCACAATAACTTGGTCGGTCTCGTGACCATGAACCCTTAAACCGGAAGGGTATATAGGAGGTTTAACTGGAAGGGTCAGGTATAGTTTCTCATTTCCACTACTTTGTTGCCCGCTACACGCGTAAAAACGATTAATACATTATCGATGCTATGTCCTATTCTATAGCATTTCTGATTTGTTAATTTCGCTTATGAGATATTACCCTCATAGATAGGTATAATGACTTTATGTACTGATGAACGGTTTTTGCTTACGAAATAGTGCGTCTTGGATTTGTTCCTTGCCAAAGAATAAAATGGTCAACATGTCATATGGAAAGTATAAAGATTAAACTGACAGCAATCAAACAATAATATGATATAGTTCTAGAATAATCAGATCAGTTATGTCCACTTTATTACATACAATTATACCCCCTTGATGGAATAAGTGAGAAGCAAGTCGCTTAACGTAAAACTGTTTAAAGTGATGCTTTGCTGTTGACCTAACATGCTTATTCATTTCAGATCTACCCATGTTAACTTGGGAAAATGCTAGGTTGAAGAACGTAATTGAAAAAAATTATAATAACAATAATAATACTTGCGGGCTAACACGTAATCATTTAATCCCAAACTATGTCAAACTTGTACTATGCAAACCTAAGGACTGATAAATACATTGACATATTTTTCTTTATAAATAAATATAGATATTATATAGATATAAACACCCAGACACTAGAAAAACACTATATCCACCACGCAATATTTTCTGGTACTGTTAATAGAACCCAAACCCTCTCGCGTAACAGTCACTATGCCAAGCTGGTCGTCGCTAAAACAAGCAACTAATATAGAGAAAAACTAAGAAAATTAACAATACTGTTTTTTTTATAAATTTAATTAATATACATATATAATAAAATATAAATTAATTGTTTTTAAATATTTAAAGACAGTGTGAAGTGGTTTATATTTAACTTAGCATTTTCATCCACTTCTCATTCATGTTTTTAAATAAAATTCATTTATACTTCTCGTTAGGCTAGTTTAAAGATGCAGAGCTATTACTTTAAAGTTTTATGGTAAAACAAATAAGAATACCTATTAAGTGGCAACACAAACAGCGATAAGCCGAGTTAAATATGAGCAACATGAAATCTAGCATTTTGTTTTATGGTTGTTGTTGTTATTCTCCTGTAATGGCTTTATCATTGCAACGGATTTTCTACTTCTGCCCCGAGATATTTCAACTTTTACTTGTTAACTTGGATGGGGGAGCGGATAAATAATTGACCCTAGTTGCATGGTCGGTAAAAATATAGTAATGGGATGGATACAATAATTCACATTTGTCTATATTACATACATTACTCAATACAGGAGGGTAGAGTAACAAGATACAAGATATATCACTATTGAGGCTAAGTATTGATATTTTGTTTTTCCTGGATACAGGGGAAGCGATATGTTTGTAAAAAGGTTAACAGTTTATGTGTTTTTCGAATATTTTGTATTATATATCTCCTTATTTTTAATTTCAGTTTTATGGCAAAAAAATTAATGAAGACTACAGCCTTTTTATATTAAGTACGAATAGTTTTAAAGAAATTGAGACTTATACTTCAAAGAAAACGGTTAATAGCTAATTTATGATATTTAAAAAAACTTTCAAGAGCCTATTGATTAATTGTGAATGATACTTATTACAGTATTACAGTTTTTAAATAATTAACAGTAGTATCAATTAGTTGTAAGCATATTCAAATGAATTAGCAATGACTTATTTTATAAATGATCTTTTTTTTGTAGAATCATATTAATCCCTAATAGAGCAATTTATTCAACATAAAATTTTCTGACCTCTACCATACCATATTAGATTTGCAGCTGGAATAAGTAATGGCTTAGTTGCGTGGTAAAGTGTTGGATATATCTTCTAAATTTTCATTCTATGTAGAAAAGCACTAACAAAAACAAAAAAAACAGACTTCTGCAACCGTAATACATTACAAAGGCATTTGTTCTATTGGAAACATCGGATTTTATAAAAAGCTGAAGCAGACACGATCGCATTTTAAATTCTGTACGCGCGAAAGACAAATATATTTTTATTATAATGGTTAAAGATGCAATTTTGAACATCGCCTTTAAAACTTTATTGGCTATTTCATTGTTATTATACCACTTTGATTACAAAGCAAAAATTAAGACGAAAAAAGGAACACTTTTTATGCGCTCCGTTTTAAAATACTGTGAAAGGATGCTTCAGTATCGCAGTAAGTTTTTTGGTTAATATGTAACTACATGGATGAAAAAACCGAAAGATGTCGTAATTGCACTTTTCAAAATGGACACATATAAACGATAAATTTAGTACTGATGCGGATAGAAGCATATTTATTCTGCAATTTAAAAAGATTTTATAAAAGTAATCTGTCAATAACTCCGGTGACTTATCATTACGAAGTGTAATAGTGTTTTATTATATTAAAAGTTTTTTAAATACCATGTGCACTCAACTTTATAATATTAAGAGAAAAAGTTATCATGTAAAATGTACTTGCCTTTGGTCATAAATAACTGCTTAAAAATGTATGTAAGTTTAGATTTTTGGACACAATGTTACGAAATTAAAATTAACATTTATTTATTCATGAAACAGTATCTACTTTATTAAAACAGCGACTGATTTATTCATCGTTTTTTTTTACATCTGAATATTGAATAATTAATTAAGTAAATTTTAGGTACGTTAAAAATATAAATGTTTAAAGTTCAGTAACAATAGAAAATGTTCAAACGACCCTTAAAATCAACGGTCTGCCGATCATCAGTGGCCTTTGGTGGCTTTCAGACTGTAAACGAGGACAGTTTAAAAAATACGTATATCTCGTCTACGTTACAATGATAAATTTCCCTTAAAGAGCCTATGGATTTCTGCAAACTAACAATATAGTATTTTTTAAATGGATCGATTTCAAACGTAAAAAATATTGTCTTAGATAATATACAAATAATAGCCATCCCAATGATCATACATCATCATCATCATCAGCCTGGGTTAGTCCACTGCTGGACATAGTCCTCCCCTAATGCACGCGTTCTCCATTAGGGGATTTTTGGATCGTATCGCATCACGCTGGTCCAACGCAGATTGGATCTCATGGGTCATTTTACTTTTCAGGTAATTGGGTGGTCGGCCCAAATTGTGAAAACAAAATTGTTTCCCCGCGGGATTCGACCCACGACCTCCGGTTTATGAAGCAAGGCCAATACCGCTAGACCACGGATGCGGTCAATAACTATAGTCATCCAATTAATACGTAGTTAAAATAACGACATAACCGTCAAGCGTTGTTTACCTCTAAGCAAAAATATTTCGAGCCTTGATCACCTCTTAGCATAATCATTTTAGTCTTTATCCATTATTATAATTCAGTTATAGATTGCAGTATTGATACGTTTATGGCACGAGAACTATAAAATAAAACTAAACAAAATTACGTTACAGTTAGTTACAATTTACAACATAAAAACTAAATAAACATCAGATATTTTGTACAATAACATTGTCTGAAAACCACCTTACACAACATCAGACGTGTTCCAAAATATATAAACTTTTTAAAGAGTCATTTAGTCTGAAGTACTCAACCATAAAGTCTATTCCAACATACAGACGATATTAGAGACCGTGTAAACAAATTAGAAAAATACTTAAGCCATTCCAAAATCGTATTTTCAACGCATACGTGTACGATAATACTTAACTTTTATTAAAACTGCTAGATATGTTACGAATGCCTTTTTCTGTGAATCTTTCATTGTCTTCTTAACTGTAACTGCAGCGTTTAATAAAAGAGCATAGAAAATATTGTAAACATTTGATGTATTTACAAATCATGATGTTTATTAATATATTTTAAAGAAAATCATAAAAAAATTATAATAACTTAGCCTGACTCTGATAAAACCAAATTATTGTTAATAATTTTTATTCTAGCATCGCGCGGTGCTTGACATTTGGTGACGGAAATTCTCAGTGCCATTAAAGTTTGACATAAGAAATTGTTTTATAAAAGTTCTAGAGCTTCAAGTAAATTCTTATACAAATACGCATACAAAGTCGCTAATTTTATTCAATCAATAGTATTCGAAACGGTTTACAGACGCCTCGTATGTATACTTATACTCACAAAGCTAAAGCTCCGAAGCGTGAAATCGTGGGTTCGAACACTGCGGGGACCTAATGACCTTTTCTAAGTGACGTTTCATAGTTGGTTAGGTCAATGCGGACTGATCACCCAATTGCATGTGGGGTTAAATGACCCATGATTCGGAAGAGCACGTAAAAAGTCGGTCCCGCGCCTCATGTCTCTGTTCGTGTCTGTTTTTCGTCCTATTAGATTATGAGACTACAAAGGAAGTGTGGCTGTATCTTTATTTCCACGTACATTTGTACGCCGCAATATCTCCTGCGTAGTTGGCTGTTCTCAAACAAAGAACGGCCGCCGTAGTTGATATCGACTTGGAAGACATTACCTATGCTTCGATTAAATATGACTATTGGATGATTTATCGAAGGATCGCATCGTAAGGTCAGTTAATTTTTAGTATTTCAATACGTGATCTTGTTGCGTTATTTGAATTGTGCTGTAAATAGATATTTTAAATTATGACTTATATGTCAAAAGTTTCTTAAAGGTAAGTAAGAGTAGCAGAATATATTTTTACAGACAGTCAACTGGATAAAAACTACCACGGCCCTTATTTCTGCTGCAATATATAGTTTCATATCACTACTATTTTACGGTTCGAAGGGCTTTATAGTAATTACTAAGCAAACGAGATGATCTAAAAGTCAGAATTGGGGAAGATTGTTATACTTGTTGACTTAATTAATAAGAAAAAAATGTAAAATTACAATTAATATATCACAGCAATGAATTGGACTGGAGGCCCATGAAATTCTTAAGAAGTTATTGAAAACTTGTATAACTATGCAATTTAAGTAATAGTGATTGACGTCACATTCCACAGCCTTTATCACTTTATGAAAGCTTATATATTTCATAATAAACTATCATAGTTGTTAACTTGATTAGATATTTAGAATAAAAAGAAATAAAATAGCCCATAGCATTTATACTTTTAAAACATAACTTTTTGTTTTAAATCAAACTTAAATTTAATAAAATACATTTAAAGTAAAAATGTTTTCTGACGTCCATATTGAATATTTTGGCGGGTGGGTTTAACAAATCGAGCATTAAAAATTTCCATAAAGATGCTTGAAGTTTCTAACAACATTGAAAGTTTGTAAATGTTGTGACACTGGATAAATTCAAACGCCGCAAAAATGTTGAGCAAGGGATTTCGAATCTCAAGCTATTTGCATGCAAAATAATCAAAGGAGAAATATTTAGTTAAAAATTCAAGTCTTCAGATTAGGAAACAACAATTAAGTAGGGTACAATCCTTGACATGTTAACTATTTACGCAATTTTTAATTAATTGTTTGTTTAATTTTTCATGATTCGTTTTTATATTAAATACTTTACTGTCGTTCAATTTATTATTGCATTTAGGTAGACTGATTAATAGACAAAAGGAACGAAATACAAAGATTAACTATAAACATAACAACTTCACTGTGTAATTCTTGGAGCTTAACTCACAATTATTTAATGAATTTTACTTTTATACATCGGTACATACAGACATACCTCTAATCCATGTCGATTATCACAACCTCAACGTATCCGCTATATTGCGTATAGTAGATAAAACCTACAAGATAAAACAAAAAATAGAGGTAAAGCTAACTTAAAATCCGCCTGGTATTGTAAAAACTAGCCATAACCACTTTAACATAATAGTATGGAACGAAAATGTAATGTTTAGCTTACGAAACTAGCTAGGTCAATAAGTACAGCATTACTGTACCTTTTTTAAGCATGTAATAATTAAAAACGTCGTCTATTTTATATAGGTTTAAACTGCATTTTACAACTATTACTGGATATTAATATTTTATAAGATATAAGCATTACTGGGGTATAATGGACGACAGCAGACGAGCTGAAACTAGGCCTTCGTTGTCTAAGACGTCAAAACTACGAAGGTGGTCTGAAAAGTTTCCGACCTCAACTCAAAGATGGGGCCACTCGTTAATAAAGCTAGTGAATGTAGTTGTGCATATTTTAACAGTTACTCACCAAAGTTTTGGCCATTTTGGACGCGCAGTTTTTAGTTGACAGCCGTTTGAGTGAGTAGAAGTGAGTGTTTTTGTGAAAATGGAAAATAATGAGTATCGAGCTTTAATTAAATTTTTGTTTTTGAAAGGCAATACGCTTACGCAAATCAAAGATGAGATGGACTCTATGTATGGGGACTCTGCACCATCATTTACCACAGTGAAATTTTGGGCAGCTGAATTTAAACGTGGCCGTAAGAGCTTGGGAGACGATGAACGTTCGGGACGTCCAAAACTGCAACTACTGACGATAACATTGCTAAAGTTCACAAAAATGGTGATTAAACGACCGCCGAATTAAAGTGAGAGAGAATAGCAGAGGTTATGAAATGTCAAAGAACGTTTTGTCCATATTAAATCAAGATTTAGACATTCATCCGGTTGTCCGCGTTTGCTCACATTAGACCAAAAACATTGTTTGAATAAACATTTCCTAAAGCTCTGTTAACTGCAGTTTAGCGCAATAAACGAGTTGCGCGATTAATTACGAGATGAACTTGGATACACCATTATACAACAGCTCCAAAAAACTGTTTTTTCGGCCAGGAAAGTGATGGTGACTGTTTTTTGGGATAGTCATGGAGTTATCTTTATCGATTATCTTCAAAAAGGAAAAACCATTACAGGAGCACACTACGCATTATTACTTGACGAGCTGAAGGCACAAGTTGCGAAAAAACGGCCACATTTGCAGAAAAAGAAAATGCTGAATCAGGATTTTCTTTTTCAACTTTTTCTTCTTATTTTCTTTTCCAAGACAACGCGCCGTCTCACACCTCAGCGGTTGCCATGGCAAAAATCCACGAGTTATAGTTTTAAGTGCTTGACCATCCGCCTTACTCACCAGATCTGGCCCCAAGCGACTTCGTTTTGTTCCCTCATTTAAAAACTGCGCTCGGAGGACATTCGTCAAATGAGGAGGAAATCACCTTTGTGAACAATTATTTTGCGGAGAAAAACGCCAAGTACTATTTTGACGGGTTACAGAGATGGAAGCATCGCTGGGAGAAGAGTGTAGAGTTACAAGGAGACTATGTAGAAAAAATAATAAAAAAGTAAAAAAAAAATTATCATTGTTAGGTCGAAAACTTTTCAGACCATCTTCGTATTATAACACACTACTTTATTTTGGAGTCGGGCATATTTATGATATTGATATATATATTTTTTTGTTTATGTACAAAAACTATCGAAAAGAGTTATAATGTTAATAATATTTTCATAAATTTCAGGAGAAAAGCTATCTGAAATTAATTATTTTATTTTATTCCGTATAAATAAAATTTGTAATATACAAGACATAAACTATATATTAATGTTTAATAAAACATATAACAGATACAATTTTTTTCATTATAAACATTTTTAACGTGTGTTCAAATAGAACACCTACAGGGCCAAGTTTAAAGAACATCTGTTTACATAAAGATTCTTGGTTCGGTTTTAAAAATAACGGGAATAATAGATAATGCGTAAAACGTTTCGCTCTTTTCAAAACTCAATACTCACGATAAAAATACTTCGTTTAAGATAAATTATATACTATATATAACAGCAAGCTCGTTCGCTTCAAGTTTTTGTTATTACTAGATAAGTTTAAGTCACACGAAATAACGCGATAAATAGCCAAAATCAATCTATAGTATAGTACTTAATTTAGTTATGCAAATGTGGAACTGTATTTAAGAAGAATTACCTTATATATTTACCGGTGGTAGGTCCCTTTAAGGCGTGGTACCATCTGTGGTGCCTATCCCGAGCAGTGGTGAAAACACTGCTGTGTTCCGGTTTCAAGGGCACCGTAGCCAGCGTATTTACTGGGTAACGAGACTTAACACCCTATGTCTCACGGTAGGCAGCGCTTTGGCGATACCACTGGTATTGCCAATGTCTATGGGCGTCGGTGACCACTTCCCTTCAGGTGGCCCGACTGCTCGTCTGCGTGTATGTATACGTTATATCAAAAAAAATAACTTTTACACATATATACAAATTTGAAATTTGATGGCAAAAGAGTCGTTATGTCATTCATTTGTTAACTAGCTGTTGTACGCGACTTCGTCCGCGTGTTAATATAAAAAAATCAATTCTAAAAGGTTTTTTAAAGAAAAAAGTACTTCAAGTTACATCTATTAGTGAAGGTCCCTTCAAAATCGGACCAGCCATTCCAGAGATTAGCCAGAACAAACAGGCAGACAGCCATAAATTTTAAAAGAGTTTGCTATAGGCATGGATTACATATATAATCATTTAAAAACAGTTATTTTTATATTACAAATACAAACTACAATTTAAATTTATTTGTATAGATAATTTTGAAATAACGAATGAAACAAATAACACGGAGTTAACTTTTTATCCACTGCATTCTGTCACCTGAAATATGACCGCTTAACTTTACGAAATAAACGAGTGCAGCGCATGTAAACAAGAATAAATCTTCCGTTGTTGTGTCGCACGAGAATAAATAGCAACAATGCCTGCCTAATAATTTATTTTCATGCAACTTCGATGTTTCACCGAAGTCACGGTGTAAGGGCCGGAAGGGGAAGTAAAGTAATTGACTCCCAGATGTGATATTGAAGACTTATTTTTATTGCTGCCAGTTTTATTTGCGACTCTAACATTAGGGCGCCGTTATAATATACCTCTTGTAACGACTTGCAAAACAACCCATGTAATAGGTAATATAACAATAATAATAAAACGTATATAGTTTTAGTAATGTAAACAAGCTGAAACTACACATTTCAAACCTCCATTTCCACAAAAGGATGTACGTGCTAAAACAACTTACTATTATTGTTTATCTCTTTTCATATCCTTCTTATACTAATCTCAACACTCATCTGTAAAGAAATACTGAACTGTTTTAATGGATATTAAAATTATCCTACATTTAACGGTATTCAAATGTGATGTTGACAACACAGCTAAATGTTTACATGCTTATTAAGAGCCAATAAGACTTGAAAATTATGTGACCCATGTAACTGCTTATAGCAACGAAACGGCACCTAGCATTGTTCATAAATTTTTATCGAGATTTCTATCGCTTAGCGTCAGTGAAATAATAACATCACCGTACGTAGAATTCTATCACGTCGTAATCAGTTGTCTTAATTAACTAAAATCAATAACGATATATAGGAGATAGGTCGATTTCTCACGGATCTTAAATATAACCTCCATTGTGCCTATTTCTGCTGCAAATCAGTAGCGTGCACCTAAACACTACTGTCTTCTAGTTTCAAGGGCACCTTTAGCGGCATAATTACTGATGAACGAGATCTCAGGACGGTAAAAAAAATTGTCTCTTCTTACCTTGTTTTTCTTATAGACTGGGAAGATATCACTTGCCACCAGGTGAACGTCTAGGTTTTGAAAAAAAATCAATACGCAGTTATTTTTCACACAAGATTTGAACCGAAATCTCGTAATTCATCTCATGCGAGGTCGCTGTGGCATCCAGTATACCATTACTTTTTTATATAACAGAATATTACAGAAATGCACAATGTATTATTTATCAACCAAGATCCAAAAAGAGAAATTGTATGATTTATCTTTCGCCGATATATTCAGACTAAAGAAAATTCAATAAAATAAACGAATTTTCAATTCTGTTCACGCACGCAGACGAATTCGGTTTTGATCTGAGAAAACATAATTTGCTCAAGTTTTACTACTATTTGAGAAAATGTGACTGTTACGAAATATTTTCTATAGTGTATTACTAAACTGAGTATTTGCACGGCTTGACAATTTATTTTTCGGCTACCATTTGTTGTCTTATAAAATATTCGATGTAACGAAGCGATAATTTCGCGGCATAACATAAACCATGGAAGCGAGTCAAAAATGAAATGTTTTGACGGCCATTACCATCAATTACAAACCAGCTTCCTTATAATATTAAGAGCGCCATGTTTTATTTATGCCTGCACGATGAAGACGTCGTAAATCTTTGAGGCGTTTACAAAAGCCCCCCCGTGCTTCATTTCGACACGGCTGAAGATATACCATCAACGATATAATTTGTATCTGTCGAATATTCAGCAATCAACTCAATTTGTACCTCGTAAATATTATGAGCGAACTGCGGTTTTAATCTTTTTTTTATTGCACATGTTTCAGTTCTTTTTCCTTAATAAAATAAGCAACTTACACAATGCGTTTGGATGGATGATGTTGATTCCAACTTCAGGTTTTGTTTAAAAGTTTTTATTTTATCATACGTAAATTTCATTTAAAATTAAGTTCTTTATTGGCTTTCTCCTTCGATAGAACAAGGTACTATAAAAACAAGATACAGCTACTGGCGTCGACAGGACCATGATTCTATATATCTTTGCGCCACGTAGATCGATGCCTATTTCTGCCGCGAAGCAGTAGTGTGAAAACACTGCTGTGTTCCGGTTTGAAGGACCACAGCGTATTTACTGGGTAAACGAGACTTAACACTCTATGTATCACGGTAGGCAGCGTGTTGGCGATACCACTGGTATTGCCAATGTCTATGCATGTCGGTGACCACTTTCCATCAGGTGGCCCGACTGCTCGTCTGCCTGCGTAAGCCATAAAAAAAAAAAGATCATCTTATTTTTCAAACAATGAGAATCGCCCATATTGTCTATCCAACGAGAACACAACCATCACACAATGCTTATTTCCCGCAGAATTTGAACATACGACCGTCGGTTGGTAAATCAAGAGCAAATATCTCCGGGCCACTGAGGCGGCTATCTCTTAGATATAAATTACTTTTATATACTTGCAATCTAAAAATAAAATAGTAAGTTACATACTTACTATTGTACCTTTAAAAGCTTTTCATTTCGCAAAAAAATTGGTTAAATATACATACATGTTCATTATTATGTGTATCCTCTTATATTATGCCAGCGGCTCCAATCGTGGGACTGTATAAAAATCTTTACATACTGTGTCGGTCCACTGCTGGGCATAGGCCTCCCCTTTACATATAAGAACGGTATATCAATCGCTTTTGGGGCTTGCTTTACTTTATTGTGAAATATAACATAAATAAAATAAAATAAACAAGTATTTTATCTGTTGAGTATACGTTATTTTTAATTCAGCAGCTTGATAACTCTCCAACAACAAGGATGGAGAGAAATTATCATTGAAATTAAACTCTGGCTGAAACAGAATGCCGAATCAACAAAAAAATGCGATTTAAACAGCTATCTGTCGCGTGTAACAAGGGATAGCAATTTTCTTAACCACGATGTTTATTTGCAAATGAAATTACATTAGAAAGGTAATCCGCTTGATTGAAGCTTTTCTTCGGCGGGGATTTAATTTTAAAAAGCAATAAAAATAGATTAATGTGTGCATTACACTCTAGTGGTACGAATAATATGAACATTCCTTATCGTACTTTATAACTAAAATTAATATAAAGAAAATGGGAATAACAGACTGACAATAAGTTTACTAAATAATATAATATTGTATTTTACAACAATTTTCTTTGGAAATAGGCATATTATTTGTTGATTCGTTTTTTATGCTTAAAGATTTTTGTCCTACTTTCAGAAACCTATTTGTGTACTAACTACGTTGAGCAAAATCGATCATTTAAGCTCCTTTGTCGAATACTAGTAACTCTTCATTTCTTATATCTTAATATCTTCAATTTTAATAACATAACGAGTAACAGAAAATTTAGCAAATAACAGTGTATTCGATATATTAACAATAAATTTAGTGATACTTTGACAATTATTGGTCATACAGTAGCATATTTATTACTATATAATAAACACGCAAACGAAAAGCATTATAAATAAGCCTGTTTTGTAACACAGATTTCTTAAAAGTTAAGAAAAATACTAAATATCGTTTGAAAAAAAAACTGGCAAGCAAAATAAAGCTTAATATTGGTTCGGTAATATATATCGACGGATTTAAAAGCAGACTAATAAACCACACTGTTATCGTGTTTCATATTTATACAGACTGTCGCAGATACACGTATAAAATTCCAGAAAGTTCTTCGCGCCAACGGCTCCAAACGGGATTTCGGGTATTATTATGTCAAAATATCGAGGTCCTTTCCAAATCCCTTATAAACAACATTAATAAAAATTATTTGTACGATCCCACAGATAATTTTCGCATTTTGCCGTGCTCAAAGAACCATACAAATATGTACTAAGAAAATATACGTGCTTTAGGGACTGTTTGCGTTATGAATGCAATGCCACTTCAGAGTTAAAATGGCGGATTTAAGCGTTAAACCCTAAAAGCAAGTCGGTTCTTTCATGTGGTTTAGAGCATTCATGTTTTTAAATTGCTTCATTATAAGAATAATGGTTTAATTAATGCCAAGTCATCACATCTTCTTAATGTCTTAAACACTCGCTCCGAAGTATTATATACTCTAAATGAAGAAGCAAACCTAATCAAAAAGATTATTTTGTTCATTAGCTATATCCATTGTTGCGTTTATAAAAGTTTATTATTTCGACTACAATCCAATTGCAAATTAAATTAGTTTGGTGACTTGATATATGAGCAAAAAACCTTTCTTTCATAATCACATTTTCTTGCTCGGAATATGCGAGATGTCACGTGAAAAGCACACTTTGGCTACGTAGGTTTAAACACGCGTGGCCGTTGGTCAAATTTAGCTAATGCGTCTGTCTCCGAAACCTTTTACAATTTCCACAAACAGAATAGAAATACTTAACGTAAAGTATTGTATCTAGTTATTAATTATCTGAAGCATCTTTAAAATGAATTTGCAACAAACATATTTACGGTATCCTTCAAATACGAACACAGTAGTGTTTTCGCGCTACTGTTTAGTGCTAGAAATAAGCAACGCGGTGATACTTTCTCCAGTCAATACCCTGTAATGTAGGGCTCTAACGCCAAATATTCATCCACAAGTATTCAAAAAGTTATCAGAGAAGTATTGTATTTATCAAATATCAGTGGAACGATAAGCCTATGGTAAGTACAAGAGATCACTTTAAATGCAGTGTATAAAAAAGTTCATTGTTCAAGTACTGGTCTTGATATTGATGCAATTGCTGTATGCAGTTTACTGCAATACAATTCAACTTTTAAAGCTGATTCATCCCCGACAATATAATTTACAGCTCACCGTAAAGAAAACGTGTTTAAGAATGAACTAATATGAATACGATAACTGGAATATAACAAAGTAAAATAAAAATTCGTCGTAATAAGTTTAATTAGGTCGCTAAATGCGCAATAATCTTCTAATTTCTAACTCTCAAACTAAAGCTTTACTTATTAAAATAGGCCTCAGTAGTGAGAAATAATTACAGTATTTTACTTTACTTAAAATGTTAAATTTAATTAGGAAAATAATGAAGAGCAATCATCGTTTTTATTAAAAAAGTACAATAAGTAAATATTTACTGATATAAATATTTGACAAAGTAAACCTACTGCTACGAATATACGTAGTTTTAAACCCCAAACCTTATATACATGTAAATTTAAAATCGGTCTTTGAGTCTATGTTATAAATGTGAAAATTTTCGAACTCTGCATGTAGCAATGTTTTCTGTTTTAGTTTCCAACAGCATACCATCGTCTGTCATTTATCGGGATTTCTTTCTCCCGATATTCTGTGAAACTTGTGAGTTTTTAGTAATCTCCGTTTATAGTGTCCTTTAAAAGAAAAGCTTTTTTTACTGTTGTCCTTTTTTTATTCAGTTATAATAAGCCAATATGTTCTAAAAAATTAACCGATTCCGTGGCCTAGCGGTATTGGTCCTTACTTTATAAACCGAACATCGTGTCTTCGAATCCCGCGGGGAACCAACTTTGTGTTATAGTTATTTTCTGGTTGGTTAGGGCAATTTTGGCCGATAACCCAATTGTCTGAAAGGTAAGATGTTCCATGCGTCGGTCATGTAAAAAGTCGGTCCACCCACAAACCCGCATTGGACCAACGTGATCCAAAAGCCCCTAAAGGAGAGAAGATGATGATATTCCAAAAATGTTTATATAATTTTCAAGAACATTACTTTGCTGAACATTCACATATGTAGAGCGCAAATTGCCTTTTAAGAATAATAACAGGTAAAAATGTACCTACCAAGTACTGTCTAACGGAATGACTTAAATTACGGGTAATGCGATGCATAAACCTGCTCTTTGAAATACCAGATCATTAAATTATTCAATAGTCAGATTAAACAGGAATCGTTAATGATTTTAATTATTTCGACCTTTTTGTTTTCGCGTAAACACACAGATAAGCAAACATACTTACTTTTTTAATGGAGCTGAATTCACATTCGGTGCTAATACTCTTTGCAATTTACTTTTGTATTCGATCCGTCATTATTCGTTTTTGCTGGTGCCGTGAGTTAAGTATTTCCTTGAATGGCATTCCAATTACGATAACAAACGTCAACATGCAAAATCACGGCCCCGCGTTTAAATATGTTCACAGGAAAATAAATAAAATAAGAATTTTATATCAGAGATAACTTTGCTATATTGCAATCTTAAAACTAAGAACGAAAACTACTCAATCTTTGTGACGTAGTCAATAATATAATTTTATATTGGTGATTTTTTGTGTAATGTTTTTCGCTTTCACTTAAAAAATTATAATTATCATTAGCCTGTGTCAGTCGACAGCTGAACATAGGATTCCCCAAATGCATGCCTCCACTCCAATTTGATTTTTTTTTCTTTGGCTTTAAACCCAGTAGTATTAACTGAAATTGAAATCACAGTATTTGCGATTGGCATATGACTTTCGGAGCTGTAATGGATTAATTTGATGGCCTTATTAGAAGAGACTATTTGCGTGCTTAGTGCATTAATGCCATAAAGCTAGCTCTGCTCGGGCCAATCGGGTTTAACCAATAAAATGCTCATTAGACGCATAAACATTGTACTGTTTGGGCAATCGATTCAATAGCCCGAATTACTTTTTCGAAAAGAACCAAACCTCTGAATGCGAGAAAAATAACACAATGTTTTTACCCCCAAGTATTCGAATATCAGTCCTTTAATGACAAAAGAAGAACCCATATTGCTAAGCTACTCAAATCTTTCTGCTATTATTTGCGAACAAAACACTTATATTTTGTTATATACAAATTTTCCGTGGTTACACGATTAAAAAAATTGGTAATAAATATTATAACTAAATTGATAAAAGAAATGCTGTCAAGGGACGCTCTTTCAATCGTTTTGCGAGAGTAAGCACTAAAATAAATTAATTCAAGCTAATGCCGTGATTTATACGAGCTTTCATTGTTCCCCGAAATTTGTGGTGGGAGCGTGTTTAATTAAATCCGTACATTTTTATTAGCATAATTTACGCACACGAATGAAGATCCCCAACAAGACTGTTTATAAAGAATAATTGAAAAAAAACGCACTAAGTTAACTTCTGTAATTACAAAAGGAATTTAATGAGGTCAATGATTATCACGCTATCGTATGCAATATTACGAAATAAACTTTTCGAATTCCTCTTAAATTAACATTCCTTGCTTGAATGTACTATAATAAAGCGGTTTTATAAACCGCTTGCAGTTTAACTAGTTCGAAGTTAATATCCAGATTATTACTGTGCCAACTGCGCATAACGCAAGTTTAAATTTATTTAGTAAAAGTATGCCAGCACAGTATACAACAATGCATGCATATTTAAAAATACGTATATTGATAGTTATTATAATGTTGGCATGCTAACACAACATAACGAAATGGTATTATAATTAATACCGATTTTGTAGCAGTTTCCCCGCGATATTTCTTTCACTAAGCTCGTGGTCAGGAGCAATTTCTAATAAAATTATAACGAATAGCATGCTACCGCAAAACTTATAACAATAATATAAATATATCTTAATTATTAAAACCTAAATATATATTTTTACATTATATCAAAGATTAAGCAACTGACGCAGGGAACATAGTAATGTTACAAATCTTAATGATCTCCATTTAATCTAGGGAAACTACGATGTCTATTTTAGGTAGAAAAGCACTATTGCATATAGCTTGAAGTTAGTTCATCAGCTATGGAGGGAGCATAGCTGAACTGACTGGAAGATCACTCTTAACGTGATACTCACTATTATTTTTCATTGTAACGTTTTTTTCCTGAATTTTAGGTGCCCTTAAATTTTTCTTTATAATTATTTATATTTACACTTGCGAGGTAAATGTCTATAGTTTTTTTATCGTAAATCTTACCAGTTACCGAATTTGATTAAAGTTTGTACATTAAGTATTAGTATTTTGCTAATGAACCAAAAGTGACAAAATGTATTTCATGAGTGCAAATGTCTACTGTGAAGTGTTTGTGGATGTTAGATGTTATTATAGACGTTAGACGTTATTGAATCAACTTTGATTCTTGGTATAACGATAGATCATCATCATCATCATCATCAGCCTTTAATAGTCCACTGCTGGACATAGACCTCCCTAATACACCCCTTTCCATTAGGGGGTTTTGGACCGTATCCCACCACGCTGGTCCAATGCGAGTTGGTGGGTAGACCGCCTTTTTACATGCCCATCCGACGCATGGATCATCTTGCTTTTCAGACAATTGGGTGATCGGCCCAAATTGCCTAACCAACTAGGAACCCACGACCTCCGGTTTCTAAAGCAAACGCCTATACCACTAGGCTACGGAGGCAGTTAACGATAGATGCAAAATTAAAATGGTGGGGGTAATATTGGCTCTGCAGCATACGCAGTCAATAAAACATGTGTATCTATGTATATTATGTAAATTAAAAATAAAGCACAAACGATGCCATAATAAATTGCAGGAAAAAAGGAAAAATCAGAGAAGTCGTCCTTTTCCAAACTGAAAATCCGGTTTGAAATAGAAAATTAATAGCGTTTTTTACAAACAATTAGGAAATGTAAAATTATATATTGAAGTAATATTTGAAAATATGAATTAGGCACAACAAAGCTCGGCTAAACTGCGTGAAATAGTTGAAGCTTCTTTCGTCTAATGTTTTAATTGAACAAAACATTTTTCCGTTTCATATTGTACTCCTTTAAAAAAAAGGTTAAACGTCATTATTTTGACTTAAGTTAGTAAAATTTACTAATAACCATTATATCTTACTTTTAAATATACACGGTAATAAGTCATCTACTACCGTGTATCTAACTGTTAAGAATGTTGCATGTAAGATTACATTTTGTTTGGCGAAAGATATCGAATATAGATTTATAACGATTATGTTTTATCCAAATAAACTGTGGAATATTTGTTAACAAAATTATAAGGCTTCTGCGTCTGGTATGGCGGTTTGTAAATTACCACAAGCAGTCAACGTAAATAATCATCCGCTAATGAAAGTATTTTTACGCGAGTCATTTTCATTACATCTTTATATGGTATTTATAACATTTAGCTTAGAAATGTGTTTATTCGTTTTATTTTTACTATCTGATGTTTTCGAGTGAAACCTAATTGAGTGAAAGTCCAATTTATTATCTAAAAACAAAAGTAACGTAAAATTTTATAGCATCAACTGTTTATTATTGTGATATCTTCTTTTAAATCTGAACCAACAATTACAAAAATTATGGCTTAAAATACATGTATAATGCTAGACAGATATTAACAAGATAAAAATAGATTTTTTATTACTATTGACCAAATTAAAATAGATTAGCTTTTCCTAAATCTGCAATATTTCCTATAATCACATATTTTTGTTAGCGTATGTGAATATAATCTAGTTATCTCGATGTACAACGATTCCACAATCTAAATTTATTAATAAACAAACAATTCTCGCGATTGAAGACAGATACAACGATAACAAAGTAATCTATTTGTACATCACCTGAATGTTTGACATCCCGTCGCATACTTTTACACGGCAATACATTAAAATAAGATAGCATCTTTACAAGGGCCCGTGCCGCCCAATTTTGTAAGCAATTCTTATTAGGGTGGACAGGAACAAGCTGAGATACAAGGCACAGGATAAATATAAACAGAACAATTATTATTTTAATTAGTACAAGTGATATGGTACAAGGCTGGTCAAGATAAAAAAGGCAGTTTTAGTAGAATAAAAAGGATATAGAATGCCTTTGCAGGATTACTATTAATTTATTTTATGTACCAACTTTTATAACTTTGTGAATGGAGTTGTTTCGAGGGTAAAAAGTGGTTGATTTGTACAAGGGTTTTCGATTAGACGGTGAATATTCTATTCGTAATTTAAGAAATTAAGTCAAAACTATTTATAATAATAGTTTTAGTTTAACGCAGCGAACAAACTAACAGCGTTCTTTCAGTTCTCTATACAGAGTCCAATTAAAGAGTAATCTAAGTGTAGATTTTTAACAAATTAATTTCCTGTGTATCTTCTTTGTAACATTTTACACATCACTTACACTTTAACAAATTTTACAATTAAATAAATCAATGTTTAACGTCTGTTAGTAAAACTCAAATGAGGCAATATTGGTTAGTATAGTTTCGAATTATTTATAAATGCTCAAGAAGCCTCCGCCTCGTACCGCCTCCGTGGCCTAGCGATATCGGCCCTTGCTTTATAAACCGGAGGTCGTGGGTTCGAATCCCGCAGGGATGCAGCTTTGTGTTATCGTTGCTTTCGGGTTGGTTAGGACAATTAGGGCCGGGTGGTGGGATACGGTCCAAAAGCTCCCTGATAGAGAAGGCGTTGGTAAGAGGAGGCCTGTGTCCAGCAGTGGACTAACACTGGCTAATGATAATGATCAAGAAGTCTTATACTTTGTCTTATTCTTCTTAAATATTTTCCCAAGATACGATCTGCTTCTAATTTAAGTATAACCAGTTTTCACATAAAAACTCAATGGATAAGTCAAATGTCAGTAAATTTAATGCACTAGCCTCAACTAAAGACGATCAATAAGAATCAGATAATTTCGCAAGTTGTTTTGCTGTTAATTCAGAAACAACTATAAAATGTTGTTGTATCACTGCAGGGTACGAATCCACAACCTCCGGTTCCTAAAAGGAGATCCCATACCACTAGGCTGCGGAGGCAGTTAAACATTAGCATTAATTTTAAAGTGCTTAAAAAACAAATGTATGAATATTTATAATAACGCAATATCATTTTTATTATTATTTTTGCGGTAATTATTTTGCGCCTACTTAATTATGCTTTAAAAGATAAATAACCAAGCTTATGATATTGCCAGCCAATATATAAAAGTAAGATTTAAAAAGCCAACACAGATAAAATTTTGTTCGTATTTTCGATTTTGACGCTCTAATGTAAACTGATTGTGATAAATTGTATCAGATGGTTAAATAGGACAAGCGATACGGTTAAGACCTATGTTTGTAAAATCACCACGGGTTCATAACACGAAAACAAACTTTCCTTTCACCAAATATCTTATTCTATCTCTAATCTCTTCTAAATTAAAAAAAGTTTTTTTAATTGGCTTACGCACGCAGACGAGCAGTCGGGATGGAAAGTGGTTACCGACGTAACTACGCTGCCTACTGTGAGACAAAGGATGTTAAGTCCCTTTTACCCAGTAAACTACGCTGGCTACGGTGCCCTTCAAACTGGAACACATTAGTGTTTTCACGCTACTGCTTTGTGGCAGAAAAAGGCACCGCGGTGGTACGGTCCCCTGTAAAAAGAAGACCTACCATCTACCGAATATCTACAATTTCTACTAAGTGAGAATAATAACGAATATAAAAGTCTGTACAGGACGCCAGTGTCATCAAATTGAGACAGTACCTCCACGGTGCGTTTTTCGGCAAATCGTTTGAAGGGCACCGTTGCCAGCTTAATTAACAAACAAGCAAACAGTGTATGACAACTTATTGCTCAGGACAAATGAGGCATGACAACTCATTGCTCAGGGTGTTGAGCAAATTTGGCGTCTTACTTACGCTGCTTACGCGATAGGCTATTTTTATAAACTCTTCAGGTATCACTCACCACCGGGGGAATAACCTGCTCGTCTCATCGGTCTAACCAATCAAAAAAAAAAATATGAAGACCTTTGGATAAATTACTGTTATTCAGGTAACACTCAAGAAAATATACAGCGACCCTATAATACCATGAGATAAGGTAAAGAGCCAGATAATTGATAATAACTTATAATTAGAGTCTTGCAAAAGTTTACGTCGGAATCCCGCGTAACAATTGTTCGGAGCGAACAAAAGTTGACCACAAAAGTAGTTTTTGTAGGCAACTACAATCATTTCATGATATCATTCACATAATCGTACAACATCATGTTAGTTTGTCTTTTTTTAAGTTATTAAACATGCATAACAATTATATAATTTTATAACAGACAACAATCTAACAACTGGGAACAATACAACTAGAACACATATTTATGTACACACTACTTCTTTTAGGTAATAAGCAAGGACTATAAGAACTTACTCGATATATGAGAAAAAGTATCTACGAATAATAGCCTTATATGTCCGCCTTACTTTTTCGATCCGTGACAACTTAGTGAAAGAGAGCTTTTGATGCGGAGTACTCAAATAGGACCTAGAGTCGAAACCCACTATAGATAATAACGGAATTTTTTTTTATTACTAACAAATTTGAAGCGATTTTCCAACACAACAAACAGACATTGTGCAGAATATTAGCAGACGTTTTGATCAATAGGTATAGATTACAATTACTACTATTTGAAGGAGGAAGAAGCCCATAATATATTCCTAAAAATTATTCGAACTTCCCTTCTCTTTCAGAACAAATTTAAATTCGGAAAAGTATATTTAATTTTTTATGGTAATTCACTCAATCAAACTCAAGTTTTTATTCAAATCTCCTTTGTTTGTTTTTTATGTACTTCCGCAAAAACTTCCGACTTTTAAGCTCTTCTAAAACTTTTGCGCTTTTGCAAAGAATAATTTCATTCTTTATATCATTTAATGCCACCATAAAACATTTTATCCTTTTTTTGTCTGTCTAAATTTTTTTTTTGCAATAACAACCTAATTTCGCCGTATTAACTGCCAGAATTAAAGTAAAAACATTTTTTTTTCTTATCAGTTACAATTAAAAGTTTAATATAATGTTAATTTCTGACCAGAGCTTTAGCGCTTTAGCAGCGTGCAATATTTGCAAAAGCAGTAGCAACCAGCTAATTTCGCCGTGAAAGTCAACTAATACCCTAACTAATGGGAACGATCGAACACATCGCCGTGCACGCATTGGGAAACGGTAATAGTGCGTAATTGTATCGGACACGTTGCTCGGCAGGTAAGAGGCAGGCCGGCCGAGTGCAGGTGGTCGCCAAACGGCTAGCGTTAGTTACCAAAACGAGATACGTGCCCCCGGGGGCGGGTTATCGCGGTACGCTTACACCGGTCGTATGTGGAGCACGAGGCGAGCGGCGATGCCTCCTACAAAAAATCAGTGTAAGCTCAACAGCAAGCCGCCGCGGTCGTGCCGTACGGAGCGTCCGCGTAACCACGGCAACCGCGCCGCGTCGCGCACTCGCTGGCACCGCCGTACGCGCCAAAGCTGTGCAAGTGACCACTGCCCCATCCAGGGTCCGTAAGTCGAACATATGGCCGCCAGTTGAATAATGTTAGATGGCAGTCACGACGCACGTGGTGGCGGACCGTTCACTTATTTCGGCGCGAACACTTGCATCACCGTTTCATGTTTGATAATGAATTATTCAAAAACGAATTAGTCACCGTTTCCCTACAAGGCCGATAGCGCAAGGGCTACTTTTATTTATTGGTAAACTAGTTGCGAACTGCGCGGAGTGTTTGATGTTTATTTGCGAACGTTCTTAAATACGAGAATAAGTTTAGGGAAACACAATTAAATCCTTGTTCATGTAAAATATTGTTGGTATGTAGTTAAAAATACATTTAGATATAATATCAAAAATAGATATTAGTTTTAGCATTTGCAGTGCTTTCTAAAAGTTTTCGCAACATACTCATAGCTAAATTATCGATCATTACGATTCATAACGAACATATTATCTACCTAATAAAGCATGGATAGAAAATTGCCAAAGGTTGCCGTACCATAAAGATATGTTACACGAACAAACCAGTATCTATCAATTTATCATATTAAGTTCAGTTACGTACGCGCTCGTTCAAAACACACGTAATAAGAATTATAATTTTCTTGTTGCTGGCTGATTTCTGCAATGAAATATTACAAATGAAATGATATATATTATTTCAGCGTCCAATATATCGAAATCCAAAAATTTTTTCACGTAAGTTATTTATATAAATAAAACTTTTTTAAATATAGAACTATTATATAGATATAGATATATATATATAGATGAAAGTAACAACTCCGTTATCGAAATAGGATTAGAAAACATCAATTGAAATATACATTTATCACTCCTGTATATAACTAGTGCAGCATTGAATTCAAAAAACTAAAATGCTAGATAAATATTCTAATGATATAAACATTCTGTCAGAACATACAGACTAAGTACTTAAGCGATTGACGGCTAATAATTAAAAGTTGCATAAATACAATTTCGCAAACAACCTTTAACTCAACTATCAATAACCTTTACGTATTTCGAACTTGTTACGATTTCTTATATTATTGAACGCAATAAAAAACAATATGATTCAGGTATCATGATTATGTTTTATCATTTTAATGAAGTTTTGATGAAGTAGTGAATTTTTTAACAAGAATAAAATATCACAATCATTTTGGCTTTAATTAACAAAGTTATTTAACAGGGTTATATTTTATAGATATATAACTCAGAACTTCTTGGCTAAAGTGACGTAAAGACTCAAACTGAAAGCAATCTTTTATTTTGATATGAAATTTCATTGTTTTCTTTTACGAAAAAAGCATGCGATCAAGCTTTCGTCTTCTTCACATGTTGCTTAAAGACAAAGTAAACGATAAAACCAAACGTAAGGAACACCTGTATCATATTCCTTTGCTAATTATAATATCTAAGTCTGTCCCGTGATCATAGACCTTGGAAAAGTTCTAAAAGATTTGAAATAAATTGAAGTAGTTAAATGCTTCAAAATTCATAAAGCTATCAGATATAATATTCGCGAAAGGCAACACAAAGGGTTATTTTAGCTCATTTAATAAAAAATGTTTATTAAAGATGACAATGCAATAGCTTATTTCACTATATGCAACACATCATAATATCGCTTTTAGTTGTTATTAAGATTGAAATGCTGAAATAAATTATCTTGTTTGGCTATATTAAACCATTCCAGTCTTTTAATCTGATCAGTTAATTATAATCTGCCTTTGTTTAACAGATTAAATAGCAATAGTCAGTCAAAAATGTTTAATACACACACCTACATTTACACAAAGTCTATAAAAATTATTGAAGAGAATTTCAAAAAGTTAAGTGTAAAAGATTTCGGAACGTTAAATATCAATTAATTATAAGTTTGATATGTTTTATTTCATCATTCATCATCATCAGCCTATTATAATCCACTACTGGACATAGGCCTTCCCTAACACACCTCTATTCATTAGGGGGTTTTAGACCGTATGTGGGACACGGTCCAAAACGCTGGTCCAATGCGGGTTGGTGGGAAGGACCGACTTTTTACATGTCCATCCGCATGGATTATCTTACTTTTCAAACTATTAGGTGATCAGCCCAAATTGCCTAACCAACTACGAAATAACGATGCAAATTTGTTGAGTCCCCGCAGGATTCGAACCCACGACCTCCGGTTTCTAAAGCACACGCCCATATTACTCGGCTACGGAGGCCGTTCTTATTACCTTATTTCATTATTTACTTAATAATAGTTATTTTAACAAACTCTACAATTATATTCGATTTTAGACCGTTTTCATATTTGTCAGACTTATTCAACAGTGGCGTCAGTCGTTTGCTTAAACTTTGAAACTTTTGTGGGGCTTACGAAAAACGGAATGCTAAAATTGAAATGTTTTGTTCTTTATTAAATGTTAGGGTATAATTTTTCTTTTAGCTATCTTTATTACTTTACTTTATTTCAATTACAGTTGGATAAACGGTGATAGTTTCAATGGCACAAATATAATAAAGTAAATTAATAAGTTTCAGTTATTATTGTTTTGATTAAAATTTGAAAGATAATATTTAGCATTATAAAATTAATAGAAGAAAATTCAGACGTAATTTTGTCATAAAAAAAATCTTAACAACATAAAAAAACCAATTTGACCATTCAAAACTATTATAGCCATCAGTCGAGTACTTTAAGCCGGACCCTTACTTTTTTCAATATAATTCAATGTAATTCCCTACTTTTTTTAATGTTAGAAAAACGCTTCTGTACATGTACCTATTACTGATAATTTTCCTTAGTCAAAACAGTCTCTTTTAAACTTCATAATTCAGTGAACATGATTAAAATAAGTTTCACGAAAAAATCCGAGTGTAAGATAATACAAGTTACTGATTCTTAAATAAAACTGTATTTCGAATATTCACTTCTATACAACGTATAAATTTAAACTAAGCCCCGACCGTTTTTAAGACGAGGATCAAGGGACCAACTCCTTCATTTTATGGCGCACTTCTTGATAGTGTTGCTGTGAAACGAAATTTAAAATGATAATAGAAGTCTTAAACGACCCACTCCTGGATCGTATCGTCCTTGGATTTTTCGTACATCGTAATAAGGGTAATGTTTTCTTTGTGCAGCTAAAGCTTTTCATTAAAAAAAGAAATAAACAGCCAAAATAGGCAAAAACAATATTACGTCTAGAACGATCAGTTCAGTATAAAACTGGTCTTTGACTTTGTTGCTTATTAACCGATGCTTGAATTATGCATAATGTTAACATACATATCAGATTTATAGTTTAGTTTATAGCTTCTATTTGCATTTGTTAAGTTTTTCACAAAAAACTATAGATGAAAACTCAATGCTCAGAATCTCAACGTGTAACTTGTGCCAAAATGGAGGTATTGTTGCAACTTAAACAACACGTATATATTATAATTCACCTCTCACAATCTTAAAGCTGTAAAAGACAGAATGCGCATGAAGAATATTATAGAAAATCGTGGTCCGTACACATGTTACGATAAATGTTTACATACCCATCTGATTTTATTAATATAATTAAAATTGATGTAGGAATACTTTATCACAGTTTAATTTTATTGATCTGTTGACATTAATTTCAGCGCAAAATAGTTTCAAGGCATGAGGCAAAATATATCTTATTTCATTATAACTTCAAGTACACACTATACGTAATCCGATGGGGATCGCTAAAACGCAACTACGAAAAACTTTGATTTGGGTCCCTGAAGGACCGAGTTTTCTGTAACAACTAAGTTTCACCACACTTAAAAGCTCCGAAAGTATTCCTGATTATTCAATTGTCCCCTTACTTCCTAAAAGAATTTTATTTACTTGGAATAGTAGGTATCTGTAATATAACTAGGTATTTTGATAACAATATTTATATATTATGTATTAAGATTACAGGATTATATCAGTTATTTTATTTATGGACTTTTTAAAGTTATATAGTTTAATCATCGTCAGCTTGTGTTAAGTCCACTGCTGGACATAGGCCTCCCCTAAAGCATGCTGTCCTTGTTAGGGGGTTTTTCAATAGAGGGTTGGTGAATAGACCGACTTTTCATCCACATCCGACATATGCATCATCTTACTCTTGAGACTTACTTTTATTAGGTGATTAGCCTAAATTGCCCTATCCAACTAGGAACCTGCAATAAAAATTTGCTGAGTCTCCGCAGGATTTGAACCGACGACCTCCGGTTTCTAAAGCACACGCCCTAACCACTAGGCACCAGAGGCAGTTATATCATTTATATTTTTATTATTAATAAGTTAAAACTAACACATCTAAATGTCATTTCAATAAGTTAAATTGCATCATATAGAATACGTTTCACCATATATTTATGGCCTATGTCATTTTACTTTTAGATTTATTTTAGATTATGTTTCAGATATTTAGAACTTCGTAAGGGTTTGCTATTACAATATTAAAAAACCTATAATTCTTTTTTTAATATAACAACTATAAATATGAAACTACGAGGATAAGAAAATAGTAATTACTGTGATAATAATTTTTGGCATCTTTCCGGTGGCTGAGTGCATATAATATTATAAAACAGTACTGCGTATAAATAGTTGAGTTAGTTAAACAAATTTATCTCGTTTCAACTATTATAATCGTCGTTACGACCCGACGTTGAATAGTTGAACTATTTGTCTTTCAACTCAATAATGGCAGAATAATTCATAGATAAACTTGGCGTATTAACTAGTCGAAATGTGTGTTAATCTTGTTGGCTGTTTCGATGTATTAATATTATGAAATTATATGTATAAATATTTGTTTGTTTAATTCAATTGCATATGTAATACATATACACTAACTCGTATCTCAATATAACAATTCAAATATGATTAGTAGGTAGGTCCCCTTTTGACAGGGGACCGATGAGTGCGATACCAGCGCAGTGCCTATTTCTGCCAAAGTGTGAAACCACTACTGTGTTAGGTTTGAAGGGCACCGTAGCCAGCGTATTTACTAGGTAACCGAGTCGCAAAATTTCATAGTAGGCTGCGAGTTGGTGATACCACTGGTATTGCCAAAGTCTATGGTCGTCGGTAACCACTTTCCATCAGGTGGCCCAACTGCTCGTCTGCCTGCGTAGCTAATTAAAAAAATGTCCGTAAAGCCTTCGGGTAAATGGTTTCATAATGAAGAGTTAAAAAAATATTTATTAATAAAGGTTATTTTTTGATTAATTCATCAGCGGTTCGAATTTTACACAATATCTATTGTTACTGGTCTGTAAGCTCAGATAAATGTAGCGCTAGAGTGAACAATATCGCAAGCATAAAGTTTGGACGTTTAAGAGCCGACAGATTGTTACACTTGTGTGCTGCCGTAAACCCTAATCTGCAAATTAAGTTCACATACAGCCTTGTAATGAAGCCCCGAGTTGTGGGGTTGCAATTAAAACGGCTGAACACTCAAAGTTACGAGTATTTTACGAAGTGCATCATAAAAAGGCAGTGAAATTTGTGACAATTGATAAAACGCTCGTATAAGTTTATCGCAGCTGTTTACCGCCAACGACTGCCATCGAAGTAAATTGATTTTAATGGGTTGTTAAAACGGAATTAGTTTACTATGAATGAACCTTATTATGACCGCTTCATTTTCTAAAAGAACAGATAGGATTTGATTCGGCTATGAGTACGAGATACATATTAATATAATATATAATACTAACAAAAACTTGTTATCCGCAATGACGATTGTAAGTCCATACTCTTAAACAATTTCAAATATTTACCAGTGTCTTTTGATGACGGCGGCAGATGGCTAAACGTCAACCTATAACTAACCAAATTACGTAGTAGTAAAGCTAAAAAAATACAGTAGAATAAAACATTAAAAAAAAATTAAAAATTGGTAAGAAAAAAAAATTATTAACTACAGTTCATTTTCTATTTTTAGTTAGATTTCCTTGAAAAGCGTATTTCATTAGCTTATCTAAACCATTATTTATTTTTTTTTTTTTAAATTGAATCGTCATCGGACCGTAATAAGTATGCAAAATTTCGAAATAATCGGACCTTGCGGGGACTCAACAAATTTACATTATTGTTTGCTAGTTGGTTAGGGCAATTTGGGCTAAACACCCAATTGTCTGGAAAGTAAAATAATCCATGCGTCGGATGGGCATGTAAAGTCAGTCCACCCACCAACCCGCATTAGCCCGGCGTGGTGGGATACGGTCCGAAAACCCCGTAATGGATAGGGATGTATGTCCAGCAGTGGACTATCACAGGCTGATGATGAATGATGATGATACGTATTATTAATAAGCTATCACTGACATCAGGCCATAATGTTAGAGTGAATCCATGCGCTTTGCAGCATCCATAGATTTACTCTGGCATTATGAACTCAATGTCTCAGTCTGCTTCACCATGGAAATCCATAAAAATGTACCATATATCAATAATACTATATAAAATACCAAAAAATCAAACCATACTCTAGTACTGTGTTGGTAGAGAAATAAATTAGAATCACTACAATAACATCAGATTTTTTTTTGTTTTGTTCGTCCCACACAAATATATATAGAAAATTGGATGCTTACGGTGAGAATTAGATTTTGCGTAGTGAATATAGCAATTTATTTAGAAGTAAGAGAAAACACAGTATTTGAAGTCCCTAATATACATAATATGAACACCGTTAGGTTTTCATTCCCATGTATGCTTGTGATATTTTGATGTTCTAATAATAAACAATATAACACCTATTGGGTATGTAATAAATTTATCGATTATATCTTTAAAAATAATAGATGATAGTTTTAAAACATTACCGTTTAAACAGATTCAAAATATTAGAATTAAAGCTACAAGGAACACGATAAAATAAGTAATGTTTCTTTCCTGAAATAACGTATGGGGATAAAGGTTAATAAAGAAATAATGTTCTTAAATATTATTTGCCTATTTCACAGCTTTTTATTTATTTTTATATTAAAAGTATCATTAAATTTATATAAAGGGATAACTAGAAATAATTCGTAACCGTTACGGCCATTGCAACCATTGTACATTAGAAAAATAAGTCTTTGTATCAAGATAACTTTACAAGCTTTTAAAATATAACAGTCTATTCAGCTAGTGACATCCTTATCATCACACGTTATCTACATTCACAATCTATTAACTATTCAAGTGGAAACGCATCGATGAAGGGGTCCCGTATACCCACAGTGACACCTTTTCAATGACGCAGTAATAATACGTCACTCGCTGGAATAGGTTTTGTCACAGTGTCACCCAGGGTTGTCACACGATGTAAAAGATAATGGAAATCTGCAATTACACGGATGCATGCTCATCCATGCGTTTTGACGCCACCGGTATTAAAATCAATTCATTCCATAGTATTAAAAAGTCATGTACTCGAACGAGTTTTGTGACATTTTCGATCAGGGCTGTCACTCGAAATACATGTAATGAAAATCTGCACTTTGACCCAGATACATGCTCATCCATGCGATTTGACGCCAACGGTATAAAATATTTCCGTGGCGTGATACAAAACGTCATACGCTAGAACGGTTTATGTCAATTTTTATTCAGGGGTGTCAAACGTAGCAATATATTATGGAAATCTGCACTCTGACCCAGATGCATGCTCATCTATGCATTTTGACGCCACTCTCTATCAGGTTCTCACGCGACATACAAGATAATAGGAATCTGCAATTAAGACTTAGATGGATGCTCATCCATGCGTTTTGACACAAAAAGTATTAAATCTTTTCCCGCCTGATCGTAATGATAACGTCTTACGCTGGAACGGTTTTATCACTGTTCTTTTAAGCTTGTTATAATTTTTTTAGGGGTGTAACACATAGTACGTGATAATAGGTATCTGCAATTTTACCTAAATGAATTGCCACTGAGATTTCAATCACTAAGTAGCAGTGACTAATAACAACGCTATACGCCGCCTCTTCGTTCGGCTTGTTCCGAGGCTAATTTAGCCACATTATAGATGCATGTGGATTCTCGCATTTCGACGCTACTGGCATCAAAACTGTTTGAAACATGCTTGTTATTAATACGTCTGTTGATCGTTCTATTGCGTTGTCGTTATACGCGTATTAACGGGATGTGCAGTACCATTATATAGATTCCACGTGTAGACAACTAAAATAGAATGGGAACACGTTAACGTGAGGCGGAACTTCTGTGCGAATTCCTAGATGGTAAACATTTAGCGATCTGTGAAAATAAATGTGTGTTATTTGAAAGGAATGTATTTTGTTGCCGACATGTACGCAGTTACAAATTACGTTTCGATATTTATCCATTTAAAATAGTAATATGTACGTTAGAGTGTAAATAGTGTGAGACTGATTAGAATATAAAAACTTATTTTATCAATCGGACTATTTCGAAATAAATTTATCGTTAGCTACCAGAACTTAATTCAGAACCGAAAGAGAAGATGTGATCTCTAGATATTTATTTGAAGTTTTCGATTAAGCAATTTCAGTCATTTACTTACCAATTAAAACTGCTGTTAATTACAATTGTCCATGTTTTGGAAAAATACTTTCCTTAAATTAGTATAAACGATCTACGCTTTAATGTATTTACTTATGCAGATAGTAATATGTAATATGTTATGGAGTTAGCTCGTCTATCTCATAGAAAGTTAGTTTGGAAGCGTCCAAAATACATTAATTCTAATTTTGAATCATTATTTCCCAAAGGCTTAGACATCAGTCAGCAAACTTTCGTGTTAGGCAAACGCTTTGATGAAAGTTTTAGTTATTATTAATTTCTAATATCAAAATAAACTTTACATAATACTATATTGACATAATAATGAAACACTAACAACCTGTTTGTCGTACAAACTTTAAGAAGTCTACTGTAAATCAAGTACAATTCAAGAATTCTATATTTTTATTCCATTTTTTATTATCTCAAATAATTTTGTACAACAAGAAGTAGCAATTCAACTTGAATCTTTTATTATTAAAGAAGTAAAATCACAAGCCGCTGCTAGGCAGTTGGTTGTTGTACTAAATTGTTGAAGATAATTATTGAATAAATACGAACTATAGTGAATAATAAATATTCTATTCATTCACGACAGTGAAGCAACACGGAGGAGGAGGAACGGAGGAGGAGTAAAGGAGTTTGATCCTTTATTTACATCCTTATAACATAAAACGTCATCTTAAATGCGGTAAATTTCCATTGTTGTATGGTTGTTGAATTGTGTCCCGACACCCACAGAAACAAAAGTTAGGAAAAATATATCTTAGGAGTATAATTTATGGATCTTCCCAGAAACAGAAGTCCTATTTCCTGACTTAGCCCCAGAGCAGAGGTGATCAAACATAACGGCATTCTGGTGAAGGGCGGCCTTCACGACAATGAAAAAAACCCCGGAAAACCGATATTAGGCGCCGTTCTCGACATTCCTCATTCTTAAAATAAGGCAAATGTACTGCTCGTTTTGTAACTTCATTCAAGATAAAAAACGCGCATCGCTAAGTAGTCATAGTTACTTATATATTGTTATCGGTAGAGTACGAACCGCTAAAAATCTAAAAACTATATCAAATAGTAGCCGTTATTTAGGCGTTAAATATGTTTCAATACTTTCAACACGCGTAAGTTTTATGCATTCCTTCTAATCCTTGTTCGTTTCATTAAAGCTATTTCATATTAATATTTGTTGCTTTAATAAGGCGCTAACGGGCATTCGCATTACGTTTCCAAGATTTTCCTCGTATTTAGCAGGTTGTTCATTTTCAACGCCCGATGAAATTATTAAACGATGTAAATTTGTTAATTTGACGTTAATGGCCGCGCGAACAGTCTGCCTAATTAATATCAAAACAAGTATTCACGTTGTGGCGAAAGATTTAGAACAGCTTCATTATTATGATCGTAAATCCACTCTAAGATGTGAAGGTATCAGGGGGGAGGTTGGACCTTTCTAAATTCGTGTAACGCTTTTAGATCCTACTTTTTATTTCTTTTTACTCTGTCCAGTTGTAGGGAGTTGAGTTAATAATCCAAGTTTTACTTTATTTACTTCCATACATAATAAAACCATACTTCCTTTGAGTATGTTAAACACAAATCAGCTTTTATTTACACATACAATCATATTATCGTGTGCAACATATCTTTAAGGATTAATTCGGCTTGTAATATATATTTTAAATAGACTTACTTAAATAATTTGTAATTTAAAACTGCCTCCGCAGCCTAGTGTTATGCTTTAGAAACCGGAGCTCATGGGTTCGAATCGTGCGGGGACTCAACAAATTTTTAATGTTGTTTCCTAGTTGGTTAGGGCAATATGGACATGTAAAAAGTCGGTCCACCCACCAAGCGTGGTGGGATACGGTCCAAAATCCCCTAATGGATAGGGGTGTATAAGGGGAGGCCTATGTCCAGTTGTGGACTATATCACAGGCTGATGATGATGATGATGATGATTATAATTTAAACCGAACCGTTGATAGCATAAAAATGAATTCACACTACTTAAGTTGTATTATTCAATTGACTTATTATAAAAAAAGAGAAAATAAAACTGTACAATCTTATTCGTATCCTAAGTGCATAAATTTATTTTATTCATTGCATTATACAACGAATACATTTCATCGGAATAGATCTGATTGCAATCCATTCTAGATACAAATCCTAACAATTGACTGAAGTCTCTATTCACGAGATCACCCGTGACTTTAAATTAAACCGTAGAAAAAAGAGACTCACATAACATGCACCGCTGATTAATTTTATCTCGGCAGACTAGACTTATCTGACATAAATTAATAGGCGTCATACGAACAGAGTATAACTCAGCACCGTTGAGCATAGATAAAAGGGGGCTTCCCTTCCAACATCTCAAATCTGTTTTACGACGGGGAAACGCAACGCGATTAGTTATTCCAGATGTAAAACTGACATTTATGATTGTCGAATGTTGCCATTAATTAGCCGGACTGTATTTTGAGGTACGGCCGCGGTGACATCAAACAAATTCGTAACTGGCCGTTATTTTCGGTGATTTACTGTCGCTGTAATGATATACGGTTATACTTTGCCAGTTAACACCACATACATCATTTTTACACGTCTTTTATAATTTTATAGTATTGTTTTATATGCCGCAGAAAATGATTAATCCATTGCTCTCTATCTTTGATTTCAAATATTTAATAATCCACAGTAAGCTTTATTTTATATACCACCATCATCATGTTCATCATCAGCCTGTGTTATTCCACTGCTGGACAAAGACCTCCTCTAATACACGCCTTCTTTTGCGTTTTGGACCGTACTCCACTCTGGTACAATGCGGGATGGTGGGTGGACCGACTTTTTACATGCCATGCGACGCATTTTGTATACCATGTACATAAAATCGAGCTTTAATACCGGGTAACAACAGTTATCGTAAAATTCAGCACATAGCGAGCAGCAGCCGTAGGATTACTACAGTAAAACATTCCGTTTTAGCGACAAATTTTGCTGTCATTATTAAAGTTGGTGGATTATTTCTTAAAAAATTAAAACAAGCCATGAAGTGTTAATAAATTTCATACAATATGTTTCTTTCTGCCGTAATTTGTTAGTATATTTCGACAAAATAACTTCTCGCTGTAATAAAATAAGAAAAAATATCAACCTTTGGTTAGAATTCCTCTAACCAATATAATAGCTTGTCAGCATTAAGTCCGAATTGTTTATACAAAGACGCCACGTATTATTCCTCAACAATTGTGCGAATGATATGTGTGTAATAAAACTGACGTTAATGTACGCTCCCGATAGCCTACTTAATTAATCCACACCGGAAAATAAATAGTAGACGCAGATAACAAACGCGACAACTGTATTCCTTTTTATATCAATAAAACGACAAGATATATGTGACTCGTTCCTTTTATTAGAAGGAAAGAAATGTTTTTTGTTCACGTAAAAATACTAAAGCTAGAACTTTCTCGAAGTCATCCAGACTAACTAGAAAGGTGTCATTTCATATCAAAGTCGAAAAAGACAACACTCAATCACCAGAACGTGATATATTTGAGGAGTTCGTGCAAAGTTGAGTAATACATTACTATGAAATTTGGTTTGTGAATTATATTGTCTGCACATTTTAGTACATTACAAAGAAAACGTCCTTACGAATGTAATTTGCTAATTAAGTATAAAAACATATTTTAAAATCATTGAATATTACAGAATATAGAAATTTAACTGTAAAATGATTTCTAATTATGCATAAAACAACGTTCCAACCTAAAAGTTGGAAAAGAAATTCTTAGAAAACTTTGAAAACTTGCCAAATTCTAATCCTGAACAAAGCGTCAATAAAAGTAACCTTAAAGGGTAGAAGAAAATGATAGAAACATTTGTTATCCGGATTTCGTGCGTATAAAATATATTACAAGGAAATATGCAAATATGTCAATAGAATGATTCTGTTATAGCATCTATTCATTTGATATACGGGTTAATAAACGACAACAAAATAACTTTGTGATACACGAAAAATCACAAAAAATATATGGGATTAAACATAACTTATTATTCCCTACGTAATATCGTTAAAAGCTATTTTAAACATATACTATTTACAATAGGCGCGTCTGGAAGTGTTAAATTTATTGTAATTATAAATAATAATAGCAAAGCTCACTGACCTAATTAACAACAAAATATTCTTATTTTAGAAGCCTGGAATATCCTAAATTACTTTCTTAGTTATTGTTTATAAGTTTTGCAATATCCGTTAGAAGCGTTGACTATAATGTCTATAAGATATTACTATCAGCATCGCCAACAATAAGACGTATAATTTCTGAACTAAGCCAAAGAAATATTACGATATTTAATTGTATTAATATTATGCCTAAATATAAAAGGTTTAGTTGTATTCAAAAATAAAAATGTAACAAATTGTGTTACAGGAAAACATCATTCCCGTATGCGTATATATTGTGATTGTTTAAGTACGTTTGTAGAAACTTTACCAATCGTGAGCATTCCAGACGCGTGTACAAACAACGTACCAAAAAGCGGGTATATTAAAAGAGCATAAATAAGTTGCTAACCTTTACTGGAGATGTTTACCAATAAATTATCAATAACAAACAACTCCCCGATTCCTGTCTAAGTAATACGACTTGGGAATCGTGTTACGGAGGCAACTTGAGCCTATCAACCATCTTTTCACAATTTCCACGCCATTTAACAAGCCACATTCAGCTGTTATATCAAACATTACTTAAGATAATGCGCACCCTAGATACCGGGTAGTATAACTATAAAAATTTCCCCAAGAAAAATACACTTAAGATGGGAAGTAGTCCAAAGCTCTTCAACTGAGTCTTTCATTTCATTAAATCTACTCGGATTTCTTTGACACTTTTGTTTACGTTATTTAAGTATCTATCAGTTACAATTTGTTGTTCTATAAACAAAATATAAATATACATATTTTAATGCAAGATACAATATTCTCCATATTTTTCCATAGCCATTATAGGTTAGTGACCGCTTGCTCGCTTTCCTTGCGGTATTTTTAAAAGGATCTGGGTTCAAACCGGGTGCCTACATCAATAACACTCAGCACAAAATAAAGGATATAATAAATATAAACAATGATATTTTAAAACATTAGTATCTGATATCACAATTAAAACATTCTTTAAGTTCACCTTTGGTTTAGCAATGCAAATCGTATTTTTGTTTTACATAAACAAAACTAAAGTTATAAAAATCTATAAGATAATATTGTACTAAAAACAAGTTTAAAAAAGCAATGGCTTATTAAAATTATTATTAAATTACATGCATTTACAGAGAAGAGAGCATCTATTTTTTGTTTAATAATTCGGAGCCGCAGAATTGGTAAACTTTATATATTTACATGGTAAATAAATTATTTCTAAATAACTAAATCGCATTACCGTTATATTATATATCTTTTACGTATTAAGGTAAATCAATGTAAAACGTTTTAAATATATTCTTTATTCAAACAAATTGGCCGCGTCAAACTCCGTAAAACGAAACGTACACCTTTTGTGCGTTCATTCGTAAAATATGTTAAAACATTACACAGTTTCGTTGCTCATATTTAAGCAATTTTGGCGTCAATTTTATCTATGTTATAAAATATATATGAAAATGCCACACAGGTGCCGCATTATTTATCCAACTGAAATTATTCACGAGGTCCTTTGACTCCAATTCATTTCATTGCTGCGTTATCTTGGCTTTAAATTCTTCTTGAATAATGGATGCCACATCAATAACTCTATTTGATGGAATATGAATACGTCGATTCGGTGCATAAAAAGCGATGATATCTGGTGGCAAAAGATTTATACGGGTTGCCAGACGCGGTCCTTTTGAAATGATTCGATCTGAATGACGAAGAGTTAGAAGACGTTATTACGTTACGAGTCGTAGATATGTCAAATCACTGTCGATAGAGACTCTTTATTTCCAAGCTATCTATTATCTCCGATTCCCCGAGTAGGCGGCGGTGAATGTGTGGGCGGACAAAGATATGCACATGAACGCGGTATCAGATACTGAACCTGAACTAATTTAAATGACTAAGCGTTAAACTTTATGAACTGATATAAACGAATATGAAACTGATATTTTTGCATACATTTATGTTTATTTTTGTCTTACGCCGCGTTAGACATAAATAAATACATTCGAATACATTCCGCGCAGTTCGCGCACTCACAGTGCTTTCATAAGTGAACGGTGAGCTCTCACACCAAACACCAAAAAAATAATAAAAGTACCATCCCTACAGAATAATCTTGAGAAAAAGAGAGAAATAAAAAGCGCTATATTGAGCCGATGCGCGTGAGATGAGTGGCGGTTTCGCGCGCAGTGATGCGTGCGGCGCATGATGCGCTCCCGGCTTGATGGAAGAGTCATGGTCGTCGGGTGGGGCGCCGCTGTTGCGCACCAGGTCGCTGCCGCTGGTGCTGGAGGCGGCGAGCGGGGTGCCGGCACGCCAGCCCAGGCTCGACCCTCGGCAGCTGCTCACTCTCACCCGCCACTACTACCCAGAGGGTGGCTGGGGGTGGGGGGTGGCGGCGGCTGCAACCCTCGCCCAGCTCCTCGCACACGGCCTGCATCAAGCGGCTGCCGTTATCGGTGTGGAAGCGATGCGACGGTTCGGACCGGAAGTCAAAATGCAAGCAGGTAAAGCTAACCTCGCGTGGTTTGATGACGATGACGATACATTTTTAACGTTCTATTGTAGATTTTGTAAGAATTGCCGACAACACAATTTTTTCATATTTTTAAACCCTTTTCACCCAGAGCTGTGTGAATGCGAGCGATTAATTCAGTCGCGAACAACAATAATAAAATATAATTATTGTCTGCCATACTTGTTAGCTTATTCTTCCAACAGATGATACAATCGATCTACATTTATAATATTATATTTATTTCAACACAGAAAGCTTAAATGTATATACAGTACTACCAACTTTAGTACTAATCTCGATTGGAAAAATACTTTTAACGTCTGTTAATTTATGTCTGTAGAAAATATTGCATGATATCGCAGAACTTGCTTGTAGAGGAATAAACATCGGGTTTATCTAAATTTGTTGTATAATATTTAACATTGTTTAGAGTTGTCGATTTGGACGAAATCCAATCGCAAATACGATACTTAGTGTAAATAAACAATAAGAACATTATGAGTCTGGTGTGATGTCTGCAAAGGCGCATTGACACTTGAGAGAGAAATTAATCTTTCATATCATATTTCTGAATCTCTTAAGAAATTAAAAGCTATTAATAAATGACAGGGTTTTATTAGACGTCTTTGAATTCTGAGTGCATTTTCCAATCTCACAACAAGACGTATACACTTTTATCATACCCCACGTTCAAACATCTCCCCTGCATGTAAACACACTTGGGGCAGGCGAGTGATTCACGAAACCTTTCAAAGTACTTTAACATGTCGGATCATTTTACTAGGAGAAAAATTGACTAATATATCACGGGCATCCGTTCTATTATTGTTGTCTATGCATCTAGCTTCTCCAGAAGATTTGACAACGACTGTTTTGTATACAAAAAGTAGATGTCTTTAATTTTCTCATTTGTCTGGTGGCATATGTATTAGAAGAAAATCGCTTGCTTGTCGCATTGTAAAACTTTTGAGTTAGCATTATTAAACCATATAAGTTATAGAAACCTTAAAATGTATCAATAAGTACGTAAGTTTTCCTATGGATATTATACGACCTGTTTGTCGTAAATATTGACGTCACATTTTACGGTTATTGCATTCGTTTAACAGATTGTGACATGTTGGATTACGAATGTTAAGCACACAAGGAACTAATCAGAACTTATCGAAAAACATCAAATATATCAGAATCCTAGGAAATACGAAGATGTTAAATGATTCTTCTTGTAACAGTTTTGTGATAAAGAAGTATACTAATATAAGAAGTATATACTTCTTATATATTAGGAACCGTTGCTAAGCAAAAAATATTAAACGTTTTAAAAATACAAGAAGCCGAGCTCGCTTAGTTCGTTCTGCTATATTTAATGCTAATATAGGTATGAGCTAAAATTTTTGCCAAAGTATTATTACTTGCTTGTATAATTAATTCAGTATATTATATCAGTGGCTTAAATTACCGAGAAGAGTATTGAGAGTATTAAATTGTTAGCGGCCTACAATAGCACTTTGTTAATGTTTGAATAATTTTATTGTTAAACAAGTTAATGTGTCATAACTTATGATTCACAATTAATCATATTTTCGAGCATTCAAAAGAGCTATAAACTGGTCAATTTAAATTATGTGTACATATTTTATTACTGTACTCAAAGTGGCTATCCCATACACATGATAGTCAATTGAATGACGTAGTGAAGTGACGTCATTTACTCGGCGCCTTGCATATTGCCAAGCTATATTTGCCAATTGATTGAATATCCTTTAGTTGACTATCTGAAATTTTCGAGGTCTCTATTATTATTTATGTATATATATAAATAATAATAGGGATATATTTATGCATATGAGATATATAATAAAACCAAAAAATGGTTAGGAATGTGTATTAGAAAACATTCGGAAATCTTTATTAAGGTAATGACATAGGAAGATATAAAGGTTTAACAAAAAATAAGAGTAAAACATTAAATATTTAGTTAAAAATTTAAAATAAGGATGTCTGAAGTCCTTCAAAATTAGATTTTTTTACGCGTAAGTAAATGTAATCAGTATACCAAAAGTACGTAATTAAATATGACGTTTCAGTACAAGCTTAATAAAGAAAATTTTTCATTTATGTTAACTAATTTTAATGTCAAATATTAGTATTTGTACCGTCAAATCATCTGACCGTATTGGTTAAATATTTCGTGATAATTCACGTTTGGTAGCAGAAAATAAAAAAGAAAAACCCGGGCCTGCGGTTTTAGATTATGCCGCCATCGGATTTTAACTTCAAACTTTGTTACTATAAGTCCTTTTTGGTTCTGAAATTTAGAGTTTAATTATTAACTATATGCAATAGATTTTATAATAATTATTGCAATAATGATTTTAGGTATGTTTCGTGATTCATCAGATATTAAATGGAATGCGCGTTGTTGTCTGGCAATTTATTATTATTATTTCTCATGACATGCTGTTTGACAAAGTTAAATGACATGTTTATGTTTGCAGCGTAAGAAACTTCACTGACAGGTTCACAAACAGACCGTCAGCCTGACAGATTCTTTAATACAATGTTTGAGCAGTTACAAAAGATGTTAAACGATTAAATATTCACCTTGTCTTGTTTAACTTAATGCCGGTAAAAACTTTTTTGTTTTGTAAAAAATGTTGCTTTACAATATTATAATTAAAACTTGAATAATTTGAAGACTATTTTTTATGTTGTGATGAGACGATCACACTTAATGGCAGACAATACCTATTCCTACTAGAACGTTAATTTTTAAACTCTATAATCCAGCACTGCTTTCGTTAGCTACTGTCTTTTAGCATACATATATTGTATTATTTTTTACATAAAAATAAGGTTTGCGGAATATTTTTCCTACATATGACATTCTTAATAAAAAGATGCACCAAAAAATCTTTTTAACTAATTATTATACACATTTTGCTAGTATTTTAACAAACAAAACTTTAATATAGTACGATATTGTTTGATTATCAAAAATACCACCTTATTAAACAGAAATTAAACAGTTTTTTACCAAACACAGTATCCAACCGCAAGATTATTGAGGCCAGCTGACAAAAACACGATAGCCCGCGATGGCGTCAATCAGCCAATCACTTTTACGACCATCTCGCGCCTTCGGGGTCTCGACGCGTGCCTTTTCGTACATTTATCATCCCTAAGGACGTTTAATATGTTCCCAGCGATGACAGCCCACATGATAACGTTAACATGACCGCCCTTTTTTGATACCAGTGTTGCCGCAATACCTTCCCGCTCGAATATTTGCGATGGCGTATCTGATGCCGTGATTTATGCCGCCAAGCGATTCGATGATAGATTATTTTACTTGCTGTAATGCGTCTGTTACATTTTACTTGATGTCTTTTTTTAGAAGTCGTAAGTTATATATAGACATTTGACTTTTTATTGTTTTATCGTGTTTATTATAATATCTTGCAGTAATGTAATATGTATTTGTATTTTCAAAACGTTTCTCAAGGCGTATTTGGCCACTCGTCAAATTCTTTAAAGCCAATTACCAATGGAAAAATATTTTGTTATGACTGCTACATTTTAGTATTATATCATTGCCTTTTCTATTCTGCATGGCTCAAATTAGTTATAGACCTCCACGTCTTTCCCTATTAAGATATTCATATAAATATACCGAAAATAAAAAACAACAATTTCTAAGTTTCAAATTTTTTATTTAAATGTATAACTTAAATGCAAATAATTTTTTAACATTTTATGAAGCACTCGTTTTATTAGGCAATCTAGAGCATATTAATATTATTATTGTTATATATAACATTTCAAGGTTACCAGTAACTCAAAATAAAATCTTTCTGCTAATATGTTTAGCATTTCTTAGATCGTATTACATATTCGGATGTCAATCTGAGTAATGTTTATCACATCAACGTCACGGATTTACTAAATCAATTAGTCGATTTTCTTTATAATGCTTTAAATTTCTTTCCTTAAAGCGCGTATAGGTATTTTTATATAAACACAAGGAAGTATTATATATATTGTTAAATCTTTTGGTAAGTAGTGCCCCTAACTTACATTGTGCATAGAGTGAACGAGGAATGTAGAACAAGGAAATCGTGAAGATAACAGTCTATAAATTAAAAGTAATGTTCACGGAACGTTGTCGAGGATCAATAATCTTGCGTAATGGAGTCATTATCGTTGTATTCGGAGACATAGATCCGCCATCCTGCATTCAAGAGGTACGTCAGCGTTGGCACATAGAAGTGTTGCTATCAATTAAAATGTTATAAAAGTTTTTTTTAATAATATACCTGGCTTTTAGCGCGTACAGCCAGCATTATATAAAGTTTATTATATTAAATTAAAATAAAATTATTTTGACAAGTCAGAAAGTAACTTTAATCAACGATTCAATCCATTGAAAATTTTACATCAGTCGATAATAAATGTATGCTAATGCTAATATTGCTAATATTGTAATAATGCTAATATTGTAAAAAGGAAAAATTTGTTTGTTTTGAATAAGCTACGATAGTACTGAGCCGATTTAAAATAAGTTTTGTCTATAAGAATGCTATATTCTTTAGAAACATTGTTCTTTTTACTTTTCCGAAAATCCATTCTAATAAATCTAAAAATAACACGGGCTGAGCCGTGTACGGACTACTGGTATTTTATAATTGGCTTGCTTTCAATAGATTTAAATAAATATGAATGCTTAGCTGATATGTAATTGAGTTCTAAAATAGAAAGCGTTATTATATATTGGATAACTTCAATGATGGATTGAGCTATTTAAAAGGCGTCTGTTCATATCTAGTAAACGTTTTGATGATTGTTTACTGCCTCCGTAGCCTAGTGGTATGGGCGTGTGCTTTAGAAACCGGAGGTCGTGGGTTCGAATCCTGCGGGGACTCCACAAATTTTCACTGTTGTTTCCTAGTTGGTTACGGCAATTTGGGCCGATCACCCAATTGTCTGAAAAGTAAGATGATCCATGCGTCGGATGGGCATGTAAAAAATCGGTCCACCCACCAACCCGCATTGGACCAGCGTGGTGGGATACGGTCAAAAACCCCGTAATGGATAGAAGTGTAATAGGGGAGGCTTATGTCCAGTAGTGGACTATCACAGGCTGACGATGATGATGATGATGATGATGAAACCTTTTTAAGCTATTAAGATAAAATTGTTACTTGTAAACATAAAAGCTTTTGTGACATACATTATATTACTGTTGGCCAATTCACAATATATTTAACTTTTTTAAAACTTTATGATCTATGAGATGTAATGATTTAACAGTGAAATTGTATCACGTGAAGGTAATTTAAAATATAGTTAAGTAGTATACATTTTATTGGTAAATTGGTATAACTGGCAACATGATTTACGTTAATTTTAAGGTTCTAATTTACATGCACATATAGCCCGTGTAGTGATAAACTGACGTTTGCACTGAAGGACAACGGTTCAATTCCTACCACGGGTCGAATATTGTCTGAATTACGATGTGCGTGATTTTCTTGCGTCTAAATTTGCACATTTAGACTAATAAAAAAAGTCTATTATTATAAGCCGACAAACCAACGGAATCGTTAGAAGTTTTTAGAAGGTTTTCCCTCCGCGCTTCAAACTAGGTATTAAGAGAGTCCTTACGGTAGGCAGCACGTTGGTGATACCCCCGGTATTACTGATGTCCATGGGCGTCGGTGACCACTTCCCATCAGGAGGCCCGACAGCTCGTCTGCCTTCGTCGCAATAAAAAAAGTTATTTCATGATAATACTTAACGAAATAGTATGGGCGCATTTGGTTAGATATACAGCAAGATGCAAAATTAATAACTATAAAATAATCATTTATCACAGTAATCAATCTAATACTATATCATGTGCCACAAAAGTGCAATAAAGCGCTTAGGAATTCCAAATTTAAAACGATTTATAATGTACTTATTTAATTAACTGATAAGTAATTAAATATGTACACTGTAAATCGTTAGGCATTTACTATTTTATGTTAGAATCTAATCTAGAATGTTTAAAGCAATTTACAGCATATATACACATATATATATATGTGTATATAGAAAAAAATTATATCTCATGAACTGTAAGTTCTTAGGACCAACGTTGACTAGTACGTCAAAATTGTTTTAGCATACTACTGAGCTCTGTCATATTTTCTTATCAAAATTTTACTTTTTATAGCTATATTACATGTAAAGATAAAAAACGTGTAATCAGTGTCTCTTATCGAAACTCATGCGAGTATTGACCGTTGAACCGTTCTCTACAAACGTTATACTTAACGAATACAGATCTAAAGTTATTTTAGTAAGCCTCCCCAACCGGAAATGAATTTGTTATCATAATTCATCATGATAAGACATAAGATTAATGTCAGAGAGTTGCCGCCTGAAACAAATCATTTTATGAAAATTATGTCTTAAGTATAGTAATAATTCTTACAAAATAGATAAAGCTCGACTATTTATATTATCCATATAGGAATATTAAATGCGCCTACATCGTTTCTCATATAATATTCTAGCGAAGTACCATGATTTAGCTTTAAGCAGAAGAACTTTAAGACTTTTTCATAATCAGTCTATTGTCTTTTGTCTTCACAATCGATAATATTTCGAATGTATTACAGCATCGGTATATAAGATAAACACCAGAGAAGCTTTGGAAAGGTAGATGAATTTAATAAAAAAAAAGCAATTTAGTATTAACTGGAGTAGAGTTTTATTTTTATCGCATCAAAAATATAATATTTTCAAAACTTCCATAAATACATTATGTAAATTCTCTTTACACAGCAGCATACTGAAGCGTTAACGAAATTGAATATATTATAAGAACGGTTACCCATAAGTAACCGTTAATAGCTATTGATTTATTTAGTAAAGTTTTAAGAGTACAAGAATTAAAAAGGTAATAGTGACATAGGCAACGTTGTAGTGTCCAGAGGTTTTATTAAGAGAAAGCCGCCATGATGCCAATCACTAGGCTTTATGTACGTATAAAAACATTATAGACATGACGTCATGATAGCTTCTCTGAGGTTGTTTCTAGTCTCATACATTTAGTTCAAATGTAGACTCATAGTACAAAAGGTTACGAACACAAATCTTTATAAAAGTCGGTACTCTTAAGTTTTATCAAGTTTTATATTCAATAGCATTAAAAGTTCAAACACACAATACTTCTAAGTCGTATATATTAAACAAAAAAAAATTTATTTTATTATGTAGCATTTAATAAAAAGTTTTCCTAAAGTTACATCAAAGTTTGACTTGCTTCGACATTCGCAGTATAAATATTGTGAATAATTTATTTCTGTTTGTTTTTCCATATTAATTTAGTTCATCAAATTTTGTTAAGTTTGTATGTATGAAATATAAGCAATGTACTTATAGTTTAACTTGCAGAGAAATAATAGGCTTTAAATTAAAAAAAAACTATGATTCCTTGTCCTTGTGCAAAATAAAAACTATATGTTTAAGTGGTAAATTATTTTTAAGATTCTACCTTCAAATAATACGCAACTTGTATTATTTTTTTGTTTGTCAATGCAAATAGCCACGTCAATGTTTTATTTATAATAATATAAATTACCAATAAACGGAAATGTAGACAATGAAATTACATTTTCTACTTAATCATTGGCATATAATTGATTTAAAACCAGAATAACAATTTCAATAGGTTAATACAGGGTCAATACGTGGTTACGGCATAAGTTATCAGAAAGTCATCTTACTCTGAAGATTAATTCAACGTTCAACGGCTATAAAATTAACGATTGGAAAATTTGCCGTAATGCGCTTTTAGAGTATTTGGATTTGATTAGCTTTCGTAACTGAACATTTTGAATAGTTAGCAATGGTCTTGGTTATTGAATTAAAAGGCGAAACAGCGTAATTTTGTTAAGTACTAATACACTTTAACATCGTAAAGTGTTGAGGAACGTTTCAAATTTCAGATCAGTTTATAACATAGTGCAACCAGTACGAACGCAACAATTTAAGTTTTTTATTTATTAATTTAACTATGTATATTTTGTGACTTTTCTATTTTTACCGTAAAGGGAGTACTTTGAACATTGCAAAAATTAAATTTTGCTTACTGTAGGGAAGGGGCATTTGAGAATTACGACTTGGAAGTTAACATTTAAATTCATATAATCAATATTGAATTGACGTAACCCGCGATTTAGCCCACGTAGACTTATTATCGCTACTACTATTAATTGAATTTTAAATTGTTTTAAATATTAATTCAATAGAAGAAGCATTATATTAATTCCTACCAAGTAAAACATATTTTAATATATTTGTACTCTCTAAATTATTTTTTTATTCACTATTTACAAAAGAAAAGTACAATATCAGTCTCCCGTTTGCAAATTTTGCTCCAGGCTTTGCGTGACTTTCCCCAAATTTTACCATTTAATTAATAAGCAAATATCCAAACGTAAAAATACCATAATAATATTGTGATTCAAAATAATAACTTTATAACAACGACGGCATTTCGGTAACCTACAAATGTAATATGTCATTAAAAATCGCTCGACCTTAGAGATTAATAACAAATCGCGCTATCCGTTAACCGCTACGGCTACCCGTTACCAACACATTCATCATCCAAGAGGACGTTTAATATATTTCGGTTGTAACACAAGCGCTCCGATAAAAGTCGCGCGCGTTAACACCCGATCATAATTTCCAACTCAATCTTGATCCACCCGGACCCTGCTGATGTGTCAGCCGGGAGATTAATGTGCCCGTAATTCGTGGCTATAAATTATCGGCCAGTATTTATATTATGCGAATGGCAACGTTCTGACATCGGAAAAATATCACCGGATGACGTTGAAATGTGAATTAGAACGGATTAGCGATACCAAAGCGTACGGCTAACTAATGTATGTTAATGCTTATGTCTGTAAGTTGTGTTATAAATAAATATTGATGACAAAAAGTATTATGTTTACATCTTTATATTATAATATAAGGAATAAGCTGTTAAAATTGTTTAATCGGTACCCTATTCTTATGAACTAATTTAATGTAATTTATAAAACACCCAACATTTACGAAGAACGAAAAAACCACTGTCATAATGTTCTCTTTTTACCAACGAGATTTTCATAAGGGCTTAAAAGATAAAAACAGCCAATAACGTACCACGGGTTGAGATAAGGTACCCCAAAAAACTACATACAATATCGAACAGTTTTATAGTCATCACAAATATGATTAAAATATATAAGGCTAAGTAATTTATCATTTTATCGTTCATATCTAAAAAATGTGTGCCGGTTATGACTTCTTATAGCCTTAAAGATCCACGTCGAAAGATTTTAGACATCCGTCTATGACAAAACCAAGTCGTTGAAGCATAATAACAAGGAAGAAATAATAAATCAACAAAAAGGGATCCTTTCAAACGCAACACCAATGAAATATCGCGCTCGCAACGACACATTTTCCAAGAAGCCGCCACTAAGGATATCTAAAATTATTAGGAAACTGCTTTTTTTACATTTATCTTACGGGCTGTATAAAATACTACTTATAGAAATATCTTACTTATAAAAATACTTTATATAAGAGTACGTATTCGTTTTTTTCACTTGTACAGGTTAAGGGTTCCATTTAATTTAGAGGTGGTAAGTCCTCTTTTTACAGAGAGCCATGAAAAGCGGTGCCATCGCTATTTTTGCCGCAAAGCAGTGAACACTATTATGTTCCGGTTTGAAGGGCACTGTAGCATGTGTATTTACTGGGTAAACGAGAGGTAACATCTTCGTCGTCGTCTCTTGGTAGGAAGCGCTTTGGTTGATACATCTGACACGTTTCATCAGGTGATCCGACTGCTTGACTGTCTTCGCCAGCCATGAGTAAAACTCTGAAAGCTAATTTAAAATATTCTGAGTTTCCTTTTAGTTAAGTTTGCGCCTATATATAAAGTTTAAGCGCTTCATTTACAAATTGGAGATTGTAAGTTCTAATCCTAAAGGAAAACTGCTATATCGCAGGGCAATATAGGCCAGTCAGCCTAATTGGTTGATTGGTTGACTTAAAACAGTATGCAGATACATTGTACAAAACGTTAATCTGGTCATATTACATTTAATATTATGTTTCTATAGCACTCTATATAAATTTCAACTTAACGTTTACAAAGTATACCAGTTACAGATGAATTAAGCGCCATTATTACTATAGCTCATTTAAACTAACTCGTTTAGGTTACAGATAACTTTTGATTTCATTCCACACAATGGACTATAAGCGTCACATTTTCAACGATTGTACTCCTAGGAGCCAATATAGACAGAAAAATCTCCACTTATTTAAAGAACGATGAGGCAGCGCCATTTCTTTATCTCGATTCGATTGGGACAAATAAGCTCTGTTTAAACATTACTCTGTAACTTATAAAGTATGAACTTGGGTTAACCAGAATGTATATTTATTTCATTATATTTCACATTTATCGCTGTCCTCTGTTCGTTTGTACAATGAACAACATAAAATTCAAGACACTACTTTATTAACTTCATAAGCTCTCGTTTTTATTGTTGCGAATAAATTTTAAACAGTGTAATGTAACAGCTATAATATCTTTTATATTTTTTATGTTTTCATATTTACCTTTATTCTTGGCTGTATTTTGATAACTTGCAATTTTAATATAGCCTATAACTTACTATAATACTTCATTAAAATTTGCTCTAAAGTGTTGTGTATAAATTAAAAAGCTTTTTATAGTATATGATATAGTAGTATGAGAAAAAGGGAAAAGAACAATGGATGTATACCTATTAAGAAAAAAATACACTGATGAAATCTACATTAACCAAGTATTTTTATAACTATTAATAGCAACCCTGCCACGCGATGCTGCGGCTAGGATTTACTTAATTTACATTGTAAAAAAACTATTTAAGGGATAAGATAAACGGAAAGAGAATAAATAAAAAAACCATAACCTCGTTGAAGCTACCGTTACACCTGAATACAATGAAAAAATAACACTGGCATAAAATCAATTGGATTGCTATTTAAAGTGAACAAAAGACGATTTATAAAATGTTCCTTCTGATGATATCGTCAAAATTCTATACAAAAGAGTTAGTTTTAAAAATTATTATTGTTTTCTTAATTCTTACTTTTTAATTAAAAATGTTATAATTTGTATGAATACGGAGCACTACCACCAAAAACATAATTTTAACGCTTTAGTTGCATGGTTATTAAAAAACCGAGAAGTAAAGTTGATTACACGCGTCGTCAAGCGTAAGAATACAACTTTTGTATGAAATAATATATAACGAATTTTTACAGTACCTACAATCGTATCCGCCATTGGATATAATTTTACAATAATATATCAAAATATTTCCTTTATATATAATATCACTTTTACTTAATTTTGCTCTGTAAAATATTATACACGCATGTTAAAAAGCTATTATATTCATAACTTTTTTTAATTTTATAACCGGGTATAAAATAACAGCGTTATGAAGTTGCATTTTTGTTTATAACATTAGACAATAATTATTATAAAATTAAATCACCGAAAGTAATTAATTTTCAGCAATTACTTTTTATTGTTCCAATTCTCGTATTATCAACGAAAAGTTTATACTATTAAACCGCGCCATTTATATACAAACATAACGCAATCTATCGCCAAGTGTCACAATAGTTTTGTTGCTAACATTTTGCATCAATTAATAATAGAAAAATAAATTGTTATAAAACATTATTGCGATTATAAATTAAGATGTAAGCTATTCTATCTTTTAAGTTGGATTAAACTGCACATGGTGGGCAACTATACTTTAAAATCGGTTAAGTATTTTAGGAGTTCATCGCGGTTAAACATCGTGACACGAGTTTTATATATATTAAGTTGTCATTTATACCGGAAAAAGAATCTTAAATCATAAAGCCTTCAAGAAAAATATGCTTGAATATTTGCTTAAAAAACTGCCAACAAGATAACACTTTTATTATAAATTTAGAAACATACATGTAAATCTGTATGCAGTTTTTATATTAACTTGTAAGTATGTTTATGTACATACATGAGCGCTAGCATTGCGCATACGTCATATACATATGTTATCCCGCTGTTAGCACTCCATCTTTAATTATCATTTTTTTTTAGATAAGTAGGCGCTGTCATGTCATAAATCAGCCTTTATTAGTCGAATGCTGGACATAGGCCTTTTTTTAATGATCACTAACTTACCCGAATACTGCATGGAGATCGGCATTCCCCTTGTCGGAGGTCGACCCATCATCACTCCATCTTCCCATCCAGTCCTGAACCTTGTTGGGTCATCGGCCATCCGTTCTTCTGACTGTATGACCGGCCTGCTGCACTGCCACTTCAACGAGCTTATCCTTTGCGTTATGTTGGTGACCTTCGTTCTTTGACGGATTATTACAAATTTCCTCCGACAGAGAAATTCCGAGCCCGTTGAGCTACGGCAAACTTGGTCATATGTATATTGTAGAAGTAGTTTATTTAATATAAATTTAAAAAAATTGAAATGCGTTGAAAAATTGAAAAATCAATCTACAAAATCATATGATAACACTGTGATTCAACTAAAAACGTTTAACTAGCGTTTTTAGGTTTAGCCGTAAAGAAAACAATGTTCTATATAATTTAAATTTCTAGATTTGATGTACACTAAATTTAGATGGATCGTAAAATGTTTTTTTTCAGTACCTAGTAGATTATAGTTTTAGTAACTAAGTAAACATTTTAAAAATACAAATAAGTTTCGGAAGTAGAGGAGATGATGATCCACTGCTTAATTTCAAAAATCGGCCTTATTTTTATTTTTTTATTTGTATCTATATTTTTTTATTTGTTTTTATATTATTTTATATTTTTTTAATTATACAATTTTCCAGTTAACATAATATTTAATATAATATTTTCGGACAATTTAATAACACAACATTGTCCAGCCCTAATCTAAGCAAAACTTGTAATATGGTAACAAAACGACTGATGAATACATAGACTTATTTTTTAATCGTAAATAAACACCCACATGATTTTTTTAACAGAGTATTTTCTCGTGTTGGGGATAGAACCCACAACCTATGGCGTAACAATCATGGTCAATAACCACCACGCCAAGCGGGCCATCAAGTTACATTATTTCCCTTTGTTTTCATCTAAAATATAGAAATAACATTACTGATTTTATTAAGTAATAAACAACACTCTGTACTGAGTCGCTCATCTGTGCAGCTACATTTAAACTCGTCTAGCATATTTATCCCCGAGTTGTGTTGCCGTCGGTCGTCACTTAATATGTCGACGAACCGCGAATGCAAGACTGTGAACTTTTTCAATATTGCCATGTTTTTCAGACGCAGACGAGCCCTGGACGAAACGATGGCATTCTTTTAAGTACGTCGAACGACCGCTGCCCGCGATTTGATTGGCACTTGGGAAACTTACGAGACAATCTGTCTTGGTTCAATTTTCATATACGAGCGGCGCTTAATCCCCCCACTCGTATTGTTTTTTGGAGTTTTATCGTTCAGTTTCATAACGTATACGACAATCGAGTACCCTCATATTGTAAACTTGACGCCCACCCACTGTGTGAGTACAATAAAACTGTAACAGCCCATACTATAACTTTATAATTGAGTAATGCAAAACAATTCGACCGTAAGCGTTTATTTCAAGATGAGTATTGAGAACTTAACTAGTTTTAACGTCTCTGGGTCTCCTGCAAATAAAAAGAAACTTTTTGATACCTATAGTTATTTCACTAGCAGAAAATATTATAAACTAGCTGTTTCCTGAGACTTCGTCCGCGTAGTAATACTTATGTAAAAATGTTATCAGATTTTTCTAATAACAATCTTGTCATCTCATGTGTCTCGGAGTAACCTAGGCTAGATATAGCCTAGGTTAATATAATACATAATTTAATGTTACAAACAGAACATTTTTATTTATTTGTATATCCTAGGTCACTCAGAGACACAGCTATCTTTCAATTAAAGTCCCGTCAAAATCGGACCAGCCATTCCAGTGATTGTCATGAACAAATAGACAGACAGGCAAAATCTTTAAAAATTGTTCTTTTTTATATGCACCGGTTTTATTCTACTACTTAATGATTTATGAACGACTATTTTAATGTTACAAACAGACACTCCAATTTCATTTATTTTTTGTATAGATACCACAGGTTGTCTTAGTTGTTTTAAAATAGACTGAGACTGAATGGGAGCGATTAATAAAGGAATGCTCCGTTTATAAATTGACTTCCGATTCAAAATGATATTCCGCTCGAAATGATCGCGTTCGTGTTGTTGTCATAACAAATTTAATGGACACCACTTAGACATTTAACTTTGATACATTTGAGATGTGACTTGCGAGGAAAACAACATTATTAAGATGTTTTTTTTTAAGAAAAGTGTCAGTTGATTTGACAAGATTTTTAATGGAAACTATAATGTTTTGTGTAAAACGAAAATAATTTCGTGACAGACTCGAAACAGATTAAATCGTTATAAGATGTCATCATCATCATCATCAGCCACTGATAGTCCACTGCCGGACTTAGGCCTCCCCATGAGAAGGTATTTGGACCGTATCCCACCACGCTGTTCCAACGCGGGTTGGTGGGTGGACCGACTTTTTACATGCCTTTCTGGATGCAGGACTTTTAGAAAAAGAGAATACGTACCTTAACGTGATCCTAATTAAAAATTTTATTTTTATTCACTTATGATTTCATCGTGCCTGTTAATATCACGTAAAATATGTAATGGGTTTATAAAGTTGTCTTAATTAATATTTGCATGCAACTAAGTGATTGATTAAGACTTTTTAAAGAACGTTACCGAAGGTATTAAATATTTTTGGGGAAACTCAAAACTGAGCAGTTTAAGGCTAAATTTACCAATATACCACATCCAAGTTAGGTTTGGTTATTATATTAACAAAGTGTAACGATAAACCTTGATAGAGCCAAATTAAAAACGCTCTGATTTAAGAATAAATTGTTCGTAATTAGTTTTCCTTAAGTTTCACAGCATTTTTTATATTATGGTTGATGTTTGTAACAGTTTTCTGTTATCTATACCTACTTTATTATTACTTTGTGTTCGAGTGGCTAAAGCTATAAGCTTAATTTGTTTATTTTTTTTTACAAGACTATGTTATTTCGTTTAATGCTTTTGTTTGTCCTTGAAATAAATAAATAAAAGCTGCCACGGAGGACTAATATGAGCGGCACAATTTTAAGCACATGTTAAGTTTAATTCAGTTTATGTAACTTACATGCATCTTTGGCTTTGGACAGATTAAATAGACGCTGATACCGTATTATTGTTTCGTGATGGGTTATGACTTGCCTTCATACTACAGCACAGCAAATAATGAATTTTTCAACACATTCTATATTCATTCGTTGAAATTTGTAATTTTATGTACATACAGTAATCAAAATATGTTCGCGTCATGGTAGCAAAAGTACACGTTTTGTATAAAATAAGCTCCTATGTATAAAAAAATACAGATGTCAATTATATTAATACATTAGACCTGAATGATGATCACGTCAACAAACTCGACCGGCTTCTAAATAACTGCTTTCGATTAGTATTCAATCTCCGAATACTTGATAACTTCTCTTCTTATCGCGCTCAACTGAGGTGGCTACCTATTCGTCAAAGACGCTCTCTTCCAGCACTTACCACTCTTTTTTCCTTTCTAGACAGTCTTTTAACCCCATCCTACATATTGTCGCACCTTCAGTATCTCTGTGAAGTCAGACAATCAAAAAAATCTTCGCTCAACGCATAATCGTCTTCTTTAGTATCCTCTTCACCGTTCTGACGCATTCTTCATTTAAAATCCAATCCGTTCACTTGTGAAATGGCTAAAACTCGGGTTGAATTCAAACGAAAAGTACGAGAACACCTGCTCAAACAGAAGTAAGCTGAAGCTTATCAATGGTTTATAACTACACATATATATATATATATGTGTGTATGTATATATTTATCTTCACATATTTATATTACAGTACAAAGAAAGCACACTATTCTGTTTATTTATTAATTTTCTTTCAACAGTGTTTTGTATTACCTCTATTGTCTGTACCTTTTTACTTTTAATTTTGAAGGCCTACCACTTATTCTGTAAATCATCCAAAGGTTGACTGGGAGACAATGGCACTGGCATTAAGTCCGCCTTTGTACCCTTACTGTGTATATAAAGTGTAAATAAATTAATAAATAAAGAAATAAATTATAAGTCTTAACTTGATTTATAGCAATAACAAAACTTGTAATATACAACTCACTCTATTAAACAATATTTAAAATTTATATATTTATTATTATAGCAAAATCTATGCATACATTCGGCATGCGTCGAAACTATAAAGAGACCATTATGATCACAGAAAAAGCTTTGTAAGATAAAATCATAGTAAAATGTCAGCCATCACTCAAATGGTGTATTTGGATAATAGGTCAGTTGAGCACAATCAACTTTGAACGAATGATGTGTTAAGAACCATTTTTTTACAATCGTAATGTTAGTCTCGAGTCACGTTGAAATTTATTGTTATTTAATTTTTATTAGCGATCGTAAACTCCTTCGAAAACGATAAAGGAGCGTTGAAACTTCGAAGTAAATATATTGACGACAATTTTAATAAAAGCAAGGCCGAAATACTCTTTTGGGTCAGGCCGTTTCAAACTAATATTAATAAATATACTGTCCGATATAAAAAGGTGAATAATTTTATGCAATAAATTGTTTTATCTTTGCATTTGTCATACATGTGATCGTTTTTATCAGTGACTGCTAAAATAATTAATTAACTTGGTGTCGTTGTCGCTATCAACTGCCAAAAACCGGCTGACAGTCAATTTAGTGTCAAAGCTTTTGCTACCAAAGAGGGGCATGATAAGTTCTTTCATATGGCATACAAGCAACTCGTCCCAGCTTCGCACGGGATGTTGATACCAAATGTAGCAGCTAAAAGGACTCTATGTTGTGATAGTAAAAACTTTCTCTTCAATCACTCTATCTATAAAAACCACTTCCGAATCTGTTGCTTAGTTTTAAAGATTGAATCATTCATATAGGGAGTTTCATTTCATTGAGTATTGATTATGAAAAATAATTTTAACGGGTGTCCCTGCAAATAGATATAAAAAAAATATTTGTATACCAGAACGGTTTATTATAAATTAACAATAATCAAAGAAAGTTACGAGCAAACTTGAGGAAGTTACGGTTACAAAACTAAACATTGTGCTATTAAAAAATCATAATAATCCAGTCTTTTTGTGACTACAATTTATCTAATACATATAACTTAGTATTTTATTTATATGTAATTTAAATATCAATAACTAATATTTTTTCATATAACAACAATTGCAACGTGAATCTGTTAAATCTTTCAGGATATTTACTTAAATTATATGGAACAACTTAACTTAATATATGAATAAACATTAAGCTGTTTTTTATATATTTTTTTAAACATTTTATTTTAATCTTCTCATAAGGTTTATTTAGCGATTACGTTAATATCAACAAATATATATATATTTAGCTATTCTCTCATGTCTTTAATCCATTCAGATCAGTGTAATACAGATATTTTAATAACTGTGCAAAATAGCATAGTTTCGCATTTGCTGCCTTTTTCTAATTTGATTGCTTTTAAAGCCTAAGATATTAATTGGTATGATAGGCTCTTTTAAATAAAATTTTAGTTTTGATACGCGGTATAGTTAAAAACTTTAAATTTACAATATTACAATCACAACAGTATAACAATTTATACAGCATTGTTTTTCTCATCATATTAAATATTTTTATCATTATAATGTTTTCTAAATTTCCTTTTTTAAAAGAGCTATCTTTTAAAAGACTTCTACTATCTTTTGATTTGAATAACGAGAACTTATGATTTTTTTTTAATCTATATTAATCTTAAACCCATTACCACTAAGAAATAAATTTAAACATTATCATTCATTGATGACAAAGTAATGTAATTAGAACACATTACCGTGCCCTAAACAATTTAAATAATATGAACTTGTTAAATATTTGTTTGTAAAACCTATTTACGATTAGGACACTAATCATATAAGGTCTGAGTAGAAGATAGAAACGTTTTATTTTAAATATGCCATAGGTTTTACTACAACGCTATTTATATACTAAATCATTTAATAAGGTAATGGTCGTGGATGCCGTTATTTGCCTTTCATTAATTTACGCGAATCTTAGGTAAGTTATTATTGTATCAAATCCCCAGTAATAAATATTGAAAATCCGCTTCCACCTGATGATAGACTAAAACGTACATTGTCACGAAAGAAACATTACACGAGCGTGAACTTTAACAAAGTAATTGCTTTAATTACCGTTATCCATCTTCGCATTCGGTCTACGATAAACGATATAGTATAAATTTTACCAGAATCTAAGCGGACTGAATTTTGTACGCGTCACGTAAAAAATTGTATCCAATTTATCAACGGACATTATTAAAACTGCAACGTCACCTATTTTAATGATATTACGAAACGGGGTCGCGTTTTATTTATAATCTAATAATATTTCGTATACAAATAACAGATTTTGCGGGGAGTTGTCGGGAGTTTCTTATTTAATGTGATAAATTGGCCATCTTTTGTTAGCCGCGCCCATTAATTATTTTGTATGTTCAAATGATTAGTCGTTATTAGGTGTTATACAGCATTGGACACATTTTAATTCAAAGAATTGTTATCATCAATGTCATCATCATCATCAGCCTGTGCTAGTTCATTGCTGGGCATAAGCCTCCTCTGATGCACGACGTCTACAATTGTGGAGTTTTATTTTGGACCATAACCCACCACTCTGGTCCAATGTGGGTTGGCGGGTGAATCGACTTTTACAAGCCTATCCGACGCATGAACCATCTTACTTTTCAGACAATTGGGTGGTCGGCCCAAATAGTCCTAACCAACGAGAAAACAACGATAACACAAAATTGTTTCCCCGCGGGATTCGAACTCACGACATTCGGTTTATAAAGCAAGGGCTAATACCATCAGGCCACGGAGGGGTTGTTATTTTGTATATTGCTTTAATATTTTTAAACACATAAAAGAACATAACATTGAACAAAACTTTTTTATACCAACATAAAATTCAAACTACTAGTATTTGCCAGCAACTCATGTGACGAACATAAATATATATTGTACAAAATCATTTGAAATTAAAAAAAATACATGTAATTCTCGTTTTTAAGCATTAGTACTGTATATTTTTAAAAACCGTTTGTTACTCTTACCTTACCTCAACAAACATTTATTATTACTAAGTATCGCTTTGTTATACAGATTTTTAACTAAACAAGCTTACAATTATCCACTAAATTAGGTCAACTTAATTATAAAACTTAGAACAGACACTTTATTTCAGGTCGTTTAAGCTAAGGACGAGGTAATAAAACTCTCTGTTTTAGACAATACAAATTTTCGCAGTGTTGTTGTTGTTAAAGCGTTTTTCCTAAATTAAAATAGAATTGCCGCAGGGCAATTCTATTTTAATTTCGCGTTCCTAACGAGAGCCCTTAATATTATACGAGTAATATTTCATCATCTTTATGTGTTGAGTCGTTTGTTTCATAATTTGCACGTTTTTAAATTTTACATTACATAAATAATTTGTACCTCTCACCGCTCGAATTAATTTTCTTAATTCTATGGATGTATAAATTTGTCCATCGTGTCATGTATACGAGTTTTCTTGAGAGCATTTTGTTATAAAGTTTTCAAACGAGTGCGACGCCATGTTGTTATTTCGCATTCTTGTTAACGGTTCAATTAAGACGCAATAAATTTAGAACGCGTGTTATTAACTTCATTGAAGTAAGTGACATTTGTTAAGACTCTTTAATGTTTGAAACATTTGTCGGCCCGGTATGCACCAGTCGACTAATTTTGTGCATGCGACGGAAGTGTACGACGGGAAGTGAGAATATGCGAAAGATGTGGCGCCATATTTAAATCATGATTTATTTTGGTATGAATAACTTTTACACTATATTGATGTTTAAAATAATCACCCTAAAATAAATGTTTTTCGAATCGAATTTCTTCACGACGATGCAGAGAAGTTTTTGAACGTTACGGACAATAAACCTACGTAATATTAAAAAAAAGAAGTAGAATTTTATGTATAGTCTACCTAGTGATAATGGGATCGTCTTTATGGTTATTATTTTTGTAGTTTAAATTATTATTGTTAATGTAAATAAATTTCCTTTCTATATTAATATTACATATTGTCATAATTTACTAAAAATAAAATAAAGGTGTTAAGATATAAAGTTTTTAAATGTATTTTTTAACGATAATAAAAATGAAAACCCGTTACTCATCTGTTTTATTATTCTTAATTTGCAATCTGGTTCAAGATATCTTTTATGAGAATGTTTTTTTTTTAGTATTAAGAGTATGTATTTGTATTAAGATGTTTTACGTACTATTTTACATGCAAACAATGCCATCTTGTACGCCAAAATATAAAAAATTGTTGAACTGATGTCGGAATTAAATCATCTTGGGATATGCAAACTATACCATCGTATTCGACTCATTCGAGCATTTTCTTTATTTTTTTCGGAGAAAGAAGTAACTGCAGAGAACGGTAATTTTCTTAAAATTATTTTTTTGCTGCAGGCAACAAATATTCTTCAATACTTGTTTATTTTACTGCTAAATATTACTGTTTAATAATTTTTTAAATATTGCTAAATATACATAGGTAATCTGATAGGCTAGTGAAGATTGCTTATTATATAGTTAAGGATCGCACTACTCTTACTTGAATCTGTAATGCACCTTGCACCTTTGTTGTAATACCTTTCTATCTTCCGCAGGGTGTTTGGGAGCTATATCGGTGGGGGTCGCATTGGCCCTATCTCCGGTGACGGTAGCCCTCTGCGTTCGCAAGTCGACCCGCGTCACCGCCGTGGTCGGAGGCCTGGTGGCGGCATTGGGATGCCTGTTCACCTCATTCGCGACGCAGTTCCACCAGCTGTTCTTCAGCTATGGTTAGTGAAAAAAAGCTCGTCGAAAGGACTAGGCGAAAAAGAGGCTGATTATTTAAACTAGGAAAAAGCATAACCATGTCGGTAACGCCAACGCACCTAATTTATCTATCCAAAGAAGTGTCCGTAGAGGGAGTAGAGTAGACTAATCCTGATTGAAAAGGTAAAAAATGTAGGTGAGAAAATCTAGCAATTATGTTGATATTTTTAGTAATTTATCGCAAACTAAGCAATTTTTTTACATGTTTACCGGATTCAATATACGAATATAACTTACGAGCAATATATTAAAAATATAAAATATATTAAAAACAATATATTAAAAATATAAAAATTAAAAAAAACCCAACGGAACACTTGAAATTAAATATTTTATGGATTAGGTGGATTCAAGATCAGTGCCAATTTTCTCCGGCATGACATTTCAATATAGATTCATATAATGTATTCAATACTTCTCCGACTTTGATCGGTCTGAATCATACAAATTTCAAAATCCTTTTTTAAATTGCGAATCTTCTTAATATCCAAATGTAATGAGCATCATTATATCCACTCAAAAAAATTCTTCAACACAAATAAATACAATTGCAATATCCGTTTGTAAGACTCAACTCAAAACCAATTTTTTTGTTATTATTGTTTGTCTGGTCGTCTCTTTCTTCTTCGGATTCTGGTTAATTTCTAGAATTTAAAATAAAATTCCCTTTTTTTTATTTTTTTCTGCTTGCCTGTCTGTTTGTTCTGGTTAATTTCTGGGATGACTGGCCCTACGTCGACAGGATTTTTATTGGAATATAGCTAAAATGATTAGGAGCAAGTTACCTTTTAAAAAAAAAACAATTTAATATCACGCGGACGAAGTCGCGGGCACCAGCGAGTCAAAAATAAAAACGTTACCGCCAAAGAAATCTACGACGCTAATGCATACGAAATTGAAACGCGCGAACTTTTGACAGTTCAATTTATTCCATCCGATTCGTTTAAACGGACTTCAAAGGTTCGCTAATTGGCTCTCAAAGTAAACAAGCGGATGCCGATGCAGCCGCGGCCATTGAAAATAAATAAACTCGGTAGCTTGCATTCGATGATTGCATTGCGTCGATATCGTAAAAACAATATCAAAGCTGAATAGAAATAATATTTCGTTTGAAATAAATAAATTATATTTTATGATACTTCAATGATAACAAGACGGAACATGGAGTTTTTGTAGTTAATTATCGACAGATTTTAAATGTTGCTTGTAAAGTTTTGTTATCAATAGTGTCGATGACAAAAGTCTAATCTTATTAATATTTCTATTGTTTATTTTTAGTTATATATATCAGGGGCAACACTTTGTTATCTTATATTGTTTGATTGTCTTAATTATAATAATATTTTCGTATTAAGAGTCGTCGAATGGAAACGGGAAGATAAAGTTTTTTATTTATGAGTGCTATGAAAACTTTGACGTTTAGTTTATTTTGTTTCATCAAAGATTTTAAAGAGTCATAAGTTATATATGTCTAAGTAAGCGGTAGCTGCAAGAAAAGCCAGTGTAGTCTTGACGAGTGCAGCCCACTCTCTTATGGTGCATTAGAACTAACGGATCTTTCTGTCTAGGTCCCCATGACTAGACACCAGTCTCTTTTGAATTTGTCTGAAACCCAGGAGGCATAGGAGCCAGGACCTGCATCCTTGATTCCCAGTCACCAGTGTGAGCCGACTGCAAACAAATCACTTTCACGTGTCATCACTTCAAAGCGCGTTCAAAGCAAGGTTCCCTAGTCCCTTTAGATTAGACTAAACACTCGGCCTTACTTTTCAGGCTGGCTTCTCTTAGTTTCCCTGCGGCTGAATAAGACTGCAAGCTTGGATCCCCACCACTACGATGAAGTGGGAATCTACCGAGGGGTGGTTAACTTTCATCTCCTGTTATACATATCTTTAGAACATCTATAATTTCATTACGCTGACTGGAATGATAAAGTTCTTTTACAACACGTTGCAGTTTCAAACACTATGTTCATTGTGGTCATACTTGTTTGGTACAGTAACGAGTTTACTTCTTTTGCTGAAACCTTCTAATAAGAAAATAATAAGTACGAAGAATAACAAAATTTCATTGCTTTGTGGTAATACATACAATATACGTTTATAAACTCTTCTAGCCATTTTCCCAAGTATTGAGAATGAAAATTGTCTTGTTTGAAGCTAGCGACATAACGACTTTTCTAGCCTTCCATATTTGTAATTATTTGAAAGGATTGACAACGCTAAAACTGTTAAAGATAGTCTTGACAACATGTTCCAACTATTCTACATGCCTATCTGACACATGGATCATCTTGCATTTTAGACGGTTTGGTCTTGTAGCCATATTTTACTTACCAGAAACTGTTAGAAGCTTGTTTATCATCGCAAAACTATTGAGTATTTCATACAAATTTCTGATCACCTATAGGTCCGAGTTAGTCGGCACAATACAATTTCGTAGAGTTCACCTTTCCATACATGATTTTAGGAAACTTTAGATTTACTTGATGTCACAGAATACACTTTTATAGGTATTATATTAAAAACGTTTTAATGCACATACATACAAGCTGAGCCGATAACAATACATAGTATATTAATGTATTTTTAAAATAATAATATCTCTTAGCATGAAAGTTTATATAGAATGCAATAAAATTCAGTGCAACTTAATATAAATGCATCTGAAGAAGCAATATCGATACAAACGGGATTCGAACTGGGTGTGACTGTAATAATGCAGTAAGCTGTGCTATCCCACAGCATAATGACGCCGCGCTTGGCACAGAAATTGTATTTGCATTTAAATTGTGCCATTGCATTGACCAACTCCGCTATAGACGATCGATAATATAAGGTCAGTAATGTCTTTGTAGTAAAATATAAACACTACTGACTGGCGTGTTGCATTCATTCAATTAGAGATACCGCAGAGGCTAATGAAATTCAAATTGTTGCGTTTTTTAAACGATCGCTTGAGGCTGCAGCATCGGTTAATAAAGACGATTTGTTTACGAAGGCCATGTCGTTGCGTTTATATAGTCTGTATTGAAACGAATTGTTACGAGGTCTTTTTGATTTATGCTAATTTTGTATTCATTTTGCTTGCAACTCACAAAATGGTTTACGTAAAAATTCATTTTGGTTTCAATGATTTAACTTTTGTATTCTCGTAATGTTTAATTCAGTAAAAATACGAAGGTACTCTTTTATGGCACTGACAAGGGTAGATCTACAGGTTTTTCTGACTCGAAATGGTAATGTGATTAGATAATTCTTTTTCAACTATGATTAGTGAACGTCAATATTAGGTATAAGTTATGAAACATCCTATACTTTGGGATAGGGAGCGCATTTATTGCATCATGCGGTACTTTATTTGAGCCAGGCGTATCACTTACCATTAAGTTAACGTTCAAAGTCAAAGTCAAATATCTTTATTCAATATGGAAGCATTACACTTTCTTATTGATTGCCAAATAAACTAACACCAGAAATGGAAGCCTCTGACCTGAGAAGACCCGGCGTAAAGAACTCAATGGGACTTTCTTTTTTCTTCTTTCAATAAGTTTTACAAAGTTTTTACAAGAAATAGCCTGGAGCGGACTGTTCATTACCAGGGTATGTTATCTATCAAGTAGTTATTACAGCATAATATCCTTTAACACACAAACGTTCCTTTACAACTTTCTTAAATTTATTTACAACTGAACGTTTTCTGGGATTTTCTTGTAGTTGAGTATAGCTATACATTGTCCCCTGACAGATTTCATTGTTCTTCGAAGCCTAGTTTAAGAAGAACAAAATTATGCTTATTCCTAGTATTTATATTATGTGTTTCACAATGTTTACTAATTCATTTTTATGTTTATGAACATACATAATATTTTTAAATCTGTATCGAGAAAAAACAGTCATTACGTTGATTTCATTAAACAAGTTTCTCAGCGATTTTTTGGGGCCCAGGTTATAGACTGCTCAACTACTAAAAAATATTTGTTTACGAAATTGTTAAATTATTTATAAAGTTTAGACCACTAAAAAATAATTGAAATGACATGGAAAGAGATCCGCATTTAGTACGACAACAAGCAAGGCGATCCATTCGGAAGCGGAAAAACTTCGATAGCTATACCGTCCATATAATCCGTGGCTAACGTTCGACAAAGAAAACACATTAACCGCTTTGCTTCATAAACGAGACAGCGATGTCGATTTCACTGAGGTATTCTTAACTTGTTTTGATTCTACTTCAAACGCTAGATTACTTGCAATCTGATGTAGTTATATACATATAGTATACTGACAAAGTTCCACATGTGGTACGCAGCGTAAGATAATTCTATTTATTCTTAGATGATTTTATTTGCCATCCTACGAAATAAACAGTGAATGCTTATGCAATAGTGACTTTACTCTAGCTCTGCGACAGAAATAAGCACAGCTTTCTGTACACAAGAGATAATCTTTCGGGCTTTTTAGCTAACTATCATTTTTCAAGCATATAGCGATAAATTACTCGGAAGCACAACGATTGCCTCAATCAACCAGGATACAATAGAAAGCTTTTTAATGATTTTTCTAATGATTACGAAAATATTGATAAGTCACATTTTATGGCAAAATAATATACAGTCAAAATCTGTCTTAATAAAAAATGATAACTGCGTTTAACGTTTTGGGTTAGTTACAATACATTGTTCATGTAATGTAATGGTTCTTTGATTATAAGTTCTCATATCTGCTATCTGGTATCTGCTTTTAACAAAACTGATCAGCCAATAAACAAGGTTTACATGAACTTTGTTAGTATCAGAATTTGTGGCATAAAACGAACTATATTTCCGTCCCTACTCCGCGCTGCGTAATGACCTGTCTCATAAAGTGCATCCCGAGGTGCATTAAGGTGCGTATACAATAACCTTCCGAACCTGTTATGCTCTTAAACATTGAAATAAACTTGACAACGAATACAAGAAGAATGCGTAACAAACGAACATCTGAAGATCCCGCAAATATTGGTCATTTTACAAACACATCTTCAATACAACAAATATACTGCAAATACGTTATCTTTCAGACTCAGCTCGCATAACATGTACGCACCTTTACACACACATTGGCATCCATCAAATCAGCAATGCGTATTAAGCGTGATATATCGCGTGCATACGTCACGATTTCCCGCGGTGAATGTTGATAAGCGGTGATATCCTGGACGCTATCTGCCAACTTCCCCTCTCCCACGTAGTGTCGTGATGCAATCTTTACTGCTTCCAGTGCACGCTTCGTCACGATCGTCATCCTTCACACGACCTATCTATCAATCTAATAACAGCTCTTATTATACGTACCCTATGAGAAGATTCCTATAACTGGGTATAATAGCACGATAAGGTGGAAGATATAAGGAGATATGATCGGCCTAGTTAGTAAGAAAGTTAAAATCAGGATAACCACGATCGGCTTGTCGACTAGTCGCAGTAATTATTTTAATCGAACAGTGTGAAGAGTTATTTTATCTTTTGTTAATATCTCTTAAAGTAATTTTATATATATATATATTACGATAATATGATTTTGATCGCGTATGTTTTATATGCTTTATTAATATTTTAATAAATTAAATGTTTTGTACATAAATATATACAGAATATTTATGTGTTTATGTACAAACATAGAATTTATTATAAGAAAGAGATCACAGTACTTTTATAATCATGCAACGCAAAACCTTCGTTATTTAAAATTTTTCCTTATAAAAATGTTGCGTTGCAGCGATGAAAGTACTCAAATAATTTAGTACTTATTCAATATCTAGGTGTAAGGAGTATTCAGTGGAATACAAGGTTAAAAGTTTAAAATACTATACAAAATATGATAAAATATCTTAAATTATTTCATTATCATCAGCCTGTGTTAGTCCACAGCTGGACAAAGGCCTCCAATAATACAGGCTTTCTTTGTTATGGACCGTATCCCATCACGCTGGTCCAATGGGGGCTTGTGGATGCCCAACCGACGCATGGATCATCTTATTTTTCAGACAATCGGGTAAAAGGCCCGAATTGTTCTAACCAACCCGAAAAGAACGATATCACATAGGTGTTGCCCCGCGGGATTCGAACCCACGACCTCCAGTTTATAAAACTAGGGCCAATACCGCTAGGCCACGGAGAAGGTTAATGATGGTTAAGTAATTTACGAATACTTAACGTATTGACGCTCTATTGTCTTTGTTTCAAGCAAAAGTTATTTACTCCAATTAAATATTTCCAAAACAATTGTAAGATGCCAATTTATCAGTTTATTGTCATACATAAATATTGTCAACTGGAATTGTTTATTAATACAGCATCCTTTAATACTTTATCCCTTGGTTACCATTCTACCTTCGAATTTTCAGGAACTGTAGTCGGCGTGGGCGTGGGTCTGACCCGGGACTGTTCTACGCTGATGGTAGCCCAGTACTTCAAGCGTCGTCGAGAACTGGTAGAGATATTCATCGTGAGTGGAAGCGGTTTGGGTATAGCCGTAATGTCCACCTTCATCAAAAGCGCCATCAGGTAAACGTTTTTGACAACTTTGTATCACAAGAATGTCGACACTATCTCTTATCGATGTTCATGTTTTACGTGACGGTAACACTGAGCTTATATTGTCTTTGTTGTAACGGGCATATAATCTTTTAGTACTCGTTTGTCTTGTGTTTTACCGCTTCTGTATAGTGTAAGGACAACGGTTTAGTGTGCCATTTTGATTTTTGTATCCGTAGTATTACTTGAGAAGGGAAATAATTTTGATTTAATTCTATTACTCTTTTGATTGAATCACGAAATTTTATGTGGAGCTTTTATTACCCCTTGCTTAATAAAAAACTATTCGTCCCATATATTCAGAGCACTTAAATCGTAGTAGCATCTACATTAGCGCCTTAACATTTTTATCAGAACATTTTAGTCACATCATAGCTTCATTTTATTTACACTGTCATAAAAAATCATTGCGTTGTCTGTCAAGTAAATTTTTTTATATATGTTGCTCAATGTTCTTCCTCGATCTTTCTTTAATATTATTTATCATTGTAATGAATGTTCAACAGTCCATTAAAGTAACCAAATATAAAGTATCTCTATTAAACAGTTACCTTTTGCGTTGTTTGTTTTGTGCCTTAAAGCGTTTAACGTTTTTATAGAGCGATCGGCTGGCGACTAGGGCTACAGGCTGTCACCGGGGTGGTATTCGTTACTTTCATACTAGGTACGTTCTACCGCTCGGCCTCTCTCTACCATCCGCAACGCCGTGCGATCCTGCATCTGAAAAATCAGAATAAAATCAAGCGGAAGATGAAGGACAAGAACAAATCCGAGGACCGTCAGCCGTTCTTCGACTTTTCAACGCTGCGCTCGAAGACCGTCAGGATCCTGTTGATGTCAACTGGCATATCAGCTTTCGGTATCAACACGCCGATATTTTATCTAGCTTATCATGCAGAAGAAGAAGGTACGTATTTAAAGATATGCTTGTAATTGTATAATTCTTTCAAAGAAGACATTAATTTATTCTCAAAAAGTTAAAGAATTACATTGATAATGATCACTAAATAGTTAAATCTCAAACTTATACATTAAAATAATATAGGTAACTTTTAAGAATAAAATACGTTTCTACTATTCGATTACATGACACATATTGTTTAATGTTTATGAATATTTTCCATAAATAAAATTGATTGCAACATCATTTTTACCGTAAGAAACCATAAAAATTGCAGTTCGTTTTCATGCAAGACATATTTTGTAATAACTTTCTCAATGCATCCCACATTTGCATTGCTCGGTCTACTTTTTATGCGTCTATCACCATAAAATAAATACTTCTGTGAAGTCTTCATTGGGCCCGTCAAATAAGGCGATGAGAATTCCAGGCACAAGGAACTTCGCATTTCAGACCACCCACCATAGACAGGACCAATTATAATTCGATAACCGCGACCATCTTGAATAATTTCCGTACTTGACAATAACAAAACAGGAAAATAGTATAGAGATATTCGATCTTACCGCTTTTTAAGGGTTATATAATTACTTAGAACATATTGACGATATGAAAAATTTAACAAACATAAATGTTTTTTAAGTTGAACGACTACCGCGGCAGCTCATCCAATTACGCAAGATATAGTGCACAAATACACGCAAACATGCGCAAAATAATACGCAAAACTTTTCTTTACTTTCATAGTTAAATAGGACCGATAAACTACCTAAATAACGGCGTTGTTAGGTTCAAGCAGGTTTAAAGCAAGACCTCCTCTTTAACATGTAAGCCCATATCACAAGGTCGACAGAAGGACCATACAGATACACTCCATAAAACACTATACCAGTTTTTAATACCCTAAAATACTAAAACATTTAACAAGTACAAATATTTTAACATAGCCTAATATTAATATTCTATGGCAAACACCTGAATTAAAAGTTTAAATCCATAATATAGTTGTTTCTAATATTCGATTACTAAAAATATTTTTATAAATTAATAAAACGACAAAAACATCACGTTTACCTAATGGTCACCGAGCCCACAAGTAATGTAATAAAAAAAACCTCCAATTCTGCTCGAGATATTACATTTACTCTACCTAGTAATTACATTGGGTATGACGCTCTTTCCTTCTTCTTTCTTATCGACACATGGTACTGTTTACATGTTACTGTTTGCTTTACGGCAAAAATAAGAACGAAAAAGAATTATTTTGAAGAAGGATTAGCATACTGTACTTAATTTTGTTAAACCATTACGAATTCACACTGAAATAATATATATTTGCATATGATGCGTGTGCATATTACTGTCCCTATCCTAAAGTTTTATGGTTACAAACTCGTTAAATCAACATTATCATGTTTAGACAACGCTTTGGTTGGGTCGTAAAATCCAAAATCCCCGTTTCTGTATTTCACTATTAAGCCTCGGATTATTTTATGTTATGAATCTATACGTAAACAGATAGTATTATATATTTTCAAGTTAGGCACGTTCTATTATATTATACGCTTAAAACATAGACTTATTCAAACAAATAATTATTTATTAATTATGACTATAGTTACTTTAATATTAGCTACACTAAAAGTACGTGTTTTGAACTTAAATACGCAATCATTTTAAAAACATTTAACTGTAAGGATTCAAATAATTCGATCATAAATTATTCAAATTATAAAGTTTCAGGAAAAAAGTATAATATTTGTTTGATATGGACCGAGGGTCAAATATCAATCAAAAAGTCAACGGATCGTCAATCATTTTCACTGCGTAAAATGAAAATTACTTTTTAAGCTATCTTTAATTTTTTATGTTCGCATAGGGTGATGTCGATCTACTAATGTAAGGGAAGAAATATTTTTAGTGCGTTTTATTTAAAACAATAAATTTTAGTTTTAAACATAGTACGCGTTTTTATGATATATATATATATTCTTTTACCGTTTAAAGTTAACTCATCCAGTTTGAATAACTACCACGCCATCTGTGCGTAATTTTATTTCCCGATTTGCGGACATTAACGCCTTCGTGGTCGCTTAATCGTTATAATTTTATAGTTGCATATTAATTTCAAAGTTTCCAAATGGCGCCAAACCGTTAAGCGTTCTAATTTATGGATCATATACAATTAATATTAGCGCAATATAATAGTTTACTGTTTGGGTTGTAGAGGTCCCATGCCGTAAAAACTGTTTTTAATGTGAATTCAATCCACTTGATTAGAAGCCGACCCTATAATATCTAAAAATCATAACAATTCCATATATTTTATGTACAGTACACTATGACTAAATAACTATATATTACAGATATACAGTACCTATAAATTTTTGGTATATCATAGGTTATTTAAGCATTCTATATTTAACGAAACCGTTTATATTTCAGGTTTGGGAGACACGGCAGGCCTCCTACAGGCTTACTTGGGGCTAGCCTGGGCAGTCGGCTGTGCTGCCTTTGGATTACTAGTGCGCCAGAATTCTGCAGAGTGCCGTATTGCACGACAGTACCTCACTCAGGCGGCAGTGTTCGTGTGCGCACTTGCGACTATGGCACTTACCGTGGTCGAAGGCTCGTACAGCGGCTATGTGATGTTCGCCTGGGTTTATGGTAATGTGTCATTTACTGCCAGCCATTAATTTTTGCATTAACATTTGCATTTAACTAACCAACTAGGAGTCGTCTCCGAAATCTCCGCAGGATTCAAACCCACGAACTCCGGTTTTTCAAAGCAAGCCCTCGGCGACCGACGCAATTAAAAGGTAAATTAAAAATATATCGCTATTATACGATACTACTATTGGGACTGAATTATGTGCTTTGTTAGGTACTGCTATTAAAGCCACCTGAATCTAATACGTACACATTTTTGTTTCTTTTCAGGTATATTTTGTGGTGGTTACCATTATTCACTGAAAATGTATACCTACGAAAGAGTGCGTTCGCGGAATTTCGCGAGAACATGGGGCTTTGTGCAATGTTCGCAGGCCGTGCCGATTGCTATCGGGGTACCCCTCTCAGGTATCTGACTCTTTATCATCGTTTCCACTTAAGTTTTGACTGTCATACAACTATGTTTTACAATCAATGACAAGCGAGAAGTATGAACTGCAATAATTTGCATAATAATCAAGATTAATGTTAAATTTGCGAAGGCGTACTTGCATAATATAAGGGTAGATTTTTTTGTTATGTCATCCAGAATAAATATGATGTACCTACCAACGCATATTTTTGCACATTCTGTTTGCGAAAATTTGTCTATTATATATATTATGGATGATATGAAATAAAATAGTTTAATAACTATATGTAACTATGATATCTAAAATAAAACAAATAATTTCAAAATCTACACGAAATAACTAGCTTGTGTTAAAGACTTTAAAAAGACAAATAAACCATAAAATATAATCCCATATAATATTGTACCCAATAATTTAAAATGATATGTCTTTGCGCAGTCAAGACGGCATAATGTTTTATTTTTTCAACATTCTTTGTGATTGTCACAAAATCTTTGAATAACTGTTAATTTTTTTTTAAGTTTGCAAGTGTAAAGTTGTAAGCTCTATAGTATGAGAGAGAGATCATAAATTATCATTTTACTGTATCACAAAAATGTGCAATAATTATTCAAAGCTTTCATATATATGTATATATGTATATACTTATATATGTATATACTATACTTTTGATGAATAATTAGAATAAATTTTTACGATGCGGGCGCACACCATAACGAAAAGCTGACGCCCTTAAGTTGCTGTGATGAATTGGTGACTGAATTCACGATATTTATTAAAAGTAGAATAAGACAATAGATAAACTCATTCAAAAGATTTTTATCTTGTTACGCCAAAGGAGTATAGCTTCTAACGCGTGTACACACACATTTTTTAGGCTACATCAACGTCGGCTGCGGTAGCAAGGCCGGATACTACTTCAGTTCCACTTGTTCGCTGATCGGTTCCCTGTCACTCTTCTGCATCGACCTGCATAGACGCAGCGTCGCGCATAAACACACCAAGTATTGTATCAAATTTTAAAATTAATACGACTGTATTTTTTCAAAATCAAATATTGATCTTTGTCTAATCAGCAAGTATGAGAAGAAGCCAAATAAAATTTAGAATTTACACTATGTTGTCAAAGTGTGATGGCGTTAAAACTGTGGCGTTCTTCTTTTCACCGCCATTATTCCGCTGATACGAGGGTCACATTGGGGCCATTAGAGTATGATATTAAACTGTGTTTACCTGGATTCCGAATCTTATCTTGCCCTGGCGTAAAAAGTAGACTCGAACATAATTCCACCAGATTTAATGTATGCTTTTGATCAAGGTTGCCGATTTTTATTCGTTTTAATTTTAATGTTTGAATATGCAAAAATCATAACAATTTAATATTCAAAACCGAAAATGAAGGTAAACTTTGTTACTTTCTTACTATTTTATACACATTTAAGATTTTTTACACCTTGTAGATATACACATATGAAGCCTTCATATATGTATTTCTCTTACTAGATAGCAACTTGAAATTTATACCTGATACTGACAATTATTTTTGAAGCACGTAGCACTATGTTTATATATTATCCACGGAGAAAAATCCACATAGACGGACAAGAAAGCTATTAAAAGGGGTACTTTTTTATCCATTGTATGTCCGGACCTCTAAAAATTTGGTATCTCTCGTGTTATTTTCGCAGAGAAAATGGCGTCAGCGCCACATGTGAATCCGCTTGTGGACCTTCGCGTCGCAGCCGGAGTCGGGAGAGGGAGCCGAGAGCTGCCACGGGCGCTGCCACTGCCTTAGGTTGCTTTTACAAAAATATTATATTTTACAAAAACACACTGAACATGTTTTACTGTAAAAACTGACAAACGATTTATATTGGGTTACAATAATCGCCTCCGTGGTCTAGCAGTATTGACCATAGCTTCATAACGCATGAGCAACGCAATCCCGCATGGAAACAACTTTGTATTATTGTTGTTTTCTGGTTGGTTACGACAATTTGGGCCGACCACCCAGTTGTCTGAAAAGTAAGATGGTCCATGCGTCTAATGGGGATGTAAAAAGTCAGTCCACATACCAACCCGCATTGGATCGGCGTGATGGGACACGGTCCAAAAACCCGGAATGGAGAAGGCGTGCATTAGAGGAGGCCTATGTACAGCAGTAGCTAAAACAGAGGCCTATGTCCAGCACTAGACTAACACACAGGCTGATGATGATGATGAACACAGACTTCATATTAACATAGAAAATGGATAGGGCAAAGATGAATTATACGAAACGAAGACGTCATTAAGCAAGTATTTGCTGTTGATAATAATATATGTTTATCTTTCAAACTTCAGACAAGCAGTGATAACTGACATGCTCTGCCCATAAGAAATGCAGCTTACATGAGCTATAACACAACATACAGTGCTCTACAAACCGAAACTGTATTGTCACACTACTGCTTTGTGTCTGAATAGACACTGCGATAGTATTTGCACTGGCATATTTTTATTTTTAAGTTATATAGCTGTCATGGTAAACTTTTAGTAGAATAATGTATTTCTAATGATTTTTTTTCAGAAGGATTATTACTAATTAAAAGGCCTTTATTTAACAGTAATATATAACAATATCATACAATTAAACGATCAAAATTTTCTTGTGACATTTTACTATAAATATATTTTAATAAGGCTAAATAAACGTAGTAGCCAACTAGTTTCGGGCTTATGTATAAAAACGATTATAAATGCATTTTTTGTCTGTTTATCATCATCATTACAATTTAAAATTCATTGCTGTTCTAGTGTAAAAGTATAAACTGTAGAGTAAAAATCTACAGAGTTTCATTAAAACCTGTACTCAATTTTGCGTTATAAGCTGGCAAACATCTTAACTTTTCTGTTTGAACTTTCCTGTTTAAATTTGAATATTACACTAAAAAGTTTTAGGAGCAGAGCTGGTTGCACCCGGTAGAGCTGGTCGGGACCTGTTACTGGACAGCATTGGACCAGGCAGCCTGGGATCACCACCACCAAAAATACCACCCGAACTCACGTGCATCAGCGAGGAGGGCGGTCTCGATTTAGATCTAGATTTAGACATACCGGAGCATCTGTTGGAGGATTTGGACTGCGGAGGGGACTGTATCACCAGTTGTAATAAGGTATCTTATTTATTTACAAGCATAAATTTACAACTTATTCTTATTTCGGTCTTCCATTCTTCTTGGACTGGCCGTTCGATAACATATTTTGCAGTCATGTGACAGCCAAGTACTTATGTAACATAACAATAAATCACTCCAGATGACAGATGAGACAAGCACAGCGAGTCACAAATCCAATATTCAAACTTAATGTATAATGAATAAATAAACACAAAATAATTAAACTCAGATCATTCTCATTTGGCTAACAATTTTACCAAAATAGTAAATCCGTAGTGGATTCAATTTACAACGATTCATTAAAACTCTATTTTCATTTTATTTCTTTTCCATTATCGCCGTTAATTGATGTTCTATACTAAGTATCTTATGTTTTTCTCTGATCTATTATAGGTTTCCATACTGAAAGGATAGCTAAAGGGACTCTATTATAAAGCCCTGTCCATTCGTTCGTCCGTCCGTGTCAGCAGGCTGTTGCTAATAATCTACTATAGGTAGAGAGTGAAATTTCAAAGAATGCGTATTTTCATTGCCGCTCTAATAACAAACAATAAAAGCAAATTTAAAATACTTGAAAGGATCTAGTGCAACAAATGTGTGTTTCTTGTAGGCTGCTGCTAGATCTTTTAAGTTCAACTCACTTGATCTGTATTTTACTAACTATAGTCCTCATTGGAGTAAATTTTTGCTTCTATCTTAATCGTATTGTTATGCATACCCGTAATTTTAAGTAACTACGTTTGCAGTTTTCTTAAAACAATTTTTTGTTCCAAATGCACGTTAAATTTACAATAGTAGGTAAGGCTAACAATAATAATTAAATGCTCACACGCTACTTACGTTATTACAATTTTTAAATATTACAAGTAATCTGTTCACGGATATGTCATGTCATGTTTATTTCGTAATTATACTAGAGCTGAATAAGACATGAATCATAAAGGAAATTCAATATTATACTCTTATGGCGTCATAACGTAAGAAACCAACGTGGAACTTTAATAATGGAGTGATCTCCCACCAATAATATAGGTTTATAGTGCTACTTGTGTATGTCATTCAATTTTTAATTTGAATCCCTTATGAACTAGGCTCTAATGCATTTAAGTGCCCTTTAAAAAGAAGCATTTACGCTTTTAAACTGCAACTCCTTTGTGATAGAAACATAAAAGCACTACGCGTGACGTTTCGAAATCTGAACCAACCTGCCAGTTCGTTGCCTTCGCGTTTATTTTAAAAAAATACCATACTTTCTCAGCCAGTTTTCTACTTTTCGCACTAAACAAGATTAACTACTATAGCCGCCTACTTTTGCAACACATTCCAAGCGTTTAAGAATAGGCATGTAGACAAATAGGGCACAGCTAAACGCCGGCTTAAGGAGAGCGGCACAGACTATTGCGTAAACAATAATCACATTAGCGTCGGAGTCGTGCCGTACGATCTTAACGGCTAAGAACTAGGTGAATGGTTTACGTAATTTACGTTTCCTTTCTAGACTGCGAATAATGGAATTAAGTACACGTGAGCTGGCGAAAGAACATTTTTCGCAGACACGACGTGTTCGTTATAACACAATATGTTCTAAAACAAAATAAAACAGATAATATTAAGTCTATACATTATAATCTCAGATAGAATTTAAACTTACTGAAATCTAATCAATCCATCTAAAACGGGTTGCTCTTTGTGTTGTAGTTGCCAGATTGCCAGTCGCTCTGTGTAATAACTGTAATTTAGTAGATATTCGGTAAATTACTAGACGAACCCATAATAACTTGAAAAAAAAACATAATTGTTTAGCTGTTAACGTTTTAATTGAAACATTTTTAGGTCGAAAACTACCTTATGCTGAGCGAGTACGAGAACAACTTGATAGCCGAGCTTCCCAATCTTAACGAGCGCAGGGGTCGACGATGGTCGATTGTGGTCGGCAACCCCAATTCACCGCAGCCTTCCAACATAGACAACCAACTGACGCCCGAACACCGCAAGAACTCCATAAAGTGGAAGAAAAAGTGCCATAACGCCAGCAACAGACTGATAACAGTGATAAACGAGGCGTCACTATAAACTTGTAGTGAAATAAATAACGAGACAATAAATAGCTAATAAAACATTTAGTGTACCAACGACCTGTTTAACCTCATAATTTATTCGATGTGTGTGCGTAGTGCCAATTACGTAATGTTAAGCATAAATTATTAAATTATTACATTTACGTAATTGAGATTTTGTTTTACAACCCTTAGCGATTAAGTTAACATATATGATGGATTTTAATGCAAAAAATATATAAACAGCGGAAGACTTACGAAATCTAGCTTTTTCTATTTCATTCTAGCTTTACGGGAAATTTTCTTGACAATTTTTCGTGTTTAATTAACAGGAGATGACGGTTAACGATATTCCCAGTTTTACAATGCGTAGAACTAAGATCGTATGATTCATAGAAGCAAACAGATACAAATAAAACACAGGATATTATGTTTACCTAGAAATTACACAAGTTTATAGGAGAGGTGCTTTCCTATAACGCGGGACAATTTCTACTTCCGCGTGGTAGTAATTAGCATAATCGCAGCTCGGTGCGCAAGATGATCTCTGGCAGTCATTACAGTACAGTGCCTTCAAATTTAGTTACCTCATCTAATTAAATGCACTTTAGTGCATATGGTCTCTAATGTATATCGACTACCGTATTGAATGTCGTTATTGTTTTGCAAATGTTACTAATAATATAATAATACCAAAAAACATAATCCTTTTTGTAAGTCCGACTAAATTCTCATTCCGATTGCGCAATTATTTTCATAAAAATAAGACAAATAAAACAACGATTACAAGAGTGTAGTTAAATATATTATTGACATTTCTTATTACATTACAACTAGCGAATACTGCACCGAAAAATATATCAATAGTATACAATGATTATTGCCGCTGCGGAATAACAATGTCCTCGATGAACTGCGCGAAACATCGCATCGCTTGCAGCAAGGCGGCGAGTAGTATAGATAGGGACAAGCTCACCAGCTTTTGGTTCTCGGAGACGACGATTTCGTTGTTAACCACAGGAACTAGGGTCCGACTCGATTCTACGCTAATAATGCTCGAGCTATCACAATCGTTATACACGTTCGAGCCGATAATCTCCTCGGCGAACTTTGTCGACTCGCAGGCGTTGTCGACATCACATGTCAAATCTATCACAATAAATTCCGAATTGATCACACGATTGTCGTTCAACACGTCCGCGGCCCTATACCGCGTATAGATATCACTAGTGGGTACATTCTTATTGATAACGTCCTTCGAACAAGAGGGAATTTCATTCCAACGCGCGGCACGTTGAGATTCATTTAGGCACTTTGTTTGGACGACCGCGTTGTCGTCAACTGTTCGACTTACACTATGTAAATTATTATTGTACACACTGGCGTTGTAGGAATCGTCGTTCTCCTCTGACGACATTCCACTGTCGTTGTTATCCAAAAGGATATCGGAAGAAACACTATCTACTTGATCTAATGTAACATTAGGTTCACCAAAGGTACCATAGCTCAAGGTGTTTGAGGCCTTGTCTATGGCTCGTGTTACCGTGCCCTCTGCGGGCACGGCCTCTGGTCAAGAGACCTTCGCACAACTGATACTGCCCTTTATAACTAGTGCGCTGGATAGTATTTCCTGTGCACCAAACACATCTACTTCGGAGAGTGACGCATTGTTCAATGAACAGGCGTCATCTAACAATAATTCGGATCGTAAGCCCTGAAATTGCAATAAACAAACATAAATACAACAATCGATCTAAACAACAGCGATTATAAGAGCACCAACATTTAACAAAAAACCTTACCATGGCGAAATATTTATACTCCTTTTCAAAGGACATTAAAAATACACAAAAAATAGCTGTCAGGGTGTAACTGCATAAAGAGGTGATCACGAGACACGCATGTAAACTGGTGCCAGCTATAAAGCAAACAAATCCATCAGTTATAAGCACAATGATGCAAGATAATGCAGTCAATTTAATGTTAATCACCTTCTGGTAGAAACGATGTTATCGTCCCAAAAACCGCCATTATTATAAGTAATAGGAAGCTCACGTTGGCAAGACATTGTCGTAGTGTTAACAAGTTTTTGTCATAAAACAGTGTAGAAATATATGTTGTTATGATGCACTGAAAAACAAAAACCACAAAATGTATGAATCCGTTTTACGCTGTCATGACCGCATACGTTCCTTTTTTTATAAATTAGACGTTAACATTGACCAATTTTCAAATAACGAAATCAAAATTGATTAAAACTTTTATAGTAAAAATTTTTATACGATATCAGAGATATCATATTTAGAAACGACAGTAATTAAGGACAGTTCAAAGATTCATTGGACTGAAAGACGATGAGCAATAAAAAAAATCATTCATTATTATCAAAAGGGTGTAGTCACCCAAATAACGATTAATACTTTAAAATAAAGTCTTACAAACCGACCCATGTCAAAAACTATACCGACAGCATATAAGAATAAAAAGAAAGAAAATAATTTAGTAAGTAATTTACCGATTAACATAAGATAAGGAAAAAAAAAATTTTAGTTTAATTCAGTTTAAAATGTAATTTAAAATTTGTGACAACAGTAACACAATCAGCCTAATAAGTTATGCAATAATTGTATGAATTGAGCATTAACCTCGATAATTTCACGTAGACTTTCACTGCAGCTACCTTTGGTGAAAGGGAATAACTTGATGCAATTGCGACCATTCATATTTTTAAATGTAGCACGTTATATTCTACTTAGTTGCTTAAGAGTAAAAACTAAAGTAAAAACAGTACAGTACAGTATACTTTAAAAATAAAAACAAATACCGATTGACAAATATAATGACATTGTTTCAAGATCAAACTAAAACCACAATCAGTGCATTATGAAAACTGATATACAGTAATCTTATTATGTACACTGTTCAATTACGTTATAATCTTAAAGTAAATGAAAATTTCATATGAGTACATACATACATATGTAAGGAGACAATTTCCAATTAAATAAGAAAGAATCGTACGCTATATTCTATAACACGACAATTGCCTACTTCTAATTGCATATCAGCCTATTCATTAAAAAAAACAGTTAAATTTAAAACTGATTTACAATAACATTTCTTATTATAGATACTAACCTGAACCCATAAGTACAATGTGCCAAAAGCACATATAAATATATTCAGGGCTGTCAAGCAACGGTCATCTACCTGTAAAGAAAATAATCAACTTCTTACATTACCCACTTTCTAAATAAATAACATGGACTTAATAATAAATTTAAAAATTATGATAACCCAGACCAAAGAAACTATAACATAAAGTTTAAACGTATAAACCATTTAATCGATATCACAAATATGAATATAAGTTGTATAACTTAAAATACCGTATTATCATTTTAGTATTATATAAGTAAATTATTTCTAACGTCCCCGTGAAACCATTAATTTGTGAGGCATAGTAAACGAGTATTGTTCAATTTTAGATTAATAATAATAAATAAATCATTATTTTTACGATGGAATACTAAATGGTAACGTGTTTAAAGAAAAATATAAATTGTATTGATACACTACTAACACTACATAAAGAGTCAGAGAGAGGCATATTATTTAAAATTTGTTTCACCAGGGGTCCTAACTATTAAACGTACAAGAGGAAATCCTAATAAAATAACTCTCTTGTCCTTCTGTCCGTGTGTCACCATCGTTATTTGGGTAACAGGCAGGACCGTTAATTCGATTTTTATGGTGTAATGGTTTAAAATCGCTACCAGGTGCAAGAAAAATTAATATAAAAAGTTAAGATTCTTTTATAAACAGAAGAATGTCTTACACTTTACGGGTTAAGCGTTTTAATTACAATTGATAGATGGTAAAAAGGCAGCGTATATGTTCTTTAACTCCGCATCATATTATTCCTCATACAACTCTGAAAACTATTTTATTGGCCCCAAATATCTATGTATGGGTCGGATCTTTACTTATAAAATCCGGCAAATATTTAATATTGTTTCTTATAATTGTTGTATATACGTGGATTCAGTTAAATTCCGATTCAAGGTTAACGAGACTTAAATTTTCGAGTGAAAACTTAAAGTTACTACCAGATATTCTAGAATTTATGTGTAAAGCAAAGTCTTACAATAAAGTAAGACATTACAAAAAATATTAAAAGTTGAATATTAAGGTATTTTTTGACTCGATAAAAACTTATCCATGGTTATTTTGATGTTTTTTTATATTGTTTAAAGCGACGAGATCAGCAGAACATTCAGCTGGTGGTAAGTATTACGTGATACTCATAAGAAATGCAGCATATAATGCTTCTAATCCGCTTGCCGCCTGAGACAGCATGTTATACCTTGTTTACCCAGTAATTACGCTGGCTGCGCGACCCGGAAAACGGCAATGTTGCTGACTTCCTTTTTCATGTAACTGATAGCAACTAAACCTTAGACCGACCTAATAGCCCTATCTGTTACCGCAAGGTTGTCTATGACACATAAACAGGCAGATGGAGAGAAAGAAACACAGGGACTTGAAAAGTCTTTTAAAGACATGGTCAGGACTGTGGAGGTAAGGGTAGGTACATTTAGTTTTATTTGTAAATATTTAGGGGTAATTGAAAAAAAAAGAATGAAAAGGCAGTTGATAAGTATATTAGGTGGTTCGAGGGATTGTGGAGGTGTAACTTTTTAGGAAAAAGTCGATTGAGGTGTTTTAGCACCGGAGTAAGCTTTAGTTTGAAAGCAGAGGGTGGAATTATGAAATTCCTTTAATACCTGCATCGTGAAAAGTAAACGTTAAAGGGAAAGATATAAGGTGAAGAAACGTCTTTTTTCATGCAAATCCCACGCCTCCTCATCATGCTTTACAGGCAATCGGGTGATCAGATCAGGTGCCCTATCCACCTAAATGTCAACAATGAGCAGTTGTTAAGTCCTCGCAGGTTTCGAACGCTCGAACTTAGGAACTTTATAAACCAGCCTAAACTATGGAGACAATGAGACGATACATCATCATCATTAGGGACGACCGACTTTTTACTTGCCCATCTGACGCATGGATTATCTTACTTTTCCGACAATTGGGTGATCGGCCCAAATTGTTCTAACCAACTAGGAAACGACTAAGACAACGAGAATTCTTTGCATTCAGAAACATTTTAACATATAAATTTGTAAAACTTATACACATAAATGAATATTAAAATTAACTAATTTCTATTACTTATTCCAGATCTCAAATAATTTCAATTTTGGTCAAGCAAATATTCATATCATAGTCCTAACACTAAATGTGTTCAGTTAAATATTTTACAAATATGTATGTGCTTGGCATGAGATAAGGTAATAATGTAAATAAAAAAACATTTGGAATATCATAGTAACAGACAATATATTTCATATTTAAAATCTGCCAAACATAGCATACTTTAAATATGAAATTACGCTACATGGTAAACATGTCCTACAAGATTCAGATATGCAGTTACCTAATTATGTCTATACCATAAACATACTTTAGCTATTTATTCATATTTGTTAATTGTTAATAATCCATGCACCATTCTGGACATTTAGTTGCAGGTTCAGACAAGTTCATTCTCATTTTTTTACTTTGTAGAATAGTTTTTTTTTATGGCATGCATAGGCAGACAAGCAGTTGGGCCACCTCATGACAAGTGATCACCAACGCCTATAGACATCGGCAATACTCGTATCACCTATCTTGAGACATAGGATGTTAAGTCTCGTTTACCCAGTAAATATGCTGGCTACAGTGCCCTTCAAACTGTAACACAGTAGAGTTTTTACACTAATGCTTTGCGGTAGAAATAGGCACCGTGGTAGTACCCGCCCTGGTCTCCTGTAAAAATGGGGACCCACCAAGGGTAAAAGTAATAATAACTTTTATCTAAAATTTGCTCATAAACATGTAATGTTCTATGAGAGAAACCTCAATCCGGTGAGGTTGTTATATGGTTACAAAAAACAAAGCTCTGCTGTTGCAGAAATTTAAGGTGGATAAGATATGTCTTATGTATGTTTTGACAATATTTATGTTAATATGGCAAAACCTTAATACTATTTGTTAAAGGTAACAAATCCATGCTTTTCAATGTTATCTTATGATTTAAAATTATGCAAAAAGAGAAGAGTTCATAACAGTTCACTGTACAGATAAAGCTTGTTAAGAAAATCTTACCTTAAACATAAACAAAAACAGGTAAATGAGGAAGCCCAAAGACAGGAATGCAGCAGAAAGAGATGCAATCCTGTTTGCAAAGGAAGTCACATTGGGGTTGGGTGTTAGTGAACCTAATACATGAATTTGCTGGTATCTGTCATAGAGAATTTTCGCAGCTGCAAGAAAACATGTTAGCACACTTGTTAATAAATTAAATAGCTTAAAGTTAAATACACAGTACCCATAATAAATAGTACAGATTTTTACCATTAACAAATTTACAACTAATAAATATTTAATCCCAATATTTTAAATTCCTTCCAGTGTCATGTTATCACTATGTACTGTGTATTTTAAAAGTTGGACAGGGTCTAAAACTCTGAACTGTTAGAAATCATTGTTAATATGTATATTTTTTTTCGTACATTAAATGAAATTTAAACATGTTTTTATGTGTAAGTTCTTAGAAGATAAAAACTTGCCATAAAATAATTTCACTTATAAATTTTCAAAAAAATTCAATGTTTAATAACTTCAATAGTATAAAACATTTTCGTTCAAAACTATAGTTTTATGTAACAATATGTATTGTTAGTAATTTTCACGCAATAAAATAAAGTGTAAGCAGTTTCTATAAACGTTACGAAACATTCATTTACGCTTTAGTAAACAATCTCCTCTCACCTATTGCTCCGCTGGCCACATACAAAAAAGCAAGGCCAGTATCAAGAGAATTAGTTTCTTTTGCAAGCTGAAAACAAAGGCTGAAATAATAGTTGATAAATTAATATTTGGGACAAACAATAAATTTCAATAAAATGTAATAAATTTAAATAAATTTTGTAGTTTTAAAACAGAAAAAATATTGTTGACTTTCTCTATTATAATTCATGTAATATGTTTCATTGAAGCCCAATTAAATAAACATATGCATGTAATGTTTTCAGTACACCAAAATTATTTAACAAAACCTTTTAGTAAAAATAAAAACAAACTTACGATAATATGTAGGTTGAAGATAATATAATCAATGCACATTTAAAAATCAACATATTAGGATTACTGCTATATTTCTTATATTTCTCTTAGTTTACAGATCACAGGATACATTTGTATTTATTTTACCGAAACTTAAGGGCAGGTGTTGTTTTTTTTAGTTTCGTTTCGTCTGTTAACTTCATTAAGTCACAACACTGATTTGTCTAAATGACTGTTTTCGAATACAGATTATATAAAAAAGTCAACTAAGACAGGCTAAAAAGATATCCTATACAATTAATTTTATTTACCTACCAATTTATATCCATAAAACTATTATTTTAGCGAATACTACTTATCATTAAAAAATCTGCGTCACGCAACGTAATGTCTTTAAGTCCAAATGAAATAAAACACCATGATGTTAGATTGCTTATACAGAAATAACAACTAAAATTGAAGTTTGTATAAAAACAAATATTATATTATAATAGTAACTACTGACATGTATTGCAGCAGGCTTAAAGCACTTTTTGCTTTTTTTGAAGTTGTTAATACAGCTTTTGGCAGTTTATGTAAGAGTATATATTGAGAATGCCTCATGTAGTTTTTAATCGGTTCATACCGGTTGTTTTCTGATTAGTTTAGACAATTTCGGCTGACCACCCAATTATCTGAAAAGTAAAATGATCATGAGTCGGATAGGCAAGTAAAAGTCGGTGCATCCAGCAACTTGCATTGGAACAGCGTGGTGAGATACGGTGCAATATTATTTTATTTACTATTGGATAATGGAGAAGGCGTGCATTAGGAGAGGCCTATGTTCAACAGTGGACTAACACAGGCTGATGATGATGATGATAATAAATAGAACTCTATATCAGTGCTTCATATAATTATTATGATGCTATATCTAGGATGCTGGTATTACTACGAGGAAAATATAAATTGGCAACATTATAGTGGTTGAAAGCGCGCAATTTTACTTTTGACATTTCTTCAAAAGTTCAAAAATAATAACTTTTACAATAGAATAAATGATTTATTCTTCTATTACTTTTATGATTTAGATTATCATACACTTTTTGTATTAGTTTCATATCATAATGTCTTCTTTACAGCCTATCCACGCGTTGAGTTTAGGTAAGCCCGTTTTTTTCTATAGTTATGTATGGACCTTGTGAGATTAAGTGTAATATAATTTCGGTAAACATGATTCAATAAACAATACGAAAATAAAATGGTGCACTGTTTTTATATTTTTAGCAGCCTCGTATGTGTACTTATTGTCATTAAGTTTCCAATCAGAGCTACCTATATTGTAGTATATTTAATTATTAGTTATTTCTAACAAAATAGCATCAGTATTTATAGCTTGGTAAATTAGTGAACTAATTATTTACTGTTTTGCGAAAGTGCTAGTCCTTTTGTTGAATATAAAAAAAAAACTAGACAATTATAAATAATTATACTCTTGAATATATTATTATCATCATGACTTTATAGCATAATTTTATATTTTGTTTTCCATAATATACTGGTATACTTATGTATACTAAAGACAAATCTAAGATTGAATTAATATCAACAAAGTCTTTAGTAATTGGTGGACACAGCCTGGTTCAATTACTCCAGGGGTTTAATTAATTGAGTGCCTCTCTTGTTTTTATGAGTTTGTTGTTGTCGATTGAATTTGGCAAAAGACTTTGCATATGCATACAATATATACATACAATATCTTCTATAGAGTATAATTGACATAGTATTTGTGGATAACATACATTCAATAATTTATATTTCCAACAAAATATTGAGCTATGTTGCTTTGCTTATAAATATTTTTGTACTATTATTGTATTGATTGCTAAATAATAAAATAATTATATATCAATACCATACTTTATCATACCTATTCAACTTTCATGTAAAGAAACAGTACCATACTCATAATTGTATATTAATTGGCAAACATCAAATTCTAACAATGAGATCACAAAAAAGCGTATTGTAAGGATTTCTCATAGGAATACCGCTATGTTTGGCTATATAAATTTTATATTATACAATGTTTCAATGTTCTACTTGAACAGGTCAATAGCAAGTTAAAGACAGGTTCTTCCTAATCAAACCAAGAGACTGATCACCACAAAAACTAGCTCCTTGAAAGTGAGGCTAGATGTTGGGTATTACCACTCTAAACATAGATGTACTAAACATGGAACTAATATACTATTTCTGGCACAAATATACAGCAGAAAATTATTATTATTATTTTTTTTAATAACCAGAGGGATATGATCCTTAATACCAATATATATACTAAAAGTACCAAGACATATACATAGTGCACTTATTGTCACTGTTGAATAATGGCAACAAATTTTGGGTCTATAAAAGTGTGTCTTTACTTAAGCCAATTATGTGTTATAATTAAGTAATTTATTATTAGAATTAATGAAATTTATTATTTTAAACATACTTATTGCCGAAAAAGTGAAATGTCATACCCTATTGGCACTATAATTTGATTGGTCACATGATGATTAAGAATGGCAGCAATTCATCTGTTAGAATATTTCAGTAAATTCTATCTCATTTTGGCTTTAGACCACTTAATTATTTAATATATTTATAACAATGAGGGTATAAATTGTTACTAAGTTAAATTGTTTGTAAGAGTTCTGGCTCCTAAATTTTGGTCCCTTAAATAAAACAGCTGCTTAAATTGAATCAATTTTTATAATATTTAAATAACCTAAATGTATACAATTAATAATTTAATTGCCTTAGTTATAAACACTCTGTTAAAGTGATGGTTTGTTCATCCTTAAGGTAACACAAAATGGGTTTCTTATAATAATACTCCATCCATAAACATTTAAGTTATAGTAGTAATTATATCTTTGTTTATTTTCAGATTCAGTTCAACAACAGGCATTCATAAAATACTTCAAATCTCTGGCAGAGGTCAGTAATTAATTTAATATTCAGTTTTGGCACAATCATTTACACATAAAGCATATAATAATTTACTGGAAATTATTTTGCAACATGCAACAATTGCCAGTACAGTAAATATGTATGGCATTTCAGTTTAATATTAATTTCCATGTCAACTTTTTGATTTTGAACTAATGGTGTTTAAAGTGACTAGACATAAGGTTCTTGTCATAAGAATAATGTTCTATTTGCATATTAAGTTTCTAAATGTTACTAAACCAAGAATAAACTGAATCTTTAGCTTTTTTAAGTTTAGAACCAACTGAGTGCCAAAACCCAGGTTTTTCTGTAACTTTTTCATACTCTGATGGTGTTAAAGTTTGTTTGTTTTGATTTAGTTGACTATTGTCAGTGTCTTGTTTTTGATTGATGTTTGGTAATTCTGGCTTAGAAAGTTCATTTATATGCACTATTTTGGAATTTTTGCTGTTGTTCAAAATTATTGTTTGGTTGCGTTACTGATTGTATTTGAAAAGGTTCACTTATATCTTGATTCTGTATCTGTCCTAAGTTTTCGGTATCCCAAGTTGTTTGAAATTGCTGGCCAAGATCTTGTGTTTGCTGGCTAAGATCTTGTGTTTGTTGAATAAGATCTTGTGTTTGTTGGGTAAAATCTTGTGTTTGTTGAGTAAGATCTTGTGTTAGTTGGGTAAAATCTTGGTTTTGTTGGATAAAATCTTGTGTTTGTTGGCCAAAATCTTGCGTTTGTTGGCCAAGATCTTGTGTTTGTTGGCCAAGATCATTTGTTTCTTTGCCAAGAACATATGTTTGTGGGTCAAGATCTTGTGTTTGTTGACCAAACTCTTCAAATTGTTTGCCAAGATCATGTGTTTGTTGGTCAAAATTAAATTGTTGTTCTACATTTTGTTGCTCTACAAAAAAGGGTTTAGTATTGTTATATTTTTGTGTTAAATTACTGTTTGTAGTTCTTTGTGTGTTAAAATCATTACTTCTTGATTGTTGAAAATATTTGTCAGATTCAGTTGTAGTTCTTGATGTGGTACTTAAAACAGGCTGTATGCTGTGTTCTTCATTTTCCTTTGTAATTTGCTGCATTAATTCATCTAAGAAGTCCATGTACTCTTGTCTTTGCTTATCAAGGTAATCCGATTCTTTGTTAGAGTTTTCCAAATTGAATTGTGAAGGGAGGTTTTCTTCATTGTGAGTTAAACTTAATGCTTCTATTTCTTTTGGAGTTTTGTATGGTTTTTCTGATGTAACAAAAATGTCTTCAGGACCAATGTCTCCACGCCCAATATCGTTTGGATTACTAGCAGCATTAGGTGGGGAAATATCAGATTCTGTTTTGTAACAATCGTCACATTGATCTCGGTAGTAGGTGGCGAATTTGTAACGTTTGACTCATTGGTGTCTTGATTCTGCAACCAATTTGGTGATTTTTGTTCAGGTTTTTGTGTAATATCTTCTTTGTCGTCATTTAATGTTTTCTTTGCAATGATATCGATTTTGTCCCAAATGCTGCTCAGAGAGTTTGATGTTTGACCCTCTTCTGTGCGCCTTTGTGAGTTATGATTGTTGTTAATGTTGCTTTCATCAGCACCATTGTTATGGGAAAAGCTAGTGTACTGATGCACACCCCTTGAGCCATAAGTTTCAAAATTTCGGTTGACATGATGTGTAGAAGGGAATAAAAATGCTGTTTGAGTATTATCATGTTGATGCTGAGTGTTGAAATTTAAATATGAGTATTGGTTTTGATAATGTCCATCAAAATTATTGTCTTCTGACTTAGACAAATGGTTAAGATTAAATAGATTGAAATTATCTTGGGTTTGTTGTGAAAAGTGTTCAAAGCCATCAGTCTTAGATTCTTCTAATCCATGTTGCTGTATTTGCTGTTCCAGATTTCCTATTTCAAATTTAAAATTTTTGTTAGAATAATATTTTTATAGTTTATATTTTAGTGTGTTAATAAATTTACCTGAATTTTAATGTTACAATTTTGTGTGTTTTTTATGTCCATTTAATTTTTGCTTTTGTACATGTTTAGGTTAGTTTTGTATTATTTTGTTTGATTTTATTGTTTTCGTTTTTAAATATTTAGAAATATATTACCAGAGTTAGTAAAAACATTTATTAATGTTATTCATATTGCATATTATTTCTTGACATACTTACTTATTAGTTGCTGGTTGCTGTCTTCTATTTGATCAAAACTATTTTGAGATGGTTGTGGTATGGTTTCAAAGCCTTGTAATTGTTGCCCTAGATCCTCGATTTTATCCCATTTATTTTGAGATTGTTGTCCTAAATCTTCCAATCTTCCCTGTGTCTGTTGACTCAAGTCTTGCATGTCATTCCATTGAGCCTGGCTTTCCTGTCCGAAATCTTCCAATTTTTCTAGCTTGTTCACTGTCTGCTGTTCCAAATCGTGGATTTTGTCGAACTTTCCCTCTGTTTGTTGGCCTAAATTGTGAAGGCCCCATTGTTTATGTTCATTTTGTTGCTCAAAATGTGAGTTGGCCATCTGTTCCTGATTGTACCCTGTTGTATCCTGAACATCCCATTCAGTTTGCACTTGTTGCCCTAAATCTTCCAAATTCCCTAAATGACTCTCCGCTTGTTGCCCGAAATCTTGTAAATCTTGAAATTGGCTTTGAGATTGCTGCCCAAACTCTTCAGGGTTATGGTTAAAGTTTTGGTATGTTTCAAATTGCTGTTCTTGATTCTGATCATATGAGCGAGCCACTCTAACATGGCCATTCTCGTCACAATCACAATCTATTCCGTTCTGCGAAAAGCTCTGATGACCTTGATTATATTGGGATCCGAAATGATGTGATGAATAAGCTCCACGGTTCAATGATGCCGCCGTTAACTTTTGCGAGGCCTGACCACCTTGAATTCCCCCTGCAGGTTGTATTACGTAAGGATCTCCTTGTCTCTCCCATGATTTGTGATATGAATACGATGAATGATAACTTTTCGGCTTCGTGCTCAACAATTCGCTCGTACTTGCAGCGTCAGCACCAGCTACTGCCGTGTCAGCGTTTGATAAAAGAGAACCAGAGTTATATCCATCTGATGATAACGTAGAACCACTGCTTTGTTGAGCGTTATAACCAGTTTGGTACCTTGACTGTTTTGAAGTTGCTGATTTAGCATTGGCAACGTATGCCGAATTGCTTGCTCGAGTGTTGTATGAACTAGCGCTTTCATGTTGACTACTTTCTAAATTAGCGTCTTGATTTACCCCTAATGAATCGCTTTGTGAGGTAAAAGGATTTTCAGTTGGTACAACTTCAACGGCCACGGGTTGAGTATTATGTTTCTCCCATTGCTTACGATAGCTGTATGAAGATTCGTAGTGCTTTGGAGCGGTGGCAAATCCACCATTTATACGCTGAGAATCAGTGCTTAGCAATTCAGCGTCACTATTAAGATTACTTTGGCTCGAAGACAAGGTAGAGTGACTTGCGTCATAAGTTTGTGCTGTGAGCGGCACCGTCACCGGTTTCCCGGGTCGAACAACTATCCTTATTGGACCGGAACCTGCAATTTGACTACGGGTATTCAACCCATATGAATCGAAACGCCTCGAGTTCATTTTACTTTGGTCGTATGCATGATCCTGGTACCCGGCGTTTGAATATTGACCAGCCTGGCTTCCATAATCAAACCCGTGAGTAGTCTGCAAATTGTCAACCATCTGCAAACTGTCTGCCGAATGCAACTGATCAGCGGTTTGTAAGTTGCCCGTCTGCATAAAGTTTTGGGAGCGGCCACCCGATTGGTATCGTCTATAACCGGCGCTATGAGCTCTGCTGTTGCTATATGCCGCGCTGTTCGCTAGCGATTGTCCGCTAAACCCTGCGCTCTGCGATAGCATAGAAGAATGCGACCTATCGCCGAACGCTTCTGTCTCGTCGAAGTTACGACCCTGTAGATTGCTCAAGTCGTAGTGCCCGGAGCCGTAGATGCCCCTTGAGTTGGCGGCGGTGTAGACACTTCCAGTTCTTGTTTTGTAACCGTCACCCAGTTCGCCGTCGACCTGACGCACTAGACCGCTCATTTGGTGCTGTGCCAATCCGTCCATGTTGTGCGCCTTCTCGAAATTTCCCCCCATGTTTCCCCTCTGCGCGCCATAGAACCCGGATTTGCTACCTTCGTCCGTCGAGCTTCTGGAATATTTAAAGTCCTCCGTTTCTTTGTACATTTCCGGCTTCGCAACAGCCAAGGCCATCAGTGCGGCCGCAATTAGCAATCGTCGCATTATGAAGCACTTCTCCTGTAAGCCAAATTATTTTATATTATATTATAATAATAATAGGTTTTTTGAAATTTTCTGAGTAATGCTAATGATTTAATATCATCAAAATGAATTTATAGTTATCTATTTTAAATCGATGTCACCATATAGTTTAAATTCTATTCTATACTCTTACTTTTATATCTACAATGTACATGATTCTTTTAAATTATAACACTACATAAACGTCCGCGTTATATCTTTATCATAATGCCTGGATGTTGATATAAAAATTGGGTTTGGCTAGATTACTATTAATTATGGTAGCTGTAACCCGCGGATGGAAAATCGCGTGGAATAGGAGAATTGTCCGCAAGGTGTATTGAAATATACGTTATAGTATGATCTAAATGAAGCTATTTCATCGCATGTGCCTATTATTAGGCACAAAGTTTTTGCTTTGACGATGACGTGCTTCCATATTCACTTTCTTCCCCATTTCAACCCATTGTTCATCCCCATACAGATTTAAACTACAAATTTGTTAGAAAAACACCGCTTATTAGTTAGAGTTACGCTTAGTTCGAGTATCTAGACACACAATTTCGTCGGTTTAAGTTCAACAGCGATGATTTCCATATAAATATTCATCCCCTATTTTAACCCTTTCGACGTCATTTATCGCAATAATTAATATGGCCTTTCTTGAATCTATTCTAAGTATCTATTAAATTTTATTGAAATCTTTTCAATGGATTATACAGTAAAGACGGACAGGCAGACAGACATAAAGACAGAGTTACTTTCGCATTCATAATATTACTATGTATTTACAACACAAACATTAACTTATCACCGCGCATAAAGTAAAATCCAAACTAGAAACTTGTACATATCCAATAAAATAATTGTACCATTTACTCAAATATTGATTTTACCTACTAATTATATTCAGTAACTAGCTGTTTCTTTTTTTAAAGAAAAGTAACCTAAGTCACTCCCAGTAATATCAGCTATCTTCCAGTGGAAGTCCCGTCAAAATCGGACAATCCATTCCAGATATTAGCCAAAACAGACAGACAAAACTTTAAAAAAAATGTTATGTTGTTTGTGTCGGTTATATAGCACAACGTTATCATTTATAAACGCTTTTTAATGGTAAAAACAGACACTTTTTATATCTATAAATCGAATGGGTAAAAAAATATGTTTTATTTAAATATAAAAACTATTTTTAAAGAAATATACGACTTAAACACCAAAAATATGCGCTATATAATCTATTATTTCTACAAGTGCGTTAAAATTATATTTCATTAATATTGTTAAAGTGTGTGTTGTTTCTAAAACATTTTAAAGTGTCTGTTAAACAACTTTTCTTATAAGGACCTCCATCGGACTTTAAAAAAGATGAATATTTATATGCACAACAAACTTACAGACAAACGTATTCGATTACAAGCAAGCCCACTTTTTGTAGTAATTGAAAAGGCATACGGTATAATAATTCACAAAAATACTTACTGTTCTGAAGCGTCGACAAGTCTTCCGTCTCAAAGGGCGTCACAGACCACTTGTACTGCGTCGGTCGCGATATACTGACATTGCCCTGGCTGATGCCGTCAATTTATTGTTTCAATTCTGTATCGCCTTCGAGATAACCCCTTGGCCGGTCGTGACTGATCATTCCGAGAAGCACGGACGCAAAATACGACTAATATATAATTCGCCAACACTTTGAACGGTGACAAAGTTAATTGCCGGGAGCTATTTACATTGGTGATCGGCACCTGAATCATTCCGCTTGTGAATATTCGAAACATATTGCAGATATGTTTCTCCAAATGATTCAACAATATGATCTCATCGAGACGTCGTTATGCACAACATTGACATTTAGGATTTGATGTAGCTAAGATTGTAATTTTGGATGGAGCTTTATATTAATAAGTAAATAGGTGGTTAACGGGATGCATTAACTTTCTAGATTTGCAAGCAAATTATAAAAAAGTAATATATCACGAAACCTATTTTTTCTAAGATTTTTTATTAAGATGTACGTAGAATCCGCCTAAAACAATTTGAATGAATGTAAACAAAGTTCGATTGCCTCCGTAGCCTTGTGGTTAGGGCGTGTACTTTTGAAACTGGAGGTCGTAGGGTCGAATCCTGCGGAGACTCAATGAATTTTTAGTCTTGTTTCCTAGTTGGTTAGGGAAATTTGGGCCGATCACCCAATTGTCTGAAAAGTAAGATGATCCATGGATCGGATTGGCATGTAAAATGTCGGTCCATCCACCAACTCACATTGGACCAGCGTGGTGGAATACGGTCCAAAAACTCCCTAAAAAAATGGAGAAGGCGTGCATAATGGAGTTCTATGGCCAGCAATGTACTTACACAGGCTCATGATATATAATTGTTTTTAAGCTGTAATGCTGTGATATCTTTTAGTCTACATATTAGCAGAATAGTACGAGGTGGTAGACGTTAGGCGATGATGGCCAATAAAAACGCTTCATGCTTTGATCCCATAACAGTTGGCATAAGATCTTGAGGAGATTCTCCAAGAAGAAAAGAAATTTAGTAGAGGAATTGTTTAGAAACGTGCTATTAGATATGAGGGTTTTCCAAACAAAAGAGCGTTAGCGTAATTTGTAAACAAAATAAAACACCGTGAATCAGCACTAACTTAGATTGTTTTCAGAATTTAAGTTTGGGTAATTAGCGGTCATTGCGGTAAAAGCGTACCACACAATTAATGCATATGAGATACGAATTAGATTCTAGGAAATTGTAGAATTATAATTGGCTGTTTACTTGAACAACGTTTCAAAGTATATATTTTACTAAATAACTGAAAATGTGGTATTACGAGACCTTAAAAATTACAAGTGCTTAATAGCCAGCATGCTACTTGTTACTTCCGCAAAGCAATTATGTGCGAAAATTAGGTTAAGTACGAAGATTAATTTAACTATAGAGATATAGTTAAATTATATCGGTTTCGGGGGGAAAACTTAGTGTTTTTCTTGTCTGATGGTTTTATGTTGATAAGTGATTAGATAAGCCACTGGGAAAACCATTGCTAATTTCCCATGCATTAAAAAATAAATACCAAACATTACATATACATTGCGATTAATGTATGAAATATTTTTACCAGGAATCGAACTAAAAAGCTTATTGCATATGTAAATAATAATACCATAAATAATTTTATAGATAGCACGCCTTTTATAATGACATTTCAAAAGTAGGCCACAATTACAAGGACAGAAATAAATGAAATAAAAATAAATCGCTATCAGATGCCTTGGACTGCTTGCACCAATATACGAGCAAGTTATGGAATATGTAAACAAACTTTTTATGATTTAATTACAGACTTTACGGATTTTGGTCACAAGCAGACCATGTAAGTGTCTGAAACATCGGGAAAATTGTAAACCAAATTAAACGCGATAAAATCCGTAAAGTTTTCTTTTAATCATGTCTAGTATTCCGTTAACACAACAAACTTTTTATGACAAACATTAATAGCTTCAAATTAATGCGTTCTTATAATTGACGTCATATCAAACCCCACGTAATGTTTCAGGCACTAGACGTTTTGGCGTCTCTGAGTTAGACTATAAAAAGTTTTAAAAATGTATTTCTTTCAGTATTGTTTTAGAATAGTGAACATTTTATATTACATAACATTTTTCCTATGAGGTGTTAAATTGTAAGTTTTTATTTTGTACTAAATTTGAATATTTCTTTAGTGTTTTTTTAAATTCTGTTTATTGACAAACAGAATCAATAGATTTCTTTTATATATAAATCGAAATAATATCAGAATATTAAACAAGTGGTTATAAACTCCTTTATGCATGTGTAGTCTTTCTGGTTACGTCGTCATCAGCATCAGCCTGTGTTAGACCACTGCTGGACATAGGCCTCTCCTAATGCACACCTTCTCGTTCATTTGGGGGGATTTTGCACCGTATCCCACCACGCTGGTACAATGACCGACTTTTTACATGCCCATCCGACGCATGGATACTTTTCAGACAATTGGGTGATCAGCCCAAATTGTCCTAAAGAACCAGAAAACAACAATAACACAAAGTTGTTTCCCAGCGGGATTCGATACCACGACCTCGGGTTTATAAAGCAAGGGCCAATACCGCTAGGCCACGGCGGCGGCTTTCTGTTTTGCTTTCTTTAAAATATATATATATATTATACTATTTTGTTAGTATTCGAATTCATACCCAATCGTAAACTATAGGAATAAAAATGCCTATATTAGAATGATTTGGCTATGAATTAATGGGAAAACCTTCAATAAACAATAAGCGTGATAAAATTATTTCTAGTTATAAATTTTTTGCCTGCTCAGAAATAAGAAAAATATGTACCTATATAACAATGACTTCTTATTTTTGTTATTTAATCTTTTATATCGTTTTAATGTCAATATTAGGTATATAGTACGTTATAAAAACAAAGTTAACATTGTTATTCGTTAGGTCATGTAAGATTACGTTGACTCTGTAAAAATAATACGAGTTTGTTTGGTCGGTTTTAAACTGTAACAGAAGTAGAAGCTTACATTAGTAATCGAAAATTTTATATAATATTCCTAGATATGTGTAAAGGTGTGTTTAAGACGATCATATTTATATTTTCATTTATAAAACTGATTTTGTTACTAACCAAACAATTAACCATTATATAATGTAGTAAAATTACATGTGAATTATTCCGTCATTTGAAGAACAGATTCCTTATAAACTAAAACGAATTGAACGATTTTTTTTTATTCCCATATAAATTAACGGCGGCATATTTAAGAAACGCAACACCGGCGAATGTGGAGTTTCTACTTTATTACAAATATCAACTTTTCATTATTAAAACCTATTAATGTAATTCATTTGCATTAATGCATTTTTAACTTCAAGTGTTCTCATACTTGCCTTGATTTTTAACTTCACAACTATAGTCATTCAATTTAGAAGATGCTCGCGACGTTTAACGAATCAAAGTTCCAGACTTTGGCACCAATCGAGTTTAAAGTTGTTCACGTAAATCTCTCAGAATCAGCTAAACATGGTAACGCAAACTTTACAGAAACCCCCAACCACTGTTAGGATATTCGATCGCAATGATTACTACAGCGTTCATGGCGAGGATGCCACCACGGCGGCTCGAGAAGTATTCTCAACCACTTCCAACATCAAGAAAATGGGAATAGAACCGGATAAACTCGACTATCTAGTTCTCTCTAAAGGAAACTTCGAGATATTCATAAGGAAGCTGCTGCTGGTAATTGTTCTCAAATAATTTATTCTCTTCTATAATATTTTTGTGTAACGATGATAGAGAAAAATATTTGGGCAAATACGGCAATAAGTCGTCCGTGAATAAGGTACACTGACAATAATTGTAGGTGAAATTTTTTTGGGTCACTTTGTAATAAATTGTAGCGTTTAACAGGACTACAGCGCATAAAGGTAAATAGGATATGTATCATTGCAAACTGTCGATCCATCATTACGAAACTTAAAGAATTACTTTTTAAAGAGGCCATAGGTTACCTGGATGCTTTGTTAGCAAATTCTAGACATATCATCTTGTAAGTGTAAGTATAATAGTTCTTATGCCTGAGCCGAATTAAATCTCGAAATATTGCACATATGAAGTAAATAGCGAAAAGCAAAAAAGTACGAATTTAGTGAAAAAACGCTTATTAAGTTTGACGTTATTCGACTATCCTTTGTGACCATCGCGAAATGTTAACACCCTTTTAAAAATACTTCATAACTTATTTGGTTACATTAAGAAAATCGCGGTGTTTCACCTTTAGAACCATTGTTCACATAAATTTTACTGCCGTATACTTACGGTTCAGGTAAGGCGCTACAGAGTCGAGATATACGTGCCTGAAGGGTCGGTGAAGAACAGCGAATGGCGTTTGGAGTACAAAGCTTCACCCGGGAACCTATCGCAACTTGAAGAAGTGTTGGGAGAAGGCCTAGGCGCCTCGGATGACAGCGCCCCCTGTTTGATGGCGGTCAATTTCAAAACTGACCCCGCAACTAAGGTAATGTATAGGGAAATAATGAGGCTATTGTTTTATTTAGAGCTTGACTTTGTGAGTTACAAGGAGGTCCAAAAATATTAATTTATGAGTATAAAATATGTTCAAAAATGTGGAAAACTGATCCAAAAACCTTATACAGAAATGATAACAAGACGGCTGACACTTCAGTCTGTACCGCTGAAAAGTATTAAAATTCGAAACGTCGTTAGTCAAAAAAACAAAAACTTTTACAACAAAATCCTTATAAACGTTAAGAATTTAAATATCAATAAATTTAAAACAGTTGTAAAGGAACGTTTATGTGTTAAAAGTTATTATAACATCAAAACAACCTTGATTTGTTCAAACTAGATTGAAAAATTTCTCGATACTATCACTTTTGTTGAGTTACGGAATGCCACATTCATTCCTAGAAGGTTTGAATCAAAACAGTGTGCGTGCATGCATCAAGTTATTGAATTTGAAGTTTGTGCAACAGTAAAAAATGACAAATTAACTCTTTCACGTTACAATACACCTACATTGCTTGCAAAAGTGAGAGCTTGTAATTTAATAAGAACTTTATATAATAGCAATAAAGTAAAAATTGAATACATTTTATTAGGAACACGTTTGTATGGGAAAAAGGAAAAAGCTGTTTTCGGGGTTTTCCCGGCAATTATTTGATTATTTTCATTGTAACCATTCTTGAACTTCAACGATCTTTTAATTAATTTAACGGGTTGGTTTTACCAATTCGTTAAATTTCGCCTTCCACCTTCGCCTTATGCGTTTAACAAAACAATTTGCGATTAATTTTTATATTATAGATTAATACATAAAAGTCTTAAGAATAATATTTCTCAATATTATGTTTGCCCGATGATAAAAGACATGCGTACCACAAGTGCGGCATAGAATGGGCCGCAATATCTAATCTTCCTCGTAATGTAGAAAACCCAGTTGCGCATAAGTTATTTTGTATGGTTCTATTAAGCAAAGGCCAAAGGTGTTTTAATGCAATTTGAAGGCAAAAAACGGTGACGTCACAAACTACGAGATGTATCTCATAGGTCAAGGAGACAAGCATTTTATACTACGTAGAATTAATAGATGACGTCATTTTACTCGTGAAATTGTCACAACAGTTTATGTAAACGTTTTAAAATTCAAAGGCAAATTTACAAGTGTAAAAACAATTTTTTGGACGCTTTGTTTTAGCATTCACCTCCTTTTTTATTAGGGATAAAAGTAAAAATATCAAAACAAACTCTAAATAGTACCAACATCAAAATATATATTTGTAATGTTTATTGTGTAAATATAAACTATACAAAAATACTAATTGTTTTGTTGTTTCGATCAATCGAGCAGATAGAATAGCTGCGAAGTCATTCTAGCTTGATCCTGGTTCGTGGGAACGGTAGCTTCCCGCGAACTCTGTGTTAGATAAAGCTTACCATAGAGATGTCTTGAAGAATAATTTAATAGTAAACAAAAAAGAATTCCAGCTTGATCTTAATCATCATTAGCCTGTGATAGTCCACTCCTGGACATAGACCTTCCCTAATGCACCTCTATCCATTAGGGGGTTTTGGACCGTATCGCACCACGCTGCAATGTTGCCAACTCTACGTCTTTTACGTAGATCTACGTACTTTAATGGGCATAATTACCTTTACTTTTCCGAAAAAAAAAATAATAAACGTTCCGTTTCATACTAACGCACACCCTCGCCTAGCCACTCAACACGTCGCGCCGTTCATTTGTAACGGAGGAGCCATAAATTAAAAAAAAATGAAATGTGACGTGACCGACCGCGTGTGGCGTGTGTAGTGTAGTAAACCGTCAAAGTAAATCTTCATAACCTAAAAAAATATTTCGAACTAAGATTTCGAAGGTGTTTTATTTCGACATTTCAGAAATAAGAAAAGGCGATTTCTCTCAAATGTTTCCTTTATTGGCTCAATTTGCACAAAATTTATTAATTTTGCCACATAGTAGTGCGAATGTCGAGCGACTGTTTTCTGCGATAAATTTGATGAAAACTAAAATAAGAAACAGGCTTCACACTGACACGCTCACAGGATTACTTTATACGAAAAGTGGCTTGAAACAAAACCGCGAGCCTTCAGGAACACTTAAAGCATTTTAATAAAATATGTATAAATTTAATTTGCCTGAAAATGATATTATATAATATAAAAAAATAATTTAAATAAAGTGATGATACTGAAAGTAAACTTGTTTAAATTAACTACAGGCGTATAGGTTTACTAGAATCTCATGGCAAATAAGCCAAACTTTATACACAAATATATTAAAATCCATTTATTATTTAACCCTATTTATTTCGTACTCTATGTGCAAATATATAAATATCTATATAAAAGATCATTTACTGGTAATGAATAAATAGATGATTTTATATTTGGATATAAAGTTACTTATTTGCCATGAGATTGTGGTAGACCTATAATTCATAGATTTTTGTTTGCTTACAGTAATTTATTTTTAATTTTTGTTTGTCTGCTGTCTACTACTTTTAGAGTAATATAAATTGACGTTTTATTTACTTTTACCAACCTCTCTCTCTTAATTTCACTCAGAAAAAGTACGTAGATCTACGTATTTTTGATATGGCATTCACATTTCTACATAATTTTCTTTATCTGACCTACGCCTTTTTAAAATCCGAGTTGGCAACACTGCCACGCTGGTCCAATGCGGGTTGGAGGGTGGACCGACTTTTACTTGCTTATCCGACGAATGGATCATCATACTCTTCAGACAATTGTGCGATCAGCCCAAATTACCCTAACCAACTAGGACATAACAATGAAAATTTGTTGACTTCCCGCAGGATTCGAACCCACGACTTTCGGTTTGTAAAGAACATGCCGATACCAACAGGCTAGGGAGGCAGTTTCTTGATCACAGTAAGATAATTATTAAATAATTCAATACTCAACTGATCGTGGTAATTATATACTATGATTTATTTTATTAAATAAAATTACTTTTACGGATTAGACTGTAGAACGTAGACGGTCACGGGGTAGACGGTAGACCACGGCCGCTGGAAAGTGTTCGAAACGTCGGGAATTTAAATATGTAAAATAAACGCGATAAAATCCGTAAAAAGTCATTTTATTTTATAATGTATATACTCTATATTATAAAATAAAATGACGTAAAATGCGCGTAAACAAAAGAAATAATTATGAGTTACTGTACCAGTATCTTATACGTCGATAGTGTATCATGGTTTAAGAAAATATCACTGGCCAGTTTACATTATGTTATCTAAACTTGACCGTGACGTTATTATTCCCTCGTCGGCCAATGAAAACCGTAGCTTATCTGTTATTGTTCCACAGGGCCGTCTTCTGGGCGTCGCGTGCGTGACAGCAGCCGACTACCAGTTCTCGATATCGGAGTTCACAGACGACGATCTTCTCACCGAACTGGAGACTGTCACCGTACAAATGGCGCCCAGCGAATGCCTTGTAATGCAGGGAGAGAACGAACACGTAAGTAATTTCATCAGAACTTGATAATTAATTGGATAAAATGTTTTCGAGTCCTCAAATAATTATTGCGTAAAATTAATATTTGATCGTACTATCCTAGTAATTATACGAGGTTTTAGGTGGTAATTAATGGTAATGGTAAGTTTCCATTAAATAAGTGTAAAGAGCAAGTGAAGCCTCATTTGCTAAGAAGTCAATCGATACGTAATTATAATAAAATAATTTCGGGCGGTAAAGTTTTACCAATTTGAATTCTTCTTTTGTATCGGATTAGGAATTTACATTTCCTTGAATGTAACTACATTGAAATTGAAACCAAAGAACGCAAAACTAAACTAGCATGTATAAAATAAAACATAAATAAAATGATGGAAGATTTATTCTTAATTTATTTGAAATTGTTTTGGGAAAACCGTTTCTTAATAATATTGTTAAAAGATAACAACAAGAAACAGATATTACGCAGCTCAAAGTCATTAGCACCCATTCGTGGAATGAACTTAATTTATCACTATGATATGTTTATTTACTACTTCTATTCTGCTTAATTCTTATCGCGTTATTTTTATGAAATTTCTGCTTAGTCTATGAATTTAACGTTTTACGTTCTACGTCATGAATATTGAGTCAATTCATATATAAGATTTAAACTAATATGATATTCAAATTCGATATCTTTATTCAATATAGAAGTGTAACACTCGCTAATTGATTGTCAAGGACGCTACCACTGGTTAATAACAATTTACTAAAGAACTAAGGCTAGCGTTGTACGGCCATGTTCCGAGAAGGAATGAATGTCATAGACATAGAAGAATGCTAAAAATAATGTTGATGGACTAAGAGCGATAGGTAGACCTAATAAACGATGGATGGACTCTGTGAGAGACAATTTGAGAAAGAAAGGAGTAAGTACTGAAATAACGAATAAAATATAGGAATGGAAGAGGAAAACCTGTTCCGCGGACGTGACGGTAAAAGATTATCTTACAATTTAGATTTTCCATTATTTTATATGGTCATCCTAATTCTTACCTAAGACTAGATACCCGTGATCTTGAACTTTTAATGAAAATTTCTATAAGTTTGATCTTAATATTTATTGTATTATTATTTTAATTATCATCAAATTTGTGAAATAGTGACAAATGAAGGGATACCTTCATTAAAAAATACAAATTAATTTAAAAATTACAACATTGGCTAATGCAACGGCAACTTTTATGCATTAATGTGTAGTAAACGAAAGAATTAGTTATATAACAGTATATAAAATCTAGAGATTCATTTTATTTATTGTCCGGGTAATTAATTAAAATTATATGTTAAGCTTTACGGCACATAAATAATATCAGATTTATCTGTCTGTCCGCAGCAAAAGGCGCTCCAGAAAGTGATGGAACGCGCCAACGTAACCGTGACCAAACTGAAAAGGAACGATTTTACTACGGAAGGGAGCTTGCAGGATTTGAACCGGCTACTCAAGTTCAAAGAGGGCCAACAACAAGACGCTAACGCTTATCCGGAGACGACTAAAGAATTAGCAATGAGCAGTTTAGCTGCAGCTATCAAATATACCTCTCTGTTAAACGACTCCACAAACTTTGGACGGTGAGCGGTTTTAAAATCGATAATAACATTAAATTGGAATATTTTTGAAAGAATAAGATACCAATACATTTTAAACTTATTAATTTCCATATATTCCGGAAAAGTTATGCTTAAATATAACAGAATATCAATAGCGGTAGCATGTTGCAATATTTCATTTGAAACATTAAATATATGCTTATATCGTTAAAACTCAACGTCCGTCCTTCTAACGCTTGGCAATTCCGCCCCGCGTGGCAGCGCCGGAGCCGCCGCCTCAAATAGCCAGCATGCTAGCCATAGTAACGGCAGCACTGGCAATAACTGCGCGTCATTTTTAAAATATTTAGATCTCTTATATCTAGACGAGTTCAACCAAGCAGCACATGCATTCGCCGCCGCCGGCGACACTATGGCTAGGTTTTCCTTACTTGTGAAATAGAAGAATTTAATTAACGCCCTTAAGGCATTAAGGGCGTTAATTAAATTAAGGTTGCGACACCCTAGCAGTAGCCAAACACACCCTACACTTAAAGTGTAGGACAAACACACACATTCATGACATCGGCCCCACCGGTGAGGTCAAACTTACACACCCTTTTCTATAAAACACTGTAGCTTTACACCATTTTAGATAGGAGCGTTGCTGGAGTTTCTTGCGCCACTTCACTTAAATTATCCTTGTAAAGTGACTGAATCGAGCAAAAAGTGACGGCCCAAGCCGAGGCTCCCCATCTGGGGGCCCTCGGTGCAGTTAAGTCACTCGGTGGGGAGACTCGTCTCCACACCCGGTATGTTCTAATAGGTTCATTCCACAGAGCACGAGACCCAGTCAAAAAAAAAAAAAAAGAGACAACTACAATAATTTATTATTAAAATTAATGATAGCGAAACATGTTTATAAAGTTTAATAATAATGAGACGGCATTCACTATGTATTTTAGCCTTGTACTGAATTTAAATTAGGTTAAAGAAAATTTTTAATGTTAACAATTACAATTAAAGTTCGGGTAATTTAACTACCAACGTATTTTAATAATAGCGAGTATTAATGAAATGAATAGAAGTTTAAGCTGATGATTATATATAAACATACAATATTTAAGGTACAGACTAAATTTTATTGATTTTATAATATTTAAATAATTAACGCCTCCGTTGCCTAGCGCTATTGGCCTTTGCTTTGTAAACCGAAGATCGTGGGTTCGAATCCCGCGGAGAAACAACTTTGCGTTATCGTTGTTTTCTGGTTAGTTAAGACAATTTGGGCCTATCACCCAATTGTCTGAAAAGTAAGACGATCCATGCATCGGATGGGCACGTACAAAGTCGGTCCATCCATCAACCCGCATTGGACCGTAACCCACCACGGGATACGGTCCAAAAACTTATGATTATGATGATATAATTGTCATTACCTATAATTCTTAATACACGATATTGTTAGGTGGTAGGTCCCCTTTTTACAAGGGACCGTCCGTTTTCGCCGCTTTACTCGGTAAAAGAGACTTGACATCTTTTGTCTCACGGCGGCGTGTTGGTGATACCACTGGTATTGACAATGTCAATGGCATGATACCAGTTGTACGATTAAGAAACAGCAAAGAAATCTTTTTATTTAAACTTGAATATTTCATTAGGTCTAGAACCGCTAAGTCTATCTCTGAAGCATGTCGCATACATTGACCGTTAATATAAATAAATGGAACATTTATCGCAGACATTTATTATGAATCCCAACATAAACAAACGACACTAGATTATCTCCACAATAAATTCTCGAATGCATTAATCATATTGTCAGTGTGTCTAATAAGAGCTATATTATATAATATTGCGTAAATTAATACGGAAGTATATGCGCTTCTAGTTCAACCAATTCATCATCTAATTATTTCTATTGCTTGCGCGAATATGATACATTATTAAATAAAATTACTTTACGGATTTTATCGCGTTTATTTTACATTTTAAATTCCCGACGTTTCGAACACTTTCCAAATAAAAGTATTAACTTTACGGATTTTATTTAACAATTCATCATCATAAATATAAATTAAAGATAATTTAAACATGTACAAACAATAAATATACGAATATCTTTAATATAACACAATTATCAATTATCTTAATATAATATTGTTCTAAATGCATGGTATTGTTTGTTATTTATTAACTGCCTCCGTATGTTAATGGTTTGCGCTTTAGAAACCGGAGGTTGTGGGTGCGAATCCTGCGCGGCTTAAACAACTTTTTATTTTTTCTTATTGTTGTTTCCTAGTTGGTCAGGGGAATCACCCGATTGCCGGTGGTGTAAGATGATCCATGTGTCGCATGGGTATGTTATAAATCAGTCCTGCGCCTTATTTCCCACCGGTCGTGTCGGTCATCCGTCCCATCGGAATATGAGAGTTAAGGAATAGTAGTGTCCCTGTGTTTGTGCCTACACTTGGGCACTATAATATCTCCTGCGCAGTTGGCTGATCTCTTATCTAGTCGGAATCAACTAGGAGGACATAATCATTATTATTTGTTATAAGAAACAGGCTGACGTTTCTTATAACGTCATATTTTGCCACCAATCTAAAGTTTAGCCGATTTTTCCTCGAAATGGGTGTAAAGAAAGTAAACGATGGTGACAAATTGACGTCGACATCTAGTGTTCTTATTAATGATTTGTCGACGAGATGTCAAGCACTTAGCGACAGTCCAGTTAGAACTACGATATATATGTACTGAGAAATTATTTTCCTCTGAAAAAACTCGGATGTTTATCGGAATACGATGATACCCGAACTGTCATTGAATTATTATCATCACATCATCAGCCTGTTATAGTCCACAGCTGGACATAGGTCTCCCCTAACACACCCCTATCTATCAGGCGGTTTTGGACCGCCTCCCACCACGCTGGTCCAATGCGGGTTGGTGGGTGGACCGACTTTTTACATGCCCATCCGACGCATGGATCATCTTACTTTTCAGACAATTGGGTGATCGGCCCAAATTGCCCTAACCAACTAGGAAACAAGTTAGAAAAGTAGCTGAGTCCCCGCAAGCTTCGAACCCACGACCTCCGGTTTCTAAAGCACACGCCCATACCACTAGGCTACGGAGGCAGTGAATTATTATCACTCATATTAAATGAGCGTTATTTTCACATCCATAAATATGAAACTTTATTGTTCAGTCAAAGTTATTTGAGAGATACGAATTTTCACCAAAGATTACGAAAAAAAATCTTATTTTTGTTACTGTTCATTTTGTTTACATTTATATCAAGTGTTTATTGGCTAAACTAAACATGATGATATTTTTTAACCTTAAAAGTTGTTTAGTCGACCCAAACGATGTATGCAGCCGTCATAATTAAATACTCTCTGTGAAATAACGGGTTCTTTGAATTCTGTAATTAGATTGATTGACAGTGTAACAAATTTTAAAAATTTTAAGGAAATTTTTGTTGCTAGATAGCGAACAAAAACAGCGATGCTACGTTAGTTGCTAAGCGTGATATAATTTATGAGGAAACATAGTTTCTTAGAAGCTAATATAAAATGATAAGATAAATTCAAAAGAATATTAGTATAAGATGTTTATGGAATAAACAAAGAATTTAGTTATTTTATAAATACAATGTTTATAGTAAGTTAAGATAATTGTATATGTAGATATTTTAATATTTCCTTATCTCTAAGGGTGTTTTTAAATTGCATCAACGTATTCCATAACTACTTTTAACTCGTTTGCGTTTTATTACTCATATTACTATGCAAAAAACTTCTCGTAAGAACAACGTATTTCAATAATAATAACATAAGTCGCAAGTAATTTACATAATAATTACTACTATTGAAACTACGAGCAATTTATAATGATATTACTAATCGAGAAACTTTATTTCATATAGTTGCTACTTGTTTTTTTTATTTTAGCGTCATCCAATTTTCACACGTAGTATTTTTTTTTTAAATATGAGATACTCGATGTATGATGCCACTGTTTTTTTTACTCTTGCCAAAAGTGAACGCTTTAACGCGGTCTTATTGGTCGCAATTAAGCCAATAAAAGCGCGCGATGTTTTTATGCCAAAATAGCTTGACATTATTTAAGTAATTTTTTGCCTATTGGAGATTAAATATAATAATTATTGTATACAGTTATAATTAATCAATTATTTCGTCTCAATTTCAGGTTCCATATCGGCAGCATCCAAGTCGACAGTTTCCTACATTTAGACGCGGCCGCGTTACACGCCCTCAACGTGTTGCCCGAATTAGGCGACAACACGCACGCGCCCTCTCGAAGTTTGTATGGCCTTCTGGATAGATGTCGCACTCAGCACGGCAAGCGGTAAGATATTCTTAGGTTTCATAGCAGAGTCTATAACAGCTATGTTTGTTACACTCCTTGTACATTGAAAAATAAACAAAGATCACTGTACCATCACCATCTAAGCAAGTAGAGCATGATAATAGAGATGATGACAATAGAGATGCCATAGTCCGTACCAACCGCTGAGGTGTGCTTAAAATACTAGTATTTTTTTTTCACCAAGGCCATGTTCCAAACTTATAATGGAGTCGACATCAAATCCATCCAGATTGAGTTATTCGCCTCAGGATTCGAACCCACGACCTCCGGTTTGTAAATTAATAGCCAATACCGCTACACCACGGAGGTCGAAAGTCAATAATATTTAATATTATCAAAATTAATTATTCTGCTTTAATGTGAATAACGTACATATATCTCACAGAGCATAGTTAAAATTACTTAATATTGTTCCATATTTAATACATAAGATAGGAGAGTGGTGGTGAGTATTTTAATTTTGGTAAGTTTAAATTTCTGCATAGCAAAGTAACACACATGTTTATCATTGAATATTATTAAGCACAAGCTTAGAAAAGATGTCTTTGAAGCGACATTTTTTTAATATTGCTTTAAAACTTAAAGATAATTTATTATTTCCATTTTAAATTAATCCTTTACAATGCATTAACTCCTAACCGTATTTTATTCTTCATATCTAGACTGCTAGCGCAATGGTTGCGGCAACCGTTGCGAGACATTAACCTGATCAACGAGCGGCTCGACATTGTAGAAGCGTTTATGAACAATTCCCAACTGAGGCTGCAATTGCACGAAGACCACTTAAGAAGAATCCCAGATCTACAAGCACTTGCCAGACGGCTTACAAGGAAAAAGGCCAATCTGCAAGATTGCTACAGGATATACCAGGTAAACTTAAGGTTTTCTAAAATATATGTAGTCATTTAGTGACTTCATGTCTAAGATTCTATGTCATATCATCATCATGAGCCTGTGATAGTCCTCTGCTGGACATAGGCCTGGTCACTGGTCCAAAGCGGGTTGGTGGGTGGACCGAATTTTTACACGCCCATTCGATACATGGATCATCTTACTTTTCAGACAATTGGGTGATCGGCCCAAATTGCGGTAACCAACTAAGAAATAACTATGAAAATTTGTTGAGTCTCCGCGGGACTCGAACCCACGACCGCCGGTTTCTAAAGCACATGCCCATACCACTAGGCTATGGAGGCAGTTGGCCTTATATCATATGTTACGTTTAAAAAATTATTTACTTATAACTTTAACACTATTCGTTAAAAGAAGTGTGTAGAATGTAATGACATCAATGTTTTGTGGCCTGTCCCATGGACATCTTAAATCAGTCAGTGTTTGATGTACTTTTAAGTTACATAGTAATTGCCTTTAAAGACAAATGGCTTATAACTTTTGCAGGCAATCGAAAGACTACCCTCCTTACTCCAATGCCTCGCCCAAGCAAACAGTGCAACGGTGCATTCGTCGCTAGCAGAGCCGATTTCAGAGTTGAATGGAGACCTCGAGAAATACCAGCAAATGATTGAAACAACTGTTGACATGGAAGCGGTTGACAGAGGTTATAATGCAAATATTTAAACTATCAAGTAATATATAACTATGAGACATTGCACTTAAAATATGTACTGCATACAGCTGAACTTACGTAAAATCGGTATTGGTGCCGACTAGTTTGGTACCTATAGCTTCGGTAGGTACCTTTATCAAGACGAGTGGGATAACTTCGCAGCGAGACGGGTAGCGACCGCGAAGTTACTCGCAAATTTTAGGTTATAATTTATATGAATAATATAATAACCGTTGTTATAGTCTGGCTATATTCGACTTGAATTTAATGTTAAATAAGTAACCAATATAAATACAATGAAGTAGGGTTCTACATTATAGTGTTATTAGTCAACTGATTTGCATCTTGTAATTCATCAATAATAACGCTATATTAATGACGCCGCCTCCGACTCCGTGGCCTAGCGGTATTGGCCCTTGATTTATAATATTAAATCGGAGGTCGTGGGGTTCGAATCCCGCGGGGAGACAACTTTGTGTTATCAACTGTGTGTTATGTTAGGTCAACTTGGGCCGATCACCCGATTGTAATGTAAGATGATCCATTCGTCGGATGGGTATGATGTAAGATTTCGGTCCACCCACCAACCATACGGTCGAAAAACCGTGCATTAGGGCAGGCCTATGTCCAGCAGTGGACAAACACAGGCTGATGATGATGATGATGATTAATGACGCCACTTCATAAAAATTAGTTCAGATATAGCAGCATAAGTATAATCATTAGTAGTGTAAGTAAAATCCCTGTTTTACTTAAATTTCAGGTGAATTTCTGGTAAAGGCGTCCTTTGATGAGCAACTGCAAAGTCTGAGGGAACAGTTGGACAATTTGCAATCCAAGGCAGAGAGGGAACTGCGTTCTGCTGCAAGCAATTTGGATCTCGAGGCCGGAAAGAGTATTAAGCTGGAAAATAATCCGCAGAATGGATTCTATTTTAGGTTACCATAACAATTTGTCTTGATTTTAGTGAATCTAGAAGCACTGTAATTAATTGTTACTATTTTCTTAAATAAATTTCATCTAAATAAAGGTTTTTAAAATAATCCTATTTGTCCAAAGACTATTTGAGTTTATTTAGTCATTAGACGAATTTAGTGAGAGAGGTCAAAATAAATAATGCAATATCTATTGATAAAATATATATTCGAAACTGATTGTTAACCCTAATTAACAAAAATAATAATTGTACAATCTCCATTTACCTAACAGATATTGTAATGTTATATTATTTACTTTAAGAATAACAATAAAAGAAGAACAATCACTCCGTGGCAACAAGAAGTACACAATTATTGACACTGTGAAGGGTGGTGTGAGATTTAAAAACAATGCATTAGACAGTATTACAGAAGATTATGTCCTTGCAAAGGAAACTTATGAAAAGGAGCAAGATAAAGTTGTCAGTGAAATTATTAACATTGCAAGTAAGTTAGTTTAACTGTATTATATATGTGTGATAGATGCAATTGTGACATTATAATGTTTTGCTTTAAAATGTATGTAGCATACACTTAAAATAATCTTAACAATATGAACAATAGCAGAACGGAATTATTGATTTAAAGAAATAACTTATAGTATTTTGATGTTATACTAAAATATTAACTATATTTAAATATATCACTACATAATATAAAACACAGTTGATTCCAATGTCCCTATATTCCTATTTATGCTTATATCTTTAACACTACGCACTATTATTTATAATTCATGTATAATACTGTAGAGAAAAAGGTAAAATATATTGATTTATCAGTAAATTAATATATTTTTCCATAGATTTTACAGATACCAGTATAGCACCGTGCAAAACTGGGGCGGGTCGCAAGTTATTTCTATGTAATTCAAGTATTATTTATATTTATAACCTATTTTCCCTTTAATTAAACATATGATGTTGAAATTTTCAGCGGGATACTCCGAATGTCTGTTCAACCTATCCCACGTGCTGTCTCGTCTGGATGTTCTCGTGTCGTTCGCCGTTGCGGCGTCTTCTGCACCGCACCCTTACTGCCGACCAGTCGTTACTGAAAGCATCGAGGAGTTTGTGCTGAAGGATGTGCGGCATCCGTGCTTGGAGGTGCAGGAGGGCGTCTCTTATATACCGAATGATGTTCGTTTCAAACGCGGTATGAAATTAAATTGTGTGAACTATTCGGTAATGTTTGATTATCTTGATAAAGCCATCAACAGCATATTCATAATTTTTATAATTTATATTTCGCAAGTTTTAAACGAATCTGAAATGTTTTTTTTGTTTAGAAACTAGTTTAAATTTACTCTTAAACAAAAAATAATGAATTTGTATTTGGCCAAAGTTCGGTGAGGATTTTTTATATGAAATAGGAATATGTGAGTTATTTTTTTAATTCCTTTTTTCACGTTAAATGGTTTATTCCTCTTTTATTAGTTCCATAATCCATGTGAGCGTGACGTTTAGAAGCTAAAGGTTTATAAATCCTGCGGGTTACAACTTTTTTAAGTTTTATAGCTTTTAAGACAGTGTGGTTTGATCACCATTCGCTTAAAAAATAGAGGATTCTTATGAAGATGTACACGGACATGTAACATTCGGTACCATATCTCGTCTCTGCCGGTGATCCGTCTAATCGGAAGTACGATTGAAGGAAATGGGAGTGCATTTGTGTTTTTGCATGTACTTTGTATTTTTTGCGAAGATCTCTTATCATATGTATCGCCGTAGTGACTTGGACGATATTATCATATTTTTTCTCCATATTAATAAATCAGTAACGCACTTTAAAATATCATTATTAACTCACAATAACAAACAATCTCCAGGCGAGTGCATAATGCACATCGTGACGGGCGCCAACATGGGCGGCAAGTCGACGTGGATGCGGTCGTGCGGCGCGGCCGCGGTGCTGGCGCAGGCGGGCTGCTTCGTGGCCGCGGAGGGCGCGCGCCTGCCGCGGCTCAGGGCGCTGAGGGCGCGCATCGGCGCCGCCGACAGCGAGCAGCGCGCGCAGAGCACCTTCATGCGCGAGATGATCGAGACGGCGGCCATACTGAGGGTAACGGCCAGGGCTGTGCCAATATCGGTCGAATGCTCATTATCGACTGCCTCCGTAGCCTAGTGGTATGGGCGTGTGCTTTAGAAACCGGAGGTCGTGGGTTCGAATCCTGCGGGGACTCAACAAATTTTCATTGTTGTTTCCTAGTTGCTTAGGGCAGTTTTGGCTGATCACCTAATTGTCTGAAAAATAAGATGATCCATACACACAGGATGGGTATGTAAAAAAGTCGGCCCACCCACCAACCCGCATTGGACCAGCGTGGTGGGATACGGTCCAAACACCCTAGTGGATAGGGGTATATTACGGGAGGCCTATGTCCAGCAGTGGACCTACAAAGGCTGATGATGTGATGTGTTCATAATCGATTCGAAATTCGAATGGAATACTTTGTAATTTTTGAATTTTTCAAAATTCCGCGAATAATTTGAATATCAAGATTTAATCGACATTTTTCGAATTATTCAAAAGAACCTTCGAATTATTCTGTTCCAATTTTGAAATTGAATGACATTTTCTTTATGTATGGAAGTATCTCCATAGACCACCGTCACGCTAGAGATGCTCGAGACAGCAGTGATACTAAGAGTAATAACATTGAAGTATCGTGGTACTGACCATGACTACCCTAGTCACTTTATTTTCCTTATGCAGGAGAAAGTATCTCTATAGAGCATGTTCAACCTGGAGATGATCGAGACCGCCGTGATATTTAAAGTTATGAGGCAATGAACAGTATGTAACAGTAGAATCAGGAATATCGGAGGAAACCTAGCATATTAGTTAATATCGGGAATATCAGCTGAATTAGGGAATATGAGGTGTGAGGTACATAGTGTTCTTCTCGTGTCTGGGTGTTTCTATTAATATATTATGTATTTATTTACAAAAGATAAATAATTTTATATTTTTATCAGTCATCTAGTTCCAATAGTGCAAGCTTTGCTTACTTTGGAACTAGACGTCTTGTGTTATCGTCCTTTTTTACCGTGGGAAATGCCTACGCATACCCGTCCTCGCGGGGGCAAAGACGGGTTATGTCGGACTCGCACCGACTAAAACCACAACGTTGTTCCTTCCTGACGCCTTTATGGTGGGGTCAGAGAACGTGCTTCCACTCATCTGCAACCCCACCAGCGCTGGCCGCCGAAACAGCCCCATCTCGACCCTACGGCAATCTGCCTCCCCTGGGCGCGTCGGAAATAACGCGCCTTCGTCTCGGCCCCTGTGTCCGGTAACAGACTCCCCGAGTCTGTTACTCAGGAACCATGGAAGCCAGGAGTTTCCTGACCACGCAAGGACCAAAGCCTAGGTCTCCAGCGGCGGCTCCGATGTTCAGCTCCGCCGCTAGCTCCATTTCGACCGAAGAAGAAGGAGAGACCGACGACACCATGCCGAATGTCCCCTCCTCCCACGGCCCTCACACCGCATCAGCGGTGCGACCCCGCCGTGTTGCGGAGGATAGGGAGGCGCCTACGGAATCTCGACTCTCCCTTCCCCTGCGGCTCCACCTGGGTTGCGAGGGACAAGAAGGGCACACCTACCTCCTGCAACCCGTCCCTCGCACCTCCAAAGGCGCATCCATAGCTTGTTCAGCCCGCTTGGAGCAGCCTCCTCCACGGCCGGCCTTGCACCACAGGCCGGCCAGGTTCCTCTTGGGTACCCGCGGCTGGGCAGGCCGCAGGTACTGAGCCCCACCGCTACGACAAAGCGAGAACCTATTCGGGGTGTGTTATCGTCTTGTTTCAACCTTGTTTATATGGAATATTAGTTTCATCCTTGCGTACAAAGTAGTATCTACAAAATATCAGTTCAGAACCAGCAAGTAGCGCACCAACACCTTCAGACTTTTACGCACCCTCTCTCCTTTAACAATGTTTTGAAGTTTTTTTCCTAGAGGATTCTACGGATCTAACGTTCTTTTTTTTTAATAAAGAGACGAGCGGGATGTTCACGTCATGATCAGCGCTCACCTCTCCGAAATATTGAAAATCGTCTTATTGAGTGGAGATGTTTAAATATGGCATAATAAGTAGGGACTAAGTACAATAACAGTAAATTGTTTACTCCATTCTGTATTTAAAATAATGTTACAGGCTGCAACTCCTGATTCCTTGGTGCTGATAGATGAGTTGGGTCGAGGGACATCAACATATGAAGGTTGCGGAATCGCCTGGGCCATAGCGGAGTAAGCTTTGAAAACAATTATTAATATAATAAAGTAGAATTATAATATATCGTCACTGGTAAGCTGCTATTCAAACACAAACGATCATGTCAGGCATCTATCTCAAAAATTTAAGATATTCGTAACGATTTAATGAAGTAAACTTATCGCACATCTTAATGTATCTTAATATATCTATTTATACCATTACATCGTCAATATTATTGTAATAAAAATGTTTATTGAATGCTTGCGCTAGTATTTTGCATTATAAACATTACAATTTTACGGATTAATCAGAATCTGTCCCGTGACCAATCTTTGAAAAGATCTTAAAAATTTCAAAATAATTAGCACATTATTTTTAACAAACATTTATATTCTTCATATGATTTTAACAGAAAACTGGCGACCGATTCGAAATGCTTCTGCCTGTTCGCGACGCACTACCACGAGCTGACTCGTCTGCCGAGCCTCCACCCTGGACTGGTGGTGAACTCGCACGCGGAGGCCTCCGTGGTGGACCAGCAACTGGTGTTGTTACATAAAATACTGCCCGGACCGGCGACGCACTCCTTGGGGCTGCATGTAGCCAAGTTGGCCGATTTACCGGAGTCCATCATCCAGGTATAGTAATCATCATCAGATTACGTACAACCCGATAATATGTGTACATGCATGTACACGGAGTATTTGTCTGTGCGTTGTTATGGCCGCGCAATACGCAAGCTGCTCGATTACTTTAAATAGAGCCCTTGGTTTAACTCTAACAGGGCAACAACATCAAAGAAAGGGGGATTTGTTACGAGAATATTACTAGTAGTACATCCGCAGCTAATAGGTAACATCGAGGTAGCTGGTTGTGGCTTAAAAGGCTTTTTGTTAAAAGGTAATCAGGTTTTTGTCCCTAAGTCCTGGACATCAGATTTGGAAGGTCTAATAACCAATTATAGGGACCTGTGTCCTAAATGATTAGTGCCCAAAAATGGAATGAAGTTAATGTTTTAAATACGTATCTGACATAAGCCGCCTTTAGGAGGTAAAAGGGATGATAATCCAGCATGTAATTATTTTGATGGATGTAAATTTTACTTCAATAACAAGTACAATGCTTTTGCCTTTCACTACTTTCTTAATTAACACAAATAGGTTTTTAACCTCTTTCTCTTCATTGTTCTATTTTGATTGAATAAAAAAAAATAAAACGCTTAAATAGGGCAACTGTCCACTGCCAAAATACAACATTAGATAGACGCAAGCGAAATCTTGTATAAAGTTTTATTGGCACCAAAAAAACCTTGCTATATATTTTTTACAAAAGTAGCCCGAGTTAACACCAGTTACATCAGCTATTAAGTAAAAGTTCGTTCAATCGCCACACGCAGCCATTCCAAAGATAAGCCGAAATAAACAGACAAAAAATAAAAAATGTTCTTTCACGTACATATATGTACCGGCATCTCATGTACATAACGCGTTTTCGTTAATTTAAAAGAAAATTCTTCAATTTTAATAATACATTGTGAACAATGTAATGTTAGCTTATTGTTAAAATCACTCAATACTTTTTTCCAGTATGCTGAGGAGAAGCAAGCCCAATTGGAAACCAACCTCTTCGAGATCGAATCGTCCGTGGAGTCGCAAGACAGTACCGAAGGACAGCAGATAATACTAGATTTTCTAAAAAAGTGCAAGAAAATCCAAGAAACATACCCTTCCGATGAAGACATGATGAGAGAAATCGATAAGCTAAAAAAGGAGTTGCTTCAGCAAAACAGCAAATATGTTCAATCATTAATGACATGCTGATTTTTTTATTTGACGGTACATAATTGATGTTTTTGTTCATGTTTTATGCATTTTTTAATGTTGTAATGTTTCGGCAAAAGAACTTTGTTTATAAATAATGCCAGAAATTTTGAACCAATAACAACTTGTTACAAAAGCTTAAGTTGTGCCAAATAGATGTCATTTAAAGTCATTTTTAACTTCAAAACCTACCCACCTTTAGTACCTAAGCAATAGATCAATGTATGAATGTTTGTATAATCTGTGATTTATTATTTCGAAAATTGTCTCTCTGTGAAATTTGATTTTTATTATTATTTTTAACTGTAATATACCACAGGTTTTGATTTTTCTTTGTTGTTCAATTGATCGTTCAGTTATGCATCTTAAGGCTGTAATCTATTAGTGGTTTTAAAGATAAGATATTTTTTTGTAATAGTGCCATATGTAAAATTTAATCTTGTTTCATTTAAAATAAACCCGAGTTTTTTTTTTATATTTTTAAATACTTTTGTTATAAAATTTTAGTTTGTTTTTATTTTAATGGACCCGTCTTCGTGCAGTTCACGTCTATCGTACATAGACTTTAAAAACCAGACAGAGCCCAGAAATAAAGATCGAATTAGTCTGTAACAATAGCTTCAAAATTGTAAAATAAAAAGTACTTTAAAAACTGCGCTTTTACCCCTACATAGTACTTACAAAGCCTGATATCCCACTTTTTGCCCTCGGTATTACTTGCTGTAAGCTACTGCAACGCTCTGGACGTCGAAGCCCCATTCGTAACACCCCGACGATCCCAGATGCAGCAAGGAGACATCAACACTAAAGAATCTTTTGTACATTGAATGTACCATACCATACCGATCTTATGGCGGTGCTAGTTATTTTCGAACGTAACAAGAGTAACCAATTTGAGTACCCCCCCACGTTGTTTATCTTTTTTTATATTTGACAACATTCTCAACTTGGGATCTAAAGCTGCATTATAAGTCTTTGATAGTGCACTGCTGGACATAGGCCTCCCCTAATACACCCCTTTCCATTGGGGGGTTTGGACCGTATCCCACCACGCGATCCCACCAATGCGGGTTGGTGGGAGGACCGACTTTTTACATGCCCATCCGACGCATGGATCATCTTACTTTTCAGACAACTGGGTGATCGGCCCAAATTGCCCTAACCAACTAGGAAACAGGATTCGAACCCACGACCTCCGGTTTCTAAAGCACACGTCGATACCACTAGGCTACGGAGGCAGTAGTTATAACCTATAATAGTTTTTCCACGCTCCAGGTTATCAATTAACAATATCACTTTTGACTCACAAAATATTTAGGCCTTAACCTTGCCAGCCGATGTGCCGGCATTAATTATTCGTGGCCGGTGAGGATTGCCGTCTCTATTGCAAAGATTTCTGTTTGTCTTCTGATCAAAAGGATAAACCAATGTTTCATCCACTGTTACAAAACGAAACGAGACAAAATTTTTCAGAATCTCTTCGTAATCTCGAGTCGACATTTTTTGATTCTCGACACCCATCTTGCGGAAACTTCTCATTTTCAAAAATTGTGTAAAATGGATTGAATGAGGTATTCATATGATCTTTATTCAATATGGAAGCATTTAATCACTCGTATTCATTGTCAAAATAAACTCTATCATCGGTTTGGAAATGGAAGCCTCTGACTTGAGAAGAACCGGCGTTCCTCCTTGATCAAGGCGACATTTTGTTTCCTTATTTTAATATTTTCTACATACAACATGATATTTTAATAGCCTGAAGCGAAGAGTTCAATACCAGGATGTGTTATCTATCAAGTAGTCAGCAATAATATCCTTTAACTCACAAATGTTTCTTTACAACTTTTTTTTAATAGCTGAACGTTTTCAAAATGCAATTTTGTCGAATTAGGTATCAGATGGTAATTCTTCGGACGTTCATAACAGTTATTTCCAAATTCGGCAGCATTTTAAAGGAAGACTGAGATCGATGGACGGCTGCAACGATATTCGTATTTGGTGGTCGTTTTCCTTACTCTAAATTGAGAAGCACCTTTACCTTGTGACAATGGAATACAGCAGAGCAGACTCCTCTAATGTTGCCACAAAATAGAACCTTATGCGTCTTTAATTTTTTAAACAGGTTTTTAATAACAAGCCCGCACTTCGTTTTTTCCATTTATGAGGACACGTGCCGACAGAAATCAGATACATTCAGAAAAAAAAGTAAAGAGAATCGTAGATATTTTAAATTAAAATAACAAATATCTCAGCTTTGCCTTCCAGTTACCAAGAAGTAAATTTTTTGTCCACACTATTTTTATATAAATCTCCTAAAACTTTGAATGGTTGTCTGAACTAAAATCGACGCATCTGAACTCGATTGTAGCAAAGATAACTTACTTTCGCTACAATTTTGTTTCAATTTGGAAAGCGTTTAATTTTGATAACTTGATAACTTCTAAAACCAGTTTCGATTGCCCGAAATCGAAATCAAAATTTCGGTCGGACCCTATTTATTATAGAGCCAAAAACGTAGGGCACCGGGGGTGAGTTTATGGTCGAGATGGGCTAAAAAGAAACAATTTGTTAGATTTAGTCGCTGCTACTACTAATATAACCTGTTCTTGACCCTACGCGCACTGTTAATCAGCATATTTAAAAAACTCTCTAGACTGGCGCAAAATTTACGTATTTCCGATCTTTCTTTTTAATAGAGTCCGACCGAAACTGGTTTTCCGACCGAAACCGAAACCGAAAGTTCGGCCATGAGTTCAATTTCGGCCGAAACCGAAACTCACGTGGTCGAGTACCAAAGGTCTTAAAGTACTGAAATTTGATGCTTTTTAGCCATTTTTCTACATGAACTAGGACATGAATGAGAGACACAGTGTATTATTAAATAAAATTACTTTACGGATTTTATCGCGTTTATTTTAAATTTTAAATTACCGACGTTTCGAACACTTTCCAGCGGTCCGTGGTCACGGGTAGACTGAGATGTCATTCTTCTTCGCAGTGCTGAAGCAGGCTTCAGATCTTAATTTTATTAATTATTTTTAATCTGTGCTCCGACCTATGCAAAATGAACTGATTTTATCTCACAGCCAGCAGTGGTATGCTATGGCGTTAAATTTTAATTTGATTAATATGGGATCCCAAACGAGGTGGAGAACCAACCATCTTCTCTATTGAAATTTGGATGTTTTTAATCCAATAGCCTCACGGATCATCCTTGGAATCGGGTATTCTTTAGCGACGATTTCTGTCGATCAAATCTGATGTAATGGTTTGGGCGATTTAAGGTATGGTCACACACGTGATGTAGGAAACCAACCCATTACAAATAAATCATTTGAGAATAGCATTCACACATCCATCCCAGATTAGCTACCAACGTTTGCCACTGGTAGCCTTCAACTGGATGGATGTAATGCTATTAAGTATCCAAATTTCAATAGAGAAGATGGTTGGGTTTCTCACCTGCTTGGGTTCCATAATTAATAAATTAAGAATTTAAACTAACGCATAATACCACTGCTGGCTGCATGGTCAAGATCAGTCATTTTTAATTGGAATACAGATTAAAATAATTAAAAAATTAAGACTGAACCCGCTCAGCACTGGCAAGAAACGCATGAATCTCAGTCACCGTGACAATAAAATGATCACTAGGATACGGAGGCAGTAGTTATAACCTATAATAGTTTTTCCACGCTCCAGGTTATCAATTAACAATATCACTTTTGACTCACAAAATAAGGAGGCCTTAACCTTGCCAGCCGATGTGCACGGCATGAAAATTCTTCGTGGCCGGTGAGGATTGCCGTCTCCATTGCAAAGATTTCTGTTTTGTCTCCTGATCAAAAGGATAAAACCATGTTTCATCCACTGTTACAAAACGAGAAACGAGACAACATTTTTTCAGAATCTCTTTATAACTTGTCCTACAATATCTGCGTAATCTCGAGTCGACATTTTTTTGATTCTCGACACCCATCTTGCGGAAACTTCTCATTTTCAAAAATTGTGTTAAAATGGATTGAATGAGGTATTCATATGATCTTTATTTAATATGGAAGCATTTAAGACAACACTCGTATTTATTGTCAAAATAAACTATCACCGGTTTGGAAATGGAAGCCTCTGACTTGAGAAGAACCGGCGTTCCCCCCCAAAATGCCTCCTTGATCAAGGGGACATTTTTGTTTCCTTGTTTTAATATTTTCTACATACAACATGATATTTTAACAGCCTGAAGCGAAAAGTTCAATACCAGTATTTCTTATCTATCAAGTAGTCAGCAATAATATCCTTTAACACACAAATGTTTCTTTACAACTATTTTTAATAGTAGCGAGTTTCGGCCAAAAATCAAGTTTCGGCGAGTTTCGGTTTCGCCAAATTGGCCGAAACTTTTGCCGAAACCGAAACTGGTTTCAGAAGTGTTTTCAATTTTTAAATAGGAGCGAAAATGAAATGTATCATTGCTACAATCGAGCTCAGATCAGTCGATTTTAGTTCAGACAAACACTCCAAGTTTGACAAAAGAAATTGAGGAGGGAACAAATAGTAGTGAGATCAAAATATATATTCAAATTCAAATATCTTTATTCAATATTAAATTTTACACTTGCTTATCGATTGTCAAACACACTACCACCGGTTCGGAAAAGGACGACTCAGACCTGAGAAGAACCGGCGAAAGAAACTCAGCGGGCTATTTTTTATGTTATCTTTTAAAAATAACAAACAATTTGATAATACGGCATTACATATTATGCAATTTAGAAACAAGGCCTGGAGCGAGCATTCCATTACCAGGCTATGTTATCATAACAAATTCATTAATATCGTAATAACCTTTAACACATAAACGTTCCTTGACTACCTATTTAAATTTATTAATAGTTAAATTCTGAACGTTTACTGGATTTTTGTTGAAAAACGTCTACCTGTCCACTATCTTGTTCTTCGAGTCTAGTTCTGGAAGAATTAAATATGTTAACTCACTAAAAAATAAATACAAATAATACTGGAAAGTGTACTCAGATATTTGTTGTGTTAATAAAAAGTCTTCTAGTCTCTTTACTTTTGTCTGAATGATCATTTATTTGTTATGTATGGCGAAATGTTCTCGAAAAGGAAACCCCATGCACCTTGGTCATTAAAACCACTGTTATAAAAAGTTAACAACGCAACATTACGATTTACACTTTGCGACAATTCACTATGAATTTAAATTCATATCAATTGTCGCAAAGTGAACTCTAATTCGGGTAGGAGAATGACGGAAACGTAGAACATGGTTGCAGACGTCCATCGAAGCCAGTAATCAACAAGAAACAACTAAGAATATGCTGCCTTTCGAAAACTGTTTTAAGGATTAAAAATACCATCGATACTAATCCAAGAAACAGCATTTATATAGAATACTCAACGCTATTGACACAAATTTGAATATGAGAAATCTCCGTAAGATGTTGCTGAGATCAGAAACAAAATCGACTTCGAAGTATCGTTGGACATATTTAAAAGATTCTAAAACTTTAAACTATTTTGTGAAGTGAATAACACGGCATCGAAGATCTTATAATGCAATGTTTATGCTACTGTGGTTAAAGCCTATATTTGGGACTAGATTATTATTTTGATCACCTGGCATGGAACATCATTCGAGTTTAGAGGTCAATAGTGAGGTTGATAGAATCTAATGATAAAAACAATACTTGAACGGCAGACTCTTCATCTGACATCTACGCACTTTTCAGGTTAATCTTAAACGATGCACCGTTTCATGCAAGACTTGACAATTGTTGTACTCCCTTCACCATTTCTCTAAATATTGCTGATTTTCATTCTCTCAAAAATTGATACAATACTAGGGAATATGGGTTCTAAATCAAGTAAACGATGCCTGGTTGACCTTTTGCAGGACAAACAATCTTTTAACAGAAACTTGAACATTTGTTTACATACGGCATTGGACTTAGGTGGAATAGGATCTCGAGATTGTAGAAAATTAATAATTAAGCTTCATAGGTCCAATATTTATCTCATTTTGCTTTGATCCCTCAGACTGCAAATTCTAAGAGTTGGTATTGTGAATTTTCAGAATTTCATAAATATCCAAGTCAAAGCTTACTATCATCAATTATTATTTTTATTAATAACCATATTGACATAAGATTTATTTAAAAGTTAACTTGTCAATATTTTACATAAAATATTATTGTTGATCTAGAATCTTGCAGAACATTCCTTAAAATACTGTTCCATTCAATGGATGAATACAACTATGGCATCAAAGCAATATTTTAGTATTTTAAGAATTTTATACTTGATCACGTGAGTTTCGGTTTCGGTTTCGGCCGAACTGAAGCCACGGCCGAACTTTCGGTTTCGGTTTCGGCCGGAAAAACAGTTTCAGGTCGGACTCTACCAAGAAGTATATATGTTGTCCACACAATTTTTTCGATCCCTTTTCGTCGTTCTTCACAAATCTCCTAAAACTTTGAATGGTTGTCTGAACTCGATTGTAGCAAAGATACACTTAATTTCGCTACAATTTTGTTTCAATTGGGAAAGCGTTTAATTTTGATAACATGATAACTTCTGAAACCAGTTTCGATTGGCCGAAACCGAAATCAAAATTTCGGTCGGACCCTATTTATTATAGAGCCCAAAACCTAGGGCACCTGGGGTGAGTTTACGGTCGAGATGGGCTAAAAAGAAACAATGTATTAGATTTAGTCCCTGCTAGTACTAATATAACCTGTTCTTGACCCTGCGCGCACTGTTTATCAGCATATTTAAAAATTTCTCTAGACTGGCGCAAAATTTACGTAATACCGATATTTCTTTTTAACCTTTTCTCAAATTCTCATAAGTTCGGTTTTTGCGCAGAATGGCATGAGCATCTAACTTCTACAACCCAAAGGATAAATTGACCGCAGTCGGTAGATTAGTTGTCAAAAAATTCAAAGGCACTAACATTATGTAACTGCCAAAGATAATCTTGACAACCGGAACCGGTAACCTACCTACCGTTAGATTAGCTACCAGAAAATAACAATACTTCACAGTTGCTACCTCACAGGATTTGAACTACGATCTTCGATATACAACATAATGGCTAATACCACTAGGCAACGAATGCGTTCTAATTTGTACATCAAAAGAAGTCTAAATTGTACCAAATATAATTTATCTATAATGAATGTATGTGCCAGACAAGATGAATTTTTATGTAAATCGTCAAAACTCTTCTCCCCCATACAATCTAACAATAAATAGGCCTTGTCTCTCATATGCCTAACCCCTACGGACTTCCAATGTAGGGCCTGAATTCTTAACAGTGGATTAATAAAAAGTGATAGCAGGCTAACATTATAATTTATTATCAATGTATTAAATCATCAATAGGGATTTTAGTACTGTGAAAATAACGAAAAAAGGTCAGTAAAACAAAGGTTAATTAACATTTTTACCTTTATTTAAACATCAACAGGATCTAATAATAATTACCTATAATCAAAACAAATTGAATGTGACTTTTCAATAAATTCTCTTATTAATTAATTTGCACAGCTATAATTATTGTATGTCTAAAATTATAATGAATTAGTTCAACTACATATTATCTTGTTATTACTAAATGTATCAAGTTGCAAAGATACTATTTAATACTTATTTCTTGAATTTAATTTGCAAGTTGTTACATTTAATGTATAAATAGGTATTATGTATTGGAGCTAATATTTAAAATGACCACAATCAAAACTTTTTAAGGCGACATTGTTTCAAACTGCAAATATATTAGTTATTAACACAAAATCACAGGTTTTCAGCAGAACCTTCTTATAATAAATCCAATGTGCATAGAAAATTCGTATGTATAAAGGTATTCTGAAAATTACGTTTGCAAATACCATAACTACACAAAACTGCATAAAACATGTTTAATAACATATGTTATATTTTCAAATAAATAAACTGTTATGTTATTTCAACAAATCTATGCATCTAGTAATGCCTTTGAATTTTAATATGCTATTCTGCCTTTAGGCATAACCACATTGAATAATCAGTATTTACAACCAAATAGCAGTCTTCCCTTCTATGCCGTAAAAAGTTTTGACAGTAGTTCTTGGAAACTTGTATGATATGATGGGTTCATGATTCAATAGATTACATGATGAAATTTTCTTTTCATATTTGATTACAGTATGTTTGGTAATGCCAATGTTTGTTGCGTTATCACATAATGAATAAAGTATAAGGTAAATGCACAAATTGCTCATCTAATTAATATATGTGTATAAACGGACTTTTAATGTAACTTTGGTTTAATATTGTGAATATTCTGAAAAAATTAAATTTTGAAAAAAAAAATTAGTATGCAGGAATTTAATACAAAATTGGAAGTTTTACATTACTTCTTACTCTGCTTATCATAATGCCTACCTATTTCTATTTTTGTTGGCTTACACATAACTTTTGCCTTTATTGTCAAAATAAAATATTTACATAAACAATTAACCTTGTCATTGGATGAAACTGAAATTTTTAAAGACCTAAAAGTTGACATTTAAATTTTAATTATTTCTTTCATATAATTTTTCTTTCATACGATTTTTATATAATTTACAATATTTGACAAATGTTTACATTTAAACCATTAATTTTTACTGCAAGAAACAAATTGTATTAATAGTTCTATAAAGAAATATATTATTATAATGGAAATGACAAGAAACTATGCATGAAAATATAATTAAATAATAGTATTTGAATATAATTAAATATAAAGCAATTATGTCAGTCTAAAAAGGAAATTTACACCATTCTTACATAAATATCTTAGGTCAACCTAGTACACAAGAATACTCAAAATAAATAAATGAAATAAATAATGAAGATATCTTATGGACAAAGAAAAAATTAACTAATTTGACAGTAACTATTAGTAATGTGTAAAATCAATTAAGTTAACCCAATCCTTTTGTAATATTACAACAAATGTTCTATAACAATAAAGAATATAATGTTATTCTTATGTACAACATTTGCTGTAAAAAGTACAAGAATCTAATAACTTAATTATTTATCATTTCAATAACCAGTTAGTCTAAAGAAAAAAAATGTTTAAATTATTTTTTATGTCAAATTATTTCTTGCAATAAATTGTATTCTCAATTGTACACCATCATTTCTGTCGGTGGGACATAATGATAAGCTAATTTATTTACAATATGTTATTTACATTTGTCAATACACATTAATTTCTTCAAACAAATAAATAATTTAAAACCATATCAACATCTACAATGAACTCCCGCTGTCGTACTCGGGGCCAACTGGAGTTTTGGGAGTTGACTCGCTGCGTTTCAATATATCATTGCGTACGTTAAAATCACAGAACTAGCGGTCCTTCGGTGGGCGTGGTTTCAGCACGCCGCGGGGCCGCCCGGTGTGGTGACTAGCATCGAGCCCGCGGCCGCAGCCCTCTCACGAGAAGTACAGGCGCACCGCGTTTTGGAACGTCCTACGGCACATGGGGCACTTGTCCGTCGAGAGGGCGCACTTGGCGCACGCGACCACGTGCCCGCACGGCACGAAGCACACGTTGCGCTCTTCCACGAAGCAGATCCGGCACAGCTTCGAGTCCTCCACGGCGCTCTCCTCCTCTTTCTCGCACTTCTCGGGGCTCTCCGGCGCGGCGGCGGAGGTGGTCGCCTCCTTGTCCTGCTTGGGCGCCGGGATCGAACACGCCTCCGACATCACCTTCTGCACGTAATCGCGCCCCTTCACCAGTTGCACGTACGCGCAGCGGTCGAACCAGCGCGCGTGCTGCTCCCACGGCACGTCGTCGTTCTCCCAATCCTTCAGGCCACCGTCGCAGTAAAAGCATTTGGTTTTATCACCGTGGCCGGTGTAGAAGAAGCCCGCCTCGGCGAGCTCCTCTGGCTTCTGTCGCATACAGCGGGGCCAGTCTTTGAAGGTGCGCAGACGAGCCGCCTCCGAGGCGTAGCGCGAGTGCACGGGCCCGGGCATTCGTACGGGGGTCGCGTTGGCGGGTGCGCGTACGCCGCATTCGTCGTGGCCGACGGCCGCAGGCGATTCCATTGGAACGTTTCCTGCGGCCGCGTGTCGCCTCAGGAAGGGGCACTGGGGCGCCCAGCGCTGGTGGTCCTTCGCCGGGTCGTCGCCCTGCACCCACCGCATGATCTCCACCTTACAGAAGGCGCAGCGTACCTCGTCGCCACGGCCCAGATAGTAAAAGCCATTACGGGCGAGTTGTTCGGGCGACAGGAAGTCAAGGGGCCACTTGTCGAAGGTTTTGAGTCGCTCGTCCTCGCGGCGCATGTCCGGTGCTTCCGTGTAAAAGCCGAAGGTGTCGTGGTTATCGGTTTTGTCGGAGGACGCGGGTGGCGAGGTGCCGGACGGCGAGGACGATGTCGAGCCATTGTTCGTATCGCAGCCGGAATTATGAAGGACCAAAGGGTCTACCAATGGCCGTAGTTTAGCCTCACGCGGTGCGCTCTTGAATAGCTGCGTCACCATTTGAGTGGTGAGCGGTGAAGTTTGATTGTTGGCTGCCACTGCAAAGAGGAGAATACTAATGTCAATACGCCGTAAATCGAAAACTTTAGTAGTTTCTAAATAAGTTTTAAGGTTTATAAACGAACTACACAAACACAAAAGTAACATTTCAAATCAACTTTATAACGTGGCATATCATTGCCCAAATTTTAATATTACGACATATTACTAAGGGATTCATCCACTACACTCCACATTTCCGACCCTAAGGGTTGTACACGGCAGCCAATGAACTGCACAGCACTGTTCCTACGCCGGCTAGTGCGAGCCGGCGCATGAACGGGGATGAACAAGTGTGCTCGAAACAGTTTCACATAACAACGAGTTCGCGACCATGGCCGACCCGACTGCGTCATCGACATTCCATTCCCGCAGCCTCCCGTCCCTCGCGTCACGTCCCTCCCGCCGTGCGTTCAGTGCGCATGCACCCGACGGGCGCAATCAATTCCTTTCCCTGCCGCTTATACGAATCTAATATACAGAATAAACCATTTTAAGAGGCGTTAAAGCGACGATTATGAGTTATGGGACTTATTTTTACCAATTTTTCTAATACGCTTTCATTCAAAAAGAAATAAAGCCTATAAATGTTTTTAAATCATTGCATTATTCGCATATTACGTCAAATGTACGTTACGATTACGACATATAAGCAGTAGGAACGGGCCACGGCTGGCGGCAACCATAAGTCACACATGATCAAAATACAAACAGCAATGGCGGCGCGGTGTAAGTCGCGATCGATATTTACCATTTCTACGGTTGCAATCTATCAGCATTGGCATATTGAGAGCGGGGAACACTAGCGGACTTCACGTGACACTATTAAACATTGCCGTGTTATTTTGCACTGATTTTGTTAATTTTGAAAAGGTTAAAATACTATTATATGACGACGTTCGCATGGATTCGAGCATAGCTGACTACTATCCATGCACTGTGCGTTTCGTACTTCGATGGCGACCCTACGCTACGACGCATGCGTGAATTAGGAGGGTTCGAAATCGCCTACGTGGGGTGCAATGCACAGCTGTGAGGGGCCGAGTGGGGGGTCAAAGAGCAGTTGATTTTGTAGCAAATTTCGAGCCGACCACAGCTGTGGTCCACATTAATAGAAGCCGCGCCGAACGCCACGTTGGTCCGAAGCATATGCCGCCACACGACCAACCTAAACATTATTTTCGAACCGATAGCTATGCGACATCACGTGCGGTTGACAGATGTTAAATAAAATATGATGAACGGCGCGGTATGCGATGCGCTTATAGCCACCAACTTATTCATGCACGATAAACAAGCGAGCGCGAAGGAGCGATGCGGGAGAGATGTAGTTCTCAATCAGGCGGCCGTCTCGGGCGACGTTGCCGCCCCGCCCGCCGCCGACCGGATTTCATTCATATTTGAGACGCGGCGTTGCCGCTTTCAGCGGAAACCGCGACCACACAGCGTAAAAAAGGGCCTCTGGAATGTGGCGGTACTGCTGGGCGGGTCTAAGCAGTACCGAATAAAAAAGTGCCGGCGTGGAATGCGGACGGCACTTAGTACCGTACGTGGTCCGACAATGTTAGCCATCGGAGCTGATTTTGAGTACAAAATACTTAAACGGGCACGACTAAATTTTTAATACTGCTTTAAATCATGAATGGGTAAACCATGCCACAATTAGTTTCCATCCCGAAAATAAGGAATAAATTAAGTCAATCTTTAATAAAAATACAGAATCGATATTGACATTTATTTTCGGGTGGGTATGAGAAAAAAGAGATATATTAGTGAGGCGGCGTGCAACAAGAGCAAGACAAAAGCGATTGCATCCAAGGTCCGGGCGTTCGGCGCAAAGAGCAAATGAAATTCAGCATTGTGGCTCAAGAGAGCGGCGCGAGGCGGCGCCGAGCGTGGGGAAGGGGACGGGGCAGTGTTCTCATGCCTATGGGTGGTCGCGGCTCGGCTTTCGAATTCCTATGTCTCGCCTGCATCGCCTACGCAACGTAGCGTTGTTCTATATAGCTTTAGACGTTTCCATCCACTCGCTAGGGTTGCACGATCTCAAATTCTTAACAAAATAAGCACATTTACCGCCACGTGATATTTTATTGCTAACATCCTATTAATAACAGTAGCGATAGCACATGTCCATAATTGTAATTTACGTGCCACGCCACCCCGAAAGAACAGTATTCATCAATGGACGGACATGAATGAATTTTATGCCGGGCGCGTTGTCTATACAAACATCGGCTTCCTTCTTCATAAATGCATTGAAAAAACAAACTCGGCCATAGCCGCGTCGCCCGGAAACGATATTGAAGGAAACGCGCATCCGCCAGATGGGATACACATTTGATAGCTGTTACGACGCCGCTCGTAAACTTACTTTACGGATAATTAAAAAAATACATCAACTTCATATGATCACTAATAGTGTCACTAATGACAATTTTAAATATATAAAACAAAAACAAGACAAAGATACCTAATAAAGTTGTTAGCACAAAGCATAAAAAGGAATTCGGTACAGATGAAAAAAAAATGTGAAATATCTTGATTGGAATAATCGAGCGAACGAGGAAAGACCGCTAGCGCAACATTCCGCTAGTGCCGACAACACGATCCTTAATAGTGCTCCCACGATGCCGCGGGATAGCTGCATTCCATTGCTCAAGTTTTCCCATACCCTGTATATACACACTAATCCATACATCATGTTTTGTTGCCTTCATTGTAGGCATTTTTGGTATAAATACAAGTATAATAAAACTTGGTAAATGTATGCGTGGCTATTTATAGCTCATATGTCGCGTTGGCAACAATTTTCCTTGTAGGATAAACCATTGTTAGGGAAATATTGACCAAACAAGCTACAGGAAATTATGCAAATTTTCATAGGTAGAACACAAATTTAGTTATTATATATTTTTATATGTAAAACCTTGTTGCTATGCAAGTTTAACAATGTCATTTTGATAAGTTGAAACAATATTTAAAATAGTTTGAGTAATGTAAACAGCATTTTAATATTATATTAATTACGGACACCTTTAATAAATTAATAAAACAGAATATTAACCCATGTACTAATAAAATGCTCGTTTACTTTAGTGTCTTCGATAATACATGAACAGACAACAGATGGCGCTAGTGGTATAAATGCAGCCATGTAAAACAAGGAAAATATTTTTAATATTCATATTATTGCAAGAGAAAAACATATAAAACTATTAATTGAATGTAGAAGTTATTTGAGTTCGTTAAAAAACCATGAAAACATTTTTATTCAAATAAATCCTAACTAAATAAGCATGTCATTTACATTCTTTTGAAACAAAGAAAAAATCCTAATCATAATGATATTATTGTACAAAATTCTTTAATACCTAATAATAACTTAAATGGCCTTATTTTTTCACATCTGTGAGGTCATACCAAATGAGGCCCTGTTGGGTGAAACATATGGGCAGGCTGACATTTAATTACACTTCTTTCCTTATTTATTATAAAAGTCATATCCATATAAATCGGGTAAGCCTCTAACATATCATATCTTTAATTCTTAGAGGATATATTGTTATCAGTTCTTTGTATTGTTAAGAAGTTCGATAATAAAGTAATGGTGAGAACTTTATCATCATGATGTCAAATACTACGAATAGCTTAAATAACTATAATTATAACAATTAGCCTAAATAGATATTTAAAACATTAATTTACACAAGCAACTATGATGGTACTAAATTATTATACGAATTAAGCATTTTATTATACCCTAAAACTTGTCACTAATGTATCTTTGACATTACTAACCTCAAATATATTTTCTTTTATTCTTAACGCATTTTGGTTACGGAACAAATAAATATAATTTTAAATTGCTATGTATATACTAACAAAATAAACAAATAACGCCTCCTCCATCTACAAATGAACGAAATTATTTTTAAAGTTTATCTACGTTTTATTTGTTTCGGTGGGTACGTACTTTAATTTTTCGAGCAGCACGGAAACTTCCAGTAAATCGTTGGATACTGGATAATATTTAATATTTTTCTCGTTGAACTTAAATAATTTTTCGGAACATTAGCATGTTAGACATATTCATTAACGTACTAAAATTTAAAATTTTCTGACCGAAATAACCTCAAAACTACTTTTTTTATCCGTCTACGTCAATAAACTTCAAGTCAATAAAAATACGTCGGCTGCGTTCCAATTTACAAACATATGGTAAAGAGGAATTATGTAAGGAAAATTATTTACCTCTAAACGTGTCCATTTGCAATCCTAGTATTTATCCACAAAATATGAATTATAGCCACATAAATTGCCTTAATTTAGCAGATACTGTCCTCACTTTCACTGGTTTTATTAAAGCCGATATTGCAACAAACAACACAACTGTTCATCCATGAGCGCGAAACTCGCAACTGACTATGGATACGAGACGGTGGCGCTCCGTACACACCGATAAGACATGCGTCATTCGCTGACTTTTAGAAACTGTTGGCGTTCGCGCCTTCTATTCGCCGCGCGGTCGGAATCGAGCGTGTTGGCTAACTGGTTGGTCGATCGAGTCCATACGATACAGAATTACAGATAAACAAATTAATGTTTCTGTTTTTGCGATTGTTAAAATTTGTTCTAATCATTTAAACAAAAACAACACGTTACACTAATTGATTGTTTTCTAAGATTTTCAAAATGACTATGATAACAGGATTAATTTGATAATACTAATGTTTTCTAGAAAAATCTCGAAAATGTAACAAGCGCCGTTAAATATTTATTAAATTGATGGTTATTTGCATATACATAATTGTAAAAAATTAGAGGTGAAGCGTAGCGTATGGTTTATTCTTTGTAATTATAAACATGAAAATTTTCTTACCGTTTGAAGGTCCTGCAACAGCCAGTTCACTACTAGATTCTTCTTCAGATGTAGATTGATCTTCCATGATGTTCGATGCCTTAACTATATGTACACTATATTATTTACAATTATTTTAATTATCTGAAATTCACAAAAAAAATTTTCATTAGTTTTGTGCTTCGGTACATTTTCCACGAGTGCATTTGGAATTAACAAAAAAAATGACAATATAATCAGACGTTTGAAACGTGAATGAGTTTTAATCTACGCGTGGCAAAGTCACAATGAATTCTAAAGGTAAATTACCGGAATAGTCGAGCGTCGTTGACAAACATAGGTACAGACACTGCGGATGCAACGCGAACGATCCGATCATCCTACGTCGTTGTGATAAATCATTACGTAAAATGTAGCATTCAGTCATTAGGCGGGTTATCCATGATTGTAAAAAATATTATCAACTGCAACTCAAGGCCGAATATCCATCCGACGCTGCTTTGCGGTTTTGACATAATTTTCTTGAAATGATACGCACTTTGCATAATCGAAAAATAAAATTTTTACGGCTATGTTAAGTCCTTGACAATTTGTATATTGTTATAATAGTCAACCTAAAACTGTTACGAAATTCAATTTGCCCTAAATTTGTATCATCGACGCAATTACAACAGCTGTTGGTCTAATGTTCGATGAAAAAAACATCATTCGAAGTTCAGGGCAGGTGCGGTCACAGCTTGCTCGTGCGCGGGTGTGGATGTACAGCTGCCATTCCACGTGCTTTGCAGCTGTCGCAATCATCCCCCAAGGCTTGCGAGGTAAATTTAGGCGCAATCTCCCAGAAAAAACGTAACCTTTTGTCCCACGACAACGTTGTACATTCGATCTGGAAATAATACTCCATAAACCGTCCAGAAACTTCGATTATGCTATGTGTAGCATAAAATAAAAATCAGATAGCCAAAATATTACAGACTATAAAGAAGAAATTAGGGTACATTTAAAGTATTTTAATGGTATTTTATTTATCTAGGTATTAAGTAAAAAATGTAACTAAAAATATGTTATCATCGTGTTTTTGTGTGGTCACAAGTCTATCTTTATCAATAATCATAAGTCAAGATAGATCAGAGATTCTACAAATTTGCTGATAGCAATAGATTGGCAGCGATAACAATAGTTTTTATCAAGACAATACGATACTAAAAATTTTCTAGGAAATGAGCAATGTAACAATAGCTACATGTAGTATAACTTGAACAAAGGCCCATGTAATCTTTTTGAGTAATCCTTTAAACTCACTAAAATCAAAAACAATAATGAAGGAACAAGAAAGATAAGCAACAGGCCAAATATGATCAGGAAATTTTGTAAAACAATGATAATAGTAAACATTTATGGTGCCACAACGTACGGCGCACGTCAATTGGTCCAAAATCACGTGGTTATTGCACTTCAGCGGTCCGAACTAATCAGAGTCCTCGACATTTTTATTTTACAGATCCTATTTGGTTAACTGCCTCCGTAGCCTACTGTAAAGGCGTGTGGTGTAATGTGAGGGAAACTTGAGGTTTTGGATTCGAATCATGCGGGGACTCGACAAATTTTCATTGTTGTTGTTCAGTTGGTAAGGGCAATTCGGACCGATCACTCAATTGTCAGAAAAGTAAGATGATCCATGGGTCGTACGGGCATTTAAAAAGTTGGTCTACCTTCGTGCATCGTACCAGCCTGGTGGGATACGGTCCAAAAACCCCCTAATTGCGAAGGCGTGCATGAGGGGAGACCTATGTCCAGCAGTGGACTAACACAGGCTGATGATGATGATGATTTAGTTCTGGTAAACATACATGTTACTTATCACTTGATGTCGTCACAAGATAGTGATTATTGTGCTCATTTTTTTTTAGTCTATGTTATTTGGATGCAGATACCAGAAATAACGACAAAAACAGGTTCAATATGTAATAATAAAACTATAAATAATTTATGTATTACTATACCAAATAATTATTATGACATTTTATGCACATGTAATGTTATGTCTTTTGCTTCTGTAGTATTTTTATCAGGTATAGTATTTATAAGTCAAGGAGTTTTTGGAAAATTATTAGGAATTCATGTAGTAATGAATAGAAATTACTAGTAAAGTTATATAACTGTTTACTGGCCATTGCCGTCAGTCGCATTTGTGCCAAAATTAATAATATTTTGAACTAAATGTTTGATTTTGTGTATTTTCCGACTTTCTATATAATCTTTGCTGCTCTTATTTAGACTTCAAAAAAATATAGATCTATTGTTAAGTTTATACTAGTAAAGAAATATTCTTTTCCAGTGTGATAGAGAAAAGAGATAATGACCACGTGCCTTACATACAGATCTATATACTGTATTGACATTATGATATGTATTTCATGCATTTATAAATGTAATTTTTGCGCTTGTTTTTTATTAATTAAAATTGTTTGCAATTGATGAACAATATTTTATTGGTAAAATTTTAAGAATTTTTATAACTGTATAAAACGACTGTGTGCAGATAGCCTAATAGTCAATGACTAATTAGGGATTGTCATGTGGGCCGACACCCACAGAGTATTTATGTATAATTTGTTTTTATGTAGGTATCCATTGATTGGTATGACTTCATCCAGCTACATAATTACGTTGCAATTTTTAATTGAATTCACGTGAGTCGCATTTCATAACGTTATATAAGATAATGTTTAGATATATACATTTAACAGGAGGGTAAACCGCAGAAAAAATTACCTTAATCTTGTTCGTCTATTAATGCTCCTAAGATGCGTTTTGAAGCTTAAGATTATGTCTTGAAATGAAAAAAAAGTACTATTTATGCTCGGAAGAAAATTGGATACATTTCTGAATTAGAACGCTTGAACGATTATTACAAAACAATAATTAGGGTTAAATATGTTTAATAAACAAATGCCGAACCATTAGATTTTTTTTATTATTTTACTCGCGACGTTTTACACCCTGTTTTATTATCTTGGACTGCAGTAGGTATCTATATAGTAACTAAAGGAACTATAGTGCTATTATTTCTTCCAATAAAAAAGTAAAGCATCTTTGTTATCAAGTTACTACATTCAATACTCAAAGAAAATATGGATTACTTTCGCAGAAAACAGGTAGATATATAGATATATTGAAATCATTTAGTCCTCACGAATCCTTTTTTACAACCCATAAATTGTTCTTTCCGTGGCAATATGACTGTCGTCACGTAGGCTTCAAATGCCATTGTAAAAAAACTTTTTAAAACCTATTTAATGTTTGTGTGTTATTTGTGTATTATATTGGCAAGGATTATATAGGCAACAAATTATGAGTAATTAAAATTGTATTCTTTTAAAAGAAATCTTTTTGGATTTTATTTAACTATTTGTCTGCTGCTCTGTTTGAATTATTCAAATGAGGCCACTCGCCAGATATAAACGCTGGCACTCGTGCGGCGCCCGATTTGTTTTTAATTTATTTGTCACCCTTAAATAAATCAGACGCTCTTGGCTTTGGCGGGTTATTTTGTCATGTTCAATTTGGTCTCGATACGTTAGGTAATGTGCCAGTGTTCGGGTATTTTTAACTTTAGTTTTTTATAATTTTAGCCTAATTAAAAGAAAGTGATTACTAAAATATATTTAAATTTAAACACGAAACGCAACTTTTTTTTAGATTTTTTTAAAATATGACAAGTACCGACAGATTAATTCGCCACTATTTTTTTTCCTTGAATCAATGCTTATGTTGTATTGGCATCAATGATCATGACGATTAGAGTGCTTTTTATACAAACTTTAATGTTTTATGTTAATGATGAGAGATTAACAGCAATGCACAATTTAAGCGAAAAGCTTTTTCCGAATTAGTTATTCCTCTTTTTGGATCTACTTAATATAAAAAAAAATATAAATAAATAAATAAGAGAAAATAGGTAAAGGAACAATAAGATAGTCTCCTTTTTTTTTGGTAAAAATATACAACAGTTTTTTAGAAACGATATAGAAAATGATAAACTTGAATTTTGTTCATGTATAGTTTGACTCGGTTTATTCCATCTAAATACAAAATCCGACCTACGTTTCCGCCCACAAAACATGGCGTTGCTAGCAGATGGCGCCTGATTTGTTGTCTATGCGTAGAATAAGGCTGATAAATATAAACTGTGTTTCTTAGTTATTTTGGCTTTTTAGATTTATTTTTAAGGGATATACCGAAATATGAGAAAGTTTTTTTTAAATGTAAGGTAATGTGATTTATATTATTTTAAATGACTCATTTTTAAAATAAAAACATGCAGAAAAATTTATTTTATATAATAGCTCTCTTTTGATAATTAAAATGCATACTCTTACTCATATCATACTTCTTGTCAACAAATTAAGGCGAAAGCAGATTTGTAACAAACAATTGAGAAAATCATATATTTTTAAAAATAATACACGACTAGCAACCCCCCAACCCCCTTTGTGGGTAGAATTTCGTAAAATCCGTTCTTAGCAGACCTCTACTCGCCGAAAGGAATATTCCTACCAAATTTCAAGTTGCCACGCCTTATGGTTCCAGAGATATCGTGATGTGTCAATATATAGGTGAGAATCTCTTTTATATATATAGATTATGTGTGCCTTACTGTAAGCTACAGTAAGACTTTTTTATAATTGTGATAAATATGGTTATGTTTCATACGTCTAGTTTTTATTAAAAATTCAAAAATTGTAAATGAATCACCATTTAAAGTTTATTTATCACCGCGTCCAAATAAGCGGCCAAAAGTTACACATCTAAGCAACATTCTCTAAAGCGCTTTACGTATTCGCGCCATTTTTTGCTTTCTAAAATATACAGATTATATGTAACTCAAGTGCATAAATATATAGACTGAATATATTTAAACGTTAGTTAGGTCCGTGCACACCTAGAGCATTGCAATCCCCGCCGGACCACTTCTTAATAAACACACATTTTAATGAATGAACCAACTCGAACGAGCAACACGCTCGTGACCTCACAATAACTGGTAAACTATGCCCTTAGTGCCGTGTATATGCCAGAAGCGCGAAGGCGGTTTACATTTACCATTTAAGTGCTAATTGTGATACTTTTAAAAACCGTTTTCTCTCGTGTAACGGTCATCGGATATTGTTTTCAATTACTGACCGAATTAGATAAAATTTCGGGAAAATTATTCATTAACAGTTTATTTTACAAGTTAGACATTGTTTTTAGACGATTATTGAAAATATATTGAGATGCAGACATATTTCATTATAATCTCCCTTGTGAACATGGACGCTGGAAAGAGTCCGAAACGTCGGGACCAAAAAATATGCAACTAGAGCGATGAATCCGTAAAAAAGTAGACTTAATCAAGTTAGATATTGATTAAAGCGTTATTTAATCAAATAAGGCCTACGTTATAGTAATATTTAACGATGTAAACAATACTTTGTTGTTAAGCTGTCCCTTCCAGAGTAGCTTTAATTCTTTGGTGAAACCGTCGACCAATGGCGAAGCGAGTTGTGGTATGCGGCCCGCTTTTCCCAGAACCCTACTCCATGTTGGGCCGGGACCCGGCTTAAGTATTCAAACCTGAACGTGGAAGCTGCGTCCATGCTCGATATTCATTACCTGTAACCGTAAAATACATGCATGTTAATTATATATACCTTTTTTCGTATCAGTTTTATGTGCGCATGATAATTTTTCGTATTCGCACGTCGTATTTAATCATGGGAATGGAAACGATTATGTCACTCCAGTTTTTTCATGGATGAGTGCCGTTGTATTTTAACATGTGTCTAAATTGTCTTTTTTGAATTATAAATTGTTTAAAGTACATTTTTCTAAATAAAGTAAAGATTATGTACTAGAGTTTGGTTATAAACAGCTTTTATTTTTCTGATCTCGCTGAATAATGTTGCTACAATAAAGCGAGAAAAGGCCAGTGTTAATGACGCCTGATCTCGCGCCAATAGACGCGATCTTATAGTTATAAAATCTCACCAAAGAGCTTCGTTCACAATGAGGTCCGATACAAAGCGTCCAATTTTTTTCCCTACGAAAATCCGTTACATTCCGTGGCCTGAAGCCGGGACACGGGCACGAACCTATCTCGGCGAGATTTCGAAATTCCAAGAAAGGCAGGGCCTTATAAATTATCTCAAAAGCGCCGACGCGGCCCTAAAGCCAGAAAAGTTTTTTTACTCCACAGGTAGGCTGGCGCTAAGAAGGGAATGGAATTTATAGTGCGCCGGAACGATTTGACCTTTTGATACAAAAGTAAGTCGGTTTTAAAATGGGTATTGTTGTATTTTTGACTAATATTTTTATAATATCAAAGGTGAAAAAATATTTTGTCATACCTTAAAATATGGTCACCTGAAATGAGGAGTAGTTCATTTCTTGTAATAAACATTTACATCACACAAAATACATGTAGCTAAAAAAGATACGAAAGCCTTAATGCTAATTACGATTTTTAGTTAAAACATTAGGTATTAACATTTAATTACATTAAACACATACACTTGTAACACGCAACTGCATACAAATTTCAGTTAAAAATAAATTTTCATTTAGTATCAATATGCATTAGGCTTCACGCTATACGAACCGAATATGTAAACTGTAAAAAATACGCGCGGTGCATTCACTCCGTTTCTCGGAAAATAGGGCTGTTGCAACAGCCGAACATTCCGGGACGAAGGCAGCCCTGAAGGTCGCTTCCTAATAATAGCGGGAAGCGTACGGCGCCAAGCTCCTAGGCCGTCCGCAGCCTACAATAGTCTCTTATTTAGAGATTTCTAATGTCAATGTCAATGACATTTCTATACTTTGATAATTGACGTTACTTTTCATTCCGTTTTTAACGATGTTTCATAAGTAAATTACAAAGACAATATGAAAAGAACATTGCTCATCCTATGCTCGTAAGGTTATTCCAACGCTTTTCTTAAGTCTTCAACATAATCTTTAAGAATGTATATTTATAGAGAATCTATTTTAAGTGAGATGTGAAAGTAAAAAAAAACATTGTATGGCAGCAAAAGATATTTGATAATGATCAAATTATTATTATAAACAGATATTTGATACCAATGCAGCATTGAATATAAATAAATATCCGAACACTATAATATAACACAATTCCTGAATAAAGTCCGCCATTTGCAACTATATTATCTATTAATAGAAGATACTTGTCAAAACCTACACCGAATATAGAAATCCATTCTAAAATTCATTCAATAGATACGAGAACATAATACGCGTAGGTTGAGTTGCTACGAAGTACGTTCATAAAGCATCTGCGAGACATTAAACTCAACATCAAACCAGAGCTAAGGAACAACGGCTTTTAGGCACAGTACAAAGCATTTTAGTATTTAACACAATACGATAAGGTTACTATTTCGATGTGTGGCTTCGACCAGCGGATGGTGTTCTGTGGAATTTGGGCCACGCTGAATCAACTGACTAAACCCTTCCCTATAACTCGGAGGTAATCTCGATAGGCGAATACGGATGTGAGACAGACTTCACAAGTAGACGATAGTTGTTCTTAAGCTGCAAACTAACACGAAACAAAAGAAACCTGACCTTCATGATAAGGTGAACTACACTGTTCGTTCATTGCTTTCGATTTTACGATCATAAGTAAACGGTATACGATAACGTAGATTATTCTATTAAAAACTTATTGAGTGTTATGTTGTAGGTGAAATATATTCAACTTCTTGAATTTTATTGGATTTCGCTTTGATAAAAGAGAAAAACGAGTTTCTTCCTTTATAATGGAATTGTATTCTATAATGTTCTGCGGAATTACGAACCCATAAAAGCATGGGCATCGTTAAATTTATGATTGCAATTTTTATGAGTGGCCACGGCATTTAATAGGTCCCTTTGGTCAGACCTAGCATTAGCTACGTATTCTCTTACCACAGAGCCCGCATATCCAAACTCGAAAGTCTCGTTTTCTTTTGTTATTATCTGTGCCAGTTACTCTTTTGTTTATGGTTCAAACTTAACAACGTCTGTGCTCAGAGATATTGCAGTTTCTCAATACTTCATTTTTATGGTGGTTGTAATAAGGAATAAACTACTCGAACTATTCTTACTAAGAAATAATTACGATACAGAAGCTGAAAAATGTTTAATATCATTAATACCTGAACGACCTTCTGCGTTTGATAAATCAATAATCTTCCCACGAGAACAAATGCAATTGTTGTAGCCACAAGGTACCTTCTAAGATGTCGCAAGAACGGTAGAACGGCCTTCATCGATGGTCAGAGTATCAGTATCGCGGTAAGGCAAGTTATAAAATGTTTATAAAATTTTCTATCGTTTCGTAGTGATTGTCAAATTTAAATGCATTAAAAGAGAAACCTAAAAGTTTTCTTGTAATCTTAATTGGAATTATTATTCACTACAATGAAGCTATTTAAAAATATTTATTTGTTTAAATTGTAAAACAGTAATGGCATCAGTAACGAACGCATTCCTATTGGTGGACTGGCGCCATAAGCAATCCCCACAAAATAAGGGAAGGGACATTTCAGCGCCAATTAAAGTTGGCATTAGACTTGGTTTATATAAATTCTATGGCCCAAATTTCTGGCGCTACAAAAGAATCCAAGAACTTTAAACGCAATGCACTGCTATATCAGATCATATCTAATGCAAATAAAACTCGAGAAGTTATAAATAAAGTAAAAAATAAAGTACAAATTTTCACCCATTGATTTTACTCGTATCAACTGGTAATAATTCACTACGTTTTAAGTAAAAAAAAAAATAATATGTCCAAAAAACTATCGAATAATATGTTTTGTTCTTTATTGTAATGTATTTAATGTATAACAAAATTAAACGCATAAAATTATATGAGAATATAATTTTATACGTTTTATTAACTTTAAATGTTAAAATAGCTTATTATAGAAGCTTAAAATTTGGTACATTAAAGCCAGTTATGTTAATTAGAATAATCTTAATAAAAATATGTTGCGTGTTTCGTATATCAAAAAATGTAAAGGATTAATTAAAATCCATAAACAATTTTATTCGGGCGAGCCAAAGATGTAAAATGAGATTGAATAAGACGTAAACTTTATTAGCAATTTAATTTTTCGTGTGTTCTGTACATATAAAATATAGTAACTGTCGCCAAATTTTTGTATTTTTTTGTATATGTAACAGTTTAAGGGAGAAGTTTTCAATAATCATTTAATTTAATTATTCCTAAACATAACAGATAATTTTTAAGCATTTAACATGAAAATGGAAGTTATAAATTTTTACCTTTTACATTTGCTTTCTTGGTCCAAACTGGTGTTGAAATTGTCTATTTCCCTATTTTTGTTGGTAACACAGGTAAGTTAAAACTATGTCATTGTTTGATCTTGGTTTCAACACTTTAAAACAATGTTTAGAGTCTACAGTTATCTTTATATCGCAAACTTGCATGTAGAGTTGATATAAAAATGGATATTTGGTAAGTAAATTGACTGCTTTTTGTGAGTTGTGTTCAAGGTTATTTTTTAACACTACTCACGTAGATTTATACCCCGTAGAGTGCCCGTAATTATATAATACCGTTGAATTATAATCACAAATTTATTTTTTAATTCCGATTTAAAAACTATTTTATGGTTCAACAATATTTAACGACTGTTATTTTTATAAGCTACCTATGGTTTTAAAGAAACGAAATGTGTAGTTATTTTATCACATATAATATATTTTTCTATTCCATTATTTTATTTTACCTTCTTTTAAATAGAGGCCAAACATTGGTTGCCCTTTTGTGCCTCAGCGAATAAAGTGGAACGTTTAGTTTTTTGTTTCGGACTCGTGTTGCGCAGTATATTTGAGTCGCACAGTCACGACGCCACTACAACCAACTTGGAGGTCGAACGCCTGGCATTGCCAAATTTGTAGAGTGACGTCACCTAGTAGGTACTAAGGATCGCCGAGCCATACCTAATGCTTGTTCTGCAGCATCCATTGCTTGTCATTAACTCAATTGAACAAATATATCTCAATAAAAGGGAGCAATGTACACAGCTACTAATTTAGATTCGCATTCATACAGCCTTATTAGAATCTAACAAGATTAAAGTACGACCGACAAAAACGTTAGGATCGCTTCGTTTCTTACAGGTCGTTGTCTTGGTACGAGACAAAGAAATAATCCCAGCGCTTGTTGTTATTTATTGTTAAATATAAACTTGTTTGTGCACAGTTCTAATGTTGTTTCTCTAAGATTAACTAATCTTTCGACTCGGTGTAAACAAATTAATCGAAAAGAACTTTTGAATTTTAAACAAAACCGCTTAATGAATTTGTTGTTGTCTTTAATAGACGTAAACAGGCACATTATAAATCTCGTGATAATTGCTTTCAAGACGTTTATGGATTAAAAATAAAAAAGTCCCCTCTCTCTCTCGGGGCGTTCGTTCGTGCATGTTCGTCAGATTTCTAAAGAATACGGCTATGTCAGTTAGACGTAATTATTTTAAAATAAGAAAATATTTTTAGTGACCATATATTTTAGCTATTGACGAAATATTTTTGATATTTAGTTTAAGTATCCCCCCCCCACCTCTTTATTAAGGACAAAAGGTAGCACAAACACAATAGTTTTCTATACTTCTATACGAATATTATAAATATTTATAGTTTTGTGTGTATGTATGTAATGAATAAACTCAGAAACTACTCCGATCCGATTTGAAATATTGTTACATAACTGGAAAGCTTATTTATCTTTATATTATTCTTGTGTAAAATTTATTGAGTTAGTAAACTTTATTGGGTCAATAAATTTTACTCTATGATATAATTTAGAGAATGAAATAAAGATAAATAACTTAAGAAATAGCCCTGGGAAAATCTATTGCCACAAAAATATCGAAGTAACACGTGCAGAGCTGTGGACCGCCTGCAAATATATTATAAAGGATAAATATTTGTTTTTTCCGAAACAATTTAAACTATTTAAAATATTCTTTCACTGCTAGAAAGCTATATTATAAAATAGGATAAAAAGTAAGGAGTAAAATAGGAAATTTTTAACTCAGGACAATCTATTCCAAAAATGACACACGGCCTAAACACAACACGGCCATAACGTTAGACGGACTTCTACTATAATATAATTTTTTAAAGTAGAGTTTCATTATTTAGAAGCATGGAGAGAATATAATAAAAATAAAGAAATGTACCAGGAATAGAGTCATGTTTCGTGGAAATGGAATATATGGTGATTTGGTCGGCAAACTTGCATCCAGTTGGAAAGCTAGACGGGTGCCTCATTAACTGTGTTTGTCCAATCTCTTGTACTATCGAGTTTCTCCATCTAGGTTTCACCCGCTTACGGCATACTTGTCTAAGATGTTTAAAGTTAAAAATAACTTTTATATAGTAATATACGTATGTAGAAAAATTATATATTTTGTTAAGAATATTTAAGTTTTACCGTCTAAAATAGATGATGTCAATCCAATATTTATATTTTTTACACGCAAATAAATCGAATATCATTGTATCTGTGTTGATCTTTGTTGAAACAAATTAATAAATATGAATAGTACTCGATTATATTTTACAATAAAATTAGCTTCAACGCACACAGAATTAGTGATCTTTAATGTTCCTAACAGATATTCATTCCTTTACTATGAACGTTATTACTCAAAACTAGTTAATTAAAAGGTACAAAAGACATGAAATTATTAATGTAATAATTTAACAGCTACGTTTTGGCATCACGTCACAGTTGTAGATGAGGTAAACGAAAGCTGTTTTTTCATGATTCTCGTCGCCAGAATAAACGTATTCAAATATATTGACACTGCCCTAACCTATTGCATTTAAATTAATTAAGCAATATTTCAAGTCATACCTATAAAAATATTACCATGTCCATTATTCCAATAGATTATAGAAACGGATTTTTATCAATATGGTTAGTCTACACTCTATATTGCTTGTGGTTTGATCGATAACTGCTTATGGTGAGTATTTTGAGAATTTAAATCTAAAACAACTAACTACGACCTAGCTCAGTCCTTGATTATTCGCAGCAGCCCTGAGAAGGGATATTATTTCACGACGCTCCCGCGTGTCGGTTTCACAATGGACATTGTGTGTTTGCCTTCAGAGCAGCGAAGAATGGCTACGCGCTACGTACATAATGATACAGACCCATTGTGTTCCCTCAAAATGAAAACACGCATGTTTGAGACGCATATATTTATCGCATGGTGGATTGCTAGGCTCAACTCATGGGCGGGTAGAGCATGTTGGACTTGGAAGCGGACATGTTACCCGGCCAATCGAAATGCCCGATCGTGTCCTCGACGCATACACTTTCCGTGTAAAACGTCACGTAAACAGGCGGCACTAAGGAAACCAGAGATAGAATTGCAAAGAAAACGACGTATGCAGCATTACCTCTCTGGATGTGACTACACAATGTTGCTAATGGCATTGTTCAAACGATACTCTTTAACTTCAGTTGCTGTATAGATTTATGAATTGACACACGGGCCATTTCTAACATACATATTTTACGAATGAAGGTTGTTGCAAAGAGTTTTGTTAAAATTTAATATATTTATTAATGTATATAAAACTTTGACACAAAACCCAAATTTATGTATTAATGCGAAATCACCAATTTGGCGTCATAATGATTTTGGTTTATTTACTACTAACGCAGCGGCATGCAAAAGCATCGTGATATTTTACTTTAAATAAAAAATCATTAAGTTTTAAAGATATGCATTTTCTTAATGCTGCGATATCACACTACTTTCCTGAATCTTTCTCGTATAGAAGACATTTATCTCTTCTAGAAGAGTTCTTGCCAAAAGATTTCGAGCTTTATAAATGGGGTGTGTCTTAATTTTTCCATATTTATTTCTCACATAAGTCTTTAAAATTACGTGAGAAATGATAAAAATAAATATTGTATTATCCAAATCCTGCACTATTTAGGTCTGATTAAGATTGACATTTTATTCGATATTCAGATACTCGCTTAAAGGTACGTTGTGACATAAGCAGCCCTGTGCCAGTCGGTATCGGCTTTCGCAAGCCGCCGCCTGCCGGATAGAAAGCGCCGCGACCTCACTTTCACTCCAACACTAGCACAATGAATAATGTCAAGTAGCTACGCGTAATAGCTCAGACATTGCTAAATCGGTATGAATCTACGTTGGGAAAGATATTGTATAACATTTATAATGTTAAAAGCTACTATAAAAGTGCGTAACAGATGTCAGATACTTAATAAATATATTACCTAATTCAAACATTCTTTTATAGGTTTACCAGGATGGTAGAAGTCGGTAGGAGTTGCTTCTGCAAGGATTTGAAGCGACATTTTCGTCTTATTGCTGAATGTCTTGTATGATTACCTTCTTTTTAATTTTAAGGCATTCTACGTCAAATGGTGTGTTATGCAGTATAAAAGTGTTTTAAACAATGTATAAAAATGATTTAGCTACTGTTTCATACGTAATATGTATAAACTTGGAGCGCTAGTTTGGTCTCTTTGAGTTTAGCCTGTCCTTTTTTTCCCTTCTTTGAGTCAGTCCACTGCTGGACATAGGCCTCCCAATGCACGCCACCGCTTCCGATCTTCGGCTATTCTCATCGAGCCCACACCGGCCACTTTGCGAATGTCGTCACCCCATCTTGACGCAGGGCGTCCTAAACTACGTTTGCCGAGCGTCGGTCTCCACTCCAGAACTTTCCGACTCCAGCGATATTTTTTATACAGTATACTAATAGACAGTTGGTCTTCGAAACTTTTTTTTTAAACGGCTAGAATATTTTTGATGTATCAACAAGCCCTATTGTTGTTGTACCTATTTGTTCTATTACGATTATATAATCGTACATAGCGCTTACCTAGTTAATTTTTGAAGATAATATAAATGTTTAAATATGTATTCAGGTAGTAACTTATTCGCAAAGCCACGATCTGGCTACGTGATGACAAGGAAGTCATTACAATCTCTCTCAACGTGGCTTATCTCGCAGTACCTACGTTTTAAAATGACATATATTTATTTTTCGTCCTCTAAAATAATCCAGTCACATCTTAATTTAGTGCAGGGATTCCTAAAGTCGATAAAACAGTGACGGGGTCTTAAATCAAATAAATAAAACCACCATGAAAATGCGATCTTCTAATACGTATTCATTAGAAAGGAATACAGATTTTATCCCAAAATTATGTTTAGGATATATGTAGAATCATATAGAATATTTTTAAAAACGATTACAATTTTTGAAACGAATATAAATTGCTGATTTAATCATTTTATTTTATATCAAATTCCATAGAATAAAATGTGTCTAAAGTTAAAGTACCCCTGTTTTAGTCATTGTGATGGTTAAGTCAATCGTTCAGTGTCAATTGAATCCCAATAACAGTTCACAATTGGCGGCAATGGGATGCGGGCACTTCGATTGTTTAATCAACAGCCGGGCAGGAACATATTGTGACGCCTTTGCAACCCAAACACTGAATACCGTGAAAAAGTACAAAGTGCTCCTACGCGGGGGGTCCACTTGAGATCATAATGAAACCGAGAAAAATGTTTACTATAAATAAAACTTCGAAGCTTCACCTTTCGGAGAAATGCGATGTCGGTTATTTACACACAACCCCGATGTGATTTGGAATTCGAGGTCACGAATGTAAACAAAGACGGCTAATTTAAAACAATGGTCACGTTTTTTGAGATTAAACCTTAAATATTACGCGAAATGGTAAGCATACCGTAATAACTTAAAATTTACATTGCACAAAGCGTTATGGAAGTAATGGAAAGATAGTTCCAAAGTAACAAAAACATTGTTAATTATGTTATAATATATAAGCATAATAGATAATACCCTAACGAAAAAAAACATAAAATTTACGTAAACAAAATCAGATGTCAAACTATTATCATCATCATCATCATCAGCCTGTGATATTCCACTGCTGGACATAGGCCTCCCCTAATACACCCCTATGCATTAGTAGGTTTTTGGACCGTATCCCACCACGCTGGTCCAATGTGGGTTGGTGGGTACACCGACTTTTTACATGCCCATCCGATGCAAGGATCATCTTACTTTTCAGACAGTTGGACGATCGGCCCAAATTTCCCTAACTAGTGTCATACTATATGAGCGCCAAAATGTTCGCTTTTCGCCGTGTGGGGGCAAAATATGGCGGCGGTCCACCAAAAAGCCTCGACCACCCATAAACACAAATCAGCAGCTGGTAGTTTCTTACATGGTTAGGTCGTTACTATGGGTCACTTTTGTGGAGAACTTTTACTCGTGTAATTTGTAATAGTATTTTAATAACCCTTGTTCGTGCATGATTACTATACCTAAGCGCAATAAGATCTGCAATCGACGTAAACAAAGTCTATATTTGGGTCATACACAAAATGGTGAAAAAAGTGTTCGAAAAATCTCTTCCTGTGGACTGTTATAAGACGTAGTTATAATGTTTGCGCCATGTTTAAAAATAGTTAAAATACAATATGTACCTAAATAATTCCCTTATTATATAAGCTATATAATATAGATATTAAGAATATCAAAAAATATAGTAATTATTTGCATAAAATAAATCAATTAAACTCATGGTCACAAGTTTTAGAGTCTCTTCTGTGTACACTAAAATATGACACAAATAAGTGATTTATTGGATCGCATCATGTTTATATTTTTCACTGTTGGTAACTCTAAATACCTGTGATTCTGGCGTATGATATTTTTTTGTTACAATTGCAATGCGTGTAAATATATTTTTTTAAATTCCAAACACATAAAAAAGTAAAAGATCGAGGGCTCATTCCTGTTCCTAGTATACAAATGTAAACATTTCATTTAAAAATGTTTATTTATTATCTTTTTATAAGCATGTAGTTCAAGTCAATGAAAAGCATGTTGCTTGATTTTTAACCACAAAATGAACTACTTTGCGAAAGAGTTTTTTATAATATGTCTTTCCTGTGGACATCTTTCCTGTGATCGCGATGTCCACTGAAAAGATTATATCCACAGGAAAGAGGTAAAAAATATACCTTATTTTGTCTAAGTAGGTAAGAGCTAAAAATAGAGTCATGATTTTGGTAACATATATATTTATAATATACAATGAAGCCTCCATTTTTAAGCACATTTTATATTTGTATTTTTTTATATAAATGTTATGGATTTAATAAAGGAAACTTAACGATTTTTTTTCTTTATTTTTATCGATTTTATTCGGCGGGTTCAACGCTTGAGTCGTGTCTGGTTGACATTCTTGCTCATTTATTTGTAATCATGATGTTTTGAATCTTCCTTCGGTTTATTTTTTAGCAGTAATGCATGCTTTTTTTTATTTTAGTTAATATGCCTCGAACAAGCAGGTCTATAACTCAACTTTCAGAAGAAAAAAAAGAGGACGCCGTGAACAAAATAAATTAAGCAAGAGACGCGCATGTACAAAGCTGTGCGGAGCGGAAAAATAAGGAAAGATACAAGAAGAAGAAAGCGGATGGTCGAATTATGACTATAAAAGACTACACTTCCAGGCAACAAAGAAACATTAGGAAGGTTTGGAAAGAAAAGGCGAAAATGAGGCGTGAAAAAAAACAGCAAAAAGCTGCTACTGATTTGATGAGTGGCATTGCATCTTCAAATTTATCGTATTTGGCAACATCTCGTGTTAGTGTAGGTAAAGTTATGAGAGCTCGCAACATGCGGCGACTTAAGGCTGAAAACAATTATTTAAGAAAGAAAATTACGAACATGGATTCAGCATTAGTGAAATTTTGTATGCAATTATCAAGATTAAAAAAAACTAAAAACCAATCACCAGCTAAAGCAACCTGTAGCAGGAAAAAGAAATAAGAAAAGCAATACATTTTTTTTTAACCGAAGATGAGAACAGTAGACTAACGGCTGGGAAAAAGGACACCATTACACCATGGCATAAAGAAAAAAAACAAATACGTTTACTAAATGATTCTTTGTTAAATGTGAAGACGGGGATGAAAATTTCTTATGAAACGTTTCGCAGAAATAGACACATTTTGGGTTCTATTTCCGAAAGTTAGTTCTAAAATCGCCTTTGTGCTATTCACACTATTTTGATTATATTGTTCAAGCGCTCCGTACTAGCCAAATGATAGCATACTGAATCAGACTTAGTGATTAAAAGTTGTGTGTTTAGACAGAAAGTGTACCAATTGCATTCGTAAAACTATTCTTACAGCAGATATCAATGACAATGATACAATTTCTTATGAGAAATGGCTTACTAATAATGTTTTAATTGTGATAAAAGGTCAAACCAAAACAGTAAAAGAAAAAGTAGTTACTACCAAAGGAGGTCTTGTATAGACATTTAAATCTACATTACCTAATTTCATTATATATGTGGCAAACATGATTCACCAAATGAAGTCAATACGAAAAATAAAACAGCAATTATCGCTACACAGGGTTATAATATTGACCTTTCTGAAAATTATATTTGCAAATACGGCCATGAAATACACTCTGCGATTTTGGTGGGTCCAAGGACCAATTGTCCTTACATCATGCGTTTATTATTACACGGATTCAGATCCACCAGAAAATGTTGTAAAACTTCTTAATTTGCACTCTTACGGAAAATCTCAGACAAGACCCTGTTTTGAGTAGTGTTCATTTGCAAACTTTGGCTCAAAAATAAGAGAATTCCCAAATTTGAATCACCTGTATATTCTAAGTGATGGACCCTTAACTCAGTATAGGAATAAATCGATGTTCCATCTTATAGCAAATTTGAAATCACTAGTGAAGGTAATGAGGAAGGTGCCCAGATAGAGTGGGGGCTGTATTAAGAGAGTCGCAGTTGATTTTATAGCAAAAGGTAACGATAGTTATAATTCAGATTGTCTTTTGTCGTGCTTACATAAAAATTGCAAAGGCATTCAGGTTTATAAAATTAATGAGGCATCTATTTTTGACGTTGAAAATGTTTTAGATTTGAGCATCACTCGACCTTTTAAGGGTACGCTTGAAAGACACCAAGTGACTCTGGTTGCTCGATAAGCTTTTTATCAAAAAAGCGATGGACATCTTTTATTTTAAAATATTCAGACGATTCTCATAGTTCTCTGGAAATATTTCCAAATCACTGAAGTAATTATAATTCATTACACTATCTATATTTGATTAGCTATCTAAAGATTTATATAAAACACCTCGACTTTGAAATATAACCATTTACTCGTAATATTCATTAATATGTCCACAGAAAAGAATTTCCTTTGTGTAGACATTCTTTTTTATTTTCCATCAATTTCATTAGGTTCTCATTTCGTTTGCGTTTCATAATTAGTTCATAACAGTGACTACACATGTTTGAATATTGTATCTTATTTTATTTTAGTTCACGCTGAATCTCAGATTTTTATCTATCCTGTAGAAGTCGACTCTTCTGTGGTCCTTAAAATTATAATAATGGTGATTATGCCAAAAATAAGACATGTTGATCTCTATGACAATGAATCAAAGACTGATAATTAATAAATAAGTAATAAATACTTTATTTCGCATTGATTCTGAGTTTATATTTTCGCTGCCAATTTTTGTTTACCTCGCGCCATTTATATACCTTTATTACCTATTTATATAAATGGCGCGAAAACGTTATGCAGTCTTAATGGTATCCGCTGCCAAACGTCAATCATACGATGATTGGTCAGTAAAAAATGTTTTGACGACGTCAGAGTTGACATTACACTTTCTCATATAATTCAGATCATATTTTGGTCTATAAGTCTATAGATGGGCATAGTAATATAGTTTGCAGTGTTCTTTTGCATTATATCAAAATGAAATTTTGAAATATCTGGAACGTATCTTACGTATATATTTTGGAACGTGAATTTCACCGAGTATTAAAATTGCAATATTGTTAAAAAAATTGTATATCGTTTTCACACTGATAAACTTAAATGCATGGAAAATTATACGTTGTATAAGGCAGGATGCACGCTACAGTGGAGCGAGACGGTTGCGCGCCATAGAACGGAAATTTCTCGAAAATTCAAGTTATAAAAGTCATCATAAGACATTACACTTTTATCTCTATTACTATTCCAAAAGGTTGAAGTTATAGTAACAATTTGTGAATACATACAGCGTTTCGCCGAACCTGTCAGATACAATTTCATCACTATACCCTTCCAGTAAGTTCGACGCGGGCCATTATTGAAAATTATATCATATCGACTTCTATTAAGGTTGATTATCCATAGCGCGGTTTGTTGCTTATGGACGTTTCGTTTCGCGCCCATTTCGGTTCCATGAACCGCTTCCGCCGCTTCTTCCGTCTCGGGTTGCTGGCTGCAGGCATTCCTGAGCCGGACACCGGGCAGGCTAAAGAATGCCGCCTGGACGGGCGCACGGCATGATAGCTTAATGCAATAGCGCTGTCCGCGGCGGCATTCCTAACGCGGCATCCAAGGTTGCCCTTACTGTACCCCACGCCGGTTGGTAACATTGTAAGCTGAAATTCTCTCCACACTCACAATGATCTGCAGCTGAAAGATGCATGTTATTTGGTAACCGAACAGTATTCGCACTGATTGACCTGGTTTATACAACTGAGAAGAAATGAGACGGAGCTCAAGCAAATAGGTTTATTCTATTATGGATAGAAATATGTGCTATTCAAAAACTACCTAGTATGTTTTGATGAACTTGTGCTAAATATATAAAAAGTAATTTAATATTACATTGCAATATACCGACTACGTGATGGATTAATTAACTAAACAATAATACTAAAAAGATAAAATGTTTATTATATTTTATGAATTGCATAACGCCTATGTTAGGCAAATACTATAAATAAATGGATACAAATTAAAAAGATTTTCAATAATTTAAATCAGGTTTTTTAAAGTGCTTCTAAATTAACGCTTTGTGTAATTATTTTATTTAATGGCATCGTAATTAAACATTATACCTTTATTTTGTTGATTTATTATATCGGTCTGTATTAATTGATTAATTCCACGAACCATAAACAAAAACATTTAAAAAATAAGGGCTCCGATTCAGTACCTTCTTCATTTGGAAAGTAAGTCAAAAATTCAATTTGCCGTTCTAGTATCATAAGTCAAACATGCGTAAGCGATATACCTACATAATTGCAAGAAACTGCCAGAAAGGCAACGCTACCCATGGTACACTCAAGCCATGTTTTATCAATAAAACTTCAGTCAACATGGCGTTTTTGTTCGTTTCCATTAAGTTTGTCGAATCGTGAGAAAGCTTGTTAAACGGGGTCCCATGTCTGGGAAGCGGTCCATTCATGGAATACGCCGCTCCCACGCACATTTGGGTCCCATGTGTCCCGCGTTTATAACTTGGGCCTTGTGGTAAAAAAATATTTTTCCAAGCACCAGACATGGGACCAACCAGAACAGATAATATTTTATAATTTATTTTTTCGCTGTTTTTAATCTGTCTGCAATGTTCACTAGAGAATATGTCACTCAAAATGGGTACCTAACGAGTCAAAAAGTATTTGTATTTATGTGGGCTGGATGAGTATAACCGAAGATCGGAAGCGGTAGCGTGCATAACGGGAGCCTTATGTCCAGCAGTGAACTGACACAGGCTGATGGTGATGATGTGTTGGGTCCATAACAGGGCAACATTAGATCTTTATCAAAGACAAAAATAAGTAGGTTTTGATTAAAACAGTGTAACCCGATAGAAACGAAATGGCGTTTCACACCAAAGCTCTAATTGATAATTTGTCACTGAAAAGTCTATCACTGCATGACAACAGCGCTAGTGCTTTGCTTTTCGCCTTATTTGCTATCGCCTTTTCGTTGCTATGGGTTAAATTGATTAATAAAATTCCGTCTTTGCTTCGGTTCAGGCCTAGAAACAACTATAAATGACATTTTTTAGCCATCAAATTATAGGTAACCTGGGATGATTGACAGGACCCGAAAGCTCCCTGTTTTGGCGTCATTAAATATATGGGGCATTTATCTTTGTTTATGCAAATTCCTTTTCTTATTTAGTTCAATTTATTTACGGCTGTTAACTATTGCAATTAAGTTCTTCACATGACACGATAGGGATCGCAGCGTCCGCTACATCTACATGCTCTCAGATACACTTGACGTGCGATTTCCTTCTTATCACTGTGCGTGAGACCGTTTCCCTGAGAACTTTAATAATTAGCCTCTAAATGTGTAGCTTAAAATATATAACACGCACTGGGAGTAATAATTTAAGTTTAACTTATTGATTATAGTTCAGATGTATAGCTCAATGTAAAAAACAAAAAATAAAAATGGGTAAAATGAAATAGAAGTCAATTGAACTTTTGATTTCGATTAAATATCTCTAGTAGTAAAGAACTTCAATAATGTTTTATAGTTTTCAAATTAAAAAACCAAACTCAAGTCAAGTTACAAATGGAATTTATGTAAAATGTCTAATATCAAAAATTAATGGCGACGAACGCATTATAGATGGACCGCAGCAAAGTTTAATCCCCGCGTAGAAGTGGAAAAGATCAGAAGACCCTCATTATTGGCGCCATTGGAATTTGACAACAACATTTTTCTAAGTTAATTCCATCTTTTAATTGGTCACGGTTAGTGATAGATAGGATGTATATCGATGATTTTATAGAATTTAATACGATATGATGAACAGGATAGCGGCCTCAACAATAAATGTTTCGAAAAGCGAAAATTTTGACCACGTAGATTACGCTGATAGAGTTGGGTAAGTATGGTACTTGTTTTTTAAAACAAATGTCGGTTTCATAAATAAAAATATAAAGTTTATACATTACAGGTCACACTACAAAATAAAACTGTAACGTTCTTTATCTTTCAACCTTACTCCTGTCGACTGCAGTGCAAAGATTAATTTTTAATTTAAAGCGAATCAGATTTTGATTCACCCTCCGAAAAAGCTGAAGAGAATATGTGCGTCGTATGATACAACTTTAATCACGTCAAGTACTAAAGTGCTCGCATTATAATCGCTTGTCAATGAGACTTATTGTCGATTCATGAATTATGAGAGCGTTTTTTCGGGAGCATAACGGTTTTTGTGTTGTTTTTTTTGTCCCGCCGACCGTGTGAAGGAGCCTCAATGGATGCAGTATGTAGCTCGGCTCGGCCAGTTTACGATGGTCTCCAATTTACGTTAACTCACCCCTTTTAGACCGTAATAGCTGCGTTCGGGGAGGGTTGCGGAAGGTCTATATATGATGGCGTTACGTTAGAAGTTCTTCAATGAGCTGCTTCTTTGAACGTAGTCTGTGCGCCTTTTGTTCGTCATTTTCACACGCAGACGCGACACGACGTTGTGGAACACGCAATAATGTGGGAACTGAAAGTACTAGACGCGTGTAATGCAGATTGAAAAGTCTGCCTTGAGTCAGGTAGTGGTAGTTGCGTATTATTTTTGTATAAATGGATAGATAGAATAGATGTAAACAAGTAATTAACCAACTATGCGAGAGCTGGATACCGTCCGGATAATTTATGGAATCACATTCCGATGTTAAACCTTTATTGGTCATTAGGAGTATTCCTTAGGTAATTATTTATTGGTGGATAAAGGTTCACCGTGGAAACCAATAAAATTATTTAGGTTTTGGTGGCATGAAACCTGACATTATATTTCATTAATATATGTTCTTATTTTACCCTGGTAAAGGAAGTTAGCATTTTTATTGGTAGACTACCGCCATTTTTAAACCACACATGATGTTTAACCAATAAGAACTCTTCTCGAATTTTCGCCAGTAGAGTTTGACATGTGATTATGCTCGTATAAATTTAAATGAATATTCATTTCATACCATGAACCGTGTTAGAGGTATAGTCACCCAATTAGTGTAATAGCTTGCTAATTTTCCATATACCAATAACTATAAAATATCATTACAGATTTAAAGTTTCTTTCACAATAAAATTAAAAAATTCGCATCTCCACAGCGTTGGTGCTTTAAAATAAAAGTCTCTTTGTAGTTTAAGTTTTCATTGTATCCAGATAAAACCCCATTTTATTTTTTTTTATTTAACAAAATTTAAAATTTTTCTTAAACTATGTTTTGCTACAATTTTTTAATAGCACATAAAATGTATAACATTGTGTCTGTTTAAATGTTTCTGTTAATTCGACCGACTATCATAATTCTACTTTTGATAACCGTGATTCGGCAACCACAGGACAAGCTTGTCTAGCGGGCCAACGGGCATCCATATTGTAAAAGATTGTGTTTTTCGTAAATTTTGTGTAGTGAAGTTTAATAAAATAAATGAAAAGCTTTGAATTGACAACAATTAAGAGATAACAGATAATATTAAATTAAACTTTTTCTTGTAGCCTTTTCATCGTCACATTTCAACTTGTGTTTTTGCCCTAGCACAGCAAATTAAAAGCAACTGTATGTAAGTACGATGTAGAGAAATGCAATTTATTTGTATTTAGATACTACATACTACTTGAATTACGTGCATGTAAAGGGTACCAAAGTTATTTGTAAATAAATAGTTTTTTTTACATTACCCTGCGTATATATTTGATGTCTCCTAAATGTGCCAAAATAAATGATCTATTAAAACAAGGATATAAAAATACACAGTTGACGTGGTGCATCTCTGGTTTAAGAAGTCCGCAGCCTGCGATCATGCACCAAATTGACACAATTAAACCTAAGCATATAATTGCTGTTAGATTTCAAGATATCGTAGGCTCAGAACGAAATAAATTGGATAAATGAATAACACCCAGAACTAACCATAGCCGGGTACAGAATTGACACTCAGATGCACAACACCTCAATCTGTCCTAGTCCAAACGTAAGTCCATAGAAAATCCGTAAAAAGACTTAAAATTTTTACCTTTTTTTAGTAAACCTACCTATTGTATTCCAGAAACTAGACTTTTCGTTTTTAAAAGGTTAATATTTCGGTAAATATGTGGGAGCATGAGCAGTAGCAGGTTTTGCAGCGTTTTCAAGTATTCAACGTGTTTAATCGGTCCCATTCGTGTATGCGTGATTGCCACTGGAATGCCGGTGCGTCCTTCAACCGATTAGGGTACGTCGACACGGCCTCAATTAACGAAGCGCATTTTTAAAACATTAAAATTGTATTAGTTAATCGTGAGGAAAAAACCTTGCGGTCCGTGTGTTTCATTCCACGTTATAATTGTAATGAACATTAGGGATTTGCGTCACATAAATTATCTGGAACGACCGGTCCAATTAAATTTCGACTAGTTAACACGCAAACACTTTATTGTTAGTGATAACAATACAGGTTATGCTACATTTTTATTTTATGCTGTGTTGATTAGGCTGGCAATCGACATCCGAATTTTTTTAATCCTTAAAGAATATTTAATTAAAAATGTCCATCGTTTTGATAGATTTAAAAAAAAAAAACAGAAAATAATCATAAATATGTTTAAATCGTCAGATTTTATTACTTTTGGTGTGACATGGAAGAAGCATACACTTTCAAACTGGAGTTTGTATAAGGCGGTCATATAGCTTAAGAGGTTCAAGAAAATTGACTCTGAACTAGTACATCTTTAGGCCATCTCACATCATAACAGCATTTAGCACGATTAACAGCATAACGTTGCAGAAAGTTTCGAAAAATTCTTCGATTTGTATATCAGAAGCCAGTACATTAAGTTACTAAAAGATTAATCGGTAAAGATATTACAAAAATCAATTAAATGACGTTTTTATAATGTGTTTGTAATAGCTTGCTCCGAGGATTGATGCGCAATAAACAATTCTGATGCCTTCTTGATAAATGTTATTAGTTTCCAAATGCCGATACTGACTAAATAACATTTTTCCTATGACTAGTCATAGAAGTGGTTGTGACGTAGCTTTAGAAGTGATCTAATTTTTGAGTTTTTATATAGTGACATGTTAATGCGATAAATCTTGTTTTTTCAATGCCATAGTGTGGTTTTCGTACGTTAGTCCTTTTTGACTCTCGGGTCGTTATAAATAATCACTGAGTAATTATTTATTAATATGATCACTTTAAATGTTTTCGGGAACGCTGTTCAAAAAAACTTTGCATTCGATTTCGAACATCTTGCAGCCTTTAACGTCCATTGATATCTGACGTCTGTTTTTTACAAGTCTTAGATTTAGACTTAAGGCAAGTAAAACATAAAATAAAAATAGATAAAGTGTTTTCAATAGTATAAGTGTAACGTCACGTGGGGATTCAATATGGCGGCGAAAACCAAAACGAACTCACTTTTGCTGCCATTAGTTTTGAAATTACACTTTTTGTTAACGTAAATATCATGTCACATTTGTTAACCGTTAATCAATATAATGGACAAGCTTACAACATTTATTGAGAAACAAATTCTGTTTTCATCTTCATGCCTTATGCACGCAGCAGTGTGAAATGTGACATCATCCTGTCGACATACAGTTGACATCATCTGCCAATGACCAACATTACTCCTTATACAAAGCTAACGGTAAATTTAAACTTATATTAAAACTGTATATATCAAAATAATTCTCTTACAGTGAATAAAAATTAACAAAAATATATTTGGAATTGTTAAAAAAATGGTTGACATAAGAAACAAATTTATGATCATTGAACGTATAAAGTATTAAATAGCTGCTAAAATTTTATATAAACATAAATTTAAAGTCGACTAATCATACAGAATATGAAAAAATATTTTTTTACTTTTACCTTCATACTTTAGACTGTATTATATGATTACGTTTGCTTCTGAATAAAATTATAAAACTATTCTTAATGTTTTTTGCTATAAGTAAGTTCGTATTCGTTAAACAAACGTATCTAAACAGTCTACTTGGTAATATGTATGACAAATAATTACGTAAGCCATGCATCGTCGCACATAACCGATTACGTAAGTATTTATCTACTATATTTACTGCTAACTTGACTGCGGAATTGCTCTATAGCTCTTCGCAATATCTTCCTAAAGATCATCTCTACCCAAAAAAATCGGAATAGCTTTGTTACTCTGTTTCTCTAATATTTTGCAGCCACGAAAACCTTGTTTGCCACATTTTTTTAAATCTATAAATGTATAATTAAGGCGTTATACTTTAAAAACGGGAACGTGAATGTCTCTCCCATCATCGTTGCTTATCTGCACGTTATGGTGTTTTTGAAATTTGTGTTTAAAAAAATTATTACTAACGTAAAAATTAGTATTATTAAATAATTTTCGTTATAATGAGTTCACATGTACGTGTAATCAGACTGATATCAGGGCTGTAACTTATTTTAGTATTTTTATCATAACTAATCATGAAATGGGAAAAAATTTTGTGCGACGAGTTGAGTTAAGTTAATAAGTAAGACCGGCCGTTATGACTTTTTACTACGTTTGTCAAGAAGACATTTATTGTTTTATTACAACATAGGTCTTTATGTAATCAAAACTTCTGTGTTGTTCCTACATTTATAATTTCCGTGTAAATCAAACAAATTTTCTAACCTATAGTAAAACTAAACTAACTCAAAGTTAAATTCGTAAAGAAATACTTGTTGAATCAAATTGAAACTCGCACACTAAAAACGAGCGAGTGTACACCGCGGATTCCTTAATTGCACCGAATATCTGTCCGCCTGTCGCAGAAAACTGGGCGTTTGACCTCTATGCGGTCTGCCGCGCTTGTATCGGGCGAGTTCTCACGGGAACTTGGGCTCACTACCACCGATAGCCCTGTAAAACGACCACGCAACGACCACGGCTCTTTGAGTCTCGACTAAATTGTGATATATAAAAAATAAACGAGAGAAACCTTACGATTTGCCCTTCGATTATGTGTCCGTGACAAGAATATGTCATTTTAAATGTGCTTAAGAACTAACCGCAAACGAGTTTCTGCAGAGGAAATTTCATTATGGAAGTGAATCTTTTAAGCCTCTGATTACATTACAAAAAAAAAACCAAGTAACCTCATGGTTTTTTTATAAAAGCGTTTTGTATTTGGCGTTACTATTGACGTAGTTAATTTTCTATAATAGCGTATTGTATAACTTTTACTGAGTGATTGACATCTTGGTTACAATTCGTCCATAACAACGCTACATGTATGACGCTCGTTGCCCTGAGTTACATTTTTCATATTAATTACATTTTTTTTGGGTTTACGTTTTAGGTTTCGGCTATGAGCAACTTTTATTATCGGCACCACCGTATGGTAAATTAGCAGAAAAGCCTCAGCCCGCCTTTGAACTATTTTATTGTGCAAAAAGGTTTAATAAATAAATACATAACAGAGTAAACAAAAAACGCTATTTAAAATGTGATAATATATATGATATGTCAATTTGATGACAACCGAAGTGCGCCAACTTCAAAACGAAAGGTAATGTAAAACATAAAATCTAATGATTGTATTGGCTTAAAGTGTGATAGACTATATAATCATGGTTAAAAGAGTATGGTAAAAATATAACGTCTTTATGTTATGGATAAGATCAGAATATATAACGATTTTATAAATTTATAGACGAACATTTCGTTTGATCTAACATTGAATTGAAACACAAATTTGAAACAAAAATTAAATGACAACACTAAAATTGACAGACATTGATTCGAATCGGCCTCTTTTTTAGTTTGAATAAGCTGAATGAATAATAATAAATTAATGAACTTAATTAATTAATAATAAATAAAATAATGTAACGTTAAAATTTAAAAGGTAATTGTTGCTTAGTGAGGTATACGATGGGGACTAAAAGTTAGAAAGTTTAATAAAACGAATTTAATAAAATAAATCAATGATAAAAGGCTATCAATTAATAAACGTTTGAATAACTTGCCAAGCTTTCGATTGCTTGGCTGGCGAAGATAATAAGCTTCATTGTCTCGGGTCATGGACATGCGTGGACATCCCCCAGCGGACACAATAATTTGTTTGCCCTTCAGAGAAACGCTTTAATTTAAATGTTATTCTTGTATTTAAACAAAAAATGTTTATAAACCTTACCTATACTGTATAGTTTGGTAATAGTTTATCTTTTAAGTTTGAACCTGTAAATGTCTTTGTTCTTTCAAGCGTAAATAAATGTAGGACTGATCTTGTACAAACTAAAAAAATCATTTTAATAATATAACTAGTTTGTTAAGTTCGTAATATTAACGTATTAAACAGATCCTTAAAAAATTGTATACCTCGAACATGTCCCCCGTATAAAGATTTTCCAACAGACGGCTTTATAAATACGACTTAAAGGCAATTCCGAACTGCATTTAACGTAAAGACCATGGGAATTTTCCCATTGTGGCTCACAATTGCGACTGTTTCGATCGACAATGCAACGTACAGGTTTTTGGTTCGCGTTCAACAAGCCGCGGTGGGAGCGTTGAGTTTTTATAAACTTCCCGCGTTCTGTCCGGCTTTAACAATACCTGAGCCGCAAAGTGTATGGTGTTTTTGTTAACGGATCATAAAATGGAGTCAGCGTGAAGCGCTCTTATTGGTGGACGGACATCAAGCATTAATCTCTACGCGACTTTCCACCAATGAGTGTACGGTAAACGTTGGCCCATCTTATTTCTATAAACACTAACCTTCAATATCTTATTATGCCCCAGCATTAATTACATAATTAAACAAGTATATTGACATGATTAACCAAATTGTCGCTACTTCCTGTGAATTGAGACCACAAGATATTTATAAATATTTTGCAACCATTGTAAACTTTAGGAAAAACAACAAATTATTTTCCTTAATATTTTAAACATGGGCAAAACCCTGACAGTGCGTCATCTTAAAACACGCCGCGGTGGCTAGGCATATTTTTCCTATGGTTTTAGTCTGAGGCTTCAAAGTTGACTGCAAATATAACGTAGGAACAAGTTTAAAGGTCGTCAGACTTATTACTATAAATTTTAATTTATTTTTCATATTAAAATGATATTCTATATAAAATTAACATCAGTAAAAAACAAAGTAAAATTACTGAACGTGTAGTGTAAATTTACGTCTTTTAAGAGTATCGGGACGTTTTATTACATAATTTAACTGGTCACAGATAAATAGATGATTTTTCTAATAATATAATACCTTTACCTGTGGCAACATGAGGTTATTCACGTCGGAACTGTTTTTTATTTATTTATTAAAACTTTTCCAGATACTACTTATAAGAAAGGAAGCGAGAAATTATTCCATTTTCAGTTTTATCAGGAAATCATCTTCTCATTATGGCTTAAAATATGTTTACATAGGTTAATTTACCTATATGACTTAAACCGCGTTTAATCTTTGGTCTTTCCTTGTTGAGAAGGAATGACATCACGTACTTTTATATCGCATGTCGTATTCTGTGTAATGATCCTTCGAATCATATCTAAATGGGTCTTGGTTTATGAATTTAATTGCTTGACGGCGCAATGTCAATATTGCGATGCGAGTACTTGATGCATTTTTGTACATAATGATGAGCAAATACGATGACTGTACATGAAAATTAAAACTTCGAATCGATTAAAAGAGTCATATTAAATAATTGAAGTTATAAAAGTTTGTAAGTTTGTTAGCCTGCGTAGCCTAGTGGTATGGCCTTGTGCTTTCGAATCCGAAGGTCGTGGGTTCGAATCCTACAGGGTCTCAACTACTTTTCTAAGTTATTTCCTTGTTGGTTAGGACAATTTAGGCCGATTGTCTAAAATATGATCCATGCGTCGGATGGACTTGTAAAAAGTCGATCCACCCGCCGCCCCGCATTGGACCAGCGTGTTGGGATACGGTCCATAAACCCCTAATGGAGAAGGGGTGCATTAGGGAAGGCTTATGGCCAGCTGTGGGCTAACTAAAGTCCCTGTAATTTAGGCTGATGATGATGATGATGATGAAATTTATTCTAGGCATTAGTTATTTGCGCACATTTAGCCACTGTTATCTTTTTTAAAGTGTTGTTTAAATTGTATTAAAGGTTAAATTTGTTTGATATTTTGTCTCCGATAATTTTTTATATTTTCTATTAAAATATTACCTTTGTATTATTATATTTATAAATCAACCATCTACGTGAAATAATAAAAAAAGGTTTATTTGAAAACTTAAAATCCAATACGATGAGGAAGTAGGTGCTGAAAGCTTAAATAAGTACACTTCTACAAAAATAATTAGGCATGTGTGCCTAATAAACTCTATAAACATCGATCACTGCCATGTTCTGTTAAAAATCGATATATTTCAATGATATATTTCCACAGTCCTATTCTGGATATGTCTGAGGAGAATATAATTGACTGACAACATATTCATTCCTAGCAAGCAAGCTCATATTCATGATTGATGTAAACATTCTGACGCAATCGTCCGCAAAGTGGTCAATTCAAACATTTATCTGAATTGGTCGTATCAAATGTGAACGACATGAAGCTAATAGGGGCTGTAGAAACTTCCTTGGGCGGCAAAGGCCACAGCTTTCCATACAGTTCAACGACGGTGACTGGTTTAGCTTTTTTTGCTAAATTTATAATAGCACATAAAATGTATAACATTGTGTCTGTTTAAATGTTTCTTGTTAATTCGACCGACTATCATAATTCTACTTTTGATAACCGTGATTCGAGCAACCACAGGACAAGCTTGTCTAGCGGCCAACAGGCATCCATATTGTAAAAGATTGTGTTTTTCGTGAATTTTGTGTTGTGAAGTTTAATAAAATAAATGAAAAAGCTTTGAATTGACATCAACGAAGAGATAACAGATAATATTAAATTAAACTTTTCTCTTGCTAGCCTGTTTCATCGTCACATTTTAACTTGTAAGGCACTTTACAAAGATTATATGTTAGATCATTTTGCCATTGTGCCTTAAATAACATAACATATGTTTCCTGTTTTTATTATTATATTAACATAACTATATATTAACATAAAGCAACTCGAGAACAATAAAGTATTAAAACTCCAAATTAAATTATTACAAAATTATATGAGCAAAAACTCCGTTTAAGTGACCTCGACTTGTTAACATCGACTTAACTCCTTCCATGCGTACTGAAATTCTCGTGATTTCGTAAATAAATTTAGTCAGGAAAACTGCCCGTCCGTTGGATAAGTGGTTTAAACAGTATTTAGCAATTTAATTGATGCCGGACTAAAGGCTAGAGGTTGCCCTAGCACAGCAAATTAAAAGCAACTGTATGTAAATACCTGAGAAATGCAATTTTTGTGTTTATACTACATGCTACTTGAATTACGTGCATGTAAAGGTACCAAAGTTATTTGTAAATAAATAGTTTTTTTATTCCCTGCGTATATATTTGATGTCTCTAAATATGCCAAATAAATGATCTATTAAAACAAGGATATAAAAACACATAGTTGACGTGGTTTCATCTCTGGTTTAAGAAGTCCGCGGCATGCGATCATGCACCAATTGTCACAATTAAACCTAAGCATATAATTGCTGTTAAAATTCAAGATACCGTGGCTCAGAACGGAAATAAATCGGAAATCAATAACACCCAGAACTACCATGCCGGTGCAAGATTGACACTCAGATGCACAACACCTCAATCTGTCCTAGTCAAACGTAAGTCCCATGAAAATCCGTAAAAGTCTTAAAGACCTTTTTAATAAACCTATCTATTATATTCCAAAACTAGACTTTTCATTTTAAAGGTTAATATTTCGGTTAATATGTGGGAGCTTGGTAGTAGCAGGTTTTGCAGCGTTTTTAGTTTCAACGTGTTTAATCGGTCCCATTCTGTATGCGTGATCGCCACTGGAATGCCGGTGCGTCCTTCAACCGATTAGGGTACGTCGACACGGCCTCAATTAACGAAGCGCATTTTTAAAACATTAAATTATTGATGATTAATCGTGAGGAAAAACCTTGCGAGTCCGTGTGTTTCATTCCACGTTATAATTGTAATAACATTGGGTTTGCGTCACATAATTATCTGGAACGACCGGTCCAATTAATTTCGACTAGTTAACACGCAAACACTTTATTAATTAGTGATAACAATACGGGTTTATACTACATTTTTTTTTATTTGAGTTGATTGGCTGGCAATCGACGTCCATTTCATTTTTAATCTTTAAGAATATTAAATTAAACGGGTCTATCGTTTTGATAGACTTCAAAAAAAAAATACAGAAAAAAATCATAAATATGTTTAAATCGTCGATTTTTTCAGTGGGACATGGAATAACATACACTTTCAAACTGGGTTTGTATAAAGCGTTCATATAGCAAGAGGTTCGAAAATTGACTCTGAGGTTGTAATTCTTTAGCCATCTCCATCATAACAGCATTTGCGATTAACAGCATAACGTTGCAGAGTTTCAAACACAAATTATTCATTTGTATAGCAAGCCAGTACAATTAAGTAACTAAAGATTAATCGGTAAAAGATATTACTAAAATCAATTAAATGACGTTTTTATAATGTGTTTGTAACGCTTGCTCCGAGGGTTGATGCACAATAAAAAATTCTGATGCCTTCTTGATAAATGTTATTGTTTCTAAACCGATACTGACTAAATAACATTTTCTATGACTAGTCATAGAAGTGGTTGTGATAGCTTTATAAGTGATCTAATCCTTGAGTTTTGTTTGTGACATGTTAATGCGATAAATCTTGTTTTTCAATGCCATGCTTTTGACGCTCGGTCATTAAAAATAATCACTGGTAATTATTTATTAATATGATCACTTTAAATGTTTTCGGGAACGCTGTTCAAAAAACTTTTAATCGATTTCGAACATTTTGCAGTCTTTAGCGTATATCGACGTCTGTCTTTTACAAGTCTTAGATTTAGACAGGCAATTAAAACATAGAACAAAAATAAAGATAAGTATTTTCAATAGTATAAGTTTAACGTCCGTGGGATTCAATATGGCGGCGACAACCAAATAGAACTCCTTTTGCCGCCATTAGTTTTGAAATTACACTTTTTGCAAGTAAATATCATGTCTCATTTGTTAACCGTTAATCAATATAATGGACAAGCTTACGACATTTTGAGAAACAATTCTGTTTTCATCTTCATGCTTATGCACACGCAGCAGTGTAAATGTGACATCATCCTGTCGACATACAGTTGACTCATCTGCCAATGACCAACCTCCATACAAAGCTAACGGTAAATTTAAACTTATATTAAAACTGATATATCAAAATAATTCTCTTACATTGAATAAAAATTAACAAAAATATATTTGGAATTTTAAAAATATGGTTGACATAAAAATTTATGATCATTGAACGTATAAAAGTATTAAATAGCTGCTAATTTTATATAAACATAAATTTAAAGTCGACTAATCATACAGAATATGAAAAAATATTTTTTTTACTTTTACCTTCATACTTTAGACTTGTATTATATGATTACGTTTGCTTCTGAATAAAATTATAAAACTATTCTTAATGTTTTTCTGTTAGTAAGTCCGTTTTGTTAAACAAACTATCTAAACATCAACTTAATATGTATGACAAAATAATTACGTAAGCCATCATCGTCCCTAACCGTTACGTAATTATTTATCTACTACTATTACTCTAACTTGACTGGAATTGCTCTGTAGCTCTTCGCAATATCTTCCTAAGATCATTCTACCCAAAAAATCGGAATACCATGTTACTCTGTTTCTCTAATATTTTATCTATAAATGTATAATTAAGGCGTTATACTTTAAAAAGGGAACGTGAATGTCTCCCATCATGTTGCTTATCTGCACGTTTGGTGTTTTGAAATTTTTTTAAATAAATTATTACTAAGTAAAAATTGTATTTAAATAAATTTTCGTTTAAATAGTTCCCGTACGTTAATCAGACTGATATCAGGCTGAACTTTTTGATTTTATCATAATAACTAACTGAAATGGGACAAAATTTTGGGACGAGTTGAGGGGGAAGACGGCCGTTTGACTTTTTACTGTCAAGAAAAATTTATTGTTTTAAACAAATAGCTTTTTAAAATCAAAACTTTGGCCTCATTTATAATTTGTAAATTAATAATTTTTTAACCAGAAAACTAAACTAACTCCAAAGTTTTCGTAAAGAAATTTGTTGAACAATTGAAACTCGCCACTAAAACGAGAGTGTACACCGGGACCCTTAATTGCCCGAATATCTGTCCGCCTGTCTGAAAAATCGTTTGACCTCTATGGGGTCTGCCGCGCTTGTATCGGGGAGTTCTCACAACGGGCCACTACCGATACCCTGTAAAAACGACCACGCAACGAAGGCCTTTGAGTCTCGATAAATTGGATATATAAAAATAAAAGAGAAACCGATTGCCCTTCGATTAGGGTCCGTGAAAGAATATGTCATTTTAAATTTTGAGAACAAGAAACGAGTTTTGCAGAAATTTTTATAGAAGGAATTTTTAAGCCTCTGAAATTACAAAAAAACCAAAAACCTTTGGTTTTTATATTAGTTTTGTTATGGCTTTATTGACGTAGTTAATTTCCAATAGCGTAGTTTTTTACTGAGTGTTTTACATCTTGGTTAAACCCCAAACAAGTAATTTGGGGACGCCTTTGCCCTGATTACATTTTTACGATTAATTTTTTTTGGGTTTACGTTTTAGGTTTCGGCTAAGCAATTTTTATTATCGGCAGTATGGGTAAAAAGCAGAAAAGCCTCATGCCTTTGACTTTTTATTGTCCAAAAGGTTTAAAAAAAACAAAAAGGTAAAAAAAAAGCTATTTTAAATGTAAAATATTATGATATGTCAATTTGATGAAAACCAAGGGCCCAACCAAAAAGGAAAGGTAATTAAAACATAAAATCTAATGATTGTATTGGCAAAAGGTGATAGACTATATAATCATGGTTAAAAGACATTAAAATATGACGTCTTTATTAATGGATAAGATGGAATATATAACGATTTTATAAATTTTCATTATTTTATTATAATGATTTTATAAAGACGAATTTCGTTTGATCTAACATTGAATTGAAAAAAATTTGAAAAAAATTAAACAACATAAAATTGGGAAGACATTGATTCGAATCCCTTTTTTAGTTTGAATAAGCTGAATGAATAATAATAAATTAATGAATTAATTAATTAATAATAAAAAAAAAATGTAATTAAAATTTAAAATAATTGTTTAGTGGATGCAAATGGGGGTTTTAAAGGAAAGTTTAAAAAAAGAATTTAAAAAATAAATCATAAAACTATAATTAATAAACGTTTAAAACCAAATTTGTTTTGGTTTCAAAGATAAAACCAGCCCGGGTATAAACGCTGGGGCCCCACCGGAACATAATTTTTTCCCCTTTGTAAACGCAAAAGTTTCTGATTCAAACAAAAAATGTTCCCAAAACCGCAACGTTAGTTTTAAAGTTTTCTTTAATTTGAACCAAAGCGGGGGTTTTGATCAAAATGATCATAGCGCTTAAGACACACGATTTTTTTCAAGGGTAAAAAAGTAGGACTGAAACCCAAAAACTAAATAAATATTTAATTATCAGTTTGTTAATTGTAATTTAAACAGTTAACAGATTTAAAAATTTGTATCCTGAAAGCCCCAGTATAAAAATTTTCCAACAACGGCTTTATAAATGGGAAAAAGGCAATCAGGGCATTTAACAAAGACCATGGGAATTTTCCCATTGTGGCTCACAATTGCGACTGTTTCGATCGACAATGCAACGTACAGGTTTTTGGTTCGCGTTCAACAAGCCGCGGTGGGAGCGTTGAGTTTTTATAAACTTCCCGCGTTCTGTCCGGCTTTAACAATACCTGAGCCGCAAAGTGTATGGTGTTTTTGTTTAACGGATCATAAAATGGAGTCTGCGTGAAGCGCTCTTATTGGTGGACGGACATAAAGCATTAATCTCTACGCGATTTTCCACCAATGAGTGTACGGTAAACGTTGGCCCATTTTATTGCTATAAACACTAACCTTCAATATCTTATTATGCCCCAGCATAGTTAAGTTACGTAATTAAACAAGTATATTGACATGATTAATCAAATTGTCGCTACTTCCTGTGAATTGAGACCACAAGATATATATAAATATTTTGAACCATTGTAAACTTTAGGAAAAAAACAACAAATTAATTTTCCTTAATATTTTAAACATGGGCAAAACCCTGACAGTGCGTCATCTTAAAACACGCCGCGGTGGCTAGGCATATTTTTCCTATGGTTTTAGTCTGAGGCTTCAAAGTTGACTGCAAATATAACGTAGGAACAAGTTTAAAGGTCGTCAGACTTATTACTATAAATTTTAATTTATTTTTCATATTAAAATGATATTCTATATAAACTTAACATCAGTAAAAACAAACTAAAATCACTTAACAACAACTTCGACAAGTTTCCGTAGTGTAAATTTACGTCTTTTTAGAGTATCGGGACGTTTTATTACATAATTTAACTGGTCACAGATAAATAGATGATTTTTCTAATAATATAATGCCTTTACCTGTGGCAACATGAGGTTATTCACGTCGGAACAGTTTTTTTTATTTATTAAAACTTTTGCTAATACTACTTATAATAAAGGAATCGAGAAATTATTCCATGTTCAGTTTTATCAGGAAATCATCTTCTCATTATGGCTTAAAATATGTACACATAGGTTAATTTACCTATATAACTTAAACCGCGTTTAATCTTTGGTCTTTCCTTGTTGAGAAGGAATGACATCACGTACTTTTATATCGCATGTCGTATTCTGTGTAATGATCCTTCGAATCATATCTAAATGGGTCTTGGTTTATGATTTTAATTGCTTGACGGCGCAATGTCAATATTGCGATGCGAGTACTTGATGCATTTTTGTACATAATGATGAGCAAATACGATGACTGTATATGAAATTTAAACTTCGACTCGATTAAAAGAGTCAAATTAAATTAATTGAAGTTATAAAAGTATGTAAGTTTGTTAGCCTGCGTAGCCTAGTGGTATGGCCTTGTGCTTGAATCTGAAGGTCGTGGTTCTGAACCTACAGGGTCTCAACTACTTTTCTAAGTTATTTCCTTGTTGGTTAGGACAATTTAGGCCGATTGTTCAAAATATGATCCATGCGTCGGATGGACTTGTAAAAGTCGGTCACCCTGCCGCATAAACCCCTAATGGGAAGGGTGCATTAGGAAGGCTTATGGCCAGCTGTGGGCTAACGAAAGTCCCTATAATTTAGGCTGATGATGATGATGATGATGAAGTTTATTCTAGGCATTAGTTATTTGCACATTTAGCCACTGTTAACACTTATCTTTTTTATGTGTTGTTTAAATTTTTAAGGTTTAATTTGTTTGATATTTTGTCTCCGATAAATTTTTATATTTTCTATTAAAATATTACCTTTGTATTATTATATTTATAAACCAACCATCTACGTGCAATAATAAAAAATAGGTTTATTTGAAAACTTAAAAACCAATACGACGAAGAAGTAGGTGCTGAAAGCTGATTAAATAACTACACTTCTACAAAAATAATTAGGCATGTGTGCCTAATAAACTCTATAAACATCGATCACTGCCATGTTCTGTTAAAAAATCGATATATTTCAATGCAACTACATTTCCTACAGTCCTATTCTGGATATGGGGAGATATAATTGACTGACAACATATTCATTCGTAGCAAGCAAGCTCATATTCATGATTGTGTAAACATTCTGACGCAATCGTCCGCAAAGTGGTCAATTCAAACATTTATCTGAATTGGCCGTATCAAATTGAACGACATGAAGCTAATAGGGGCTGTATGAAACTTCCTTGAGCCGGCAAAGGCCACAGCTTTCCCATACAGTTCAACGACGGGTGACTGGTTCAATAATAACAGGAAATCGTTAACTCGCACCGCGACAACATTTCCTTCGGGCAAATTAAATTTGCAATTACTCAGGTGCCTTATAGACTTTTGATTTAAGATTAAATAGTCGTTGAACGTAGATAATCGAATCTACTAACTATATGTTTTTCGTAATGTCGTACCTTTAGTCTCACTAATATTATGAAGGGTAAAAAATTTATAACTAGATATCAAAATAATTTAATATCTCTGTCTAAAACTGACGCAAGGTATAAAAAATAAAGTTGGAATACTTTTAATGACATTATTTAAAAAAGTTCGGCGTTGTGATGCCGGGTGCGATCTCTTGTATAATATATAGTTTAGTAAATGTATACCCAGTGTAGAGTATAAACAAATCTCAAATAAAAAAGTCAAACACTAATGAAGTGCTGTTTTGTAAAGCTAGAAGTAAACGTAAGTAGCAGACTTGCCATCGTGTTTTACGCAACCATGATTTAGGTCAGAGGATTGCTGGTATTTCGTAGGCTCCTAACCTTACCCTCAGCTGCACGGCGGGCTGCACCGCTGCACAGTATGAAGAAGCTGTGGGAAGGAGATATTTGTTTAGATGCAAACGATGTCTTTTCTTTCATTGCTAAAACGGGTTAAGCGATGGAACCTTATATCGAGGCTGCCACTCGGGCTAGGAATAGAGGGCATAGATTTTCTGGCTCTAAAGGTCTCTGATTGATTCGGTAGAGTGTTGGAAATATATAAGAGTCATAGAATCCATAACCCTTAGACAAAGCTGCCTCGTCGGCAAATGCTAAAGGAGTTACAGAGAGGAAGCCTCTGTAATTTAGGCGCCAGGAAGGAAAAACGTGATGTTTGTGTAAATTCGACATAATCCGTTTAGAACCGCCCAAGAGCATGGTTAGATAACGTGGATATATCCTCGCAAACAAAAACTTTTGCCATCACACAATTGTGTGTTGAATACGCTGAAGCTTATCCGAAATTTTAGTGGAATAGAAGCATCATGAGAACTCGGGAAACCATTACCCCGATCGCATTGCCAATCAAATAAAGCCCAAGCTTTTCCATTCGGATTAGATACAAAAAACATAATCATCTACTAGTATTCTGTAAGTACAACAGCACATAGACTATGTTTAAAGGGCTCAGACTGTCTTGTGCCATTTAACGCTGTAATGGATTATAAATGTAAGGAATATAAATTTGAAATAAATCCTTTGCTAGCGTAGTGCGTAACTGAACGTGGAGGCTGCTCGAAGCTTTCTGGAGAACTTCGCATGGCTTGATAACTCTTGCCACCCATACAGTTACACCATAAAGTTTAGGAGAAAAAAGAAGTACCGGTATTTTAAGGGCATCCATCAGAAATTATCCTCCGCGCTGGGTCGTACCGCAGATATTGATTTATTTTATCATTGTGCACAAAATGTACATAGGCGAACTAAATACCTGTGGCATTTTCTGTCAGTCAACCTTGAAATGATGCAGATATAAAAGTGGGGAGGTCCAAATATATATGAATATAGTAAATTTAAACTTTTATTGTAATAAATATATAAAATACTACACATGCATATATATTTTAGCAAAAGTATACCAAAAGTACAAAAATCAAATGAAACCAACTTCTGAAAGATATAACGATATTATTTCTGTAAAAAGAAGATATTATTAAATTATGATATTATTTATTATAGTTGGAAGTGTGTTATTTATTTTGTAAAAAAACTTAAAGCGAACTAAAGCTATCGGTTCGTTGCCTCCGTGGCCTACTAGAACAGTCGGTCACTTGGAGCCAAAAGTATTAGATAATATACCGCTTAAGAAATGGTGTTGTTTTTAACTACAATTAAAAATAATGTCCTCCTAGTTGAATCCGACTACGGCAATCCGACCGTCCATATATTTTCAATAATATCATAATTTTATGCTTTATTTGTTTGTTTATTTTTTCAATAATATTATAAAAGATTAAAAAAAAGTCCCGCTGGGTTTCTTTCGCCGGTTTTTCTCAGGTCAAAGGCGTCCTTTTCCAAACCGGTGGTAGATTTTTGACAATCAATAATTGAGTGTATCGCCCCTATGTTGGATTAAAGATATTTGAATTTGAATTTGAATTAAATTAGACTATATTAGATAACAATCTGCGCAGGAGGTATTTTACCACGTCTCAATCGTAGCGTCGTAGTATCATAACCTTTTATAATATGTTGTTTAATTTTTTCAATGTTAGTTTTAATTTATCATGTCTAATTGTATTTTTTTTAAATTTTGTAATTGTTAACCTAATGATTGTAATTATAAAAAAGAAAAAAACATTTTATGTAAACCCATCTTCTGCGCTGTGAGAAAAATGGGAATCTGTAATTAAGAGTGGGAACCATTTGTATCGACTTATGTAACTAGTCCTGTTGATTCCATAATAATTAAATAAATAAATTTTAGTGCACAGATGTACGCGTGCACTTCTTCTTCCTTGACTTTCATAGTTCGATGGGATCGATAACCGATATTTTCCCGCATTGCTCTAACCAACTAGGAAACAACAATGAAATTTGTTGAGCCTCTGCAGTATTCAAACCCACGACTTCCGGTTTCTAAAGCCCACGCCCTTACCACTAGGCTACGAAGGCAGTTTGGCTGTAGTTCAGCTACAGTTAAGGCTGTATGAGTTAACGATCAGTTTTCCTGAAGATTGTTGTATGCATTGAAACGTTTTGCTAAAGATTGCCGCTGGCAGTCAAGAAATCATTCGGCAGTCAATACTTAATGCAGTATCTTTAGTTCGGACATGTGAGTCATGTATTGAATACGTTCAATAGCTGCATGTACACTGTATTAGCCTAATATCTGTTTTCGTTCAAAGCCATTTAATCTCTGAGGAAAAAAGTCACGGTAAGGAAAGTATAAGCGTGTTAATAATTTTTATAGTCATCACTCCATTTTCAGAAACATAAACTTTTTTATTTCCATATTAAGTGTTCAACATTACTTGCTACAATAAAACAATTTATAGTTTAATTGAAGGTTGGGGCCGACGCACAAACGTATTAGAATAACGAGTGAGTCAGCGCTTAACCCTCGCCCACGCTGTGCCAGTTACCCCGAGTCACAAATATTCATAATAGCTTTGATAACCTTTGCGTCACGGCATCATCGTTCAGATGTAAGTACGTACAGAAGCTTTAATGGTGGATAAGTACAAAATAAATCAAAAAGTCAAAGAATTTATAATCGAAAACTGTTCGTTTTGAGAAAAAATATCTTATTAAAATTGATTTTAATGATAAGTACAAAAATATCATCGGATAGAATATAGCATTAGGTCAAAAAAATATTTTGTTGTTCAAACACTGTTTTTCTTATCGTTTTCGAAGCGATTTTCGCCCTAACAAGCGTATTCGCATTAATTAGCTCCCATACATCTTTATGAAAGCTAATTGAGCTAAAAGCTTAATGTGAGCTGTTACGAAAATAAAATATTTAAGCACACAGGGTAACCTGGCTCCCTGTAATTCTAACTGATTTGCGAAGAAGAAGCAATTTGGCCGACATGTCCGCAACTTCATACTACATTTTAAAATGCCCTAGTAGGCAGCAGAAGTATGAAAATATAACTTTACATATCAATCCACTAATTTACGGATTTTGCGTTACTTAAAATATATTATTCCCGACGTTTCGATTTTCAGCATCCCATGATCACGGGCAGACTAAGTTGTATATATCTGTCCGTGATCAGTCGGATGCTGAAAATCGAAGCTCGACAATATTTTAAGTAACGAAATCGAAATAGTGGATTTGATATGATATAATCGCGTAAATAAAAGAAATAATTATATATAACTTTTATTTAAAAATATCTATAAATTGTACAAATATTGTTCTGTAAAACCCACCAAATCGATGTTGATTTCATTGTTTACAACGGCTTCATATATGTTTAATTTTTAACAGAAACAGTTATTCATTGATGCATATATGTGTCATTATTCGAAAACAACTAGTGAGATTTCCATTTTACAATTATGGCCGAATTAACTTTGAAGCGATTTGATTGAAAATAAAAATAAATGGCTCAATGCATTATTTGCTATATTAACAAGCCTATAATATCGTTAACTATAGAAAATTTTATTTGATATATATTTTATATTCAGCAACAACATCAAATATAGTGTTGTAACGCTGTAAAATATTTTATAAAACGTAAACTTTCGTAAAATTGTGTTAATGCCATTTTATTTGTAATTTTGTTTGAGTATTACGGTTGTGCTTGTTTACGTCTAATGTAAAAACTACATAACGATTTTTGATGAAACTTCACATTGCGGATAACATATCACTTGTAATTTGTAAAGATTTTGATGATTACAAGTTATAAAACGGGATGAATAACTAATATCATCGGTACTAAACGATGTTACTAGTTACGACGATACGATGGAAAGTGTATTTACATTTTGAAAATATTCAATTGGCCTCTCAATTACGTACAATAGGACATTGTCAAATTTTATTACACTAAATTTAACATCACATTCTGAATATATTGAAATATTATCAGAACGACAAAAGGTATCGCGGTCAAAATTATTTTAAATAACCCACATTGTAATGTACCGGCAGCACCAAAACCATCGTTAGCATTGATAACCTATTTAAATATATATTAAGGTATTCTTATTTATGTTTCTCTTTTTTTATTTACAAAGCAGAGAAATTAGTATGACATTCGCCTAATAGCTCCAAAGGTTACATGTGACATCAGGTATTGGTTACACAGTTGTTTAATTTATCCCTTTCAAATGATACAGAAATAAAGGACTTCTTTCCGTATTACACTTGATATGATATTGTTTACCTAATAAGCATTTAGCGTTATTATATTTAGCAACGAAACAAAGCACTTATGGGCACTAAAACGTTCTTATTGGCCACCACCGTTCCTAATCACGCGATGTTCAACGAATGAGATTGCTATACATTTGGTGCCATTTAATGTTTTTACAAGTTCTAGATATTACCAGGCTCTTTTCGATAATAAGATATGTTGAAGAACTGAAAAAGTACTTGTAAAACGATATATCGATTTAACTATCTTGTTTTCCTTGACTATTCATAGGAATACTAAGAAAGTGTAACGGACCCGCAAACTGATCTCATCATAGAAAAGTTTGCGAAAGTCCAGGGGTCATTAACCCAGATCGAGTCCGACCGTTTCTGCGATTATCAAGCCAAATAGTGGGCCTTGGTCTATGATTCAGCAGTCTAGCATAATAGGTATGAACTTTAAATATCGCAGCGTAAATTTGGTCAACTTGTGTTGTTGCTACACTATTTATTTTGTTAGATTTGCAATATCTTGTAAATTACACGCAGGTTGTTAGAGTCGCTTAATACTAGTCACAATGTTTCATGTTATGTTCTGTTAAGTCGAAATTTGTATAAGATGTATTTGAATCAAAGTTAAAAACGTACTTCATTTATTTAATCCTTTTTTTTTATTTTCTGAAAATTAATGATAGGTTAAAACGATACATATGACCTCTATAAACAAGATTGTGTATTTTAAGAAACGTTTAACGTAAAGAGGTAAGATTTCGGGATAGTTACTTTATTCTGCAGTTGCAGCGAAAAACAGAAATTTCAGTGACATATTCCTTCTTTACAAACTGTTGTACATATATAAAAAAGTATATTTAGTAAATATAAGACATTTAAGGTTAACAACATTGAGGGTAAGGCTCTTTCAATACGTTACTTCTCGTACGATAACAGTTAGTGTTCCAAATATCCATAGATTTCTATGATAACTTTAGCTTCGTAAGAACTTGCGGAATTGTTAGCTAAATTAGCTTTGAGGTTAATTCGCTTACGAAAAGGAAGAGGGTTACCAATCTCGGTGAATATTCCAACCACACGTCCGAAGCTTCGTTAGAACGTGCGGAACAATTGGTCAAATGAGTTTTTAGGTTAATTCGCTTACCAAACGGGAAAGGATCGCCAATATTGGCCTATATTCCACCTACACGCTTCCAATTCTGGGAACCGCGGAGCCTGGTTGGGTTTATTTCTGTACAGTGACTCGGCATGTGACGGGGCGCTGCATGAGATCACCGATTCTCATTATCGAACTCTCCGCATGGTCACAAAAAACGACCGCTTTGTTTTGAACGCGACACTTTGTCGTCCCGCTGATGCGATGCGTTTTCCTTGGATTCGGTTGCGTTTGTTTTATTATTATTATCATTTATGTTTAGTTTCAATGATTTTAGAAATTGCTACAGTTTAAAAACAGTTTTTCCTATATGTAAAAAAATCTGCAAGATTACTAAGATGACGATTTTTAATAAAAAAAAAATATAATATATGTATGGTTTCGATAACCTCTATATAATCAAAAATAAATTTCGGTTTCAAGACAGTCGTTCTCAGAGAAATCTGCAAGGTTACTAAGATGACGACTTTAAATAAAAAAATAATAATTTGGAAACATTATTAGGAAATAATTTTTAAAAATGTTTCACACTATATCCGAGACGAATCGGACATAGAATGTTTGTTGTGTACTTAAATTACGTTCATCGTCAAATTTTTGGCGGCTGAAAGTAAGACGCTTTGTACCAATAATATGTAACGTTTTAAGAAGGTAATTTTATTAAAAAAAAAGCATTTCTTACGCAAAAGCAATTACAACATTAACAACTTTAAAAATGGCATTACTTTTAAATAAAGCTTAGAAGGAAAGTACAAAACAATAATAACCTACCTTTTGATGTTGAATTACTAAGAGAAAATATAAATTACTATTACAGACACGAACAAAGTCCTATTCTGCAACTAAATCATATTAAAAAATGAAGGACCAGAATCAAAAATTTACATGGAGACGTTTCATGTCGAGGCAAGTTCAACTTTCGATACAATGAAACAGGGGCCAGGGGCCATGTATTATAATTCGCTACTATTATTCCCTTCCCTAATTTTGGGCCCGTACCAAATTACGCATTAATATATTCAATCCAGTTTCCATTCATATGTAATTCAATGTTTTTGTAAGAAACTCTTTTGGGAGCGTGAACTGGGGCGCATCTGCGCGTTGGATTGAGAAATAAGAATAATAAAATCGTGTGAACTCTTTCAAAACGCGATCTGTTCGCGAGTTATACAATTTCGACCGTTTATATTAAATTACTTTAACATTTGAGTTACGTACATGAGATATTAGAGATTATTAATAAAAATAGCAGATACGGATTGCACCGTAACTTTTTTAATTTTTTTAGTTTGAAACAGATTTGTATAAGCGTTAAAAATAAACCAGGGTATTTATTATTACTAAATATTAATAATTCAAACTTCGGAGAGGAGACTTAAGAGAAGAATTCTGAGGTATTCACAGAATCTTTTGTCGGAATATTCAATATTTATGCTTTGTAGTAATTTCGAATGTATAGCATATAAAATATTAAAAGTTACTATAAGACAAATATATTATCAGAAACGTCGAATTTTTAAACAAAAATATTTAATGACTAATAGACAATATCATCAAAAATTTGAGGCATGGTGGTTTACGTTCTAATTCTGTGTTATCTTAAAATTTAGCCAATAATTATTAATTACGATGTTTAATTAACTAAGAGAAGACAATGGTCAAGCGTGCGCGTGCACACGACCTAACTATTGTCAATCGTCACCCGCCATTGTCTCACGTTGCGTGACTTAGCAGCTTGTTAAGTGAATAAATAATTAACAAATTAATTCATTTCCAAGGATTTGAAATCACGCGTGTATACTTGTAAATCATGCATATTTATTGAAGCGGTGTAAGTTTTTGATCAAACGTTGCGACCGTCGATGCGACTAATGACATCTTTTCTTCTTTGGTATTTTTTGCAATTTATATGGTACACATTAAAAATACTTAATCTTATAAACATTTTAAATAATCTAACTAAACAAGATATAAATAAAATCGTTACAAACAAACAGCATGACGTAAAACGTCATACATTCTTTCCGTTGTTGTTTCTTCCGCCGTTTAGTGACAATCTCTGCAACGCATTCGGCATTAAACTTCACTGTTTAAAAATTAAAACTTTGTGCTATACAAACCGATATCGTATTAACCCTCTAGTTATAGTATTTTTATAACTAAAGCCGATTTGAAAAGCATAAAATTAATTAATCATAAGTCATTCTACGTCACGTAAAAAAACATGTATTTAGGTAGCTGAATTATTTAGTTAGTTATACAAAATTTTAGTCTTTATGTTTAATAAAACATTAATATTTCAGATTTTAAGTTTTCAACACCGAACGGTTGTCCTCAAGTACCTTCTGTTACAACAGTAATCGGCCGGCCAATGACTCCCGTTTTTTGAATATTTGCACACTGACAAGTACATCCAGTTATACCGGACAGTCGTGTGTTAAAACTTTATCTTAATACGTTTATATAACCTCACTTATATCGGTTTGAAAGATAAATTTATCGTGTATATACAAAGATACGACATTTTTAATTTAAAAAGATGTAACTAAAGGCAAAACTGTTGAAATACTATAAATAGCTCGAATTTAAGAATTAAATAAGAACCTCAACTATTTAATAAAACAAACTTTTATATATTTAATTATAAAGTTTCGCTTTGAGACGACTAATTCACACACGACTTTTTACGGGTTTATCATCATTCCGATTACCGAATAATTATTAGGTCATCACCAATTTCCCATAACTAAACAAATAAGAAAATCCTATGGTATAAAACGTCAAATTGGTAAGCGTAGAGGCCATAAGGCATACGATACTGCTATCTCCGAAACGCGTCCCGTAGTGAAGCGGCGCGCTTGTGAACCGATAGAACGGATGGTCCCATTCCATCGGAGTAACGGTATCGACGGTGCCGCGTGCAAATAGTTTCGCCTCACGATTTCAGCCGCGGACATTGTTGGTTCACAGACCTACAAAGCCTAAAAGGTCGCATATAGTATAGGTGTCTATCGAAAGGTGAGATATTCGCTACATATACTGTTTCATGTAGAAGTATTAGTGGTTACAATTTACCGGAACGAGTATGCAGGATTTAATTGGAATTATTTGTTACTTAGAATGTTACAGAAACCTCGCATTTTCATATCGAAATTTTCAATGTCAGAAAAACTACATAAGCGAGATGGATGTCACAGGATGTCACCCGTCTCGCTAATTGTGGTACACTTAACATTATTTGGTACAAAGCTTAATGTAATGTTTTACTTAACTGCCTATACCTATTGAAGTTTGGAGATAATAATACTAAATTTTAACGCTGATTCTTCTATCTTAAGCACGTCTTTCAAGTCTGAATACAACGGAAGGTTGCCAATTTGTCGAAACGATACAATAAACCGCCGTTCGTTCCGAATGGTTCACGGAAGGCGACCGCTCCGTGTTTTATTTCATCTAATCTGTCAAAAAAGCTGACGTCGCCATATGCGGCGTGTGTGAAACGTTCAGCCGCGATATTCCCAGTGCTGAGGCATTACTTGTGTACGGCGCGCGGCCGTTTAAGGAGGGACGATCGCGTCGGAATGCGACCGAGCGCCGGCCCCGAGACGCGGTCGGCCCAAGGAGACGGAAAGGAAACCTGCTCGATGTCCCACCTACACCGAGCCAAATGAGACTTGAATCTATATGAACAAAGACTCAACAATACGTGACAAACTCCATTAGCACAAATACATCGGGGGCTTTTATTAGTGTCATTGTGTGGGGATTGAACGTAACGCCACTTTACTATTAAGAATGCGTTCCCTTTTAGCGGCATTAGTGTTTGACATTAGAACTACTTTTTTTTACTTTTAAATTCCATATCTTATTTGGGTAAAGTCTAAACACCCGTGCTCTGCTTGCACTACGTCAAACCGTTATAAGAATGACTAATAGTCAGATTTGACCTAGTAAGAATGTCAGATTTATACATCTGTGTTAGGCTCTAACTATGTAAATACACAGGGATTAATGTTAGTTTAGGAGGTATATCCTCTTTTAATTTCTTCAAAATCCCAATCACAGTTCAACTGAAACTCCAACCATGGTACAGTTTTGGTTTAGAAAAATATATAAATTGGACTTTACACTGTAATTTAAACTTAATACTAGCCAGTTAGTTTAATATCCTTCAAAAGTCCATGCCAAAGCTATAATATTTTCACTCGCATAAGTGTAAGTCTTGGTTATCCGCGATCAACTTCAACTCTTTGGAAAGCTCTTAAATATAGTAACGAACCTATAATTCATTCACGTTAATTCTTCGAAGGTCCATCCAACAACGGTTTAACTGAACTTTTACACCGCTTGTCATCATGTCTTAAGAATCCGTGTTCAGCTATCACTATTTCGAAAGACTGTCCAGCAATTCAAATAAACTTCAAACGTATTTAAAAACAATCCGTGTGGTTAATAGTTAATGTGATCTATCTAACGTTATTGTAGCTTACGTCTGATATTCTTATTGAAATTGAAAAAAAAAATGATTTAATTTTCTTTTAGCTTTTATGAATGTCAAATCTACTACCGCTCCGGAAGAATTATCATCAAATGGCCAATCGTTGAGTAACCTACCAAAATATCGTGATTGTACATCAATGCCATGGTGTTACATAGTCTAAAACTATATTTTTTCTCTTTGTTATATCTATAAATAACAATTTATCGAGTTTCGGCTTTCATAGGCGTTGTTTCTTATTAAATAGTGTCACAATTCTTGTGTCAATCTTAAATAATTGTTTCTTTAAAATCCCTTAACTCATTGTTAGTTAAATAATAACCTTTTAATACGAGTTAATTAACTAAATATATTTTTTTTAATTAAATTGAGAAAACATTTTTATAACACAGTAACAATTGGACTAATTTACAATTGTTATAGCAAGTTGAATTAATTGTAGTTATCTATTATTCTAACAAAGTTTTAATATTTAAACAATTCAAATGTAATGTCGAATCATCGCTTCTTAAATGTCTTTTTAATGATCTCATACATCAACGTAATTCATTCTTGAAACATTTCGAAGTACAAAGTCCACAAGTTTCAGTTTTAATGTACCACCTCTTATAACTTGAACCGAGACGAAGAATGGATCGACTCATCCTTGCCAACTGCCTACATAAATGACGCTCATATTTGCTTCAAGTCTAATGCATCGTTGTTTAGTTTTATTGGGAAATGAGTTCATAACTCTGTTTACTTGGTAATGTTGACACAAGTAGTATTACAAACAAGCGATTCTTAACATACAACAGCATATTACTTAAATGCTTTGTGACATTCGTGTTTACTATGTTTTATAAATATTAAAGGAATAAACTTTTTTTTTGTACCATTTCATGGCATTTTTGAATCTTTAGCAATGATAGTTAAAATGTTACTTTCTTTCTCAATAACTCAGTCAATTACTTAAATAAGTTCGAAACATTGTATTTTGAGCAGTATCAAAACTTTTTTATTTAAACCTCTTAGATTTAACATCTAAGAGTTTGTGTATGAATATGTTTCGTTTTTTCGATAAATTTATCAATAATTACTCTAGGGTTTTTAAGCCAACGATATAAAAAATACTTAGACAATGTTATTTATGAAGCTCTGCTACAATTTTTAATGCTTGTGTGTGTATAATTGGAGAAAATATTGAAAATACATTTCGGCAAAGTACACAGGAAACGGCTACGATATAAACCAGCAACTTAAACTTTACATAGCAAATACGTGGTGGTACATTAGACAGTTCGACTGTGCTATATGTCATTATCTTTGACAGGCGGTCAGCTCACTGGTGTCCCTTGCCATGTATGGACAACGCACAAAGCCGCCGACTCGGCCATCAAGAGCAGAGAATCAGAAGTAGCGAAAATAGGCATGGTATGTAACGGTTAATCACGAAATTGTTTCAATGAGGAAATTATAAAGATTATATAATTTATGATTATGCAAGAATATATTTGTAAACCAAAAGAGTATTTTTATCATATATGTCAAATCCACTTTTTACGGGTTTTTTCAAGATTCTTCATATTTATCCCAGACATTTCGTACTCTTTCTGGCATTCACGATCACGGGTAGATTGTAAATAAAAGTAATAAATGTGTGTTAGTACCATTACATTATTTTTTATTTTATGCACTAAGTAAATCGCACTAACGCGGTTTTTTTAATAATGTCTTTTATATAAAGTACGATAAATATTAAATGTATTATTATGCAGGATTTCTCTCATATTATTTTTTAATTTGATTTATCTACTTGACATGTTTGATAAATTGTTTTAACCACTAACTATTTTTTTATCGGTATAGTTTATTTTTTTTACTTTTCTGCCCTAAATTTGAATTTGTTATGTTAAGTGAGCATTTTCTAGTTTCACTAATTGTGGTAAATTACACCTGACGCGGTCAACTGAATTACTAGGCTTATAAAGTGCCAGGGTAAACAACTGACCGGCCTTTAGAATTATGATATAAATAAACTAGCTTGACGACCCAATTGGCATGGTGGTTAGTGACCCTGACATTTGCACTTTAGAGTGTAGATTCAATTCTCACCGTGAAAATCTTTGTATGTATGTAATGTTATACTTTTATAATGTCGGATGCGTGCACGTTATCGGTACTATTACTATGAAAACAATCCGGAATATTAGTACAGCTTTAGTGATGATATCACTGATAAAAAGTCAAACATAAAAAATTAACACTTCTCAGACGGGAAAAGAAATATAGCCTCTTCATAGCTTTATTTAATTTTGGCAATCATATCGATTAAATTGGATTTCCATATCAGTTCTCAATTCACGATTAAATTTTTTTAACATATAACAGAACATTTCTCGTTATATTTAATATAAAATATAAGAATATACAGTTGAGATCTTTTTCTTCCTTATCATGTTAGTATTTTTTAAAAGTAACACGCTACCGTCAATATATATATACATTATGTTATTTTTACGTTAGAAATAGACGTTGCGATTTTATTTATTTCTGTAGTTGTGTTCTAAATTAATCCGATTAGAATAATTTACGCTATCCTACTGAATAGGTGCATACAATCAAAATGCATGAATCTAAGAAGAATGATAACCTAACGCTAACGGTTACGACAGTTATTCGTGTTGCCATCGCAGAAATTGAACGGGAAACAAGAACAGCGGGCCATAAACACTGTTATGCGTTGTTTGCGCATTTGCAAAATGGCAACAACGGTCTCGTATTGTTCGGTGCGTGCTAAAATGCGGCCGATCGATTTCGAACAGATTTAGCGTTAAACATTCTAAATTGTATTTCGCGAAACTACTACTGTAACTAGAACGTTCGACGCGGACGTGAAACAATAATTAACAACGTAAATAGGAAGCGTATTGTATGCAAATTAGGTAAACCATCAATATTCCTCCAAATGACGAGGAAAAAAAACTATTTTTTACATCGCAATACTCATCATCATCATCAGCCTGTGATAGTCCACTCCTAGTCCCCTAATACGCCCCTGTCCGTTAGGGATTTCAGGGTTCGAACCCACGACCTCCGGTTTCTAAACCAAAAGCCCATACCACTAGGCTACGGAGGCAATTTAGTTTATTTCGCAATACTCGCTGATTCACAAATTTAATAATCATTATTTATTACGTGTTTAATTTTCTAACTCACTTATTTCTATTAGTACTATAAATTATTACTGCTTTCAAATCAGTTTGTAAACAAAATAATTGTAACAAACGTTATAAAACTATACTTAGCAGCTCTTAATATGGTTTTTTGTCATTCGGAAATCACGCAGGAAACGAGTGAACATAGGACAGCATGTGAAGCGACGTGACTGTATTCATGCAGTTTATTGGCGTAAATGAATGGAAAAACATTGTAATAAACTACAAACTTCAAGTAAAATATTTAAGTAATAACCAGGTATTTGTTAAAAAATATAAGATCACAAAAAAATAGGAGACAAAACTTAAACAACACGTAGAAGGCATTGTTTATAGTTAAACATAAAAAAGTATTATGTAAATAAATAGTTTGAAAAATTAAAAAAAACTTAATTTACTTTTTTTCTATCCTGATTATTTGTTTTAATAACACGATTACTTTACATCCCTCGTAGTTTGGGGGCAATGGAGAATCCACAGTGGAACCACGGTGGTAGTGGATTTACTGTGAATCCACAATGGAACCAAGATGGAGCCACAGTGGATTCATCGTGTTTTTTAAGCTACTTTGCCACCATCGCTCCATCGCCGTTTTCGTGGTTTTACGAAGGATCCACTGTAGTTTAACCTTGATCCTTTGTGCTTCTGTTATGGATTTGTAGTGCTTGTATCGTGGTTTTACAGTGGATTCACCGTGATTCTATCATGGATCCATCCATCCATTTCCAGAATAGTCCGAACCAGTTTTAATGATAGTAAATCAAGTTGTACAGCCGTTACATATTAAATATTCATTTTTAAGTGTGTGTTTGCATGTTGTTAAATCACAGCAGAAACAAAAAAGGAACTCACAGAGGTAAAATGACTGAAAGTCCACGGTAGACCCTTCGTGGTTCTACCGTACATCCATCGTGGATCAGCCGTGGCCACAGTACTGCGAGGGATATTTATTCCACTTATTTATAGATTTTTCTGTTGCTAATTCCTTATTTACTCGTAAAATTTTGAAATCTTTCCAGCGTCCATGATCACGGACTGACTAAGATTGGATTTGTTAATGTGACTCGAATTTTTCGAATCACGTTATGATACAGAGATATACAGACATATATAAAGAATAAACTAATGAACTTTCTGTGATAAGTGATGAGAAAATTGTGTGGTATGAATTTTTTAACTTCTGTTTATGACTCCTTGTCTCTCAATTTATAAAATTCTGTTAACTACAGTATAATCTAATAGCGTTTCCGATTCTAGGTCGATGTAAGCGCCATTTTGTTACACACGGTAATTACCATGATCCCGCATACACTCACGTACTAGATGTGTGATACTAATGAGTCAAACATCCGCTGCAATCATGTTATATTAACTAGCTGCATTATTAGCCACTTAATCCATGTGAAATGTTTTTAGCTTAAAACATACCTAATTTTAAAATTAATTTTAAAGTCTATAGAGTCAAAATAAACAGATAAAAAAACGGATCTTTTGTAAATAAAGATGCCAATAAACTTGAAAGCAAAATATAGCACAGGTCGTAAGTTGTTATCCAACTATTTCCGTCTCTAAAATATCTCACTTAATACTAAAACCATGTATTTTTTTATTTTAAATAAATGCACACACTTTTTTTAATTAAACCTTACGTAACGTTAAGAGAGTTAATATTTACATAATTTTAACTGTATTTTTTTAAGGATATATCTTCGCTTTATTATGGTTTGTAAAAAATTAAAAAGAACTTTATTTGCTTTATTTCCGAGATCAAAAGAAACTGTTTGTGCTCACCAGGTTACGATCAGCTGACTCATTCGCCATTTCAAAGGGGCTTTCACCAATCTATCAAGAAAAGACGTCTCGTTGTTCCTGTTTTTATTATAAATAGAACTAGAAACACTATAAGAGACAAACAACGGATCTACAATTGCACTTTTGTATGTTATTTTCATTCATTCACTCGCAATATTAAAAATAGATTTGTGAACTGTCATAAGTGTTTATAGTTTTTCTCTCTGTTTTAAAAAATTTCTAGAATTTAATACTTACTATTATTGATTGTATCCAAAAAATAACTGTCAATTTTATTTTATTAATTTGATGGGAGAACATATGCTTTTAAAGTTTAAATTTCAAACTTCAGTTGTTTAAGGTTAATATTTTGTGGTTTTTTTTATTAACATTGCGTAATTGTATTTGATAAAACATTGAAAATAACAAAAACCTACTACAGAAACCGTCAAATGTGACATATTGGAAGCGTTAGAACTTGAATATGGCAGCAGTTCAGAAGAAATAACCTAAAAATAAAGCTCGATTCGCGCTTAGGGGAGTCACGCTCAGCGAGTAATCTTTTTATTAAGACAGCGCTTTGAATGCGTAAATGAGTGCAATTTATTCCCTCGCCCCAGGTCGCCTCAGTGTCGGGTCCGTGACACATGCACTGCGCATACATCATGCACAATGCGTTAACTCCACTTGAAATGTTTACGGACAACTGTTTTCATAACGCTTCACCGGCTTTCCACGGGCCTTTGTGGAGGGACTTGAAGGATGACGGGCCCGTTTCGAGAAACGAACAAGTTATAGTGAATTCCCATTGAGTCTGCTAAGTAGGGGGCTGTAAATTGTGACAGACAGTTCGAGTTAAAGGAATATGTCAGTAAAGATTATTTTTTATTTACATCGGGATACTCCGAGAAAATTTAGACTGATAGCATTAAAACGTCAGAAATAAGATAATACTCGAATGGACGTTATTGATTATCAAAAAAGATTCGCTGAGTTTCTTTCGCGAATTCTTCTTCATTCCGAGCCAGTGACTTTTGACTATCTTTAAGCAAATGTAATGCTTCCACATTGCACATATTTTGTGATTCAATAAAAGCGACTTTCATGAATTTAATACATCGCTTTTATTTACATATTCATTTTATTTTAATTTCCATGGATAGGAACATATTACATCAGTCACTAGTTGTGTTTGAATGATTTCTGTATGATTACAAATCATACCCAGATTTTGAGATCATCTTTGGCAGTCGATATAAGATGTCAGTGTCCTCAAATATACTGACGTTTTAATCTCTCTATCGATTGCAGTTACCCCTTTGTGTTTAGAGGTCAGAGGTCAGTTGCTCTCGTAGGCATTGTGGTGATACTGTTTAGATAAGAAGCCGATCGCATGATAATTATAGAAATTACTAGAAAGAATGACATTATAAAAATATATTTATAGCTCTGGAAAAAAAATTGTACTGTAGGAAAACGTTCTACGTTCCAGATTTCACAAGACTATTCTTGCTCGTTGCAATATTCTTATCGCTATGTAAATAGATATTATTGCGCAAGTTTTGTGTTTCAAATGACAAGAAACGTTGATGAAACCGTTGGTGATAGTAAACAATAGTGTGTTATCGAACATTGCGAATGAGATGTGCCGCACATTGACCGCTGAGTAACAAGTTATGATAACCCGGCTTTGACTCTGTCCGTGTTTGCCCCCGAATAGTGAACGCCTGCATAGACTCAGTTTGTTTCCCGCAATAAGCAGGTCATTTAGAATTGATTTCTGTTCAAATTATTTACTATACTTAAATAAGGCATGAAATGAGGTAAGCTAAGTTTTTTGTTGAATAAAACAAGGCTCATTCATTGGTGGAAGGCCGCCACATTCTATCCTCACGCGATGTTTAACCAATAACAGCCCTTGACGCTAGAGTTTGACAATTTTTAAAATGGCTTCAGGAAAGTAGCTGGCCGTGACGTATTTTTTTTATTATATTACATCATTGGTCATTTTAAGTCTACTTATAATAATGCAGAGCTTACAACTTCTTGCTTTTCTTATTCATAATATGCAACAGTATAGAGTAAAGGATACATTCTTAATCGGTTTATATATTAACAAACATAAAAATCTGTTACGTTAAAAGAAACGTGCATAGAACTATAAAACTTTTTTAAAGATTAATGTCAATTCAATGAATTTGACATTCATCTAATTATCTGTATTTTATCTCTACAGACCAATCCCTCTTAGTAATAGACATGTCTGATCTTTATAATATGGGAATATTACATCACTTTTTTCTCTTCTTACTCTTCCCCTGATTTGTATGCAAACGTCGCGCACCTCCTTTAGAACCACACGACGAACTGTCAATACTGCAATTTCTGCAATTTATGCGCAACCGTTGTTCCCAGATGTTGAACCAAAGCCCTTGTTAAGTGTAACATGCATTAAGTCCGGTTCAATGACATCGGTACACGACACGCTATGTATTATGTTATGACGTTTGCTTTTTTTTTCTTAATTTCGCGACAAAGGCACGCCAAAATCGGCGCAGTACGCTGTCGTATCGAATCGCGGCGGCGAGCGTTAGTAACGTTGATGTGTTTTATTTTAGGCGGCAAACTCGTTAGCAATTAATAAAAGTCGGATAATATTTGGAAATTTTTGGTTATGGCAGTAAGTCATTTTAATGGTGATAATATATTTTTGGGTAATTTATTAGTAAAATAATAAAAAGGTTAAAAATAACGAATACATGAGTAAAATTTAAACACTGAAGTAAAACTTTTGACTTAAGATATGCATATCTTAAAAAACATGGATAAAAAAATTGACCACAGAAAAATCCTTAACTTGTACGCTTATAAATACAGAATTCATTAGTAAAAACTATTAGTGTTTATTTTTTGGTAAAAACTTATTGAAAAATAAATAAAATAATTTTAACATTTCTTCGTTTACCAGGTTAATAAATGTATATGATAGAGCCTATTAATATAAACATATTTTTCGATACCTAATCATAGATTGTCTCGTGATTTAATACAACACCTTCAATAGAAAAGTAGTGCAGTAGTGCGTGCGTATTAAAAACATTTTTTATTGTGTTACTAAGAATTTTGCCCATAACCTGCACTGTACAAGATATTGAATTATAAACAAAAGACGTACGGCATGGATAACGCCATACGTCCAAAAACAGCTGGCTTCGCAATCACAAGTTCGCACAAAGAGCCACGGAACGCCGAAATAAAAATATTTACGTAGCAAAAGCTGACTCAGTCGCTGCTTTGTTTAAGAATCCTCGAATAACAAATACATAATGTAATCAATAAGTATAAACAGACCTAAGCCGCATTGGTTTGCGGCTAAACTACCTACGTGCGTATGAGTAAACGAAACGGAAACATTAGATGTAATAATAAAAAACTGGGTACAAAAATATTCTAAACATTATTAATATATATAAATTGTTGAATGCAACTATACACAGTCAGTTAGGCATTTAGGCCGATCACTCAATTGCCTGAGAAGTAAGATGATCCATGCGTCGGATGGGCATGTAAAAAGTTGATCCACCCACCAACCCAGCGTGGTGGGATATGGTCCAAAAACCCCCTAATGGATAGGGATGTATTAGGGGAGGCCTATGTCCAGTATTTGACTGTCATAGGCTGATGATGATGATGATTACGTAAAATAAAACAAAATCTTTAAGCACTAAAAAATAGGGATCGCTCGTATTATTTGAACATCGCGAGTTTTGTGATGTCCACTAATAAATAAGAACGCATTGTTTTGACGCCACTAGACTGTGACGTAGTTTTACATTATAATTTACCATAAGTTTTTAAAACAATTTAAACAAATATAAATTAAAAACGCTTTGTAGCATAGCCAAATTAATTATTTGAAAATATCCAGAGAGAAACAATAATTGGTTCTTTATAATTTTTAACGTTTCACGTATGGAATAATTGGATACGGCATATCTCAAAGACATTTCTAAAAACAACCATATGTAAATTTCAAAAGAGAACGATCCTCACGATGTTTAAATAATTCACCAGAACTCCGAATGCGTTCAACGCAAATACGACCATCAATTTATAACGCATCCATTTGTCACTTAATACTGGACATTAAACATTCGTTGCCATACAGCCAATTCTAGGAGAAACATGACGCTATATCATTGATTACTTCCAATAGATTTTAATTATTTCATATTGCTGACTGCAAGTCCTAGTTACTCGAGTCTGTAGCTTTATGTTTTATTATATGTGAATAAACTTTCAAATTCTAAAGATCTGATTAAGGTCATACTTAGTGAATATGAACTTTTCACCATAGGATAAAGCTTCCATAGGATAACACATAAATAAATATTTTTTTGAACAAGGGAACTTTTTATTTGTACCTATATATTCTAAGGTGGTAGATGCCGCAGAGTGAAACACTACTGTGTTCTGGTTTGAAACCAGAGTATTTACTAGGTAAACGAGAAGTAACATCCTATGTCTCGGCAGCGCGTTATTGATACTATTGGTATTGCTGGTGACCATGGGCATCGGTGACCGATTTTAATCCGGTCGCCCGATTGCTCGACTGCCTTCGTATATAATTAAAAAAAATATATACATCTTTCACTTTTAAATATACTAGTAAATCTTTATTTAAATTTAGTAAAGGTAATTGCACAATACCCGGACCCAAGAAAACATGAAATGAACGTAAACAATGTATTGTTAGTCTTTTGGCGTCATTAGTGTTTTGACATTGGCCTTTTTTACTTAAATTCCATGCATTATATAGTCGAATATACGTTGGTTTGTATATGTAAAAACATTCTTTTCTTGTTTCACTTTTACAAGCTATTTAATAGTCTGTAATCATAAAGCAAACAAAAGCACAAGTAAAAGTTAGTAAAAGTTATACGGTACTCCGAGTATAGTTTCGTCCCAATACAATCAACGAACCATCTCGTCCTCTCGATACTCCCCCCATCCGTCACGAAGCTCAATGAGTCTCGAGTCATCGTCAATGAACTAACGTTAATTGATATAAACTATTCTTAATGTGTTTATGTCGTAAATTGATATTTCCTTGACCGTTAACGTGATATCAAAGAGGGGCACCATTGATATGAATTACGCTCGCTACATCCGATGGTATTGAATAAAGCATATCACATTGATAACGAGAAATGAACGGTTGGTTAGATTTATTTATTTTTAATCATTAAATATAGTATGAAATAGTGATCTAGTTTTGGCTCTGCATTTTTAATTATTAAATTATTAAAATTATTATACATTATATAGCTAAACATATGTTTATTTATATCCCGATTATCGTTTAGAAACTAGCTAACAGCTATGCTTTTGTAATAACTTATAATATTATTACTCAATACTCTATAATATTTATTTATTTCTCATATATGTTTTATAACTATATACATTATAGATTTGATATTTGATTCAAATTTAACTTCAAATGTAATAAGAATTCTTATATAGGTCTGTATTTGAACTAATCATAGGCTACAATATTCTCGCTGCTTGCTCCACAGTCATGGCTATTTATAAGACACGACAAGTTTTACATGTTGATGTAAACATCAGCGCCAACCTTAATGGCCATTGCATTGCCTAGCTGAGAAAATAACTATGATTCAAAACTCGAGGAATTTTATTAATAAAAATCTATCGGCAGTTATTTAACTTGCTTACAACGATTAAATGTTTTACCTTATATACACTACGTTGTTCATCGTGTCTGTTCCCTGGATAAATAAATTGTGTTGAAATTAAGTTGATTAAAGTATTTTATAACTAGTAACAATTTTAGGATCAGGCACTTAAAATTAAATATGAATTTAATTATAAACGTTGGATTAATTCTATATATACTATGTCTAATTCTGTATACATAAAGATAATATCAAACTATTATTATATTATAATATAAAAATCATCCTAAAAACACAACTGACTTTATGAACATTAATTAAATTCTATTTGTTATCGTATTTAATATTCAATCATAGTATTTTTTTATTTACTCTTATTTCCTAGCAACAAATTTAAAACGTCATGTAATTTGATGGTAATTATACTCCATGAATACCTAAAATAATAGTCGCTACACTTGCGTACCAAAAACATTTACCAATATTAAATTAGTTCCACTACCGTTAATGTCATGTAAAGAATGTTACCTGATATTCAAGTTATCAAAATTATGCAGGAAAATTGTTGGAATTATATAAAATAAACATAAATATAGTAATTATTTATAGATGTGTATATTCATGGAAAGCGCCGTGTTGATTTCTATATCATATATTATCTTTGTCCTTTGGATAATAAAACATGATAAAATAGGTTTTATCTGATATATTTGTACGTGTTATCAATAAATGAGTGATAACACAATACTCCGACTTTTTGGCGCCGATCAATGTCTGGTCGTATAATCAAATACCACATGTCAGCATTTAAATGTTATTGTATGTAATAACTAGTTGATAAACTACATACAATTTAATTTATGTAATACAATATTTTAAGACTGTTCCATTGGATACAGATTTTATTTTTTTTTTAAAAGACGATACAATATCTATATTATAAGAATTTACGATGAATAGATTTTCATTATTTTTAATATACGGTGGCATATAAAGAAGAAGTAACGAATAAATCTGATTAATAATAAAAAATATAACTCTGTCTAATACTATTAAATTTAACTAAATTTATTACTTTAGTATCCTTATTGTTGTAGTAGAATCATTATAAAAATATTTAAATTAATGTATCTTTAAAAGCAGTCTAAACTGTTTTCCTTAAATAAATTCCGCGATCTCTTACTAATTGCGTGAAAATAATGGCCATTGTAATACCTGTCATGTTATATATTTTTTGATAGTTTACGCACACCAATAGTTATTCGTAGACGAAGTGGGTAAACCCTAATTTAAAAAATTACGTTTTTAAGATAAGACTGTTAGATGACCTGCATATTTTACATAACAATTCCTTTATTTAATTTCAAAGTAATTGCATCTTCAACTCCAATGACAATGTGTTATTGTCAACTGAAGTGTCATTTCTCAGACTTGATAATAGGACTAAAGGAAAACTTTGTCTGTGAAGCACTCTTCGTCGTATGAAGTGCAGTTGAGTGCCTGATATGCCTCGAGATAGTATGTATTTAATACGATAAAAAGCAGCTGCGCAGTTTATCCTATGACGTCACTGATAGTTTTATCGATAAAATTTTGGCAATTATGAAATTAAACAAAATCTTATGTAACTTTTGTTTTCGTTGTATGTAATATAATACTTATGTAGTCGAATAGATAAAAATGTAATATGCCTTGGTCATTAACATACAAATTTAATACCATGTTAAATAAGAAAAAAAAAACGTTTTTAATTACAAATTGGTGTAAAACTAGAATCTTAAAATTTATGGACAATCAGCACCATACAAAACTTAACTCACGTAAACTAAAAAAAAGGCAATTGGAAAATAAATTATAACTTTTAATATTCTTATAATTTTGAATCCTTTATTGTATACAAATTATAGACACAGTATTAAAGCCAACTTTATTGCTGTTTTTTTATAGATTAAATAGAAAAAAATCAATGTAATGGCTCGTCTGTGCTGCCTTAGTAAAAAGTAATAATTAAACTAAGACAAACAAAAGTATCAAAACTAAATAAGTAAAATCAGAAATTACTACAGAAGTCGTTTCGTAAGCGATCGTTACAAAGGATAAGGAAAATGTCGGAATACTCCGTCCGTGAAGCGCCACGCGTTGAGTAACATTAAAGAAAGTTTTTACGCCACGAACAGGATTAAACTGGAAGCGATTAACTATATTTAGGACGCCATGTGCTTTACTTTCAGTATACTTCGATGAAGAACACCTAAGCAGGTGGTTCGTATTATGGACGCTTTTGAACGCCTCCATCAAAGCTTTATAGCACACTTTTTGAATTTCAGCCTCGATCACTTTATGTCATGAGTGAAGACATGTGGTTAATTTATAACCTATAACCATAAATGTCTAAAAAATAACTCCAAATTGCAATTAAGAGGCTGTAAAAATGTTGAGAGGGAATAGAATATTAGAAGAGAAATTATTAGAAGAGAATATTTTTATCAATGAGTGCTAGAATGTAATCAAATGTATAGAAATCGGACTAATTCGAAATTTAACTTTCAAATTATGTTTTTATGTAAAAGATTTAAATTGCCATACTTTTAAATTTGGGTGCATTAGTGATAGTAATAAATTAGTATTCATCGGTATTTATATTAATAATAAAAATATAGCCATGAAATATAAGCGCAGTTTTATTACAAAAAAGTACACAGTCTGCTTTCCTGTAAACAACTGAGGAAATAGTTTGATTTGTCCATATAACTTTGTCTATTGTTTTTTAGATTTTCAAAATTTGTGGCCAGTCGAAAAATCGGGATACATCATTTCACTTACATAGCTTTACTGGTGGTAGCTCCCCTTTATACAGGGACCGTCTGCTTTGGTACCACCGCGGTGCCTATTTCTGCCGCAAAGCGGTAGTATAAAACCACTGCTGTGTCCAGTTTGAAGGATACCATAGCTAGCGTATTTACTGGTTAACGAGACTTAACACCCTCAATGTCTCACGGCGGGCAGGGCGTTGGTGATACCACTAGAATTGGCTGCTCGCCTGAAATGAATAAAAAATTGCTGACTCTCTCAACATAACCCATACATAACATGCAACTTACTTCAAGTACTGTATTTAAATACGTTTACTGCTGTCCCCTTTCAATTGACCGTTTGGTTATATTATTTAGTCAGCTCTTTTCGTCATTAGCCATAAAATTAATTTAAAATGTGAACAAAACTCTGGTTTCATTCTGTGGATATAACCGATAATATTAACGTTAACAAAGCATAATTTCAAATAATAATGGTGCCTGCAGCAAGGTTCTTATTTTAAAGTTTCTAAATAAGAAGAAATTAATTTTTGGTGCTAATTAAGTTTGACATTATCCTTTAAACAATTAAAATGTCACGTCCTATTTGACCTAACAATAGATAGGAATACACGTAAAACTAATGGCAAACTAACCCTATACAAATAAATGAAGTTGGAGTGCCTATTTGTAACATAAAAATAAGTGTTTTTAAATGATTATATTGTGATATATAACAAAGCAACAGGTTTAAAATTTTTGTCGGTTTGTTTATTCTGGCTTTTCTCATGAATGGTTTGTTCAATTTGAACAGGATTTTCACTGAAAGATAGCTTAGAGAGCTGAGAGCCAGATATAACTGGGAGGACTTGGCTACTTTAAAAAACAAACATATTTTTTATTTGTAGGAAAAATATAATATTTTTCTATTTATTATTGCCCGGTCGACGCCATGGGCAACAGCTTGTTTAGAATAAAATACGTTTAAAGCTTATTAAAAGACAATTAACAGACTTAATAGACTTTTACTTGAGAATATAAAAAAAATATTCCAGTTGTAGTCAAATATTGTACTTCTACTATAACGACGATAAAATTATAATCTTTTTAAAAACAATATTCATCCAAAATTAGCGGTTCTTATTTACGCCAATAATTTTAAAACAAATGATTTGTTAAACAGACTTGTTACAACGTGCTCTTATTTAAATCAAGAAGAGAAACGAAACTTGTTTTATTGAGCTCGCAGCTGTCATTATTTCGTGAGGTGGTGCTTTTATGTGCTTGCCAAATATGAGTGCTTCAATTATAACAAATATGTTCATTATTTTTTGTACAAAGACGAAATATGTGTTGCAAAATTAATATCACTATACCGAGGCAAAGTGTAAAATTATTATAAACTTTGCCTCGATATAGTGCCAAGGATTGGATTGTTGAAGTTACAATGTGGTTAGAAAAGCCAATGAGGTTCTGGAAATGATGCTGCGTTCGTTATGATACAGTGTTAGCCGACCCCCAGTCGGGTGGGATGTCGATTGCCCTAGTATTCTATAAAGGCTGCTGATGACATATTGTTATCTTCATAAACAAAAACAAATCCATTTTTGACGTATGCTTGTACAACACAAGGATTGGGTATTAATTGTAACAAAAATTTACACTTTTTGTAATGGTATAATGGTGGTTTACACGTAATGAGCCTTGTTAACACAATGCCCGTGTACAAAGTAGAGATACTTTTAGAACTGAGTCTTAAAATGGACGAATAGATAGATAAAGATTTTCCTTTTTTTAATCTTACTATTTAATAAATAGATAATTAAAAATCTGGTCTGTTTTCTATTTCATTTATTTAGTTATGGTCGTTGCCTTTAGTTTAACCAAACTACGCTCAGAATAGATGTCAACAAAGTAACACATAGCATGGCATGGCAACAAACCACTAGCGTTCTTACTGAAGAAACATCACTGGGATGTCAATCTCTGAGTGACGTTTGACTAATAACGTCATACGAACGATACTCCATCGTCATGGGTTACCTCCTAATCCAAGTCTTTTAGGCTTGATTATATTTCATCATCATCATTATCATCATCATCATCATCGTCAGCCTCTGTTAGTCCACTGCTGGGAACTCCCCTAATGCATGCCTTCTCCATTAATATAGGATCCTAAATTATATTTAGGACAAGGACTTAACAACACTACTAGAAAAACTTATTCAAATATATGTATTTTAAAAGCACCGTCTTTCTTATTCTTGTTCTGGGATCGTGACCGTATAAGACCGAGTTCATAACTGCCCTACATCTAGTAATGTCAGCGATGTAGATTGCATCGTGCCGCTTCAATTACGAGATAGTCAATCTCTAAAATATTCAAATAAATAATATTCAGAATATCTGTTTTGTACCCATTTTAAAGCGTATACTTCACTGATTTCAAATAAATCGCAAAAAGAAAGCGGTAGCTACTCTGAAATCTTATTATAATCATGAGATTAAAGAATAACAAAAGAATGTTCCTTCTGTACAGTTAACTAAATTCCACAGATGATCATAGGTACTACTCTTCTACATTTGCTTAAACTTTAAACCGCACGGTCAAAATTAAATGTCTCAACTAGTCATCTTAATATTATAAGGTAATTAATAAAATTTCCCCCAGTGTCTCCCCATCAGTGTCTAGATAAACTACTATATGACCGGCGATACAAAATTTTACTGACGACTGGTTAATATCAGCAGTTTTCTGTCAGGCTCGAAATAGAGAATTTAATTATAAGTTAATTTGTTTAAGTTTGTCTAAGACGTAAATCAGTTAAATTATTTAACACTAACATGACACATTCTGGATAACGGAAATAAATAATGGCAGTAATCATTTTTAATTGTTTTGAAAACTTACAAATTTTTCTTACATTAGAAACTTTGACATTAGTAAGCTGAAGGTAAAGGACAACGTTTACATTGGAATCGAATTTGGTTCTTCGGTAGCAAAATAAAGCCGTAAAGAATTTTATGCGCTCCCAACAATTATCTCCGTTTAAAGTTTTAACTGGTGTTTGTGGTATAGCTGACCCGCATCGGTTTAGAACTGTGTGGTATTGTCTCTGAAAGTTCGTTGATCTCAAACACGCGCAGAAATATATAAATTCTCTCCTAATCTTCTTTCTTTCCAGACATTTGTCAAGTACCATGAGGCCGCCTTCAAATGTACCAAGTACTAACCCTTTAACACAGTACGTGTGCCCTGCGCTGTTTAATGGTAAACTGCATTAGATGAATGAATTAACGTCAGAAACATTAGTAATATCAAACTAGTCTGTTTTCTTAGCGATTAGCACCGAATGTTTTTATATTTACTACAAAACTACCAGAAAATAACAACACAATTATGTTGTTTCTCCGTAGGATGCAACCTCCTGATTGTAAAGCAACGGCTAATACCAAACGGACATTTCATTAACAACGTCTTCTATAGTAACGTCGTTCGTCACGTCCACTTATTGGTAGATCGTTACTGATAGATTGACAACATAGTTACATCCATGATATCTGTAAAGAGAAAAGTCATAGACATTCAAAATTTACGTATAAATACCGAAATTGCATCAGATTGCTTATTAGTAGCTTATTTTGCTCAAACTTTGGTAACATATAAGCCAACTAGTTCGTTTTACACCGAACACCATAGCAGGTGAGTTTGCAAGGATATGTGGTGTGCATTAGTTAACTCATACCTAAATGAGTTTGCTATCCGTGACACAGAAATAAAACAAGTTTCTAATATTACTAAGCACCCATGTATTGGTTGGAACTGTTCTAAGTGGAACACGTGTGACAAAATGTCGATTAGAAGTAATGCTCCACTTAGCAGCTAGCTTTCATTAAAGACATGTGTACCCGCTATCCATTTTTCTTAATTTTTTTATTTACTTACTTTTATCACAATTATTTTATTATATATAGGCTATTTTGCTACCGTAATTTCAATTTTTTATGGGGTTTGTTTATTCGTCATAACGCTTAACATCGCATGTGGATATATTTCGTGTATTTCATCGATATAAAAAAAAACCACGTTCTCTTTTGATGTTATTAGTTCTTAACATTAGATTTCAATACATGAAATCCCTCATTGATTCACTTTGAGGTTAGCTATCTATATGTTAATATGATATATTTAAATATGTTTATTTTGTAACATAATCCTTGTAACATACACATTTTCCGCGAAAAGCTTTTAAAGAAACTTTCAAAGCGGTCAATGACCTTAACCGTCTGCCATCTTGAAAGTGCATTTTAAAACCTGTGGTTAATATAATGCGCCTATTCTAACTTTATAGCCTTAAGGTTATAAAGATCAACTTGCAACGACGAAACATAAATAGACACTAAAACTATACGAGCACTTATCATAACAAAATTGAAAATAAAAATTAATTGCAGATAATGTAAAATTTTACGAATAGATTGAATATTACTTTAAATAGAATTTATATTTACTTAAACCCTGTTATTAATAAACGACTGTAAATTATTTCATATATTTTATGCATAAAACTATTTAAAAAAATATATTATACGATAATTTTAACATAACGTATTAGACATTTACAACTAACACGATTTATAGATGATAAACAACACACTAGAACTAGCATGAGTTCTAAAAACTATCTAAATTAAGCTGAGAATTCTCAACTCAACCGACCTAGTTCTAAAACAATCAAATGAACCATCCAGAACAAATACAACATTACTATTCCACAGCGCGACGACAACAACAAAATTGGGTCGCTACCCTTATACCCTTGGTTGAAATGCGAAGATAAAGATAAATTTAAATTCATGAAAGTGTAATGAGGGGAAAAGTACTTCAAAATCATGTTTTCGTCCGATCCGACCGTACTAGATTTGAATAAGCTGAGACGCACTTCGGTAAACAATGATTTAATCATTTCGCACGTCACTTGAGCAACCACACGATCCTTAGGATTCTATAAACGAAGCCATGCGATTAAAGGAATCGATAATGAATCAGGAAACTCGTGATGGCTTCCCGTATATCGTATTACAATCGCGAAGATCGATTTTAAAACGAACCGGCGTATTTTAACGTTGGTTACGCAATTAACTATATGCAAATGAGTTCTTATCCGTTAATTGAGTGCAGTAATTGGACGTATCGATATTAGTAATAATTCAATCGTTCTAATGTACCCTCATTAAGAGGACATCGATGAATGTGCAAGTTTAATATTAAGTCAATTGACGACGATAATGAATTTAGCATAAAACACACTAAATGCTCCTTAATAATTTAGTTAATTTTTTTCTAGTAAAGTAAATTTGGTGTCCGGTGTGTTTCTAAATTATATTTTTGATTGCAATATTTTTCGTAACTATATAAATTTGATGAATGAAATTAATGAATTATAAAATTTAATATTTTTAATATAAGTAATACCAATAATATATTGTGTATTTAAGCTCAGGTCGTGACAGGAAACTTTACTGAAGAACCTCTATTGAGTTGGACTAATTGATAGGCATTACGAGCATATCGATCGTGTCCACTTATTATGCTTCAAACGAACCCTCGACGTTATCAGGTTTAGTATTCCTTAACGATGCGACTAACTAGTCTCTTATGACATGTACTAACAAGTTATAAGTTATTAACACATCACTTACTAAGTTTAGAGAAGTCATGAAGTTATGAAATTCATGCCATGGTTTGGAAAAAAAAGCAGTTAACTTTATATACCATATCCATTGACATATTCTAGCTTCTATTTGGAGAATTTGAACCTAACCTTATTTTTTTAACTAAACCTCAAAATATATCATCATTAAACATCGCCGATGATTTTTGAACATACATCTAGAGTTCTTAATGTTGAATAGTCACCGAGATGACAATCACTAAGAGACTGAACTGTCAAGCGTATAAATAATGTCGCTGAAGTGCGATTGATATTCTCTGCGTTTTTTCTTTTGTTTTTTCTGTCGGAACAATTTTTAGGTCTGGTTAGTTTTATATAACCTTAGGTCTGTTTTATTGTTTATCATGGTCTCTTAAGCAGGTTACAACAGTTCTCAACCTCATTAATGAAATAAAAAAAATAATAAAACCACATTAAATCAAAATTGTTAAGGTTCAGAATAGAAAAGATGACCTACAAGCGTATTCACCACGTCAGTAGATAGCTTAATAGCCGTAATACCAAGGAAACAATGCTATTATATTCATTTGTCACAGGAAAGGCGGTTTTCAATTCTTCGACGCGGCCATTTGCTTTCATGTGACCGTTGACAGATGATCCAATGCACACTGGAACGATTATCCCCCTGACAGGTAAGAGGTTAAGTCCTCTAACAATGACGCGGCGTATCAAAGTATTTCGTTAATCTGTGGTCGCTGATGGCTTTCATGTACGTAAGCTTACACTTAATGGATCGGTATTTTGAAGGTTTTAAAGCTTTTATTGTATCTTTTACTATAGTTTTTTTATTTCTTTTTAAATCCTTATACTTAAAGATCGGTCAATCACATGAATTTAATGAAAAGAATATACACCTACAAGTTAAATTAGTGTTTAATTTACTCTTTCATTTTTCGATGTTGTTATTATTATGTAAGCAACCGCCTCCGTAGGCTAGTGGTATGGGCGGTGCTTTAGAAACCGGAGGTCATGGGTTCAAATCCTGCGGGGCTCAACAAATTTTCATTGTTGTTTATTAGTTGCCTAGGAATTTGGGCCGATCACCCAATTGTCTGAAAAGTAAAATGATCCATGCGTCGGATGGGCATGCAAAAGTTGTCCACCCATTCCACCAACCCGCATTGAACCAGCGTGGTGGGATACGGTCCAAAACCCCTAATGAAAAGGGGTGTATTAGGGGAGGCCTATGTCCACTAGTAGAATATCACTGGCTGATGTTGAAATGATGATGTAATGTTATTGCCGCTTCACATAAAAATACCCTTTCACTTGACTGTGGCTCCATAAATATATATACATACTTATATATGTATATTTTTATTATATGTATAAGTAATTAGGGCCTGATATTGCCTTTTAAATTTACCTTTGTAACAAAACGCAGTGGCATTAGGGGATAGTTACTGTAGTAAACAAGGGGTCATTAGTTTGTTGAAGATATTAGAGCCTAAGTAGGATTTTGTACATTATTAATGGTTATTTAAATATACACACGCCTAGTGGCAAATATCCATTAGCAACAACACATTTGCAGCGTAAATAAAACGATTCAAAAGCGGTCAGATTACACGAACGGTTCGTGAACGTTGGTCGGGTATTCCCTATATTTGTTGGGTTCCAGATAACATACGACTTGTAACGAATTATTGAGTATAATGTTCGTAAGTGTGAATGTGCGGTCGCTTTGGCAAATGTGTTTCCCGCTAAATTCAGAAATTATTATTACTTTACAAACAATAACAACCGAGCTAATATGTTTTGGAATATCAAAATTTTACTCAGCAACCGCTGTTGATCTCGTAGCTTTGAATCATTCGCAGAAACAACTATGTGTTATAGTAGTATAATATATTATATGTTTAGTATATCCTAGCTGTTACCCGCCACTTTGTCCGCGTACAATAGGAGATTATTCGAGAGGTGTTTTGAAATATGCTGTATAATATAAAAATATTGTATGTGCCTGTATTAGTATGTATTATATGTAGTGGATTAGGGCCATATAAACTAATCACCAAAGTGTTTAAAAGGTAAGATATTGCGGCGTATGAGCTTGTGTGTATGAAATTCGGCCTTAGTAGTCATAACTTTCGTTAAAGGATGATTAAGTCTTCTAATCTGGAAATCTAATTCATACATCGAATGCATTTTTTTTCTTTTGGCCTGTGTAGGTCAGATGCCAGATGTCGCATTATATAGAAAATATTATTTAGGTGATATTATGTAGTAGGCGTGAGCGTTATTTTACGTCATCAGTTACAATAACTGGTTACGCAATATGAAACGCAAAAACCGTTTCGTGTCAAATTAAAAGTAGTTGTTTTTGTAAACACGTTATTCTGGCGAACTCGGCCATCGTCGTCTTCGTTCGTCAGTTGAGTAAGCGCAAAGCGCTATATTTCTTTCGCATCTTGCCTACCGATGGTCCGTGCGAGAGAAATGGCAGATCGAGACTGGCCGAGTAAGCGAGAGTCAACTAAATGCGTCACTCGCTGTGAGTGACGCATTTAGTTTTCATGGGTATGACTAATTCACATAGATACCACATTCGAGTGACCCATGTTGGCAAATAATGTCTTGCAATTCAGGGTAACCAGCAGTTATTAAAATCAAAAGTAAAACAAAATTAAGATTTTTATTTAAGTAGCTGAACAAACAAAGTAACTGAACAGTGTATATAAGAGTGAAAGATAGTTATAATAAAAGGCTTGCGTACCACAATGATAGGATAGGTTCAACCATGCCGGACAGGATTGAAGCGCGGGAAGCTTCCTTCGAGTGCGACATGACAATGTATATTCGCCGACAATCTGGCGAGGGGGTAGGTGCCTCTCTGTGTTCTTTGTTATGCAAAACACACAGGGGATGGAGCAAGTGTGAGACGGGTTGGCGGATTCTTGCACATGACAGGTGAAGGGAAGGTTTTTCTTCCTACCGCTGCCGGGAATAGTTCTTCCTGCTTTGATGTTCGGCGGTCATGTTTCGCGACATCAAAGCAGTTCCATATACAGCTTTTGTTTTGGAAGCGTTTGGGAGGGAATTAAAATGCTGCACAACAACACAATGGCAGAAAGTCAGACCCACGTATCTGGTGGGGGCACCCTCTGCCTTGGGGTCTTCAACCCCTGTTACGCGGAACAAACCGCGGGAGCGCCCATCTCGCTCCATGTCCGGTGCGAACACCGGCACCGAGACGGACAAAGTTAGCTTATGCGGTGATACAAGCTTGTCGGAGAAAGGAGACTCCTCTCAATCCCGACTTTCTACAAGAAGACTGAAAAGGAAAAAGTCATCCGGCAGCTCCAACTCGGGTGACTCTGCGTCAGAGATGACGCCAATGACGGAAACACTGAAAGGGGTGGCTAAGCGCGGACGTGGTATTCCATTGACCACTGGGCATCACCTTGGTCTTTCTGAGTCCAAAGGAAAAATCAACGCCACCTGAGCGGCAGCGATGCGATAGTTCTATAGAGCTAGGCGAGCTGCTCGACCGGATGATCGACACCCGAACCCGAACGAGGAGGAAGTAGACTGGGCAGTGGATATTGAAAAGAGCTTCTCCACTACCTCCGCAGACAGCGGAACAGGGTTGAGACGGTCACCAGCCGCATATTCGCCGGAGCGTTAAGCTGATAAGAGTATGGAGGTTGTTCTAGCATTCCCAATCCTGCCACACTCAACTGGGATTCTCCCTGCGAAACTAGCGCGGCCACCTCTTGTAGCAGATAGGAGGCAGACGGAGCAACCAGCGGCTCCGCTTCAAACAAGTTTTGCGGAAGTGGTCGGAAATACTGTGTCTTTTAAGTCGAAAAGGGGTCAGAATGGAAGAAGGTCAAGCTAGGAAATCAAAGGCTCAGGCTGCTTCTGCCTCATCCGTGGCTCCTATGCATGCGTCACAGCTGGGGCGTCAACCTAAGAGCGATCGTAGGATGGTCGTAGGCAAAATGGGTTGAGTGAAGCCTATGAATGATATCTCGAGAAATGCTCCACTTAAGAAGGCAGGTAATCCTCGGCAGAAGAAACTGCCACCTCCAAGCAGGGCTGCTGTTGTGATAACGCTGCGACCAGAGGCCACTGAGAAGGGATTGACGTATAAGGACGTCATTTGCAAAGCACGAAGGGAGATACAACTCGCACCCCTTGGTATAACGTCTCCTTTACGATGCTGGGACGCAGTAACAAGAGCCCGCGTTTAGGAAATTCTGGGTGAGGACAGAGAGGCGAAAGCAGACTTTCTCGCACAAAAGCTGAGGGAGGTACTCGGGGAAGATGTGGTCCGGGTCACTCGACCAACGAAATGCGTTGACATGCACATTTGAGAGCTCGACGGCTCCATTTCAAAGAAGGAGGTGGCATCAGCAATACAGGCTGCTGTGCTGGGGACGGCAGGGTCGGTGAAATTCGGCAAACTGCATCCAGCCTCGGTACAGTATGGCTAAGGTGTCCAGTTACTACTGCTAAAAAAGTAGCAAAAAAGGGACGACTTTTGATGGTCTTAGTTGCGGCAAGGGTGCACACTGCTTGACCCTTGGCCTATGCAGTGCTAGCGTTGCTTCGAGTCTGGGCATTTCCAAGCGCAGTGCACAGCCAGCGTAGACCGTGCTAAACTTTGTTACCGCTGCAGCCAACCCGGTCATATAGCCAGAGAGTGTATTGCTGCGGAACCGCACTGCATCGTATGTGATGCTGCCGAAGAAGAAGAAGCCGGCGAATCATCGAGTTGGCACTAAATCCTACACTACAGTTCAGCAAGGAAGACCAGAGAGGACATCTGGCAGAAGCAATGCCAAAATTCGGGATGAGGATGGACCTAGTATGGCCGTAGATTAATATGGCCTCTCGGTTACTGCAAGCGAACATCAACCACTGCGCCAGAGCTCAGGATCTTCTTGTCCAGACCATGGCGCAGTGGTTGATTCAAGTGGCTATAGTAGTGGAGCCCTATTCTATTCTAGCCCACGACAACTGGGCAGGTGACAGTAGCGGCCGGGTAGCAATAGTAACTCAGACAGCTGCCGGCTCCTCTCGCCTCGAAAGAGTGCAAAAAGCCTGTGGATACGTTTCAGCCCTTCTTGGGGGTATAACAGTGGTGGCGATTTATTTCTCTCCACGTATGTCGCTTGCTGACTTGTAAACGTCTCTGGAGGAAGTGAGGAGACTGATTGGAGGAAGTTTTCGGGGTCCTCTGTTGGTCGCTGGAGATTTTAATGCAAAGTCTACGTCGTGGGGATATCCGGCGACTTGTCCACGGGGTGAGCTTCTGGAAGAGTGGGCAGTTTCCACTGACCTTGCTCAACCGTGGCGCAGTGCACACTTGCGTGCGAGCAGAGGGAGCCGATCCCTCCTTGGCACGCTATGTCGCGAATTGGAAGGTCGTAGAGGTATATCTGATTTGATTTTTGCACGTCCTCACTCAGTCCGACTGATCCAAACCGTCTTCCACAAGGAAGCGGTTGCGGTAGGCTTTAAAACGCTTAAACCGGGAGCTCCTGGAAAAAGCGGCCATGCCTCAACCGGAAGGCACTGTCGACCCGCTCCAGGCTGCAGAATCCTAATTCTGGACAAAGGACGGTGGAAGCTGTCCACCCGTCCTTAAGAAGTGGGTCGAGCGTAAACATGGCGTACTGACCTACCATCTTAAACAGATACTTTCGGGGCACGGCTGCTTCGGACGGTATCTGTGTATGGTGCCGAGGAGGGAGCCAACAATGATGTGCCACCAATGTGGAGCAGCTGAGGACACTGCTGATAACACACTCGCAGAATGCCCAGCCTGGGATGAGCCACGATCCTGCCTCACCGCGGCCTTAGGCACCAACCTTTCACTTCCGACTGTGGTGAAAGCCATTGTCGGGAGAAAAAGAGCATGGAAGGCGTTGGAGTCTTTCTGTGCAGCAGTAATGCCTCAGAAAGAGGCGGCGGAACGAGAGGGAGGAAGACCCTACCTCGCAACCGATGCGCCGCCGGAGAGTGGGGCGTAGGCGCCTGGCGCATGACCGCCGCCTGCCCCCTTGATGAGGGCCCGGGGTACTGGATACGGAGACCTCCACTACCCGAACGGATGGGTCCTCGTGACGGATGGCGTGTCCCAAGCACGCGTCTAAGTTGTTTAAGGGTCTAAAAGTCTTGCGGTGAGTTCGCAATTGCAAACGCTCGTAATGTGGTGCTAGTGAAATAATATGATCCCACACTACATCAAATAACGAACCGGGATGGAGTTCCCAGGGGTTTTAGTGAGTAAGTCTCACGTATCCACGAGGATTTCCCCTGGTTAAAAAAAAAGGTTTAGGTTATCACAAAAAAAAATTCCACGACTTTAGACAGAATACATGAAATACCAAAATTAACGTATTAAAAGTTTAAAAAACCTTTATTTAACTACATCGGTTTTATAACAACATCTTTAACCTTTTGAGTTCACGTATACGGTATGTCCGCGTTACCTATAAAACATTAATTTAAACGAAACCAGGTCCTTTATTCAGAGCAAGATTACCTCGTCTTACATTGTTGGTCGGGTTCAACAACCGCACTCTATGTTTGATTGTTTAAATTCGCGTGTTACAACGTGGATCGTATATGTTCGCACGAAACGTGTGTTTAACGAATAAGTGTTTTTTGTTCCACTTGATTTTAACATAAACATAAACATGCAAAGTTAACTTCTAATAAGTACACCGCAGATCTCTAGGCTTTTTGTATCTTAGACAAAGTGAATGTTACGATACATACATGCATACATGCAAATGACATGATATTATAATTTAAATAATATAGTTGTGTACGTTTTAGGTAGTCAATAACATTACTATTTGCATTCCACTCGTTTTGTGTTATTCGTGGTGGCCATAAATTCTTGCGAAGTTTAGGAACTCAGGTCTTGTAATGGGAAATATAAGGGTCAAATTTGGGAGAAGGATACCATAACTCTAATGATTAAAAACTTTTCTTCTGAAACGCAAATAACATAGGTATTTAATCATCATCAGCCTGTGATAGTCTACAGCTGGGCATAGGCCTCCCCTAATACACCCCTATCCATTAGAGGGTTTTGGACCGTATCCCACCACGCTGGTCCAATGCGGGTTGGTTGGTGGACCGAATTTTTACATGCCCATCCGACGCATGGATCATCTTACTTTTCAGACAATTGGGTGATCGGCCCAAATTGCCCTAACCAAGTAGGAAACAACAATGAAAATTTGTTGAGTCCCCGCAGGAGGCAGACTACGGAGGCAGTTAGGTATTTAATAGTAGGTAATTATTGGTCCGTGATTATACGAAATGTCCAGAGTGAAACTGGAAAAATAGTATTAATCACGGCACATTAAGTCTTAAAAATATGTTAAGTAAGAAACTAGTGACTCAAAACAAACAAATAAATAGAAAGCTTTTTTTATAGGTAAAACGATTGATGTTTGACAGCGCTCAATGAACTATAGCATTTGTAGTTTTGACACAACTAACATTATACGTTTCCAGTTTACTTGGGTCTGAATACTTATCTTATGTTGGCTAAAAGCATATATATATAATCTCGTCTCGTCTGTCCCTTACCTCCCGTACTGCGTGTCTCATATCACCTGTTTAAACAAGCAACGCATTATAGAATTAAGTTAGTAAATACGTTGCAGTCTATGCCAAGACACAGACGTTACAGATACGAATGCTATAGACATTAAGATTATTTATTAAACTTTACTAGGCTAAGAATAAAGGTAAGGTCCTCGTTATGAATCACTACCTTCCCTTCTGTGCATGTAAGTCAAATAGCTAGTAGCCAGCGAAAGGCATGGAAGTACCTAACTACCCATGTTATATGAAAATAAAATAAATCATTGATTAAGAAGAACAAGATTGAGCCAGGTATAATGTACTGAGAATTTGATAATTGAAAATTATATAATCTATAGTCGAACTCAAATATTTTTCATTCATATATTCTTTATTCAATTTAGGTACTGTCGAGCTTATGAACGTCAATCTACCACGGAGAAGTATGTTTGAAAGTTTTGAACTGATCTGGCAAGAACCAAACCGAAGAAACCCTTCGGTCGTCATTTGCTTAATAAATGTTTAATCGATACATTACAGTCATCGTTACATAACTTAGTATATAAATTTAGCAGTTGGCCAGTACAGGCATCATAATTTTTAAAATGGTACCACAATATTTCTCAATGTCGTTCTCTAATATTTTTTTTAGAACTTTACAACATTTTGAAAGCCATTTAGCAAGACCTGAGTGTCACTTAACTCATTGTACATTGTGACTCAGTTATTTAAAAATGATTTTTTAGGGTCTAGTCGATCTAAACATGGATAACTCTCAGGGCTTTTTCTGTCCTATTCGTGGTTTTAATTCCTTTGTACGTGCATATTTTTTTGTTATATATTATTCTGTTATTTAGACTTCTCATCAATATGGAAATGTTAGAAAACGACTTATGTATTGCCATAGACTGTATTAGGTAAGTTAATTAAGGGTTTGTGAACTCAATTCTTTAAGCAGTGGAAAAATCAGGCTAAATGTACATTTTGTTCGTTTTTTATTTTATTTCCTACAGCCGATCCGAAACAAATTATTTGTGATATTTTTAAGGACTGAAATTTGATTTCGACTTTTTTGCAATGTTCTTCATTAGCAGTGTGACTTTTCTTTATTCAATCTCTCCATTATTTAATATCAATAGCTGAGCAGAAAATAATTAATAACCACTGAGTGCTACGAACTTGCAACAAAGCATAATCATTGTTTACATCCTCCTGCATGCACAGTGTGCATGTCTGCATGCCGTGGCCTTCATTGAGCTGAGGTTGTTGCCTTAGTTTTCTATCTAAGTCATCTGCCCTAGATACATGCTCGCTAATGGATCCTATTTCCATTCGTAGAATTCTACAATACGCTTACAATGTAATGAAATAGGATATTGAAGTTTTAATTTCGTTAATACTATAAATTATGCACTTATATTTGTTTGTACTAACAACTAAAGTAACTTAGAGTTAGAAAATTTTATGATTTTCAATAAAACATTGATTGTTACAACAAGAAAATCACAAAAATTAAATAAAGTGCGAGTTTATGCAATATCTATTTACTCGTATCCGAACATGTGTTAGTTGTTCTTAATACATTTGACTTGGCGTATTTTAGGTCTGTCATTGGTTATGGTGTATAAATTAATAGTACTTATTTATACAACATAACAAAAATTTTGCTGGCGGTAACGATCTTCTTTTGTTACGCTAGAGCTACCTAAATTATCGGTTATCGAGTGATTTTCTAAATTACTGTTTTGGATGACTGAATGAACGTATTTTTTAGCAAAATGCATCTATAGGCTGTTTTATAAGATATAAATAATATCAAGAGATCGTGCTGAACATCTTGTAAAGATTAATTTGTAGTAACCAGAAGAAAAATTTTCTCTTTGGTTCTGTTTTAAATAAACTAATTGTAGTGAAGAAATATTGATTACTCATTTTATTTAACCTTCGGACACCATCGCACAATAAAACTAAATGAATAAATAAAGAAATTCAAACATGGCAGCGGTACAATAACCACGCCAGCGACGTCTAGCGGAAACCCTTTGACCCTTTGTTTATCATCAGTAGAGCGGCGCGCGCGCACCGGATATGCGTCGCTCCTGGCGGAAGTACGTAGTCAGCTAGCGGTCCACAATAGGGCTATATAGGGACGCTTAACAAGCGATTACGCCGTTGAACGCTCACAAAGAGACATAGGGCTGGCGAGAACCAAAAGATAATAATGAAAGACTTTTTCATTCGTGTTTCCTGAACAAAGTATTATGACTGTAATAATAGTATTTGTACAGATTCTTCATAAATATTTTTGTTGTATTTTTCTTAGGAAACAACATGGAATTATTATTCTCCTAACGCACGCATGACTTTCAAAGACTAGTCTTATTAGTAAAAAAATGGTAGGCGAGAATATTAATAAGAGATAGCGCGCTCTATATAATCTCCCTTGTTATAGTGAGTTTTTCAAATATCCACCAAGGACAAAACCAGGCTTAAAACGCTTAGATGTTTTTGATACACATAATCTTCATGCTATTGGCTGAGCTAAAACTAAATGATTTAATTTAACACTTATATAATATAAAAACCATAACACTTAAATGCCAATGATAATTATCTTGGATCTAAATTTATAAACGATGTGCTTTACAATGTGCTACAATTTTAAAAGTTTGTTTTAAAAATCTTAAGACAAGAAAATCAGGTTTCGCGCAAGTTTTCTTCTTTTTAATAACATCTTAATGCTTTTATCTTCAAGCTTATCGCTTGGGATTTTTAAAGTCTGAAAGTCGGCAAAGTTGTTACTTGTAAGTATCCATGTGTTCATACCTATACAATGTTGCTAAGTTTTATAGAGCTCGTTCTGATAAAAGGATGGTAAGTAACTACTTAAACATCTTAATTGCGAAAAAAGTAATGATTAATGAATATTGAAACTGAATATTTATTGAAACTGATTTGTACTATTGTCTTCATAATGAACCACGTAAAGTTTGCTCTCTACAAATTGAAGTTCAACGTGTTGTGTTTTAAATTGCACTTATAATTTCAATATCTTTTTTTATTATTTCCGATAAATATCAATAAAAAATTGTTTCCGATATAAATAAATCAATCACTAACGGTTCCTTGGACATATCAAATTATTCAATAACAAAAAGCAGTATTGTACAAAGAATAGAATAAAAATGGTATTTATAATATCCATAATATACTTAAAAAAAATCAAGGGACAACCCTAGAATATTAGCTTCCTGTCGATGTCTGCTCGTCACGGCCTAAAAATACGATCAGCGATTGTTCTGTCTATAGAATTTGCTCTATGATAACGTTTGCATTAATTCTGATAGAACATCTTATATACTTCAAGTGTTTACAATTATGCTTATTGTATTTAATAATATGTGAGTCATTTATATGGAGTTTCCGTTTTGCAAGTCAACATGTACAATGGGGAATTCAAAATGTCAGTGGGATATATTATCCGCATAAAATATTATGCAACAATTGAGAATTTATTTAAAAATGTATACTTGTATCTAAATAAAAAGGATATGATGTAATATTGTTTTTCAATTCATAACAACGAAGTGCCTTCGTAAGTATTGCTTTGTTTTTAGTGATTGTCGCTCTGTGATTGGTATTTCAGTGACAATTTCTTAAAATGTAAAAGAAATCTTGTATTCTGTACTCAGATAAATTTCATGTCTTATTTAGATCTGATTACGTCATTAACAACATTGTTGGTGTCAAAAATTGTGTTGTCAAAAACATGAAATCAAATCATCAACATACCAGTTACGTAAAAAGTTAGAACACTTGTCTACCTAATCAAATTATAATAATTTTAAACACATTTGACAGAACATTTCATTATCATAAACAACCAATCGATTTTTTACTTTTTATTTCGATTTTTTATGGTTAGCTTTATGTTTAATTATTTCATTATCATTATAATGTTAAAGTTTAGATTTTATTAAATGAGCAGCGTTATTAGCCACCGTTAATCCGTCAATATACTTAACTTCATCATGTGAAAATAAACTTTATCCTAGTTTGATTTCTTGTTTAAACTCAACGATAAGATACACGCAGAGCCATAATGGCCGCCGGGCGAGGATGATTCTGTAGAACTTACGCTGACTAGCCACATTCCAGTCCTATTCAAGTCGCACCTGACTTGCTGGATTAACCACCCAACGCTAGAAACGGAATAAACATCTCCACTGAAGATCGCTTCACATGTTCATCGTTACCTCTTGTTTGCTCCACAAACTTGAAAATGTTTGGGATGTAAATAAAAGGGGGAAACTTGTGCACACAATTGACAATCAGTTAAAAATTCTTGGCTGCAACATTTAAATAATAGATGATTTAAAGTAAATGCTTCGTGAAATATTTAACAGCATTTACATTGATTTTTAGGACTTTAGCCTCCGTAAATTGAGGTATTGTCTCCTGCTTTAAGAACCGTAGGTCGTGGTTCTGCAGAGGACAACTTTGTATTATAGTCGTTTTCTGGTTGTTTCGGACAATATGAGAGAACGGATTACCAATATTATGGATCAAAAGTGTTATGAAAAGTAAGATGATTCACACGTCTGATAGGTATATAATAACTCGTTTCCGGTAAGACTCGAGCAAAACCATCTAATGTGATCGCTATGGGATTTGTATTCTGATAAATTCATGGAATGCTGTCTGCCCTCTGGGCTTTGGAGGTAAGACTTCAGTCGCTCTGCGTGAAAACTGTTATGCATTAGAAACCAACCCCGTGATAGCATAATAAAAATGCTACCAGATAGGAAAAAATGTTTAACCTATAGATATTTTACTTGCATAAGTGTAGTGGGTAAGCATTGGAAAATTTAAAAAAACATTAATTATTTTTTTTATCATTTATCAATAGTATAACGCATATATGGCAGTCTATCAAGATGCAAAGGAATTTAGACCTCGACCCTAGAAACCTCATCTATACCATCATATTAATAAACGATTAAATAAGTCATTAATTTTAAAGCATCATGAACGACATGCAGTATAAAATGGATTCATAATATAGTTGAAGATATAAATAAACTTTGCAATGACACAATTAGAATTGATATATAATATAGAATAGATAATTAAGTCCTGTTTACCTACATGCATAAATATATTGAAAAAAACATTTTTTTTCATACATTTGTTTTAATTCCTCTCACTTTTCCAAATAAGTAATTTGGTATCCTTTCGCTGTAAATTGCTCGTTCTGACCATGCCGCCCATACTAAAGGTACTTATCAGGTCACACAACGTCATGGGGATATGCCGGACATACATTGTGATTTTTTACAGAACTAATTAAAATTAAATCTTTGTTTCATCAAAAACGATTAAAAAATAGCAGATAATATAGTACAAAGTGTTTAAGCTTTATGTTTAATATACCATAGTAGAAGCCATTAAATTTTATATGAAATAATGTATGTTCTGAAATATTATATAAAAAATAATTGTATATATTGGATAACAATATTATAAATTTTCATGCATTCGATTGAAGCGACTATTCTTTGATGGCGCTACGAATTTTCTATGACTTTTGCCTTTAACAAAAAATAAGGATATTATATCAAAAGATACATTTCGCCAAACTTTTACAAAATACTGTTTAACACCATATTCAACCTAAGTCTTATTAATATTATACGTGTTTCTCAAATACGTACAGTCTAGCGATTTCCCAACGATATTATCTTATGAGTACACAATTGTGTAGTGTGGTAAAAGAAAACTTGCGTCAAAATATTGTGTAACTATAGCAATGTTGTAAAATAACAAGATAAGGCTTTAAAGGCCATTTATTTTGTTCTAATACATATTGTATTAGAATAAAATAAATGGCCTTTATTAGATTTGTTGACAACAATACAGGTTGTTGATACTTGTGTATTTTCACTGTTGGTGTTATCATTAAAATAGTAATCACAGCCATTGAATATAAAAGCTCTACTCAGGATAACGTGGTCATTCTAAATGATAGAAAATACGGTATACGGAAATATTTTATAATCCTTCTAGCCTAAACTTAGGTAGGTCTAGGACAATGATATATAAGAAGTTCTACGAAGAAACAGTATCTATAAAAGGATTTAATTACAAAATTACCTTAGATTACAAAAAGGATCTATGTGAATCTAATACTACAACAAGACCTTCTCTTTTTTTATTCAGTAAAACTTACAGAATCATGTGATTGATGTCAGGTGAATTGAATGCTAAGGCACACACTAGCCAGCCAAATTCACCTCACTTTGCTTTACTCGTTGGCACCGATGACGACTATGGGATTGCAAATTATATTTATTTTTATCCGTGATATGCGAATTCTTGAACTGTGTCCAAATATTGGATTTGGCTATAGCCCACCAACGATATCAACTGTTGAAGGGTTTTCTAACTGTATAAACGTACGCCGGCCTCATTAGCATAATACTATAAAAGCTTTGATGAAAAAGCGCTAATAATCAAACTGACAGTTGTTCTGTTGACTAGGCCAAAACGTACGAACGATGTAGAACAATAATTAATAAGTGCTGTCTAAAGAGTTAATACCTTTACAGAGACCTTCAATACTTATTATTAAGATTAAATAAAACATTTTTGGCTCAGTAACTACCTACTTATTATATTACCAGTATTATATAAAAGAAACGTTCATTTTTTTTCTGTGTACAAAAAACGACTTCTTAGTAGTTTTACTCGAAAGAAGATTTGATGTACTGAAAGTGTTACAGTTTACAGACTGAATTTCTTAGCAAGTGCCTACACGGATGATAAATGATAATGACATATAATCTCATTTTGCAACGCTAACCAGAATTTATTAAAATTCAACAAGTGTCTCAAGAAAGATATAACAATTATGTTATAAATAAGATTCCTGGAATCGTCTTACAAACTCCTTGGAGGGAAGGTCAATACATTCGTGATTAATTTAACCTTTTATCTGCTTTATCTCACGTACAATGTCTCACTAAGGACATTCCAATAAACATCTCTACTTTGTGTAAATACGTAATACAAAATAACGTGCTTCGAAAATTCAAACTTTAAATATAACTAAGTAATTCGCTGTTAAATAATTGCAACCACTATAAAGCGTTAAATCTGTATTTTACACAAACAATGAAATATATCTTATTGGTGGAGCATACTATCTCTCTACATTATGGTTGACTAATTAGTGAAATAGAGACGATATTTCTATATAAGAAAGATAACAGAAATAAACAGTTTACACGGTACAAAGTTCGCATGAAGTACTTTGATAAGAACATCGTTTAATATATCACTCTGTGTACTGAACAAGATGTATTCAAGCATACATTCTTGAATACGCAGAACAGCTGACACGAAACAGTTGGGGAATTCGAGCCACGTCACCGGCGCCAGTGAACGGCTCAAGTTTAATATATTAACTTTATCATATTAATAGATTTAAAGGCTACGATCGGTGCTCTCTAATATAAGGATAACATGCTGTATTACATGATAGGTTTACACGATGCGCAGCATTTGCAAAAGCTCTGGATGAGGATGATTGACATCATTTTATTACAGTTTGCAGCAGAGTTAAGATGACTTTCGATTGATTTACTTACATCAGTTTACGTAGTCGAGAAAATTGTTTTCGTAAGTATAATTGTATAATATATAAAAAAATATTATTTATACAACCTTATATCGCATATAAAATGGTCAATCTTAATTAAAGAAAACCGTGCTGATGCTAAGCCAAATAAATTTTAAAATATATATTAGTAATAGCAAAATTTTATACTCTGATAGCGCATATTTTTATGCATCCCTTAGGACAGGATGCTTCCCAGAAAGAAAATCGCAAGAATTGTGTTTGTGCTCAAAAAGTGAGCCCGTTAAAGTCATCAACTATAGACTAATTTCTATATCACCCGTTTGCCTCAAAGGTATTTAAATCCTTGATCTTTACTAATTTATCCCTTGACGTTAGACATGCAATGTCAGGTTTCCAACACGGTTTAATGGCATCTCGATCTACCATCACAAACCTTACACTTTTTTCAGTTATATAATACCTTACGCTGATTCCCGTCCCCAAGTTAAGATTGTTGTATACTTATTTTTTCTATGCATTTGAAAAGTAGGGGAAGCGAAGGTAATACGGACCACTTAAGGGAAAATCGATGTCAAACAAAAAATAATATCTTTATTTTTCTTTTTTTGTTATTATATGATTTATTATTAATTTAACTTATTGTTAAAGAACGCTTGAATCAAATCACAAATACAAAAGATATTGGATGATTTCCAAAACCCTCGCTTTTTGGGTGAGAAAACACGTGAAGGTAAAACGGACCATGCATGCAGGTAAAATGGACCTATGGCGACATAATACCAATCTAAAATCTTCACACTGGACCCAGCCTCTTTTCAGCCGCTGATTTATAAAGTAAATGGGAGCAATAGAAACATCGTATGTCTTCTTCAAGTAAGATGATCCATGCGTCGGATGGGCATGTAAAAGTCAGGTCCACCCACCAACCCGCATTGGACCAGCGTGGTGGGATACGGTCCAAACCCTAATGGATAGGGAGGCCTATGTCCAGCAGTGGACTAAAACAGGCTGATGATGTGATGTGATGTGATGTCTTCTTCATATTCGCTAGATGAGTCTTTTTTGTGTTATTGTAGATTTTCCCTTTTTTTTTACTTTTTGTCTTTCCTATTCTTTTCGGTAAAAAAAATCTGTTTTATATTCAGGGTCCGTTATACCTCCCTTTCCCCTAATCGACAAGCTACTAGCAATGAAACGAACATCTTTCGGGATTGGAGGACTATCGTTAGAATGGCAGAATTTTTATTTAAGAAACATATTTTATATGTAGCGATCAGAGGCAACGTTCCTCATAAACATTGTCTTACAAATACGGTTGCACATCAGGTATTTCGCCGCAATCTATCTTGAGGCCGTTACTTTTCAAAATATATATAAAAGACGTTGTATGTACATAACTCCAAAAGTATTAACTTCGCAGATGATCTTAAACTAGCTTAACTTATTACATAGGATCTTGATGCAACACCTACAAGAAGATGTGGACCCATCCAAATGTTTATTAACAACCTTTTCTCGAAAACGTAGTCTTCGAAACCCAGTACTTTTTAAACAATGTCCCTTTCGACTAGGGGATTATAATTCATGCTAATATAAAATTTAACATGCAATACCTCGGTTTCTTTACCGAAACATTAAAAAAAACTTGAAACTAATAGTTGCTTTCTTTCTTTACTTTGAAGCCAATGAGAATACGCCATCGCCGTATGAAGCCATACATAAGTATACAAAGACGTTTTACTCCATATTGTGTTAAAAACAATCACCCGAAATCTAACTCTATTCAATTGCTCATCATCATCATCATCATCAGCCTGTGATAGTCACTCCTGGACATAGGCCTTCCTAATACACCCTATCCATTAGAGGGTTTTTGGACCGTATCCCACCACGCTGGTCTAATGCGGGTTGGTGGGTTCAAGTTCAATTGCTCAAGTTGAAATTAAACTATCGGGCCGTCGTAAACTAAAACTGAAACCGTCGTAAAATAAATGGATCTGTGGATGCTCCAGAGTTGAATTAAAGATCCCATTTTTTTTTTGGATCCTAGTTAAATACAAATTATATAGAAGCATCTTGGTTGTCATTCTCTAATACCCAGAATTAGCAAATTGTACAATGAATTTGTAAATAAATATAAGGCCACTGACTTAATCTATGATAATTTAAGAATATAACTGCCTCCGTAGCCTAGTGCTATGGGCTTGTGCTTAAGAAACCGGAGGTCGTGGGTTCGAATCCTGCGGGACAACTACATTTGTAACTGTTTTCTAGTTGGTTAAGACAAATGGGCGATCACCCAATTGTCTAAAAAATAAGATTATCCATGCCATCCGATGATGGGCATGTAAAAAGTAGGTCCACCCACCAACCCACATTAGACCAGAGTAGTGGGATACGGTCCAAATAATACTTTTTTTAGAAGGCGTGCATTAGGGGATGCATATGTCCAGCCGTGGATAATGCTGATGATGATAAGGCAGAAATATATATTTTTTAAGCTTTTAATTAAAGTACGTCATGTGGTTTAACTGCAAAAATTTACTACCTCTGCGTGGAATCATGTTATTCTTATTACCAAGTAACTGTCATATTTTAATGCAAAACAACATGTCATTATGTTGGTGGTTCTTTGAAATAAATAAATGTATGGAGTGTCACGTAGTAACTTCCGATTGGTGTCTGTCAACCATTTAGAACGATTTACGTTTTAGAATCATCAATCAAATCAACCTTAATTTTTCCATTAATTTTTTTCCACTTATTTTCGATAGCAAGCTTTAAAGTATCGCGCATAAAACGTTTATTGTTAGCAAATTATCATATGTACTCACACACTAATTAGTGGTTGAGTTACTTTCGTCTGTACTTCTAAGGGCAGAAGCGTCCTATTCCCAAATGACAGTAGCATTCTCGACAATCAATAAGCAAATGCATCTATAAGAATAAAGATATTTAAAATGGTTTTGAATATGGAAAACTTCCAAATACAAAAGCATAAGCGGTGATAAATGATAACACAAGTAGCATTAATTAACATGAATTTGGCTGCCAAACTTTGTTTATTTGTACACCGAAGGTCAAATACCTGGTGATCCAAGCGTTTACCCTTGAAATTATTATCGGTATGACGAATTGTTTGTTCAATCAACTGTTGGCTACAATGTTATTCCTAAATGTAATAATTATCCTTAAATGTTTCCATTGGTTACTTTAAATAACAGATTACAAAATTTTGGCTTGAACGTTTACGTTACAAACGAGTAGATAACAATGAACAACATTGGATGTTTAACTTTTTTTAGGGTTTAGTCTTTATTTAGTGCATTTATTAGTAATATCCGTATCGTATAATTTTACTTCTTACCGAGAAAACGATGTAGGTTAATAATGACTTAAACGATAACACGCCCTAGTAATGTTCGCTGCTTCTGTGTAAATACGTTGTTCTCTGTTTAATGCAGAAATGCGTCCCTTCCATTCTTCTATTTCCAAAGCGGTGGTAGTTTAAGTGACAATCAATAATAAAGTTTCAAATGGTGAAAAAGTTGCTGTATACATTAAAGATATTTGACTTAGACTTTGGTTAGAACCAATAATTTTACGAATATTATCGCGTTTATTTTCTCAAAAGAATAAAAAAAACTTTAGGTTACAAAAGTTAAATGATTTATGGTACTTCCTTGTTTAATTGCCAAGCACCTTAGCGTTTCCGGGTTGAGTTAACTTGGCTTTAATTTCATTCATTCAAGGAACCTGAGTTAAATATAGTTGGCAAGTGACATTTGAATTGTTTCCTTCTATTTTAAGTTACTGTACTGTGAGTCGTTTAAGATACCTATATTCATTTAAGCCAAAAGGATAAGAAGTAACTTAAAGTTATATATGTATGTGACTTGTTTAACCTTCACTACAATACTATGTAACTGGGTATAACGCCTTGTATTATATCTGTTAAATAGGGCTTAAAAGGTTTTATAGTGAGGCAAGGTACCTTTACCTTATTACGTCGTCATCTATCTAATACAAACAATAATCCACCAATTTATTAACAAGAACTTCATACATAATAAATATGTGATCGCGCTATATTATATACTTCATCAATGACACATTACCCACCTTTAGAGTTTATTATATTAGTGTACTCATAACCTGACGAACTGATCAAACTTACATCTCTGTCCATCCAAGTCGTCATATGGTTCGATACATATCGAGATAAATCCGTATATATATAGAAAAGTCTTAAATAACAGCATTTTACGCAAGATTTTTTATTTAAAAATGTAATATTTCAGTGCATATTGCCCTATTCTTCGTACGAGCCTAAATTAAAGTAATCCACTTAGTTAGTAAAGAAGTGATATAATCGTAATAAAACGTAAAACAAGAAATGCCTATAAAATAAAAATGTATCTACTTGTCCATGGATAGTTTAAACGTTAGAAAAGATTTTAAATGAAGAAACGGGGCTGAAAGCAAGTTATTACACATAATATTTAATGGAAAATAACATGATGCTATCATCACAACACACATGTTATAGGTAATTATACTCTGTTATCAGGTTGTTTAACTTATATTAAGGGCATGCGACTCGTGGTATCAAAGGATTAGGTGAACAATGAACATTAATAATATATACTCACACACAATAACATACGTTGTTAATATTAACCGAGGTAAATATCATTGTTTATAAACTAATTACATAATCGTATATGTTAAATATTAAATTACCACCCACTGAAAGTTTTCCAAGGATATTGTTCAGGTTGCGACAAGAAATTAACACTCAGAAGATTTATTCGCTTCTTACCCTAACAATCTATTTGCTTAAAATAGTTCATAATCTGACTTTGACGTTCAAAACTCATGGCTAAACCTTTCTTTTCTTTCTAAATAAATTAAAGTGCCTATACCGAATCTTTTTTAGACAGATGAATTTTTGGAACCCTTAAAATAAATAAGAATAATTTGGATATAAAATGAGAATATACGCTGACCAAAAGCTTGGTGTTAAAAGGTAAAGACAAAGCTAATTAAAACTCTTTTAGAAATCTATTTGGCAAGAACACGTTTTAAAAAATATATATTGTTAGTTATATAATAACACAGCAATTTTTGATTTCGAACAAGTTTATTAAGTTTCAGAGGTGTTCCCCGTGAACAGTACAACTACTGTTTTTCCAAGCTAGTTTGGTAAATCGCTCTAGGCCTCTGCTGCTTTGCGACAACGGAAACTTTGCATGACAAAACAACCCACTCAAATTATGTAGTAATTTAGTGGTTGTTTGACGATGTTAGAATTTTCACAACATCCCCGTAATCTACGTCCCTTCCATCAATTTATTAGCAGATTATCATTCTTTCTGGAATTAGTATAACTTCTTATAAGAAAAAACTCCGATGCGGTTGATTAACTAAAAAGTTGATTAATTCTCGTCCCTATGGTTTTTCTAGTAAAGAATTTAATGAACTACCTATGAGACAGCAAAATACATAGATAACAACGTGCATTCTTTACTTAATTAAATTATATACTTAATTAATTAAAGTTCCTGAAAATGCCTAATATTGTTTCTTAAAATCGTTTCTACAAGTAAGACCTAAAACTTAATGTTTTAGGTCTTACTTAAAACAGATATCGTGTTATCGTGTTTAAAAATTGTATTAATTTTTTAAAAACGATAAATTAAGACTACTATCGATATTCTAATTTACGTAATATCCTAATGATTTAAATAACATTTATGCTTAAAATATGTCAAACATTACATATTTAAATAAAAGCGCTTCAAGCTCTCCTTAACGACTTATTTTAAGACAATAAAAATTTAAAGTAGCAACTTTTTATATGCGTTAGCATGATGAGTATCCAACAATAAGAAATGTGTTTAATTCTACTGTACATAACATGATTGTTACCTTTTACCAACACATCAATAAAAAAAACCAGTGTAAGGCGTTAGGCTCCAACCATATAAGCACGAAGACTTCTATTCGATGCTGAAATAGTTTAACCTTTTTCGTCTAACCTTGCAGTTAGTATGTCGTTATCTGTATCCTTCATCCGGCAATTAATATTAGCACTGATGACGTATGTTGGAGCGATAAGGAATAAACAAAAGGCCTAAATATAGGCCCCGACTAACATCATTGTTTAGAAATAATTGCGTCCCACGTCATTGGCGCCGGACTGTGTCCCAGCTCGGCAATAGACTCGACGATGCAACCTTAACTGGTACGCTTGAAATTCCTACGAGTATTACTCAGTGCACGTGAGAATAATGCACGTAGTGCGGAGTTCGTTGCTTGCATAGCCATATTTTTAGTCGCTTTGAAGTGGCTACCCAATCACGATTTGCCCTGATGCAAGGTAACAAGATATCTATATACTTTGCGTTTATTTATTACTTTAAAAAGGTGTAATGTCTAAAGTTTTTAATAAATTTGCGGTTTATCTATAGTTTAGCTACACTAACTGAGACATATGATGGCTTGAAAATATTGTGCAGTATTCGATTTGTTTATCGTATACATTTGATACTTTCTGTTGCTTAGGGTTTGATACGTCGGGACAATGTTAAATAATATTATAGTAATTAAACGCGACAAAATCCGTAAAACAGTATTATTTATCACGTATACGTATGAGTTTATAATAGACTACAGATTTTACACCAGAATTTTGTTTACAATTTTCCCGACTTTTCAGATACTTTGCAGGATCCATAGTATACCCATAACCATTGATCCTGCAATGTATCTGAAATAATACGTCACGTTTTAATTTCATTAATATTAAGTCACATTTGTTGTAAAGTTTCTATAATCTATATTCAATAACAAACATTTTATAGTTATTAATTAAAACAACACGATAACAAACTCAAACCAGCAATGATAAAAATAAGTATTTTACTTTTGTGCAATGATAAATATATTATATATCTACTAAGCTCTACATTACGTAACAATATCTCTTTCAATTGCGGAAGGAAAGGGCCCATTTAGCTAACTTGTTTTGTAACTTGCCCAACACTACTTATTGACCATATTTCGTAATACGATATGAGATATATTTGTAATTATATAACAGTTAGAATAAGGTTACATAGATACTAGAGGTTATATAGATTAAAATATATATTAAATAATAAAAATAAAAAACAACTTGAAGAGAGCATTCTATTAGCAGGTTCAGTAGCATAGTGGTAGTCTAACGTATAAACAACTTATTAAATCTGAAATATGTTTAAAAATTTAAAGGTACACTTACTTGCGTTTTAGGCTTTAAATTCTTTTTTAATATTTCAATTTAATTATAATATTATATTTTAATCTAAGTTTCGCTTATAAGCACTTACCACGAGGAGGCGGTGATTCGTGAGCAGTGTTAATGTTATAAGTATATAATTTTTCAAGGTCCTAGTCGTCATTGTTTTAACAAATATCTATTAAATTTGGGACCGGCACATCCCTTTTTTTAATAATCCATACTATCGATACTAGTATTATAAATAGGAAATTAACTCTATCTGTCTGTCTGTCTGTCTGTCTGTCCGTCTTTACTGTCAAAACCACTGAACTGATTCAGATGAAATTTGACATATACTGATAACAGATTTCGGAAAAGTTAAAATAGGGGATAAAAGTTTAAATAGAAAACAGTCATCGTCGAAGTAAAAGCCATAAAACTTTTTGTATAATGATAGGCACATACAATATTAAAACTTTATTGTTTAGAACTCCTGTGCCCTTTTCACACAACTGCTTTTAAAATCCAACCAATTTTAATTTCGATACAGTACAACCTTTGTTATAAAGAAGCGGTCTTGCTTGTTTTATATATTTAGTAGATGACACAAATATCTACTCTCTAAAAATATTTATTGTCAATATTATTGAATGAGCTAGAGACAAAATGTTTGAAATAATAGCAGAGAAAATACTGCTTTGTGAAACGCTTGGATAAAAATAAATGTCTACTGGCGCCCCCCAGAATTAAGAAATCGACTTTTAGGTTCAGTCGTAACTGAAGAGTTATCTAGCAACATTCAGTTTTTTTCCTGTCATAAACCTTTAAATTTTTTGCCATAAACCCAGGCTGATCAGGCTAGGACCAGGCTTACTGATCATTTAGTAAGGGACTCATTTCGTCGTCTGTGGCCGGGTTCTTCCTAATCAATCGTTACCCAGGGCCCCTGCTGCATATATGTACATGGTATTCTAAAATATGGCTACGATATGTGAAGGTTAACGGGTACTTTACGAGTTAACAGTGTAACGCAGAACCTGTACGCGAGTTTTGATATAAGATGTACGTAGGTAATTATATAAGGATTGATTGTAATTTAAATTCTGTTTTCTTTTAAAGTTGTTCACCTGTTTTATTCGTAATTGACTACTACAAACAATTCCTCAAACATTATTTTTTTAATCGATTGTTAATCCGTAATTTAATGATTAAACAATGCGACGGTCATTATAGACGTCCATTATTTTTTTTTTTGTATTTACTGTATATAAAACTTTCATATTAAATCAACAATTTATTACTTAAAACTTGGAAATAACAAAAAAAATGTGACTAACTACCTATTTGACACTATTAATTTGCACTACCATTGTCAATACTATTTTTCCAAGTCGCATCAAAAACACACGGTAATACAACCAGGAATATCCCGTGCCGTGAATCAGTGCGTGACTGGAGCCTACATTGTCGAACACAATGGATGATGTCACACGAACATATGTGTTACTCTTTTGTATTCAGCTCGGTCGGCGGATAACATGAATACGGATCGGACCGCGCGACGATTCGTGCCGTTGTTTAATGTATATATAATCATTGTCAAACCGTTTTTACGGGAGAATTGCAACGATATGTAAGCCATTTATCGAATGCTGGGATTGGTGGTTGTTCTATATTACATGGAGCCGACGAAGAAGGTCTGTAGGGACTATTTATCTGCTCTTTTCTTCTTTATATGGCTCTGTAGCCTACTTATCAAGGAGTAATACGATAAATTCACTTGACGAAATAAATTTTCTTCAATCAATAACTTATTATCATTAGAGAAGTCAATTTTTAAATTATATCGCACTGATGACATTTACTAAAATAAAAAAAATATTTTAGTAAATGTCAATCTTTATGTATTGGTTTAGATACACATAACAAATAAAATTATTTTCTATGTTAATCAAAATGATTATTTTTTAAGTTTATTTTTTTAAAAGTAATTGACTGATGTCTTTAATAGGTCTATGTTAATGCACATAATATCACATTCCGTATGTAGTTATAAATAAAAAAATTTTATTGCGTTCTTATTATACCAAACAATTATAAGTATCTATATATTACGTGCATTTAGATTAACATTTACTAAAAACGTTACCACGCACCAATTATAACAACATATTCTCACTTACAATTTCATTTGTTCATAAAAAATTAAAACAATTTATACATACACATATCAAGTTGTAATAAAGCTAAATATCCAGTACTAATGTTATTGTTATTATATGTTCTGGACCATAATTTGATACGAAGTGGAGGCAATAGAATGGCATTCCGTGCGTTCGATACCACGGTTATCGGGTGACCCAGTCCGTTACTGATAGCATGGAATGTTAACGTCCTCGTACTAGGACAATGCATTCCTCATAACAACGCGTTCCTAAGAAATTCAATCATAAAAGATACAGTGCTCTGTTATATACTTTCTTGGAATATCGATGATATACCAAAAATAATTCAAGGGTGACTATGAGAGTTATCGCAATTGCTTTCTGGAATCTATTACGGTTAACTTAGCTTTATGAACCAGTATTTTGGAATTGTATAATGCAAAATAAGCTGTTAATAAAACTATAGATATAATAAAATAAAATTATTAAATAAAATTACTTCACGGATTTTATCGCTTTTATTTTACATTTTAAATTCCCGACGTTTCGAACACTTTCCAGCGGCCGTAGTCACGGGGTAGACTGAGATCATGCGTCTTCTTGCCAGTGCTGAAGCGGGTTTCCAGATCTTAATTTTTATTAATTATTTTAATCTGTAGTCCGACCTATATAAAATGAACTGGTTTTATCATTACAGCCAGCAGTGGTATTATGCTTGGGTTTAAATTTTAATTTATTAATTATGGGATCCCAAGCAGGTGGTAGAACTCAACCATCTTCTCTATTGAAATTTGGATGTTTTCTAATCTCAATAGCCTTACGGATTATCCTTGGTACGAATCGGTTTTTTTTAGCAAGGATTTGTGGTCGATCAAATCTGATGTAATGGTTTGGGTGATCTAAGGTATGGTCACACACTGCCGACTGTTAGGTCTTCTATGTTTAATGTCAGCTATATGTTCCTTCACGCGGGTTCTTATTGCTCGCTTCGTTTGTCCAATATAAGAGAGGCCACAGTCACAATCAGCTTATACACTCCTGGGTCTTGTAGAGGAAATGCATTGACAGGTGGTAGGAATTGACCAATCTTCTTCAGCGGCTTGAAATAAGTTTGATTGAAGCCGCCTCAAAATGTAGCCAATCTTGTCAGTTACGCCTCTCACAAAGGTAGAACAGCAGGTACTCGCTCACTGTGGCTGCCTTCACTCGGTCACTGTGACGATGCCGTGGCGCAGCGAGCTTGTTGTCTCGCAGTACTTGCTTAACATGGTGTAGCTCAGCCGCCAGGTGTTCATCATCACAGATCCCTCGTGCTCTCTGAAACAAGGATTTGCCACGTAGCTAACTGGGATGGATGGTGTGTGAATTGCCATTTAAATATTTATTTGTATGGGTTGGTTTCCTATACACAGTATGGCTCAAGGTGTTATCAGGATTGCGAATAATTAAAACATCAAGAAAAGCTAAAGAATTATTATTTTCTAACTCCATAGTAAACTGTATTTTTGAATTTATGGAGTTAAGGTGGTTTAAAAATGCATTTATTTTATCATATGGTAAGATGGTAAATGTATCATCCACATAGCGCTTATAAAATCTTGGATGAATGGGAGCAGTGAGTAGGGCCTTCTCCTCAAAGTCTTCCATAAAAATGTCAGCAACAATAGGAGACACCGGCAACCATCGCTACTCCATCCATCTGCATGTAGAAGTCATCTTTCCACAATAAATAGCCAGATGTTAGGCAATGTTTTAGTAAAATGCATATTCTATTGAGATGTTATTTTCCTCTAACTTTCTTGTTACAATATTGATGCAATCTTCTATAGGTATAGATGTAAACAAAGATTGAACATCAAAACTAACCATAGTTTCATTGTCAGCAAGATGTAATGTTTTACCTCACTAACAAAATGGTATGAATCCTTTGTAAACCGCATGTTTGTCCTCTGAGTGGTGAGAGGATTTTTAATAAATGTTGAGCCAATTTATAAGTAGGCGAGTCAATTTGGCTAACAATAGGGCGCAATGGAGCATTAAATTTGTGTTTTAGGCAACCCATATAATTTTGGGCCCAAGCCCCAATGAAGGTATTATCAATTTTACGTCAAGATTAAGTTTTTCGAGTGCTTTTTAATAAGATCGCTAGTTAATTTGAGCGTTTGTGTCAGTTTGACCTTCCTATAAGTAGTTTCATCCGATAAAATCCGTAAAGTAATTTTATTTAATAATGTATAATATTCGCGCAAGCAATAGAAATAATTATAAAATAAAATGCTAAAACATAACCTCTCATGAGCAAAATAAAATATTAGTAAGTATAAAATTATTCGTATGACATATTATCTTTAGCCTAATTCTACGTTCGTTGAAATAAATACCATTAATGCAGTTGTCAGTTGACTATACCTACCTTCAGGGTGTTGGTTTTTCGTGACGGTGTGCGCGAGCATGCGTAAAATGCATTTAATTATGTTTCGCAGTCAGTGGTCTTTTCCTAAAATAAAAAAAAAAACCTATGTGTACATATATAAATATATGTAATAGCGTTGTAATAAGTTTTATTATAACGCATTATCTAGTTTAACATAATTGATTTTTCGAGCTTAACGACTTCAAATTGCTTACTTTTCTGGTACATAAATATCAAATTTACAAAGAAATTAAACAGCCATTATAAGAGAATTGGTGACAACTGATCGAAGAATCATGTTTTTAGGCATTATTATATGACAATATGTTACGTTCATGACCACAATTATAAAATTGTAAAATAGTCTAATTTTTTTTCCTGTCCTGTCCTATGATGTATTATTGTTTATAAAATATGAAATCCGACTAAATGAAGTTTTGTAAAAATTTGACATTAAATAATCATTCCTTAAAACAAAAGCCCTAAAACTTTACGGACCACGATATTTTTATTTTGCAATTTATTATAGTACTAGAAAATTTAAACACTATAGGTGATTATTTTTATATTATTAATCATTTATCTTTATTTTACCTTTCGATACCTAACAAAATATAAAAAATGTCTTAAAAACTCTTGCATTTTTCATTTTTCTTTTTCTTGTAGATATGTTTAAATTAATATTTTACAAGATGTAATATAACAGTTTCTAGAATTTTGCTGTATTTTTCCAAATTCACCATTTAGCTGGCAAGTAACGCTTGACTAGGGGAAGTCCTTAATTTCTGATAAAATTTCATTAAAATGATACTGATCTTTACTGGTCAGATATATGCATCATCATACTATTAATATCGTCTTTTGTAACGTAAGTTTTTTTATGGCTAAGGTATTAAAAGTAAATTTAAACAGACTGTGAAATAAATGATACGGTTTGATTTGACCTGTTTAAGTCTATCAGACTTCAGTTTATAAGTGGACCTCTAAAAACTGCCTACGGCTTGAGCCCCACTTTTAACCATTTATCTATGTAGTTTAACCAAAACTATGCTAATAACACTGTTTGACATTTCATTTGAAACTGTTGAGAATATAATACACGTCCGTCTAGTCCACATGCAAACACCTGTCCACGTGCAAATATCTACTCGTATTAAAATAGAAAATTTACGCAAAACAAAGTCTAGTGTCAAACTCAAACTCTTTTATTGGTTAAACATCGCGTAGAGATTAAATATGGCGGCGATTCCTCAATGAGAACGTTTGACATTATGTTTTGCGTATATGAAATATTTATTCCATTTGGGTCTAGTTATAATGCCTTGTTTTGTTTCTGTATTGTCGGCAATTTTTTCCGAAAATTTTTTCAGTGATGCGTAAACGCTTTAGTAATTTTTACTAAAATTAATAAATAAAGTTAATAATATACAGTTATCTTTAATTACTACATTTTTTTCAATACTTACGGAACGGCCCATGCCTGTGGATATGACTGTTTTCTAGATGAAATACATTGAAGTCGTAATCAAAGAGAAATTTTTCGATTATCTGTGTGGCAAATAACTACGGATTCAAATATGTGATTTATGGTCTGAAACAATGCAGTTGTATGGCTATTGTCTATACAAATATGGCGGTAAGTACATGCGTTGATGAATGGTTGGGCACATTGCAATGCGAGTACTTAGACGCGGTTAAGTTAAGGAGTGTCTCTGACTCATACCAGCGTTGGCGCCCACACAGCGCTGTAATGTTCATTCCATGAGCCAGTGGGCGCCACTGTGCCCCTTACAGTTTATGGTAACAAACCAGGCGCTGTTTACGAAAGATTGACATTAAATATTTATACGGAGTCAATTTAATGTATACACTTAGATGCAGCTGTTAGTCACTAATTAACCTATTGATCAAAAAAGGAAAATTCTTTGTAAGAAGTAAAATTTTACATTCACTTCGTTTTCATAAGCGACTTCAGAAAATTAAAGGATGTTTGTGTTTTCGACATTTAAAATTTTTGGTACTACAATCGAAGAAATTTGAATGAGCTTTACTAGTTTTCGATACGTTAGACTTTCCGAAAAATATTTGAAAGTTTTATTGACGTATTCGTAAAAGACAATAGTAGGAAAATTTCACTACTATACAATATATTACAGAGACTAGATATAAGAACTAATTGTAAGTACGTAAATAAATAGTACGTAAGTAAATTAAATAAATGATTTTTAGAAAAAGAATTTTAGAAGCATCAAGTAGATCTCTTTACCTCGTATTTTAATAATTCCTCATCTCCTTTTTTAATATAATCAAGACAAGATACGCATTATTTACAAACATTGACGTCAAATGATCGTCTACAAAACAACGATCGGGCATTTCTATATATGGTTGTATTATGCGGAATATAACATACGTAACTAGTTCGTAGCGGGCAGCTTCTTTGTTGATTACATTATTAAACAGTTGTATCATGTCCGGTTCATAGGACAAAGTGCCAATATAACAACACATATTCCATTCAATGAGGTCACAATTGCTGATAGAGTCAGCACCGGAAGTTAAATGTTAACGTTAGTAACGGATGCATCATGAGACCTGTAAGACATTTATCGCAGGGTTTAAAAAAGAAAACATAGTTTAACACAGCTCCCGTATTCTACAGTCCTTTACGCTTAATTTTAAACGTAATATAAACCATTTATATTTCGTCGCTACATTCTATAATTACAAACGCTGACAGCTGATTGGAAATGTTAAAGTCTGCACTATTCAATTGAAGGGAGAGGTAGGCAAGAGGCGAGGTGGTAGGGGCACGCAATCGCAGCAGCCTTGCAAGGACGTTGCGTCTATGCAACCGGCAAGTATCGCTTAATTAATTCCACCTTCACGCTGACTCACCGCCGCCTGCCAGTTGTTAGACTGGAGTTAATACCCTGTTGCGTTTGAGGACTTTAACCTCACTAGCGACATCTAGTAATGACGTATCGCAATTACGATATCTTAAGAACCGTCTACAAAGGAAAATCGAGAAAGGAGCACAATGAATTACTTTAAAGATAAATAACAATAGTATAAATTAGGGCACTTTGTGTACAATTCCTCGAATATCTTGTGAATACAACTAAATGTCGGTAAGTCCTTAACATAAACACGACATAATATCAAGCGGTGTTATTAATTACATGCCCTTCCTCATGTACTTTAAGGCGGATATTATAATTATAAAATAACTTCAACATTCCACTTAAACGTGAAAAGTAGTAATTATTATCAATCAGGAAAATAAATGTCTATTGCAGTTGTATTACCTGCAGTGTAATAACTCGGTAATTCTAGTTACAAATAAAAGAGTTTATCATTACAAAGTAGGTTTCCTGTTCGATAGTTTAAAGATATACTTACCCTATTCCAAGAACATTTGACGAAGCATTGAATCAACCGAGTGGTGCATGTATCGCTATTTCCTTGCTTCATTACGTTATACTTAGAATACAAATACAATATAGAGATATGGTGATATTTAAACCTATAATTTTCTTATCCATTTGGCTTATAGAATTTAAAAATATATATATTGCATATATACTTTTCAATATACCGAATATGTAACAAAATACATTGATTAAATGCCGCTTTGCGTAAATTGAAGCTCGCCTTTTTGATGGGCAGAATTGGTAATGTTACTGAGCGGTATTAATCAAAATAAGACAATTTAAAATTGAACCATTTCTTGTAGATAGCAAAAATCTGTAATTCTTATTACCTACTACTAAAAGGGTACTAAGGTTACATACTAATCTTTATTACTGATACGCTGTGACCAATTTCGGTTCCTTGAAACAGATTAGATACAGGAAACTGCATTTTATATGAGTAACATAAAGTATACCAATCCCTTTCTAATTAAATATGACTAAACTGTATCAGTAGCTATCTAGACGTCTTTTTTTACTCAAAAACTTACTAGTTAAATAAAAAAATTGTACAAATAATGGTATTCTAAGATAAAAACATTTCATGAACCCCTATAAAATCTATTTATTTTTTTAAAACATTAACCACGATTTAATTTAGACTTGCTATTTGAAATACAAATAACAAATCTTAGCATATATAATAATAAAATGTAAAACTACAATCCTATTAGTTCGATGGGTCGTTATTGACATGACACTGACGCATTAATAAAAACTTTAACCTTTTGCCGCCATTATAGTTTGACAATAGATCTGTTTATATATTTTATTTGCATTTGGCTGAAGCACACATACTAGAAAATGGACTTGAAGATCATCAGGAAAACATTATTCAGATATTGGTAGATATCCTATTGAAAGTCTCCTCTGTCAGTCTGTGGTATCAACAAATTTAATATTGTTCGTTGATTTTTAGATTATTTTAGTTTATAAAATTAAAAGCTTTAGCTTTTTGAATAGGTCTTAATAATAGTTAATTATTTGTTAATATTTTTATTGATCATAGATCTTTTAATCTGATGAAAAGAAAAAGACCCCTTTTATTACACTTAGTGAATATATAATTTATGACGGAGATGTTCATAATAAATAATTAACGCCATGTGTGTCCTTTTTTAATGATGCAATACAGGTTAAAAACTTTGATGTTGAAACACTGGAAATTAATAATTTTGTAATATAAAAAAAACAGTTTATTCAATCAATAAACATCTACCCTTAGCGACGACAGTGTTGCCACATAACACGGGTCAATAGTCCGGGGCAAAATAAATTAATGTGAAATGCGTGCACACATCCGTCTCACGAAATGACTAGCTTTTCGGAGCGAGGGCGCGCCTTTCGCATATTAATATAGCCGAAAGCGTCGCGGGCCGTCTGCGCTATTTCCGAGCGGCGGCGCGCGTTATTCCTGGCCAGACGGCTACCTGACTGTAATCCTTTCACCGTAATGAGCAATCAATATCTCTCTCGTGCCCCTGTATCGTTACTTCGTATGGTTGTATTGAATATGCCTGTCTAGCCTCATGGTTTGCTACTCTAGAAGCGGAGGTCGTGGGTTCAAATCGTAGGAAATTGCAATTTTAATTAGCCAAAGCAAGCATCACCAGATGGCCTGTTAAGATGATCCATGCGTTGGATATGCATATATAAGTCGATCCTGCGCCTGGATCTTACTCCAGTCGTTTTGTTTATGCGTCCCTCGGGCAGTAAGGTTCTTTCTTCCTTCGAGTTCTAACGCCATAAGAGTTCAACATAAAATGTTGTGTATTGGAGGTGAAAACGAGTCCAATGTAATTCATAATCTTACTTCCCCCATGAGAGTATCGGTTTAACCGAAATTAATATTGAACGAAGAAGATAATAAAAAGACTCAATGTACGACCCGAAATGTCTTGCCGGTTCTTCCCTAGTCAAGTCAAAAGCTCTGAACCGGTGGTAGATTGACGTCCCTAAGGGCTCGGCAGAGTGTAAATTGAATAAAGATTATTTGAATTTGACCATCGAGTACACGCGATATTCTCCAAACAGTTCTGTAATAGTATAATGCACAATATTATTTATATATGTCATTGGCTTAGTAAAAAAAACGGAGGATATAAAAACACCAAATCGATCTCTCTGCGGTAATATTAAAATATTCATAATTTTAAGAAGCTTGTATTGGCGTTTTAATCACGCTGCTCGTTTATATTTTTTTAATATAAAGTAATAAGCGAATATAATTTATACATTATATTTGCCTTATAGGTAATTATTTATACTTGAAAAATAAACCTTGATTAATACACAAATAAACGATAAGAGATTAAGAAGGATCTTTTAACGCAAAACAGAAAAATACTATATTTATCTTAAGACATAATTAAAATATAAACATATGCTGAAACAAAACAAAAGAAAACGAAATAAAATGTTATAAGGCATTCTAGACAACATGTATTGGTTAAGGAAACAAACGCATGTATTTAAACTGGTGTATTGTACCATTACAAATTAAAACAGAACAACGAATTAACTACATCACTGTTACATAACTTAGTAATTAAATGTTATTATTAGATAGGTTGGAATATATTAGATATTTTTATTATTCATAGGCATACATTAAGGTAGATTTCGACCAAACCCGAAAGTAATAAATTGTATTAGGCTAAACTATGCTTTGTTAACTTTTTTCTTTACTAATCGTACCATGTCATAAAACAAAGATATATTGTGAAGAAAAATATGATAAACTGAACAGTGAAACTAATTGTTGACATATTTTTGCAATCATTGAAAACGTAAAACACTCGCAAAAGTATTTTGAACTATCTGACTTACAAAAAAATATTAAACTGTAACGAAAAGCTCTTGTTTATAATGTCATAATTTATATCCAATAAACCAACTTTTAAAATATATATAAATAAGTTCAACGATAGCTTTAATTTAAAACTTACTTTTTGAAGCATAGACATCAAGTGAATTGAAATCTACCTTTAAAATTTTCTTACCATGCCCAGTACATATAATCAATATCCGATATGCATTTTTTTTTACAAAGCCATGTTGTGCTAGGAATACAGTAAGTAGTCATACAGACTAAGTTATTCTAATATTATATGGATATAATTACTTGACTGCTATTGTAGTATTATTAAGTGAATATCTTTAAGGATAATTTAAATATTTGCTTGCGTGTGTTGGCAAAAAGATATTGTTCTATCAAAATCAATAAAAAAATTTAGCGTGCGTTTTGCACAAAACGCACATCCAATACAGTACAAATTATATTGAAAATACGACAATTTATCCTCTACAATTACACAAACACTTTTTTTTAACACTACAACTAATAAATCTAATAAAAAAGATCTAGATCTTGCTCAATAAAAGCATCGATTTTTCGACATCACTTTTTTTATTTCTATAATATACAGCAATTTCGCGCTAAAACTCATAGATTAAAAATTGTTTTTTTCGCGCCAAATCCTACAGCTAAAATTAAATTTTCGCGCAATAGGCACATAACGTCAAAAATCGTAACAATAAAAACGCATCGTTCCGAAACGCGTGTACTTAACTTTGTTACGAACACATTTCTTTCGCCACCAGTGGCTTTATATTATTTATAAACATTCTAAAGGCTAGCCACCAAGCGGCAAGCCAACCCCCACAGAGTGCATATTTATAACCTTCAAGATGAAATAAATACAGATGAATAAAGAGCGGTAAAATTTTATTTCACTATTATTAGACCATCTTTTAAAACTGTGTTACGAAATTAATTTTTTTTGTTAATTAACAAGTGATATTATCAAATAAAACATTAAAATAGATATAAGAGAGAAGATCTTGTTTTTAAAACTAAAATCATCACTATTCGCATTCTTTTTTTATTTTTGTGCATGTTTAGATTTTTTTTTAACTTTTTAAGTTCACAAATGTGTACAAATTAAATTTTTTGCACGCAATGTAAATTAATTTCACACTATGAAAGAAAATAATAATAAGATTAAAATAAAAAAAGATATAGATTGGATCTCATCCCATACAAAAAGTAATAAATTTACACAATTTACACATTATATGGAGCAACCAGACAAGTGATAAATGTAAAGACAAGATTATTATAGATTAAAATTCCAATTTTTCATGTCTACATGATTATTACTACTAAAAATTAACAATTAAAATTATCCAATTTTGAATTCATCAATATTTTTGCTATGCGATATGCACATCTTTATTTGCTAATGTTGTCTCTTTTTTCAAATGCTTTTGTTCCATAAATGTAATTAATATAATTAGGTGCTGTTGAAAAAAAAATTTGTATGCTTAAATATTACTTATGTTAATATTAATTAATACTTATGTTATAATTAATTAATTAATTTTAAGCTGAAATAATTTTGTTTATAATATCAGACTAAATACAACAATGACAGGAGTGCTATCGAAAAATAGATAATCTACACAGCTAACATAAGTTTACGTCAGTACGGTATGTTTACATTATTTCTCTCGTCTGGTACGCTGAGGAAGCTTTTAGAAAATTAACCTAAAAAATAAAACTAGTTAATGAATTTCACAAAATATTTCAGAATCTTTGTTTAAGGAACATAAAAAAGAAAAATTAGACTACTAAAAGTATTGTACTCCCATCGTTCCATCCGTGAGGTATTGACGCCAAACATTTTAAAATAAATTCTATTTATTCTTACATCAACAACTTAAGCATCATCGTATTCCTAAATTATTTATCACGTAATTAAAAACAATTTTCGCTAACGAGATTTCATTTAGTCGAATAATTTCATCGGATAAAACTATTCCGTTTGCAAAAGCGTAATTATTATATAACATTACGCAACTACAAGCAAGCATAACGCGTTTAGAATTCCAATATTCTGAAATACTCAAATGCCATTAGAAAATGTACCTAATTTTCAGCCGGTTAGAGTATATTCTACGTAAGCAGTATATTATAGGCTTATTCCCGAATAACTATGAGAATCCAGAGTTCTGAGAACTTTGATGACGTCAGAGTAGAAATTACAGAGTTCCGGTAACGACAGCAATTCTCTGAAAAGCAAGATAATTTGATTAGCTAGTGCTCAAGAGAAATAGTTAATTCTATGATATTGCATTAGGTTAACTGTTCAACGTTATTGCATTAGAGTAAAAATATTTTTCAAATGTAAAATCAATGATTTTTTTCTTATAACGGCTATGATAATAAAAATATATCTTATTTCAAAAACTTTCAGGAACAACAAAATAATATAATATAATTTGACGTTAAAAATTCAATTGGCCAAAGCTTATAAACTTTTTAAGCTAATTACTTATGTATAAAATAATTGAAGTTAACATAAAAAAAATAATTCCAATCTTACAGTACCGATGCTTTAAAAATTTTAAACATACACAATTTCTCAATGTGTAATATCATTTTTACAGATAAAATAACATCATATATTGCAAATGGTTAAGTTTTTCGCTAAATAATTAGTAGTCTCGAATTTGTGCAATAAGAAATCTAGTATTGCTTATTGCAAAAAGGCTAGTTTTTGTTATAAAAGAAAGCTGACCCAGCTCGCGTCAGACGCGATTACACTTATAAAAGAACATCATTCCAGTACTAAACTGAAATATAGTTTACAAATTGTTAGAAATTAAAAATAAATATTGGCGAAGAATATCAAATGAATTGACAAACAAAAAAAAAAATACTGCCTGAAAGTATGAAACAAACTAAAACGTGTAAATAATTTTTTTAGTAGTTACGCAGATTTCTATCAAAAAGTGGTCACCGACGTCTATGGACATTGGCAACGCCAGTGGTATCACCAACGTGCTGCCTACGGTGAGATATAGGACGTTGTCTCGTTTACCCAGTAAATACGCTGGTTGCAGTGCCCTTCAAATCGGAACACTGTAGTTTATACACTAGTACTTTGCGGCATAAATAGGCACCGCGGTGTTACTACCCCAGACGATCCCCCGTAAAAAGGAGACCTTTGTGAATGTTTGTTATAAATTTAAAAATTATCGTTTAAAAATGTGTTAAAAAGAGAATAAACATTACAAATTTATAAAACTTACTTTATGAAAAAACTAAAAGGTGTTCATCACCTTAAAAGTAAAAGAATCGTTACGAATAACTCAAACTGAAAATGCCTTAAAAAAAGTAAACTGGTGGTAGGTCCCCTTTTTACAGGAGGCCTTTTGGGTACCACCGCGGTGCCTATTTCAACCGGAAAGCAGTAGTGTGAAAACACTAATGTGTTCCGGTTTAAGGGCACCGTAGCCAGCGTATTTACCGGGTAAACGAGACTTAACACCCTATGTCTAACGGTAGGCATCGCGTTGGTAATACCAGTATTGCCAATGTCCATGGGCGTCGGTGACCACTTCCATCAGGTGGCCCTACTGCTCGTCTGCCTGCGTATGCAAAAAAAAGCAAAACAGTCATTACGATAGGGCAGCGGCGAGGCAGTCACGCGAGGTAGGCGCGCACGAGCGCCCGCACCGGCGCCCGGCACAGCGGGCACGCGGGCAGCGCCGCGCCGCACCCCGCGCACGACACCAGGTGCCCGCACGGCAGGAACACCACGCTCACCTGCAAGGGAACGCGAGCTTTTACTTTAGTCGACGGCTTATTTGTCTTTCACTCGGCGAGTATTAAGCTCTGACTCATTACCTACGGTGCTCTATGTTTGGAAACACTATGTGTATCCTTATATAAATTTCGGATTAAATTTGGCTCTCCTACATGTTTCGCCTTGAATAATTGCTTCGTGTACAAATAATGGTCCACGGGTTTGTCGTTGCTCAACGGGGTATCGACCGCGCCATGCTCGGGAATTCTTTGTCGAATAACATCCGTCAAGGAACTAAGCGACACGACAACGACATAGCGCTAAGAATTAGCTCGTTGAAATGGCAGTAAACCGGTTATATAGTCAGAAGAGCCGATAGCCGATGAACCAATAAGGTTCTGAAGTGGAGGCCGCGTTTGGGAAGACGGAGCGACGTGCAGTAGCCGGTTACAGTTGGCAGCGAATAGCAAGGGACCTGCCGTCTTGGCGCTCATTTCATTTAAAAAGTTCTGGACGGATCAAGGCTGGTGATAAAGATGAAAAGCCTTTATTGCTGCAATTAACGGATTAAAGCTACTAAGAATAATGATAACGATGGTGATAATACTATAATTAAATATCCGCAACAAAATCTCACCTCGTTGTCCATGCACACTTTGCACATCCTCGCCTCCTTCAAGCTGTCTGTTCTCCTCCTCCAATGTGAGCGTTTTCATAGAGGCGACCACACCGCAAGTTTCGTCGGCGTCTTCGGTCGAGCTCTTTGCGCTCTCCGCTTGCGGCCGCGCGGGCTGCGGGGGCGCTTGTACGCGGCCGTCTCGGGCTGCGGGCGTCGGGGGGGCCAGGCTGTTTGATTCGGATCTTTCGGAGTCGTCACTCTGCCCCGGTATTATTCTAAAGAAAATAATGATCGTTGTTATTGGATCGTTGATATTCAAAGGACAACGATAAAATATCCAAATTTAACTTAAAAGTCGCTTATAAATTGTCAAAAACGCTACCACCGATTAGAATAAGACGCGTCTGACATGAAAAGTACCGGCGAGAAAAAGTCAGCGGGCTATTTAATGTTCTCTTTAATTAAAGGAATTTAAACGTTGCAATTACATGAAAAAATAGCTTTACTGACTATTGAGCTGATCGGTAAGTTTTCTTAAAATTAAGAGAATCCATGGGTATGATGCGCATTTAATACATTTTTTGTAGGTGGTATGTCCTTTTTACAGGGGTGTGTAATACTAACGCAAATCAGTAGTGTAATGACACTACTGTGTTCCAGTTTAAAAGGCACCGTAGCCAGCGTATTTACTGTGTAAACGAGACTTACATCCTATGTCTCACGGTAGTGTCGCGTAGGTGATACCTCTAGTATTGTCAATGTCTATGGGTGTCGGTGAACACTTTCCACTACGTGGCTCGTCTGCCTGCGGAGCCAAATCCGTCCGGGTTCTTGTGATCTTCAACGACAGTCGTCATGATACGTAAATGGTTTCTATAAGGTCGATTTTGTCCAACATTATACAAATGCATTAAATGGATTTAATAAACATCAGGAATTTTTGTTAATGTATCAAATGGAGCAATGGAATCCAAAATACAATATAAAAATATGGCCAGGAAGTGGCGGAGCATGATGACGTTGCTATTAGTCGGTTGTAGCTCAACGACAGTATATCAATAAGAACACTAGATTGTTGACGCCACTTCGTTGTGTATATTAATATTTCCATGAATTCCAACAATTATTTAGAAAAACCGTTCTAAATAGGTGGTTTAAAAGAAGCTTGCATTACAGCATATCATAAGCCACTTAACCAAGCTATATACATCTTTACACTTGACACTGTTATCATCTACGTTGATATATATTACGTTGATTCATATACCATGAATAATGATAAACTTTTTTTAGTAATAAAGTACCGAGATCTAGGCGCAAAGTCTCTCAGGGTCTCTGCCAGGATGTCCCTGGCCAGCCTTTGGCTATGCGGAGTGACGCTCCACGCCTCTTCGTTCAACTGCTCGTTTAATACAGCATCTATCAGAGCTTCAGAAGTAGTAAACGGTATACCTGAAAACGGAAAATTATTTTTAGACGTTTGGCGACTAAATCAATTAGATTTGAGGTTTTAAACAGTATTAAATATTGCATCGCGTAGCATTTGATTAAAAGATATAAAAAGCAAATACATATTATAAAAAATATACTGTAAATAGATTACGTACTAAAATTAGGTCTGGAACAGAATGATAAAGTATTGAATAGAATAAAAATAAACGCGATAAAATCCGTGAAAATCAATTTCAATCAACAATGCAAGATTATAATAAAAATATCGTGTAGAACAAACAAGCACTGTACAGTGGTCAACCATAGATAATCGTTAAAGGATTTAAACCCATTTCTTACAAGAAGAAATAAAAATTAAATAAGCTGTCAATTCTTTGAATTGACAGCTTATAATAGAATCATAATTGTTTTGATATAAAGAAATTCCACTAAAAAGTAAGTAAACTTTTTTTCACATCAAATTTCAAAACAATTTATAAACACATCGAACTAGTGTTTATAATAAATAAAATATTCTGTTTTAGTTTCTTGAAATATTTTTTAAAGTAGCTAAATTACTCCCAGTTACATCAGCTATCTTTCAGAGAATGTCCCGTCAAAAATACTTATTCGACATCGAATCAGCCATTCCAGACATTAGCCAGAATAACAATAGACAAAAATGAATAAATCTTATTTCGATATATGTATCGGATATATATCATAATGTTATCATTTAAAAACGGTTATTTCGACGTTACAAACAGACACTCGAAACTCATTTACTTGTATATATTAGCTCAAACTACGTCTATTAGTATATGAATAAGTTATTTGATCGCTTACCAGTAGAACGTAGACGCCTAACGACCGCCCGCCTCACTCTAGCTGCGTCCAATCCGGCGGCCAACGCGGCCAAAGCGGGGTTGCTGTCCATGCAATCCTCTATCTGAAACATTATTGATACAAATTTTACAATTCAGAAGGGTTATAAATGGTCAGAAAAATATAGTATTTTAAGATATACGTACTTGTAATGTGTATCTGTTTTACATGCTTTTAAATGGGACTGACAGAGAAAGTAACACATCGTTGCCTATTTCTGCCGCAAAGCTGAATTGTTAGGACAGTATTGTGTTCATTGAAGAGGATCTATATAGCCATGTACTAACTGGGTAAACAAGCATTAATTTTTAAAATTCATTCTAATACTCAAACCAAAATTTTACTTTATAATGTATAATCATTGCAGCTTTGCAATAAAGAGTTCATATGTATTTATATAGAAAAAATCACATAGCCGTCACAGTAACCAACTTGTGATAAATAATGCTAGTACTGTATGCGATCTTGGTGGCCCTATAAAAGCAAGTATTTGTCCTATTTTTAAGTTTTTTAATGCAAACTGATAAAGAAAAAAGCGAACGGTAAATCATATGTCAATGGGAAAATTACCTGTCTCTCGTTTACGGTAAAGTTTACAGTTTGGTTCAATCTTCTGGAATATAGACCACTGTCGGCGGAGACCTGTGAAATGAAACATAGTTGATGTACAAGACTAAAGACTAACTAATCGCACTAACCATTGTGTTCTCATCATCAGCCTGTGATAGTCCACTGCTGGACATAGGGCCTCCCCTAATACACCGCTACCCATTAGGGGTTTTGGACCGTATCCACCACGCTGGTCCAATGCGGGTTGGTGGGTGGACCGACTATTTACATGCCCATCCGACGCATGGATCATCTTACTTTTCAGACAATTGGGTGATCGGCCCAAAATGCTCTAACCAACTAGGAAACAACAATGAAAATTTGTTGAGTCCCTGCAGGATTCGAACCACGACCTCCGGTTTCTAAAGCGCAGGCCCATACCACTGAGGCTACGGAGGCAGTTATTGGCCTGCCATTGTGTTCTACTAATTCTTGAAAGAGAAACCGCTTTTGCAAGCGCAAAAGAAATAATAAACCATAACACAACCTGTGTTGAATTTAGAGATTAAGCCTTGTAGGAATTATAGTCAGCCTAAATTTTGTTCTGGTGATTATTAGTAAAAACACTCTATAATCTAGCCGTCCAATAGTAGCAGATGAGACCCTTATCAAAGCCGTTATCTTTCAAATCAATAAATATGTAATGTTATAGAATAAAGCTATAAAAAGAATAGAAAGAAGAAATATAGAAAGAACTCAGAGAACTGAAGTCATCGAAATAGTGCAAAGTATTAGTTCGTTAAAGCGACAGAGAGCCGGACATGTGGTCAGAAGAACCGATGGCCGATAAACTAATGAGATTCTAGAGTTGAGACCGTGCTCGGGGGACGGAGCGCCGGTCGACCCACGAGGATGCCGATCTCCGTGCAGTGGCCGGTTCAAGTTGGAAGATAATAGCAAGGGATGTGTCATCTTGGCGTTCATTTAAAAATCATAGGTCGTCTTGGCATTCATTTAAAAATCATAGGTCGTCTTGGCGTTCATTTAAAAATTGTAGGTCGCCTTGGCATTCATTTAAAAATCATAGGTCGTCTTGGTGTCTATTTAAAAATGATAGGTCGTCTTCGCGTTCATTTAAAAAGGATAGGTCGTCTCGGCGTTTATTTAAAAATTATAGGTCATCTTGGCGTTTATTTAAAAATTATAGGTCGTCTTGGCGTTAATTTAAAAATTATAGGTCGTCTTGATGTTTTTTTTTAAATTATAGGTCTTGACGTTTATTCAAAAAGGATAGGTCGTCTTGGCGTTCATTTAAAAAATCCTGAACGGTTTAAGACTGGTGATACAGATAATACTTTTGAAGTACTAATCATAAGATATTGTGAGTAATGCAGGATGAACTTTTAACTGGTTTAGCGATAAAAAAAACCGATTCAAAATGTTTATGCCGTTAAACTGGTGGGGTTTTGAAAGAATTTTGTACTTTGAGTTTATGCCACAAACCTAATGTAAGGGACATCTTGAATGTTTTACAACCTTAGTGTAAGTGTAATGTAATTCAGAATAAGGAAAAGGTGGACCTATTTCCCACGGATGGAGTATTTTTCAAATACAAAAGAGGTTTAATTTGATAATAAAAACTTCAGTACAAAAGAGATATACCGCCACCTTTCAATTCTGTCATAGTTAATACATCCATTATTCTTCTCTTTTTTTCACTTATTCTCGTTTGCCAAATCAACTAAATCAAAATTTTAATTAGTTAAACTAATACGATTTAATATAATATAAACCGTATATGACGATGACTTTGTAGTTTATATCTGTCATTCGTTATTAAACATATTTGTAAAGGCTCTCCGATTATCAAAATTAACCAAACATTGTTTAAGATTGCAATTATTTGAGGAAACTGAAACACAATTCACATTAAAATGTTAAATGACTCTTTCAAAGGTGCCCTTACAACTGTTAGTGTCACCTTTGATAGGGAAAATCACAGTTTCAGTGCTTTTTATACACATGTAACCAAATTTTAATTTCTATGGAAGATATTCAAACTATATGAATAAGTTACATATTGACGATGATGAAATTTGGAGCAAGGACAACTGACGCTATTTCTATTAGATGCGTATGTCAAAATTTTAAATGCTTTCACGGATGCATGTGAAGTCATCAGCCTGAAGAATTTTAAATAATTTATTTAATTAAACTTCTTTATTGACAATAATTTTTAGCAAGTCAAAATTACGACTAATAACCATAGACATATTTACTTACAGTGCGTTGCACCGAAGCACGGTTGCGACAGGAGTCGACAAACTCCTGTCCCTTGATCAACAGCACATAGCCGCAGTGGGGGAACCAGTGAGCGTGTTCTGACCACGGGGCGTCACCGGCTTCCCATTTGCCCAGACCGCCATCGCAGTAGAAGCAACGGACCTAGAATTTTAATAAAGCTGTAGAATCCTGAATCTATTTTGTTTTATTTTTATTAAAGTGTAAATTTACACTAATGAAAATCATAGGCGTATGCAAACCTGTACAACCAAACAAAGCGAATGGAAAAGGAATTTATTTCAAAAAAGTCTAAAGTGTAACTCGAGTGAACACGGCGCCGAAGCAAAAATGAGAACACATTTTTTTTAAAATTTTTACAATTACATTTTTTTTATTGCTAACAAAGGCAGCAGTCGGGCCACCTGATGAAAAGTGGTCACCAACGCCCATGCACACTAGCAATACCAGGAGTATTACCAATGCGCCGCAAACGCAAAGATGTTGTCTCGTTTATCCAGTAAAAACACTTGCTACTGTACCCTTCAAACCGGAACACAGTATAATTTTTGACACTGCTGCTTTGCGGTACAAATAGGCAACGCGATAGTACTGCCCAAGACGGCCCCATGCTAAAGAGTTTTTACTTACTTTGTTTACTCAAATGATGACAATTATTGGATTTCAGAATAATAGAGCATTTAAATTTTTCGTAAAATTTCTTTCAAACTCATTAATTCTAATAACAATGCATCAAATTTAACTATAGCTAAAATAAGAACCAACCTGGTCATCGATACCAGTATAGTAAAAGCCAGCTTCGGCCAAAGCTCTAGGCTGTTGGGGACGATCCGCAGGCCAGTGACTGAAGGTTCGGAGACGGGCAGCGAGAGCGGCGTAGTCGGCATGCCTCGCCCCACCGCCCACCACGCCCAAAGACCGCCACGACCCACCTGCTGCCACCACCCGAGCATTCTGGGCAGCACCAGACCTGTTACAAAGTGTGTTGAGGATCCACTTGGTGTAGTACTTATTGACCCTGAATGTTACGCCAAATAGTGTGGGTTCAAGTCCTACCAAGGGTTTGTTTTTGTTTTATATGATGCTTTCTCGTGTCTGAATGTTTGTATTAATTTAAAAAAGAAAAGTAGGAATTTATATTTATCAATTGTCTAGTTTTGTTACAAACATTGCTTTATTGTGTTATTTTTTTAAATCATTACAATATATAAATTATTATTACTACCCCGTTCTGGTGTTATAATAATATATTTACAAATTGAAATTCATAAATCATAAATCAATATAAAAACATTAAACATTCCTATTTATTATCAAATAAACTACTAAGGTTCGTAAGGGCAGTCTCTGACCTAAGAATAGAAGAACAGCCATATTTTTTTTTCTATTTTAAATAAATTTTAACAAAACTTACAAAAAGAACAACATGTTTTCACAATTTAAAATGGCCTGAAGCAAACAGTTCATAAGCAGGGTGTGTTATCATTCAATCAGTCATTAGTAGTAAATTAGTTATAAAGCAATAGATTTGACCGGATTTAAAAACGACAGTACAGTTTTCAATGTGTTAAAACTTGAATGTTTAGAAATATATGCCACATTAAATCAGTTCTAAATTTAGAAAAATAAACTTATTTATAAAACTAAATAGTCTACTGTAAAATTATTTTATTTATTAAAAACATAATATAAAATAATTTCAGATTTCTCACATGTTACTCCAGAGTGTTAAAAGAGAGAAAGAAAAGAAATGTGTAAGCAGCCAAGCCCTTAGGGCTGTAAAATACATTATAATTTAAAACAAATGACATACATAGTACAATAAAAACATACATAGTAAAATTTCAAACTGATCTAATTGATTGCTCTTGCAATAAAATAATTGAAAAGGCAATTAGAAATCAATCAATGCTTATTATATTATCAAAGTTGTAATACAAACAAAAAACAATGTTCTGAAATTAAACTAAATGCTATATATGCTATAAATTGAGTCCAAAATTATATATTGAAATTTTAAATTGAATAATTGTTATAATAAATAATATATATATATATATATATATATATATATATATGCAAACAGCCTTCTCCACTGAAACTTAATTTGTAATTAATAATCCTTTAATTTCTTTTATGAACAGAATGTTACACGCTACTGAATAACATGGTTATATTACTTACGATTGTGCTTGGTTCTCAGAATTTTCACCTTCCAATGAGGCCAAAGTGGGCAAAATTGAAGGATCATAGTTGCGCTGAGCTGTTTCAATAGCGATTGCGTGAGTGCATCGGGGGAAATACCTATAATCGGAAAACATTATCATTAAGTTATTATAGAATATGTGATAAAACAAAATGGGAGCTACATTGTAATCTATAAATATGTAAACACACACTGTAGTATACAGATTAAAAATAATGATTACATTGAAAAAGTTTACTTTCTGCTTATCTGATATGTTCATTATTCATTAAATTAAGAAAACAATAATTAACAAAAAGATATTGACATCACTGATAAGTGAAACTTGTACAAACAATATCTGAATAATTTCGGATAATATATGAACATCTTCATACTTTGAAAATTAATATAATTGTTTGTGCTTGAGGTATTGTATAGTATTAAAAAACACTTTTTAGAAAAATTTCAATAGTATTCTCAGAAATTATCCAAATATGAAGGTTGACATGTATTCATTATTGTATTATCAAGATTTGATTACAAGATTGAATACTTTCAATTTACTTAAACACATATTATTGATAATAATGTTGGCCGTCTAGTAACAAATATATTACATATTTTAACATAAAATATAAATTTCATAATTTAAAATTTGCTTAAATAGTTTTGGCTTAGCATTATTATTGAAATGAAGCCTATTTTATAATACATAATTCAAATAGGATTGCATAAAATTTAAACAAGTAATTTTATTATTATGTAATATAAAATATTATAGTTTTTCAACACATACATTTTAACAACCTTTCATTATTTTTAAATAAATGAATGATTAAGAAATCAAAATGCTATTTATAAAATTAACCGTACCTTCTATGTATTTCCAGAGGTGTCCCCAAGGAGCCTAAATTTCTAAAAGGAGATAGCTCTCCTCCGCACCAAGCACAACGCAGGCGGCCTTCGCCAGGATGATAAAATCCCGCACTAACTAATGCCTCCTGAGATACTGAGGAATCCTACAAAAATATTACTACAAAAATATACTTAAAGCTAAGAACTCATATTATATTTGTACTTTTTTATTAAATCTGGTATTTTTTTACAAAAACTGCTAGTAGTATGTTATCAGCCAGCTTAAAAAATTTAAAATTAAGAAAATGTATAAAAATCTTCAGGTTTAACTGTTTTTATATAAAAAATTAAACACGCCTAAGCATTTGTTCTCTGTTTATATTAGTAAGTTAAAAGGAAACTGTACTGTTAGTACTAATAGTACTAATAGTGCGTACTAGTACATTGTACGAACAGTACTAGTACGGTGTGAAGTTTAAGATGTCCGATTAAGCACAAGTCTAGTTGTCACTTTCCATAGAAATTAGGAATATAATTTTGGTGAATACTAAGCTTTGCCTGAAAATTTCACTGTACACTAGTATGCTTATTTATTGTTTTCCATCCAAATATATAATTTTTTTACTAGTCGTTTCTGTAAAAAAAATTGCCTCAAATCTTACCCTCCAATTTGTGAATGACAGAAGCCGGAGAATATCATAGTTTTTATACATCTCATCTTGTTCAGTAAGTCCATAATCATCAGGTGTCTCTGAATCAAATGTTCTGGATAAATACTGAGCAACTCTCATTGGGGATGATGGATCTGGTAATGGTATAGCCTGAAGCGTACAATCAATTGTGCCCAAATCAATAGGTACGTTTCCAGACTCATAAGGATTCGCGACAAACGCACAATGTGGATCTAACATGCGATGTCGCCACATTACTTGGTCTCCGTAATCCCACTCTGATATTTTCTTTCTACAACTGAAGCACTGCACTTCTGTTCCTTGCCCTGTGTAGAAGAAACCCGCTTTTGCTATTCTTATGGGATCAACAGCGGCCGACGAAGGCCAATTTCCAAATGTTCTCAGTCTATTATGTTCGTAATTCATTTTATCGAAGACACAAACAACTGCTTATATTATAGTAAAGTCGCTGTGATATAATTACTCATAAAAACGGTTTATAACTAACAAGGCAAATTGTTAAATTATTATATTAGTTCAAATGATGAATCAATACCACCCATCTGACATTGAGACAAAAACTGACATTGACAACTACTGACGAAAAAAATCATCAAACCATTCAAAAACACAACGCAGTTTACGTAAGTGTTAATAAAGTGTAATGGTATCGCCAACCTGAAAATATCTTGTTAAAAAAATTGTAGACAAATATGGAGGAGCACTTGTCATTAACAACAAAACACGAAAAGTGTTTTAAAGTTTTATTGTAAGGACTCTAATTTATAATTTGAACCTCGGTAAAAGAAACAAATAACTTTGTGGACTTTACCGCTTTTTGACAAAACCTCGGGTGATCATTGTTGTTGCAGCGACATTAAACGTTTATTTAACACTAGCTGCGCCCTACAACATCGCAGGGGTTAAATAAAGATATTTAAAAGCCAAAAGAAGTGTTCAATGTTCTAATAATTTTTACACATTGAGTTATAGGGATCCGTAATCTTTTCTAGCATTAAATATATAATAGTGTTATTTTTTTAACTGGCCCCGTAGTTTTTAGAGCCAATTCTTTACAAACATACACACACACATATACAAATATTTGTTCGTCATTATATTAGTAAATATAGAAACATATCATTATTGCACACCTTTTCAAAATGTTAATTAATGGCACTTTTATGCTTTATACTTTTTCGACTACGTATTTTTTATTTAATAAGTCTCTTTCACGGCTTAAATGATAGTTTTAAATCTCTCTATCTCTTGCGAAGATTAGAAAAGTTAATTAAAACTAATTTATCTTTTTTATTTTACCGTGATCCAGCGATTCAGTCGTCATCCAGATAGGTTGTGGGTGATACGTACGTCATTTTAATTAATACCAATTAAATATATCATCTTGCTTAAAATTCTCTGAATTTTTTAGAAAAAATAAAAACTAGAAAACATATTGATATTACAATTTGTTACTTGCGGTAAAGTATTTGTAAAAGTTGTTATACTTCACGTATGCTATCATTTTAAATTCGTACCTATGATATGGGTGGTTATATATTATTTATATTATCTGGGACATTTGTATGAGAAAAGTCATCGTATTTTTCAAACTTAAGTATATACATGTTTAAATAATTTAAGGTATTTTTTTACAAAACCTATTTTCAATGTTTTTTTCTCTTAAATACAAAACAGACTTTGAACAAATAATTATACTGAACTGCTTTCAATTATCAAAGCCAAGTCATTTTTTCATTTCCTCGTAAATAGTCTTTATAGACCATTTACGAGAAATTGAAAAGCTGCTGTAAGTCTGACATAGGTATCTTAAATTCTTTTTTTAATAACTTTCCAAAGGAAGGAGGTATTCAATTCGGAACGTTTGTTTTTTTATTATTCTATATTTACCAACTGCTTAAACTATATGAGGTAAACATTTTTGAGTTGGTAACTCAATATGTCAGTTCTAATCCCTGTCAGTCAAATTTTAAGTAGCTTTAATTTATTGCCGGCAGATTGATTTCATTTTTTTATTAAATAATTTAATTCTCATTCTTTAAATAATTAGATTTTTGTTAATAATATTGATGAAATAATTAACTATGATTTTTATTATCACAAGTATCTTAATAGCCGTACTGATCATATTAGCCGTGTCTTTGCATTTCTGTTTAGATAAGAAAATTTTGTATAAAAACTTGAAATTTAAACACGTGGTAGTCACCGGAGGTTCGAGCGGTATCGGTAAAGCAGTTGCAGTGGAAGCTGCAAAGCTCGGAGCTCATGTTACAATAGTGGGACGTGATGTTCAAAGACTTAAAAATGCTGTCGAAAGTATTGCCAAAGCTTGTTTGTGCAAAGACGAACAAAATATACAGTACGTCGCCTTAGATGTTACTTCAGATTATAACTCCATTGAAAAGTGCCTATCATCTCTTGAGAAAGATATTGGGCCTATTTTTATGTTAGTAAATTGTGCGGGTATGTGTATTTGTGGGCAGTTTGAGACTATGAAAGTTGAAGATATAAAGCAAATGATTGACTTAAATTACTTTGGCACCGCTTATCCAACAAGATATGTGCTTAAAGGGATGAAAGATAGAAATGAAGGCATTATCGTTTTTGTATCTTCTGAAGCTGCTTTACTAGGTAAATATTATTATAAGTATAAAATAGTTATTATAATTTAAGTTCCCAATACTGCAAAACTTTATTAATTACTGAAGTTACTTAGAAATTTGAGTGTTATATGCTTCCATTGAACAAAACAAAACATTGACCAAAAAACTAATTATTTATTACCTTAACTACATTATTTGCAGGTATTTACGGGTATAGTGCTTATAGTGCAGCCAAGTGGGCAGTCCGTGGTCTTGCTGAATCTGTCTTGATGGAGTTGATTGGGACCAATGTAAGATTAATGATTGCATTCCCACCTGATACGGACACACCTGGCTTCAAGACTGAAGAATTAACAAAACCCAAGGAAACCAAGTTGATCTCTGGCTCAGGAGGGCTTCAAAGTCCAGAGGATGTTGGCAAGAAGATGTTGGAGGATGCTTTGGTACGAGTTGAGATACATATATCTTCATTAATAGAACATAAAATTTTTCAAATATGTCATCATGTCAAATTCTGGCCATAATATTCCATTGAAAGTGTACAAATATGTGTGTACATGAAATGCATGCAAGTCTATTATACACATGAGTATGAGTACTGTATGTACTATCTGTTTTCTCTTATTGTTTATATAAAAGCCTAATAATATGTTTTATTTATATTATGCATATACACATTTTGTACACTTAGGTGTATGGTGTTCTACTTGAAGATGTTAGTAAAAGGCAGCTTTGATTTTACAAGAATTATTTTTATATGTAATCCTCATAAACTTGTATGTCAGCCTTTTATTTAAATCTATACATCATCATTTAAGGACATAAATACTTTAAATACTTTATAACAAATATTTATCTAGAGGCTGTTTCAAGTTTTAGCAAAATACATTTTTATTCTGTGTCAACATTTACACTTTAGAATGGCACCAAATATTTACTATTATACAAATATCATGTTTTAACCAAATTGAAAAGAAACCTTATTCCATTAAAATATTATATTATACTGTTACTGTTATATGATGAATACAAATATGAAACAAATAATATTATTTTTGCAGAGCGGAAAAACATACTCCGTTTTTGGATTCAGTGGACAACTCCTATCAATTTTGTATTGTGGTTCAATTGAAAGTATAAGCCAAGTGATAACACAAGTATTATCTTTAGGTTTTTTAAGAGCTGTTATGGTCCCAATATTACTTTCTTTTCATAAAATTGTAAGGGATGGGTTGAAGGAGCGCAAGTTTGTGGAAAATAACAAGGAAAAGGATTGTTAAGTTATATTTTAAAATGGGAAATGTATTTAATATTGTTTACTGGTTCCTACACCTAATTAAGAGGGGAGGGGGCGATTTTTGAAAAAATTATATTTGCATTTATAAAACAAAACTTATTACTATGAAGAAATACAATTTTTATTTAAGTACAAATAAAAACATACTATTTTTGTTTATTTATTTTTTTAAATTAACTATAGCCTACAAAAGAAATATTCTAATATTTTTATTTTAACACATTCCTAACTTGATTGCAATATTTTCTGCAAATTGATTTTCGTTACTCCAATTTATAATTGGCTTGAGTCAGTGAACACTCCTTTTTTCGAAACTCAGAAATATTTCTGTTTCAATTTGACTCAATTCAAATTAATTTCTTATTGAAATCAAAGAAATACAAAAACAAGAGATACTATTATGGTAAATAAATTGTTTGTTTTGTCATTATCCTGTTAATAAAGATTTGTATAAAATGAACAGCATAAAATTTTTCAACTACTGATTGACCCCTGAATGACTTTATCTTAGAAGGCTAAATAATTTTCAGAGTTTTTGAACTTGATACTTTTTAATTTGAAACTAATTTTTAAATTTTTTAATTTATTATATAACAAAAATACCAAAACTTATGATATAGCAAGTTTATTGGTTCACTACCATAAGATTTAAATTTTGCTGCAATTGGTCATTATTTCTTTGATTTCATAGATTCTAGAACAGTTATAAGGCGTTTTGATTAATTACTAACTGATTGCTAAGATAAAATTGTGATTTTTCTAGTGTACATTTCTATCAATAGAAATTCATTATCTCTCTCATGTTTCCAGAGAATCTACTTGAGAAGTGCCACCTTTATGTTTGTCATAAAACAATGTCAATACAGTAATGTATTCCAGTTTAATAGGCACCATAACCAGTGCAATTAAAGGTTTTTAGGTAGGCATACTTGTGAAATTTATGCAGCCTTTACTATAAGCGTTTATCATTGGTTCCTTGTCTTAGTAGTCTCGACGCTTCGTACGATTATAAAGAAATCATAACAAAAAATATGTTCCAGTAGTTATAAATTCGTATAGTTGTTTTATAGTGCTAACATCGTGCAATAATAAAGCAAGATATTCGCAATAAATAATAATTTCCAGTGAGAACTTGTCCATTGAAGGTGACCTGTATGCCAGCTGTGACAATAAGTAATAAAAACGATACGTTCTTAAATAATTATATTATGTTTTATGATATCACTGTGCAGGGGTTCTGCTGGTATTGTATTCGAAAGCCTCGTCCAACATATCCTTCGTCCGATCTAAACCAAATTGTAATTGGACCTGCGCTTACATCTGTAATAGTTGAATTATTTTTGCTTTATAAATCTAGTTTTTGAACACTGGTATAACAAAAACGTAATAAAAATCAGTAACAAACAAACTGGTAAACTGAAAGCAGATTTTTTTTATTATTTAGTACTTTAATAATACATTCCTAGCCATTTTCCTAAACTGCTATTGGGGTCGGCTTCTAATCTATTCTAAGCGACGCACGCACGATTTGACATTAACCTGTTTTACGCAGGGCTATACTTCATTCGATCGATGATTAAGATTACAGAAGAGTCTGTTTTAAAAGGTATTTTAGGCCTATATCATCTGCCATAGATAATCTTAACATCCAGGACCAGATTTATATATGTCCTTTTAAACACATGGATCATCTTACTTTTCATGCAACAACTTCCTTCGTATGTTTTTCCGCTCGAAAAAACGTATCTATTACATTAAAGCCTTAATTCATTTTTAATACATAAAATTTTTGCAACACGTCAAGATTTCCAAAATATTGTATCAACATATATGCAAGAAATAACCAAATGTTAATTATAATAATGTAAAGTGAAACTATTGTTTCCAGTTTACCGAGCAGTAAGTATAATAGGTAATAAAATTGTGCACGTTACAATTTAACGTAAGAACCTTGCAACATTTATAAATTTTAATATTCTCTTACGGTCTATAATATAAGAGCACGATAACATATTTTTATAGAGTATATACCTTACTTAGAATAACCTACGTAAGTAGATAGAATTTTTTTATAGACGAGTTTGTCGGCGACAATTTTCGTGTTAAGTCAATACCTCGAACTGCTTCCGTAGCCTAGTTCTTTTTTTTTGAAGTCAAAGGAATCATGAGTTGTTCATTGTTAGTTACGCTGATCACAAATGATCTGTCAATGGTGATCCATTATCTCATAGTTTTGAAATGTCTGGCCTGATTCTTCTGAATAAAGGAAAGAGTCATATTGTTGCGTACATGACATATATCTTTTAGTGGTGACATTATAAATATGCTATATTTGTAGAATCTTATATACTTTTGCTTCTTTTCAGGTTTGATTTCTTCTATGTGACACTTAACTAAGTTATCTGAGGAAATGACCTATAGTACTATAACTTTGATAGGATACCGATCTACCACAAAGCTTCGAGGCGGTGTAGCAAAAATAGCATTAACCATTTTTTTTTAATATAATAAACATTTTTTAAAATTAAATAAGCTATTAAGTGGGAAATAACAATAAAAGTGAATAAACTTGTTTTGTCTTTACAGGGCATGTTTTACATTAACAACTCGAAAAATCTTCAACATAAAGTCAAAGGCTGCATTAAGAACACCAGTACACTATTTTCTACATTATTACTGCGTAGTTTTTTTTAAAACCTATTTTTCAAGTGAGCTCCCGGGAACTTGGCTTTAACTTAGGAAAGTTGTATAAAAATGTATTTTTTTAATCACGTAGTATTCTTACCGTTAACTGGAGCATTCAAATAAAAGTCTTGAAGAACAGAACCGTCGTTAAGTCGCTCTCCGCAAAGCCTCACAGCCGATATAAGCAACCAATCGCTAGGGCAGTTAAATATTTCTACACCAGCTTGTCGCGGCGGAATTATGGGCAGTCCATCTGGGAAGATATTTTCATCAGTTTCTTTTTAATTTATGGTGTGCTCTATTTTGTCAGTGTAGTGTTACTATGATTTAGTGTTAGGTTAAAACAAAATCTTTGTACGGGTTTTTACATTTCGGGGGTTGGAGATAAAATTCAAATACTTATTTATAGAGTCCGACCGAAACTGGTTTTCCGGCCGAAACCAAAAGTTCGGCCATGACTTCAGTTTCGGCCGAAACCGACACCGAAACTCACGTCGTCAAGTATCAAAATTCTTTAAGTACTGAAAAATGATGTTTTTTAGCTTAAATTCTTGATTAACTAAGCATTAAAGGGAGACACAGTATAACTAGACTTATTTAAGTTCGTGATACTTTTTTTATGGAATAAAATATTAAAAATAGAAGTATTATTTTTCAAATAATTAAAAAAAATTCTAATTGTTACTGTAGCGTTAAATCTTAGTATTGGTGTTTTGAGATTTTACTAATTAGTACGTTGGTTTTTATTTGTAGTTTCGAGGAGGGATCACAAAGTAGGGAGAATAAGATAGAAAGTAATGGGTATTAAAAACTTAGTTATTCTTTTTTTTTCTATATTTTACCCTTACACACTGACTCCAGCGTTTTTCCAAGACTTCAATCTTTTTTCAAAAAAATGCATTCATCTTGTTAAAAGAAATTCACAGCACCCTTTACTTGACTTTGCACATGTTTCCTCTTAAATATTGTGGCAATTTTGTGACAAGATGAAAAACAGCTAGGCGCCAAATCTGGTGAATAAAGAGCTTCTCAACCAATTGGAAGCCAGCTTGTTGAATGGCGGCCATCGCATTGGCAGTAGCCAACATATGTCAAGACGAAACAGCACACTCCTACGAAGTTTCCTTTCTTTTATCATAGACGGCATTGTCAACTTGGGGATTAAAGCTGTATTATAACCTGTAATAGTGGTTCCCACTCTAGGTACTAAATAATAATTTCACTTCTGAGTCCCAAAATTTTGGGATCATAACCGTGCCAGCCGTTGCCATGCCATGAAAGTTCTTTGGGGTTGGCGCGGCTGACCAAGTCCATTGCGAAGATTTCTGTTTTGTCTCCTGCAAAAGGATTGACCCATGTTTCATCGACTTGCTACAAACGAGACAAAAAGTATTCCGAATCTTTTATAACTCGTCAACAATATCTTCGAAATGTCAAGTCGATCAGTTTGTTTGATTTTGATTCTCGAATCTTGCGGAGCCTTTTCTTATATTCAAAAATTGTGTCAATAAGGATTGAATAAATAGAGGTATATGAAAGTCGAAGTCAAAATTAAATATCTTTAATCAGTGTGGAAGCATTACGCTTTCTTATTGATTGTCAAATAAACTTCCACCGGTTTGGATATGTAAGCCTTAGAAGAACAACTGTAAGAAACTCAGCGGGGCTTTCTTTTTCTTTTTTCGATAAATTTTACAATATTATTACTTACACATACAGTTCATTACCTGTATTTATCAAGTCATTACAGTAATAATATTGTTTAACACGCAAAAGTTCCTTTACAACGTTTTTGAATTTATTAACAAATAATGAACGTTGAACGTTTTCAAAATGCTCGTTTCTTGAATTAGGTTGCAGGTTGATAATTCTTCGATCGCTCAAAGCAGTTTTTTTTAATTTCGCAGCATTTTCTTGGAAGACTGAAGCCGATAGTTGGCTGCAACGATATTCGTCTTCCGTCCTCGTTCTTTATTCGAAATTGAGAATGTCACCTTGTGACTATGAAATACGGCAGAGCAGACTACTCTAATGATGCCTTAGAATCGCACTGAATCTCTTGCGTCGCTATTTTTTTAAACAGAGGTTTTTTCTAACAAGCACGCACTTAGTTTTACCCATTTTCGAGACAAACAAAACGACTACATTTAAAAAAAGGAAAGAGAATCGAATATTATTCTTATTTACATAACAAATATCTGAGCTATGCCTTCCATTATTTATTTATTATTGTTACCACGTAGTACATATGTTGTTCTCACTACTTTTTGATCCCTTCTTGTCGTTCTAGAAGAATCATCAATTTCTTTTAGGTACCTTGGAATAGTCTGATTCTAAAATCGACTGATTAAAGCTCGTTGTAGTAATAATACCTTTACTTTCACTACAATTTTGTTTCCATTTTAAATCGTTTAATTTTGATAACATGAAAACTTTGAAAACAGTTTCCGAAACCGAAACTGCGGCCGAAACTGATTTTTCGAAACCGAAATCGAAATTTCGGTCGGACATTACTAATTTATAAACTATGTTATTGAGAGAGTTCATCACAATCCTTTTAGTACTTTTTCAGTGAAAGTGTAAGAAACATCCGTTTCCTATCTACTATGACTAATTTTCTTTTGGTTTTGTGTATAAATGTGTTATTACATACGATGTGTTATTATTTTGCGAACAAATATTTACCGTAAATTTGAAAAGTGTGATCTTTTTTACACGGAGCTGACAAATAAATGCCATTGTTTTACAAAAACGGTACTTTTTTCTACTTTCTAGTAGTTTTCTGTTTGAAGATCACGGCAGCTAGTAAAATTTCAGGGTTAAAGTTGCAGTATCCTATAACTTTGAACGGCGGGTGGACTTATGATAAGTTACCCTAACTTTGTAACGAGCATGTCGCACAAGTCATCAAAATTATAATTTAATAATAAACACCAAATCGGCAGCAGGATTATGCATAGCAGGAGTAGAATTCGATTGAATAAATATTTATTGCCTACCCTTTAATACAATAAGTTCATCAGCTAACACCAATATTATGATCAGTGTTTTAACTGTATCTGTGATGAGCAATAAAACACTTTGACGACCCAATTTGTTAGTGGTTAAAGACTCTTATGCCGAGAATCAAACTATTTCACTAGAATTAGTATGATTCTCATTACAGGAAAAAAGTTTGTTATTTGTAATAAGGTTTTTGACTATCAACTTGATACAAATCGTAATGGTATGTATTAAAGAATTAATGAACTTTTTAGCAATGTTCAGTTGCATAAAAAGGACAAAGTTAATTAAAAAATATATGGCAGGGATGAATCTAAATAACCTTAAATTTCAACAAATAAGTAAATTTTTTTGCTGTTGAATTTAATTTTATGATACAGCAAATGATTTCGTTAGTCCCGCTGGCATTTCATTTCACTTTTACACGGTAATTACAATAGCAAAACCGGAGCACCATAATGTTTTAACACTTCTGCTTTGAGATAGAAAACGGCACCATAGTGATGCTTTCTTAGTCACTGTCCATTGTAAGGAATACTTACTAACTAAACTGCCTTCAAAGTTGTATGTATAATAAAAAATGAAGATGTGCGAATTTATTTGTAATGAATTAGAATATATTTATATTTTTTTAAATGAACACTGAGTGTACGCATTACAGACATACACACAAAAATACAAATCTTTCTTATTTTATTTATAATATTATTATAGATAACATAAACGACTATATTAATCGGACTTACCGGTATCATAATTGACAATTTGCATATCATCCTCATTTGTATACGTGATGCTACAAGATGCTCTCTCACGTTCTATACAAATGGCATAATTTAGATTGTTCTAGAAATAAAAGTTATAATTTATGTTTAGCTAAATTACTTAAATGGAAATGATTAACAATAGTTAACGTTTTAAATCATTAAAGGTATAGATAAATCACAACTTACTAAGTAACTCTGATGTGTTGGTATTTCCACCTCTGTAATGTTTCTGTAATTAAAAGATTCTATTGCTGCATAAGGTCCATTGAAGTACTGCAGGCATCCGGCAGGCGCGGCCAAAATATCCGATTTTGTTAGTTGTGTTACCTTACAAAGAATATATTATAGGATAAAAATGTGTGAGATGCCAATAAAAGTAGCATTTTCAACAACACAGTCCATATTTGTTTTGAAATGTATGCTTATATTATTTCGGTTATTTCATTTTTCGCGGCAGCAATTTGGATAAGAACTACATATGTATGTTATTAATGGGCATAGACCGCACCTAGGGCCGTGGGAATCGCTTTAATTAGGATCTAAATTAATAAACAAAATCATTAGTATAGTAATTGGAGCAAAAGAACAGAGTAGCGAAAACGTTTAATGGGAACCGGTAAACTATTGTAATATTATTGACGAGGAAGGTCCTCTTGTTAAAGAACGTAGTGCTAAGAATAAAATCAATTAAGTACATTTACTAAAGCGTATTCCAATGGCTTAAATCGCCTATGGTGTTTGGGATTGACTCATAAATCCTGATGTACTTGATTACTCTATGGACAGTTCAAAATCTTCCATATTTAAATTCAAGAAATATTACTGGATAAATAACATAGTAAATTCATATTATGCCCCTGTTGTATTGATACCTTTTTCATAATATTTATGAAATTGGGACAGGGCTGCAGTCTAATGCTCGGACCGTGGAGCAAATAAGGACTTAAAGAGGTTTTGTAAGAAATTGTGTTTCTTTTTTTAAATTGGAGATGGTCAATGGTCAACGACGGTTCAAAATGCAATGACCGAAATTTTGATTTTTAACCTTGTCAGATAAAATAGTAGATACCACACCATACTAGCTAAATTAATAAAAACAAGTGTTAAACCCGTTCTAATTGGCGGCTACCACAGTTCAGATAATTTTGTTAAACTTTTAAAAACCTTAATGGCAAATAAACGATTTTCAGACGCAATTGTTTGTATTGTCAGACGAATTTGACTTCTGTATCTCCCACTTCAATGTAGACTGAAAAAAAAAACAATCTACTTTACATATTTATTTAACGCAAGATAAAATTTTTGCTATTGTTTATGTCTTTACTGTAACAATACCATATGTTATATCTTGCGGTTAATAATCATAAATAATGTATTCAGACTATGCAGACTTTGGTATCAGGTAAATATTGTAGTATACGATTTATATAAATACATAATAAATATAATACTTACCGTGTTGACCGGTATTAATGCCGCATAGTATTGGTATTACATTATTAACATTTTGTCCGGAAATAACAAATTGATCGTGTTCGCAAGTTCCTCCAGTTGGTGGAAGTAGCTGTGCCAACAGTTTATTACCTTAATTTACCCAAAGGACAAACACATTGAAAATAAATAACATTCTAACTGACACCTTAATCGTGTACCGAAGTGTTAAAAACTTCAACGTTTAGAAGAACTACACCTAAATACTAAACATTCTTACATAAACCAAGTTAAGTTTTTAAAGTGATTCAAGGAGCAAGAGAATTTTAAGTATCAATTAGTTTGTAAAATGATATTTGATCTAAATGCTTAAAATATACCGAAGTAACTAAAATAACACCAGTTCAAAAAGTAGAAGTGTGTATGTATGCAATAATAACAGTCGTAACTTGTTTTTTTTTTAATTTATTTTATCACTTATAAACAAAATCAATTAGACAAATTTTCTTTTAAGTATGTATGTAACCTACATTTTACGACCAGATGGTAAATAAAAGAGTTAATTTTTGTAATTGTTGAGTTTGATACACTAATGTACTTACATTTAAAGTAATATCAAATATATCGAAATACCTCGAAAATTGTAAAGTCTAAGCGTATCTGTTTTATGTCTTGCGACGTTTTATTAACGGTTAGAGCACACGACAGTCGATCGGTACTTGGTAGCGGATACTCCGGATTTGTGAACCAACCGACCTGCGACGAAGTTTGACCGTAACACGGGAATACAACTGAAAATTTATCGAATATTTATGGAACAGTAACCAATATATACGGTATTCAATATTGGCAAGTTGTAAGTACTTACTGACGCAACAAATGCCGACATCATCAGCACAAGATCCCATGGGAGAACCACCTAAAGATTGGCATTCGTATAAGTGCAAGCACTTTCCCTCCAATCCTGTTGATGAAGTACACGCTTCATGTGCGAACTCAACTACTTGAAACACATCCAAAAACCTAGATTTTTTAGTAACGTCCTTAGGGATATATTTTTCATGCCTCATTCGTGTTAATTCGCTATTTCTGATATAATCTTTCCTTGGCCATAGATTATATGTCGAATTAAAATCAAAGAGTTTACTGTTAATTACAGAATGTTCAGCTTTGTAAATTCTAGCTTTAGTGGTAGCAACACTGCTTTCTTCGTGTACGTGAGCTGTATCGGATATGTTTCTTTTTAAAATGTTATGGCTTACTCTTTCGATTTCATTTCGTGAACTTACAAATTTTGTAATATTTTTTGTGTCCCATTTATATAAACTGATATTATTATTTTCTCCAGTCCAGCTGATAAACTGCTTATTCAATATTTCACTGGGATTCGACTTTTTCGCTAAAATATTTCCTGCAAAGATTGCAGGGTACCATAGCACTTTGGACAGCACCGATGTAATGACCAACACAAAAATCACTTTATAAAAATACATTTCGCCCTTGTAGTACCATGGAGCACCAGCGTTGTGTGATAGTGTGCTAAGTCCGCTGTAGTTCTTAACGGGCTTATTTCTCCGTGATGGCAATGAAACTATGCGTTCATCACAAGGCAATTAAATATCAAGAAAATGTTACGTTTTACTTGTCCGTTCCATATGCTCATTGACATGTACTTGTCATTAGAATCGCTAAAAGCATGTCGGCTATCTAATAAGACGTCTATTAAATTAATTTTACGCTCTACTGTAGCCAGTAGGGCCACTTTTTTCTGTGCAGTAAAACTAACGCATATTTCTAGTACTTCCAGATTCACTATGGAAAATAATATTAGTGTTAAATATACATACCATCAACAGAGATATTCAAAATGTTAAAATACCTTATCATTTTAATAAATTAATTTTGGTATGTTTGATTAACAATCTAAAGAATGGAATATTACATGAAAGCACAATTTATTTCAGCAGAGATCCTTAATAATCAATGTTTGTTATTCCTGCCGTTTCTTCTTCGCTTCCACGTTCTTCATTAAAGCTTATATTTAATTTTCCTGTTATATATTTGTATTTTTATTTATAATTTTTCTCTTCGCTTCCATATTTCTAATTTAAGTATCAATTTGAGGATGATGGACATTCTATTGTTAGGAGCAAATCAGCCCGCATTTTATAGCAGATCTGTAAGCCCATCTGCATAAATATGTGTCTGCAGCGACAAAGGGAGATATTTCTATGACGTCATAAATATTGATTAGTACATGTTTTCTAAAGACTTAATTAACCTTTCTACAGCTTTTCTATCATTAAACAAGATTTATAAAACTCTGATGACTTTTTAAAACGTGTTCGCGCAAGTTCCATTAACATTCTCTTACATCGTTTGAAGTAGGCTACCTCTAAGCTGGTGCATACTCACAATTACCAGAATTTTGTTCAATTTATTGAAAAAAACAAAATACTAAGTCACAAGGTTTTAAGACGCTGAAAAAGTGCGTAATAAAGTGTAATGTTTGCTAACAATAAGCAGAACGTGGCTAGTTTGTTCTTTTAATTTTGTGAAATCTTCGAAATCTTAGATGTTTAATATCAAGCATTAGTTGTATTATTATTATGCGGTATATAGCTACATATATACCTACAAACTGCCTCCGTAACCTAGTGGTATGGACGTGTGCTTTAGTAACCGGAGGTCGTGGGTTCGAATCCTGCGGGGACACAACAAATTTTCATTGTTGTTTCCTAGTTGGTTAGGGCAATTTGGGCCGATCACCCAGTTGTCTGAAAAGTAAGATGATCCATTGCACGGATGGGCATGTAAAAAGTCGGTCCACCCACCAACCCGCATTGGACCAGCGTGGTGGGATACGGTCCAAACCCCTCAATGGAAAGGGGTGTATTAGGGGAGGCCTATGTTCAGCAGTGGACTATCAAAGGCTGATGATGCATGCATGATGCATATACCTACATTATATTAATACTCTCAAGTGACTTGCGTTAAATTTATATTTCATTAGCCCACAAATGTAGAGATGACCGAAAATACGAATAAAAGATAAGGATACAAAAAGGAAACAATCTAGTAGCTTAGCATTTATTAGTTTGCTTGTATTTAAAGGATGTACTGTAGATACCCAGAACATTAATAATATAACAAAAACAAAAACTCATTAAAATCAGTAGTCTTCAAAGATATTTTTCCTTATATTTCGGGGTCAGTCGTAATCTTTTCATTAAATTAATGCTACCGGAAAATAATCAGACGCTTATATATAAGCAAGGATTTATCTAAGGCTTATTTTACGGTAAACAAATAAATTAAATCATGACCATAAAAAGATATGAGAATCATAGCGTATTGTTATTTTTATCTTGGAAAAATATTACACCATTAAATTTTTCATTACAAAGTAAATTGCACGTAATTTACTGTGTACTCTATCGTAAAATTAAACTTAAGCCAGACGTTTTTGTAGACGGATACTTAGCAGTTTAACATTTTTATCAACAAGATGTTTTTAAACTTATTTAAAAAATATTGTATGGTTTGAAATTGTAAACTTTCATTCACATAATAAATGCAATTTTAAATATACCTCATTTGGCCCTGCTTACCTGGGCTATTCCCTCGGTTTTAATTCCTTTTTTGTGAATATTTTTTCCCTTATTTGCAAAATATTTTTTAAAAATAGTTACAAAGACGATACTGTCAGAAATCATATTTAACCAAAACTGTCCCACAAGGACTCTCGAGGACCCAATTTAAAGATAGCCCGTACAGCCTGTTTTTGCAACTAAAATACCGTGTTCAAATTTAGTAGTTATTTCATTAATCTGTGTATTTAGTTATTTATTTATACAACATTTTCTTGCATTTACGCGAATACTACACATATTTTATTACTTTACAGGATCCATGGTCCAAACGTCCAAAGGTTTTTTAAAGATCTAAAAAGTATCTGAAACGTCAGAAAAATTTTTAAACAAATTAAACGCGATAAAATTTGTAAAGTCTATTTTTAATTATATTTATTAATATTATAATTATTATTTTTGTCGGAAACATGCACACTACAAATCTGCTTACTATTTTGACATCAAATCACTATTTGATGTCACCATTAATTATCGTAACCACAATGCATTTAATTACTTGATTCCTTATGTTAAACGTTATGAAAACAATTTTTTTAATGAATTGATATAAAAGTATTATCTTTAGTATATTGTTTATGTGATACAATTTTAATAACGATTACCTTCACAATCTTGCGCGTAAGTTCGCCCCTACTAATATGTCCGTTTCAAATGAACATGACCGCATTATTATTGAAGCATTCAAGATACATGACATTCCACTGATAGTTCTTCGTATCTTGCTCTGTTGGTGTCGTGTCATATCAGATACAGGGATACGTATGTTAATAAATAAGGAATTTTATATTGTATTGTTATGTATATAAAGGTCATCAAGGTCATTAAATTAACTGAATTTTGCTAAATGTAATCTTAACTGTTAAATCGTTTTTTTTTTTGTATTTCAAGAGTTTAATAGTAACAGGCATTGAGAAATTTATTATTTTTAGGACTTGTAAATCCTCCCTGGTGCGCATCAGGAACGTATTACAAGTCATAGAAAAAAAAGCTAACATAATATGCTTCTAACATACATTTGTATTGAACACTTGTTGAGACCGCTAGTCAAAAGTGCGTTGCCAATAGCTCAGTATGTTATTAAAAAAATATATTAATGTGTTTATACATGTATGACGAATAGCATTTTACAGAAAAAATGTACAGTACACAAAACAATTGTTTTACTTGACAGTTAAAATTAAATTTAGCCTGGCTAAATTCTGTGTTTTAAACTTTAGTATAACATGCTTTCGGCGTAGCCCCTATTATATATAATAGCCTGCACAGACTATTGCGTGTGTATGACTAGATATTTTATAGAATTTCATCAGCTTTATCAATAACCAACCAGCTAGAGCGAAAGACATTGACGCCGAAATAATTCGCGCCAAAATACTCGACTTTTCAAGACACTTTTCCACATAAATCGCATGATAAAATTTTATGTACATTATTACTAGACATTTTAGGGTAAATAGATATTCCTAAAAATATTATAGGTTTACATTTTGAAGCGCTTATAAGGTCTAACATGACAGATTCGTGGCTCAATATTATGTTTACTTTCCTATGAAATTCAGCAGCTGTGTGTTCGAATCTGTCTGAACAATAACTTTGTGTGTGACGTTTTCTAGTTGCAAAAGTACATCATCCGACGAACTACAAAATAAGAAGATATACGTCGAATGGGCGGGCTAGTGTAGAGGATCCCACAGAACAACTTTTACTGTAATTCTAAGACGCTGATATATTTTAATAAATAAAGATTTGGAAATCAAACGACATTTTTAATAAAAAAAATTGATCCGTGTTTTAGGTTAAGTGCCTTATTTAAATATGATAATATCATCGTCGATCATACAATAGTTTTTTTTAAAGAGCTAAAAAAAACAAATTTATTTAAATGTTAAAATGACACAATAATAATGACGCAATTTGTAATATCTTATAAGTTCTGCCTAGGTCCATTGTCCTTGTCTTGTCCGCCACACCCGCAAATACCTTTCAGAGTCAAACAAAACATTGTAGAATATAATCGGGTCGAGTAAATCATTTCTAGAACACATGTTATGCCCATGGCACACACGTGGCCCTTCACACTAACGTATGTTCATATACCTTATTGGCTATAAAAGCTCCGCCAAGTCCGATTGTGAGACATATCTCTCTTAGTCTCTGAAGGGTTACTAAAATGATGCTAAAGGTAAGCGATATTAAACGTAATTAAAAAACCATTTGCATTGACTGGTATTTTTTTATTTATACCATTAATACCAATAAAAATTATAGGGGCTGTTTCTAACATCAAAATAACCGTTTTCTAATGATCATATTGTGATATGTAACGGATACATATATCGAAACAACATTTTTGATTTTTGTGTGGCTGTCTGTGTGTCTTTTTGTTCTGTCTAGTCTTGGTAATGGCTGGTCTAACTTTGACGAGACTTTTACTGGAAGAGTAATTTAGAACATTTTTTTCTTACAAAACCCAACAAAATAATTTTTTTTACATTATAAAAATTACAGTAAATCACGCGCTACAGCCAGTTTAGAACAAACTTATCACAGACCACCGCAGTTCAAAATTTTAGTTTAAAAATTGTTAATAAAAAAAAATTGTTGAGTTTTAATTTTTTATCAACGTAGCACGGAAGATCGGTTTGATATTTACATTTTAAACTTTTTAGGCTTTCATAGTTGTGTGCGCAGTGGCGATTGGAGGTGCTGCGGGGCAACTACCCGTCGGCGTATATGGTGGCTACGGAGCATGGAACCCTTACAGTGCGTATCCTGCCCAGCCAGCTATTGCCTCCACCCATTCCAACATTCTGAGGTCACCGTTTAATCTTGGACAGGTAATTTTAGTTTAATATCTAGAATCGGAAATGAAATGCTTATATCACTATTACGTTAAGTCTATGGACTAATTGTGTCAATATTTTTACTGCTACGGTAGGTGCTAATATATATTCTTTAAACAGTAACAAAACAAGTCTAAGCCTTTCGTAGGTCGCACCTAACTACTTTTTAGTATAAGTGGCTAATAATAATAATGTCCTCCAAATCGATTCTGACTACAGTGGCAGATCTGTATTAGATCCCACAGGATTCGGACCCTAGGCTGCTGATTAAATAAAACATAGTTGATACGGACAAACTAAATTGAAATTCGTGTACGTGTCTTATTTGATTTAAGGTACAGTCAGATTTTTATATGTTATGTGATATCTGATAATAACGTAATGAAGCTTATTACTATTTATTTCCTATGGAAATATTTAAACTGCGATTTCTCCTTAAGGTGTCTACATTCTCAAAGGCAATCGACACGCCATTCTCCAGCGTGCGCAAATCCGACGTAAGGATCAGCAATCCTGGCGTGGCCATTGCACCAGCTTATCGTGGAATAGCTTCTCCTTACGTTTCCCCGTTCGGCGTAGCTGCTCCAATAGCTGCACCAGTGGCTAAAGTAAGTTCAAAATATAAGTTCAGATTTAAAATAACCAACAGCGTGTTTGAACTACTTTAGTTTCTTCTCTTATCGCGTCCGTTTTATTTTCAAAATGGTCATCCATGTTCCAAACACATTGATTTATAAATTAAGAACTATGTGCACTATAGCATCATTACTAGTGATTTAAAAGGTTAAGGCGGAACCTAATTATAAAAAAAAAGTGTCTGCATCCAAGTATTTTCGTCAGGGCTTTGAGGCACTGAAAATCTCTGATGCCTTTACAGCAAAAATTGTATTTTTGCAGTGGGTTAAAAAAAGGGCTATAGTTTTTTTTCTATAAGTACTCAATTGATATACTTAATCCAAATATCAACCAATCAATCAAAATAATACTGTGTCGGTCTACTGCTGGACATAGGCTTTCCCTAATGCATGCCACCGCTTCCGATCTTCGGCTATTCTCATACAGCCCACATGGCTCACTTTACGTACGTTGTCACTCCATCTTGCCTCGCAGGGCGTCCCACACTACTTCTTAATATATTTTATTTTTATTACACAAATTTAAGTACGTATCTATATCTACATATACTATGTTTCTAGGTCGCCGGTGGTCTTCTAGGCGTGGCATACTCCGCGGCACCTGCTGTCTCTCACATGACGTACACCAATGGACTTGGTCTGGCATACAGCTGGTAATCCGATAAACGATAAAGATTACAGTAAATGATGGGAACTTAACTTAGGTTGTTTGTTATATAAATAATTGATTCCTCTCTTTATTACCTGATAGCTGTAAGCACTATTTATTTAAATGTGATTGTTTTCATTTAATAAAATAATTAAAAAAACATTGTGCTTTAATTTTTGAACAGATATTTTGACCTACTAATAAATTTACAGAACGATAACCATGTAGTGAAGTTTGTTTTATAAAAAATAACACAAGTTAAATTAGGTGTTGAAAAAGATTAATCGAAGATTCGAATTGTCGTTTTCTATATAATAGATATTCGATAAGGCACCCACCAACCCGTATTGGGCCAGCATACTGAGATACGGTCGAAGAGAGAGAGAAATACCAAGTAAAATTTTAACAAAAAAATATGACCGACTTCTAGCAGCGTATAACTATAATACGCAATACAAGCATGTAACAATTTGCTCTCCGTACGAACATTAAAATGCTTATTGTGCGTTATTTTAAAAACATAGATATATGCTAACGCTGTTTTTATTGTAGAACAATTCAAGTAGTACAATTAAATAAAACATACTTTATGTCTTAACTGCCTCCGTAGCCATGGGCGTGTGTTTTAGAAACAGGAGGCCGTGGGTTCGAATCGTGCGGGGACTCAACAAATTTTCATTGCTAGTTAGGGAAATTTGGGTTGATCACCCAATTGTATGAAAAGTAAGATGTTCCATAAAGTCGGTCTACCTACCAACCCACATTGGACCAGCGTGGTATTAGGAGAGGCTTGTGTCCAGCAGTGGACTGTCACAGGCTGATAATGATGATGACTATACATTATGTCTATCTTTTACGGTTTTGGCTGCGTTTGTAATTCAATCGCACGTGGTTGTGATGTTTGGTGCCGGTAATTTTTTTTTATTTCTCAAATATCTATTAAACTACTTATTACAAACTTATTTTAAAAAATGGGAGGCTAATGTCTATCATTTATATACATCATTAAAAAAAAGAATAATCCAAATCGAAGCCTTAGGAGCGGAGCAACGAGGTAAAATATATATAAAAAGAACCTACGGTCCAAATTACCTCCTTCTTTTGGGAAATCGGCCAGAAAGAGATATTTGATCGCACAGAAAATATCAAGCAATGGTTTACTCCCGTAAGGCAATCTGACAATTATTTTATGAAAGATTTTCCTAAGACAACATTAATTTGAAAATTTTTTTTTTTTGGAATTGGGCTATTTTATCGGTGCTTTGCCTAGTTTATGATCGCCCTGCAATGATTCACTTTAAGGACTACATTCTTAAAATTTATTTACAATGTGTAAATCTTAAAATTTAGCCTGAATTTTTCCAACCGGTGAAGAATCGTGTTCATATCAACGACCACAAGCGAGAAACGAAGCATTCCTATACTATTACAGACCACTTCCATGAAATATATTGGATGCTATCAGATCTATATGCGTCGGTGGCTTATATAAAAATCACTACAAGAGCTTTATCCAACTTATTGAAAAATCAGCCCAAAAATCGTCTCGAGTAAAGTAATAAGTCAATCGCTCGATCGAACGAGCTAAACAACGTAATATTTTTCAATAAAACAATTTACTGTTTCCCAACATATGTTCTTGCAGATGATATATTGATCGATTAAAACGTTTAGTGAATTCCTTAAAAAAAATTATGAATAAGGCCATTTTTTGCGTTACACGTGCTGGTAGCCCGAAAACAAATTAAATATATAGTCACAATTCATACTAGCATGAAATTGAGCTGGAATGAAACTAACTGATATGCTTTTTTCATAAAAAGGGTCGCATATTCACTACAAAAAGTGGAAGAGGTATATAAAAACAAATTATCCCTATTTTAAATTGATTTTTCTAGTCTGACTTTACGAAGTTTTATTTTACTTTGCTGATTTTCTTAAAATCAATTTATCAAATATCTACAATATAATAAGAATAAAATAATAAATATCCAAACATTAAAATTGTGCTGTTAAACCAGCAAAAATAAATGCCACAATTAATTGACACCAACTTGGCTCCATAATCAAAAATCCTTTGTCTTTTGTCAACAAACCTTTCTTTCATGCCCACTTTAAATTAATATTTTAATTATTCTTTCGAAATATTATAAACTAAATAAATTTTTTTTAATGAATTACACATTATCAGTATAATTTATAATCTTATACTCGTTGTTTTGGGCCGGATAATTTTATAATGATTACTCAGGCTGAGTGACTATTTGCATTACGATAACATTAGTATAAATTAAACTCAAGCATATAATTCCAGTTAGTAGTGCTTTTTGATAACAATGTCTGACAGTGGAGATAGTGACGCTGGTTATATATTTTACAAAAATCGCCCAGAATGGAGCGATCTCTCACCTGTACCGGAAGATGATGGACCCAGTCCAGTAGTTGTGATTGCACATTGTGAGAAGTGTATGTATTCATTAAAATTTCATTTAAATTTACCTGTTTAGTTAATTTTTCTCTTAAATTCACTTTTTATAATACAAAGTTTGATTTTATATGATAGTTACATTTGTATATATTTAGAAACATGGATTAATCTATAAATATCAATGGGCCTGTGCAAAAAATTACCACCTATAGAGTTTCCCTAAAGATTATAACTGTATTAATAAAAAGTAATACACACTAATTTAATTTTCTAATAAGTATAGTACAAAATAGTATGTAAGTAACCTTTATTATTGCCTTTTTCTAGTTGAAGATGTATATAATTACTTCCGAGCTATCCTACAAAACAATGAAAAGTCTGAGCGGGCTCTGCAGCTAACAAAAGATGCAGTAGAACTTAACCCTGCAAACTACACTGTGTGGCAGTATAGGTATGTATTAATGTTACGCTAAAAAGTGTAGGAATTAAACAATTACACCATTTCTAAGCAATTGTACTGTATTTATTATGATAACTGCTTCACTCCTGTTATAACAGTGTAGGTGCAAACTTTAGACCTAATAGAGGTCCTTCCATAAGTTTACTGAATCACCATCCAAGATAGAAAGCGGCAAGACCCTAAAAAAATTAGGAAAAATGTACAGTTTATTTTGATAAATAGCAATATTTTATGTATTGAAAATTCTTATCTGGTCTATGCCATATCTGAAAATTATGTTTGAAGAGAAAACATCATTAAAAAGTTATTGGATATTTTTTTAACATGGATTAATCTTTTCTTGTGTTTATGCGAATACTACACATGGTAATAAAAGACTACGGATTTTATTGCAATTAATTGTTCACAATTTTCCGTCTGTTCCGTCCGATCCATCTGCCCGTGACCATGGATCCTGTAAAGTGTCTGAACTGTCAGTAAAATTGTAAACAAATTGAAATGCTATGAAATCCGTAGTCTCTAGTTAAACATTGGATTAAACCACAGAGCATAAGTTTTTACATATACTGTATCTGTTGAAACGATTAGTTTAGGTTGATAATATATAATGTAAAAATATTATGTATATATTACTATATTTTTTATGTTTTATAAAAAATTCTAATAGAATTGTTCAATATTTTTAACTCTTACATTTGTAGTTTCTTGTTTTTTTTTCTTTAGTATTACAAGCTTATTAAATGATAAGAAAAGAACAATGTTAACTTAATTGACATTTACATTAAAATTTGATTCTTGTGCTAAAAACTGTTACACTTGAATTTTTAAATTTGCCTTTTTTTTAAATTAGAATTATTGTTTATATTTCAGGCGAGACTTGCTTCAAGCTTTAGGTTCAGATTTGCAATCAGAATTGGACTATGTAGAGGCAGTGATAAAGCAGTCTCCTAAAAACTACCAAGTATGTATAATAATTTTGGGCATTTTTGTATTTTATATAAGTTCATTGATGCTGTTTGAACCATTTTTGTAAATAATAATAGAAATAACAAATTATTTATAGTTAATGCAGTGACAATAGAATGTTTACCTTTTATTTTAATACTTTTCAGGTATGGCATCACCGACGGGTACTTGTGGAGTGGTTACAAGATTCAAGCTTAGAATTGGAGCTTACTCGAGATGCTTTGCTACAAGATCCAAAGAACTATCATGCATGGCAACATCGCCAGTGGGCAATAAAGAGTTTTGGGCAAGTATTATCAATGAATTATTTAATTCAATGTGAAATTTAATGTTAAAACAAAATAATTGCTTGCTATTTATTTAAATTTAGTACCAGAATGTCTACTGTATGGTTGGTGATTGATGTTAAAAATGTATTCATTGATGAATGAATGTTGATTTTCTTTATACAGGGTTATCATGTTGACAATCAGTAATTACAATCACAATGTTACCTTAACCTTTTTTATCACATATATCTGTTTGCATGGGACCAGAATAAGGCCTTGTAGTGTTACTATCCTCTATTGGCACTGAAAAGTATTATTTAATCATCGGAGACCTCCCATAATACACCCAATCGCTTCCGATCTTTGGCTATTCTCATCCAGCCCACACCAGCCACTTTGCAAATGTTGTCACTCTATTGGCGTCATGGTTACCACACGTCACGTTACCACATGGCGTCCTAGACTATGTATGCAGAGCCTTGGTCTCCACTCCATATTATTTAATACTGGAGCCAAATAGAACAAGGAATTTATGTAAAAAGGCTTTTGTAAAACTCTGTTAGTGTTTTAACACTGTGCTCTTTAATTTGTTAAATATAAAGTAAGTACGGAAGCTAAATATGGCTGTGGACTAAGAATAAAATCACTTTTACTTTTGGCACAATTAGTGTTTGAGACTTGTTTTCATGTTTGACCTGGTATAGTGACATGCATTAGGCATATAATATAGAATGGTGCGATTTGAATAGGTTATGTCACTACAAATCTTGTGTATTGGAAATAGTAAACATTTCAATGTTAGAGAGTTAGTTATATTACATTCCCAACTAATAGCAGGGCTGAATATTTAATTTAACCAGATTCTTTTTCAGTGCACTATAAAATAAGCTATTTGAATCAGTTTTTTATTTTTTTTGTAAATTATTTTCTTTTATTTTACAGGTTGTTCGAAAATGAAATGGAATTTGTTGACAATCTTATTTCGGAAGATGTTCGAAACAATTCGGCATGGAACCAACGGTATTTTGTTATGAATAATCGTCTTGGTTGGTCAGAAGAGAATGTACAGCAAGAAGTTAATTATACACTAGAAAAAATTAAATTTGTGAAAAACAATGAAAGTGCATGGAATTATTTGCGAGGTGTTTTGTTTCATGATAAAAAAGGGATAAGTGGTAACAGTGTAGTAACATCATTTTGCGAGGATTTGTACGCAAACAATTGCCGTTCGTCTTATTTACTAGCTTTCCTCATAGACATTTGTGAAGAAGTTATTAAAAGCGGGGAATCTAATTCTCGATACAACTGTGGAAGGGCTTTAGAGTTTTGCCATTCATTGGCAACTAAATACGATAAAATACGATGCAAATATTGGAATTTTATTGCTGACAAATTTACAAAAAACCAAATAACTGAAAATGTTTGAATAACCTTGTTATAAATTATCAACTGTACATTACTGTCTGCTTGCAAAGTCTACTAATTTTACAGTTTAAAAACTGATCGAATCATTCTACTTAAATAAATCACAAAAATATGAACTTTATAATTGTGTTTTACTTGTTTTGACAATAAATTTGTATTATCATGTGTACTTTTTTTTTTTTTACTAAACCATACTTTTAAGACTTGTTCTTTCCATTTCCATCTTGTTCTTTAAGTGCAGTGTCGCTTTAATGATGTTCCATTTCTGTGTGAGCATGCATTTCAGATTGAAAAGCTTTTGCAAATACCTTGCACATACAGATTTTATCGTCAGTAATGATATCTAACATACTAAAATTTGCTACATTTTTAGGTATATTACATTCGTCGCATTTTATTTTATCTTTTTTGTTATTCTGTTTGCTGGTATTGGGTTGCTTCGTTACTGACAAGTTGCTAAGAAGCATTCTATGCATTTCTGGACATCTTTCTGTGAAGCATTCTTTGCAACCACAAAATGCCTATAAAAACAGTTCATTAAATTTTAAACAAAATAAGAACAATTGTAACAATAAAATAAAATCAAAATTTTTTAAAGCAATTTGCCAACATACCTTTGATTTCACATCTGGCCCTGTTGGCTTTTTATTATTCTGGCTCTTTTTCATTGTTCAATTTTTGTCCATTTTTTTATAAATTATGCTTTCACATTAAAAATTACATACGAGGGAGAAAGTTCATTTTGCAATGTCAATCAATCATAAATATGATTACGTTATTATTAGTCAGTTACTTCAAAATGACGTTTAAAATTTATAAACGCGCTTATATATTTTGATAAAAATGGAAATTTGGCGTAATATAAAATCATAATGGAGCAAAATAATGAAATAATAACAACAATGTATTATAGCTAAACCAGTCAAACACATGCCAAAACTATGCAGTTTTCCAATTGGAGTTCTGAGCCATTTGAACTACGGGTTTTAAAGCAACAATTAGCAAATGTCACTTGTAAATGTTTAAACTGTGAAAGGTATAAAAAAAAGTTCAAGAAAAATATACAAAATGCTGCAGTTCAAGCGGATCGAAGTCTAAACTCTGTTGACCGGTTTCATTCAGTTATACAAGAACAGAAAATAGAAGAACCTACTAAAGTGGCCGAGGAAATTAGCGTTAACTCGGTTAATACCAAAGTTAGAGACGTGACATGCCCGGCTGTCGCTTAATTGCCGAATTTTTAAGCTCAAATTGTAACAAAACTTTAAAAGATGAAATTTCCGAAACCAATCCTATTATATGTTGTGACAAGTCAACAGATGTATCCGTTGAACATGTAGAAAAAACAACATCGACTACAGACAAATCTAAATCTTCCTTTGGTACGTTGAGAAAAGTCTCAAATGATTTGGATGAATTAAATAATAATTTACAAAGAAGTTCTGAAAAAGTTTCTTTCGTAGATAAAATGTCTGATATTAAAGTTTCTAAAGAATCAACATTAGTGAAACTTAATAAAAATAATTCGAGTGACTTTGTTAAGGCAAAGCCATTAATTTATGGGTCGTGCATATGTTTAGAAAAATTTATTGACTCAATCAGACCGGCGGCATTGGAGTAGAATAATTTTATTGTTTGAGCAGGTGCGTTAACTAGAAGCGTCAGATATTTACGCAGACTTACTCAAATTTCTGTTATAATTTTTAAAACTTTAATTTTGTTACTATATCCACACAACCACCACTTTATTAACTTTATGCATTTTTTCGATAATACTACTCTGTTTAATGTGAATTTAATTAGGTACCTATATATTTTTTAAGTTTTTAAAATTCTGTACCCTGACATGTTGGTGGCAAATGAAGCATGTAATTTAAATTTGCCTTGTTATCTTTACATGAAGTAATAATATTATAATGCATTAAAAATAATTCAAACGTGAAAATGTAATAAATTATGCTAACCGAGTGTTTCGAAGAAGCACGAAATTGTTTAATTTAATAAATAAAATCACTTTTTGTAACGAAAAGTAGATTTATTTATGTGGCAGCATAGTGCTTTATAAATCTGGCAGAAGGATCCGACACTTGGACCCACTTAGGCATCCAATAGTAGGGAGTAAAGTTATGTTGGCCAGAGAATGATTTTTCAAATATATAGCGATAGTATTTAGATTCAGCGTTGGTTGGTTGCAGGCCTTTAAATTGTTGGTTATCATCAGGCAACCTTTCCGCAATGATCTCAGATATGGTGGTGAATAAAGATTTTTTTACTGATGCTACTCCGTCACTGAACGCTTCCTTGTGGCGCCACAAAATGGAGTCCGGCAATAAGCCACTTTTAGCGAAACTGCTGCGCAATAGATGTTTTTCAACTCCGTTTTGAGGTTGTCGTAGCTTTGGGTCGATACTGAGGTAGTGATGTGTGAATTGAATATCTAAGAATGGTACTCGTAATTCGAGACTAAACCCGCTTGTTGTCCTATCTGCTCGCAGACCGTCGTATAAGTATATGTCGGACAACAGTCGAATGCTCTCATCGTGTGCGGCCGACACCGATGGTGCATCTCTAAAATAAATGTAGCCCTGAGCCAATTCGTCCGCCCCTTCGCCGCTGAATATGACCGTTGCGTCCGTATTCTCCTTGATGTACTTCGACAGGAGATACATCGGTAAGCTTGCACGTATCGTGGTAATGTCGAATGACTCCAGATGGTATATAACATTGTCTAGCACTTTACTAACGTCGTTCTCGTCGAACTTCACTTCGTGGTGTTCAGTATCTAGGTATTGTGCTACTGTACGGGCTGCAGCCAAATCAGGTGACTCACCCATCCCAATGGCGAATGTTTGTATTTTGTAAGGCAATTTGCACTCCTTGGCAAGTTTCACGACTAGCGCGGTAATCAAAGAGGAATCTAGTCCACCGCTTAGAAGGCATCCAATTCTACGATCGGACATAAGACGCTTTTTACAAGCGGCCTCCAGTAGATAAGCAGTTTTCTCGTAAAGACCGCTCAATTTTTCCAATTCTTCCGCTGAAACGTAAGGCAAAAAACGTGGGGGATTCCCCGGTGTGAAGTATTTCTCGGTACAATCTAGCTTTACTTTTCCCCCTTCTAATAGGTTCCAAGCTTCGTAATGGCCGGGTGGGAATTGTCCAAGAGTCGAATTTTCGCCCGCTTTCTGTTTTAAACCCATTAAGCCTTTCGCCTCTGAACTGATTGCCATAAATCCATTGTTGTCGTCTTGTAATTTAAACAGCGGTCGACGCCGTACGGATCGCGGGCGATGAAAACCTTCTTCGCTTCGCCATCGATCAAACAGAAAGCGAAAACCCCGTCCAATTTAGTGACAGTATCAGCTATTCCGAATTTTTTGTACATGTGGATGATAGCTTCGACGTCACAGTTGGTCTCATAGGGGAAATCGTACTGGTCGCGTAGACGTTTACAGTTGTATATCTCCCCGTTGCATATTAGAGTGACTCTAGGGAAGCAGTGCAGCCGCATGGGTTGCATACCATGTAGACCGTCGACGATGGCCAGCCTTTGGAAGCCAAGCACGGCGAGTGGCTCCCGAGAGTCCTGGTCAATCCGCCACGCGTCAGGTCCGCGGTGCACGATTGCCGCAAAACATTTTATGCAGGTGGGGCTTAAACCACCATCGGCGCCAAAAGTTGCCCAAATTCCGCACATTACGGTGTTTCTATAACAATTACAATATCCATAAGCAAAATAAAATTACATAATATACTTATTTACAACGTTGGACTAAATAAACTCTCGGTATTTAAAATTAAATAAGTAAATTAATAATATTTAAATAATTGACGAATTAATTTCTCAAATGTGTTACGTACAATAGCCTCGATGGGGCATATAATTACAGCTTTAGCCTTGTAAATTGTTCATGGCTGTTTGCAAGGCTAGACAAATTTTAATTTAAAAATTCTATAAAGGTCAATGCGCTCACAAGCACGTTAAATAAAAAAATAATTACACGAAATATGTTATTATAGCAATTTTGTTTCTATTTAAGCGCGTAGGGAAAACTATTTTATGAAAATAAGATAGATCAAATATTCTTGTAAAAATATCACTTTTTGAATATAATGTTATATAAAAAAAATGTTTGATTAAATACAAAAAGATCCAAGATTATTTCTATACTAACCTTAAAAAAAAGCGACCGGAGAAATTTTCTTCGTTTCGTTTCTACGAGTATTTTTTTAAATGTTTATAAGCCCTTAAAACATTGACGTGCCGGCTAAAACGTGTCAGAGATCGACTGAATAATAAAAGGCATGTAAAATGCGATCCGGTGTAGTTCATTATTGCGTCACAGATAACGTGTGGTGCCCAATATAGAGTGAGAAGTGAAGTAAGAACAGTGCAGCATTATATTGATGTCATATCGTACAGTACGGGACAGAATATAAGGCAAAAGACGTTCCTTTTCATCAATGTAAATAAAGTAAGGCCGAACTCATATTTTTACATTGTTATAACGCTACATATATATTATGTTTCAAAACTACTTAACTTATTTGAGACGCAAAAATTTAATATCCAATTGAATTTTTGATTTAGCAAAACTATTTTTACATAATAATAATAATCGTATCTAACTCCGTTATAGTGAATTTTTTCGCAGTTATACTAAGCAATTGACATTGCATATTGCATCACCTTGATAGCTTATGCAACGTGTAATTTTTTTACGACTTGTATTTTTTGACGGTTTGATTTTTAATAATTAAAAGAAAAAAATAATTTTATCCGAAAACAAAAATAATGAGAAACCTTTTATTTCCTTTATATTTTGGGGAAGTTGAAGCTACCTGCATCATAAAATTGATTGCGCCAAGAAATATTATTTTAAGTATCATATTCCGAAATCTAAAAAAGTACAACTAAATTATTGCTTAAACTCTTAAGTCCTTTCCAGTTAGGCCTATTATCGATTTTGATGTATTTTTTGGGGAAAAAATTCGAATGCGATATTTACTGGTGTTTGCAGTTTCGACCACAATTATTACAGGCACGAAAGAACTGATGTTTGGCAGACCCCAACAAAAATAACTGATAATTGCTAAGATAATTTTAGCACTAATTTAATTTATTTGCACTTGTTTAAATTTTTAAGACTGTGTGAAAATTTTATATAGTTAGGGGAATTACATTCAACTTTGATACATAATTTATTGCAAAATGTTTTTCGATAAAAATATTTTAACGATAATGAAATAAGTTAAAATTACTCTATTCACCTATATATTTTAAATAGCAATTAAACTGTAAGGGACTGACGCTATTTTGGGACAGTATATTCAAGCTCAATCTAAAACATTAGCAAAATGTTTTTATTAGAAATACAATTTACATAACTAATAGTAGAATGTACTTATTTATATTTTAAGTGTAAATTAAACTTTTAGTATCATCACTACAGGTTTTTGTACATATTCAAGCTCAATTTATTTATTACAAGATTAAAATAGCATTTTAATATCATTTCAAGGAGACGATTTCATTAATGTAAAATTTTTTTGTACTCACTTTCTGCGACTAAAGGATTTCTCCTTAGACACGTTCACAGCAACTATCATTTTGATTTATTGACCTGACAAAAGAGTGTTACATAATTCTTTAACATAAGTTCAAAAGAAGCTATGCAAACTTACATGAACAATGTTTTATAACGGCGAATACGAATTTCCGAAATTCGAAGTTTGGAGACAAGTCAAATTTTTTATTATACTGAAAAAAAATATAGTTGTTGTAAATTATTTAACATTTAAAGGAGACTATGTCGTAAAAAATGTAAGCAGCGTGTTTTTTTTTAATTGTACGAATACAATTTATATTTATTTGTTATAACTTTTTATTCTATATTTTTGATTTTGAGCCATGATACCTCGTTAAAAATTTGTTTGGATTTATACGTTGGCTGGTTAACATTTATCAATTAAAATTAAAAAATTATAAATTATTTAGCGCGAAAGTTTAGAAAACAAAGTTCGTAGTTTTAAAATTTTATCAGTTCCTTCATCGTTATTATTTTACACTATTTTATGCAAAATGTTTTCACCAGAAGACCAACAAATTGAAATTTGTCTTCTGAAATCAGAATTTGGAGGAAATAGAAAATGATTTAGTAGAACAAGTAAGTAAATTAAGATGGAATGATAGAGTGTAATATCTTAAATAATATCAAACATCAATCGTAACTATAGTTTATTTTATTAATTCTTAAATGTATTTATTCAGCGTTCAGCATTACCAGAATTGGCTGCAGAGAATGATCAAAAGTATAGAGAGACAATGGCGGCGCTTCAAGTTGTGCGAACACTTGACTCCGAAATGGAACGGCTAAAGTTAGAAAGTAGTATGTAACGCTTGATTTGGTAGTTGGTAAATATATTGTCCTTGTGTCCCTTGAAGATAAAATTTATTTGATACTTACTTAGATATCTGTTATTTGTCACCGTAATAAACAGGCGCGACAAAGATAAATATGAAAAACCGCGTTTTTTCTCATTATTACGGTTTAGCAATGCTTTGTTCTCAAATATTTTAGTCTGTATATAAAAACCGCCATCTTTGTTTAGCAGCTGGTTTATCCAAAAATATGTTTGTAGTATAATATTTTATGTATCCAAACTCCAAATATCAAACATTTTAGTGTAATGTTTTGATAAAAGTTATAACATAGCCGTTAATGCATTATTTTTTTTTTATGTTAAAGTGAGACTTACGGCTAAACGCATGCAGCTTAACAAACAATGCAACGATGTAACGGAAGGTGTGGTGAGGGCGCGTGAAACACGCGTGGAGTTGGAAAATTCGCTCAAAGAAGAGGAACAGGCAATTGAATCGCAAATGTGTTTGTCGATGATTAAAAATTAATTATTTCTTTAAATAAACAACAATACTATATAATTATTTAGATTTTTTAATCGATTTGTATTAATTCTAGGTTCTATTACGAACAATATTTGTATAAATTTTGTAATCCCTACGCTTATGTAGTTTTTCCAAAGTTTTGCTTTAAAGTTATAACTTTTCATTTCTATTTAATATAATGTTTATATATTTTAATTTATGTGTCTTACTAATTAAGCGTTTATAACAGTCGTAAATATGAAGATTCTCTACGCGAAAAGGCAGACAGATTTCGAAATACGCGTAACTATTATGTAAGTATTATCTTTAACTTATATGTACTTATCCATGTAAATAATTTAATCGAATATATTATTATTAAAGAATGAGGACGAAATAAAAAAAGAATCGGAAGCAACCCAGCAAGAAGTAATACAACTAGAAATAGAAGAAGGCCGTAAACAACTGAGAGTTAGAGAATTACAGAAAGAATTAGCCTCACTAGTAACGAGTGTGCCAGAAGATATACTTGCCATCTTGTAAGTGTATTTACTTAGACGATTATGAGCAAAAGTATATATTTTGGAAACATTTTTATATAGGTGTTTTTTGCGTTTAACAGATTTATATCGAATTGAAACTTTTAATCAATTTATCTTGCCTCCGTAGCCTAGTGGTAAGGCGTGTGCTTTGAATCGGAGGTCAGTGTTTACGCATCTGTGGTACTAACGGTTAGGGCAATTCGGGCCGATTACCCAATTTTTTGAAAAGTAAGATAATCCATGCGTCGGATGGGCATGTAAAAAGTCAGTACACACACCAACACACATTGGACCAGCGTGGTGGGATACTGTCCAAAATCGCCCTAAAGGAGAAGGGGAGGCCTATGTCCAGCCGTGGACTTACACAGGTTGATCATGATGATGAATCAATTTAGTGTATACGGATAATCATCTTAACGAATCTTGTAATCTAAACCCTAGACAAATAAGGTATATAATTCACGTAAACAAAGTAAGAACACTAATACCAATCACTTATGGCACCACGAGCTAACGCGATTTTATTAGCAAACCGCCGCCATGTTTAATTCTTACGCGATGTTTAACCATTAAGAACGTCCGATGTTTTCGCGCCAATTGAGCTTGACATTTTGAATTTACGAAAACGAGTCCGTACGATCATATACATTCCATCTCTTTGTTAACTAGAGAATAGTGCATTTTATAAGCTATCATGGTCGGTCACCATTTCACTGGGCTCATGAGGCATATACATGGCTGTTATGTTACGGTTTAAAAGGTACCGAAGCTAGTGCTATTTTGAGCAAATGTGACGCAGCATCGAATGTGTCAAAGCGGCGAGAAAACATATGGCGGCTTTCATGACATTCTTCGTAGACGGGCATATCGAATACCATCCGGAATTCCTATTTAATGTGAAAAAAGTGTCACACTTAATCATAGTGATAGCAACGCGTTATAACGTTGATATGCTTGTAAACATATTTCTTTCTTATTTCGATACGTCGGCGCACGTCCTTTCACATGTCACGTTTCTGAGCGCATATTATGTTTTTAATGTTGTAGCAACGTGTCTCTTTTGTATGAAGATTCCACTCGTAGACTGTCGCTTTTATGGAATGTAATAAACTTTATCTAAGATAACAAGAGAAAGAAAATCCGTAAAGGAACCTGAAACGTCGTACAATTTGATCTATATACGTAGGAAAAACGTATTGAAATTATAACTTTTTTTGCATACGTATTGCAGATGTGCTTAAATTAGTTTAAATATACTCTGAATATTTGCTCTGAACATCACTTGATAACGTCAAGTATTGTCATGTATTTAAACTTTAAAAATTCACAGGGGCCAAGACGAGCTGGAAATCAAATTAAGAAGTCTAACTTGTAAATGTTTAGAGTTACGAGAAACGCGTGATCGTCTTTTGAAGCGCAAGAAAATTTATTACAAGACTTAATAAGATAATAAAATGTAACCCAAATATATGTTAATGTAATCGTATAAAATAACTTTTAATTTTTCTTTTCTGAACAGATTATAAATTCTTTGTGTTCTAAATAAACAATTAAGAAAACATTATATTTTATTTCCTCTAACCCTAAATATCGATTTACGAAAATATATAAAATATCAAATTACTCCTTTCATAATTCATCTCAGAGTGCGTACCCTTCATCAAATTAATGCTTAATTAAATTTAGTGAGTTATTGGAGTTGATGTATTAAGTTCTGTTGTGACTTAACTCATTAGTATTATCTTTCACTGCTATTGTAATTATATTAATTTTGTTCTTGCCTTGGTTAATAGTGAATAAAATATGATAAGGAATGCAAAATTCTATGCAATTATTTAATTCTTTCGTTACGTTTAACTAAAAAAAAATATTTTTGAGTCTGTAAACCCTGTTGGAAATTAATTGTTCCTGAAATGTATTTCATAACAGATAATTTTTAAAATGTAATAGCTTATTTGCTGGTTGATTTCAAATAAGCAAGTATAAATATTGTATTTTTAATCTTTTACCTTTGACACAGAAAATTTTCGTCTGTTTAAAGAAGATTGCGTTATAACTTTTTCCATCGGAGCATTAAATGAGCGGCTTCAAAGAAAAGAGCTCCGTTTCAGGGTTTCATTAACATTTTGTTGTAGAAAGTTTTTCATCTTGAAGCTTTCAGACGTAACTCAACTACATGGTTCATGATTATGTATGCTTAGAGGCAAAAAAAAAATAAACCAGAGTGTTTAACCTTATTTGTAAAAAGCAAAACGGAAATATAAAGCATGTTAGTGAATTTTAGACTTCAGAAAATTTCATTACATTTAAAATACATCGCTAGAGTCCATATTAGGCAGAATAGAAACGGAAACACATCGTTATCCCCTTACAATGCGAACTCTCGTATGTGCTAAGACTGATTCACATGGCTCATCTTAATTTTAATAAACATAGGTACATATCTGTATGGGAGAGTATATAAACAGTACCTACCTTTAAAAAAAGATCAGTTCAAAAATAAAAAAATATTTTGATTCATTTATTTATTTAAATTTATTACCAATAAATTAACAAATTCTCAGTAATGTAGATATGTTTATTTAATCTCTAGAGAACAAGAAATGGGCAACGGTTAAACAATTTACGAAAAGCAAGTAATTACCATAAATTTATGATTCTATGAAAACAATTACCATGAGTTTGGAATAAAACGCAGCCAAATGCCATCACCATGTAAATTTTAAGTAAAATGTCAATGCACATTAATTCAAACGTACAATGAACATGATAGAATTAGATCGCAATTATAATGTAGTATTGTAAAATATATTGTAATGTTCTGGACATAAACAGTTTGCAGTAATTAATTTTATATGCTGCTATGTTGTGAAGAAAAATATTGCGTTCGTAGAAAAAATGTATCAGCAACTACGTAGCATCCAAATTATGGAGATTTATTTGGAATGAAAAGTATTTTGATACTTGATTTTTTTTTTAGAATTTAATTAGAACTTCCGTAATAACGACCTAAGGATGGCTCAAAAGTTAAACTTAGTACTTCGCAATGAGTGTAGACTTAGATAATTATCCTCCATATCAGTCTAAAATAGACTCCGAATTGCTGTAAACATTGTTATCCATGGCAAATAAATAGTGTTTTAGCGCTCTTCAAGTTTGTGCAATTTCTTCTTCTGCCACTAGGTAGTGTCTAACGTTTCCATACTCATTATTTTTTTTTAAGTTTCTTAAACTATGTTGTATGTTGTAAGTAAACAGATAAACTACTAATTTTTTTGTTATTTATTAACAAGTGCTTTGCAGTGGTGCCATGGCGTTCGAATATAATATGTAATATTTTATCTTAATGTAAGATACCCTTATATATAGATGCATTACCGACGATATGACGACGATATGCATTATGACTTTTGTAAGCATAAACCATATTTATTTATTATTCAAAAGGAGATGTATAATATATTCAGTTCATGTACTTAGTAAAAATGTAAATTTTATTTTGTAGCATCAATTTTCTAGCGGACAAAAGGTTTTTGTCTTCTTTGGGCACGTAATTTTTTAAAGCGTAGCAAAACTGCAAACTATCATAAAAATATGTTATAACGGCACGAAATTCAAAACTTTCAGATCTCGAGAACCGACCGACTTCTTTAAAACAAGAGGTACTGACTAAAGGCTTTTCATGTTATTGTTACAAACATTCAGACACTAGAAAAAACAATGTTTATTAAACAATATTTTGCTGTGGTGGGAATCGAACCCACATCCTTTGGCGTAACATGTCACTAATCACTGCGAAGCCAGCCTCATGTTACCTCGTTGCTTTGCTACAAGCGCTCTTGCTTTTATTATTATTTATTTTAAATAGTAGGAAAATAGGACTACATGACAGCTACTGTCATGTAGTCACATATTATTAAATAATTTTGTGATAAGTAGTTAAATAGATTTTAAAGAAATTAAAAAATACCTCATAGCTTTTACATATTCGTGCGATTAAATTTCAACCGCTGGCTTAACCTTAAGAGATAGGCTTAATTTATATTGTATACATAATTGTAGTTCTTGAAATGGCAACATATATGTTTGTTTTAAAAACAACCCACAATAACTATCTCATTGTAAAAATTTTTAAAAATTGCAATAAGGCATATACGGACACGACATGATTTCATAAAATGAATACTTATAAAAATATCATAGATTTAATTCAGTACCAAAAATCGCTGGTACACTGCTTGAAGTCAGGTATATTTTTTGATAAAGTTGTACTTTTTTAATTGAAAATATACAATTCATATTTGTGCCTTATAATTTTTGAATCCATTTCTGATTTTGAGGCATGTTACGTCGGTCAAACTACTGGTCACTGGCCATTAATAATTTTCAATAAAAAAAAACAAACTAACACGGCGCAAAAATAAAGAAAACCAAGTCTGTAGTTTTAAAATTTCATCCGTCATTATTTTACACTATTTAAAGTAAAATGTTTTCCCCAGAGGATCGACAAATTGAGATTTGTCTTCTTAAATCGAACTTGGAGGAAATAGAAAATGATTTAGTAGAACAAAAAAGTGTTATCTATCTGTGTATCTTAAATAATATAAAAATCAATCGTAAGTATAGTTTATGTTACAAATTTGTAAAATTTATTATTTCAGCGTTCATTACCAGAATTGGCTACGGAGAATGAAGATAAGTATAGAGAGACAATGGCGGCGCTTCAAGTTGTTCGAACACTTGACTCCGAAATGGAACGGCTAAAGTTAGAAAGTAGTATTGGTAATTCTTTACAAGACGGGCAGCGTGTTTACTCATCAAAAAAATTAACTAAAGGTCATTTGATTACATACGTGTAAAGCAAAACCGCTGGAAAGTCTTAGTTTTAATATAAAATAAAAGTAATGTAGCAGGATTTTACTGCCGCAAGTCGACCACATTGATAATGTTCGATAAATATCACGTCAAAATTGCCAACATGAGCAAACGAAAATTAAAAAAAAAATTTACTGATAAAAAATAATATAAATTACTGAAAAAAAGATAACTTAAAACAAAAATAACTAACTAGCCGAAAATGTTTATCTTTTAAGTACAATTACACACGCAATAGAAAATATGTAGTAAATAATAGAGGATTTTAATTTACTGTTTTTTTTATATTTGTAGTGGTATAATAAACAACTTATACCATATGTATTTTGTATAATAAATAATGAAATTATAAAACTGAATGCTCAAATGGACATTTAACATGTACTACTGATGATGGATTATAATTTAATTTTCATAATTTAGTTTCTCTAAAAATATTACTATAATTGATTGCTAGATACGATTCCACAGTCACTTTTCATAATCTGTAATTTATTGTCGGTTTTAGCGAGATCTCCGCTCTTCTGGCTCCGCGCTTTTATATTGCACTCTAGGGTAGGGCAGACTAGTACAACATGGAGTTTGGGTGCTTCGACATTATGTTTGTGACATAATAAAAAAAAATGCTATTATTAGACAAATGTATGTTTGAAAAAAATGTAATTTAATTATAAATATTTATATATATATAATTTTCTTTAAATGCAATATATTTATATTATAAATTTAATTTAAATACTTGTTTCAAAAGAGCTTAAAGGTCTTGTTACCAAGCCGTAAAACTTATTTAAAAAAATATAATAAAAAGGCGGCAACTTAATGAAAACAGATCTATATAGAAAGCAACAAGAAACAAAATGGCTCCATGTAATGTAAAATAGCTAAGAAAGTTAATATTAATGATATAAGTGCAAATATTTAGAAGTGGATCTCGTGCAGTGCTAAATTAAATTAAGGTGTTGCGTGTCGTATATAATCATGTATTATAATGCCATATTTAAAATAATGGCGGATATATTTAAAATAATGGTTTTAGTTTTAATTATTGTATAAAATATCAATTAACTTAAGATTTCGCTTAAGACGTATAAAGTCAATTAAATATTTATGTTACTTAAAATTAATTGCAAATAAAATGTTAAAATCATGTTTTTAATGGTAGTGCTTTCCATACAATTATAAAATATTTTTGTATTTCTTCAAAATTATGACTCCAGCAATTTCTTAATACAGGTGCCTATACGCGTGCCCGTTTTGTAAAGAATTACCTTGTATGTAACGCTTGATTTGGTAGTTGGTAGATATATTGTCGTTGTGTTCATGAAGATAAAATTTATTTGGTACTTAGATATCTGTTATATGCCATCGTATTAAACAGGCGCGACAAGGATAAATAAGAGAAACAGCGTTTTTTTCTTATTACTATGGTTTTGCAATGCTTTGTACTCGAATATTTTTGGTCTGTATATAAACAACCTGCCATCTTTGTTTAGAAATGGTTTTATACAAAAGTCCTTTTAGTATATATTTATGTGTCCAAACTCCAAATATTAACATTTTAGTGTAGTGTTTTGATAAAGGTTATACACAGCTGTTACATAGCCGTTATTACATTATTTTAATTTTATGTTAAAGTGAGACTTACGGCTAAACATGCAGCTTAACAAACAATGCAACGATATAACGGAAGAAATTTGTATGGAGTTAGAAAATTCGCTTAAAGAAGAGGAACTGGCGATTGAAGCGAAATGTGTTTGTCGATGATTTAAAATTAATTTTTCGTTTAAATAAACAACAATACATTAAAATAAATATTTTTTAAAACTGTTTGTATTAATACTAGGTTCTATTACGAAAAATGTTTCAAATGTTGTATTCCGCTAGGCTTATGCGTTTGACCAATGTTTTGCTTTAAAGTTACAACTTTTTATATATATTTAATGTAATGTTTATATATTTTAATTTATGTGTCTTACTAATTAAGCGTTTATACCAGCCGTAAATATGAAGATTCTCTACGCGAAAAGGCAGACAGATTTCGAAACACGCGTTACTACTATGTAAGTAATATCTATAAATTATGTATCTATCTAAGTAAATAATTTGATTAAATATCTTAATATTAAAGAATGAGGACGAAAGGAAAAAAGACACGGAAGCAATCCAGCAAGAAGTAATAAAACTAGAAATAGAAGAAGGCCGTCAACAACTCTAAGTTAGACAATTACAAATAGAATTAGCCTCACTTGTAACAGGTGTGCAGAAGATATACTTGCCATCTTGTAAATGTAGATATTTAGACTATTATGGGTACAATTATATATATACAATATACATTTGTAACATATTTAATATAGGTGCTTTTACGTTTATCGAACAAAATTATTTCGAATTGAAACTTTTAATCGATTTCGTGTGTATGAATTTTGTAATCTAATCCAACAAATAAATGATAGATTAGTGAGAAGAAATAAAGATAGATAGATTAGATATACACGCGTTTTTATTAGCAAAATGACACCATTTTTAATTCCTACGCGATGTTTAAACAATTAGATCGTCCGATGTTATCGCGCCAATTGAACTTTACATTTGGAATTAACGAAAACTAGTCTGTAAGTCTCTTTTAGCTGGGGTATAGTATATTTATAAGCTTTCATACCTAATACAACTGCCTCCGTATCCTGGTAGTAAGAGCGTGTGCTTTAAAACCGGAGGTCGTGACTTCAAACCTGCGGAACTCGACAAATTTTCATTGTTGTTTCCTAGGTAGGGCAATTTAGACCGATCACCCAATTGTCTGAAAAGTTGATCGACGGATCGGATGGGCATATAAAAAGTACTTAGATACGCTTTCATGTAAGAATGGTAGGTCCCTGTTTACAGGAGACCGTCTGAGTGAATACCACCGCGGTGCCTATTTCTGCCGCGAAGCATAGTGTTAAAACACTTCTGCGTTCCGGTTTGAAGGGCACCGTACCAGCTCATTTACTGGGTAAACAAATCTAACACCTATGTCTCACGGTAGGCAGCGCGTCGGTGATACCACTGGTATTGCCAACGTCTATGGGTGTCGGTGAAAACTTCCCAGGTGGCCCGACTGCTGGTCTGCCTGCGTATGCCATAAAAAAAAAGAATATCCTTAATCATAAGAATATATATATCTTTAATATGAATCATAAGAATTTCATTAACGGTCGGTCACCATTTTACTGGGCTCATGGGGGGACTAATACAAACCGACTCCTTATGTGAAATTACCATTATGTTGCGGTCTAAAGGGTAACGTAGCTAGTGTTATTTTTGAGTGTATGTGACGTAACATCGAATGTGTCAAAGCGACGAGAAAGCATAATATGGCGTTTTTAATTACATTTTTCGTAGACAGGGCATATCGATTACCATCCGGAATTCACATTTAATATGAAAGAAGTATCATACTTAATCATAGTGATAGCAACGCGTTTTACCATTGATATGCTTTCAAACATTTTTTTTTTTTATTTAGGTACGTCGGCGCACGTCCTTTCATATGTCACGTTTCTGAGCGCATATGATGTTTTTAATGTTGTAGCAACGTGTCTCTTTTGTATAAAGATTCCACTCGTACACTGTCGCTTTAATGGAATGTAATAAACTTTATCTAAGCAAAACAAGAGAAAGAAAATCCGTTTAGGAAATTGAAACTTCGTAATATTTGATCTTTATTCGTTGGAAAAACGTATAAAATTATAACTTTTTTTTGCAGATACGTAATAAAGATGAGCTAAAATTAGTTTATACATAAATAAAATAAATGGATATATTGTTTAAAATCTTCTCTTTGAACATGACTTGATAACGTCACATATCGTTTCGTATTTAAACTTTAAAAATGCACAGGGACAAGATGAGCTGCAAATCAAATTAAGAAGTCTCACTGATAAATGTTTAGAGTTACGAGAACCACGTGATCATCTTTTGAAGCGCAAGAAAACTTATTACAAGATTTAATAGGATGATAAAATATAATACAACAATATGTCAATTTCATTTTATAAAATAACTTTTAATTCTCTTTTTCTGAACAGATTATATTTTATTTGTGTTCTAAACAAACAATAAAGAAAATTTTACATTTTGTTTCCTTAAACCCTTAATATCGAAAAACTTTCTACTACAATATGTTAATGTAACGCTGAAACGGAGCTCTTTTTTTTGAACCCGCTAATTTCACGCTCCGATAGAAAAGGTTATAAAGTAATCTTCCTTAAACAGACTAAAAGGTTCTATGTCAAAAGGTAAGAGTTAAATAATCTACATCATTTATGTTAGTAGCTTATCTGAAACAAGTATAAAAATTCCATTTCCAAAATATCGAATTACTCCTTTCATTCAATTTTCAATTCATCTCGGAGTGCGTACCCTTCATCAATTTAATGTTTAATTAAATTTACTGAGTTACTGGAGTAGTAAGTTATGTTATGACTTAACTCATTGGTATTATCTTTCACTACTATTGTAATTTTATAAATTTTGTTCTTGCCTTGGTTAATAGTAAATAAAATATGGTAAGGAATATAAAATTCTACGCAATAATTGAATTCTTTCGTTACCTTTAACTAAAAAAAAAAATTGAGTCTGTAAACCCTGTTACAAATTAATTGTTCCAGAAATTTTATTTCATAATAGATGATTTTTAAAATGAAATAGCCTCCAGATTAGATTTCTGTTCCAGAAATGTAATTTCATAATAGATGATTTTTAAAATCGTGAACACATTGTAGTAGAAAGTTTTTCATCTTCAAATTAGTCGTAACTTAACTACAGAATGCATGATTATGTATGCCCTGTGGCAAACAAAAAAAACTGGAGTGTTTAACCTTATTTATAAAAAGCGAAATAAAAGAATGTCTTATGTCAGTGAATTTTAACAGACAGAACAATTCATATTCTATTAACGGAAACATATCGTTATCCCCTAATTCACATGGCTCATCTTAATTTTAATAAACATAGGTATATTCCTGCATAAGAGAGTACCATTCTTATATAAAAAAAAATAAGTATTTTTTATTTAAGTTTCTGTTTTCCATTTTTCCAAATGAATCAACAAATTCTCAGTAATGCATGTTTATTTAATCTCTAGAGAACAACAAATTGGCAACAGTTAAACAATTTACGAAAAGCAAATAATTACCATAAATTTGTGATTCTACGAGAACAATTACCATGAGTTTGGAATGGAACGCAGCCAAATGCCATCTCAATGTAAATTTTAAGTAAAATTTCAATGCACATTAATTCAAACGTACAATGAGCACAAAATGGCGGTCAAATTTTTTGACCCCGATAAAAATTTTATATTTTGCAATACATTGTAATGTTCTTGACATAAACAGTTTGCAGTTATTAATTTTATATGCTGCTATGTTGTAAAGAAACATTTTCGCTCGTAGAAATAGGTATCAGCAACTAAATAGCATTTAAATTACGAAGATTTATTTGACATAGAAAGTATTTTGATGTTCAAATTATTTTTAGGATTTAATTAGGACTTCTGTAATAACAACCTCAGGAGGGTTCAAGTCAAACTTGGTACATTGCTATGAGTGTAGGCTTAGATAATTATCCTTCATATCAGGCTAAAATAACTCCGAATTGCTGTAAACATTGTAACCCATGGCAAGTAAATAGCGTTCGACATCTAGGCCTTTTCAAGTTTGTCCGATTTCTTCTTCTACCACAATCAAAGTTTAATAAAGTGGCTTTTATGTTCTTTGCGGACGTTTCAAATTAAATTATTTTAATGTTAAAGAATCTCACAATTTGTAATAATTATATTTAGAATGCGCAGCATAAGAAAATAAGAGCAGACTGGCCATAATTTACAAACTGGTGGTCGTGGGTTAGAATGCTGCGTGCAAACGATTCTTTTTTATCGATGTTTGTTTTTTAGTCATGATAATATCAGCTGGTCAATTTAAGTGACACTTGTGATGAAGGAGCAAGTAAGATATTGGTCATGGTTGTCTAGAGCATTTTTGATAGTTGTTATAGGATATGATTCCCATCAAATTTACTGACCATTATACTACCAGTAGTGGAGATACTAATAATGAAGCAGGACTTATAGTTATACTACTGAAATACACTGTTACGCCACTAGGTGGTGTCTATTGTTTCCATACTCATAGTTTTTTTTAATTTTCTTAAACTATGTTGATGTAAATAAAAAAAAAAACATTTTTGTTATCAATGCGACCATTATTGCGAATGCTATTAAAACACAGCGCTTTGCAGTGGTGCCATGGAGTTCGAATTGTCTTAATATATAGATGCATTACCTATGACTTTTGTAAGCATAAGCCATATTTATTTGGTATTCAAAATGAGTTGTATAATATATTCAGTGCATGTACTTAGTAATAATGTAAGTTTTATTTTCTAGCATCAATTTTCTAGAGGTTAAAAGGTTCTGGCTTTCTTTGGGCACGTTGTCTAGCAGCTGTCCATTGTTTGAATCGTTGTTTTATTTTGGGGTACGAGAGTTGTTTAATAATGTCTTTAGCGCGTAGCAAAAATGCAAACTATCATATAAACATGTTTTATAACGGCAGGTAATTCAAAACTTTGAGATCTCGAGAAGTCGTATTTTTAGTAGAGATACACAGATTATAGGAGAGTATGTTAAAGAGTAAATGCAAACAGTGTTGTTTTTCTGACCGATATATTTGACTGACTTTTATAAATAAAGAGGTTCTAAATTCGGGCCGTATGAAATAATATTCCCTTTCTTTTTTTAAATAGTAGAAAAATAAGATTACATGACAGCTACTGTCATGTGGTCCCATTTTTTAAAATAGTTTTGTGATAATTAGTATAATACATTTTGAAGAAATTAAAAAAATCTGCGTCAACTATCACATACTTGTGGGATTCGATTTCAAACGCTGGCTCAACCTTAAGAGATAGGCTTAATTTGTACTATACGTAATTGTACTTCTTGAATTGGCAGCATATATATCTTTGTTTTCGAATAACCCACAATAACTATTTTAATGTGAACTTTTTTAAAAATTGCAATAAGGCATATTCAAACCTGATTTAAAGAGCATTTAAAAAAATATTTTATGGACAATAAATGATACACACACGACATTTTCATTAAATGAATACCTGTAAACATATCATACATTAAAATGCAGTGCCAAAAATCGCTGGTACATTGTTTGAAGTCAGTTATATTTTTTATTAACATTTTTGATTTTAATAGGAAACGTAGATTCAATTTATATTTGTTCCTTATAAATTATAAATCGATGTCTGATTTTGAGGCATGTTACGTCAGTCAAACTTTGTGTGCTTTTAAACGTTACTGGCCATTAATATTTTTTAATCGAAATAAAAAAATGAACTAACTTACCGCAAAGTTTAGAAAACCTTAACATTTCATCCGTCAATATTCACAATACAGCGCCGTCACACCTAGCAAGACTTGGCATTGTTCGTAACAGCCAATGTGTACACTGTCAAACAGAAGAAGGAACGATCCACCATATGATTTTTGATTGCCAACGTTTTTTAATTCAGAGACTTCTGCTGGCTAGTGAACTTAGTGTTACCGGTGCATTTAAGTGTGTTCCTTTCTCCCGCCATCACTTAACTTTATACTAAAAGATCCAACATCCTATAAACCTATTTATAATTATATAAAAAATACAATTCAAGCAATTTAAGTGACAAAATTTAGTGAAGTGAAGTGTATTGACTCCAAAGTAATGAACATTTTCCAAATAAGATATGACCTAAAGGTCTTTGTTACCAGGTCATAAAATCCAAAAAAAAAAATCTGTCAATATTTACACTATTTTAATCAAAATGTTTTCACCAGAGGAGGAACAAATTGAGATTTGTCTTCTCAAATCGAATAGGATAATAGAGTGTAATATCTTAAATAATATCAAAAATCAATCGTAACTATAGTTTATTTTATTAATTCGTAAAATGTATTATTTTAGCGTTCAGTATTACCAGAATTGGCTGCGGAGAATAAACAAAAGTATAGAAAGACAATGGCGGCGCTTCAAAATATTTGAACACTTGACACTGAATTGGAATGGCTAAAGTTGGAAAGTAGTACGTGACGATCAATTTGGTAGTTGGTAGATATGCGGTGTGTTCCTTGAATTTATATGGTACCAAACTTAGATATCTGCGTGTTATATGTCAACGTGCTAAACAGGTGCGACAAGTATAAATAAAAGATACCGCGATTTTTTTCTCATTGTTACTCGTTTTTCAATGCTTTGTTCTCGAATGTTTTAAGTCTGAACATAAACAATCGCCATCTTTGTTTAGCAAATGGTTTTATACAAAAATGCCATTGTAGTATATATTTTATGTATCCAAACTCCAAATATCTAACATTTTAGTGTAGTGTTTTAATGAGGGTTATAACATAGTCGTTACTACATTACTTTAATTTTATATTAAAGTGAGACTTACGGCTAAGCGCATGAAGCTTAACAAACAATGCAACGTAATATGACGGAAGGTGTGGTGAGGGCGTGTGAAACATGCATTGAGTTGGAAAATTCGCTCAAAGAAGAGGAACAGGCTATTGAATCGGAAATGTGTTTGTCGATGATTTAAAATTAATTATTTCTTATATTAATAGCAATACAATATAATCATTAAAATTTTAAAATATTTGTAATAAAACAAGGTTCAATAACGAAAATTGTTTTAAATGTTGTAATACCTTACGGTTTATGTAGTTTTTCCATTGTTTTCCTATAAAGTTACAACTTTTATATATATTTAATGTAATGTTTATATATTTTAATTTATGTGTCTTACTAATAAAGCGTTTATACCAGCCGTAAATATGAAGATTCTCTACGCGAAAAAGGCAGACAGATTTCGAAACACGTTACTACCATGTAAGTAATATCTATAAATTATGTATCTATCTAAGTAAATAATTTAATCGAATATGTTAATATTAAAGAATGAGGACGAAAGGAAAAAAGACTCGGAAGCAATCCAGCAAGAAGTAATAAAACTAGAAATAGAAGAAGGCCGTCAACAAATCAAAGTTAGACAATTACAAAAAGAATTAGCCTCACTTGTAACGAGTGTGCCAGAAGATACTATATACTTGCCATCTTGTAAGTGTAGATACTTAGACTATTATGGGTACAATTATATATACATTTGGAAACATATTTAATATCAATGCTTTTACGTTTATCTAACAAAATTATTTCGAATTGACACTTTTAATCAATTTTGTGTAAATACGAATCTTGTATTCCAATCCGTCAAAACAAAAAAAAGACAGATAACATGTAAACAAATTCTAATGCCAATCAAGACGACGCCAGATGTACACGCGTTTTTATTAGCCATTTTAAATTCCTACGCAATGTTTAAACAACAAGACCGTCCGATGTTCTCGCGCCAATTGAACTTGACATTTGAAATTAACGAAAACGAGTCTATAAGTCTCTTTTTCAACTGGCGTATAGGGTATGTTTTAAGCTTTCATGCCTAATTCAACGCGTCCGTAGCCTAGTGGTAAGGGCGTATGCTTTAAAAATCGGAGATCGTGGGTTCGAACCTGCGGGAACTCAACAAATTTTCGTTGTTGTTTTCCTGTTAGTTAGGGTAATTTGGACCGACAACCCAGTTTTCTGAAAAACTGATGGGGTCATCGACCCCGAATTGGGGGGGGCATTGGGGGAGGGATATGTTAGAGTGGGCTAAACGGGCTGATGGTGATAAGGTTTTTATGCAGGGAATTCCTTTATTAATTATAAAAATTACAATATTTAAATTACCAATTTAACGTTAAGGTAAAAAACGGTAGGTAATATCAGATCAAAAAGGTTCCATAGTCCAAAGCGTGAATGGTTAAAATTTTGCTTGATTTAATTTGGTTTCAGTTATTTCCAGAACACCATTATACAATAGCGCGTGTTCAGTTAACTCCCGTGTCTGTGTTGGGGAAAAGTTGCAAAATTTTCTGGAGAAGGGATACATTAAATTCCAATATCACAGAATACGTTATCTGGTTATGTCGTATTTTTAAGTGCTACTATATAAACTACTGTCTGCTTAGCCAAAGGGAAATTGGCCGTCGCATTTGACAAAACTAAAAGTTAGACCTGCAGTTCTATAATTATAAATCTCGAAATAGAGGCACTGTAATTTTTGTTTATAATACCAAGGGAAATTTTGCACGTCAACCCTTATCAACGCGAAATATGTGTTATTCTTTAAGTTTTTTATTGCCATAGTTTTAGTTTCTTCAATATTCTTTTCTGAAATGAGTTTCATAGACCTCTATCATCCTTTCTCGGTTTATAAACTTCATGCATGCTGACCTGACCTTGATTGTTGACGTTTTTTCATATGATGAATAAGGCTTTCCGCTATAGACAAAATCATATAAAAATCGTATAAATCATCATAGCAGGTTTTGGTTTGACAACGACGATATGGTGTCTTTTATTGCATTTTTCGTAGACAGGGCATATCGATTACCATCATTACATTAAATATGAAAAAAAGTATCACACTTGATCATAGCGATATCATCGCGTTTTACCGTTGATATGCTTGTAAACATTTTTCTTTCTTATTTAGGTACGTCAGCACACTTCCTTTCATGTGTCACGTTTTTGAGCACATATGTTGTAGCAACGTGTTTCTTTTGTATGTAGGTAAATTATATCTTTTATGCAAATACGTAATACAGATGTGCTTAAATTAGTTTATATAAAAATCGAACAAAATATTTTTTTTATAATTTTCTCTGAAGATGATAACGACACATATTATTGTGTATTTAAACTTTAAAAATGCACAGGGGACAAGACGACTTGGGAATCAAATTAAGAAGTCTAACTGATGATCGTCCTTTGAAGCGAAAGAAAACTTATTACAAGATGTAATAAGATAATAACATATTATACATCAATTTGTTAATTTAATCTTATAAAATAACTTTTAATTCTTTTTTCTGAACAGCTTATAAATTCTTTGTGTTCTAAACAAACAATAAAAAATATATTACATTTTGTTTCCTTTAACCTTTTAAATCGAAGTACGAAAATAAATATCTCCTTTCATGATTCATCCCAAAAGCGTACCCTTCATCAAATTAATGCTTAATTAAATTTATCAAGTTATTGGAGTTGATGTATTAAGTTCTGTTGTGACTTAACTCATTAGTGTTATCTTTCATTGTTATTGTAATTATAATAATTTTGTTCTTGCCTTGGTTAATAATTAATACAATGTGATAAGAATGCAAAATTCTATGCAATTATTTAATTCTTTCGTTAGGTACGTTTAACTAAAACATATTTTAGTCTGTAGTCGCTGTTAGAAGTTATTGTTCCAGAAATTTAATTTCATGATAAATGATTTTAAAATGAAATAGCTTTTTGCTGTTGGTTTCAGATAAAGCAAAGTAGTATAATTGATGTAGTTCATTAAACTCTTACCTTTTGACATAAAACATTTTCGTCTGTTTAAGGAAAGTTGCGTTATTACTTTTTCCATCGGGCGTGAAACGAGCGGGGTTCAAAAAAAAGTGCTCCGTTTCAGCGTTTCATAACTTATATTGTAGTAGAAAGTATTTCATCTTTAAACCAGTCGTAACTCAACTACTGGATGCATGTTTATTATGCCTTGAGGCAAACAAAATAAACTGCAGTGTTTAACTTTATTTACAAAAAGCGAAATAAAAAAAATTCTAGTGAATTTTAGACTTAAAGAAATTTCTTTACACAAAATGTATCAGTAAAGTCCATATTAGCAGAATAATAACGGAAACATATTGTTATCCTCGTACAATGCGAACCTCCTTTGTACTAAAATATTAACAGGACCTCAATTTTAAGAATCATAGGTATATAAGAGGTAAATACTACCTATAAGAAAAGAGTTTATATTGAAATAAAACAATTTTGTACTTATTGTACAAATGAATTAACAAATTCTCAATAATGTAGGTATGTTTATTTAATCTACAGAAAACAACAAATTGGCAACAGGTTAAATAATTTTCGAAAAACAAATAATTACCATAAATTTGTAATTATGAGAAATTACCATGAGTTTTGGAATGGAACACAGCCAAATGCCATCACAGATATAAATTTTAAGTAAAATTTCAATGCACATTAATTCAAAGTACAATGAACACAAACAAGATTGACTGCTATGAAAATGCACAATATTCGAAATTGATTATAATGTAACCGTCTCCCTGGCAGTAGCTATTGGCCACTTGCTTTATAAACCGGACATCGTGGGTTCGAATCCCGCAGGAAACGGTTTTGAGTAAGGACAATTCGGACCGATTCACCTAATTGTTTGAAAAGTAAGACATCCGACGCATGGATGGGCATGTAAAAATCAGTCATCCACCAACCTGCATTGGACTCAACGTGGTGGATACGGTCCAAAATTCCTAATGGAAAGGCGTAGACATGTCTCCTATGTCCAACAGTGGACTAACAGGCTGTTGATGACGATGATGATGACATTAGTAATGTTCTTCACATAAACAGTTTGTAATGAGATGAAGACTTGTTTGATTTCTGCTGGTGATCATAAATTAAACGACAAAGAATGCAATGTGAACATACAATTTTTATTGATACTGTAATTTAACTATTGCTAGTTTATTACCTAACACACTCTGATTCTCAAAATGGAAGAGTAAAATATAATATAAAAACCATACATTTATTATTATGTTATAATTATAATCAATCAAAACTAAAGTCGATGCCTAATTTAAAACATTAATTATTCCCCAATAAAGGGTTGTATTAAAATCCTTTTTGCAATCAATTGCTTAAAAATATTTATTCAAACATGGAGATAATTATTTTACTGACAAAATTTAAATACTTTTGTTTAAAAACTTTTCCAGTTATTTGGTTTTGCAAACATGTAATGTTCATCAGATCATAGGTTTAAGTAAGTAACTGTATACATGACTTCAGTGGATTTATTTATAAATTGTCTTTAATTTGCTAAGTTGATTTTACTGACTCTTTGTTGATAATACTTTAGATGCAGAATATTTGATTATTGTTTATATTTTGGTTTTTTTCAACAAGTTATTCTAATGCTTAGTTAAAAGTTTGATTCTTAAATACCATTCTCTGCTTAAACAGGCTAAACCTAAAGTTACAAAATTTATTACCTTGAGATAAAATTTATACTTCAAATCTTGAACCATATTACTGTCTTAAGGTTTTACTAACTCTTTAACATTATTCACAGAACACATTTAAAGCTTATTATGAATAAAAGTCAATCCATCTTTTAATTGTTCTCAGCCACCTCAAAACAAAATTTTGAAATGGTCAATATGTTCTTAGGCAAATATTTTTCAGTATGGTTAAACTAAAAGCTCATAATTAAATATATAACTAAGAAGGTTATATCCAGGAGCATGAAAATTGCAGAAAATCTTTAATACTTTTTTATCTATTGAATTGAAATTTCTTACCGGAAAAATGTCAAAGACTTTGTTCCTGGCATAAACAACATAAAGTGATTTGTGCCTTTTGTCAGAGATAGTGTTAACATTATTAACACTAATAAAAATTGTCAAGTTACATAAATGTTATATATTTGTTACTCTTTGGACATTTTCAATTTGGAATTTTCCATACCAAATACTTTCTAATCATGGCTCTAGGATGCTAAAGCTTTCGAACAGATCTCCTACATAAAACAGATTTTAAGCACCATTTATGCAACGTTGCCTATTAATCACTTACCTTTGACTTTGTTTGATTTTACTTTGGAAAACAGGTTTATATGTGAATGAAAATGGAAATGGAAAGAATATTAGGGATATCCTCCTCTATTAGAAACTTCATCCTTTTCATTCTGATACAATTACACCAGTCCCACTTAATTAGGTATTTCAAGATACTGAGCAATTTTACTTTTTACTAAATCTTATATAATGAACCTCATCATTAGTAAACACACATCAAACAATTTTACCAACCTTTCATTGCTAAACAACATTTTATATTGGCTGGACTCCATTTATACAAGCGTATAATGACCAAGTAGTCACAAATATTTCAATCCAAATTACTAGTGGTATTTCAATTAAAACATCTTAACAATTTATACATTAAAATTTAAACTTTAATTCGATGAGTGGATGGTAATTCTTGACGAGGCGTATTCATGCGAACTTCTATTACTTTTCCAGTCTGTAGTTTTTGGTTTTGTCCAGATTTTTTCCTAAGCTCGAGCATAAGAAACTTTTTAAAACCAAGAGCGTGTATTTTTAATTTTTCTTCATCCGAAGTAACAACGACTCCTCAAGTTCGCTTCTTCCACTTCCGGATTAATTTTTAAGAAAAACACTGCCGTGTCTCCAATATCTATTTGCTAACTAACACTATTTTATCACATATAAAGTGGTTTCGTTAGTTATTTTGCAATAAACTTTTTCATTTGCGGAAATTTTTTTAATTCAAATCCAAGAACCAATGACGTTGACAGCAAATTGGCGGGAAGCAGATACTGCCAACTAGGGTGACATAAATTTAAAGGTAGGAATATTTCTATCTATTTCGAGGACATTTGCAAATCTATGGAATCATAGGCTCTCCTTCATCTCATTGCTATGTTTTCGAATACATATAATAACGGAAGGTTCAAGTCAAACTTATTATAGCTATTTCCTCCATATCAGGCTAAAATAAACTCTGCTGTAGCATTGTGACCCATGCAACTAAATAGCGTTTTTACATCGAGCAGTCTATCTTATCTAGTTTGTCCATTTCATCGTCTTCACAAAGAAGTATAATATAACTTCATGTTCGTTACAATATTAAAATGTTAAACATTCTTAAAATTTTTAAGCGATTTTCGTTTTGTGCGTAATGCGTTGCATAGAAATAAAAAGCAAACCCGACCCTTGGTTTTACAAACCATAGTTCGTAGGTTTAAATGCCTGCACACAAATAAATATGCTTTATCGATGTTGTTCTATTTAGTCAGGACAATATCAGTCGTCATCAGTGCTATACTTCGTTGTATAGTAAAAAGTCGGTCCTTTGTTCATTTTGAATAGTTTTGGGTCTATCAAATTTCGAACAACTAAACCACGCATCAAATGTTTATCCGTTGGACTGTGGACTTTAGTGAGTTTTCGTTGAATTACTATTTTAAAATCAAATGATTAAAGCTCCAAAGATATTTTGGGGTTATAAAGAAAGACAAACATTTATATGTAATAATTTATTATTTTCTCTAAATTTATTGGTAAATGGGATTAGCCCCTGGATCTCTTAGTGTAAAAGGAACGGTGCAGAGCCAAATTCAATAATACGTCGTTTCAAGGCCTGAAACACGGTAAATCGTCATCCTTTCCTGTCAATTGAAAGGAGTCACACGGTTCGTCTACTTAAAACGGGCATGCTTCTGTCGCTCTTCTTAGACATTTTCTTGATCAAAGAAGATACGTTTTTACAACCTTCAATTAGATGATCGTTCTGCAAGGCGGGTATAGCCTTATTAAAATTCTCTCCCCATCTACGGTGAAATAAAAAATTAGTTAATACAAAGGAACCAAAAACTGACGTGAAAGCCCAAAGTTGATAAGTCAGTTGCTATGATGGTTTCATCATCAGGGTAAATTGTTTGATAAGCCGTATAACCTAGTCTCAAATTATAAATATATAATATATAGATCCTTGGTTTCTTTGGTCCTTTAAAAGCCCACAATGTTTCCATTTTTAAACGTATGTTGAAATCAAAAAATATTTTTATATTTTTAAGTATAAGAACATATTTTTTTTAAATTTAAAAGATAACCTTGAAATCAAAAAGGTTAACTATGAGTTTTAAGGAAAGAAACTTTTTTAAGGAAAAATTTTAAAATATAACAACAATTTGTTAATTAATTTAAAAATTTTTAATTTTTCGAACATTATAAATTTTTTTTTTCTAAACAAAAATAAAAAAATTTATTTTGTTTTAACCTTTAAGGAGTCAGGGGAAATTTTTAAAAAACAAAGGGGGAACTTTGGGGGAAAACCCCTATTGGTTAAATTTAATACCCCAATTGCTAAAAATAAAAATCTTTCCGGTTTTGGACCCAAACCCGTTACAACTAGAAATATTCAAAATGGTTTATTAACCAAGTCCAGCAAACTAATCATTGATATAAGATATTAAAAAATTAAATTTCTATTGGATTATCTAAGAGGTATTTTAGGAAATTAGTTTTTCTTTAATTTAAATTTAATTTGTTTGTTCTGCCTGTTAAACCCAAAGTGTTATTTATTTTATGCATATTTAATTTTTGAGGTTAAACAAAAAATATTTTTTGTCTGTATCCTGTTAGAATTATTGTTCCAGAAATTTAATTTCATATTAAATGATTTTTAAATGAAAAGCTTATTTGTTGGTTGGTTTAGATAAGCAAGTAGATAATTGATGAGTTCATTAAACTCTACCTTTGACATAAAACATTTTCGTCTGTTTAAGGAAGATTGTGTTATTATTTTTCCATCGGAGCGTGAAACGAGCGGGTTCAAAGAAAAGTGCTCGTTTCAGCGTTTCATTAACATATTGTAGTAGAAAGTATTTCATCTTTAAACCAGTCGTAACTCAACTATTGATGCATGTTTATTTATGCCTTGAGGCAAACAAAATAAACTGCAGTGTTTAACTTATTTACAAAAAGCGAAATAAAAAAGAAATTCTAGTGAATTTTAGACTTAAAGAAATTTTTTACACAAAATGTATCGGTAAAGTCCATATTAGCAGGAATAATAACGGAAACATATTGTTATCCTCGTACAATGCGAACGCTCCTTTGTACTAAGAAATATTAACAGGACCTCAATTTTAAGTAATCATAGGTATAAAGAGTAAATACAACCTATAAGAGAAAGAGTTTATATTGAAATAAAACAATTTTTACTTTTGTTACAAATGAATTAACAAATTCTCAATAATGTAGGTATGTTTATTTAATCTTACAGAAAAAACAAATTGGCAACGGTTAAACAACTTTTCGAAAAGCAAATAATTACCATAAATTTGTAATTATGAAGAAATTACCATGAGTTTGGAATGGAACGCAGCCAAATGCCATCACAATGTAAATTTTAAGTAAAATTTCAATGCACATTAATTCAAAAGTACAATGAACACAAAACAAATTGACTGCTATGAAAATGTAATTTCGAAATTGATTATAATGTAACCGTCTCCATGGCGTAGCGGTATTGGCCCTTGCTTTATAAACCGGACATCGTGGGTCTGAACTCATGGGAAACAGTTTTTGTAAGGACAATTCCGGACCGATTACCTAATTGTTTGAAGTAAGACATCCGACGCATGGATGGGCAGAAAAATCAGTCCATCCACTCAACCTGCATTGGACCAACGTGGTGGATACGGTCCAAAAATTCCTAATGGAGAAGGCGTGCATGTCTCCTATGTCCAACAGTGGACTAACACAGGCTGTTGATGACGATGATGATGACATTGTAATGTTCTTCACATAAACAGTTTGTAATGAGATGAAGACTTGTTTGATTTCTGCTGGTGATCATAAATTTAGAACGACAAGAATGCAATGTGAACAAATATTTTTTATTGATACTGTAATTTAACTATTGCTAGTTTTATTACCTAGCACACTCTGATTCTCAAAATGGAGAGTAAAATATAGTATAAAAACCATCAGTTTTATTATTAGTTATAATTATAATCAATCAAAACTAAAGTCGATGTCCCAATTTAAAACATTAATTATTCCCAATAAGGAACTGTATTAAAATACATTTATTTGTAATAATAATTGCCTAAAATATTTATTCAAACATGAGAGATAATTATTTTACTGACAAAATTTAAATACTTTTGTTTGAGCCAACTTTTTCAGTTATTTGGTTGCAAACATGTAATGTTCATCAAGATCATAGGATTTTAAGTAAGTAACTAGTATACATGACTTCAGTGAATTTATTTATAAATTGTCTTTAATATTTGACTAAGTTGATTTTACTGACTCTTTGTATGATAATACTTTAGATGCAGAATATTTGATTATTGATTTATATTTTAGGTTTTTTCAACAAGTTATTCTAATGCTTAGTTAAAAGTTTGATTCTTAAATGCACCATTCTCTGCTTAGAAAGCAGGCTAAACCTTAAGGTTACAAAAATTTATTACCTTGAGATAAAAATTTATACTTCTAAGTACTTGAACCATATTACTGTCTTAAGTTTTACTAACTCTTTAACATTATTCACAGAACACATTTAAGGCTTATTATGAATAAAAAGTCAATCACATCTTTTTAATTGTTCTCGAGCCCACCTCAAAACAAAATTTTCGAAATGGTCAATATGTTCTTTTGAGCAAAATATTTTCAGTATGTTGAAAGTAACACATTAGTTAATTAAATATATAACACAAAGGTTATATCCAGGAGCTATGAAAATTGCAGAAAATCTTTTAATACTTTTTTTTTATCTATTGAATTGAAATGTTCTTACCAGGCAAAATGTCAAAGACTTTGTTCTGAGACTATAACAACTACCTTAAGCATGATTTGTGCTTTGTCAGAGATAGTGTTAACATTATTAATACTAAATAAAAATTGTCAAGTTACATAAATGTTATATATCTTGTTACTCTTATGGATCATTTTCAATTTAGAATTTTCCATCCATAACTTTTCTAATCATGGCTCCTGAGATGCTTAAAGCTTTGACAACAGATCTTCCTACATAAAACAGATTTTAAGCACCATTTTGTATCAAACTTGCTTCATTAATCACTTACCTTTGAAGCTTTGTTATTAGATTTTACTGAAACAGGTTTATATTGAATGAAAATGGAAATGGAAAGAATATTAGGATATCCTCCCCTATTAGAAACTTCATCCTTTTCAATTACTGATACAATTACACCGTCCACTCTAATTTAGGTATTTCAAGATACTGAGCAATTTTACTTTTTGCTACAATACGTTATATAATGAACCTCATTAGTAAACACACTCAAAACAATTTTACCAAACCTTTCATTACTAAAAACAGCATTTTATATTGGCACTGGGACTCATTTATACAAGCGTATAATGAACCAAGTAGTTCGCAAATATTTCCAATGCCCAAATTACTAGTGGTATTTCAATTAAAATTTATCTTAAAATTTATCATAAAATTTAAAACTTTAATTACTTGATGAGTGGATGGTTAATTACTTGACGGGCGTATTCCCATGGAACTTCTAATTTTCCAGTCTGTAGTTTTTGGTTTGTCCAAATTTTTTCCTTAAGCCCGAGCATAAAAACCTTTTTAAAAACCAAGAGCGTGTATTTTTAAGTTGTTCTTCATCCGAAGTAACAACGATCCCGTTGCTTTATTTCCACCCGGATTAATTTTTTAAGAAAAACACTGCCGTGTCTCCAATATCTATTAAAATTAACCAAACCTATTTTATCAATAATAAAGTAGTTTGGTTTTATTTTGGAATAAAAACTTTTTTCATTTTCGGAAATTTTTTAATAATTCAACCCCAAGAACCAAATGACGTTGACAGCAAAATTGGCGGGAAAGCAGATACTGCCAACTTGAGGGCATAAATTTAAAAAGGTATGACGAATATTTCATCTTTTAGGGACATTTGCCCTTCTTGGGTTCTGGGACTGCTCCTTCATCTCATTGCTTGTTTTCGAATACATAATAACCGGAAGGTTCAAAGTCAAACTTATTATTAGCTTTTCCCTCCATAATAATAAAAATAAACTCTGCTGTGAAATTTGGACCCATGGCAACTAAATAGCGTTTTACATCGAGCAGTCTATCTTGTTCTAGTTTGTCCATTTCATCGTCTTCCCGAAAGAATAATAATAATCTTCATTTCGTTTATTACAATATTAAAATGTTAAACATTTAAAATTTTTGCCGATTTTCGTTATTGTGCTTGCGTTGCATAAAGAAATAAAAAACCAAACCACTGACCCTTGGTTTTACAAAAACCATAGTTCGTAAGGTTTAAAATGCCTTTTAACAAATAAATATGTTTATGATGTTGTTCTATTTAGTCAAGGACAATATCGTCGGTCAAAGTTGCCTTTACCGGTTGAAGTAAAAAGTTTGGGTTGGTTTCGGGAACATTTTGATAGTTTTTGGGTCTATAAATTTTAGAACCAACCAAGCCACCGCATCAAATGTTTATCCGTTGGACTGTGGACTTTAGATGCCGTATTTACGTTGGGAATTACTATTCTTAAAATCTAAATTGATTAGAAGCCATTCCAAAGATATTTTTAAAGACCAAAAGAAAGGAACCGTTATATGTAAAATTTATTATATTTATACTCTATAGATATTATTGGTAAATTCCGGTATTAGACACCACTAACGGATCTCTTTAGTGTAAGTAAGTTTCAACGGCTGCCAGAGTTCAAGAATTCAAGTAAAGTACGTCGTTTCAAGGCCTAGGGAAAAGGTCAAACCGTCATCCTTTCCGTCATTTGGAAGAGGAGTCACTGACAAGGTTCGATGCTACATTAAAAACGATCAGACATGCTTCGTCGCTGCTTCTTAGACATTTTCTTGAATCACTAAGAAGATATGTTGCTTTTTACAACCTTTCAATTAGATGATGTTCTGCAAGGCCGAAGTGTATAAGCCTTTGTAAATTCTCTCCCCATCCTTACGGGTGGAAATAAAAAATTAAGTTAATACGAGGAAAACAAAACTGACGTGAAAGCACCAAAGTTGATGAAGTCTGGAGGATTTATGATGGTTTTCATATCAGGGTAAATTTAAGATTTGATAAGCCGTATAACCTAGTTCTCCAAATTATAAATATATATATATAAGATCCGTAGCATGGAATTTCTTTTAAGGTCCCTATTAACATTTTTTCCACAATGTTTCCATTTTTAACCGTATGTTGAAAATGAAAATAGTTCATATGATTTATTATAATTATTAAAATATTTTCCACTTTGGTATTTGTGTTTGCAAAGGAATAGCGTAAAATTTACTTTCCTAACCATCTTTTGGGTTTCCATTCCGCCTTTGTGTCTCTTGATATTTTCTGCGATCTTAGTTTCCACAAATGCTTGCAACAAACGCGTTTTTACGAAATATCCCAACCTTTTGTCACATCGGTAACCCAATTGCTTAAATTTTGGGTTTTTTGCATTTAAAAATATAATCGGATTAAAATTTATTTTAATGAATGAAATCAAATGGAATTTATTTGGGATATGATATTTTACCGTACCATTTATTTAATAAAGTTACAACCCTATTGTAAAAGTCGACTCAGCAAACAAACCACTAATTGATTCGTAAAACAAATTACGTCTTATATACAGTACTAAAAGTTACAAAAACAGGAATATTTAGGTAAACGCCAACATTTAAAACGTAACATTTAAGCTTTTCATTTTGTCCCTTAAAATCAAAGTTTTTAAAACCCCATAATTTATTAAAATTTTCCCTTGCGTTAACAATTTGAAACAAATATTTGATCAAACAGAATTTAATTTAAAAACCTTAGTTGACTTGTCGGTTTAAAACCATTATATGGAACCTTTTTATTAAATTTATATATAATATTCCAAATTAAAAAAAATTATAATGATATGTGATTCCTGTGGAAAACAAATGCTTCCCTTAATTTATGGGGGTTGTGAAAAGTAATTGAAGGTAAAATTTGTATTAGCAGCAAGAATGGATGAATTAATGTATGGTTGGGTGTTAATTTTGGTTGGTTTTAATTTATCCTGGTGCAGAAAGCAGTAACATTAAAAATAAAACATGCATTTAAAACAAAGATATCAAGTTAATGTATTTTTTAATTTAAAAAAAATAATAAAACGAAAAAATGGCACTGTACCATTTGGTCGAAAAAAATCATAGGGTTAAAATATTGATAAAAAAACTTTAAAATAACTGCTTGCATTTTAATATTTAAATAATTGTGATTATCATAACGCTACAAGGTCTGAAAAATTGGAAATTATTCCAAAAACAAGTAAAAAGATATTTGATGAATCAAAATTTATAGTTAATAAATTGTTAGTACAAAGATGATGTCGAATTTCTCGGAAAGTTAATTAAGTTAGTCACGTAAAAATTGTTAATTATACACCAGCATTAGTTACCCGTTTTTATTTGGGATGCCAAAATTAATATCCAAGAAAACGCTTAACAATCACTTTTCCAACAACCCAGGGAGGTATAAATCGATAAAATGTTTTAAATGCAAACCCAATCTTTAATAAACATGGTATCCATTAATAAATGTCGATTGAGATTTTAAAGTCCATAGTTAACTACGGAATACTAATCACGTTTAATCCAAAATCTAATTCACCGTAGCCTAGGAGGTATAAATGCTTTAGAAACCCGGGGTCGTAAGTTCCGGAATACTTGGGGACTCAAAGAAATTTATTTTTTGGTTGGTTAGGACAATTTGGGCCGATCATCCAATTGACTGAAAAGAAGATGATCCCATGCGTTTGGTTGGGCATGTAAAGTCGGTCCACCCTTAAACCCATTGGAAAGTCCGAGGGGATGAATTCCTAAAAAGTGCATTGAAATCAAGGGCGTCTGGGCTAAAGTGCCCTTCAAACTGAACGCAGTGGTACTTTCACACCCCAAGGTTTTGGTCAGAATAGGCACCGCGGTTTCACCAGACGAACCCCTGCAAAAGGGACCTTTCAAAAATTAAGTATAATTGAAAAAGTTTATGTTGTAATTCAGTTTGTATCTTTTTTACACATAGAAATAAAACTTATTTAAAATTTGTAAGGCATTAATTGAATTATATATTTCTAAGCGATTACAGACTAAAAATATATTTTTTGTCTGTAATCACTGTTAGAAATTATTGTTCCAGAAATTAATTTTAATATTAATGAATTTTTAAATGAAACAGCTTATTTGCTGGTTGGTTTTAGATAAGCAAGTAGCATAAATGATGTAGATAATTAAACTCTTACCTTTTGACATAAAACATTTTCGTCTGTTTAAGGAAGATTGCGTTATTACTTTTTCCATCGGAGCGTGAAACGAGCGGGGTTCAAAGAAAAGTGCTCAGTTTCAGCGTTTCATTAACATATTGTAGTAGAAAGTTTTTCATCTTTAAACCAGTCGTAACTCAACTACTGGATGCATGTTTATTTATGCCTTGAGGCAAACAAAATAAACTAGAGTGTTTAATCTTATTTACAAAAAACGAAATAGAAAAACGAAATTCTAGTGAAATTTAGACTTAAAGAAATTTCTTTACACAAAATATATGGGTAAAGTCCATATTAAGCAGAATAATAACGAAAACATATTGTTATCCTCGTACAATGCGAACGCTCCTTTGTACTAAGAAATATTAACAGGACACTTCTCAATTTTAAGAATCATAGGTATATAAGAGATTAAATACATACCTATAAGAGAAAGAGTTTAGATTGAAATAAAACAATTTTGTACTTATTGTTACAAATGAATTAACAAATTCTCAATAATGTAGGTATGTTTATTTAATCTACAGAAAACAACAAATTGGCAACGGTTAAATAATTTTCGAAAAGCAAATAATTACCATAAATTTGTAATTCTATGAGAACAATTACCATTACTTTGGAATGGAACGCAGCCAAATGCCATCACAATGTAAATTTTAAGTAAAATTTCAATGCACATTAATTCACAAGTACAATGAACACAAAAAAATTGACTGCTATGAAAATGTAATATTTCGAAATTAATTATAATGTAACTGCCTCCGTGGCGTAACGGTATTGGCCCTTGCTTTATAAACCAGATGTCGTGGGTTCGAATCCCGCGGGAAACAGTTTTTTGGTTAGGACGATTCGAAACGATTACCTAATTGTCTGAAAAGTAAGATTTTTTACATGCCCAGCCGACGCATGGATGGGCAGTCCATCCACCAACCTGCATTGGACCAACGTGGTGGGATACGATCCAAAAATTCCTAATGGAAAAGGCGTGCATGTCTCCTATGTCCAACAGTGGACTAACACAGGCTGTTGATGATGATGATGATGACATTGTAATGTTCTTGACATAAACAGTTTGTAATGAGATAAAGACTTGCTTGATTTCTGCTGGTGATCATAAATTTTAGACGACAAGAATGCAATGTGAACATGCAATTTTTATTGATACTGTAATTTAACTATTGCTAGTTTTATTACCTAACACACTCTGATTTTAAAATGGAGAGTAAAATATAGTATAAAAACCATCAGTTTTATTATTAGTTATAATTATAATCAATCAAAACTAAAGTCGATGTCCCAATTTAAAACATTAATTATTCCCAATAAGGAACTGTATTAAAATACATTTATTTGTAATAATAATTGCCTAAAATATTTATTCAAACATGAGAGATAATTATTTTACTGATAAAAATTTAAATACTTTTGTTAGAACCAACTTTTCAGTTATTTCGTTTGCAAACATGTAATGTTCATCAAGACCATAGGATTTTAAGTAAGTAACTTGTATACATGATTTCAGTGAATTTATTTATAAATTGTCTTTAATATTTGACTAAGCTGATTTTACTGACTCTTTGTGTTATAATACTTCAGATGCAGAATATTTGATTATTGATTTATATTTTAGGTTTTTCAACAAGTTATTCTACTACTTATTCAAAAGTTTGATGCTTAAATGCACCATTTTACTAACTCTTTAACATTATTCACAGAACACATTTAAGGCTTATTATGAATAAAAAGTCAATCACATCTTTTTAATTGTTCTCGAGCCCACCTCAAAACAAAATTTTTGAAATGGTCAATATGTTCTTTGAGCAAATATTTTCAGTATAGTTGAAAGCTAAAAGCTCATGTTAATTAAATATATAACATAAGAAGGTTATATCCAGAACATGAAAATTGCCGAAAATCTTTTAATACTTTTTTTTTATCTATTGAATTGAAATGTTCTTACCAGGCAAAATGTCAAAGACTTTGTTCTGAGACATAAACAACACTTAAGTGATCTATGCCTTTTGTCAGAGATAGTGTTAACATTATTAACTACTAATAAAAAATTGCCAAGTTACATAAATGTTATATATTTGTTACTCTTATGGACACTTTCAATTTGGGAATTTTCCATACCAAATACTTTTTAATCATGGCTCCTGAGATGCTGAAGCTTTCGGAGCAACAGATCTCCTACATAAAACAGATTTTAAGCACCATTTTATGCAACCTTGCCTATTAATCACTTACCTTTTAAGCTTTGTTATTAGATTTTTACTTTGAAACAGGTTTATACGTGAATGAAAATGGAAATGGAAAGAATATTAGGGATATCCTCCCTTTATTAGAAGCTTCATCCTTTTCAATTACCAATACAATTACACCAGTCCACTTAATTAGGTATTTCAAGTTACTGAGCAATTTTACTTTTTTGCTAAATAGGTTATATAATGAACATCATCATTAGTAAACACACATGTTAGATGTTAATTTACCAAAACTTTCATTGCTAAAATCAGCATTTATATTGGCACTGGGACTCCATTTATACATGCGTATAATGAACCAAGTAGTCGCTTAAATATTTCAATGCCAAATTACTAGTGGTATTTCAATTAAAACATCTTAACAATTTATACATAACATTTAAACTTTAATTACTTGTTGAGTACGGGTGGTAATTACTTGACGAGGCGTATTCATGTGAACTTCTATTACTTTTGCAGTCTGTAGTTTTTTGGTATTTGTCCAGTTTTTTTCCTAAGCTCCGAGCTCCTTTTAAAAACCAAGAGCGTGTATTTTTAATGTTGTTCTTCATCCGAAGTAACAACGACTCGCTCAAGTTCGCTTTGCTTCCATTTACTGGATTAATTTTTTTAAGAAAAAGCACTGCCGTGTCTCCAATATCTACTTAAAATTGCTAACTAACACTATTTTATCAGATATAAAGTAGTTTCGTTAGTTATTTTGCAATAGAAAAACTTTTTTCATTTATGGAAAAATTTTAACTAATTCAAATCACAAGAACGCAATGGCGCTTGACAGCAAAATTGGCGGGAAGCAGATACTGCCCACTTGAGGTGTCATAAATTTAAAAAGGTATGACGAATATTTCTATCTATTTAGAGGACATTTGCATAAATCTATGGAATCATAAGGACTGCTTCTTCATCTCATTGCTGTGTTTTCAAATACATATAATAACGGAAGGTTCAAAGTCAAACTTATTACATTGCTATGTGTGTAGGCTTAGTTATTTTCCTCCATATAAGGCTAAAAAAAACTCTGCTGTAGACATTGTGACCCATGGGAACTAAATAGCGTTATACATCGAGCAGTCTATCTTATATAATTTGTCCTATTTCATCGTCTACCACAAAGAAAGTATTATAATAACTTTTATGTTCTTATTACAGTATTAAAATGTTAAACATTCTTAAAATTTTTAAGCGATTTTCGTTATTGTGCTTAAGGCGCTGCATAAGAAATAAATAAAACCAAACCACTGACCTTTGGTTTACAAACCATAGTTCGTAGGTTTAAATGCTGCACACCAATAATTATGTTTTATCGATGTTGTTCTATTTAGTCAGGACAATATCAGTCGGTCATCAAGTTGCCTGATACTTCAGTTGTATGAAGTAAAGAGTCGGTCCTGGTTGTCTAGAACATTTTTGATAGTAGTTTTAGGATCTATCAAATTTACAGACAACTAATCCACGCATCAAATGTTTATCCGTTGGACTGTGGACTTTAGATGTCAGTCTTTACGTTGAACTACTATTCTTAAATTTAAATTGATTAGAAGCCGGCTCCAAGATATTTTGGGGGACAGACAAACATGTTATATGTAAAAATTTATTTATTTATTGTATTTATACTCTATAGATATTATTGGTAAATGCCGGTATTAGACACCACTAACGGATCTGTTACTGTAAGTAAGTTAACACTTGGCTGCAGAGCTTCAGAATGTCAAGTAAGTACGTCGTTTCCAAGGCCTAGGAAACACGGTCAAAACGTGCTTCCTGTCATATTGAAGATGAGTCACTGACAAGTTCGATGCTACATTAAAGAACTGACTTAGACATGCTTTTGTCGCTGGTTCTATAGACATATTTCTTAGATCACAGAAGAAAATATGTACAATTTTACAACATGTCAATTATATGATCGTTCTGCAAGTCCCAGAAGTGTATAAGCTTCTTATGTAAATATCGTCTCCCATTATGATGGGTGAAATAAAAAGATTAGTTAATACAAGAGGAACACAAAACTGACGTGAAGCACCAATAGTTGATGAAGTCTGCAGATTGCTATGATGGTTTTCATCATCAGGAGTAGAATTTAAGATTTGATAAGCCGTATAACCTAGTCATCCAAATTATATATATATATATATATATATATAGATCCGTAGTATAGATTTCTTTAAGGTCCCTATTAACATGCTTCCACAACGTTTCCATTTTATAACACGTATGTTGAAATGAAAATAGTTCATATGATTTATTATAATTATAAAAATATTTTCCACTGTGGTATTTTAGTGTTTGCAAGGAATAGCGCTAAAATTTACTGTTCCACAACTATGCTTTATGGTTTCCGATTCCGCATTTAATGTCTCTGATATTTTCTGCGATCTTAGTGTTCCACGAAATGCTGCCAACGCGTTATTTACGAACATATCTTACTCTTTTTGTCACATCGGTAACCCAATTGCTTAAATTAGTTAAGTTTTGCATTTAAAAATATAATCGGATTAAAATTACTTCAATGAATGAAATCAAATAGGGATTTATTTGAAGGATATACAGAGATTTTACCGTGACCACATTTATTTAATAAAGAGATTACACCCTATTGTAAAGTCGACTCAGCAAACTAACCACTACATGATTCGTAAAACAAATTACGTCTTATATACAGTACTAGAAAGTTACAATAAACAGGAATATTCATAGTAACAAACGCAGCATTTAAACACAGCCAACATTTGAACACTACATTTTGTCCCTTAAAAATCAAAGTTTTTAAAAAACCCATAATTTATTAAATTTATTTTCCCTTGCGTTAACAGTACAGAAACAAATATTTGATACAAAACAGTAATTTAATTAAAAACTTAGTTGACTTGTCGTGTTTAAAAATCCATTATATGAACCTTTTTATTAAATTATATATAATATTCGCGTAAATGCTAAAAACAATTATAATGATATATGTGATGCTCTGTGTAAAACAATGCTCCTACTTAATTTATGGGGGTTGTGAAAATGTAATGAAGATAAAATTTGTATATAGCAGCAAGAATGCGATGAAGTTAATGTATGGTTGGTGTTAATGCTTTAGTTGCGTTTTAATTATCTCGGTGCAGAAAGCAGTAACATTAAAAATAAAACATGCATTAAAACAAAGATATACGAGTCTAATGTATATTTTAATTTAAAAAATAATAAACGAAAAAATGGCACTGTACCATTAAGGTCGAAAAAATCATAGCAAGGTTAAAAATATTAGATAAAGCCAAACTTACAGAATAACTGCTTGCATTTATGCAAGTATGACACATGAATTGTTGATTATCATAATCGCTACAGAGTCTGAAATATTGAAAATATTGCAAAAACAAGTAAAAGATATTAATGATGAATCAAAATTTATAGTTAATACATTGTTACGTGACAAGATGATGTCGAATTTCTCGAAGCTAATAAGTCTAGTCACGTAAAAATATGTTGCTATTATACACAGCATTAGTTACCCGTTTTATTTGGGATGCCAATAATTAATAGTCAAGAAACGCTATACAATCACTTTTCAACAACCTGATGGGAGGTATAAATGCGATAAAATGTTTTAAATGCAAAACATATCTTTAATAAACATGGTATCCATTACATAAATGTCGATTGAGATTTTACAAGTCACATAGTTAGACTACGGAATACTAATCACGTACATCAAAAATCTAACTACCTCCGTAGCCTAGTGGTATGGGCGTGTGCTTTAGAATCCGGAGGTCGTAGGTTCGAATCCTGCGGGGACTCAAAAATTTCATTGTTGATTCCTAGTTGGTTAGGACAATTTGGGCGGATCATCCAATTGACAGAAAAGTAAGATAATCCATGCGTCGGATGGGCATGTAAAAAGTCGGTCCACCCATAAACCCGCTTTGGACCAGCGTGGCCACAGAGGCGATGTATGTCCTAAAAATTTGTGCATTGACAATCAAGGGCGTCTGGCTAAAGTGCCCTTCAAAGTGAACGCGGTAGTACTTTCACACTAAGGTTTTATGTCAGAATAGGCACCGCGGTGGTACCAGTCTAGGCGACCCCCTGCAAAAGGGGGACCTTTCAAAATGTAAGTATAATTGAGAGGGATTTATGTTATAATTAGTTTCGTATCTATTTTTTACACATAGAAATAATAACTTATTTAAATTATGTACGGCATTATTTGCAATTTTTTAACGAATTAGACCTTTCTATTACAACATCTCTTGTAATGCAAGATTGTTAGGGTTTTAATAACCATATACGGCTATTCTTAAATAATTATCTAACGTGACTGAGTAATGTAACGTAACATATTTAGAAAATCTCTAACCCACTAAATGCTAGTTCTAATATTTTATTTGCTAAATAGACTGCAAAAGCTATCTTTTAAACAAACAACAATGATTATATTAAATTTTGTTTCCTTTGATGCTTCCATTTTAATCTACGAATTTAAATTACTGCTTTCAAGATTTATCTCAAAAACGTTCTCTTCATCAAATAAGTCATTTACTACATTTACTGAATTATTAAAGCTGCGTATAAATTTCCATTGTGACTGTTCTCATTATTGTTAGATTTTATTAATAACAGGCTTGTACCCGCGACTTTGTCCGCGTGAAATAGCGAGGTATATTCAAATATGACTAATAAAATGTCTTAATTGTTTATGTCCTTAATTCGTCGCAAAATTTAATGGTTTTATTTTCAATATTGAAAAATTTCTATATAGAGTTTCGAATTCAAATATCTTTATTAAACATAGGAGCGATACACTTACTTATTGATTGTCAAAAATCTACTACGGGTTCGGAAAAGGACGCCTTTGACCTGAGAAGAACCGGGGAAAGAAACTCAGCGGGACTTTTTTTTTCATCTTTTACAATATAATTGAAACAATAAACAAACAAATAAAAGCATAAGATTAAGATATTTTTTAAAAAAGCCTGAAGCGAGCATTCCATTACCAGAGTGTGTTATCATTTTAAAACTCATTTACATTGTAATAACCTTTAACACACAAACATTTCTTGATTACTTTTAAATTTATTAATGGATAAATCTTGAACGTTTTCTGGGATTTTGTTGTAAAAGCGAATACATTGTCCCATAAAAGATTTAGATATTCTTCGCAGTCTAGTTGCTGGAAGAATTAATCTATGCTTGTTCCTAGTATTAATGTCATGTGCATCACAATGCCTTAAAAATCATTTTTGTTTTTCTGCACATACATTAAATTTTCAAAAATGTATTGAGAACTAACGGTCAATATTTTAATTTGAGTAAACAACTCTCTGAGTGATTCTTTAGGGCCCAGGTTATAGACTGCACGAATAGCTCTTTTTTGAAGGACGAAGATTGTACCTTTGAAAGGTCGCAGAAAATGCCTAAGGCATCCTGCGCTGCTTCCCAAGCCTCGTATATATTTTTAACCAGTCGAACACCTGCGTCAGTTGTGGAGCGGCCCCTAGTGAAGCCGTATTGCTTATTATTTGGAAGATTTTTTCCGTAGAAGTGTTTGACTAATTGATCCAATAGCAATTTTTCAAAGATTTTGCTCAGAGTAGGCAGTACGGATGTAGGTCTAAAATTATTTGGATCCGTTTTGCTACCCGATTTAAAAACCCGTATTACATACACACATTGAATATAGTTTCTAGGTGCGGTGATATTACATCAATAATAGCACTTATCACCTTAACAGAGATCCCCCAAAGGTCTGCCGTTCTTTTCATGTCGATTTAAAAACATTGATGACATTTTGTTACTGACTTCAGTAAACTCAATAAGTTCTGTGCATTAATTGAAATTTTCTTTTAAGAGTAACTCGGCAACTGTTGGAGATGATAAAAGAGACTTGGTAATAGAAACCGGAATGTCTAAAAGAACTGTTCGAAAAAAGTTTCAACATCATTATCAATAAGTTATTTTTGTAATATGTTACTTCTAAACTTCTCAATCTGCTTTTTATACATAAGAACAAACATTTTCTTTTCTTCTGTTCTTTTACTACATATTAATTTATCTAATTTAAAACAGGCAAGCTGTCCACAATGGTCAGAGGTTAACTTTTTAATAACTGATTTATTTATTGGTTGACAGTTTGTAAAAATATTGTCTATACATGTTGCAGAAGTCTCAGTGATTCTAGTGGGTTCAAGAAATAAATTTATAAGGTTATATGAACTTAACAATGATCTGAATCTAACAGTGGTGGTAGAATTATCTAATAAATTAATATTAAAGTCACCACAAATTATAATGTATTTATTAGATTCAGATAGCTTTAACAATATTTCTTCTAATACAACTTCAAAAGGTTCATATAACGCTGTGGGTGGTCTGTACACGCATACGACAATGAAATGCTCAAGCTCTGCACAGGCTATTTCAATAGTCCGTTCAATAGAACTCATCAATCTCATCCCCGCTTTCAATCCTTTAGACCACTTTTTTGTAGTAATAAGTTCCCTATGTCCTTTCTTGTAATCTATTCTGCGTATGTACTAAATTTAACCAAAATCGGCTTAGTAGTTTAGATGGCAGAGACGGACAGACAGACAGGCAGAGTTACTCTGCATTTATAATATTAGTATGGATTTAATCAAATTTTCGACGAGGTAAATGTTAAATAAGATTTTAAAAGGTCTTTGTATATTTTCTAAATAATTTATTTCATTGTTATTCCTGAATATTACCAGGTGTGCATCGCAATATTCCTCTTTCTTACTCGATCCAAATAACATATTTTTAAGCACATAAAGCTTACAAAAACAGAAGAAGCAGCTAATCATTCTAGAAATTTCCTTAATTAATATATTGTTTTGAAATATTTAAATTATATAAAACGGATTTTAATTATTTAAACAGTACAAAAACAGCATTGTAAAAAGCTGTTATATTATTAGTTATAGTCTCTACAAGGCAGGTAGCATTATGAAGAAATTTTCCATCGAAGCGTAAAATGAGCGGTTTCAAAGAAATGAGCTCTTTTCAGCGTTTCTTTAGATCTTTTGTGAAAACTTTTTCATCTTTCATCCATGTGTATGCAGTTACGGAATGTATAGTAAGAATAAAGAGTCATATTATAAACCATTCTTACGCACTTAATGATGTTTCAAAAATTTTTTAAATTAATTAAAATACATTTTTAAGCTTATATGATTTCTGCTGCCATTATTATTGAAATTCTTGTATTACTTAGATTTAGATACACTTTTTTAATGTTAAAATATAAATTTGAAGTAGTTGGGAACACTGGTCCAATTTATGCAAGGAAATTATTGTAAATTTAAGTCAATTTACTTTTAATGAAATAGAATGGTTTCAATTATTAATATACCTTTTTTATATCTGAACCAATTGATAATTAGTTAACATAAGTCACATTTCTAATTATATTTGAATGGTGCTAAAAAATAAACAATTAAGATGCTATTGTTAATGTGCCGTATTAATTTTTGTCACAATACATAATCTCATTAAGAAAACTGCATTCAAGAATTAATAGAAGGTGACAAATCACACCTTCCAAGACTGTTACGTAGTTTATTTAATAAGATAAATATACCTAATTGTACAACATAACAGAACTTACTTTTAGTTACATATATCTGAATAATTTTTAGAGAACAACAAATTGGCATTGGTCAAACAACTACCAGAAAACAGATAATTATCATAAATTTGTAATTATATTAGAACAATTAACCTAAATTTTTAATGGAACGTAGCCAAAATCTCGTACTATACTTTATGTGAAATGAAATGCTTATTTATAAAAATGTGCAATAAACACAAACAAAATGTCTTACCCGTTCTTACAAAATTGAAATTTTTTTAATTTTACAAACTTAAAAACAAGCATTAAAACTGCATTGCATAATCACATGTAGTTTAACCAAATTAGACGATGGAAACGGATAGCAAAGTAAAATTGCCCTTTGATTTCTGACCCCGCATATTAAATACGGAAATTTCGCATATCTTTTATGATATTCATTTAATAAAAATGTCGTGTATTACCTTAGAAGTTGGATAAAAATAATATTAAACGGAATAGTACGTATTAAGTACACATAAAAAAACAGACCTACAAAGATAATATCTGTCTCAAATTCAAATATCTTTATTCAATATATAAGTTTAAAAATCACTTATTGGTTGTAAAGGACGCTTCCACCGGTTCAGAATAAGACGCCTCTGACCTGAGAAGAACCGGCGTAAGAAATTCAGCGGGCCTTTTATTATTGTCATCTTTTCAAATTACTATATATAAATGTATATGAAATACGTATCAACTAACTGTATACAATATACAGTTAATTGATACGTATTTAAAATTTGAAAAAGCTGTAAGCGAGCACTCCAATGTCAGTTTGTGTGATCATTTATAAATTCATTTATATTATAATGACCTTTAACATATAAACGTTCCTTTACGACTTTTTTAATTTTTATATATTTAAATTCTGAACGTTTATTTTTTATTTTTACTGGGTTTTTAATTGAGAAAATCATTTCTATTTTTCTGCACATACATTAGTTTTTCAAAAATGTATTAAGAAGTAAAGGTTATTATTAAAATTTCTGTGAACAATTTTCTTAGTGGTTCTTTGGGGTTGAGGTTGCAGACTACTCGAATTGCTTGTTTTTGGAGGACAAAGCTCGCATTAGTATCGGCCGCACTTTCCCAAAGTAGAATGCCATAATACATTACACTGTGGAAATAGCTATAGTATATAGCTAAAGTACACTAAACGGACTGACTCCACGTCAGTTATTTGTCTGATTTTCTTGACAGCAAATGCTGCGGAGCTAAGTTTATTCGCCAGTCCAATAATATGGGGGCCCCACAGCAACCTTGCATCTAACGCAGTTGATATAACAACGTCTAACTCTTTCCCATCCATAACCACTTTATATTTACTCTGTCTTACATTTGAGCTCATAAATTTATTACATTTTGTCATTTTCTGGTTTAGTAGCAAATTATTAAAGCTAAACCAGCGCGCCGTTTTAAAAAGGGTAATATTAAAAAAAAATCTACAAATAATACTGGATAGTATTATCTACAAATAATACTGTCCCATCGTTTTTATTAATTAAATATAGTAAATCTTTTATATAGATGAGAAAGACAAAAGGCTCAAGAATAGATCCTTGTGGGACACTCATATTTACCGCAGCCCCAGGAGATTTTATACCATTAACGTCAACCTCTGAGTTTGGTGGCTTAAGTACGAAGACAGAAGATCGAGTGCAGCATTTCTTACACCATCATAGCGTAATTTCTTACACCAGAGTCACAAGTTGTACGCCATCAAAAGCCTTTTTGAGATTGCAAAAGATGCCTAAGGTATCCTGCGTCGCTTTCCAAGCCCCAAAGATGCTTTTTACGAGATATTCTACTGCCTGCATCAATTGTTGAGCGACCACAAGGAAAACCGTATTGTTTGCTTTATATAAGACGATAACTACCAAAACGTTTAATTAATTGTTTTAATAATAAAATGTGTAAAAACATTTTACTAAACAAAGGTATAATTGAAATAGGTCAGATATAATTAGAGTCCGTCAAGTAACCATTTTAATTTTAAAATGTATAGTATATAAGTCACCAAATTCCGCATCCTGGCCTAATTCCGTACCTCTAAGTATCTTTAAACCTGCTAATGTAACCCATTATCGACGAGCGGAACTAATTAACAGATCACTTGATTCGACGAAGTAATCAAAATTCTACCGTGTAAAAAAAAATTTAAAAATAGCAAAAGGTGAGGATTTTTACAAAATTTTTACGGTAACTTGTAATATTATGGGTGGTTGAAAATATAGTCACCGATTCAATGTGGAAATAGGCTAATTATCAAGGATGCACATAGATTATTTAAAATTTAGGTTATGTTATGCTATATTTTTCTACAAAATGTTTGATGGTTCAAGCCAAGTTGCTTAATTTCGACCCTAAAGCTGTAAATGCAGTCAGAAAAAAGGATTGTATTAATGGGGTGTAAAAAAGCCATGAAACAATTCAAAGTGCCGAAATCGACCATAAAGGATTACGTAAAAAACAAGCCAAATCACTGCTAATGTAAACCTTGTAAAGGAAGGTTGGGAAGGAAACCAGTGTTACCGGAACATCTAGAAAAATTTTTAGTTTTATATTGTTTAGAAATGTAGAAAAGTTACTAAGGGATCTGAAAAGAATGGCATTCCAGTTGGCAATCAGAAATAATATCCCTGATCCATTTTCAAATACCAAAAAGAAGGCGGAAACTAAATGGCTGCGTTTATTAAAAAAAAAAAACACTGTGATACGGTAACAGCTATAAAATCTACTTATTTTCTGAGACTTAAGACTGGTCCCTAATATTGAACCTTCAACGTCCACTAGGAATCCACATTCGTTATGCTTGTTACAAGATCTCCTCATGAGAAACAAATTGAAGAAGTAGAACAAAAGAAGAAAGAAAAGATAGATGAGACAGCACAAAAACAAAAAACCACAAGAAAAAGGAAAACTGATGGCGGAGATTAGGGAAAAGAGCTAAAAAAATGGCATCTGCCAAAAAACATTCAGAAGATGATGAGCCTCCTCTGGTATCCACAGACAGATGAAGACAGCCCTAACAATGATGCGATTTGCCCTTTCTGTGACAAAAAATTTTTTGAGTATCAAGGCGAGGAGAATTTGATACGGTGCACTAAATGTTGTATTTGGTGTCATGAAGATTGTGCAGAACGAGTAAAATCCTAGGTTAATTTGTTCTGAATGTATAGAAAATTAACATTAAATGTTAATTGCTACTGACTATATGATATAAGACAGTAATTTTTTTCAGCATTTAAAAATGATATAACGACTGCATAGTTTTATGATCTTAATACCGCACCAAGGGGGCGATATTAAGGACACTACAAAATTTTTCTTAATTCCGTAGTTATCACTTTTAAATTTTAACTTAGACTTGTTTCGTTTGAGAACGCGTTTAAGTAATTTTTTGATTAAAAAATTAATAATACAATAATAGGTGTATTATTTTTACACATAAACTTCATTATGACTAAAAATGTAAATGGCGGTGCGGTATTTAGCGATTATACCTTATCATAAATTGAATACATTTACTTTTACTTAAATGACAATAAAATTCATCTTTTACTTAAAATAAAAATTCAATATGCAGTTTTAGTATCGTTTAACTTCAACATGGTCTATTATCTGTGTTACTTAGGTAAAACCATAACAAAAATGTTTGGTCTAAAATGGACGAATAACATTAAAAAAGTCAAGTCAGTAGCAATAGCAACCTTTTAAAGATGGTGAGAATGTCAAGAAAGAAATGGTTTATTTAAACGGATGTTTAATAAGTTTTCCCTTTTTTATAAAGCGACGTTTTTACCACAAAAGAAGTGTAATAATGGCTTTGATGTTACATTTCGGTGGTTTCAATTTACAGACGTAAAGAAGTTAAAAAGTCGTTAAAATATCTATACTCTCGTTATAAAATCGTTTTACGTAGCAAAATTGTTTTTTTGTATTATATTTTATTGGTTGCGATATCTTAAGACGTAAATAAGAAAAACTTGGTATAGGTCTTTCAGTAATAAATCTCTTCAAAAAAATGCTTATATTATTTATATGATTGTATTGATAATTTTTCAAAATTACTTTAGCCTTTAACATGACCGTTGTTTAGTCAATAACTGTTCTAAAATGAAAGAATTCAGCATATTAGGAATACCTATCCGCCTGTGTTAGTCCACTGCTGGACATGGGCCGCTCCTATTGAGTTTCTTCTTTCGGGGTTTTTTGGACCGTATCCCACCACGCTGGTCCAATGCGGATTGGTGGGTTACTTTTTACATGCCTATCGGACGCATGGATCATCTTACTTTTCAGACAATTGGGTGATCGGCTCAAATTTAAGCCCAACAACGATAACACAAAGTTTTCACTGATGATACACAAACGCGGGATTCGACTCACGACCTCCGGTATCTAAAGCACAAGCCTATACTAATAAGCTACGGAGGCAGGTAGGTCGTGACCAGTTATTAACATTTTTTTAAAATATTTAATTGATGTCTTAAAATTTGCTCCCATTAATGAATTTAATTTATTGATAATAACATTTCTTCTAAGTTGCTAAGAACCTATATGTGCACGAAAAATTTTATTACATTATAAAATTTATATTCAGAATGTTATATAACACGATATTTTCTGACAGTTGAAATAGGGTAATCAAATTATATTTTAAAACCTTATGTTGTAACATTAGGTTTAAAAATGAGTTGAAACTTGCTTAACATTTTATTATTTTTTTAATTAAGCCGTAGAAAATATAAAGGATCTACTAACAGTATGTAACACAAAACAAAATGGCATCGTACATGTTGCGTTGTTATTAGTTGATTGTCGCTCAGGGATATCTAAGTGACAATTTTTCAATAAGAACCCTAGACGTATGAGGCTACTTTGTTACTATGGACGGCATTGTTTAGTCAAGTAGTCGTCCGTTAGCTTAGGAATAGTCGCCGAAATTCAAAGTAGAAGACGGGAATTTAAGAGTAATAACATTAAGGTAGATACCAAGAGGAGCGATAAAATATTACAAATGCGTTGTTACAACTCTCAGCGAAAAGTGATAAAAATGGCCTCACTACTAAACTAGTTACGATTGAAATTAATATCAGCACAAAAATCAGCATTATTACTGATGTTAATTAAAAAAAAATCTGATTTTCTGCGCATGCTGGCCCTGGTATTCGCACTAACCTTATTGCGTAATTTATCTCATCCGATGTACGTATCTGCCACTGCTGTATCTATTTAGTTAAACCGTACGCTTCATTGGTGACGAATCGTTTTAGATCATGTGTTAACTTTTGGTTTTGCACGAGTGTTATTTTGACTCAAGAATATATCTGATAGATACTTTTTTCTTTGATCGCGAATATTAGGCCGTTATTTTTTTTTGCAAATTTTAAAATTACTTTGAACGTGTTTGCTCCTTGAATTCTCAAAATCCCCCAGGTGGCCTCATTCATAATTTATGATGCTTTTTCCTTTGCTAGTGACTTGTTTATTTCTCTGTAAGTAAAACTTGAACTTTTTAGATATGCAAAGTATGCTATTTTCTAGAACATTTTTACCTAAAGGATCAATTTTTTAAAATAATGTATATGCACACAAAGTGACTACTAAAGTTAAAAGTTCATTGTTCAGCTGTGATTAACCATCAGATTTAGTGTTATTTATTTAAAAAATCGTCTTTATATAAATGAATCATTACAGTTGAGTAATTTTCATTAATTATCACAATATCGTGAAGGCAAATTGTTTTTAATCTTCTTCATAATTTTAAAGTTTAGTCATTGTAATAAATTTACCTATGTGTGCAAGAATTAATTTACGTTTGAATAATTTGTAATTTTTTGTTCCAGTTAGTAATGCCACGATAACAGACGAAACGTGTGACCAAAGAATATTGGAACAATGCGTTGACTCAGTTTCAATCATTCCCAATTTACTCCCAAGAAACTTGGTGGAACTTGACGCACAATGCGAGTAGGCAAACATAGATTTGAATTAATTAAAATATTTGTATGATCACCATTTTGAACTATACAGTTTATAATGTATCTTTTCAAAGATGATTTTGTAATTAGTTGATTATAAACATCTAAATATACGTTGTAGACAGTACATAGGTCTAAACAAAAAAACTTTAATTAACAACAGTCTAAGTGATAAAAAAGAAGGAATTAACATATTAATCACGCTTTGGAAATAATAAAATAATCTGTTAATAAATAACTTTTTTTTTCTTATTCAAGGCCCCATCAGAGAAAATACAAATGTGTGGATAATTGGATAAAGCGTTGCTTACCTACAAATGCCCAAGAGTTCATCCGAGACCTAATGGGTAGTACATGGGCTCTGATGCGTCACCTCTGCTCCAATGAAACGGCACTCAGAAGAGGTTTGTGTAAACTATTTTTTAAGTAGTAGACGTAATAGAATTTTAATAATTCTTCTTATACATTGTGTTACGTGCTGTTCAAAATTCTTTACCTATTCTTTACCTTTTTAAACTTTAATCTTTAATCTTTTGAACCATTATTTTAAGGTTATGTAAAGACGGTGCTATAAACCAAGTAAATCATTTTATGTGATATTGAATAAAAACCTAAAGGATGGATGATTTTTCCAAATTTAAATTAAAAAAATCTTTATTCAGTTTAGGCTCTGCTGAGCTCTTATAATCGTCAATCTACCACCGGTTCGGAGGTTTTGACCTGTCCAAAGACGAACCAGCAAAAAAGTCTTCAGTTTTAAATTCTTTATATAAATGTTTAATCAATACATTACAAACATCTGAACTAGACAAAATAAGTAGTTGCAAGGGGACATACCAGTGAACAGATCATCAATGTGGTCTCTTACATAATCATATTCCGTCCTCATCAAGTGATTTACCGTTCTTAAGTTGATCGAGAGCCATTCGTATTCAGCTCAGACTGACGTCTGCGATAATTTCAGAAATATGTCGGATAAGCTTTGCTCTGGCATAGTCACTTGCTTTAGTAAGTGGTTTCGACGACGATGCGCTGTACACATCGTTGTTATTCATAGAATATCTCGATCTCACTCAAAACTTCTGGTCAACCGGAGATGACAGCCCCACTATTCGTCTTCAACTTAGGTGGCTTTGCTCGACAGACAGATCTCTGGCGAAGACTTTAGAACCTTGGTTCCGTTCTACCGATATACATGTATTAAAGATGCGCAAGCGTCACCGCATACTTTTGGAGATCTGTCTATTCAGCTGCGTATAGCCTGACATGTCAGTTAAGGGTGTGATCGGAAAGATTTTAGTTTTTAGGCTGGCAGAACGCCACAGTATGGACAGTTTCCACGAGCTTAGCGGTAATTTCGTCCACAATACTGCAAGTGTCTAGGCATCGGAAGCGATTATTGAGATCGAGCTGAAAGCTTTCGGCATTTAAGATATGGGCGAGACGAACGTACAATGGACTTGATCAGATGAGATATTTCCAGCCTTATGTTTCGGTTTAATGTGCTTTTCACAAGTGAGTGATCACAGCTCGTTTTATTTCTTGTGATCACAGAAACATAATCAAACATTTGGTGTTTAGTCGTCATGATAAACTCAATCTCCTTTTTGACGGAACAATTGGGGTTGATCTAGGTCGATTTCCTGTCCTCCCGAACAGGTCCTTGCTTTGTAGTATGGTATCGTCGATTTCTCCTCCCTCTGCGGCCGAAATGGAGCTAGCGGTGGAGCCTAACATCGGAGCTGACGCTGGGGGCTGGGAGTCTCGACCCTAGGCTAGGAACTCCTGGCACCCATGGCCCCTGAGTAACAGGCTTGGGGGAGTCTGTTACTTAACTACAGGAGCCGAGATGAAGGGCGCGTTTGTTCCGACGTGCCCACAGAGAGGCAGATGGCCGGAGGTGCCGCCGCCGAGAGCTGCTTCGGCGGCCAGCCCTGGTGAGGTCACAGAAGACTGCGAAAGAGTTCCTGTGACCTCATCTCGTGGTTTTAGTCGTTGCGAGTCCGACATAACCCGTCTTTGCGCGAGGACGGGTATACGTAGCCATTCCCTACGGTAAAAAAGGCCCTCTTTCTGTGGGAATGTTTATAATGAATTCGGTATAAAGAACATTTCTGTCAATATATAATCAGTCAGCTGTTGCTCACTTGGGTTCCTTTTCCGCACTCCGAAATTGTCCACTCTCAAAAATAAACCTCTAAATCTGACACCACCTTGGGACAGTTGATGACCCTCCCAGTGGTAAAACATTGCCGGATTACAGGATTATCGTATCGTATTCTGCGTCTTTCATTTCCAGATAGAGATATAATCTGTATTAATTAAATCTTTAATTGTCCATACAGAATTCCTAAAGGAGACAGATTGTTGGTGTAAGGTTTCAACCGACTGGTCACGCTGCATGGATATTTTGCAAATCTTAATTCAAAATGTTCATGATCGTTCTGTTCAAATAAATTCCAATAAAGAATTGGAATTATGTAGGTAAGTGACTTAGTCAATATTATATTCTTGTCGATAACATCATTTAAGTTTTGTTTTGGATTGGACACTCTTTATAATGTAATATAATATAAAATATCTACTTAAATATACACTACTACCATGTGAAGTTAGTTAAGAATAAAGAGCTAAATATACTTTTTAATAGTAATCATTCTTTTTACTAGATAGCTTATCGCTTACGATGGTTTAGCGAAAGGTCTATGATACGTAAACCGGTTTCTAGGGTAATTATAACAAAAATAGTTCACACAACATTTTGGTTTTTTTGATGACATCTTATAATAATTAAAAAAAGAATAATATACATATTCCATGAAGTAGTTAAAACAAAACTAAATCATACCTTTTCTATATATACTTTTATTCTAGATAGCTCATCCTTACGATGTTTACATCCGAAAGATCAGAGCGTGAACCGGATTTTTGGAATTGCCAACAAGATTATTCTCACAACATTGGTTTCAGCGACTAACAACAATTAAAAAAGAATATTTGAAGTCCACACAAACTTGTCACCCTTTCTCTTTTTTAAAGCCAAACCACAGTGTTTAACTACTACTGAAATTATGAGATTTGTGATTATGTGCAGTCTATTTTTGCTAATTCAAGACTAAGGAATATCTCCTGACAATCGAGGTTCAGCTGGCCTAACATAGTCTTGTGAGTTCACGCGGTCGAGTCGCTGTTTCTAAGCGCAACCAAATTAATTATTTTAAGATACGAATGCGTTGATAATGGACTTGACACTGCTATCTAAATGAACAACTGTCTGTCCATTTCATTTCTCGGAGCATCAATCTTACTGCATACTGTCTAATGTCTGTATTCTGTCGCAATGACTAATTTCAAAGTGAATAGTGGTTGATACAGACTTGAACCAATAACACGAAGTGAGTACAACTTGTCATTTTCTATGTGAGCAATCAACTGCAGCTTCTATGCTTATACTACTATATGTAATTTCAAATTAATATTTAGATTAAGTCTGAATAAATAACTATTTTTATCAGTTTGTTGTTTTATTAAATAACTTACTTTAATATTATATATATAAACTTTATCTCAATTGTCTGAATAACATTTTAAGTTGTATGTATTTAATAATATAAATGTTCTAATATATAACCAATCGTTAGACTAATTTAACTTGATTCATTATATAAATGTGACTTTCTAAAATAGCTAGGCCATCTTTAAGCTTCAATTGCTAAATAGGAAATCGCTCTGTGCTGCCATATCGTATAAATTTAGATCAATACAAACGTAAATTGATTGTAATGTTGTCCGTGTGGATCAACTCTGTAGGGCAAATTGAATTTGCTTTGTACAGTACGAGCGTATTGTCGCGTACGATCTCATGGAGTTATTTGCAAATATAGGTATATGTAAGAGTTAACTACCTAAAATTACTTGTGAGTATTTTTAGAGTATTTATTCTTACATATACTCTTAAATTTTTCCAATACCACACATTATAATTTGCAATTACTGTAACTGATTTTAACGTGTTAATTTACTTATCGAAATATATTTAAACACCCGACGTTCGGGTCGTGTATATATAAGTATGCATTTTTGAGTCTTCGCAATGCCATAATTATTAAAGTTATTGGTAACCGAGATTTAACATAAACCAGTAAGAATGTAGAATATGGGATGTAAACATCTCATAACTGCCTCCGTAGTCTAGTGGTATGGGCGTGTGCTTTAGAAACCGGAGGTCGTGGGTTCGAATCCTGTGGGGACTCAACAAATTTTCATTGTTGTTTCCTAGTTGGTTAGGGCTATCAGGGCCGATCACCCAATTGTCTGAAAAGTAAGATGATCCATGTGTCGAATGGGCATGTAAAAAGTCGGTCCACCAACCAACCCGCATTGGACCAGCGTGGTGGGTTACGGTCCAAAAACCGCCTAATGGATAGGGGTGTATTAGGGGAGGCCTATGTCCAGCAGTGGACTATCACAGGCTGATGATGAATGAATGAATGAACATCTCTTGCAATATTTCGCGTTACAGAAACATATTTAAATAATTTTTGAAATGCTTGTATCGTTACTCATGACTATCTTACTAAAAGGTAAAAGTGAATTTATAAATAACGTAGCAGTTTGAGTTTGAGTTTTAATATTGTTGGTTCCTAGGGACAGCTTAATATCAAAGTTATCATACATAGAGTTTTATTCGCTATGAGGGTCATTACAACAACCGATGACGATGCTACTTTCGGTGGTGGTAGACCGATTTCAATTTTATTTTGTCTAAGGTTATATCTACATAATTAAATTGCCCACTTTCATCTCATCGTCTTTCCTTTTGCCTAGTTTTTTATTAAAGTCATATGCAACATGTATTTTGCAGGAATAAATGGCTCGTGAGATATTCTCAAACATTGCCTCCAGCTCATTATCGGAGTGTGTAGATGCTGGTGCATATACCCGTATGGTCTTCAGCGAATACCGATATTTCTTTGCATTATTATGACATAATATAGTTTTAAAAATAACTTATTGTATGATTTAAACTTAAAATGGTAACAGTTTTTTTTTAAATATCATCTTGTTTTTATTGTAAATCATTAAAAACGTAATATAGTAACAGTGTTTTAGTAAGAATTTAATGTTTAAAATGAATAGCACAAAATTGTTGCGACAACTTTTGAAACTTGAACTTTTGTTATTTATAAATTAAAAAAGTGAGACCTAGCGAAAGGCAAAAGTATTTAAAAATGTGATTTTCAGAAGTGATAGAACAAGTCAAAAGTACTGACAGAGTTATACGTCTTTGGGAACTCTAAAATGAAGTGGAATAGAATGCAATTTATATCTTTAAGAAAGTTCGTAACATGACACTCATTAAACTACTACTAATACCTATATATTTATTCCCGACGTTTCGGATTCTTTCCAGCATCCATGATCATCGGCAGACTAAGTTGGTATATGTCTGTATCTCACTATTTATTATTACTACATATCTTTCGTTTTATTAATTTTGAATATTGGTTTGACAAAAAGTTCATATGTTGTCCTTCGGTTTTGTAATTTTTATATTTTTGCGTTTAATTTTTGAAATTATTGGATCCCAGGAAGGTGGCAAAGACTAACCATCCTCTCTATTAAAATTTGGATATTTTTTAATTTCTATTGTTTCCCGAATCATTCTTGGTATAAATCGGTGTTCATTAGCCAGTATTTTTGGTTCATCAAGTCTAATATGATCATTATATTAGATTTGATAAACCAAAAATACTGGCTAATGCAGCATATACCAACTTAGTCTGCCCGTGATCATGGATGCTGGAAAGAATCCGAAACGTCGGGAATAAATATATTTAAGTAACGCGGAAAATCCGTAAATTCGTGGATTTGATGTGTATAATAATCGCGTAAATAAAAGAAATAATTATTTCGTAATTGTTTTACATGCAGTAGAAAGACGAAAAACTTTACACAATTTTTTTTAACCCGCTTATTTCACGCTTCGATAGAAAGTTACTTTGGGACGAAACCTCCTTTTTGGTGACATTAGCGCTCATTGTTAAGAGGAATTGTTTCATCAAATATAACAGCCTTTTATTATGTCATTTGCCGATTTGATGTTGACAAAAGAATAATCACTAGCTATTATATTTTTAAAATTAATAAGTTATATTATTTCCTTTAATTTTTTGTAAGGAAAATAAAATAAAAATAACAATTATTATTTTAAACATTTTTGCAACAAAGAATTGCTTTTGTTTAGTTAAGAAAAAAATGAATTGCGACGTATATTTGCTTATTTTTGATATATATGTATAATAAGAAATGGTTAATTCAGAATAAGTTCTTAATAAGAAATGATTGCAAACAGATTAACAGTTAATTAAAAGTATTTAATTGTATTACCATATAAAAAATATTAGTAACGAATATAATCCCAAAAGAAGCAAATACGTGAGCTCCAATAGCACAATAAATGTGACGGCAATGTAAACGTCGAATTGGATGAAGAAAACGCTTTCTGACATGAATCATGAAAGCACTAACTTATTACCTTTTATTTTGGATATTGAAGATTGCAAGAAAGAGTTTTTGTTTGTGTTGCGAACGCTACTTATAATTATTTAGGCGATAAAAATATTTTGTCTCGTGCCCTAATCTAAATGCCCTAAAACGCTTGTCATGACTAACCTACAGTGGTCCCTAACGCGGACGCGAGATGGTAGTATTCGTTAACCTATCAATGAGTATATTAATCGCTTAATCATAGCCGGGTTATTACATGGCTACTCCTTTACTATCGCGGTGCGGGTTCCGTAAACTTTAAAAAAAATTATAACGTGGTTTATGGCATTTGGACAACATATTTTACATGTCAAGTGTGTGTTAAATGTAGCTCAAGCTCATAACCTATTTAAACCTTCCTTACTGATTTCCCTCGATTTCCTTTTTTTCTTTACTAACCAATTAAATTAAGGGTTTAAGTATGACTAATAAAACTATTTTTGTATATATAAATTTGTAAAAGGTAACCCGGAAATTAAAGGTTGGTATAATGGTATAAGGTTTTTTGTTAAATGAATGAATAGAAAAACGTAATTTCATCCAAAATATGCGTAATGTTCGCATTGCCGACATGACTACAAAAGAACTTCTCAATATAGAATCGCTCTTTGCTTTCATATCGTATAGTTAGATCAATACATATGCAAATGGAAATTGCGCAAATTGAATTTGCTTTGTTGATGTACCGCGGTGTGAAATCTAATAGATTTTGTGTGCTATGTATGTTTTCGCTGTGTGCTTTTCGACTCTAGCGGGGATGTAAAATAAGCTTACAAATTTTAACACCTCCTTTTCGGAGGTCACTAAAAAACATGTATTATTATAATTCATTGTACCGTCTAAGAAAAATTAAAGTAAAAGAAAAAAATTGACGAAAAGATCTGCTTCAATGTTTTGGATGCTTCTGACTGGTTTAAAACGGACCTTGGCAAGAAACATACGTTACTAATTATGGGCCAATTCATTATTTAGTAATATAAAGTAATATATGATTCCATGAGCACTATAGTCCTTACTTTTTTTTGTAGAAATCATTACACTATAAACAACAATATGCATCTAGAAAATATTTTGCACTAGCTTTGCCCTATGGTTTCACCCGCGTGATGATTGTGATTTCAGCTAATAATTACTAATCCTTATGGTTTTATAATCTCTAAGGTTTTTGCAGTTTGTGTCAGAATAGCTCGCCAATGGCAGATTTATTTCTACATACATGAGTCTTTTTGAAAAACTTACCAAAAGAAGGAGGTACTCAGTTCGAAGCGTGTTTTTTTTTTAATTTATATGTGTTACCTCGTTGCTAAGCTCCCAGAGCTCCGTTCTTGTTCACTCCTTTTGAAGTGAAACTTCTTTATCGGGGTTGGAAAAAAATTTAGTGTAACATTTTTTCGTTACGCATCGCATTTATCCGTTACGCGCCATCTTTTTCTTATCCCTACCACGCGTGATTCGAAGTACACTTTCTCTAGCGGAGTAGGATTGGTAAATGTCTCCAATGTATTTTGCGGCCCGTTTTAAGTAGTTACATTTATTTTTGTAATGTATTGCAATGAAATGTACAATCGTATAAAACGCGTCAATAAACACTACTCTCCTGGTTTATCATCATATAAACGTCATTTATTGTGAGATATTATAGTTGAAGTTAATGGGGAAATCCGACAGCCCGCAATAACCGATGTAAGATGTTGCCAACTTTCGAATACACGTTCTATGCGAGAAATAAGAAAGTATTGTTTTTGTCATTTCTAAAATAATAAATGAAAGATTTTATTAGTTTCTGCTTACTCACGTCGGGAGCATTCGTGGCCCGGGGACTCCGTATAGGTAAATGACAATAACTGGTTTGTTACTTAATTCCATGCGATGAGAATAATCACAAAACATATTAATAACAACTTTAGTTCGGGATCTTAGTTCGTTATTTCTTTAAGGAAACTAATCTTTATTGAGACAAATCCAAAAAAACTTATATTTACACCTGTAACTTTTACACTACTTAATTGAATTTTTGAAAGATAAACTGAATTTATCCATGAAAAACAATCCTCAAACGTCGACAACGAGATCCGGCACTACAATTGATGGAGTTTTGGCTCGGTTACTAAATTTTGTGGAATGTAAACAATATATTTCGTATTTCAGTTACCATAAGCCAATAAGAACACAAATATATAATAACGACATCAATGATAGTAATAATTCTATTACAATTAATGAAAGTCAATAATGATCATTGTAGTAAAAAGCTAAAATTAAATAATTGTAGGATTTTTTATTTATGTCTATGATAATAAAAGCCTTTTACTAAACTTTATCTAATTTAACTTTATTTAACCAATTTCTGTAAAGTTGCAAATAGTAAATTATTTTTTGAAAAATGACGTCGTAAAGAAGTTTAACTTCTTGCGAGTGTACGCTAGTACACGCACACATTTTTTTAAATGAAAGATATAAGCTTCCCATTGGTCCTATTTCTTTCAATAATTTTGTGATGTTCAATAGTTTGATAAATATTTAACTAATAAAAAAATACGGCACCATGCCTGCGATTAAATTACAAACACTGCCAAAGCCGTAAAAGATAGATATATTGTATCATCATCAGCCTGTGTTAGTCCACTGCTGGAAATAGGCCTCTTCTAATGCTCGCTTTCTCTATTAGGGGGTTTGGGACGGTATTCTACCACGCTGGTCCAATGTGGGTTGGTGGGTGGACCGATGTTTTACATGCCCATCCGCTGCATGGATCATCTTAGTTTTTATACAATTGGGTGATCAGCCCTGATTGCCCTAACCAACTAGGAAACAAGAATGAAACCAGGGGTACCACCTACCTACTGCATGCCGAAAGACATAGGATGTTAGTCTCGTTTACCCAGGAAATACGCTGGCTAATGTGCCTTTCAAACCGGAACACGATAGAGTAATAGGCACCGCGGTGATACCGCCCTAGATGGCCCCATGTGAAAAGGGGACCTATCACATCTAAAAATAATAAGTTTTGAGTGGAAGAGTAACGAACATCCATATACTCACGCAAATTTCACTTTTAAAATAGTAAATCTAAAAGTTTCTGCTTTTTGTGTCAGAATAGCTCGCCGATGGCAGATGTTTTTCTATATTCATGACGCTTGTTATTACATCTTGCATAAATTACCAATATCCTTAAATATCACAACCTATACGTTATTCTAATGTATAACCTAGATTATTTGTAATATTAGTATGATTAATAGGATTAAGTTTATCGCCTACCGAGCCACATGGTATCGTATCACCTAATCGACATAGACATAATTATAATTAGTTTTAATCGTACCTGCAATGTTTATATTTAAATGTTATAATAGAATAAAAAAATATAATATAATAGAAAACCAGTGTAGTTTATGTGTGCATCGTACCATAAAATTAATTGCATTCATGTCAAACAATGCCATTGTGGTTTTAAGCAAAGGGAAACTCTATCATATTATTTATGCGTTTGGTACATAACTTGACGTTATGAACTGCTAAGAATAAAGTTATAACGTTGTGAATAAATTTTTGACCCTAAAGCTTATTTATATTATTTAAGGTCGAAAAAATAAAATTAGTAGTTAGTAAGCTCGCTTCGCAAAAAATTAACTTATATTAAACAGTTATAACTTTCGTCACATTGCACTAAATATATTTTCTACAAAATGGCTGAACTCACATGAAGTCGGTATTGGTAGTTTCGGCCCTATCAGACGAGTGCGATAACTTCACTTTTTAAATTTTCGGAGTTCAGCTGTTTAGTAGAATATATTTCAACTACTTGGATATACCAAGTATGTGCACTTAATTTAGATTTCTTTGTATAGTTCAATTGTGACTTAATATGTACTATGGGAAATGTATTTTTTATTTTTAAAGCTTAAATAAAAAAAGACTACACATCCATTTCCTTAAATCCATTTAATATACTTTTTATTATATTATATGACAATTATGTAAGAAACGTATACCTTATAATTGATTATTTGAGTCACAGGACTCATTCTTTTTTTTACTGTTGGGAAATGGCTACGCATTCCCGTCCTCGCTTAGAGATGGGGTCACAGGAACTATTTGGCAGCCTTCTCCGACCCCGCCTTGCAGCGCCATCTCGGCCCTACGCGCATCCATAGGCAGGTAGATGGCACCTACCTCTGGGCGGGCCGGAGCTAACGCACTTTGTATTCAAATTCAAATATCTTTACTCAATATAGAAGTGTAACACTCGCCTATTGATTGTCAAGGACGCTACCGCCGGTTCGGAATAGGACGCCTTCGACCTGAGAAGAAGCGGCGAAAGAAACTCAGCGAGCCTATTTTGTCTTCTTTTAAAATAATCAAATATATACATATAAATTTTCTTATGAGCTACGTACAGCATTCCATTATAAGGCTGTGTTATCATTTATAAATTCATTCATGTTATAATAACCTTTAACACATAAACGTTCCTTTACTACTTTTTTTAATTTATAAACAGTTAAATTCTGAACGTTAACTGGGATTTTGTTGTAAAAGCGTATACATTGTCCCATAAAAGATTTACTTATTGTTCGCAGTCTAGTTGCTGGAAGAATTAAATTATGTTTGTTTCTAGTATTTATGTTATGTGCATCACAATGTCTACGAAAATCATTTCTATTTTTTTGCACATACATTAGGTTTTCGAAAATGTATTCAGAAGTAACGGTTAGTATTTTAATCTCTGGGGAACAATTTTCTCAGGGATTCTTTGGGGCCCAGGTTATAAACCGCTCGAATAGCTCGTTTTTAGAGGACAAAAATCGTATTAGTATCCGCGCCGCACTTCCCCACAGTAGAAAGCCATAAGTCATTACACTGTGGAAATAGCTAAAGTATAGTAACCGAGCCGTCTCCACGTCAGTTAATTGTCTGACTTTCTTGACAGCATATACTGCAGAGCTGAGTTTATTCGACAGTCTATTAATAGCAGGGCCCCACTGCAATCTGTTATCTATAGTTATTCCCAGAAACACGGTTGACTCAAGAACGTCTATCTCTTCCTCATCAATAAACACTTCACATTTACTCGGTCTTACATTTGGAGTCATAAATTTAATACATTTTGTCTTCTTCTGGTTTAGTAGCAAATTATTGACACTAAACCAGTGCGCCACTCTAGTGAGAGTATTATTTACATCGTCATTTACTTATGTGTGTCGTTTAACTTTAAAAATTAAGGAAGTATTATCAGCAAATAATACTATCTCTTCGTTTTTATTAATAACATATGGTAAATCATTTATATAGATGAGAAAGAGAAAAGACCCAAGAATAGACCCTTGTGGGACACTCATATTTACCGGGTCCCCACGAGATCTTTTACCATTCACGTCAACCCTCTGAGTTCGGTGGCTCAAGTACGAAGACAGAAGATTGAGTGCGGCGTTTCTTACACCATAGTGACGTAATTTCCTGACCAGAGTTTCATGCTGTACGCAATCAAAGCTTTTTGAGATCGCAAAAATGCCTAAGGCATTCTGCGACGCTTCCAAGCCTCAAAGATGCTCTTAATGAGCATTTCATTTATTGGTCTATCATTAGTTTTTCAAATATTTTACTAAAAGTAGGCAAAATGGAGATAGGTCTAAAATTATTATATTATATTAAATTATTATTATATATATTACACCCTGCTTTGAAAACCGGTATAACTCTACTGTGCTTCATTAGGTCAGGAAACTCGCCTCTCTGGATGCTTACATTAAATATTGTTGCTAGATGAGGTGATATTACATCAATAATCGAATTTATCACCTTAACAGAGATTTCCCAAAGGTCTGCGGTTTTTAATATCCAATTTTCGTAAATCAATTAGAATGTGTTACGTAGTAGGGAAACACTGGGCCTTTGGAAAAGCGTAAGAACTTTATGAGTGTAATCTTTTTGCAAAAACTCCTTACTTCTAAACTTGATTGTCGGTCTCTTTTAAAGGATGTTAATATTAATGTTCCTCGGGTTAATAGCCGGGTAAAAAAACTATAAACCTTTTTACATGAAAACTTCTCGAAATGTATGTAATGGTAAGACGACACCTCTATCAAATTCATTAAATGCATATAACACCCTTTGTCACAAAGTGACGTAGATATCTATTCGGACAAACCACATGCTGTTAAAAAAAATATTCACTAAAAATTTAAACTCTTAAAGACTCTTAAATACAATAAGTATTTAAGAGTTTAAATTTCTAGACAATTTAATAGAGCTTTATTTAATTTAAAAACATGTATGATTTTTTATACATCCATATATTTATTAATTACATATTTTGTAAATAGCATAAACTTTAGGTTAAATAATTTGATTATGTATTTGGGTCCGGTTTCACTTATAAATTGAGTTTCTTTTTCTATAAAAGCTGTGTTTACCTTTAATAAGCGCATATATATAGTGTTTTGTTAGTCTTAAGTTTTTTTTTTTAATTTTAATGCTCCTATATGTTTCTAGTTGGTGAACCGTTTATAAATAAATAAATGAATGTTAGCACGGTCGACAATTTTCGTGATCTTACCCTTTTTCTGTGAAACAGCCCTATCCAATATCACACTTATCCCTCCCGGATGACCGTAAGTTACGCGTGGTCGCACGTGGTATCCCCAAAGAGGTCAATATCGAGCCCATCAAGGCTGATATCCTGTGAACACTGCGCGGTGGCTTCACTGCCCACGGTCAAAGGTTATCATGGACCTACTTATGATAGAACTCGACCTGACCCCTGAGGGAAAAGCGATCTTTAATATCAAATCAATATGCAATTTATCCTTGATTGGAATACAATTGCCGAAACCAGCATCGTAGCGCAGTGTCACAACTGCCAAAACTTTGGACATACCGCACGAAATTGCTAAGTGAACCCATGTTTTCTAAAACTCTGAACTATATAACTATGAACTTCTTCGGCGCGTAAATTGTGAATGCAATTAATTTTGTGGTAGGATTACCATTGAAAACTTTCTAATAATTTTACCAATCGTTTTTAAGATTTTTAACGTTTACGTTCTCTCCTACTGAAAGTTAGACAATGTTTACGAAACGCCTATCTTTAAAAATACAAAGGCGTGAATGGTTAACTTTAAGTAATATTAAGTTATCGATAGGTTTAGGTTACTTTGTAATGATTTGTATGTGTATGCTAAGAAATAATAAAAATTTTAATAATTTTTTTACAATCATGTCGAGTGTAAAAGATAAACTTTAATTTAAATAATATGCGACCAACACAAACAGAATATTAATGGACATAATATTTGTAAACCGTAGAAGAATGCGATGAAGTTAATGCATGGTTGGTGTTAATGTTTTAGTTTCATTTTAATTATATTTTGAGCTCGCAATTGCATTCCCGATTTCATCCAAGGAATTCAAAAAACGTGTTTACATTTATAAGTTTTAACGTTAAAAATAACAAATTTTTGTGAATTATGTAAGTCGTTTTAATCTATTTTTAATAGATTAGCGTTTTAATAGATTAAGACATTAAATTAGCTCGTAAGAAACTGGTTAGATTTTTTAAATATCTTATACAATTACTTGTAAAAGAGAGATATATACTTTTAACTACTAACCTGACGTCTATTTAAATCGTATTTACTTTACCTACTTTGTAAGGTTAAGCCAGAATTTGCGAATTATAATCCTTTAATTTTTTTAATATATTATACATTAAAAGAATACACAAAAAAATTAATCTTCTGAGTCATAAGCCTACTTGTGTAAATTGAGTGTAACTTGAGTAAATTTTTAAAATATTTTAAAGACATAAATTGTTTCTGGGTTTATTTTTAAATTGTATAGTTTCATGGATATTATTTTTCCCAAGCTATTTTAATTTTTTTCAATATGTTTTCCGCAGATAAATCATCACCGTTGTTGAAGTTTTCCTGCAGTGTCACGTTTCGTGAAATATGTGGCTCTATAATGTGGAACGTATTCTAAACACTTGGTTATTCCCTTTGTTGTGTAAACATCAATCTTTCGACGCTGTCAGTGTTTTGCAATATATTGAGTGGACTTTGATCACTGACATAGTCAAAAATATTTGCCTAAAAAATTAAGGTTTCGTGAAATGAAACTTCTGATACTGGGAATATGGTTCTTTATCGCAAAGCAAACCCATCTTATAAAAGATAGAAGGAGGGATTTATTGTGTATAGGCTGAGACGGGTACTATTATTTTCCTAATATATAGTCTATCATACCTAAATCAGTAAAATTTATGTTAAAAAACAACTATTATTTTTATCCTCGGGAGATAAGATATAATAAAACATGTAAATAAACGCGGTATAATCCGTTAAAAGTTCTTTTGTTTAATAATGGGTAGTGTACACGAGAATAAATTAAATATATACGAAAGTTTCTTTTAAAACGAAATTATGTTATAGAAGCAGGCATGCAACTTATTGTATTATTTAAATCATAAAGTAATTTTTTATAGGTTGTAGGTACTCTTTTGACAGGGAGCCGTCTGGGGTGGTACTACCGCGTGCCTGTTTGTGCCGCAAAGTGCTAGCGTCAAAACACTATATTATTCCGATTTGAAGGGCATCATAGCCAGGGTATTTACTGGGTTAACTATATCTCACGGTAGACAGCGCGTAGGTGATACCCCTGGTGTTGCCGACGTCAATGGATGTTGCTGATCACTTTCCATCTGGTATTCCGACCGCTCGTCTGCAAATAATAATATAAAAAAGAAATTTGCACCAGTACAATTTGTTAAAACGTCTATCTCAGATATATAGAAGAATTGAAGATAATCCACGTATGATACCAGTGTTTTACTTAGAATTTAAAAAAAAAAAATTGTATCACTTCTTTTGTTGACTGTATTTGTTTGAGACCCGGAAAGCTGTTCTATCATAGATATAGCACGTTTCGATTTCAGGTAAATATTTTTTTGCAATCAAAACGAATTCTATTCATTAAATAAATGCTATTACAATACAGACACATAATGTCGGTATTACCTACGAATAATCCTGTAATCTCGTAGGCTGTTACTGATGATTTTTAAATATAATGATTTTATAATAAGTTTTTAATGTTTTAAGTAACTATGATTTTGACCGCGGATTAATTTACTTTTTATAGGCTTCATATGCTTTGGGTAATTTAACATTATATAAACTATATTTTTAATTATATTGACTGAACATCAAACTTATGGTCATCTGAAAGAAAATAAGGTGTTTTATTCAAAACATTCGTACTGTTAAAATTTAATATATTAAAATTTGAATTTTTTTATTTTTAATTAATTTCGGTAACAAGTTTTACTTTGTGCCGTAACATAGTTATTTTATTTGAAATAAAAAAATCACGAAATTATCTTAGCAAAAAGAACTACATATATACAACGAGCATATATCATCATCATCATCATCAGCCTGTGTCAGTCTACTGCTAGACATAGGCCTTCTCTAGCAAGCATATATAATCTATCAAATAAATACATATATTCAATAATCAAATACAATACATGATTAACACATACGAATGAAAAAACATTGTGACCATTTTTATGTACGGATACAGATTTATTTGTAAGTTTCATTGATTTTGAGATTACTAAATAAAGAAGGGCTAAAATGATCAAAAACGGCTGCATCACATTTTTCCTAACAATAGCACAAATATTAAAAAAAAATAACAAACAGTGGGGATTGTGTTTGGGGTTAGTATTTCCGAAACCCAATTTTTGGCCACCAAAAGGTAGTTATTGCACACTACTGCCCTACGGCAACAAGTGTTCATTGCAGAATGGAGCTAGAAATAATGTAATAGGTTAGTGGAATATTTCATTCAGTAGACTAAATCGGAATGAGACGGCAGCTTTTATCCTAAATTCAATAAATAATATTCTTAAGTGCATTCTTATTATTTAGCGCCCTACATATTTAACACCGAAATCAATAAAACACGTTAAATTAACGTTAATCACTAAGGTCTATGAAGGTTAGACATCTTGTGCCATTTAATGAAAGCTAGTATAATGTTATTAAAAAATACGAAACATTTTCAAACAGAGAATTGCAACTGTTTTGAAATGTTCGGTCACTCAAGCCTATTTCAGAACGTCTGCGGCCGTAAATTTTTAAATACGTAAAAAATATTAATAAAACTATGCTATAAAGTTTAAATAAAGAAAAACATTATAAAGAAAAAAGAAAACTATTTTTTTGAAAAACTTTAACTCGTTTTTTTAAACTTATTATAATGTATACAGTGCATTTAAAAAGTTTTAAAAAACGTCTCATTATGTTTTTGTGATGCATATTCTTTAATTATTATCGTTACTATTATTACATATTATTCTTATTAAATAAATTTATTGCACTATTTATTTAAGTTTCGCTGCCTTCTCACACTTGATATTTAGTAACACGAGATGTTTCGCATCTAATCTTGAGACATAAAACTAAATCTGATGATTTATGAATGATTCTGGAGGGCGATAAAAAGTTAGAAAACCATTTATATATACACACCTAATAATAATATAATAACCTACACTAAACAGTAAACTAGAGCAATTAACGTGGCTTTTTATTGAAGTGGCGGGACAAACTAGATGTTTGCCTGATAGTGATACGCCCTGCCCAAAAAAACGCAGCGCAAGATGCTATAAATCCTCCGGCCACCCTGAGACATAAGATTTTACGTTTACTTTCACTCACTGACTACAGTACTCTTCATAGCGAAAGACAGTAGGCATTGTTTAAATAATATTGATTGGCGGCAGAAATGGTAGTTCCCCAAACGGTCTAATAGTTGACCGACTACCTTCAAAAATACTGTATTAAAGTCAATTTTTAACATGGATCTAACTATTTTTAATAATATGACGCACGATTGCATAGAAATATTTTACATAAGTTCTTCAGATTGTCGGGTGCAGACATGTGCATGCGTTTATCACATTGAATTTATCCACCATCAACATAAGCACTTATTGCTTTGTTGCAAAGGATGAAGTTCATAGACACAATAAGTGCTGTAATATAGTGACTGCGGAATATTCATGTGTACGCAAAGTAATAGATAGCCATGGATCAGGAGTACATTCAATTTCATGCAGCATCATATTTCACAAAACGTGACAGTGCAGAAAATTTATGGCAGTTAGTGGAGTACCGATAAATGCTTGTATATATAGGGAAATATCGTGTATTCAATATAAGTGCATGACAAGAGTACGGGGCTAAAATAAAAAAAAGATTGAAACTTTTACCAATTAAACAGCACATGGAAAAGAAATGTGATGGAGAAATTGTTAGATAAAAGCTAAGAGGCGACGATATTTCATCACCATTTGTAGTACTTTTTTTTGGCTTCGAAGCCTGTGCTATAAAAAAAATGATAAAATTTATGCGCCGTTATAAATTGATATACATCTTAATATATTTATCTACTCATCATTGACTTTTACGCGTTTATGGTACATAATTTATCGCAAATTCTGTATATGTATGTACCTATATCAAACCTACTTTTAAATAATTTTATAAAATGTTATTTCAATCTACTTTTAAGGTTAAGCCACCATTCGCAATATAGCAGAAAACAACAGAACTTTTTCCTCGTGATTTATATCCCCGCATTTCTCTGATATGCATTTTAGTAAGCTACCGTCTTAGGCATGGCCTATACATACAAATTCAGTGTAAGACACTAGAAATCTACTTACTGCCAAGTGACTTGAAAAATAAACAGATTTTGATGTATAGAAAAGTGTCAAAAATAGGATTAGGTTATTAAAGTTCTGAGTACTTTTTATATCAATATAAAGGTTATTTATCATTTTAAAGTGTGAATAGTTTAGTTTCACAATCAATTTCATATGTTTATTATCCGTACGTATTGAAGTATTTCCATTGAAAAAAACCATAAAGACTAAGAGGAGAATAAAAAATCTAAAACTCATAACAAAACTTTAATAAAAATTACTTATAATGTTTTATTAAAAAAATTATTATGTAACTGCTTACTGTCTAAAACGACGGTTAAAACTCGATCTCGATCGATATTTTTATAAAATCAATAATTAAATGTGATGTATGTAATGTGTTATATTTACCTAAAAGTTTAATCTGTAATCCCTAATAATTGAAAAAATAAGATGCCCTTTTTTATCTAACAAAACAACTGCACTTGTCGGAAAATAGCATGTTTCGACTAAATCAACAATTTAAGCAAAAAAGAGTATTTGTTGAGAGCAAATTTCTTTTCCTTCTTAAATTTAAAAGAATACAAAAAAACAACTAAACAGAATATAAATTATTCAAATCTCGAATAAACCGAACTTTTAATTACGTATAGTAACGCAGCTCTTTAAATCAGAATACAATTAACGATGTTTTATCTGGCCTGAAATAAACATGTCAAAAATTTAAGACATTCAAATATAGTGTCAAAAGTTTTTTCCTTAACGTAAACAACTGATACAATATAATCATAACAAACAACAAACTATTTCACTGACCCCTGTACATAAAAATTTTGAGACCGTTTATACTTTCGAGCAAATTTCTATATAGTTTAGTAATGCGTATCTCGAATGTGTTTTTGTTGAAACTTTATTTTACCAAGAAGTAAGGCAAAATCACCCACCAACCCGCATTTGACCAGCGAGGACCTAATGGATAGGGGTGTATTAGGGAAGGCCTATGTCCAGCAGTGGTGATGATGATGATGATGATGAAGGCAAAATCATGCCGAACAAAGTACACATAATCTAGAACTGCAACAAAAAAGTTAACAAATTGGTTCTTCATATAGACCTGTAAGATAAAACAATTAACAAACTAAATTTGCCGACTTCAAAATCGGGAATGTAATTAACTGTATTCAGATACTCGGCGACGTAGGATCAGTTTCGGCTGCCACCGTGACGTAAATTTCTTTACTTGATGATTTTTTAATATTATGTATATTAAATATTTTTAGGTATCTAAATTAAAGAGGTTTACTAAAAAAATACAAATAAAAGAACGCGTAGAAAATACTGACCCAATAGTAGATGTCACTAATTACTTGTCATTGGATTCGTAAGTCGTTCCTGCCTTTGTAGTATTTTGTTATAATTAGTCCCCGCTTTCATAACACACGCTCATTAATTATCTACTATTTTCTTAGAGTAAGTCATAAAGACCATGACGTGTGGAAGTAGTTCAATATTTATTTTATACTCGGGACTAATAACAAAACTGTTATTCGTTGAATGAATATCTTTATTGCTGATAAAACTTTGACTTTAAGTTGGTAAGAGCGATAAATTGGCACATGGTCTCATATTCTGCACTAGCCAATACCCCGGTAACTAGCTAATAAATGATCATATTCTTCAAATGTTGTCATTTTTAAACAGAGATGCATATAAAAATATAAGAATGTCTTGCCGGCTTTTCTATGGACAGGTCTGAGATTTTTTTTGTTTCGAAGCGCTCATTTGTAAATCGTTTATTGAAGAGTTTACTTATAAATCATAATATATAAATGAGATTTACAGGTAGTAGTATTTACAGGAGACCGTCTCGGTGGGTACCACCGCGGTGCCTTTTTCTGCCGCGAAGCAGTAGTGTGAAGACACTGCTGTGTTCCGGTTTGAAGGGCACCGTAGCCAGCGTATATACTGGGTAAACGAGACTTAACACCCTATGCCTCACGGTAGGCAGCGCGTTTGCCATACTACTGGTATTGCCAATGTCCATGGGCGTCGGTGACGACTTCCCATCAGGTGGCCCGACTGCTCTTCTGCCTGCGTATGCGATAAAAAAATGAGAAATATCCAAAAACCTTTCTAGGGAAAATCATATATAAACCAAACTGTGTTCACTTTTAGCTCATAACTAGTTAATTGTACAACTGCGTACTACTAATAAAATGTGCATATTATTGCAATTCTGTTATAAGAAGATAAAAATTTTAAAATAATTGCTCCGTAAGATGGATCCGTAAAAAGTCAATTTAATATGTTAATCGATTTAGCACCATTAAAATTAAAATTCAGATATTCTGGATTCAATTTAGGCTCTGTCGGCCTCTTATGAACGTCAATAACCTACAAAGTTAGAGACAAAATATCTAACAATATCTCTTTGACTCCACGTACCATACATAGGATTTTTCGATTTTAGAAAATTTGGATTTTAGAAGTTGTTTAATAATGCTGCCCTAAACCTATTTTCAAATAAAAAAACATTAAACTTAATATTACTCTATTAATAATGGGTTGCTTCCATGCCAGATGACCTAATTTAGTTTCACAGTTGCATTAGTGGCAAATGAATTTTAATGATGACCGCACTGAATTTCAGAATAACTGTATTGTTATTTTTTACAAAGTCACTTACTAGTTTAATAAACTTTTATTTTCTAAATAATTATACTTTTTTATTCAATGAATATACTTCTATATTTTATTCGAGCGATGATCATTTTGCTATCATAATGCAATTTCTGGACTCTGACTTTTATTTCATTATAATAATATTATTTTAAAGTTTAATATTGCTGTCACATATATAAGTCACATAAAATAAAGACAATCAGCATTTATATAAAGTGGTACTCTTAGAAAGCAGGAGATTAAAATTAATGTTAATGTTTGATGGGGCTACAAACATTTAAATGATAAGAAAAAAAAGAGCAATGAAAATAACCAATAAATCGTGTATATTACTCATACGATTTGAAGCTTATTTTCGTTGCTCTATTAAAATCAAAATATCTTTATAAGCTCAGACTAAAACAATGTTACTAACAATATCCTAAGCTTCTATTTTACGAGTGACGGCAGGATTTTCTTACTTTTGGTTTTTGTCTTGGTTTTATTATGTTCAAATAATTCAACGCTAATTATCATTATATACATTGGCCATGTTTTTTCTACTAAATAAGCTTATAAATCTAATTCAAAGGCCCTAGAGCCTTTCGCAAACTTCGTTAGAATGTAATGATTCAAGCACTCAAGGATTAGCAGAGATGTTAATGCTATTATAGTTGCCTTTTAACCTTGCTTAACATTAAGATCTAATTTATGGACTATAAAAGCATAAATAAAGCCGTACACATGTAACAACGAGAAATGTACAAATTAACTTTATTAATTAAAACAGAACCTTACAATATTTTTCGCGTTAATTGTTCATTTTTGAAACTATGTACGTTACAACGTGCTTCCCGTATGAAATTGCGTCGCGTTTTCTGCCACCACATTTTAAATCTCTGATAACTTTTAAGGTTTTATCAAATTCTCGTCTATGACTCTTTTATGTACATGGAATGAAGAGTTTTTTAAAGTAATAACTTTTATGTCAACTTAAGCTGTATTATCTTAAATACGTTTTGAACGCAATTATTGCCTGATTACAATTAAAAAATGTTTACATTAAAATGTTTATGGAGCGTTATTCTTAAAACATAAAACAAATGCTATCGCGGACTTTATTGTGCCAATAAAAGTAGTACAATTATGTAAAAAATACTGTATGTCTATCTTGTACGGTTTTTGTAAATAATAACAAAATCGGAGCACCACGAGCGGAGCAAGGAGGTATCATTTATAATTAAAAAAACACGCTCCGTATTGAGTATCTCCTTCTTTTGGGAAGTCTTTCAAAACATAGGAACATACGTAAGCATAATATTGTTTCCGCCATATACGTTTATATTGCTGAAATTATAATAGATTTCGATAAAACATTTCAAGACTCGACTTGGTATTTTACAGCGTTATAGATCAGTGAGAGGATGCTACCGTTCATACGGCGAAAAAGCACAACTGGTGTAGTAGTTGAATTTCTAATCATCATGAACGCCCAAAAATTTGAAATATTGAGTATAATTATAAGCAAATAAATTGACATGATGATTGTATGTAATGCCTATGAAAACTATATAAAATATTATGTTGACAAACGTTTAGCAAATAAAACAATAGGCAAAGTTAAATATAAATTTTACGTAATTGAAGTATCATATTGTGCACTTTATATAACATACATTTTGTTTTAAGCTTAAGTAGATTTATTACAAGTTACTGATGTAAACACGTAGCAAATTAATTTATTGTATGGTTATGAAACTAATCATATGCAACGATGTCATCCCGGGGATGGGTCGCCAGCCGTCCGTTATTGAAATAATAATTAAAAATTCCGCACGCGGTTCAATTTAGTTTGAACTTATGGCCCGTATGGCGTAACGTTATGATTACATAACTCAGAATCTCAAACATCACCGGTATCAGTCTATACTGGCTCATCAGCTAATTGCAGAGTAATTATTTTCAAATAAAAGGACTAAATGTTCCATTGTAGTAATAAAAGTCAACTGCCTCCGTAGCCAAGTGGTATGGGCGTGTGCTTTAGAAACCGGAGGTCGTGGGTTTCGAATCCTGCGCAGGGCAATTTGGGCCGATCACAAAAAGAAATGTCAGTCCACCCACCAACCCGCATTGGACCAGCGTGGTGGGATTCGGTCCAAAACCCCCTAATGGATAGGGTTGTATTGCGGGAGGCCTATGTCCAGCAGTGGACTATCTCAGGCTAATGATGATGATGATGATGAATAAAATTCAGAACTTCGATGTTCGTGATTTTTTTTAATAAGTCGATTGTGCATTACAAATCTATTTCTTGTATGACTCAAAGAAATAAAAAAGTTTTATGTTTGTTGTATTTTAAGCAACTGTGTATTGTATGATTAATAAAATGCTTGCAATATTATTAAGGTATTTGAATATCAAAATACTTATTTATTTCCAAGCCAATGAAGTATTTTAAAATAAGTTTGAAATAAATTCTTATTTTTTATGTGTTAAAAAAAATACGCGAAAAAGGAGTCAAAAATACTGGTAATAAAAAAATATCCGTAAACTGAATCGACCCTTCGTGCCTTGGGTTTGTGCCTACATATATTACCGCCATTAAGAACTTACTACAATTTTTATTGGTAGTAAAGTTTTGAATGTATCTATGTGTTTTATTAGTCAAGCATTTTCAAGGAATAGAACTATACAATTTTAGTATCCTTGGTACATGGAACGTCGTCGTCGTTTAGCCTGTCAAAGCCCAGTGCTGAGCCCTATGCTCAGCAGTGGGCTTTGGCCATAAGTCACCAAGATTTGCGATCATGTGCCACTAGCATCATTTGGACAGGTCGTCGAGTACGAGGCTGACACTCGAGAACCTTTCTGCCCCAACGGTCATCGGTTCTACGAGCTATGTGGCTGGCCCATTGCCACTTCAGATTGCTAGTTCTGCGGGCTAAGTCGGTCTCCGTCTTTTTTCTGCGGACGTCTGCATTACGCACTTTATCAAATGTAGTCTTTTTGAGAGAGAAGTACCGAGTATTGCCCGCTTAATAGTTCTTAGCGACTTAAAGCTTCTCATACGACTGGCAGTGAAGGACCATGTCTCAGTGCCGTAGGTCATCACTTGGAGCAGACATTGGTCAGATACCTTAGTCTTCAGACTTGATGACTTTGGTATGTAAGGGGCTCCAAACAACATCTTCGGAACCCAAGCCAACCTCACCTGCACGTGGTGCACCCTGCCGAACAACGGAAGAGGCTCTGGCAAACCACCCACCAACCCGCATTGGACCAGCGTGGTGGGATACGGTCCAAACCCCCCTAATGATGAGACGAAAAACGGCCCGGCCCCCAGTTCCGGGTAGCCTTGCTATTCATCACCAAGGCGGCGGCCACGGTGATGGCAAGGCGAGGGGTGCCAAGAATCGCCGGGAGTACGTAGGCCGCCAAAACCAACTGACCATCGCGACGTACAACGGACGTACGCTACGGCTAGATTCTCATTTGGCCCAACTGGAAGAGGAGCTGAGGTGCATAAGATGACATGTTTTGGGATTGAGTGAAGTCCGTAGAGAGAGCGAGGATACTCTAACCCTAGAATCGAGCCATCTTCTGTACTTCAGGCAGGGAGATAATCCATCACAGGGCGGAGTCGGGTAAAATTGTCAATAAATCCCTCATTGACAATTTTATTGAAGTATCCAGTGTGTCGGCGAGGGTTGCGTACCTTGTGATAAAGCTGACTAATAGATACAGCCGTCAACTGCCTCCGTAGCCTAGTGGTATGGACGTGTGCTTTAGAAACCGGAGGTCGTGGGTTCGAATCCTGCGGGGACACAATAAATTTTAATTGTTGTTTCCTAGTTGGTTAGAGTAATTTGGGCCGATTACCAAGTTGTCTGAAAAGTAAGATGATCCATGCGTCGGATGGGCATGTAAAAAGTCGGTCCACCCACCAACCCACATTGGACCAGCGTGGTGGGGTACGGTCCAAACCCCCCAATGGAAAGGGGTGTATTAGGGGAGGCCTATGTCCAGCAGTGGACTATCAAAGGCTGATGATGCAATAGATACAGCCTAAAAGTTATCCAAGTGTACGCACTAACGTCGTCATACCCAGACGATGAAATTGAACACATGTACGAGGACATCTCAAGAGCCTTTTATAACACCAACGTTGTCATGGGCGATCTCGTCAATTTCCTATAGCAAGAGGGCTGTTCTTAATGAACTCGTTCTTTAAGAAACAGCCCAAAAGGAAATGGACGTGGGAGAGCCCCGATACTATGATCAAAAATGAGATAGACTTCATCATATCGGACAAAAAGCGCATATTCAGGGAAGTATCAGTGATCACAAGGTTTAAGGCCGGAAGTGATCACTGACTTCTGAGAGGCACCCTGAATATAGATTTGCTTGAACGGTCCTGATTGATGAAGTCTACGTCAAGGCCAATCTAACTCCGAGCCATATCATTGATCCTGGCACATTTCAGGATCAATCTGGATCAAATCGTTTAAAATAAAATAGACGTGAACGTTGACGGAACTCGATTAGTGTAAGAAATTCTTTGAGGACGAGAGTGCAAAATCTTCACACAGCTGAGTGCCACAAAAGTCTAACTTTCAGGAGAGACACTGGATCTCACGGAAGACAAATGATCAACCGTTGTAGAACAGCTGGTTCTTAACCAGACCATCTCACGCTGGTCAAGGCCGACTCGTCATCCAATACAGCTCACAATGCAAAGAGCATCGAGCAAAACGAGGTAAAGAGTCTTCACACAAGCTTGGACAGCCATCGTAAACGTTGACTAAAGAGAACTGGAGAAGTCGTCGCTTCGAGACCAGAGAAGGTTTCTCGAGGTTGAAACTTTTGAAAGCCAGTTATTGCATCACCTCGGCATACCCAGAGACGGATGAGAAGGATTCTCGAGCCACTCTTACCCGCCACGTGTCGAAGGATCTTCCAGAAATCAGCCTAGACGAAATCGAGGGGGCTCTGTAGCAACTTAAGAATGGAAATGGAGTCACGACGGAGCGTCTGAAGGCCGCCGGTAAACCGGTGCTGAAGAGACTCTGTCGTCTATTTAGCTCAGTCCTTCACTCCGGGAGAACTCCTAAGGCATAGCATAGGGGTTTGGTCGTATTGTTCTTGAAAAAAGGTGATAAAACACTTTTGAAGAATTATCGACAATTATCGCTCCTGAGTCATGTCTATAAGTTGTATTCACGGGTCATCTCGAATCGTCTTGCACGTAAACTCGACGAAGCGCAGCCTCGAGAACAGGCCAGGTTTCGGAGGGGTTACAGCACCATAGATCACATCCACACAGTGAGGCAGGTTATACAGAAGCGACGTGAGTATAACCAGCCCCATTACATGGCATTTGTGGACTATGAGAAGGCTTTTGACTCCATCGAGACCTGGTCTTTCCTCGTGTCCTTATAGGATTGGTGCAAGATTGATTGGCGAAATATCGATATGTCTGTATTACGACACCACTATGTCTGTCGTCGTCAAAAGTGGGTAGAATGAGCCCATCGTTATGCCTCCGAAATTGTTCTTCGCCACACTGGAGAATATATTCAAGACGCTCAACTAGGCAGGACACGGCATAAATATGTACGGCGAGTACATCTCACATCTGCGATTTGCGGACGATATCGTCATCATGGCTGAGATCACAAAGGACCTGCAGAAAATGGTGCAAAGCCTGGCTGAGTCTTCTGCACGCATCGGTCTCCGGATGAACTTGGGTAAAATTAAGGTCATGTTCAACGAGCACGTTGATCCAGAACCGATCACTATTGATGGCACCTCCCTCAAAGTAGTTTCGGATTATGTTTACAAACGCTCGAATTAGGTAGAAACAACTTTGAGGGGGAAGCCAACAGAAGGATTCGGCAGGGCTGGGCAGCTTTTTATAAGCTTCGTCGAGTTTTCTCGCTTCTAGTTGTTACCCATCCCACAGTGCCAGAAATCGAAAGTCTTCGATCAGTGCGTCCTACCCATTAGGTGCCGAGACTCGGACACTTACGGTTCGACTGGCCCACAAGTTTATAGTCGCTAAGCGAGCTTTGGAGAGGGCTATGCTCGGAGTATCTCTGAAGGACCGCATCAGAAATGATGTGGTCCGCCAGAGAACTAGAATCACCGATATGGCCCAACAGATTAGTAAGCTGAAGAGGCAGTGGGCCGGTCATATAAGCCGCATAACTGACGACCGCTGGAATCAGAAAGTTCTGGAGTGGAGACCGAGGCTCGGCTAACGTAGTGTAGGACGCCCTGCGACAAGATGGAATGACAACATTCGCAAAGTGGTCGGTGTGGGCGGGATGAGAATAGCCGAAGATCAGAAGCGGTGGCGTGCATTAGGGGAGGCCTATGTCCAGCAGTAGACTGACACAGGCTGAGGATGATGATGATGACTGTCCATGTTCATCCTAATTTCCACGTGTTGGGAGATAATGTTGAGGCCATTGATATATTTAGCATTTAGGTCCTCCAGCGACTCCACCATGATGACTTTGTCGTCGGCAAATCTAAGGTGGGTAATGCACTCGCCATTGATGCTTATACCTGGTCCTTTTCAATCCATTAGTTTGAAAGTTATAACGTCACCCTGTCTTACATCTCTCTGCAATTAAATAGGCTTCGTACTACTGAATTGTACTCGGACTGACATCCTTTACTGTACAAACACCTCCGCATCTTGATATACCGACCGTCAATTTAGCATCGATGAAGGGCCTGTAATACAACTTAAATTTGGAATGAGTCAAAGGCTTTCTCATAGTCTACAAACGCCAAGCATAAAGGCAGTTTATACTCCTCAGTCTTCTGTATAATCTGCCGTAGCGTAAATATGTGGTCTGTGGTACTTTACCTTTTCGGGATCCAGCTTGTTCGGGCGGCTGGAAGTCATCCAGTCTAGAAGCGAGACCGTTTAAGATGACTTTCGAGAACAGGACATAAACGCGGCTCAGAATAAAAATGTCTATGGCTCTTCAAGAGGCTTTTATCACCTTTATTGAAGAACAGCACTACCAAACTTCTGCTCCACTCGTAGTATACGGATATGTTCTGAAAATTTTTTGATCGACTTCCTAAAGGAAGGAGGCATCCAATTCGGAGCGTATGTTTTATTAAATATATAATACCTCGTTTCTCCGCCCCTAACGCTCTGATTTTGTTTATTCCTTTTTTAAACTATAGGCATTAGCTGTCACTTGGTCTCATTTTTTTAATAATTTGCTTAAGTTACATTAGAAGAACATTGTGATGTTAAAAAACGCTATAATCTTTTAAAGTAAAATATTATTAAAAATGTAAAAGTTTATGCATAAAATGTGTCATACATAATATTTTTACCCGACTTCAAAAAAAGAACGTTCTCAATTCGTCTGTATTTTTTATGTTTGTTACTTCAGAATTTTTGCCAGGGTGAACCGATTTAGATGTTTTTTTTATTTGAAAGCTGGTGCTTCCCATTTGGTCCCATAGCAATTTGGTCCAGTTCTGACAATGGCATTCATGAAAAAACTGAATAAGTCTGAAATTTACATTAAGTTTGTGCTCATCAAATGGACAATTAATAGCTCAATATCACGCCTATCGATTTCGATGATTCTTTTAAATTTATTTATTGGAAAGAATTTAATTCAATGGCGGTATGATAAGAGTTTGGTTAGGTTTTAATAATGGGATTTATGAAAAAGCCACGGAATTCTTCAAATCTTAGGAACGATACTCGAAGGAATCTTTTATCGGCTAAGGGCCGTCCGTAAATCACGTGAGGATCGAAAGGGAGGGAAAGGATGAAGAGGGATTTTGGATGGAGGAGCAAATTAGTCATAAACCTCCGCTATCCAAATATTTGAAATTTTGAGTTTTTTACTTTTTAGCGCATTTTAATTTGTTTTAAAATAGTTTTTTTGTTTTGAAGTCGGTTTTTTTTGTTAAAATTTTATGATTAAATGAATTCGTTAAAGGATATTATTGAGACGCGTTCTTAGTATCTGAATTAACAAGTAAAAGAATAAATACATACATTTTTCACAAAAAATTTAACCGTCCCTTTGCATTTCCTACAGCAATTGCATTACTATAAGGCATTATAAATAAAAATAACTTTATCCAGAGAAATAATATGCAATGATATTTTCCGCATTTATATGTCACAAAAGCTGTATTGTATCTAAGTAAGAAATACTTCCCTTTAAATCTGGCTGCATAATACCTTTAAGTGCAAGTAAAAGGAGTAAGTTCACGCAAATCCTTTTAAGTCTGATTGAAAGTACTTATTTCCGTATGCAAAAGCCGTACACAACTTTAAGAGCACTATTAATTCACTCTTCATTCATTTCCGATATCGCTTTACATCCTTCTAGCATTACCGATATTAAGCGAAATAAGAATATATATACATAATCTAATTTTACTACTTCTTGTTGCGTAGTTACTGAAACAATTATATTTTTTAAACATTTCTCCCCTTCAGATTATGAGTTAGATAAAGCTTGGGGTTGGTCATTTCCACTGTATACTCGTGAAATACGCGGGTCTTTTGATCATTTTTGGTTCTCAATTTACTAACAGCACCTTTAATCACTTTTATGCATTTAATAACCGTTTGAATTTTACTAGTGGTACTCTTACTTCATTAAAAGTATTATTAAATTATTATTCATTCTGTAGACATGGAGTTAACAATCTAAAACATCTTAAATTTATACTTTAATTATTTTATACATCTTCCTTCACTACCTTCAGCTCATTAAAATTAGTAAAATTTATTTCACACAACTCGTCAACCGTAGCCTGACCAACCCATAGCTGTGGCAGAGCCTTCGGTTTAGTTCTCAAGACAAGCATAAACCCCATTAAGCTAAGTATTAATCGCAACATAAACAAGCAATTACAATTAAAAAACAACAGAAAAAATATAGCTGATTCAAAGTATTTATTTATTTTATTACACAAATATTTTTTTTTTGTTATTAATATGCTTCTTTAGTCACATGTTAGATCAAAATCATAATTTTATTAATATATCTTACTTATTACATACAGATATTGTTAAAAATTAAAATATATGCGAAAAAAAATTGTTAAAATTATTATTACTTATCAATTAATCGTGTAATTCACAGCCGCTCGCTGCTTGCTCGCCGCCGTACGCTTTTTTAAATTTAAGAAGAATTTATTAAAATTAATATTTATTCTTATATATTTTATATTATATTATGAGTAATAATTAACTATTACGTTGGTTAATTCAAAATTTTTAAACTGTTATGAGGACAATTAATACATATGTCTTCTTTCGAAAAATGTATTTTAATAATCTTTCCATCATGGAGTGGTAAAAGTCGGGTCTACTTGACGTGATTTGATCCTAAAACATCGTGTCCGAATTAATAATACACCAGTTAAGATATATTTCAGCCTCGTTTCTAGATAAAAAGTAATATATCTAAACTAAATTGTGACCAATATAATTAATAAATATATAATATATGTAAATATTTTGTTAGCACGTATATCTTAATAAAGGTCTTATCAAATACTAATTTACTGTATTGTAAGTAGAATGTTTGGATATATTAATGTTTTGCTAGAAACGAGGCTGGATTATAACTTACCGGTTTATTATTAATTCGAACTCGTAATTTTGCTTAAAGGCGTATCTGTCAGTCAGTAAATTTGAAATGAAAGTAATAATGTGAATACAGTCGTACTTTATTACTTACCTTTTCGCAGATTTTATATACATACATATATTAAATATGCGAACAAAATAGATATTGTATTTTATTGTGTATTTTATATCAAATAGAGCTGCAAGGATGAAGGAACAATTTTTAAAAAGAGGCTACACTTAATTTTTCTTTTTTTTTATTTCATACAAAACAATATAAATATCATTATGTGAATTAAAGGCCAATTATTATTAACCATTAGATTCATATAATTAAACTTCTCTCTAAATAGGTGACAGCATATTTAACATATTATGATTATACACTTACCCTTCAATAGAGATTTTTGTAAATAATAATTTATAATTTTTATTTATTAGAGAATAAAATCTTTAAAAAATATGTCAAATCATATACAAACATGATTAATTATTTAATTCATACAAAAGTAGACTTTCCATGTTTTACGTATTACTTATCTACTTGTTCATATGTTAGAAAAAGGGTTCTCGAATATAGAATTTTAATAAAGTTGTAAACTTACATCAATAAGATTTTTGCTGCAGATGGGCAATTAAGTTTCAGGAGCGAAAAATAAAAATTGTAGTAAGTTAAACGGGTTTTGATACCTTGCAGGTAAACTACTTAAAAAAGTCTATGAACGAATTACTATACGATGTAATGGAGCAAAATAGAATTTAAATCTCACGCAAGTAGACACTAAGTTTTGGAGACTATCACAAACCTCTGATATTTTTTTTTATTTTAGGAAGTGACGGCATGAGTGGGACTCATTAAACTTTTTGCCTATTTAATGTCATGTTCCAAAACAACTTAATCCCGATCCCTGATTCCCGATTATGAACTATGATAACGTGTGCTATTAACGTAAACATAACCAATTATCAATGCCGTACGAATTGAATTCATATTATATATATACTGGCCTACTACTCAATCACTATAATTTTTTATTAAATGCACTTACTGTTAAAATTTTCAAAATTGTTAGTAAACAAATACATAAAATAAGAAAATTAATTGCCATATCAAGAAAAGAACAGACGTCATTAATAATACCAATAATTCGCTTAATGCACATTATGTATGTTTACCGCACCGATACAAATAAAAAAAGTATTTAAAATTCAAATTGACTTTGCAAAAATAATGAATATTTATTGGCCCCTCTAAAGTTTTAATTTGATTAGAAACTCGAGGATATCTCTGAAATAATCGCTACCTCTACTTAATAATAATCGAATACAGACGCCCGTAAACTAATAATTAATCTTATTAGCGTAAAACTATGAACTGAAAACAGTGGTTATGAAATAAAAACAGCTAAAAATTAAAAAAACAACTAATTGGATTTGCCATGTTATTCCGTTATTTTTTTCTTAAAATTATACTATTATTTTTTAATTTAACAATTCGGAGTTTCATTTAGTACTAATAAATAATAAAGAAGTAAATTTTTTACAAGAAATTATGACCGTAAAGCGTATAAATATTTTACGCAATACAAGCAGATAACAATGTGCTCTACGAACAAATGCGTAGCGTTTTCTGCTACCGCACTTTTAAGGTGTCGTCTATGACAGGTTTTATGTACATTGTACGAATTTAATTTTTAATGTAATAACTTTTGGGCATGTGGGCGTGTGCTTTAGAATCCGGAAGTCGTGAGTTAAAATCCTGCGGGGTCTCAACAAATTTTCATTGTTGTTTGATATGGGCCGATCAGCAATTGTCTGATAATGATGATCCATGCGTCGGATGGCATGTAAAACGTCGGTCCACCACCAACCCGCATTGGACCAGCTTGGTAGGATACGGTCCAAAAATCCATGATGGTTAGGGATTTAGGGAGGCCTATGTCTAGCAGTAGACTATTACAGGCTGATGATGTATGTATGTATGTATGTATGTATGATGTAATAACTGTTACGTAAACTTAAACTGTATTATTTTAAATAAGATTTGAACGTGCCTGGTTGAATTTTTAGAAATGTTTACATTAAAATGCTTATTGTGCGTTAATCTTAAAACATAAATATATACTATCGAGGACTTTATTGAATACCAATTCAAGTAGTACACTTATGAAAAACATACTTTATGTCTATCTTTTACGGTTTTGGCTGCACAATTAAATCGCACGAGGTTGTGATTTGTGGTGTATTTTTTTTATTTCCCAAATATCTATCAAACAACTTAGTAATATTCTTTAAAAAAATGGGGCTAACAGCAGCTAATATCCATCATTTAAAAAGAATGAACAAAAGGACCCTTGTAAACTTATTATTTATTCCTCTTGAAGTCGGTCATAAAACGAATAATTTTAAAAAACATTTATTCAATTATCTTTATAATTTATAAAGTAGAGAATTCAAATTTTTAATTAAAAGTTTAGTTGGTACCAAAACAGCACGTATAGAAAAGGAAATCATTTTTTAAAGAAAAGAGAGCAGCCTAAAAATTTAATATGGAGTAGAAATCTGTACATGCTTTCAATTTTTGACGCGTCTTTCAGAAACAATTTAATTTTTAATGTAAAATCTTTTATTTGGGGAAAAATCAGTAAGTTAGAATTAAAACCGTCGCATTTTATAGTTAATTTCTGGTTCTCCTCAAATTTTCTCCAAAAATAAAAACACTTCAAGACCTTTGATAAAAAAATATCTAATAATTGTAACATGCTATGCTTATGTAGTTTTGTAAAAGCAAAAGATTAATTTATGTTATGTAACAATTTATTTTTAAATAAATGATATATTGTAAATAAATTTTTTTGTTTCTTGTGTGATTAATTTGACAGGTTAATTATACTGATAAGCCTTATTATTAATCAAAAAGTACAACTATTAGGAAACTTTATGCTTTTAATTTCATGGTTTTGCATGAAAACGGCAATTGTTTTTGGGTTTTTATTTAATACTCTGTTTATAAAAATACTTTATTTAGCTTACTTAGATATCTTTATGTTAGCTATTAGTGAAAATTGTTATTGTTTGAATAACTTTCAATTTGACTTTAATTAATAAGTATGTATCAAATCCTTTTGATTATTTATACATATTTTTAATATGGAAGACACAGCTCATTTAGATTGAAGAACAAATACTTTTAAAACTTGTTTTCTCAATAAAGAAAAAAGTCTCTTTTAAAAGACCGTATTCTTCTGGCCGGGTAACGGAATAAATATTAGTCGATCACCATCAACAGTCATCGACCAAGCTCTTACCGATTTTAAAGATCTATGCCCTTGCATGAAATGAACTTTTGGGCTTTTTAGGTCCCATTTGTCATTATCCTCTACAATTTTTTGCTTTAGCGATAGAACACCATCCACACCACCAATGAAATACTATTAAAATGTTTTCGTTGGCTAATAATTTAACTTTATAAAACATGATCAAGCAGTATGGTTCGACCTTTACTCCGCTATATACACTTATGTTTCATTTTGAGACATTAAACGGTTTGTAGCAAGTGTGGTCATAGGACAGACTTTTGTAAAAGAATCAAAGAAAAGAAAGATAGGAATATTCATTTGACACATGGACAAGACAAGTATTACGCGACAATATCATATATCACACACAAGCTATAAATTTTAACTTCTCTATTGAATTATCAAGACTATAAAACTAGAGTAGCATATGTTACCGGTTTAATTAATATTCTGTATGCAGTGGTAGTCAGGTTTAAGTTAAGTTCGAACACGGTATATATTGTTAAGCTATGATTGTTGAATTGGTTCAATAATAATATTAATTCTTGTAACATTTTTTTTAAATCTAACGTTTCACCTTATTTCTAATGCATACACTATGACTTATATGCATCAAAATTTGCATAGTTGTAAGGAACTAATACATAAAAGACTTCCATTGGACCTAATATCAACATGTTAAAGGTGTAAATCTACGCATTTTACTTCATAAAAATTATTTGGCCTCATATCGGTACTTTGGTTTTAAAGAATTGTATTAGATTAAACTAATCGATAAATATCCGGTGACAAATGTTTGAAAAGTAAAGCAAAACGACGAGGAGCGCGATTTCGCCATGGTTACGTCCGACATGTTTACAAAATAAAATGTTATAATACTACTGAAGTTGAATTGGTTTATGATACGATTAGATATGAATTATCGTATTTTCTGTCTTTTGCGATCACGAAGTTAATCTTTGATTTCGTTATGCAACCATTAAGTATTTTTTATAATTTTCTTCAAATAACTACTATTAAATCATAAATCTTTATATTTAAAATTATAAGTTTAACCATTCTTAATACAATAGTATTATAAATTTCTCATTCGATCAAGAAGGGTTTGGAAAGGTTAACAATCATTTAATATTCATGAGCTCAAATTGTTTGATCACAGCCTCATATTATCAAACGTACACTAATGGAATATTTTACATAGTTTGTCAAAAATGAATCAAATAAATATTGAATTTAAATATTATAAAAATTATTATTTAATACCTTTTTTTTTAATTATTTCAAAGAAAATTTACTGCTTCAGTAGTATCGCAAATCAAAGTTAGTTTACTTGATAGATTTTATTTAAGTTTCCATAAAGATACCCTTTGTTATTTTTCTTATCCCAATATATAAATCTCTGATAACAAGGTACCTCAATGGGAATATCATCTTGTTTATATACATTTTTAAATGACATAGAATAAGAATATTTTCAAAATGGAAATAATTTATGAATTAAACTTATAATCCATAATAGGCATTAAAATTTGTTTAAATTTTTAAAATATTTTCATTAAAATGTTATTATCAAATATTTTAAAACAGATATAGTATTCGATTTGTGGATTTTTTATTTAAAAGTTCCATAAACTATTTATTTCACCTTAAAATTTGTACGGTACGTCCAAGAATCTCTCTTTTTAAATGTCACAAAGAAAATAAAGACGATAAATTGAAATAAATTACCAAAGTAATAACAATAGTTAGGGTTATTTCAAATCCAAAATTGTTCATTAAATGAGGTACTTTGCTTTTTAAGATATAATTTATAATCCCTATTTCTATTAAAAAAAGAACCCAGTTGGTACAACGATGAAGATGATTTTTTTTGTTGGGCCAAGCCTACGAAACATCTTTTTAAATGAACATTTAATTATTGGATAATCTAGTTAGTTACCTTTAAAAATAATTGTCAGAGGAAGAGAAGATAACATAAAAAGGGAAATTCCATTTAAAATTGGTACCTGTATAACTTTACGATTCTTTTATTGAGTTGTATTCTTTTTCACAATAATTATTATTTTAGGAATTGCAGAAGATGACCTTAAAAAGTTTGGTTGTTCAAAATATTACAAATTATAAATAATTAAGTAAAAGAAAACGAAAATTTCCAACACCTATAAGACATTTAAATTTTCTAGCCAATTTTAAGTTTTTCTATTGTTGGGAAATTTAGGGTGTTTTGATTAAAAATCAGTCAATAAAACCGATACCTAAACTTTGTTAATTTTCAACATATTTTTAAGTTTTTTTTAGTATATTTATTTATTAGATAAATAGAAAATAAAAATAATTATATTATTTTTCTAATTGTTATTTTTTCTTCAAACGTAAAATAGGGCGAAAAATAACATTTATGAAAAATCTTTTTAATAGTTCTTTCACTTACCTTTCATTCTCTGTCTGTCGTTCATACTTCTTTTTTTGTGCTGCTACGCATATTACTTGACCTTTTAAGGTACTGCTGTCAGATGTTATGCGTGTTATTAAAATATTTATAATTATGCCCTTAAACACAAAATATATAGAAAATTATATTTTATTTCATCCAAGTTAATATTGAATACCACGTCTACAAACTCAGAACAAGATTGTCCCCCGGTATATATGTATAGAGACAAAGACCTAGTCTTCGAATAACAGCAAGTTATACAGTTTATGTTTGTTTGTATTTCGGATCTAGATTGTTAGGTCCTGCCACTTGAGCTCTTTTGAAATATTATATCAAACGTATTTAACAATGACCAAACAGTCGTGTTCCTAAGAATTCATGTTGCAAGACACATATTATTTGACGTTTTATTTATTATCTTCATAAGGTGATTTCGAAAATTAATAAAAATACACGAAAATTGTAAATAGCTACGATTTTCTAGTGTTGGTTTGGTGTCAGGAAAGTTATATCATTGTTATCATGAAGCTATCTTAAGATATGAGTATACATACAATAACAACAATAATTTAATAAGAATTTTCCTTAACATGCGGATATTTGGATCAGAGTCTGCCAAATTTAATATGATTATCTAGTTGTATCGATCCATAATTTTTTAACTTATTTTTTATTTGTATTCATATTTCGGATAGAAAAGAGATATAATATTTAATTGGAATTTTAGAATCAAGGTTTGGCATCAGTGGAATAATTTAATATTGATTAAATTATATTGAAATTAAATATTGTAATATTGTACTATTACATATTAAATAATAAATGCATAATTTCTTATTGCCGAAAATCATTGTATTTACATCAATTAATCATTTTAAATGGATTAATTATAGATGGATTTACTCCCAATATTACCTTTGGTTCTTCGATATTTACGATGTATGACGTCGTCCTCGAGGCTTCTTGTGTAAATCGAAATTTCTAGAATCAATACATTGAAACCAAAATATCTGGGGTGTCTGTTGTATACACATCGTTAATTTTTCGAGCCGATTCTGCATCACTGTGCCACGGTGGAATTCGTATTAGTAAACACCACGAATTTTAAATTGGACCATTGTTGTTGGTATAGAAATGTTGAAGCTAAAAATGAAAGAAATATAAACTATATTCTTCTGGTTTTATTTCAAATAATTAGCCTTGAATTTTGAACAACACATTATTTAATTTTGAAGTGGCTATTATTGTCTAAGATTATGTTAATTATTGTTAATCTAACAACATTATTTATTAGTTGCAGTGGTACAATGGCCAAATTTAAAAACAGAACTTTTAATCGCGATGACTGGAGTGAAGAGAATATGAAAAAAGTAATTCAAGCCGTCCTTAACAAAAAATATTCTGAAAGAGCAGCCGCAGACCGATTGAAAGTTCCACGTACATCTTCGCAAGATCGTATTAAAGATATAAAACAAGGTTATCAGGGAACTCTTAAACCAAAATTAGGACTTTTTAAACAAACATTCGAATCTAGATAACCGTCTTATGCCTTTAACAGAAGTGACTTTGAATAAGCAGAAAAACTTCAAATTCATAACAGGTTTAACAAAGACAAATGAATGGCAGGAAAAGATTTTTTCTGCAACTTTAAAAAAGGAATATATCACTTTAACTCCTGACGCAACAAGCTTGATGCGTTGTACAGGTTTCAATTAACCTCAAGTTGATCGATTTTATGGCCTCCTCATTAGCCTATGTGAGCAATTTAATTTTCAAGCTTCCCAAATTTACTATGCTAACGAGACTGGCGTCTCGACTGTCCAAAAATGAAAAATTAGTAAAAAAAACAGGTTGGAAACTCACTAGCTGAAAGGACGATTACCGTCATGATTTTATGGTGCGGGTCACTATGAACCCTACATTAATTTTTCCTGGTTAAAAAATGAATAAGAATAGCCGGCTCATGATTGGCGCACCACCTGAAAGTCTGGCAACTGCACTGCTTCCGATAGTGGATGAATGCGGAGATATTGTTGCAGTGGCTTCAAAATTTAAAAACATTTCACCCACTGAAGTCTCTTCGCCATTCTACTTATTAGATGGATACAAAACCAAAAGATATATTATTGAATGAAATCCCACCCAGATTCTGCACACTAAAACAAACTAGAACGTTAATCCAGCTTTAAATGTATCGTCAGCTACCATCGAGCTTCAGCAAGTAATACCAAACATGAATGATGAACCAGCAGTAAGCTCTAGCTTCGCCAGCAACTTGACTGGAAGCAGTACTAAATCTAAAGTGTATTTAAAAATAAGATGTGCAGAATTGCCCTGCTACAAATACGTAAATACGTTTCGAGAAGATGAACAAAAGGGAATTTAAAAGTTCTGTCTTATAAAAGGAAACTGGAGAAGGCCAAAGAAATCAAAGCTGGTAAAGTCCAAGAAAAATGAAATGGGAGTAGTTAAGAAGATTGATATCCCGATTGCAAATATCAGGAGACGGAATGCATTATTTGCGGTGAAACATTCGATGAGGATGCAATCAAAATATGGAGACTAAGTTTTGATTTGAACAATGTAGATTAAATTCATCTCATTTTTACTTAACTGGATGTAATGGACTTCAACAACACTATTTATAATTACAGTGATTTACGAGTCTCAATTCACGTTTTTTAATCTGATTCTTGATTGTAATAGATCATGCAAATTTAAAGAAAGTGGCAGGAAAACGGAGCATAAAAATTATAATTTATGGAATTATTTTGTAACTTCAGATACGATTAAACCGTGATAAATACTCAATCGAAATTTTTATCGGACTAAAAAATTCACGAACTTACAAAAAAGTACCTTTAAATCACAAACCTTTTAAGTTCCTAAACTGTTCTTCAGGTTATAGCACAATTTAAAGTTAATATCCTGATGATTTTCCGGCATTAGTTTGTCTTTGTCAAAGCTGTGTGCAATTTGAAGTTTTTTTGGTAATTCAAAGGCAAGGCGTAAAAACTCACTTGTTAAAGGTAAGACGGTTATCTAGATTTATAATATGCACAGATGTCTTTGAAACTCAGGTTTAAATTTTTGTTCAAAACAGTCTAATTTGGTAACCAAAGTGATAACCTTGAATAGGAATACTACTTCTTTTGCGGGTTCTTTGAGAAAAGTAGTCTCGATATTGACGATTGGTCTCTTGATCGTGTAAAAAGAGGATGGAAAGAGACAGTTTCATAGCGCGGCGGAAAGGAACTTTCCTGTGTGAAAGTTTTGTGCACCCTGAGAAAGTGTTAGTGTGTTGAGGTTACGATCGACGCGTCCGATGAGACCAATCTGGTGGCGGTTGTTGGGTCACGTGTTTCATTTCTGTTTTTTAGTATAAGGGATGTTCAGTTGTTGTCATTATTTTTACCTTTTTTATACCTTTATTATGATTCGGTAAAGAAGAACGAAACTTTCATTGTCGCTGTTTTCAGAATAATTTTGTCAAGGACAGCTTGAGTGGCTTTTTTCATATTCTCTTCACCCAACTCGCGATTACTGTCATTTTAAATTTCCAAATTGACCACCGAACCAATTTATATTAGGTGTTAGATTTAAATAAAGGAAAGAGAGGTTCATACGAGAATACACAAAACCAGGTCGTTACCTGACAACTTCATCAAACAAAAATCTATTAAAATAATGTTATTTCAAATTAAGATAAACTTAAATATATGGAATAAAAATATATAAAATATGTGAAAATATGATATAAGAATACCAAGTTATTCAGTAATATAGTTCAAAACAATGGCATTGGAAAACATACCAAAATAATTAATTCGTCCGAGCACGCAGCTTGGACTTAACTATCGTTTTGTGAAAGGTAGAAACGAACAGACAACCTTTAAAGGTGACAAACTGAGTCCCTTGAATTTGGTGGACTTTGGCCGGGTACCTCTGTTATATAAAGTAATAAATAAAGTGTTTCAGGATTCACATTAAACCAGCTTTAGCTTGATGATGAGAGTCAAATATTTATCCCCTTTTAAACTTTCCATTTACGCTATTTATTGGTCAGTCCTTCTTAGAACCATTCGGATTTCAATTTCAACGACATTGGTATAATGGTCGAAGCCAGAACGAAGACAGAGTTACTTATTCTAATTGTTGGATTGTGAGAATTCGATCTTTAATAGCTTACCGTCGTCTATATAATTAAAATTTACTTTTGTTTTATCTACTATTCTAGACAAATCTTTTTCAGAGTATTTTATACGAGCTCATAGATGGTTCCAAAAATACCACTAGGCTACAGAGGCAGTTAATAAAGTTGATGTGTATAAAGTGCATGAGAATAAAAAAATAATAAACGCTGTAAAATATAAAATGTAATCAAATCTTTTATAAATTTCTAACATGAATCCTGTTACAATCTGACACAGTCTACATTTCTCAGTATTTCAAAACACGAAAACCATGTCTATTTCCATCAATAAATCTTTGTTGACCGTATTCAAATTTATGCCACAGATCTTTAAGACGGTTAAAGCGAATTCAAGGAAAAATTTTGGAATTCTGTTCTTAAATGCCTAACGAGATTTAACAAAACTAAAATTTTGTAAAACATTACTGATTGAAATAAACATGAAACTTTATTTCATGTATAATTTTAAATACTGAAAACAATAAAATAACATTGTTTAAAAATATAAAAGGTGCTTAAAAGAAATAGAGTTTGTTAAAGAAAAGCAATCATAATACAAAAGCGATCGGAGACGCGTAAAATCTGAATGTACCATAAATTACAATGACATTGACAGACATTTCCTTCCTTTTGCATTATAATCGAAATTCTTTCTACCAGAAGTCTGACTATGTCATATTTTTATTGCTTCAATTTGTTAGAAAAATAAGATTTGCGAGTTTGTGCTTAATTTGAATGCTATTTCTGCGTAATGTATTGTAATTAATACAAATATTTATTGTTCATTCTTATCTCAATTAGCAGCGTCCCTCCCTTTATACACCTTTATCGATTAGGGTTTGGACCGTATCCCACCACGCGGTTCAATGCTGGTTGGTGGGTGGACCTGCGTTTTTACATGCCCATCCGACGCATGGATCATCTTACTTTTCGGACAATTGGGGATCGGCCCAATTGTCCTAATCGACAAGAAACAACAATGAAAATGTGTTGAGTCCACGCAGGATTCAAACCCGTGACCTCCGGTTTCTAAAGCAAGCGCCTATACCACTAGGCTACGGCGGCAGTACAGTACTACAGGCAGGCTGGACGGATAGAGGCTGCTAATTACAGCTGACATAAGATTACAAATTACTGCTGGCATAAGACAAACTTTGTTCTGTCTCATCATCATCATCATCGTTAGCAGCCCCTATCCGTCCACTGCTGGACATAGGCCTTTCACAATGAACGCCAAGACGGCCGATCCCTTGCTACTCGCTGCCAACTTGAGCCGGCTACTACACGGAGATCGGTATCCTTCCTGGTTCCGCGGCTTCTACTCCAGAACCTTTTTGGCCCATCGACCATCGGTTCTTCTGACCACGTGACCGGCTCACTGCCATTTCATAGAATTGTTTAGCTACCTCGTGTTATTTGTGATAAGGTCAGAATTTAAGAAATTAAACCGAAATGAACCGCATAGTTTCGAATACTATTGACATGTACTTTTAGGGCTTTTCCGCGTTTATCGTATACATTTAGGTTGAGGATTTAGTCAAATCAAAGTCAATTATATGAGTTACTTTAACTTTTCTTTCTAAACTAAATTTAGAAATATGATTCAGTGAGATAGTGGTAACCTTGTAGAAATTATAAATGTTAAAAATCCGCGAAGCTAACCTGTTAAAGAATAAAAACGTTCAAAACCCGAAGCGAACTTTGACGTAAGCCAAAACTTCACCTTCATATTTCACGTTTAGCACTTATTACTTTCGAAGTTCTGTCAGCTTAAGTTGTATTTGATTATTTTAATATATATATATTTTTCTTATAGTTTTGTATTTTATCGACATATACATAATTAATTCAATAATTTTATTTAATTAAATAAATATTCTTTGTTCGGGACTATGAATAAAGAAACTTCCGGCAAAGTTAGTCGTTACTCCAAGAAACGTTAATTTAATTGTATTATTTTTTATTACACTTAACCTTAGTGGTACTCATTTCTAATTTACTTGTATTAATAAAACTCACTTGTTTTAAAATGTATTATGATTATTGCAACAAAGAGCCGGCCGGTTTACTCAAATTCAATCATAAATTTGATTTTTTTGTTTCATATTAGAAAAGCATATTTTATCAGAAAAATAGTTTATTAAGCTAACAATTTAAAATCTTCTAACAAAAATAAAGAGAAATTTAACAAACGAAATTAAAGAAGTTTTTTTTGTTTCGAAAATTACACTCACCTTAAAAAGTTTTGGGAAGACAGTCAAAAAAGTGCGTTGCTTTTTTCATCTTCGTGGAGATACCCGATTCAGAACCGGGGTTTTTATATTTCTTCCCTGTTGCTTCGCTTCCTAGTGTTCACATCTTGATCATTTGGTTTATATTACGTAAGTAGAATATTTTAAGTGATGAGCAATGAACAGTTATTGAGATAACCAACATATAAAAAATAGTTCATTCAAAAATCGTAACACTGTGCAAATAAATTAACCCAAACCTTGACAAGTAGACGAAAACAGAGTTCAAGATTTGAATTGTTCGTCAATACCTACAGGAGAATGTACACATAAATACATATTAAGAATAATCTACAGAAATCATTCGTAGTAGTTGTTAAGTATTTATAATATAATCATTGCACTTAAAATTATAATTATAAAATTTAACAAGCCTTTTGTATCTAACAATTTTAACACTGTCAATCTAAGTGAAGAAATGACATGAACTGAAGCAGTTTATCCTATGGTCAGTGATACACTCTGGATATGTAGTTTAAAATACTTCTAACTTTAACCGGACTGATGCCGATAATATTCAAAAATAGTATTGTATCAAAAATAAACCAGCGACAATCACCAACTAGGAAAGGGCTGGCTTAGATCCCAAGGTAGAAAAGAAAATTTATTCAGGAATTGAATCAGGGATTGAAGAAGTTTTACCGGTGGTAGGTCCCCTTTTTACAGGAGACCATCTGGATGGGTACCACTACGGTGCCTATTTCTGCCGCGAAGCAGTAGTGTGAAAACACTATGTGTAAACACTGTGTTCCGGTTTGAAGGGCACCGTAGCCAGCGTATTTACTGGGTAAACGAGACTTAACACTTTTTTTTTTTAATATTTATTTATTAAGTAAACAATTTACATAAGATAATGGTAATAACACTTATTTTAAACCAACACGGTTTATACATAAAGTGCAGAGCGAGTAAACATCGATTTGCTGTGCTCATGTGTGCATACAATTATCATATACTAAATTATTAATAATAATAATAATAACACTGTAGTATGTTATAATTATTACATTATTGATATACACTATATACACATATTATGTTGAGAGGTGACTTAACACCCTATGTCTCACGGTAGGCAACGCGTTGGTTACTACTGGTATTGCCAATGTCCCCCTGAACAGGTTCTCGCTTTGTCGTAGCGGCTTGGGTCAGCCGCGGGGAAGCTAAGAGGAACCTGGCCGGCCTGAGGAGTAAGGCCGGCCGTGGAGGAGGCTGCTCCAAGCGGGCTGAACAAGCCCGCTTTGGATGCGCCTTTAGAGGTGCGAGGACGGGTTGCAGGAGGTAGGTGGCCCTTCCTGTCTCTCGAACCAAGGTGCAGTCAGCGGGGAAGAGGAGTGTCCGGTATTCCGTAGGCGCTCTCCTATCCTCCGTGACTCGAGCGAGGGCTGCACCGCTGATGCGGTGTGGAGGGCCGTGGGAGAGGGACATTCGGCATGGTGTCGTCGATCTCTCCTCCTTCTACGGCCAAAATGGAGCTAGCGGCGGAGCTTAACATCCGGGCCGCCGCTGGGGGCTGGGAGTATCGTTCCTGTGTGGGTTGGAAACTCCTGGCTCCCATGGCCCCTGAGTAACAGACTCGGGGGAGTCTGTTACCTAACTACAGGGGCCGAGACGAAGGGCGCGCTAGTTCCGACGCGCCCAGAGGAAGGCTGATGGCCGTAAGGCCGAGATGGGGCTGCTTCGGCGGCCAGCGCCGGTGGGGTTGCAGATGAGTGCAAAACCCCTCTTCCTGTGACCCCACCCTAAAGGCGTCAGGAAGGAACAACGTGGTGGTTTTAGTCGGTGCGGAGTCCGACATAACCCGTCTTTGCCCCCGCGAGGACGGGTATGCGTAGGCATTTCCCCACGGTAAAAAAAAAAAATGGTATTGCCAATGTCCATGGGCGTCGGTGACCGCTTCCCATTAGGTGGCCCGACTGCTCGTCTGCCTGCGTATGCCATAATAAAAAAAAAGTACCCATTGAATTGTGCCCATGAATTTTAAATCTTTCATGTCTCTTAATCAAGATGTCAGGTATGTTATATCGTTTTATGCACATCGAATTTTTAATTGTAATAACTTTTATTAAAACTATATTATCTTGAATCACCTTTAAATATGCCGCGTTATTATTAAAAATGTTTACGTTAAAATGCATAATGTGGGCTATTCTTAAAACATAGATATGCGCATCTAAATTTTATTTTAAATGTAAACATAGTTTAAATATGTCTCTTAAGGTTTAGCCATGCATTTGTATTTAAAACGCTAATTTACTTCGAAAAATGTGTAAAAGCCTCTATGATAATCATGACGATTGATCTATAATTTGTGTTGATAAAATTATCGACTTAGGAGATAAGCAGACCATTACCATTTTGTGTCGAAGTGGTCAGAAATACAGTCATGATACAATACATATTTAATTGGCTTCCTTTAATTTAATTTAAATAAAATAGTTTGAAAAGTAAAAAACAAAGTTAAATTCTATGTTTTAGTTTATTTAAAAAAATAATTACATCAGCAGTGAGTTTGAATGTGTTTACTGTAAACTATCATTGGGCATCATATATTATAAACTATATTAAAACATCTCAAATCACATTAACTTATTTTAATATGTGTAATTTGATACCTATTTTATTCTACTGTAATTCCATTTTCAATCATAATGGAAAAATTAAGCTTAAGATGAAAAAATCCATTGTTATAAAAATAAAAAGCAATAGAAGCCGACTGATGCTGTAATGTAACACCGTAACTCAAAATACCACCGAGCTGCACATCACTTCAGCATCTGAGATTAGAGTCTTCGCACTCAAGGTCACCAAACGGCAGATGAGATTTTCTTGCACCACATGTCTTGAAGGTGACATAAAAAAACACCCTTTCTACGCTTTCGACCAAAATTGAGGAACTGCAGAAGCAAAGCGCGGACCTAGTGGAAAAAGTGGATAGTTTGAAGGATTCTCATGACCGCTGTAGTAATTCACAATCTGGAATTGATTGTGAATCGATGTACGCGGAGATCGTCGAACGCCAGTGGCGCTCGAAGAACATCCTATATATATGTATCCTATATATATGTAAGTATAGTTGTAATTGTACCTACTAATTACATTCAAGTGTTATGACTATTATTATCAACTATCTTTTAAAATAATGCACATTTCAAATTATATACTGTAAAAGCGAAAGTAATTAAATAAAAAAATGTGTTTTCTAGTGCAGTATGGGAATATTTAATACGTTTCTAATTTACAAGAATAAAATGATTGAATATAGGTTTAAGGGACTTGGTTCGTGAAATGTACCATTATTTATTTATCCAACACAAGATATGTTTTCATATAGTAACAATAAATCTTCGGCCTCATTTTTCTATTGAATATCACGGCCTTTGTGTAGAAAAATAACACACAAAAAGCAATAAACATATTCTAAACTTATTCCACAAAGTATATATATGTCAGAGTACTATTCTTATCCAAACAACCGTGAGCGATTACAAGTTTCTTGGACGCCTTCGACATAAATTGCTGACCCAAAAGAAAATGAAAGCAGTTTTCGTAATAATATTTTTATTTTTAAGAAATATTAGTACTACACAATAATAACTTAAAAAACATTAAATGCCTCTTTTTTTACTTTTTGACCGACTCGATGGTTATGCGTATTTCTAAAAAAGACGTTCATTTACGGTCTTTTCGTGTATAGTGTGATAAGACCAAAATTAATATTTCCAGTAGCTCACTTTAATTGCATCATAGAATCATTATGCGTTTTCATAACACTGCGCTTGTCTCTTTAACAACGCATCCGCTTTGGAGATATTGATAATGATTATGCTTCTTTGTGTGTTAAAAGTGAATGTTTTGAATGTAAAGAAACAAATAGCTTCCGTTTAGTTATACAATAAAGTAATGTATTTTAATGCAGGTAAAATGAGTACAATTATTGAAATCGTTTTAAACTGAACTAAATGCACTCACTTCAGTATTCAAAAGCCATTTGAAAAGTGTGATAAATAGTCTCAAGCTACAACATGACTTGACCATAACAGTAAATAATTTGTTGTGTTTAGGTTTGTAAAATTTATGTCCATTACAATAAACTTAATCAAGCATAAAAGTTACCGTGATTTTTTTTTACTTACTACGCAGTTACAAGCAAATTCATAAATTCTTACAGTTAACTGTACATTCAACAAGTAAAGTTTCATCAAAAAAATTATGGTTTAAACCTATAATTAAAAAGAAAGAATGAACAACATCGGAGCACTAGGAGCGGAGCAACGATTACCTTGTTGTTCCGCTATTTATTAAAACAATTACACTGGTAACTTGCCCTAACTTTAAAAATTGGAAAATATTTAAATGCTATGTTTTGGTGGGCTTAAAAAAAATTAATCTCAATGAATGTTTTAGTCTAATGACTTAAACAATGTCTATATTTACTTTTTATTTTAATAATATCGAATAAAGAATAAAAAGCTGCGTAAAAAACCCGTTGTGTATTCCCACAACAAAGTTAGTACCATCACATTCTATGGAAATAAACCTATTAAACCCGACATTACCGCAATATTTGCACAGATGTCGGTTAATGTTTGGGGCTAAGAATGCCCGCGACAGCAAATAGGGGTAAATGGTTTTATAAAACAAATAACATTATTTTCTGTCAAAATTAATTGAACCGTTTTTGTCAACTTTTATTAGTGTAAACCGTTTAAAATCATTAAGATTTAATTGTTTTTATCTACTTTCATTGTATTCTCGTTTCTGGTAATTGTGTTGATCGAGACCACATCCAAAAAGGTTCGCTCTGTAATGACAATATGATATAATTCTGTGATAAGGGTACGCAATTTTATTTCACCATTATGAAAATATTTCCGTGTGAGGTCGGTGGGTATAAGTGTGTCAAATGCGGTTGTGATGAACAATTGTTTAACCACTTAACGAATATACGAGTCTCTACATAATACGATTAGTATAAGCTAACCTATACTAGTCGTATTATGTATTATGTAGAAACTATAGGTTATCTTACTTAATTGTACGCGTACTAAAATAAATTTAATCTGCGTCTGCTCTAATGCGCTTAATCAATTGCATGCATTTGGGCATAGACAAGCCCTGAAATCAAACAATGTACGCTCACATCATCATCATAGCCTTTATTAGTCAGCTGACAGGCTCCCTTTGCCAGGTTTGGCCTATCACCACTGGTCAATGCGTGGTGGTAGACGACTTTCAAGAACAATCTACATAAAACGTTTCTTTTCGACAATAAGATATTAGAATTCTACAACTAAAAATGAAATTTTCGTCCAATCAACCAGCCTGTTTCAACGCATAGCATGGCTAAGGCAATGTACGCTCGTAATTGAATTATGCAGTTTCTTCAGTTCTTTAGGTCAGAGCATACTATTCAGAACAATAATAAACGTTTTTTGAATAAGATTAGATTCAAGTCTAGTAATTATTAAATATCATATAGTCATTAACGTGTCAATGAAACATTCAATCACATTACTATTTAATGTGAATGTTAATAGTTATAATATCCAGATAAGTATTTTAGAATAGAAAGGGTGAAAGTACAATGAGGAAATAGAAAATTTTGTAAATCAATATAGAGCAGTATACGTTATTTTACTAGACAGAAGATAAAAATACAGAATAGCATTACTTTGCAATAAAATCTTTAAAAATAGGCGAATTTTAAACGCGGCGCTATAAATCGACTTTTATATTGCGGAAGTTAATTAACCCTTAAGGTAGACTCTAATAATAATCTGTAAAATAATATACATATATCCTAAGTATATCTAAGTTATTCGAATATAACATGTCAGCCTGTCTACAAAAAAAAAATTTTTATTTATAGGTGTTGAATAATATGTGTGTTACAATTGCATTTATATTGACATACCTTTAAAATATTTTATATTGAGATAAAGTACAGTAATTCAATTATTTTTAACAGTTAATTAAATATAAAATAACACTCGTTTTAAAAGATATATAATTCTTAAGAGTCATAAATAATTATGGAATACGTTTTAAAATAATAATTATTTTATATTATGCATTATGAATTTATTATTTCCTATATCCAGATCGTAACCCACACCAAACTAGTGGATTTACTTTGGGTTATTAGGCTACTTAGTGCTATAGTGCGCAGGTTGTAAGAGAGCGAAAGGTCGTAGGGCACCGTCCTTGTATTTTGCGAGGACGTGCTGGCCCGGAAGGAAGCCGCGGAAAGAGACAGGGAGGCTAAAAGCGTCCTGGCTATCCGCAGAAGAAGGCTAACGCACCGATGAGTAACGTACGCATTCTCCTTCCCTCCTGACACTGAGCCTCTGGGCGGCCGGCAAGAGGTGTCGGGCCTCAAGAAGGGGTGCCGTGCTGTTTGCTCGGCACCTAAAGCGACGGTCCGGGTGTTCCAACACAGCCAGAGGTAAGAGGCGGAGCACGTACGCTGAGGCCGCCTCCTCAGCCAAAGCGACATGAGAAAGGAGCAACCGTTGTTTTTAGTATTAATCCCATCCCGTCATGATATGTAAATGAAGGAAGAGGGACTGCATTGCTGCTTTTACTTGTGTACAACAATACTTTAACGTAAAACATTGCTGATTTCAAAAATGAGTCGACTATTTACGTTTCTATAATCGGCTACGGGGAAATTATAGTAAATTTAATAGGTTATGATTTAATAGCAATATTTTTACACTTACAAAATTTTATTACTGCAGTAAAAAAAATATATTACAAAGGTGCGAACAATGAAGGAATCTAAGTCATAAAAACCTTCTCTTTCAAGTCTTTGGTAGTAAATAACTTTCTATAAATAAAAATACACAAAACTATTAATCTGGGGTATTTTATAGCTTCTTAAAAATCTAAATTGTTCGTGTAGTTTTGGTTGCTTTTATGGCGGCAGTATAGAATTATTTTAGTGCAGGAGGTACAGATTATAATGGGCAGTTATGATTGAAAAGAAGAAAAATCGTGTTAAAAAATATAATTTGCTTACCAGACAACCCCTTATTTTAAGTGAAGTCTATCGAAAGATATCGTTATATTAAGCTAGAGCTCTATAAATATACCACATACTACAGAGCTTCCTCCACCGCGACTCAGCGGGTAGTACCGCAGATGCGACTTGGAAGGACCAAATGAGGAGGAGTTATTGGCTAAGGTCTAATCAATGTCTCAAAAACTTTCCTTAATCTTTAATAAAACAGTGTATTATAAGATAGATCTCATTTAATATTACATTCAATTGCCAAAATTTTTATAATATCTGTTAAATAATTCTCCGCCTATCCATACAAATATTTAACGACCCGGTAACCTTATCTGGGGGTTTTTATTTATATTATAAGTATGAATTTACAAAAGAAAAGTTAGTTTATGCATTAATCTACTGTACACAGTATAATATTTGCTTAGTTTGGAACTAGATAGTGTTGCGTTTTTGGTCCAGAAATATTATAATTTCTATTTAAAATATCAGTATGTTTAGCATCAGTTAGTTATCCCTGATATATATTTAATGTTTAATAAACTATATTTTATTTCAAATTGACAAGCATAAAAACAATTTTAACAGTACAACAAGTAAAAAGTTATCTATGCCTAAAACCTCTTAATATATTTTAATACACGGTATATTTATGTATATACATTCACTTCATACATACACTTCATCGTTAGAGTTCGTTACAATTTGTTGCACCAATAACATGAAAGTTGGTTTCGAGGAAATCGAAATTGAGATTGGTTTGATCAAATCATATCTGAAACCACACAGAGTGAACGTGATATCATAATATAACTATTGTGTGTTAGATTTTATGATTACAAATGTTATATTTGGTCATGTTATAAGTTTTGTAACTTTATGACTTACTTTTCATAACCTTGATGAGCAAATATCTTCTATGTTAGTAACGAATTTAACTTAAGCCATATAAATCTAAATTGCAAAAATTAAAATCTTATTTTTGTGAGAACGATGTCATTAATCTTTACCTTTGCTATCCTGTTCCCTAAAGTGTCCTTCCTTTTTTCGGTGTTCAAAATTATTTAAAAAAGTTTTCCTTAAGACGAAGATCTCAATAAAAATGTATTTAAGTTTGATTAATAAAATTAGATTACAGCATTTGTGTATGAAACCTCCTTCCATCAGCGTAAAAGAAATTAAAAGAAGGCTTAATGGCTGATCGTTAGGCCTAAAGTATAAATAACATAAAGATTTATTTTAGTGGAGTTCTGTATATTATTGTTACCCCAAGCTTTGGATGTTCCTAATTTTAAAGATTGCTATAATCTGTTATTTGATGTCGTTTTGCGTTTTGGTATCACCGTCGCAGCGGCTTAGAGTCATCAACATTTAAATCCTGCTTCCCCACAACTTTGTGTTGTTTTTATTTTGAAGAAGGTAAACAATTCTCATACGATTGTTTTAATGCAAGATTACCCGTGTGTCCATGAACATAGAAAAGGCGGTCCCGTTCTAACTATGATTGCAATATGAAAAAATCAGATCTATCAAACAAATCACCAAGCATTTTTTAAATATTTTATACACGCAGAACAGATATTACAGATATGTTTGTTTATGAATTAAAGTCTGTTTTAGAAAATAAAACTTAGATTTTTGGGTCACATAAGTTTCCAGATTCATAAAACTTTTTATTCGTGGTAGTTCAGTTTAGTATAACGTAACATATACATGTAACATACTAAATGAGCCGAATAGAGTACTTCGTTCTTATAGTTTGTCTCTCAAAAACTATATAAGAGTCCGGCACGTCAATCCTCCATTGTTAAAGATAAATGCACATTCATTGTATATGACTTTCAATATTTCTTATAGAAATTTGACATGCGTACATTTACTTATACAGTAGAAGAAGCACTTAAAAATGGGGTCAATATTTAACGAAATACAGTTCAGATGAAAAACGAGAAATTGTTGCCAACTCTGTGGACGTTTTTTCTTATGACATTTAAAAAATTGGTGATGCGTGACCTTAAAAATTCATATAACGACTTCTCTTAATCCTTATCTTAAGCTTTTGCTAAGTCATTATACAGTCCAAATATAGAGCCCGTGTAACCAATACAACTAACATAAATAATTGACGATAAAAATCTACGAAAACATCAGAGGTGTTTTTGAGCTAGGGAGTTAAATTTTTTTATTTCAGGCAAAAGATAAACATGACATAACAAGCTTTAAGGATGCAATCCATCGTGTTTTTTTCTTAACGTTAAACGAGAACGTTCTAAAGTGAAGAATGCAATAGTAACACAATTAGTAATGTATTAACACTAAAATATACACATATTATTTTAACAAAAAATTATTGACTTCCAATCTAAGAGATGTTTTTATAAATATTTTATGATCTGATTTAATGTTATTAGGTATATCTTGCACTAGTTTCTTACACCCTTAACGATATCAACGCCGTCCATAGTCTACTGTGAACTAATCTGCATCTATGTTATAATATTTTACACCTCCCACACGTAACCATAACTCGGTATATATAAGAGAGCAGCCAACTACGCAAGAGATATCATAGTGCACAAGTGTACGCGCAAACACAGGCGCACTCCCTATTCCTTTATACTCACTATATAACCGACATGACAGAAGAAAGATAAAAAGGTGCAGAACCGAATGCCTATCCGACGCATGGATCATTTTACTTTACAGACAATTTGGTGATCAGCCCCTATTGCCCTAACCAACAGGAAAACAACGACCGAAAGAGAAAACGATTCGAAATCACGACCTCCGGTTTCTAAAGTGCAAGCCCATACCACTAGGCTACGGAGGCAGTTTGAACCCCTTAAAGGTATGTAATAATAGGTCTATGTAGAAGGAAAATATTTGCTAAAACTAGTATAAGTTCCGCAAAAGATATGTAGACTCTATATAAATTACTCGTTATATGTTTGTGGACCAGTGGAAATAATAGTAGTAACAGTAAATAATTCCGTAGAATAATATATTGGTTCTAGCCATTCAATCTATTGCGGATAGCAACATGTTTTACTAACGTTTCTGTTGCATTTAAAATTTTAGGTACATTCCGAAGTATTAATTTAATTGAAATACTTCGAAGAAATCTTTCCGGTATACTAAATGGTTTATCTTTAACGCAATCAAAAGCACAAGGACTCATACTGAATTGCTACAAAATTTCCTTGAGTCTGTTTCAACATATCTATATTAAAATTGTATTTGCTATGCGTTGTTTGTTAACACAAAGATATGTGCCAAGCCAGACCTTTCCTTAGGTCAATTAAGGATATTATCTGGCAAATTATAATTTTGTTCTTTCACCTAAACTATTAAAACAACATTTAGTATTTATGACATTACAGTGGGATTAAATTTAAATAAAACAATTGCTGATATATTTAATTGTATTGTTAAAATATTCTATTACAAAAAGAAATTATAATAGCAATACATTGCAACACCAGTAGCAGGTAATACTTTTTATGACGAAAAAAATTATATAAAGACAAGTGACATTATCAGTAGATATTTTGAATTAAAATCGTACTGGATAAAGTAAGACGCTGGTAAGAGTAAGTAGAGGTGCTGCGTATGTAGTGGACGCAACGCAATATGTGCTAGGATGTTGGCTGCATGCGGCCACGTCCTGCGCTAGGACCCACGCCATCCTCCTCAGCAGGTTACCGCCACTGTTAGTACACGAGCGCCCAGCGTAAGCGACGCAGGACATAAATTTGTCGCGAGCACTGTTAACACATTAATGTGCATAAATAAAAAAAAAAACAACAAAGATGATTTTACAACTACCGCGCCATTTCCCTACTGTTCAGCATATTTATACTCGAATTGACGTAAACATAGTAGGCCCTCAGTAACGAAGCGGTCTCATTCGTTATAGTGTTGTTATTAGACGATCGGAACTCAGTGATCGACATCTTAATTACAATTTATGACGCCTATTCCTTGTCACGGGTTACTGAATTAACATCATTCCGAGTCTTAATTGCCTAAACTACAAATGATTATTTGGTTTGTAACAGTGAAATTATGTTTTATATAGAATATTATATTAAATGAACATTTAATTTCTTTTCCTTAAAAGCATAGGCATTTAAAAGGCCTTGAAATAAGGCTGATATTAAGGTGTTACTGAACGACTCAATAATCTCACGTATATATTCCTGATCCATTACTGTACAAAAATGCAGAACAATATTTGTTAAAAAAGATTTTTCAAAAAAGATTCTGCACGTGCGTGATCCACGGCACATTAAGGTCACATGTTCAACCCAGTGGAAAACGCTTCTTGGTAAAAATAAAATAATACAGAGTAGAACATTCGAACCATTTTATCACGTTTCCTCATTACAGAAGGCGAACGAAGATGCTTACATGTATTAAGCCATAAATACAATGGTTCGGTCAATGGGGGCTGATAACTTGATTTCTAGTTAAGTTAGACGATCCATGCGTTGGAGGTGTCATGGAAAATGCCCACAAAACTGATGATAGTTTTGTGGGCATATTCCATGATCATCATCATCATCAGCAAGAGCAATTTCCAGCAGTTCATTAGACATAGGCATTTTGTATTGAATGCCAACAAAACTATATTTTCAATAAATAAAAGTTATGTTGTAATTTCCTATTATCTTTTTAGACCAATAAAACTTACCAGCACAGTTCCGTGTTCTTGTTAAAATATATGAGTTGATGTGAACGCTCAATGATTTCCCGTACTGCTGTATGCAACTCGTCGACACACTGCGACCAGTCAGCCGATACCATAGTCCAACACGTTGTCTCCCTAAGAAATTCTGTAAAAATAAGTAGCTATGCAAAAAAATCTGGACAAGTTGTAGGTTTTAGGGTGGACATGGTGAGTCATTTTTATACAAAAGATCGACTTGGAAAGAAGGATCGTGGTTCCTATTTCCACAACAAAGCTGAAGTATATTAGCACTTCTGTCTTCTGGATCGAAGAGAATCGTAGTCTTCGCAATAATTGGTTAAACGATACAACATCCGATGTCTCAAGGCACCGAGTTGAATTGTAGCCTCACTGTTTTTCTTGTAAACAGACCGTATCACTTACCATCAAATAATAGTTTCACTCGTCTCGTCGCTAAAATTATTTAAAAAAGTTGTTGTAGCTATAATATTTATCTATAGTTCCCTAAGTTCAAAAAAAACTTTATCAACGTTGATTGCATGCATATCTACATCTTTATATCAATCTTTATCGATCGCATTATTATTGACGATGACCTTATTGAGCAAATACAAATGTTATATTTTTGACTGTAAATCTGTTAATAAATTTAAGAAAGTTGTTAAGGTACGTTTTATTTTTAAAAGGATATCATTGCATATATAATAAGTAATTTCGTTAACACATTTTAATACTTTTATTTCTTATTTATTTTCGGAAACATGATTATACTTTAGGAGCGAATGTTTTTTTTATTAAAAAACTTTTCTTGTCACCTCTTCTCAATACCGTTTCATTAGAACATAGGAAACGCATCAATGCTCGAGCGCCACCGATTTGCTGATGGATGAACTTTTGCCCATCAGTGGGCAAACAGCGTTTGATCCACGTATCCATACATGACATCCCCGTCTGATATGCCCTGTAATAAATTAAACTTAAAATAGTTCTGGTCTACTCTATAACATCTTCACAAAAAGTCACTTTAACAAAAAAAAGTCTATTTGCAGGTAATAATGTTCACGCGTTAGAAGTTATACTTCTGTGGCACAACTAGATAAATTGTTTTTAAAAATCCCTAACATGCTATAAGAAGAATAACTTTAAAAATATATGTACATTTAAAAGGCAGAACAGACTTATAATATCTTTCATTATTACTTTTTTGACTACAAAATAATGAGAGGTAATTCGAAGTATTATAAAGTGACCCGCTCATTTTTTAACTTACAAAAATACTACTAAGCAAGAAAAGCTTACCATTATTAAGTTTTGTACATTTTCCTTCTAATTTACAGTCACTACAGTGATGTATTGTTTATTTTAATTTACAAATACTCACTGACAGTGAACATCAAGCTCCAACTTGTTTCTCGGGAGTCCGATGGGAGTCTGTGGAATCATATCAACGCATATTTTCAGTTGACTCGGATCACAGCTATCCATTTCACTAACTTGCGCCTCACTCTTATCTATTAAAAGGACGTAAATATTACTAATATTTTAATATTTTAAAAAGCGGACAACGAAGACTGTCAAGAACACATTTCGTGAGATGAGCTTTTTGATTGTTAGTAACTTAAAAATTAACCTAGTTTTTCATTTTACACAGATGTCTCGAACTGAGCAAAGTAAGGGCAAACCATGAGATAGGCAGTGTTTCATACACTGAATATTTTATCCGAACACTAGGCCGCTCGAAACTCTGATAAATGAAACTGTAAATTTTGTTTACCCAGTATTACACCAGCTACAACACCTTTAAAACTGACAAGAATAGAGCACTCTATATATGTACAAATAGATTCCGCTGTGGTACATACCTTCCTAGACGTTTTCCTGTTATATTTAGCACTTGCAATGTTTTTTGAAAATATATTAAAATTATATGGTGATAAATCTAGTATTTATTTCTTCATGCATAATTATTTTATGGTCTGCAATGGGTATGTTATTTAATTTGAAACGAGCTGACCAACTTCGACTTTCGACCGAAAAACGGTTTTTTGCAATATCTCAAAAAATCGCGAAAGGCAAAAAAAAATGATAGCTGGCAAAATTTACCATAAAATAGTTTTCTTAAGGATTTCCATAGGTGCTCGACTTATTGACTAAGTCAGTCTCTAATTGACTTTAAAATGTTGAATTTTTAAGTCAATTGGAGAAATTGTTTTGCAGATGAAATTTTCTAAACTAAGCAAAAATCAATCCGAAAAATATATAAATTATGCCAATCTACCTGAGGTTATTTTTGACAGTCATCCAATACCGATCAGTCAAAGCGTTAAAAATCTGGTTTGAACATTGATAACACCCTAAACTGGAAGACACAAATTCTAGCGTTAGTCAGAAGGTTACTGGTGTCATGCGGTATCTGTATAAATTGAAAACTTTCTGCCTTCACCAATGAAGGCAATGCTTTGCAGACTTTGGTTTTCCTCTGATCGACTATGGTGACGTTTGTTACCTTGACCTGAATGCAGATCAACTCAATAAGCTTGACAGACTTCTAAATAACTGCATTCGGTTGTTTTCAATCTCCGTAAATTCGACCACGTGTCGGCCTATCGTGCTGAATTGCAGTGGCTACCCATACGTCAAAGACGCTCCTTAAGGACGCTTACAACTCTCTTTTCTTTTTAGATTCACCTGTTACTCCAACCTGCTTATCCTCGAAATTTCAATATCTATGTGAAGTCAGCAACAAAAACCTTCGCTCAAAAATAATCGTTTGCTCCAATGTCCTATTCACCGTTCTGACTTTCCACTCGTCATTCCACATACAAGCAGTTCACTTATGGAATGAGCTGCCTTCGGAAATCAGGATGGCTAAAATCGCAACGACTTTAAGCGTAAAATTCTGAACATTTGTCTAGTCTTTATAACAATAAGAGCTAAACTTATCATTTATTTATTTATTTATATTTAGTACATATTTGTATTTATTTATATTTAGTATATGTAGTATGTATATAAATCATGTATGTATTGTATTGTAATATGTTTTATGTATATTGTAGTATACGTATGTGTATTATTTATTATATTATAATATACTGTTGTTAATACATTTTGTAACTTGATTCAAGCATATTAATCTCCTTTTTTTTTTTATTTAGCACCTACTCAACTTTCTGCACCTTCCAATGGTTGACTGGTAGAGAATGCCTTTGGCATTAAGTCCGCCATTGTACTGTTATTGTACATAAAGTGTTAATAAATAAATAATAAATAAATAAAAATAAAAATTTCCGCACTTTCTGCAAGGAGGGGATGGCTAAAAATTTATTCATCTAATAAGGTCATCTAGTATTACCTTCAAAACGCTTTTTAATATTTTGTGACATCAAACATATTTCTAGAAGTATTAAACTTTAAATATTAATTTCGTGTGCAAATGATAAAAAATTTGAATCTATGGAAAACAAACTGTCAGGCGCGTTTTTTTCAAAAAAATTACAATTTTATTTTTTCGTAGGAAGTTTTGCTAACTAACTTTTGGTTTAATACTTTTTGCGCTATTGGGAAAATATTTAATTATTACAAACAAAAATTGTTGTTTATATTTTTTAAGACCAGACTTTACGTTTTAATTCTATTACTATGATAAAATGAAACAGCTATAATTCTTAAATAACAATCACTGCCTCCTCCCTATTCACAAACTAGAAATAATCCATTAACCATTGGAAATCGTGTATTTAAAATCAAATTTGCAAATTGTTTCTGTTTCGTAAAGTTTTACTAGTATTATGACAATTGTTGAGAATACATGTAGTTTTTATTTTTTCATTTCACTTAGCGTATCTAAAATAATAACTTACATATAATTAAACTTGTCAACAATAAAGGTAACAGCATCTTCAAAAGCTGTGTCCTGGTCACTGCACTTATAATCACCTAATCAAAACTTTTTCACTTGTCCAATTGTCCTAAGAGAGTTTATTGAAACATTTGAAGTAAAAAAAAAAATATCCTTTTGATAATAAACGACTACTAAAATAAATTTGCTATAGAAATGTAAAGCAGATACGATATTATTCAACTTTCGTTAGCGGTAACATATGTCAAATGTGCGAAAAGCGTTCGTTTCCAACGACGCCCTGAGTGAAACTGAATGTCACGATATTAACATAGTATTACAGAGATGGAGTTTTATGACTGTTTGTAACTAAAATTCGTTAGTTGCCTCTTCGTATGTGAAGAATTCATAATCTTTATTATTGTTGTTTTAATAGGGTTTTGGAGAATGATACATAATATTAAATTTGTAATATACAACCTCGAATTTTAGGTCTAGTTCGATAATAGTGATGTAATGTGAAAACGCTACATAAGCTGTTTTTAATTAATTCTTTCTAATGTCATTAATTCATGTTAAAAAAATTAAACCGCTTAAGAAAGCATAAGTGTTGAAATTCAGTTAAGTTAATGTTATTCAAGTATATTTACAAATTATTTTGAATATCAGATAATTTTATTCAACAGTTATAATTTCATCGTTTATAGTTAAGATTTTAATAATGATATGTAAAGAATGAGCAAATATAGAATGAGAGAATATAAAAAAGCGTAGTTTTTTTTTAATAATTACGAGTTTTCCTTATTTTAATTAAAATTGTTTCTCCTTCCAACTCTGTTTGAAAACTGTTAGAATTCTTTGAAATAGATATGAATGTTTCACAAAGTCACTGCACGCTGCATAGAAGTGGAATTTTTCATTTCACAATTTATTGGCACCTGCATAGAAATTCGAACCTTGTGGTATTCGAGTTGGTGAAAAGGAAACGCTGTTTGGCACATTGGTGAATTAAATTCGGCACGTTAATTATCATCTTTAAAATTATTTAACTTACTCTAGGGAGGAAATAAATTTTTGGCACTTGCAAGGTTTTTTCAGGGAACCTCTGCTACTATGTGGTTTTTGCAATACATTCGCGTCTTATTACGTATAGCGTTAGATTACATATTTTTAAGATCGTTCTTTACTTTCGTGTCTGTATAAAATACTTTAAGTTTGTGTTTAGTGCCATATTTTAGTAATAAACAGTAGCAACCAAGTATATGATTTTTATTAATGAATGATTAAAAGCTTTAATTTTGTGCATTTTATAAAATTATTGGAAGGATATAAAAAAATACTTTAAGGATGTTGTCGGGTCGAATTTTGTATATAATATTCCCGAAGTTTTAGATACTTGACAGGATCCATGGTCACGTGGGCTGACGTGTTGTTTGCCTTTCTGTCTAAGTTTTAGCCTAATCTTCAACCGCCAGCGCTTCAAGAAGTACGCGACCATGTATTAGATCGCTCCAACAATTATATAAGATTCGAAAAAACACAAATCCTTGCAGAAAAACTGTAATTCCTCTTCAGAATGATATGCGAAGTTATTGTAACTAAATACATCCTGCTTGAGATGCAATTTTACAAAATTAAGCCTAAGCATACAAATTTTGCTAGACCTTAAGATACCGTGGGCTCGATATGCGTTAACATAATAAATAAAAATGGTGCGTGTGACTTATGTACGCGCGTGAGAAGTTATACTTCTTTGGCATCATTAAAAATAGTTTTTAATTGCGTGCAAATAATTAATTACAATAAAATAATAGAAGGATTGGAAAAGGATAATCAACAAAGTTCAGTTTAAATTTGAAAATTAAATAAATAAATATTTATTTTCTTACAATAAGTCTAACATAAATTGTTTTATTATTCAAATTGTATTTTTAATTAAATGATGTCCACTTCCATAGTATCTTCCCGTAATGTCTGAATCGGAACTTCAGTTATCATTTTTATCAAAAAGTTTTCATTAAATTTATTTAGTTATTTTTATAAATATTTATTATTTATTCAATTTAATAGCAAATATTAAAAATTAATTTTATAATTTGATGTTCAATTTTAATTTTTATCACAAGCTTTTTATTAAATGTTTTATTTTGTGAATATTAAATAACCAATAATAAGTATTTAACATTAATAATTTAATAATAGTTAGTGTTAATTATATTAAATAAAAGTATTTTAATTTATATCAATAAATAATACATACGGATAGTTAACCTCAAGTCTCAATATAAGCACTTGAAAAGTATATAAGCACAATTTTTTTCACTAATATTCACAAATAGTAAGTAATATCGATCAAAATAATTAAGATAATTAAAGATGATAGATTTACAAGAACTAATCATAAATAATTCGATTAAGAATGTATGGATTCACAAGACGTACTTTGATATATCATATAACTGGTAGTTCAGCGCCATCTGTTGCTTAAATGTAGAATTCCTGAGAGATGTTGGCTTACTTGTACAGCAGTACTATAAATCAGAAGCTTTGATTATGTGTGACTAGATGGCGCTTATCTAAAACGTATTACATAGATAAATCAAAATGTTGATATATTAAATGAATAAAAATATTACCATTATATCAAGTTGAATAAACATCATTACAAAAATTAATATATTTATATAATAATATATTTAATATATATATTTAATATAAATTTAAATAATCTAAAATATATTATTAATATATAATATATATATATATATATATATATATATATATACAAAACGAACCTTAATCCTAACTCATAGAGCACATTATGCAACAACTATCGCAAATAAAAACGACAACTCCATTATCACTACACAAAATCAACCTTATCACTATGTAATATGGACCTTATTACATTTTCGTTATAAACTGTTAATTTTGTGTCACACGCCTAAAGAAGTATAACTTCAATAAAATACAGAAATGACGGTAGCCGGAAAAACTTAGACAGAAAGGCGAACAACACTAAAGTCAGCCCGTGACCATAAATCCTGTAAAGTATCTAAAACATCGGAAATATTATGAACAAAATTAAAGACGATTCTTTTATTAAGCTATAAATAGTATTCGTGGCTTATCAGTGTACATATATTATAAATATACGCGACGGATTTGGCAATAGCTCGTATCGCATTATTGTTACTATCACCAAACCATGTTAAAGGAATAAGTTGTGATTACATTTTCCATCTCATTATTAACAGGCTTGGTACAGTTAGGATGATTAATTGACTACTTGCATTTATTGTCATACCGTTAATAATTAAAACTTTGCATTCTGCAAGTTAAATAAAACATGTATTACAGCTAGGTACGCATGTTGCTTTTTAAACGTTTATGGACGATTATTGTTATTGTTTTGAACAGTATGAACGCACTTTACATTTTGTCTTTTAAGTTATTTTGGGTTTTGCATGCGAGATTGAACTGTCTATGTCCATTACTGCTGTTACCCACTGTCCGGGATGCGCGTGCGCTCTTACACATCCCCTTGTAAAAGGGTGTCATCGGTGATGAGAGGAGCGGGTAACTGCGGGCCAGGGCTATTATGTGTATAACGGTGATCGCTCTCTAGACTACTAATGGTGACCATTTCGCTTAGATTATAATTAAATTTTGAAATTTATATAATTATAACTAAGTTTTGAAATAAATGTTATCCTTGTTTGAAAATCAATCCATGGAAACATGTTACTGATTCTGATCAAAATATTTTTGACGTTTGCGCTATACGAAAAATCACGTTGTACAATAAAGGACTTTACGGATTTATTGCAAAATTTTTAGATCCTTTGTGGCATCTACAATAAAGGGACAGACTGACCAGACTAAAACGTTGGGAACATTGAAAATTTATTAAAAGCCATACATTTATAAAGTCCTTTAATAAATTGTGTTGTATATTCGCAAACGCAAGAATGTTCAACCATATGTTTATCATAGTTGTTTTCTTCTATTGCGAATCAATTTCGCAATTTCAGCATTAGAACCCTATTGTTTCTGAACTATGTTTTACTTTGCCCTTCTTAGTAGTTAACCGTACTCAGTATATATGATACCATTGACTAGACTCGATTTTGAATAATATATTTTCTTTATTTTACGTAGAGTTTAGGCAGAAAAATATTTGGTAAGTTTTAACATATAAATTTACTATATTTTCATTAGTGTAAAAGATTCAAAACATACAGTTTATTGTATTACATTATTGGCTATACAACCTCTTAAAATATTTGTCTAACGTTATTTATCATAAAACAGTTCGTGTACCATAACTGATTTAGTACGGTAAAGTACATTAAACTTATTGTATCATTTGACACAAGACTGTGTTTCATAACGCTTCGTTTACTGGACAAGGAAGTTTTTATATCGCACAGTAAACTTTTGTAGCTTTATCCTCATATATTATTCATGTCAAAAATACTTTCTTTTTTACTAAGGTGTTTTTTCTGCTGTTTTATAAATACCTTTTTTCAGTACTCCAGTTCATATAATAAAAACAACTGTATTTTTTAGAAGTTATGATCTGCCATTTTATTATTATAAATAATGATAGTCATAAAATTTATTAAAAATTTATTGTAAAAAATATAATTCTTAATATTGTTAAATGTATAGTCTAGTGACAATAATTTGCGCTAGAACAAGGAGTTATGGGTTGGAATTTAGCTTTTTCATTATTGTTTCTAATTTCTTAAGTTTTAAGTCTTTCCAATCTTTAAGGTAAGATAATCTTTGCATCGTATGGGATTGCATCTGCGTCTGCGGCACACACTTGCGCACTATAATATCCCCTACGCTTTTGGCTAATCTGCTATTTTGATAAGCTGCATTACAACGCAAATCGGCCGCCGCAAACGAAATCGAATAGGCGAAAACTATTATTATTTCATGGTAATAGCAGCAGCTTACATTATCTTATATAGAACTACGAAATCATTTATAGATGATAAGTAACTTTACGGATGGTTTGAGTTATAAAATTTAAAGAATTTATTAATTTTTTCTGCTAAGAAAATGTTACCTGTAAGAAACATTTTGAGGAACTTTCCGAGGGCGAGTCCCACGAAAAAAAGTTATGCAGGAAAATTATAATTTTCTTTTGTTTTCATACATATATTTAAAAAATATATTATTTAACTTTTTCCATAAATAAGGAGGCTTAATTATATGTATATATTAACAATTCAACTAACAATTTTAAAGTTAACAAGCTACAAATACATTGGAATGTCATAAAATCTATGTTACATTTTATATAATGACACAAAACACATTAAATATTAATAAACAAATAAATTTTCCATTATAGGTATATGAAGAGTCTAGGCATTTCTACAAAATAAAAAGCTCAGACCATATCAGATATTGAAAAGCGGCGCGAAGAGTCAGTTCAGCTGTTTTTCTATACAGTATATATAGTATCCAAAAGTATATATTTATTTTAAATCAACAGTACAGTAGCACACAGTAATTGTATTATGATTAGCGTGTGTTATAAAGTTACCTATAATTACTTTTTTAAGCAAAGGCTTTTAAAACTTGCTCTAAGTTTTTGTTGAATGAATTTTAGTTAGATTACAAACATGCCTATAAAGACATGTTAAATTGGGTAATCCTTTTATTTGTACAAGAACTGATACTGCATTCAATACCAACTAAAATATATAACATATCAAATAAATCCAAATTATAGACAGAATATAAAATATAATAATAATATTTCGGGACGAATTACACAACATCATCTAGTCCCAAACTAAGCCAAGGTTGTGCTATGGAAACTAGATAAGTGATAAATACTTTTCTTTTAAAAAAAAATACATGTTATTTAGATACAAGTGTACACACAATCAAAATCATAGTTTCCTAAAACATTAAGAACATTTTAGAAAATCATTTCATTAACAATCAACCATAACAGCCTACGAGATTACAGGATTATTCGTTGATAATGCCGATACAAGTATAAATAATATAAGAGCATATAAGGCTCGTATCACGTGTTCGTATTGTAATGGCATTTATATAAATTAAATAATTTATTTTGATTGCAGAAAAAAAAATACCTGAAATCGAAACGTGCTATTTCTATGGCAGAATAGCTTTCCGGATCTTAAACAACAGCCGGCAAAAGAAGTGATGCAACTAATTTATATATTTTTGTTGTAAGTAATACACTAGTATCATATGTGGATTATTTTTATCGTATTGAATAAAATAAAAAGTGCTTGGGGAATGTATTCATGAAGCTATAAAAGTTAAAAATCGAGGTAGGATCCCTTAACTATTTTTCTTATGTAATAAGATTTATAAAAGATAGGTATTACAAATTAAAACTATCTCACATCTTTTTAGAACAAGTAGTGTTCTGACTTGCATGCATATTAAATTATTAGTATCTGAGATATTAAAAAAATAAAATCAAAATAGTTTTATTTAAACGTTTTAATTTGTTAAACTTTTAGTGAGAAGCTATCAGAAGGAATCGGCTTGGCTGGGCATCTTTTTATAAGTTTCATCATATTTTTTCATCACCCATCCCACAGTGACAGTTTGGTCAGCGCGTCCTATACGTTACGACCTGCAGTGCCGAGACTTGCCCACATACGGTTCGACTGGTTCACAAGTTTTAAGTCGCTTAGCGAGCTATGGAGATGGCAATGCTCTGAGTATATCTGAAGGGCAGCTTCAGAAATAATGTGATCCGTCAGAGAACCAGACTTTGTCACTCTGTCTTTGAAGTTTCCAGAATACATTATTTACAATAAAATATGCTATTTGAGGCAATTCCTTTTGGGCTCATAGTTTAGCCTTTCCTTAAAGGTACAAATTTACATAAGACTCAATTTTCTAACATACTAATTGCGTATAATTGCAAATTTATAATTTGTAACTCAGGTTTTTACCTCAATTGTGATATTCTCTTTAATTTTATTCAAGTTTGTTTAATTATTCAGCCAATCAACTTCCAAGCTTTCCTTTTCCTTCCACCTCCATTAATTTTAAAGCTATGTTGAATGTTTGTTAACTGGGTCTCCATACTATATGTTACATATCTATAAAGATGTACAAAAATAAGAATTTTTTTTAGGCACAATTTAAAGAAAAACAAATTCTAGGTAATATAATATGCATCTCGATTTTACTGTTATACGTTATGTTTTACTGGTTTTGCATAAAAAAGTATAGAGAAATGAAACAAAATATAACAAACCCTTGAGTTTCCAAAAGCTCAAACCACAAAAAGCATAAACTTAAAACTAGTTATTTCTTTTATTTATGCGATTATTATACATATTATTATAGATATCATATAGATACAGACATATACCAACTTAGTCTGCCCGTGATCATGGATGCTGGAGAGAATCCAAAACGTCGGGAATAAATATATTTAAGTAACGCGAAAAATCCGTAAACTAGTGGATTTGATATTTAAACTAGTTATAAATTTTGATCACTAAATCCTCAAAGAAACTTTTTAATCAATAAATTTTTCCATACAAAAGATTTCTGAGGTTTAGTAGAATTATTCTAGTATATTCTAGCAATTATAAAAGCTTATCATAAAATGATATTATAATTTTATGTTTTTAAAGTTGACCACATACAATATTTTAATAACTTTGAAAAGATAGGCTAAATAGGTTATATAATAAACATAATCATTAGTAAACACACATGTTAGATGATAATTTTACCAAACCTTTCATTGCAAAAATCAGCATTGGCATATCATAAATTGGCACTGAGATTCCATTAATACAAGTGTATAATGAACCAAGTAGTCGCTTAAATATTTCAATCCCAAATACTAGTGGTATTTCAATTAAAACATCTTAATAATTTATACAAAGAATTTAAACTTTACTTACTTGATGAGTCCAGGTAGTAATTACTTGACGAGGCGTATTTATGCGAACTTCTATTATTTTTGCAGTGTGTAGTTTTTTGGTATTTGTGCAGTTTTATTCCTAAGCTCCGAGCATAAGAAACTGCTTTTTAAAAACCAAGAGCGTGTATTTTTAATGTTGTTCTTCATCCGAAGTAGCAACGAATCGCTCAAGTTCGCTTTGTTTCCACTTACCGGACTAATTTTTTGAAGAAAAAACACTGCCGTGTCTCCAACATCTACTTAAAATTGCTAACTAACACTATTTTATCACATATAAAGTAGTTTCGTTAGTTATTTTGCAATAGAAAAACTTTTTTCATTTACGGAAAAAAAAATTGAACTAATTCGAAATTCGAATTCACCAGAATGCAATGACGCTTGACAGCAAAATTGGCGGGAAGCAGATACTGCCAACTTGAGGTGACCTAAATTTAAAAAGGTACGACGAATATTTCTATCTATTTAGAGGATATTTGCATAAATATATGGAATCATAAGGACTGCTTCTTCGTCTCATTGCTGTTTTCGAATAAATATAATTCTGGAATTTATTCAAACTGCCTAGGACTTATCAAAGTGAAACGAGTGAAAAGGGTGAAACAGCTTCGGTTTAAATCAATTAGGCGTTGTAGGTGGCATTTATAAAATTATAATTTTCTCTCTAAATTATAATTTCAGCCGTAGGTGCGTCGATTCAGTAAATAACATTTAAGCTTAGAGCTGGACATCAAAATTAATAAATTATTAAAAATAATTTATTTATAATCTAAATAATATTATAAATTAATTAATCTTATATAATGTAATTTAAACTAAAGCAGCTATTAAATTTGCGAGGCGCTCATGCATTTGACTAAATATAGTTTAAAGTTTTAGAACAAACATATTTTAAAACGACGTTTTACGAATGTAGTCTTATATTCGAAGTACTATGGTATTTCATATGAGATATTTTTTTAGTCTTGTAAATAAATCACGAGTTGTTGTAAGCATGAGTTGTGACTGAAGAAAAACAGGGATTAATACGATGCACTTCTAAGTCATATAAATAAAATGTTGAATAATTCCTGTTATATAAAATTAGGGACAGAAAAAAGAGTTAAATAAACTTAAATGACTTGTAAAATGTAGCTGTAATTTTATAAAAACTAAAAGCCAGAGTCAGTTAGTCTAAGAATGCCGCATTACAAAGGATTTAAGAATTTACGTTATGTAGTCAAAACAGTTTTTGGAAATTATTATACTTATTTATTAATAATGATACTATTCCAAAAGTATTTTCCCATGAAATTTATCGAAGGGATTTTAAGTTTCAATGGTTCAGAATAATTCTCTAGTAATTTTAATATTAACATGTTGGTCAATTTTATCTATACAAATAATCAAACATGGAGTGACCGTTTGTATCATTAAAATAACAATTTTATACGAGAATATTGTGATATATAAAAAAAGAATAGCATATGTAACATACCAACATTATTTTAATTTTTTGTCTGTTTGTTTGTTCTACGTAATCTCCAAAAGGGCGAGTCCGATTTTGACGGGACTTTCACTGGAAGATACCTGATGTTACTGGGAGTAACTGAGGTACTTTTTTGAATGAAATAAAAGATTTTTATGTTACCACCCGTAAGAAGTCACGGGCAACTGCTAGTATTATATAAACATTGTAAGTTTCTCCTCAAATTTTATTTGTAATGGAAATAGAAATTTAATGCAATCGATAAGCGGTATCTTAGCAAAAACATGTTACTATTAGTTTAGAATCAAGTACGAGTGAAGTAAACATTCGAAGCAAGTTTTGCAGCTTCGGGCGACAAGAGGGTACTGCGTAATTAATTAATGTTTAACCTTCATCGTGCCTTGTTACGATTAATTTGAAGATAAGGATCGATAATGGATAACTTATAAGATAGGTTATATAACGGTATAGAATAGCTGACAGGATATATGTCAGATTGCTGCTGGAGTTGCATCGTAGCTCTAAATATTACTGAACTATTTTATCTATTTATTATTGCTTTTAAATTGGGTTTTGTTTTAGTCTATTCTAAGAAATAAGTATCATTTTAGAATTATAACCATTGTTGCCATTAGTTTATTACTTTTTGAGATTATTAATTTATCTTTATTTGAGTTGCAAGGCATTTACATTATCTGAATAAATGAATATGTGTATATCAAAGGTATATTCAATAGCCATTCGTTAGGTGTATTTTGCTATTACATATAAGGTATCGACTACGAAATAAGTCTCTATTCAATGAAGGTATAAATCAGTCATAAGAATCCGAATACCGTAATAACGTCAATCAATCTCTTAGCGTACGAAGGGTACGCTTGTAAGGTTTGAAGACCGGAAAGTGTTTTTTTATGACTTGTGTTATTCATTACTCTTAAAAAAATCGTATTAGTATTATTTTGATGAATGTTTCTATCTTTTTGTTTCTATCATTGATTATAGATATCCAAATAATAATGTCCTCCGAATCGATTTCCAATTATCGAAAAATAAAGAATAATAACAAATCCAGCAACGAATTAAGTGTCTGTGAATTAAATAGTTTAGTTTCTTAAAAATATATATTTTTTTAATTCGGACATATGATAGATATCGTTTAATATCTGACAATTAAAAAAATGTTTGATAGGAAATTTGTTGCATAAATAATCTGGATGTTCTAAATTCTTTATTAGGGTTTTTCCAAAAAGACTCTCGATATTTTTAAAAGCAATCATTGAAATCGTAATCAGGTTCATGTTTAAGCTTATTATTAAATGTTCCCTCTCGTAAGAAATACGTTCTATTACTAAAAGTTTTATTTTTTTAAAAATTATGACAATTATAAAAAATAAAATAAAACATTTAGTGACGTATTTATCAACATACTTGACAAGTAACAGTAGCCTATCCTTCAATTTTAGCTTAGCGAAAGGATTTTATCATTATTAAAATATGATAACTTATAATAATTTGTAGCAAACTTTAATAATATAAGAAAAAACAGTAGAGACTCGCCAAGACTAGTCAAAGCACTTTTTTGTGCACACCGACATTATATGTGAAATAATCAAAATAGCCAAATAGTATTTAATTTTATTAGCCTTTTCAATTTTTTCCGCGTCCTGCTATGAAAATCTTAGATATATCGAAGTCCATGATGTTTGAAAACAGTTTAAGCTCTGCAATAGATTTTTCTCTGGTGACTTGATCCGCAATAACATCTGAAGGTTTTTTGCATACTGTTTTAAAGCGCTGTGAACGAATTGCTTAAACCACAACAATACGGAATCTTCATGGCAACACTTTTAACATTTTCCGGTTTCAAATAAGCCCATAGGACATTTCACTTATGTGGAGGTAGCGATAACTTTAATAGCAATAGCGTTGTAATTCGAAACATCAACTGATGGATGAGTTAATCATATTCTAAGATAGTTTATTACATTAAGCATCGTTTCTTGGATTTGTTTACACACTCGTACATTAATAGTGAAATCATTCAATCAATAGCTCAATAGTATTAATTTTATCATAAGTATTTCAATTTGGTCAGTGTCATGTTGTCATGTTATGGAAGATCTCTCAATAATTCTGACAGTCACTTGATCAGCTGTTGAAGAGCAAGTTCGAAAGCTCCAATAGATTTTTACTAGTGAACAGTTGTAATCAGCAATTTGCAAGGTTTATTTGCATCTGTTGGACAGCGCTGTGGACGAATTGCTGTAAACACAACATCGTCAATAGGAACCCAACACTTTAAATTTTCACGGTTTCAACATTAAGCCCATTACTATGATTCCACTTGTTCTGAGAGCTGATAATAAATTGTAAGTGTATGTAACGCGTTGAAAAGGACTTCAGTACCTACATGCACTACTATAAAGATAATCTGTATGTATCCTACTGTAATAAATGTGTAATTAATGGTAAAACAGGACAAGCTGAAAGCAAGAACTTGAAAATACCTTAGATGGTAACTACAGAAAAATAAAGTCTGACCTAGATGTTGCTACTTTTTTTTTAAATTCTTTTCAGACATTCCTGTTTTCATTACCAAGTCACTAATTTCTTCCCTAACAGTTTTCGAGACCTTGTAGAACAGAAAATATATTTTAGAATGTAAGGAAAACTTTCATTTTAATAATAAAAGTGATAAAGATATTGTGTCTGTTTTTAAATCCTTAAATATTTAAAAATAAACTGTTGGTTTATGGGGGATCTCTGCTTAGGTGACAAGTTCATTATTTTACTTTACTGATGTAATCTCACCTTACATGGCAGCTATTTTTAATGATTGTATTTTTCGTGGCAAATTTTCTGACCTAATGAAACACAGCAAAATTAGTCCGATACTTAAATCAGGCCCATTTAATGGTACAATTTAAAACTCGTGGTTTACCCAATAACAAGCAATACGGTTTTAAACAGGATGCATCCGATGCAGGCTTTCTATGCTGAAATAATATATTATATATTATTTATATAAATATTGTTTTAACAAAAACAGTATTTGAGCATAGAAAGTGTCACACAATGCCCTATGTGTCGTCTGTGACCAACCAAAGCTTTTGACTGCGTCAGCAAGAAATATTGATCATGAAATTACACCACTCCATCAAAAATGCCACTGATTTGCTGATTTCGTGATTTGAGCCACTGAATTGATAGAATTAACGTGAATGGCAAGAGAGTCTCCGAGCTCCGGTAAGCATGGAAATTCATAGATCAATATATAAAAAGTCTCTATAATATAGGGCCTTTTCTGATTTTAGGTAATCTACATGAATTATACTATTAGCTAATAACAATAACGAGATTGTATTGTTTGCTGATAACATCTCTTACGTCGACGTAACTCAAGGCGCCAAATCTGTAGGATAGTCAAGAAAAATATGATTGGGAAACCAACGTTCAAACGAATAACCACATATTGTAAATTTTTAATTCAACATAAGTAGGGTGTAACAAAGAGAAACTAAAACGATAACTACTAGGAGTTTATAAACATATGGAAAATACGAGATCATTTTTTTAAACTACAATTAATTTTTATTTCTATAAATAATTTATCTGTGCCAGAATAGAATGGAACGCGCAAACTGTCCATTAAGGCAGACTGAACAAGATCGAAAACGATTTATTACTCTTTAAGAAAACATACTTTAGTTTACGGATAATTTACCAAATAGTTATCTGGACCCATTTCAGCATTTCATGTAAATAATAATTCTGCTACGGCCAATAGCTCTTAAGAATAGGACTATTGGACTAGTTTCCAAGCTACTCTAACGGTATTGAATGACGAATAATTTTGAATGACGTATAATTTTGGAGTGACCATACACTTTTTATGCATGCTACATATGGCGATTGTAAAAAATAAAAAAAAATAGTTTTATCTGAATATGCTATTTATACTTTAAAGACGAAAGTATGGCTTATAATTCCGTAGGATGCCAATAATGGCCTGCTACACTACTAGCTCCGTGAGGAAAAATAAAACTACCAAATATTGGTTGTTTTATTTTAATATATTCATATTGGGTTATCAGGGGTTGTCATTATTTTTGACATGCGACGTTTTGCAAAATGTATAAATGTAATATCCAACAATGCCATCACATCATAGAAATATAAGTATTCTGTTATATTTGAAAACAGTGTACAGTGACAACGTAATAGAGTTCCATTAGGGAATTCTTTTGTTATTCGCCAGCGTAGGAGGACGTACACTCACCTATTTTTTCTCAGCTACAATTGGTTTGTAGCAGCGAAAATAATGCATGTAAGTGAATACTTCGTATGTCGTTTGGATACTTCGTAATAAATCACTTGCTTTATGCATGATAACGGTTTGAACTGATTTAAGAATTTATATCATATTTCGGAAAAAAAATTTTAATTTCTACTTTGCATTTTTTGTAAACAATTGTGTTGATGACGCAAGAGAACCACCCTGAATATTAGAAAATATTTTTATTTATATAATACTGTCGTTACTGGATTCTCATGAGCAATATAATATCTCAGGGTTATGACAGTCCACACCTGGGGTAAATTTGGGTAATGTAATGGTAATTGTATGTCAAGTAAGTTTGCATTTTAAAACTTTATTTCATTTTAACCTACTTGTCATACATAAGTGAAGATTACTTATTTATGGCAAGAAGATAGGAAAAATAAGTATTTTATAAAGGGTATTATTGTTTTTTGTAATTTTATGACAAATGAAATACTACTAGGTATAGTAAACTATAACATTATAAATCAAAATATGTAACATTTTGCTAGATGTTGCAATCTGTTACGTCACATAAAAAGAGACGGTTAAAATTAGATTAGTTTGTTAAGCGTTGGCGTTAACGGCCGTACGTACTTACCACCCCGTCGTTACTGCTGGAAACTGGGAGCGGTCGTCTTCCCTTACTTCGTTAGGGGGTTTTGGACCGTATCCCACAACGTCAAATGTGGGTAGGTGGCTGGTTCACTACAGCCTCGTTCGTTGGTTGGCAGGCTTTACCACATTTAGTTGAGGTTGGCTGGGGTTCTGACGATCCCCCTGAAGAGGTTCTCGCAGTGTCGTAGCAGTGGGGCTCAGCATCTGCGGCCTGCCCAGCCGCGGGGAAGCTAAGAGAAACCTGGCCGGCCTGTGGTGCAAAATCAGCCGTGGAGGAGGCTGCTCCAAGCGGACTTTGGATGCGCCTAGGAGGGTGCGTGGGACGGGTTCCAGGAGGTACGTGTGCCACCCTTCCTATCCGCTTCGTTGCTTCCGATGAGAAGCCGCCATTACAGCATTAAAATAGCCGGAAATCTCGTGCTAGATGTTTATACTAGGTTTTATGCGTATACGTCAGTGAGCGTTAAATGTAGTAAACGCGAAGGTGTCTCTAACAATTTGGACACGTATTTAAAGGGGACGCAAACAAAGTTTTCCTGCTCCGGCTACATCCTATGATGGTATTTGCTAAACCCAACGTAGCATGTTCGTTGTTTTAATGTTGTTACAATACTGTTTATTATTCCAGAAACACGTTCTAGGAGCTAAAGGCGCTATAGGAGCTGGCCACGAAATTTATGAACATGTTCGCAACAGAGGATAATTAAAATCGCATATCAAGACAACTATTTTAACGAGCTTTAGCTATTCTTCGTGTGAAATAAAAACATAATACAGCATAGTTTTTATTCATTTAAAGATTTTATTATATACTTGTTCTTCTTGTTAGTTTTATTAGAAATATATTTATATTCCTGAGTAAGGGCAACCCACTTAATAATTATTTCACAAAAAGGCTCTCTCAGCCTAATAAAAATATAATACAGCATAGTTGTTTAATTCGTATGTATAAATCTGAGAATGACCGTACTAACAATATATTAAAAATGAATAGAAAGAGGTGAAATTTTGACAAAAAAATTTGACCAACTTCACACAGTGTATTACTATTTTACGCAATATAAGCAGGTAATAAAGTGATCTCTGTATGAAATTGCCGCGATTTTTGCCACCGTATTTTATCTTCTCAGGTATTCCGTATAAAATTTTATGAAGATTGAATTTTTTTAATGCAATAAATTGTATGTGGTCTATATTATCTTCAAATATGCCTGATTGCAATTTTTAAAAGTTTCCATTATTTTAATTTAATTATATTTGAAACTTTTTATAGTGGATTATTCTTAAAACATAGATATGAGCTCTCACAGACTTTACCGTAAGCCAATTCCAGTAGTGCAATTATGAAGAACATAATTAAAGTCTATGTTTGTAAGGATGAGCCAGTGTTTGCAACTTAATGGATGTTTTTCTTTGATCAATTTTAAAAATACTGTATAATAAATATGGATTTTAATTGTTTTATATATAAAGTCTTTGTTCAACAACAATATTTAAGTAAATAAACAAAATAAACATAGTACTTCTAAAATTTTTAAGAATATTATATTGTTATGTTAAAAATTTATAAATAATTTATAAACCAAAATAGTGTTTTGGTGAGTTAACATTAAATAAAATGTTAAATATTGAGTCGTACGGTAAAAGTAAAAATGACATTATTTACGATACTTCTCAAAATGGAACAAGAGGTAAGATTGTTTTATAAATAATATTTGATAGATAAATCATAAATATGTACCGAGTTGATTACAAGCAAGAAATTTTAAAGGTTGGAAAAATGAGAGCGACTATACATTTCACTTTAACGTACTTAGATAAGCATTTATTAAATAATCAATAAAATGAAGTAAATTTGTGATTATATACATAATGTATCAGCCATGTTATTAATTTTCATCATCATCATCGTCATCAGCCTGAATTAGTCTATTGCTGAATATAGGTCTCTTCTATTGCAGGCCATTCCTATTCAGGAGGTTTTTAGACCGTATCCCACGATGGTCCAATGCGTGAACTGACTTTTTACATGCCCATCCGACGCATGGATCATCTTACTTTTCAGACAATAGGGTGATCGGCCCAAATTGCCCTAACCAACTAGAGAACAACAATGAAAATGTGTTGAGTCACCGCGGGATCCGAGGCCACGACCTTCGGTTTCTAAAGCCTTTTAGACGCCCTTATCACTAGGCTACGGAGGCAATCAGAAATGTGTATTTAAAAAGGCAAAATATATGATTTAATTATGATTAGAAGATATTTGATACAAGTAACTGTCAACAATACTAATAAATGCCTATTTTATCGATTTTTAGTTAGTAGCTAGTTTAAATATTTATATTTAAACTTCTTCTTGCGGGGACTCAACAAATTTTCATTGTTGTTTCCTAGTTGGTTAGGGTGATTTGGGCCGATCGCCCAATTTTCAGAAAAGTGAGATGATCCATGCGTTGATGGGCATGTAAAAGTCGGTCCTCAGGCCTTACTCTCCGGTCGTATCGGTTATCCGTCCCATCGAGCTTTGAGGGTATAAAGAACAGGAGTGCACCTGTGTTTGCGCGTACACTTGTGCACTATAATGTCTCCTACGTAGTTGGCTGATCTCTAATATAAATATTTATATTTAAACTAGCAACTTTTTTAAATAGAGACTAGTATTAACGTGGCATTGGTTTTGGGTACCTAAGAACATCTGTTATGTTTCGGAGCATATAATCAAATCAATATTAATATTTTTATACATGCTTTGGAAAACAAAACCATATTAAAAAAGATAAAATAATTTTTGTCGTATAGGGCAACATATTTTCGACCTATACATTATCATCATCATCATCATCAGCCTTTGATAGTCCACTGCTGGGCATAGGCCTCTCTAATACACCCATATCTGGTCCAATGCGGGTTGGTGGGTGGATGAACTGATCATCTTACTTTTCAGACAATTGGGTGATCGGCCCAAATTGCCCTAACCAACTGGGCATGGACAATGAAAATTTTTCAGGCCCTGCAGGATTCGAACCCACGACCTCCGATTTTCAAAACACTCGCCACGCCATATATACCACTAGGCTGCGGAGGCACCCTAGAGTCGACCTATACGCCTATATATAATAATTTAGATATATATATATATATATATATATATATATATATATATATAACATAGATATATATAATATAGGTATATATAATAAAGCAAACTTAGAAATTTATGCAGTAATTGCTGTACCTTATGATGCATAATATTCATGGAAGTGGAGTTATTCAAAGCACTATAAATCAAAAGCGCACTATAGAATCGCTCTATGCTACGATGAGATATGAGGACTGATCAATACAAATGTACATGGAATTTAATCTCGCCATTTAGATGAATTCAGTAGCTCGGGCTGAATTTGCTTCGAAGAGTTCATGTTGCGAGTAAAATATGTTTTGCATACGGGATTCGCACACCAGAAAACCTAATTTTCTTTTGTTTAGTGTAGCCACTAAATGAGCTTGATGTTGCCTTCATGGTAAGTGATACACATTGCCAAAAATAAATGTTGCGTAAATGCCACAAATCCGCTCGCCACCCTGAGACGGTAAGGACGTGTGCTTTAGCGGGGACTCAACAAATTTTCATTGTTGTTTCCTAGTTGGTTAGGGTGATTTGGGCCGATCGCCCAATTTTCAGAAAAGTGAGATGATCCATGTGTCGGATGGGCATGTAAAAGTTGGTCCTGCGCTTACTCTCTCCGGTCGTATCGGTTATCCGTCCCATCGAGCTTTGAGAGTATAAAGGAACAGGGAGTGCACCTGTGTTTGCGCGTACACTCGTGCACTATAATGTCTCCTACGTAGTTCGCTGATCTCTAATATAGATCGGCCGCCGTAGTCGTAATCGACTGGAGAACATTATTATTATTATATGTGTTGGCTCCCCGGTATCCTTCAAACCAGAACACAATAGTAGAACGTACTACTACTTTGCAACAGAAAAAGGAATCAATAATAAATTACATTATTGACATATTTAAAATATATTTGACTTGAGTGGTTAATATCCAATCTCCTCAACCAAATAAGTTGAATGCATTCGTTTGTAAGCTTTTAAAAATGCGTTAGATAAACAGGTTATGTGAAATTTATCATAGAAACCAAATCAGAACATCGTCAAATTATTAATAGAAGAAAGGGCAGTCAGAAAGTCAAAATATGCTGTGTAAAGAAACCCTTGATATGAATATTTGTACATTTGATACTGCACAAATTTGTTGTTGCTGTTGTTAGCTATTATAACTATAAGCACCACATGGCAACTGCTACAGTCAATTTTATTTTTAAGTCAGGGTTCTTAAGAATAGAAAAAATGTTAATACTTATATAATCCGTTTATTTACAATAATTTCTAGAGTAATATAAATCTGACTTTTTCGAATTTTGATTAAAATTAAGCTTATTGTATTAACAGTAAGCATAAAGTAATTGTTATTAATTAATTATTCTTCCTTTTTTTCACGTGACGATAAATTTCATGCGCAGTTCCTGCCGCAAAAAGGATGCCAATTTAAAATTCAACGAATTGTGACCATAAAAGGAAATTTGACGAGATGGAACTTTAACAAAATATAAACGTGATAAGAATAGCTTTTTTTTAAATAAAATCCTTACAATAGCATGACTTTCCGTCTTCATTGCGTTCATATTAACTTTGGGTGCTGCTTCCGATAAAAAGTGCGAGCACTGTCATTGCAGCATTAAAGATAGCCGAAAACCTCATGGTAGCTGTTTATACTTGACGTGACGCGTTAGACGTAGAAAACGCAATAATGTCGCTTACTATTGCGACGTATATTTAAAGGAGCCGCAAACATAGTTTCCCTGCTTGGGTTGAATTCAGCTGAATCCCAGGATAGTATTTGGTAAACCCAAAGTAGATGATCTTTAAATGTGACGTCACACATTTCGTGACACTCGTCTAATACATGTTTTCTTTACCTACGACATATAATGACTTATTTTTTTAGTAAACACCGTATTGTTTAATTCATCACCTAACCTCTGCTATTTTTCTCTTGTATTGAAATCAAATCAAAACTATTGACAGTGGTTCTAAATAAAAGCGTTTATTAGGTTTACATTATGGTTCACGCAACATTATATAAGTCGACTAGATAATGTTGAAGTAAAATGAAAACTAATATACGTCGAAAAATACTTGCGCTTTATAATATCTCTGCCCAATTACATATTGTCATAATAGGTACTTTCAAATATGAGATTAATTCTAAACCCATTAAGTTTTATACCGTGATATGGTTTATCTTATATAATAATTCTTTTTTTAACTGCTATTTTTAATTAATTTGTATGCATGCCTTGTAAATACAACTAATTAAAAAAATGGTATAATAAAGTTTTAACTATATAATTGCATGATCCAATTAGTTTTTTAACACGTACGACGCAGTTTCTTTAGTTCTTACATCATTTTAATATATAATTAATGTATAATAATTATATCATGATTGTTTCATATATGAGACCAAGGACGAAAATGTGTACCTTATGTTTGTTTTTGCATAAACAAGTACTCTTTTGCCTGTTTATAATCTGTAAAATAAGTCTGCTAAAATAGGAAAATTACTGTAAATCAACACATCATATCATCAAAATAACAAAAAAAACGTTACAACAATGTCATCATTTATTGGATTTATGGAAATAAACTGAGAATGCTTAATCACAATTACTAATATTACCTATATTAGTAGTTGTACATGGTTTTTATATCTAGCACTATTAAAGTCAGTCTTCTCACTTTATTTATTTTTCTAGACATCACATATATAGTAAGTAAGAGAACTAGTTCTCCTAAACTTAAGACTCCTAACACTTTAAAACATAAACCCATCATATTTTGGTAAGCGAGCAATAACGAATAATTCAAGGATGACCATGAATAATGATAAAGTATGGGATTTTCGTATTACAATTTGTAATTCTACCATAGTCAAATCATATAAAAAAGCGGTTCACAAAGGAAGGTAAATCAATAGCGTTAGTACCACTGTTAAGATCAGTTGTCTAAATATATCAATTCAGTTATAAAAGTTATTTTTGTTTATAATGAGAGCTTTTGCTATTATATTGGGAAACGTAAATGCTTAAGGTGCAGGTAGTGCTATAAGAAAGGAGGAAAAGCAATTATAAGTAAATCGTTTACATAAATCAATATTTTTTTAGTTTTTAATAATATTGCATGATTTTTAGGCTAGAACTGTTTTGTGTACAGTAAATAAATATTTAGAAATTAAAAAATAACTTTAGATATTGATTTTACCGTACCTCTCCCAAAATATACAAACTATATACCTAGTTATTTTTTATCAATAAAACAAACGGCTTAATAAAGCTAATATTAATATATTCATAAAACTTCATTTAATATCAGAAACACGGTCTAGGAGCTATAGGGGCTAAAGGAGCTGGCCACAAAATTTATGAACATGTCCGCAACAGAGGATACTTAAAATTGCATATTAAAACAACTTTTATAATAAGTTTTAGATATTCTTCATGTGAAATAAAATATAATATTGTTCCAGCTTAATTGTTTAATATGAATGTATGTCACCTGAGAATCGAAGTATTACCAAGATTTTAAACATGAACAGAATAAATAAAATTGTGGAATTTGGTCTGTACAGCGATTATTCAATTACTAGTTATACAGTAAAAGCTTCCTATTTGCACTTTCTTAATTCGCGTTTTCGCTATTCGCGGATAAAAAATGCTACTTAATTCCCATATTGGCCCCAAAATATTTTTATTCGCGGTTCTTATGTGTACAAAGATGATAATTAAAGGATTTCAATAAGTATTCAACCCTTGTCTTTAGTGAACAGCATGGAAAGGAAATCATACAATATAAATAGGTCCAAAGCGCAAATAAGTCCATCGCCGTTTCCAAAACGACGGCTTTGCTTCAATCTATGGACAAAGAAATAATCCCGGTCTTTAAGCCTTATTATATCAGACGAACCTTCAAAATTGTGTTTAATATTATGAAATTTTATTCTGATATTAACGTTTCGTAATATCGAACAGAACTGGCCTACCAAGTTGCATAGTAAACGAAAGAATCATGAGAAGAACTAAATCCTTCCGCATTGAAGTCAGTTCGAAAAAACTGTGGCATGCTCTGACATCGGAAAAGAACGAAGAATGTAAGTAAATTCAAACTTTGTCTGCACAGAAAAATTCAAGATTTCTTTATTTGCGGCATTTTTATGGAACAGGAGATAGCCTTGCGAATGAGTAGCTTTTATTGAAAAAGAAAAAATGGTTATTTATAGAAACTGTCTTTGCCAAGGTATTCTTGGAGTATGTGTGTATTATTTCTTTTCTATAAATGTATATTCACGTTAATTTTCACAGGGTAATATAAATATTTTTTCCGGCTCACAAGCTCGTAAAAAGTTCAGCTTTGGAAAATATATGTAAAATTATAATAAATCTCTATTACAGACATACCACGACTATTCTTTCTTTATTTTAGTATTAAGTATATTTTTGACCGACATCCCAAAAGAATGAGGTGCTTAGTTCGGAGCGTATGCTTTTTCTTGGCTCCTAATGCTCCGATTTTGTTAATTCTTTTTAAATAATAGATATTAGCTTCCCATTGTTCTCATTTAAGAAATAAATAACATTACGGCACCAAAAATCACAAGCCCCTGCGATTAAATTACAAACGCTGCCAAAACCGTAAAAAATACAAATAAAGTATGTTATTTACATAATTGCACTATATGAATTGGAATGTTTTAAGAATAACGCACAATAAGCATTTTAATGTAAACCTTTTTCAAAAATTGTAATCGGGCACATTTAAAGCTTATTTATATAACGTAGTTTAAGTTGACATAAAAGTTATTGCATTAAAAAAAATCATTCCTTGTACATAAATCGTGTCATACACGACGTTTTGAAAAAAATGATGCCTAAAAATTTATCAGATTTTTAAAATGCGGTGGCAATTTCTACTTTGCCTGCGTCACATATATTCTTGTATTTGCTATGCCTCTTCTTACTCTTTTATTTTAAGACCCAAGATATTTTAGAATCACGATATTAACTTAAATACGTTGTAAACTTAAATACGATCAAATGCGTACAAATCACTTCACTTCACTTTATCATCAGCGTTTGATAGTCCACTGCTGGACATAGGCCTCCCCCTAATACACCCCTATCCATTAGGGGGTTTTGGACCGTATCCCACCACGCTGGTCCAATGCGGATTGGTGGGTGGACCGACTTTTTACATGCCCATCCGACGCATGGATCATCTTACTTTTCAGACAATTGGGTGATTGGCCCAAATTGTCCTAATCAACTAGGAAACAACAATAAAAATTTGTTGAGTTCCCGCAGGATTCAAACCCACGACCTCCGGTTTCTAAAGCAAACGCCTATACCACTAGGCTACGGAGGCAGTTGAAATAGTATTATTTATCATAACCGAATTTAATTACTTGAAGTGTTTTGGCAACATTTAATTTCGATGTCAAGAAGGGTTTCCCGATGACATACACATGCTTGAAAATTTTATATGCCCATATTTGTACTATCCATTAAGGGAACTGAGCACGTGTCGAGGATTGTAAGCAATCCAATATCCAAGTAGGTACTTTTTTACTCACGTGATCTTACAATAGTTTCTGCATAAATTTACCAATTAAATAGAAGAAATATTTTTTTAAGTCACATTATTACAATGTGACTTAAAAAAATATTTCTTTTTTTGTCAAATTAATATTCAAATTAATCTGTCTAAATGTATACGGTTAAAGTTAAAGTTTATAAATACATTTTAGGAGTATAAGTAATAATTTATACAAAAATACAGGCACACTATTGCTTTTTGTATTAAGTAAGTCTAAGATAAAATAATATCCTAAAAGAACCTTTGAAAAATATGCATAAGCAAACATAGTCCTTTAAATCGACAAATATGCATTTCTTGATTATTTATTAAGTACATTTTCTACAGTTATGCATTGCGGTAAAATTTATATCTTTTGTTGCTTCTTTGTTCAAAGATTTGGATTGTGTTTTTGGCCCGCTCGTTGTTTAAAGCCTTGCGTTGCACAGCCCCAACAACTGCTCCGCGATGAAAAAAAAAGTAAATAATTAATTAACAGCAGATAAATAATTATTTAGCAAAGAACTGCTAAAGGCTGTTTATGATGATGATGATAATGATATGTCAAGACTACATCGAAAGATGCCAATCTTTTTATTAATAAATTCATCAACCAGACCATCTCTAATTTTATGCGTTTTAATATTTTGCATAATCAATAAGGTTTTCTTGCCATTGTAGACACATCAACTGCTAAAAGCGAAGGTTTTTCACTGCGACGAAAATTTGTGAACACACAGCGAGAATAACAAAAACCAAAGCGATCCTCATAGTGACTCTATTATTTAAATGCGATTGACAATAAATATACGATACAATTTATACTTCGTGGGAGGGGAAACGTTAAGAAGATACTCGCTTTACATCATAAGGTATAATCCTTTTGCTTCAATAATTTATTGGTCAAGTTAGTATATGTAATAGCGTTTTAAACTCACGCCGTATTTATGCATATATGTCATATAATCTGCCTTCTGTTTGTAATGGCTTGATATACTATTTTTAAAGATATTTTAAAGAATCCACAATACAATACATCCCTGATGGTACAATCAACTTCGTGAATTAGAATAAAACTGATTAAAGTTTTGTCAATAAAAAAAAATACATTGTTTATTTAAATAGTAAATTTTACTACCAATTTTCTAAAAATTTTTTTTGTGCTTAACTACATCGGCTGTTTCACAAAAATAATACAGTAACAATAAAACTCCTAACAAAAATATTTTACATTTCACGAACATTTTTTATTTGGTTTCCATAAAAGCCTATGCTTGGCATATCCCGCGATGTTTGGGAAATCCTCAGTTCCATGGCTATAAATACGCCTCATTGAAGTTACGAGTATCATCAAGATGTACGCATTAAAGATACTTATACGCTCAGGAAACCTACTATAATAAATAAAACAATGAAGTTTTCGGCTATTTTATATTTGTCATGGTAGTGCTGGCTCCGTTCTTTGGTTTCGGTGATGCAACCAGTGACTGACTTTTTCACCAGAGAGTATGAATTCGATTTTTTTGTCCAGCAAGACGAACGCTTGATGGTTAGTCCTATATCCGCTCCGAATCCGCTCATCACCCTGAGACCTTCGATATTACGTCTCGATTATCTCGTAAGTATATTGGCTTGGTGCCCTTCAAACTAAAAGATAGTGAGATGCAGACAATAGTGATTTGTGAACAAAGTAGGCACCGTTGTAGTACTACCGCAGACGGTCCCTTGTAAAAAATAGAGCTACCACCTAGAAACAGCACACTATCTTTGATTATCGCCACTAGTAACAGATTGTGCTATAAGCATTGCGTAATCATTGTTAAAACTTATCCATTGCTTTACAATTTTTAAACTATGTTCAGAAAAAAAGGCTTTGGAATCATCTCTGCCGCCAGAACTGCCCATGAAATTTACAGCCGAGTTAAAACAGAAGGAATGAATGAAGATCAAAAATCCAAGACGAAAATTGTAACCATAACTGCATATAACGCTTTTGTTAAAGTTTGAAGGGCACTGTAGCCAGCGTATTTACTGGGTAAACGAGACTTAACACCCTATGTCTCACGGTAGGCAGCGCGTTGGCGATACTACTGGTATTGCTAATGTCTATGGGCGTCGGTGACCACTTCCCATCAGGTGGCCCGAATGCTCGTCTGACTGCGTATGCCATAAAAAATAAATAAATAAATAATCAAGTGATTTTATTACATGAGACTTTATTTTACTGTTTAAAATATAACGTACTGCACAACGTTCACTGTAGCTAATTTGTTTCTAATAGTTTTCTTTAAGTTATAACAGATGCAATTTAAAACTTTGACTAAGGTTGTTAGTATATAATGTTATTTTTACTGTCACGTTAATATTTATTAATTTTATTGGGTAATAGAAATTTTAAATTTACAGTACAACAGTCCACGTAATATGGTAGTAAATTTTATTGTTGTGGAAGTTTAGGCAAATAACGAGATGACACATTATACGTTACGTAGTATTCTTCAAATACGAGATCACGCCCGCAAATTGACAAATTTCCAATAACAGAAAAACAGAATTTCTAATAATTAACCACACCGTGTAATTAGAGCAAACATATTCAGGGATAAGATTAATGTAAATAAAATGTTCTTGGTATCAAATCTATTTATGCCTTTATAAATTTTTGATAAAGTGAAAGCGACAACATCGTTAATCGAGTTTACTTTACCTTAACGAAAATATGAAAAGACATTTGGTGAGGGTCTCAATTCACGTGTATTTTGTGTGAATTCTATTAAATGGAAATAATTAGCTAATATATTAAATAATACTAGCATCGGCTATAGATTTCTGTAAATGTTTATAAAAAAATAAAGGTAGAATAAGTCAAGAGCCCTTTTTAAAATCTTGCATTGCCTTTTAATACCTTAAGTTTAACATAATATTTATTGACTTTTTAAGTATTTAAATAAATGATAAATTTTATGTGTATCGCTGTCTCATTTCGACGCGAAATAAAAAAATCCCTAAAAATTTATAACAAAAAGTAGCCTAGTCAAATCAAACTAATAATAAATGTGAGCAAAGTAAGCAATACCAATGAAGCCGCTTCGAACTGAATGTTCGACGCGGCTACATTGTTATTTTATTGCTGATATATATTTTCATTTATCGACGGTTACTAAGTGATTGACTTCTCGGCAATTGTCAGCATTTCATTGCCATGGATTAGAATAAACAATCAAACATATATTCCAAGTCTAAACTGTCTTTAGTGACCGATGGTCACATATCCATGAGTCACAGAGAAAGTCCGTTGGCAATGGATTTACACTTACTTAAACTTTAAATTGTAAGCCAATATTTCAATGCTGGCGTCGTTGTTTTTAAAAAATAGTCAGTGTAAAATTTAGGCATCGGTCAAGTTTTCTTAGGTAATAAGGTCGAACAGTGTTTTTATATGCAAAGAAAATTAGTAATTACTAAATAAAATGTCCTTTCTTTCAAATTAGCAATGTACCACAGTATGCCTAAAGCACCTAACTAATAAGTTTACTGATTTAGTTGTTACTGTATGTCTGGTCTACTTATAGAGATCCCGTGCTAGCAAGGTTGCGGCTAAGAAATCCTCAGTGTGCAACCATTTATTGTTCCCACTTGGGCTGTTTTATTTGATTGAAGAGAAACAAAGGTTACTATACAAAGTTTATAACAGATAAAATAGAATGTCGGTAGCGGCTTTCAAAAATTTTTTTAATGGCGTTATAAATTTTTCGTAATGGCATAATCATTGTTATGCCGTTTTAATAGCTTAAAAACATACTATTAAAAATTAAAATTAAACATTGTTGGCTGATATATATTGTAGATATAAGGATCATTATAATATATAATACATTTTTTTATATACAAAATGTAAAAAAATATATTATATATACCCGTGTCCATTGATTTATCGTGACTTTAATATATGGTATGCACTCAATTTTTATTTTCCAATACTGAACCTAATAGTTTGGGTGTGAAAATTGTTAAAAAAATTAAATTACTAGGTAATTTATGAGCATTTTAAGCTAGGTTAATTAGCATCAGTGTATTCTCTGTCTAGTTTTGGGACACCATATTGAGAGCATCATTATATTCCTCGTACCTAATTTGCTAAAAATCTGGTTTGATTTTTACCCTCAATTTAATATGAATATTTTTTCCAATAAACGACTGGCGTCTGACCGCTACTATTGTAACATTAAATGTTTTTTATGGCATACGCAGACAGACGAGCAGTCGGGCCACCTGTTGAAAAGTGGTCACCGACATCCGATACCACTGGCAATACCAGTGGTATCGCCAACGCGCTACCTACCGTGAGACATAGGGTGTTAAGTCTCGTTTACCAAGTAAATACGCTGGCTACGGTGCCCTTTTCTTTTTTTTTTTTATTGCCAACGAAGGCAGACGAGCAGTCGGGCCACCTGATGGGAAGTGGTCACCGACACCCATGGACATCAGCAATACCAGGGGTATCACCAACGCGCTGCCAACCGTAAAGAGCTCTTTATACCTCGTTTGAGGAAGACATGTCATAGCGCGAAGGAAAAACCTTAGAGTGGAATTCATACCAGAGTTTAATAGTGCGTGGCATGAATGATCTCTGGAAACGTAACGTATTTAATGGCACGGTTTCCAGGTGGTATGGATGAACTCTTGTCCGGTGACGGAGGGTACGATAGTAGAATGGGAGAGTGGTACCATATCGAACAGCTCCGCTGAACACTCTCCGTTGAACAGGCGGTAGAACACACAGAGAGAGCCAATATCTCTCCGTAGGCTTAGAGGTTCCAGCCTGTCCGTGAGCATTGGATCGCCGACGATTCGAATGGCTCGTTTTTGTAGGGAGTCGAGTTGGAGCAGCTGATACTTGGGGGCACCGGCCCAGAGATGAGAATAATACTCCACGTGAGGCCTGACCTGTGCTTTGTAAAGTAGAAGCTTTTGGCTTGATGTAAAGTACCGTCCCGCTCTGTTCAGCACTCCCAGTTTTTTAGAGGCTAATTTGAATTTGCTGTCCAAATGACTTCGAAACTGAACGTCGTGCGAGATCTCGACACCAAGAAATCCAATGCTTAAGGATGGTTGCAGAGAGACACCAAAAAATTGTTGCGCTATGACAAATGGGTCTTTCTTCGCGGTGAATGCGCAAACCTGTGTCTTTGTGGGATTAAACTGAACGAGGATTACTCGACCCCACTCGGAGACTCGCCCCAGAGAGTCCTCCACTTCGGACACGAGTTTAGATCACCTTTCCTGCACCTCACACCGAGGGACTGGTCGTTGGCTAGTATACCGCGCATATACCGTGCTATCATCCGCATAGCAATATATATCTCTGATAGATAGCATGTCATTGATATTCAGGTTAAAAAGCGTTGGTGAGAGCACCGAACTTTGTGGGACGCCCGTATTAGTGGTCATGATCTTGGAGCAGCAACCGTCGACAACGTTTCTGATGCTCCGACCATCCAAAAAGTTGGCGAACCACTGACACAGCCCCTCTGGGATTCCATAAGCGGGCAGTTTCGATAAAAGAACTCTATGCCAGACCCTGTCGAACGCCTTAGCAATATCAAGACTAACTGCTAGAGCCTCACCCTTACTGTCTAAGGCTTCTGCCCACCGGTGAGTTAGGTACACTAGAAGATCACCAGCCGAACGACCATGACGAAAACCGTACTGACGGTCACTGATTAGCTGGTTCTCCTCTAGGTAACCTAGGAGCTGGTTGTTGATGACTCGCTCCGTCACCTTCGACAGTAAGGATGTGATAGCTATGGGCCTGTAATTCGAAGGGTCTGAGCGGTCTCCCTTTTTAGGGACCGGATGTATTCGAGCTGCTTTCCATGAAGCCGGAACCCGTTTAGCCGTGTATGAGAGGCGATATAGGCGCGTGAGTACAGAAGTCAGCTCGGGGGCGCATCGCTTAAGGACCACTGCAGGAATGCCGTCAGGCCCACTCGACTTATGAACGTTGAGGAGCTGTAGTTCCCGCCTGACTGCCCGCTGTGAGATGCGGATTTCGGGAAGGGAACTCTCGCACTGAGGGAGAGTTGGTGGAATGGCTCCCCCATCGTCCATAGTCGAGTTTGAGGCGAAGAGTTTTACTAGAAGATCAGCCTTTTCCTTCGCACAGTGGGCTAGGCTATCATCAGACTTGCGCAGTGGCGGGAGACTGGACCGGCAGAAGTTGCCTTCGGCAGCTTTGGCAAGTGACCAACAAGCACGACTTCCAGAGGGAAAGCCGACTATCCGCTCACCAACTCTGCAAACACGCTCTGCTTTTGCCCTGGTAATCACCCTCTTGAGGGATCTTGAAGTGGCATTAAATTTCTTCTTCTCCTCTATGCCTGTTCGATCCTAACATCGTCTAGAGTCATTATAGACGGCGTATGCGGACTGTTTTCGGCGCGCAGCCTCCATACAGGCTTTGTTAAACCAGGGACTGCTGCGGCCACCAACGGGTACCTCTGTATTTGGGATGAAAGTTTCCATCCCTAGAAGTATTATGTCAGTAACGCAGTCCGCACACTTGTCAGGGTCATTTGAGGAAAAGCAGAACCTCCCCCACGGGAAGGAGCCAAAAAACTCGCGAAGTCCATCCCAATCTGCTGTCCTGTATTGCCAGACTCTACGAGACCCACTCGAAGGTGTTCGGGTTGGGTATATAACAGGGGCAGTGGTACGTACCAGGCAATGGTCTGAGGATCCCAACGTTGTCCTCAACCACCACCTGGTACCCTTCCGGATGTGAGGTCAGCAAAAGATCTAGCAGAGAGGGGTTATGGCCGTCAATATCTGGGATTCGGGTGGGCTGAGTCACCAGCTGGGAGAAGCCATAAACCGAAGCATACTCATACGCCACTCGGCCAGCGAGATCAGTGGTCTGCGACCCCAACCATGCCTGATGATGAGCGTTAAAGTCACCTAGGATCACCAACTCCGCTGCAGGATACTGTTTAAGGACTTGGTCAGACGCCTCTTGGAGATACTCGAGCTGCCTCCGCATCACCACTGTGGGATATGTAGAGGCACGCGTAAAGGCGGGTGTGGCCACCATAATCCGTGTGCTCCCACAAGACGGACAGATCCTAACGTTCAAGGTCCCGAAGGCGGCGACAGCAAACATCATCCCGAGCGAACAGGCATACCCCGGCTTTACGCACAAAAGCGGGCTCTAGAATATCGCCAGGGTATTTAAGGAAGGAGATGTCGTCCGGAGTAGATATTTGGGTCTCCGTTAAAAGAGAAGAGCAGGCTGCGCCGTCTCAAGGTGGTGGTGGATGGCGTTAAGGTTGCTGTGCATTCCCCTAATATTGCTAAAATCCACTTTAAATGTGGATAAAGGGGCCGCCGTAAAAACGTTTTTCTTTCTTTTATTTCGGGCCATGGTAAATAACGAGTTATAAATGTATAGGGTAGGAATATGAACAGCAAGGCTCGGTGATACTCGAAAAAGAGAGCGAAGTGCAGTACTCAGCAGATACTGGGGTAATGTGAGGAGCTGGCACGGGGCACGGAAGGGCCCCCGGTCCCCCCTGCGTGTAGCCACAGTCCCCACACCTGTTCTCTACTCCGGGGGAACGACTACACATAAGTGCCAGGGTTTTTACGCCGGTTGGCGGGACAGCTTCTCAAAGTGGAGGAAGCGAGCGGTTCCCCGGGTTCAGGTCCCCTACTGACCGACGGGCGGCCGGTGGTCGACCGTTTCACCGGGTCTCCCTGGGCCCCGTGCCAACCTATCACGCCCGTAGTGCTGACTGAGACCTTTATAACACATGTTCCGAGTAGCAAAGAGTTTGCAGTCCACCTTAGGAAGGGAAAGATAACGAAAGGTAAGGATAACTGGCTCTCCAACCCAACGACCGGAACACAGCAAAGCTGTTTGGCAGCCGACTTTAGTTGGAGGGTGGTCGCTAGCCAGCTGGAAAAAGTCCTACCACCAGCAGCCCTTCAAATCGGAACACAGCAGTGTTTTCACACTACTGCTTTGCGGCAGAAATAGGCACCGCGGTGGTACCTACCCAGACGGTCTCCTGTACAAAGGGGACCTACCACCAGTAATGTCAAAACGAGTGCGCATCTAGCTCTTGGATCGACCGAACAAGCCCGCTCGATCTTCCCTGCTACCTGCGACCGCTTGGCCCACCCGTGGCCACGCCCTCTCCCCGACGCCGCAAGTGGCAAGCAGCAAGAAGACTCCGTGTTCGCCGTGCAGTATACACACTACTTTGTGACAGTGCTAGTGTATGCCGGTGTAATAGTGTCGACGCGTTCGGCGTACGCGCCTCAGCGCAGAAAGCTGTTTAGCCGTCCGGTGAATCGTTTCCGTTTTTCCTCGTTCACAGGAAAAAAGTTACTGAGGGTCCGCACCGGAGCAGTCGGAAGAATCCGACAATGCATCGAACTCCATCACCACCAACACCACCACGTCTGACTCCGAAATGGAGGTAGAGCAGGCAGCTTATGAAGCCGAGGACTACTCCAACGCAGGAGGTTTTCGCTCTATAGTGTCGCGCAAAAAGAAGCAAAATACAGACCTAGTCCTTAAAGACCAAGTTTGGTTTTAAGTTGGTGATATATTTGAACTGGATAGTGTGTCTCTGGTGAACACCTGTTATAATAACAAGAAGTATAAGTTGATAAAATGGTATTTACACTGAATTACATTTGATATTTGATAAATTTTGTTAAAAAAAATAATTATAAAAGAATTTAAAAATCCTTTTCTTAGCCCTTCCATCGTCTTCGAACCATTTTATTTTCTTAACGAAATATGTAAAATGTAAAAAATACGGACTCACGCCTGCTGAATTAATAAAATCAATAATTCACCACATCGTGTAATTAGGAAAACCATTTCGAGGGATTGAATTAATATAAATAAAAGGTTTTTGGCATCAAGTCTATTTATACTTCTATTAATTTTTGATAAAGTGGAAATGACAACGTTGTTAATCAAATTTTCTTCACCTAAATGAAAATATTAAAAGGCATTTGATGAGGGTCTCTACAATTAACGTATATTTTACGGGAATTTTATACAACGGTCAGTATTTTCTTAAACGCGTTTCTAATTTGCATTTTGGTCCTTATTAAAAAAAAGTTTTTAAGTTCAATACTCTACGCGCATATTTTGTCGGAATTGTATAATGGTGGATAATTTCTTTAAATACATCACCAATTTGCATTATCTATTTATATTAGTTATTAAAAAAAACTTTTAAGGAACTTAAATGATATAATATAATGTCAAAGGCAGTTTTGAATATTAATAATATAAACGAATCTTTTTTTAGCATCGGCTATAGGTTTTCGTGCGTTTTTTTTAAAGATAGAAATGTTACAGTCTTTTCAGCCTTCCCTTAACTTTCGCAATGAACTTGGTTTTACATAATATTTAATGACTTTTACGTTACGAAATGAACGTATTTTTATTTATGTATATTTGTAACATTGTATATATTTTATATTACTTTCTTTTTTATTAACATTTTAAATTTAAGTACCAGCCAAGTTTTGTTCGGATATAAGGTCAATCAGTAATATTAGTAATGACTAAATTCAATGTCTTATTTCAAATTGACAAGGTACCACCTCCATGTGTCGTCTCCGTGGTCTAGCGGTATTGGCCCTTGCTATATGAACCGGATCCGAATTCTACGGAAAAACGACTTGTGTTATCGTTGTTTTCTAGTTGTTTTCGACATTTTGTGCCGATCACCAAAATGTCGGATAAGTAAGATGATCCATGCGTTAGATCGGCATGTAAAAAGTCGTTTCACCCACCTTTTAGCTGTTTTACGTTTATACTCGCTGGTTTAAATTTAAAAGTACACGCCCTATTTATTTCAAAGCTGTTAATAGCCTGGACTAGAAATAAATTAAATGTTATACAAGTAAAATTTTAATTTAAAATTATGACCGACTTCAATTTGTACATAACCATTTTGCGTAATATAAGAGGGTGTCAATGTGCCCTCTGCAAGAAACTACCCCGCGATTTCTGCCACCGCGTTTTAAATCTCTAACATCTTTTAAGCTACTTATTAAATCAAGGTGACACGTTTTATACACATAGAATTGAGATTTTTTTATAAACTTACACTATATTAACTTGAACGAGCTTTAAATGTGCCTCATTGCAAGTTTTAACAATGTTTTACATTAAAATGGTTATTGTAAGTTATTCTTAAAGCAAAAATATATGTACTCGCGGACATTATTATATACTATTTTAATAAATACAATTACGTATAACATACCTTAAGCCTATTTTTTATGGTTTTGATATCGTTTGCAATTTAATCGCACGAGACTACTAATAATTACAAGTTTATTAAAATAAATGGGGCCTAATGACAGCTAATTTCTACCATTTAAAAAAAGAATAAAGATAATCGGAGCACTAGGAGCGGAGCACAACGAGGTAACATATTTATAAAAAAAAACACGCTTCGAATTGGAATTCTTTTGGGAAGTCAGTCAAAATTACTACATGCAATCATTAGTGCGATTAATAAATATTCCCTGTGAAGTAGTTGTGAACATAGTTTTGATCCCATTTAACAAATGATGAAATGGACTTGCTTATACGCACGTACAACAAAAATAAATTTACAATACGAAGTTAAGAATATAGGTTTTTTGCACTGTGGCTCCTAAGTTTTTATGATCTATGATAAATGACGAAACATATTTGTATAACACAATCTGCATATACTTTATTAATTTAAGGAGATCTTGCATCATAATTAATTCATGTATTCTGAACATTATTCTTTTTCTTTTTCCACATTGTAAAAAACTTACAATTCAAGACGCGTATCGGGTAATACTGTTCTAAGATTGGGTATTGGCAATAGAAAGCAGATTACGGCTACACGTTTTCCTTCTCGCTAAACACCTTTGCAAAACGACATTTATTGGTATGCGTTACAACTCGGGTTAGTATAACCAATGCCTTCAATAAAATATGCAAACTATATTTACACTTGATTGACAATGCTTGATTCGTTGCCTAATCTGCGATTTTTTAACCTAAAACAAGGTAGTAGAACGCTAAATTCAGAGCGTAGTTGCTTCGATTTCATTAGTTTTTTTTTATTTTTTTCGTATAGAAATGTTTTTACTGTATTATAATAGTTTTCTTCGTTCGTTTTTAATGTCTTGGTTTTGATTTTTTATATGTTAAGTAATTACGGAGATATTTAAGCTGTGTCATGAAAAGCATGTTGTTTTTGAATTAAATTCAAAACTAGCTTACCTGCACGACTTCGTCTGAGTGGAAATATAAAAAAAAATAATGCTTGAATTTTATTTATTTGTTATAGATAACAATTTAACCCTAAATAATAGTTTAAAATAATGTAAAGAAACGACTTTAGTGTTATAAAAACATAGGAATTCTTTGTATGTATGCAATATTATGTGTTACATATACAAAGCATATATACATTGTATTATTGGCAAAATTATTAAACTTGTTGCTATATACTGTCATGTTTAATCTTTACAGGAGTGTAAACTTCTATCATATTTTTTTGTCATCTGGCTATCTGCAAACTGTTGTCGCTGTGGTGAGAAATTTCAAAAATATATTGTAAGTGAGATTTTGATTTTTAGCATCAGTAAAATGAAAACTGTTTTTATTTGTGTCCAGCAATAAAATAAACATTTAAGTTTTCTTTAAGGTATTGCGAAAAATTTTAAAAGTTCAAATCATCAACGCTGTTAAGTTTATATTTTTTAGAATTATTTTATAATATTATCGAACCGCCTCCGTAGCCAAGTGGTAAGGGCGTGTTCTTTAGAAACTGGAGGTCATGGATTGGGGGATCCTGCGGGGACTCAACAAATTTTCATTGTTGTTTCCTAGTTGGTTAGGGCAATTTGGGCAAGCAAAACCCAATTGCCTGAAAAGTAAGATGATCCATACGTCGGATGCGGCACCAATACGCATTAGACCAGCGTGGTGGGATACGGTCCAAAAAGCACCTAAATGGAGAAGGCGCGCAGTATTGGAGATCTATGGCTAGCAGTGGACTAACAGAGGCTGATGATGATGATTATTATTATCCCACCAGTTTAAACTATTTTAAATATTTTTTTTTTCGTAACCAATTTCTAAGATATGGCTCGTAGGCAATGACGAAACATTTAACGAAAGCCACGTTATGTTTAGACTTTAACATATTTTAAAGTAGGAAACAGTATCATTTTTATCTTTATAATTTAAACTAAAAAAGCGGTAAATTATTGTACTGTTAAAACTAACTAAGGAAAACCTAATTGTTAAAAGGTTAATTTAAAGTTAGTGAAATATTTCAAAATTTTAACACACAACAGTTTATTTAGTTCAGCAAACCTGGCTCATGGGGCATATCGCCCCATGTGCCTATCGCCGTAAAACTCATCACTTATAACTTGTATTCATTATAATTATTATGTGCTATAAATTAGTAGTTTTATTTTACAATTAATTGATATTGTGTGAATGATAATAAAACTCATAACTCTGCATTGTATTTACTTTAGGTATGTTCTTAAGCGACACATGACATTTAACATTACATATTTATAATTTAGTATCGTTACGGAGAATTGTTCTTACTGATAAACTATTTGTTGATCTACTTACATAATATTAAAAGAACATTATTTTAATCTAATTCTTCAAGATCATTCTACCATACACAATAAAATCTGATAATAATGTGTTTTATAAACGCGTTTGGACCGACTTCCTAAAAGGAGGTACACAATTCGGAGCGAATGTTTTTTTTACGTTTGCTACCTTGTTGCTCCGCCAATTTACCAATTACTTATAATGTTGTAGCTAGTATGCTATGTTTACAAAATTATACTTCTTGAATTGACCTATAATAGAGTCCAATATAGCATATAATCATGTTTTATAATAACACACAATAGCCACTTTATTTTAAGCTTTTTCAAAAATTGTTATGAGGCAAATAAAAAGCTCACTTAAGGTTACAGGGTAAGTTCAGATAAAGGTTAAGGCGTTTAAAAAAATATTTTTCTCTGTACATGAAACGTGATATATACGACATTTTAATTAAATTTAACAACAATTATGGTAAATTTTTCAAAATTGTAAAAGTCGTTTTTTAACGTAAAATTCTAATTCATAGACTAAGTAGACACAGTTTAAATAAGTAGAAACTTGTAAAACAGAATCAGGGTGGAAAGCTATTTTTCGTGGTAAAAGAAATAAAATGTTAAGGAATAGAAATTAATTTTGTGCGCGTCACTAAAATCTTGCCTGCAAACATTTTTTTTAAACAATCAAGTACTTCTTAATGTGCTTCGGCGAAAGGTTCGCTGGTCACCTAACGAAGAATAATCCTAACTCAAGGCAAGATTCATGCATTTCCGATCATAACATTGATTTTTTAATATTTAATTACCGTTGAAAGGTAGCCTTTCTATAACTTTGAGTCTTTTAAGACAGTAATTTTATTATTCGTTGTTATTTAATTGTGTCTTAAGTCAAATGTGGTACGTTGGTCTTCAACCAATGAATCTCTCACACAGGTAACGGAAGGAGCTGCTGGATCGTTGTGCGACGTAGAAGAGCTACCACATTAAACCTCTCCTTGCATTTTCTATTAGAGGCAAAAGGATTTTATAGTGGGCGCAAAGATGGAAGCAACTGAGTACGCCACTTTTAATTACTATCAGTTCCGGTATGAAGGGCATCGTAGCCAGCGTATTTACTGGGTAAACGATACTTAACACCCTATGTCTCACGGTAGGCAGCGCGTTGGCGATACCAAATATTTAGGATTATTTTTGTCTTAACAATATGCTAACATCTTTTAAGGTATTCATTTAATCATAACATCATGTATGATAACTTTTATGCGCATATATTTTTTCTTTTAATGTATTAACTTTTACATAAACTAACACTATATATATACACTATATTATATTAAATAAGGTTACAATATCCCGTTGTGAATTTTTTACAATGTCTTACATTAACGCACAATAAGCATTATAATGTGAACATTATAAAAAAATTGCAACCAGGCAACTAAAAGCTTATGTAATGTCATTCTACGTACATAAAACGTTTCATAGACGACATTTTGATGAAATTTATAGCTTAAAAATTATCAGAGATTTAAAACGCGTTGGCAGAAAATGCGACACAAAAAAATGGCGAAATTTCGTACAGAGAGCATACTTATATTGCGTAAAATAGTTATACGCTGTTAGAAGTCGATCATATTTGTTTGTCGAAATTTCACTTGTTTTGCTAAAATTTTACTTGTTTTATGGCTTCAGTGCGTAACTTGCAGAAATATTTTAACTAACTCTTATGATACTTTTACTTCTATTTAAACGTACTTCATGTGGTCAAAAATTTAACCAAAAAATATGACCGACTTCAAACTGAATTTACACATTTTGCGTAAACAGGTGCCAATGTGCTCACTGCAAGAAACTGCCGCGCGGTTTCTGCCACAGCAGTTTAAATCTCTAATATCTTTTAAAATATTGGCTTAATTAAAATGTAATATATGACACATTTTATACACATAGAATGAAGAACTTTTAAATACATTAACTTTTATTTAAACTTACACTAGATAACTTTAAATGAGCTTTGAATATTTTAATGTAAATTATTGTTTGTTAAAATATTTTAACAAACAAGAATTTACATTAAAATGGTTGATGGGGATTATTCTTAACATATATGAGCTCGCGGATTTTCTTTTAGACCATTGTACAGTAAGTACAATTATATTAAACATATCGATTCGATTACGGTTTTGGCAGCGTTTGCAATTCGACCACACGACTTGTAATTTTTGGTGCTGTATTTTTTTATTTCTCAAATATTCTGCAAACTGCTTCTCACATAATTAATAAAAAAACTTGGGACCAAAATGACAGCTAAAATCTATTACTTAAAATACGAATAAACAAAATCGAATCACTAGGAGCGGAGGAACAAGGTAACATAACAAAAGAAAAAACATACGATTCCAATTGAGACCTCCTTCTTCTGAGAAGTCAGTCAAAAATAAACTTTTTATTTGCCTAAATCAAGTCTAAACCATCTTATTAAGGGTTACGCATATTATTCACACAAGCAGTAAACAGTGCTTCCGTTTTTATGTCCATTATGGATCATATCAAGGCATATATTTCGTTACGACTATAGCAGTATTTTTATTTGAATAGGCTATTATAGAGTGTGCAATAACAGTACACATAAAATTGTTATACCCCTTTTTCGCAGTAAAGTGCTCGTTTTTGTTAATAACTGCTTAAAGGTTATTTTACCCTTGGGTCGATAGTAAACATTAAAAATACGCCTTATAATCGGAGACATAACTTGTCAATATATACCTTCCGAATAACAAAAATATATTTCTTTCTAGTGAATGTGGGATATTAAACCCAGGCGGTTATTAAGTACAATGTCTTATCTCACTTTTTGCATTGTGTTCTGTTTTATGCTATCTGTACTTAGTTTTTGTCAGTAATTTTTCATTAAATGCACCATAACGATATGTTTAAAAGATCTTTAATCAAACAAGACGAATATCAATAATGATAAATCGGACATTTGCACAAAAAGGTATATTTACTTTTAATGCAATAACTATTTGTTTTTTTAAATAAAGAATAAACTAAACAGTTTAAACATTAAGTTAGGCTATGCAATGATAGCATAGCTTTATGTTAGTTTTTTAATTCTAGATTCATATTAAAAAAAAAAGAAAGAATCGTTATTTTCACTAAACCAACTTGTACAAGATAAAACCAACATAGTTAGTACTAAACCCGGCGATTAAGACTTGATTGGTTTATTATACAGAGACTGAAAAAAAACGCTCAAGTATTTATGAAGATTACAAAAAAGGGATTCTAGCAACGTTTACATTAACCCAATAGGTAGTAATGAAAACATAATTGTAGAAAAGGTAATGAAAACCAATGTTATTTTAAACTGGTTATAAAAAATTGTTAAATAAAATAGTTTTTCTTGCCTACCTCTATAATGAAACCTTTATTTATATTATAATTTATTATTAAAGTATTATATAAATTGTATTATCTACAATGTAAAAATTAAAGTAAATAATGTTCTTGTATAATTATGCGACTTTCGACAGTCACGCAAAAAACACACAAAGTATATAACGTATACTGAACTGTTCGACTCCTGAATCGGAAGACAGCAAATTACAAGCTCTTTCCCCCGAATACAAACTTTGACGAACAATGACTGAATTAATTTACGTATTTATTTCGTTTTTAAGAACAAAATTTGACTTGCAAAGATTATTTAAGTAGACAGTTCAAAAACAATTTATTTCACAAACCCCCCAGATACATCGTATTTGTAGCTTCAAATAAAAGTTTAGCAGAGGGAAAGTATCCGACAAGTGTAATAAACAGATAAGTCCCGTCGCTACGTCGTTTCAGGCGCATTGTATATCTGCCCATTCCAGTTACAGTCTCGACTTCACTGGAGACGAACGCTTGTAGCTTAAATTATTATCTCGGGCAAAGAAGTTAAAATTTATCGTAAAACGAAAGGACTAAAACGAAGTTAAAGAGGTGCCTATTGATTATTAAAAGTAGATATTATTTGTACATTGTTGTGTATTGTTTAATAGTATTTATTTAAGATGCTGCTCATTTTTCTACTAACAAGTGTTATTATATGTAAGTACGAGTATATGGAGTCATATCGTGAACATTGTAGATTAAAATAACAATAACTGATCAGTTTTTACCTAGAAATAAATATGTGACTGTCTAAGTTTGATATATTAGTTGCAGCTGTGATGTGAAACAAAACATTTCTTCATGTCTAATTTGGCCATTCATTTACTAATAATAGTAAAAAATAAACATTGATAGATTGTTAACTGAAATAGGTAAAGTCCGGATAGCAAATGTTTCTACGACTTTTCCGTTACCAGAATAATAGTAGTATTCAGTAAAAGTATTTATTGATATGATTATTGATCAATAAATTAACCCCTTAGAAAGGGCATATAATTTTGAAGAATTATTTATAAATAAGAATAAATTAGCTTGTGTTTGTAACTAGATTTTTATTAAATTTTATTTTCAATCTTTCTAGTAAAATATCTTTTACTAAAACTAAATTAAAAACCTAAATATTTAAAACACCTTATGAATTTAAAATATTTATTCGTAACCTATCTACATTATCGTTGCCTGTCACATTTTGTATTTTCATTTCTGATTTCCAATACGTTACCTTAAAGTTAAGTACATTAATTGGGATTTCTTATTAGAGGGGAGATGGGATTACTTACGGGAGAAAATCACGATGTGTCATTTAGGAATCGAATTGAAGCTTCATACTACCTAACTACTGTTAGTAGATTTGGTACAGTTTACTATATATCAGATTACTTTTATGTAGATTGATAAATCTAATCCAAATGTTTAGAATTTTTATTTATCAACTATGGCAGCACGAAGTCTGCCGGGTCATCTAGTCTAGTAGTTATGATATATATGCTAACACTGAAACCTTACCTTCTTTTTTCCATTATTCGGACTTTAACCATTGTTTTTAATACGGTAATTTAGTTCTATTAACAAACTTCGTTGTTGTAGATCGCGTTAATGCTCAATTAGGCGAAGCGGACAGTTGTGACCCAAACGAATTGAAATTGTGTGTTGATATGATACCCCGAGTACCCATTGGACTACCAAGAAATGAGACGGAACTCGATGACCACTGTCAGTAAGTAATTTAATTCTAAGTTTTAATAATATTTATAATCTTTTTAAATACAATTTTTTATCTTGAACTATTCATACCTAACACGTTTTTTTTATAACTTCATGAATGACGATGTTGATAGATTTATTTTCTGTATTCTTGATTGACGAAATAATATTGCTGGTTATATGTGTATTCGAGTATATTTAATACTTTGACATAGGGAGTATTCTTAGATAACTCTATTAAACAGTTTTATTATGATTTCACCCTTTTCGTGTAATTCCGTGAAAAAAAAATACATATTTTATTATATGCGGAAAATATGTAAGGCTTAATAAATACGCTTTCCAACCATCTCTGAGTACTTTGCAGATTATCCTTTCCCAAAGAGGATTCTTACAAGTCGTTACAACTAACGGATACATATTATTTTTATTACATTGACTGATTGCTATTTTGCTGCTTAATACAACAATTGTTCAGAATATTCAAAAAACTGCATTTATTTAGAGCTTACCAGATGGGAATGACGTGTATGGATGGCTGGATAAAACGCTGTTTGCCCACGGACGGACAAAAGTACATCCAACAGCAAATAGGAGGTGCTCGGGCTCTGATGCGTTTCCTTTGCTCCAATGAAAAAGCACTCCGAAGAGGTTTGAACAAACTTAATTAACAGATATAATTAATTAAAAAGTAGTTTACTAAAATAAGTTTCTTTCAAGTTAAATAAAAATGAACTTTCATCTATGCTGACGCTTTAAATATAATATTTGTAATGGCTCTTAACTATGTTACCCCATTGTAACGAAGTGGCGTCATATATTCTTGAAGCTTATTTTTTAGCTTCATTATTGATGAAATATCCAAATACCGACACTGTCAAAGACGAAAATGGTCTAAATCAAGGCCTAACGTATGACTTCATATCGTTTCTATTAGTTACATTATTTCCTTGTGTTAATTGCCTCAGTTATGGATACACGTGACTTTATCCTGATTGTTTTACTACTCCGTCAGATTATCATTTTTAAATATGGTTTGAATCTCGCAAATTTTCAGATTTTTTACATAAAATTCTTCTTTTTTAATTCGGGTTTTAATCATGTAAACTTTTAAGAACATATACTAACATGTTCTTATAAGTATAACATCAACCCGAATGACAACAACTTACATATGATTAAAACATTTATATACAAATATCCCTCCGACATTTTGCTCCCAAAATCATGTTGGTTGAGTTGCGTGTAATTGCTCAATATATTGGATTACAATTACTTTAATTAAAATTATGTGACAACGACATTGAATTACTAAATTGAACAAAATATACACAATTTTATAATAATACAACAGTATTTACTTTGTTAGTGACAGTTGTAATAATATAACTACTTTATAATTATTTGCTTATAAAATATTTTTTACATGTTACAAGGTATCTTGTAGTGTAAATTTGATTATATTAGTATTTTTGGTTGATTATTAAGCTTAACTGTTTTCTTGACCAGAGTTTTTAAGCGAGACACCATGCTGGACTATAGTGTCACCAGATTGGTCTCACTGTGTGGACGAATTGCATGTCGCGGTGCGAGAAATTATTGAACGTTCTCATCATCTTGTTTATTTCAATAAGAACTCGGAATTATGTTGGTAAGTCCAATGTTAATTGTTAGTTTTGATAAACTAAAATTATTATTAATAAAAATTACTTATAGCTTGAAGCCCACAGGTTGCATGCTTACACACCGAGGTCATAGGTTCGAATACTGCGAGGGAACAACTTCATGGAATTGTTATTCGAATGGTTAGGCAATACCAGCCGATTAAGAGCTGAACATCTTGTCGTTTTTTTTATAAATTTAATTATTTAAAATCAATGTGTCTTTTTAGAATAATTACTTCAATAACAAAGTTTATTTTGCAGCGTTTTATAACAACTTTATGAACGCAAATTTAATCGAACAAAATTTGATTAAAATGGGTTTTACTCTCCAGTGCTCATTTTCGATTACAAAAGCACTTTCTGAATGAAATTGAATAAAACTTTACTGATGTGTTTTTAAAAGTTGATTATGTTTTTAAGTGCTCGTGACGCGTTCGTATCCTGCGTGGCAAACGCTGGTCGCTCTTGCTCCGTCAACGCTGCCAATCTGCTGAGACGGATAGCTTGGGTGCTGGCGCAGGATGTCGCTGCCTGCAGCCAGCAACCGAGGGCTTACTGCACAGCCTCACACCATACGCAGCACCGTTGCTAACTCTTACGGGAATCATGTTATATCCAGTGCGATTTTAATTGTTGTCATTATTTATGCCAGCAATAATTAAGAGACTTTGTTTAAGCATGCTTCATTTTTTCATTAAATTGTTAGAAATAAAATCGATTTATGTACTTAGTTTTGTTTTTTGAACTCAAACTGAAAAATTTTTGTAAATTGTTTTAGAGTATATGTTGACTATTATTAGATTTTCAAAGACAAGAATAGAACCTACCGTTTTCACAAATTTTAAAGTTGCTTAATTTCTTGATACTTAGCGCTTTACTGAAAAAAATTAAAAATATCAATCTGTTATTTATATATATATTATATATATATATATATATAACTATATATAAATAACAGATTGATATTTTAATTTTATTATATAGGCTGTCCTAAAATTAACGCAAGGAAAAACAAATCGTCTGCTGACAGTATAGGGTTACTAAAAATGTTACACTACAGAACAACGTCCCATCATTACTGAAAATTATTTTAAAAATAGAAGGCTTGGCTATCACAGTTCGAAAATTTCTGAATCGTCCTTTAACTTCGCCAACTGTAAAGAGATTAATTAAATATCTATTATTAGTAGGTTTTTAGTTGCATTTAACACAAATAGCACTAAATAGTTCTAGCGATAAAATAGTAAAAAGTGAGAAGAGAAGTTTAAATATTTAACGCTATAAAACAATATCACGAGTGTGAATATAAAAAGAAATGATGTCATTGATTATAATAATAAGTGGTAAATAAACGAATATATAATATTATCACGTTTTTCTAATCTGTTAATGTGGCCGCAAATTATATTTTTTTTATTTTGCAAGGATTTTTTTATTTTTATAGAAGTATGATACTTTGTTTCGTCAAAGTGCAAATTTTTGTAATGAGACCTAATTTAAAATCAGAAATAGAGAAATTAACAGCCGTATCATTCAATTATCACTTCAAAAACCTACAGCTCAATAATTAAATTTAAATTACAATTGTCTAAGTACAGTTCACGTTTTTAGATTGATATTAAGACGTGTGTATAGATGCTACTGGCACTAACATGTAAAGATAAACGATTCAGGTTTTGTAAGGCAAATTATTTTATAATGTTTTTGTTTGTTTGAACTTTCACGCGATCGAAAAACACTTTCAGAAATAGGAAAATACGTACGTTGAATTAGGCGATTGAATTTAAAATGTTGCCTAAACTCTGGTAAATTAAGAAAGAAGAGTTACCCACAGTAATCTATTATTGTAAACATGGTTCGAAGATATAACGAGGCATTTTTAAACCTTATTTTAAGCATTACTATACAAACTCTTGAGCAAGTCAACTTAATTTAAAAAAAATGATTTAATTGAAATGGAAAGTATCAAATATATCATGTTCATTTTAATTTAAATATGTCGGAGTTAGACAAGCATTTAGAGTCCACATGTTCTCCAAATGCTAGAACAAATTTTCAAGTAAAATAACTGTTTGCACTATAAAATAGTACGCCTACAATAGATAAATAAAGATGTGCCATTCTTTCATGTATATTTCCTTAGAATAATTCACAGCAACTATTGTGCGAATTGGTTCTCACCTTAGACACCGGAGGTTGTGGGTTAAAATCGCGCGAGGAAACAACATTGTGTTGGCGTTGTTTTCTGGTATCATATGGGATGATCACCCAATTGTCTGAAAGGAAAGATAATCCGTGCGTTCGATGGGCATGTAAAAGTTGGTCCCAGTTGTCAGAACCATAATAATTTACGCTTAATTTCCATAGAAACAAATTATGATTTTTTTAATACAAATAATACCTGAAACTGCCTTTCAATTAGTGGTTATAATCGGCCTTTAAAATCTTATCTGTTATCAAATTATTCTATCACTAAAAAAAAACCTCATGGTAAAATGAGAAGGATAAGGACATAAATTATTAAAAAAACCCGGGTGAAACTCGGGGACAGCCGCGGTGTCAAAATGCTATGGTAGGTTTGCATAGCATACAATACATATTCAGGATTTTTATGTGAGTAACATTTTCATATTTATTAATATGGAACCACCATCGTCATCAGCCTTTATTAGCCCACTGCTGGACATAGGCCTCCCCTAATACACGCCTTCTCCACTAGAGGGTTTCTGGACCACGCTGGTCTAGTGTGGTCCAATGTGTTGGTGGGTGGACCAACTTTTTACATGCCCATCCGACGCGTGGATCATCTTAATTTTCAGACAATTAGCTGATCGGCCCAAATTGTCCTAACCAACCGAAAAACAACGATTACATAAATTTGTTTCCCCGCGAGATTCGAACCTCTGGTTTATAACGCAAGGGCCAATACCGCTAGACCACGGGGGCGGTTATGAAACTTTACAGCAAACAATTTACTGTGAAATGTCAAAATTAATAATGTCATTGTATAATAGAGATGTATAGGTTCTAAAGCTTTGTGAGACAGCACGATAAATACGAACTTTTCCGAAAAACTACGACGGCCAATCTTTTCTTATTATATCTATATAGTCGTTCTATGCGTATATATGCACATACGTGTCTGAGTACTCGTTAAGCGAACGTTTAGCCAAGCTATATTGTAGGTGGAATAAAACTTAACATCCTGTTAAGTTTTATTTTAGTTACGGATTTTTTTGATTCGGTCGCCACACTCAAAGCCTGCGATAAAAGCTATGCAATAGCTTAAAAACTGTGACCGAAGATAAGACCTATGCTATCTATGCCTATCGTTAGACTAACCGACATCAAGTCAAATTTTATACGACTTTACACAAAGTAGGTACTAACGTCTAATGCTATATTTGTCTATTTTTTTTATGGCATACGCAGGCAGACGAGCAGTCGGGCCACCTGATGGGAAGTGGTCACCGATGCCCATAGACATTGGCAATACCAGTGGTTTCGCCAACGCGCTGCCTACCGTGAGACGTAGGGTGTTAAGTCTCGTTTACCCAGTAAATACACTGGCTACAGTGCTCTTCAAACCTGAACACAGCAGTGTTTTCACACTACTGCTTCACGGCAGAAATAGGCACCGCGGTGGTGCCCACCCAGTCGGTCTCCTGTAAAAAGGGGACCTACCACCTATTAGTCAAATTAAGTTATTTTTATTTAATTCACATGATTAATTAAAATCTTGAATTACTGAAGTGGTCGATATTCAATTATTCATTATTTTAAGTAAACAAAGTAATGCCAAGTCAAGATGCTAACAAGGTAACGGTACATTAAAATTATTTTTATGTGCAATAGTTAGTTTTAAGTCAGTTATATATTTTGCTCAAATGTTATTTAATAAATTAGTGTCAGCAGTAGCGGCAATATTTATTTTTTATGAGCCACGCGAGTGACAGCGCACAATTTATAGCATATCCGTTAAAGTTTAGTGTCTTTTTCCTGGCGTGATTACAATTCAAAATTTTTTGGACAAAAGAACTATTAATGGTCGTAAATACTGAGTATACAAGTGATATGTAATAATTAAAAACTAAAAGTTCAGCTTGCTTTAGAAAACTATACATAAAGCTTTAACTTAAACAGTCTTGTTCTATTTTCTTTTTTTTTTAGACTGATGCAAAGATAAACAATCTTTGTGGTCTTTATGGTTTGTGGTTGGTGTTAACTGAAATGTTACTTTGTGTAAATATCATTTAAATTTAATCAATATAATAAAGTGATTTGCTTATCGAAATTATTATTAGTGGATAATCAGCACAACGTATTTAAAAATAAATATATTTTCATAGTGAATAAATTGTGTAATAAAGATATAATAGCACTCGATTTTACAAGCTGAGCTCGCAACGTTTTTACTTACCAAGACATTAGTAAATTAGGTCAGACGTCAGACATTGGACATTATGTCCCGATTACCCAAACTACCGACCCGACTAGTCTGCCAACTCGAAAAGAGCGTGCCTTAAGTGACTTGTCTTCTAGTATGGTCAAATATTTGTCCGACAAAACAAGAAGGAACTCCATTTCGGCTGTAGATTTTGAAAAATATTAAAAATACTGTTGAGTAAATTTCAATCTTATATTATAAATGCAAAAGTAACTGTGTCTGTCTGTCTCACCGTCCTCACTTTCTCAACCATTGAACGGTTTTTAATGAAATTTGGTACATACTTAGAACAGACTTAAAGAAAAAAAACAGGTTATTAATGATTGTTATAACAGCCTTGGAAATGGTTAAAACAGGGAATGAAAAGTTTATATAGAAATCGTCTCTGTTTAACATAAAACGATGAAATTTTTGTCTCGATACTCGAAACGATCCATAAGTAGTGTTTTTTTAGCATTTTCAAGTTTTAAACTGTACGGGGATGAACTAGGGATTGAAATGGGGATGAAAGCCAATATGGAAAGACGTTACCGTCAAAGCAAAAGTCATAAAACTTTGTGTATAACGATAGACACATTAGGGTAACAGCTAGTTGTCACTAAAAATCTGCTACTTAATGTTCTTCATGATTGTATACAATATTGATCTAAATGATATTCAGAGATAGCGAATATTAGAGATTTTACGGATGCAAAACATTTGACATCAGAGGATATAGACTTTAAAATTTCGTTCGTTCAATTCAATTTTTAGTTCTTTCAGTACATGAGAATAGGTAGATATAATATGTGTTATTCGATGATAATATTGTTACAAAGTTCAATGGAATTTTTTGTCATATTAAATAAGCACATGTTTTTTTAAATAAAGAATTAGAGAGTACTTTTGCAAACATGTAATAAAACCACCAGACCAACCACATTCTCTATTAAAATTTGGATATATGTCTATAGCTTCCCGAATCGTCCTGGTATAAATCGATATAACACAAATCGATGTGCTTTTGCAAGTATTTTTTATTTATTAAATACAATACAATGCTTAGGTTTGTCTAGAATATATACGGTGCTTAATAGCAGCTTTAAGTTCTTTGACTCTGTTTCTTATTGGTATTTTGTTAGTCCTATGTAATAGAGACCACGATCGCCGATCTAGTTTGCACACCCTTGGTAACTGTAGATCAGGCCTGGGCAAAACGCGCTAGAAACTATTTTAGCTTCGCCCTGACTCTTTTACTTTCTCTTATAAGTTTTTCTTCTTGAATTTGCCTTTCTCCATGTCAATTGATGACCATAAAGATGATTGATTTAATGCCATTATTATGCAATTACGGATATTCGTAAAACTCCTAATTTTTCCGTCTTCATTTATAAACCTTTCTAATTGAGACTAAGAACAAATAGCAACACATTAGAAAAGAAATTAAAGTAGAGTCCTAAAACATCATGTTGTTATCAACTTATATCAAGAATACTGACTTCGGTTTAGTAGATATATTCTATCGTCTATCCATTAAAAATTATGCGATTAATACTACAAAATTAACGTAGTTTAACACAAGCAATGTATAACATGTATCTAGGAAAAGAATAGACCCCATGTATGTTGTTACTCCATTATTGATTGAAGTAAAGAAAACTTTAAACTTTTTCGTAACCGCCAGTATAAATTTAACTCTTATAAGCTCAAATCCTGCGGAAAATCGACTCTACGTTATCGTTTTTTTTTTGAGTGATTAGTACGGACCCTGTGACAATGGCTAGTAGAAAGAAATCTGTATAAATATTAATATTATTTTTTAATAATAAAGGTTTCAACAGTTTAAAATAAATCAAAACGTTAAAACAATCATCTCCTTATTTTTAACAGATAATTGCAGGTGCTTTCGAACTTTTAACTACTGGAAATATGTAGGACAAACGTAATTACGCCTTGTTTTGCGCATGACTTTGTTATCTACACGTGTTGCGTTAATGAAGTACTCTTAGAGTTACACTGGATTCAATTAACAAAGGCTTAAATGTTTTTGACAAAGAGTAATTTGATATGTAGTAAGCACGTGTACGTTTAGTACATATCTAAATTAAGAAATGTTTTTTACAGCTTATATTTTACAATTTTTTCATCAACAATTGCTGTTTCTCAATCAGCTTTTTTATTAATTGCTCGTTTTAGAGGGTTACGACCAATTTCTTAGCAACGCACTTAATCGTAGTTAGCACTACGTTGTATAGTTATGAATTAGAATTACGTAAGATTACTTATCTATTAGTGATAAGTAACTCGGTAATAATTGCTATAAAGCTACGCTCACTTCAAAGCTTTTAGAAGGAATCAACGTTAAATTAATGTCACACGAGTTACAAGTACCTTAGAACATATATAAATAGTTTGGCAATAATTTCTAATATTTCAATAAAACTTTTATTTTTATTAATGACTGAAATTCTACAATACTACTGTCGACATTGATTTTATATTTGCTTATTGATTAACTACATTGCTACAACAGATTCAGAAAAGAACGCCCGACAACGACGAAAGGAATTTAATGGAACCATTTCTTTGCCAACTTTGTGAATATAATGGTTTCTTTACATAATTACTATACAATCTTTTTTCATTTTACTTTGGTTTGTAGTAGTTGTTCTGCTTAAAACAGGTATATATGTAAACCCTATATAATAATAAACCTTATAGTAGATAATAAACTGTTAAAGTTTAGTAAATTATATTTAAATAATTATTTTTAGCCTTAGTAGTATTGCAGAGGCAGTACCACCTTGCATGATAAACCAGTGGGTTTGAAATCCTTCGGGAAACTTTGTTCTATCGTTGTTTTCTTGTTGGTTAGGACAATTTGGGGCGATCACCCAATTGTATGAAAAGTATGATGATCCATGCGTCGGATGAGCTTGTAGAAAGTCGGTCCACCCACCACTGTGGGACCAGCCTAATGGAATACTGTCCCAAAACCCTCTAATGGAGAAGAAGTATGTGTAGAGGAGGCTTCTGTCTGGCAGTGAACTAACACAGGCTGATGATGAATTATTTTCAATCAATGTTTCAAAACACATTTATTTTTAAAGTATTTGCTTTTCGGCAAACAATGTACTAGATCTGAATGTATAATCGAGACCTCGTTGAGGTCACGTAGTAATCGAATTATTCTATTCGTATTACGGGACTGAAAGACTTTGGTTTAAATTAACGAGCGTTCGGAGTGATAGTAATAAATTTAAAAGTTCACAACGTAGTACTTACTAGCTTTTCTTGGCTGTGATTCAAGATCGTGTTGATAAAATAAATTTGTGCTCCCTGCTGAGTGATGTAAGTTATGTGAGATAGTTTTAACAATATCATATTATGTTTAAATGAATACCTTTTGGTTAAAATGCGGTTTTCATTCATTAAATCAACGATAAGACCAGGACGTTTACCTTATAGTAATGATAGCCTTACCCATAAAAAAAAGATGCCATAGATGCGCTCACCGCCTTGAGATAATGCTGTCCTCTCGCATTTACCCTTATATTTTGTTGTTTACGCGACTTATAAACCTAGATTAGTATTTATAACACCTTTGCGGCAAAAATAGAGCCGCATTAGGAATCCTCAGTCAATTCGTCTTGGTCTATTAAAACGCATTTATTTTCGTACCATATTCTATATTTATTTTAATTATGGATTAAGACGAAGTTTTTTGAGTAATTTTAAAATTATTTTATTAATTTGTTTTTTATTTATTGTTTTATTTTTATTTCAAATGCTAATTGTAGTATTATTTAATACGTTTTCTGCCCAAACACTTGTTTGATTTATGTAAGCATTTTTGAACAGGTCATAAGCATAGATATTTCTTTATTACAAGTTAGAGCGATGCATATATCACTTAATTTTTATCGTATTTGTGTATGTTATGTACAATAACTAGTATTAATTTGGATATGGTCGCGAGCTATTCATGCAACAAATTGTTTCGTATGAGCTATTTTCCGCTCGATTGCCCGTTTCGTAATCACATAATTCGTACAATGTCCATATATTTGTAACTAATACAAATACATTTCGTAAATAGCCCGCCGATGATTAAATTATTTGCATAAATTAATTATATAAAGAGTAAGGTGATCCATCAAAAGGTAACTTTTAAAAAAGCTCTATTTTCCTCAGTGTTCTTCAATAGCTAAGCCAAGCCAAGCATTCTTTTTATTACTTCACTTGCAATTCAGTACAGGTGAAGCGACATTAGTTACAGATATTTTTTTAATTAACATGTAACAAGTTTTCCAAAGTCAATTTAATATTGTTTTTTATTTATAGTCTTTGTTCAGTTTTAATATCAATAGAACCAGTTTCAACTGTCAGCATTTACATGCAATAAGCGAATTGAGAAGAAATGAGATCTGCATTAGATGTTAAATGCTTTTTTACTTATATTTCTTGAGATGTAAGCGAATGATCATAATAAGTGGTCAAAATCGCTCATAGTGGCAAGCAGTCAAAACTCTTGCAGTTTTATAATCATACGCAATTTCATAATACAGTTACTAATATTTGTTCCTTAAGGTCTAAAGCGTTATAATCACATTTGCCTACATTTTATTAAACCTTACACCTTACATTTTATTAAAGCGATGTTCTTTTATCGTATTGTTGGAAAAAAAATTAATGATATAATTCTATAGCTCTTGTAAAAGCTTTGAGCCACGATACAAATCTTGCTATTAGCAAAATATAGGAATTTAATTGCATACTATTTTTAGGCATTCATTGTTAAAATATTATTTTTTCTACAATGATTATATACACACTATAGTAACTTAGCTAATAATAAAGTTTAAGGCAGTTTAAGTGCAATATTAAAAAAAAAAAATATTATGTAATATCTGACTTACATCATCATCAGCCCATGATAGTCCAATGCTGGACATAGGCCTTCCCAAATACACCCCTATCCATTTTGGACCGTATCCCACCACGCTGGTTCAATGTGGGCTGGTGGGTGGACCGACTTTTTACACGCCCAACTGTCTTACTTTTCAGACAATTGGGTGATCAGCCCAAATTGCTCTAACTAACTAGGAAGCAACAATGAAAATTTGTTGAGTCCCCGCAAGATTCAAAACAACGACTTCCGGTTTCTAAAGAACACGCCTATACCACTAGGCTACGGAGGCCGTTAATCTATCTAACTTACTGCTTGAAAATTTACCCCTTATTCGCTTTGTTGAGACACGCAGAAATATAGAAGAAAATTACATTTTACTTTAGAAACATTTTTGCATAACTCTTGAGAGTTAAAGCATAATTAATAACAGTAACGTCTTTAAAAAGTCTATGTTTTTGGTTTTTTAGGTTACCAGTTATGATGAGCGTAAATGGCGATCTCGCAGATACTTCTGGAAAATCACAAATTAGTCTATCTAACACTTTAAGTGTGCAACTTGTGAAGCAAACCGTTATGCTAGCATTTGTTAGCCTAAGTATCTTGAATATAACTGTGCCTCCTTTTCGGGGTTTCTCTTTAGTTGTGTATCGGTTTTCCAAAATTGTCCAAAATTGTAGACCGCTCTTTTTTATACCATTAATATAACTTGCCACATTAATAACAGTGAGTTGTGGGTCTTAATAGTTTCTAAATTACTCAATTTAAATTACTCCAATTAATCACCACAAAATGTCTGTTGCTTTTGAAATATTGAAATGTTTAAAGTTAGGGGGCGGTAGCAATTTATATATATTTGCACGTTTTTAATGTGCACGTAGAAGTGGTCGATAAGACGTGCGTACGTTGCGTGTGATTCACAACCTGTCGTTGTCGTATGTCGTGCAAGTTTTGTAAAATTGGTAACTTAAACGAAGCTAATAGAAAAGATTATTTTCACAGACGAATAAAATGTATCGCTTTCAGCTAGCTATACTCCTCCCGGCAGCAGCTCTTGCAGGTTCTGACAGCCAACGTCGGTGATCTCATCACTAAAAATAATTGACTATCCTACCGGTTAAGCTAATTACAAATACTACAGCCGAAAGTCGCAGAAAAATGCAAATATAATTAAGATTAAATATAAACTAACTTTTTAAAATCAAATAAATAATCGAATTGATATTAAGACGTGAAGAATGCTTGAAGATTGAAGTAAAAGTGACGCTTCCCATGAGGCTCCGTCCGGTGTCCAACTCGCTTGCTGTGCAAGCGTTCCGAATTGTGGGGCGACGATGTCGAAACATATCGCTGAATAAGCTAAAATGTGTGATCAGAATGTTGAATCAGGGTGTCATCGCGTAATCGATTTCCAGCAAATACGAATGTGTTACAAGTTTAATTGTGTATTATGAAATAAAACATTTCGAAAGAAGTTATTTAGTTTCTTTACAATTAAACAATTTGATAGGAATTATTTAACTGCCTCCGTAGCCTAGTGGTAAGGGCATGTGCTTTAGAAACCGGAGGTCGTGGGTTCGAATCCTGCGGGGACACAACAAATTTTGGCCGACCCAATTGTCTGAAAAGTAAGATGATCCATGCGTCGGATGGGCATGTAAAAAGTCGGTCCACGCACCAACCCGCATTAGACTAGCGTGGTGGGTTACGGTCCAAAACTCCCTAATGTAGATATTATTTCATTGAAAAGTAGTTGAAGACGAGGATCATCGACCAATACGTACTCCCTGTGATCTCCTATAGGGCCATAACAAGGCCTCTGACTGTAAAATTGATCCACAAGTTTGCCTTAGTTCAAGAGGCTATGGAGTGCACCGTGTTCGGAATTTTTTTGTGGGATAAAATTCGCAAGGAATTCATCCGCCAAAGCGTAGTGTGAAGAATTAGCTCGTTGAAGTGGCTGTGGGCCGGCAAGTTGTCAGAAGAACTTACGGCCGATTAGCCAATAAGGTTTTGGAGTTGACGCTGCGCTTGGGAAGACGGAGCGTGGGTTAACCACCAACCAGGTGGGTTTGCCGAACTCCTTGTAGTACATTTTTTTTTGGCGTTGGAAAATCAGCTTACGTGATTCCCGCCGCCAGAGTGCTGGGATATGTGGGCTCCCCGGACCAAGATGGAGCGGCCGGTATACCCACTAAAACCAACGGTTGTTCCTTTCTGCAGTCGCTGTAGCAGTGGCCGCGGGCCGATGAAGTCTCGCGACCCCGCGCGAGTGGCCTCGCCTCTTTCGGGCTTTCACCGTGTGTTGGACACCGGAACGTCTTTAGGCGCCGTGCCGAACAAACAGCACGGCGCTTCCTCTGAGCCCTTCTCGGGCGGCGGGGCTCCTTGCAGTACCTGGTTTAAGTTGGCAGCGAGTAGCTAGGGATCGGCCGTCTCGGCGTTCTTTGAAAAAGGCCTACGTCCAGCAGTGGATGAATATAGGCTGATGATGATGAGATAATATTTAATTGATATTTTTATATGTATGCGTATCTGTTATATGCAAAAAACCAATCCATATCCAAAAAAATAGTTTAATTATACCCCGTGATTAAAAAATCTGCAAATACGCATGTATAAAATTATTATCAATATTTATTCCTGTCATAGATGATAGAATGTTAAAAAATAATAACTTAGTTATCAAATTTATCTAGAATCTTTTCAAATAACAATGGAACAACGATAATAAAAGAAAAATCTATTAGGTGCCTCCTCCTTGCCCATCCATTCTTTTCATTCAGCTCCCGTCTGCGTGAGTGACGGAAATCTGTAACCACCAACCATTCAAATTGTTGAATAAGACCATTATTCTGTCTAAATATATCCAAATACAAATTCAATTATCTTTATTCAACTTAGAAGCATTGCATATGCATAATGATTGTCAAGAACGGTACTAGAACAACCGGTGAAGGAAGCTTAACGGGACTGATTTTTTTGTCAGCTTTTAGAATAAAATCAAACAGTAAACAAACAATTGCAAGCAAAAAATTATCATCTCCAACTATCAACAGCTTATGTAAACTCTTTTTTTTACATCTAAAAGAAATTGAATTTCATATTATTTTTTACATAAAAAACAAGATGAAAGACTTGTAAAATTAAAAGCTTTACATACTGTACAGGTAGCTGTTGATTTCAGCCATATTTGAAGTCCGTGTTCATATTAACTTTTCAGGCAAGTCCAAATTGTTTGTTATTCTTAAATAAATAAATTTGTGGGACATGATTTACTCACTATGTTATTACCTGTTGATGACTTTTTTTACTGCGTATAAACATTTGTTCTAATTGTTAAGTTTTTCTCTTTTCTTTAGATTAATTGAGCTGACTTTACAGTTTTAGATATTTGTTTGTTAGATTAATTTTCGTTATAGAACAATTTGTGCGAGAAATAATTAATCTTGTTACGCGATATATATTAATTATGTATCTAACGACGTCCATTGATAAATTAAAAATATGTTCTACTACTATAAACACAAAATTATCTATACTAATTTTATTAAGTTTCTTTTTAAGGACTGCAACAAATCACTGATTTATATTTAATTTTCTTTGAAAATCAACAACGCCGAACCTTCGAACTAGGCCAGTTTCGTGACTATAAATTTTGAATTGTACTAAACAAATATTTACCAATATTATAATTCAAAATGTGTTTTTTTTGCTTGTTTAACGTTTTCAAACCAAATTTATTATTTTGCACAGAAATACTTGGACATCACCAGTTTATGAATTAAACCTAGAAAAGTACTTAATGAGACTGTTTTACACAATTACTTTCTTATGCTACGCAATCATTGACATTAAACAATAAAAATATGTTATTGACAATCATCATAGAGGTGTATGACTACATTTTTCTTAACCAAATAAGAGGAATAAAACCACAATTATATAATACTAGCGAAATTTTTATTACACCAGTATAATGAAAAAAAAACGTTCTACTAGTTCTGATACAACGCATATTGTATTGAAAATAGGTACTAAAAATGTTAAAGTTAAAGTGAAAGCTGTATATCCCATTTTATCAAAATGTAATCCATAAATAAATGATAATCAGTAAAATAACCATAACAATATTGTCAGTAAAAGTTTTAATGGTATCTGACGTAACTGAAATGTTATATTTATGTGGTCGCCGTAATATAGAGCTTAAACAACTGTCCGTCCGAAGTCATGGTTTCAAGTTAAGCCAAGCCAATTAGCAAACTAATCATTGTTTCTACTTTCATTGGCAATTTATTGCGCCAACTAACTAAAGAAGTTTAGTGTTTAGATTATTGTATTTTAAGTAAGTTTTGAAACACATTGTATGTTCATATTTAATTAAGTCATAATAGCTTTTGCGTCCTCTTAATTATTGTACTCATAAATTTTGCATCAGGTGTATGGATAATTAGTACTTTTGTTGTTTACATAAGTTAAAGAAAAACAAAAGTAATGTTCTCATAATTGCACATGTCATAAATAATTTCTACGTTTTAACAACAATAACTCTTCTTATTTCAATATATAAGCTTACTATAGCAATGCTGTGTAAGTTTTTATGTTATTTAAAATATTAAAGACGTTGTTCATTTTGTAAACATGTGAATTATTCTGATAAGTTTAAAAAAATAATGCAATAGTAGGAGTCAAGAGCCGGAAACATATATCCACTAAAGCTAACAGTTGTTCTTTTCCGCATCGCTTTTACCGGGAAAATGATTACACTTTTTCACCACGGCATGACTTGGCCTTAAGAGGTCTCTTCTTTGGTAAGTATTGGGGCTCACTTAGTCTGTCGGATTTTAAGTGTCTAACACCTTCTCGCCAAATTCAATAAGAGCGAGCCACGACCGTTTGCTCTGCATCATGTTGTGAAACACATAAGATCGTAATACTCTCTTACAATCCACAGGTCTTGGTGCTACCAGGATAATACTGGGCAATAGCTAGCAGCGCATGTTATACAATCCCTTTAGCTTAGATTTAATGGTAGGACATTTTGTTTGTTATGAAATAAAATTGCTTTTACGGATTTTATCGCGTTTATTTACATTTTAAATTCCTGACGTTTTGAACACTTTCCAGCGGCCGTGGTCACATGGGGTAGACTGAGATGTCAGTGTCTTCTTGCAAGTGCTGAAGGGGTTTCCAGATCTTAATTTTATGAATTATTTTAATCTGTACTCGACCTATGCAAAATGAACTGATTTTATCTGTGCAGCGGCAGTGGTATTATGCTTAGTTTAAATTTTAATTTATTAATTATGGGATCCCAAGCAGGTGGTAGAACCCAACCATCTTCTCATTGAAATTTGGATGTTTTTAATCTCAATAGCCTCACGGATCATCCTTGGTAGGAATCGGTGTTCTTTAGCGAGGATTTGTGGATTCAAATCTGATGTAATGGTTTGGGTGATTTGAGGTATGGTCACACACTGCCGACTTGTTGGGTCTTCTGTGTTTAATGTCAGCTATATGTTCTTTCACGCGGGTTCTTATTGCTCGCTTTGTTTGTCCAATATAAGAGAGGCCACAGTCACAATCCAGCTTGTACACTCCTGGATCTTGTAGAGGAATATTGCACTTGACAGGTAGTAGGAATTGACCAATCTTCTTCAGCGGCTTAAAATAAGTTTTGATTGAAGCCCGCCTCAAAATGTAGCCAATCTTGTCAGTTACGCCTCTCACAAAGGTAGAAGCAGGTACTCGCTCCACTGTGGCTGCTTTCACTCGGTCACTGTGACGCTGCCGTGGCGCAGCGAGCTTGTTGTCTCGCAGTACTTGCTTAACATGGTGTAGCTCCCGGTGTTCATCATCACAGATCCCTCGTGCTCTGAAACAAAGATTTGCCCACGGTAGCTAACTGGGATGGATGGTGGTGTGAATTGCCATTTAAATATTTATTTGTGTGGGTTGGTTTCCATCACAGTATGGCTCAAGGTGTTATCAGGATTGCAGAATAATTAAAACATCAAGAAAATCTAAAGATATTATTTTCTAACTCCATAGTAAACTGTTTTTTGAATTTATGGAGTTAAGGTGGCTTAAAATGCATTAAAGACAATGACGATTTTAATTGCTTCGTTTCTTATAAGCCTGCTTTTGGTTTACCACTAAAGAATTCTGCGTATACTAAGAGATTAATTGATGTGATTAAAATGATCTTACGTGTTATGAATATCAAAAGTAGTTTGAGTTATAACTTTTATTGAATAGTATTAAGTGTTCAAATTCAATTGGTTCTTGAGAGCAAGTTCGCGTCTATCATGATATTTTTATTTGATAATAAGTGGAACAAAAAGACTTATCAGTTAAATATTTTAGTTGATAGTATTTAATATAGTTAAAACGGTGTAAGTCCAAATTATATAAAAGCTTTGATCTTGATTCGAGGAAACTTCATTGAAAACATATATTTTGTAATTGCATATATGTGAAAAATAAATAAGCTCTCAAAGGACTATTAAGTTATCGTTTCATATTATATACAATCTATAATCATAGTTAAAGAACGGTTTTGTACCATTTCTAACAAGGTAATAATTATTAACAATAACTAAATGATCTATAAAATTCTTAGAAACGTTTGGAATGTAAATATAATAATATTGTAGTGCATGAATCATGAAGAAATAAGTAGCATCATGTACAAGTGATTGATTAGTTGATACAATTCTGTGTTGGCTATATTATAATTAAGTAATAGATATAATCAAAGGAAATATTGAAACTGATATTATATAATAACTTTAAAGGTAATGTTTATAATAGTTATTGAACAAGTCAATGCAAGTCGTCTAGAATAGTATAAAATTTTGAAACAGATTTAGAGAATGTAAATACATAAAAGTTCAAGCTAACTGAATTATGAAGAAATTAAAGGTTAAGCTCTCAATAGTAATTTAAGTTATTTTGATTTTGTATACAATTCCTTGTGGTTGTGCTTAATATTATAACTTATAAGTAATAGATATAATCAAAGTAAATATTGCAGTAATATATATATAAATAACTTTAAAGTTGTTTACAACAGCGTAACTAACAAGTTATGCACGGGTCGTCTAGAATTACGTTATTAAAAATTTGGAAACCAGATTTTCAAAGAGATTAAATTCCATAAACGTCATCAATAGCTAAAACTTTCAGATTAATATAGTTGTTATTTTCAAGAACGGGGTTTACCTTGACATAGTTAATTACGTCATAGTTAATTTTGTTTTGCAAAATTATTTTCTATCATTATTTCCAACTTTCGATATTTTAAGTTATCACCTATGCAATCAAAAAAAATTGGCAAAGTGCCAATACAGTGATAGTTGATAGATAGCCCCTGTTGTTAAAATCAGCTTGATAGGAGGCGATAAAACTTCCAAAATATTTATTTTCTGTGTCGCGGAAATTAAGAATGAGATATCTCGAAATAGCACCGACGACTAGTTCGACTAGTAACGGATCCTGTTAATTGTTCCTGTCTCGGGCCCTAAAATGGGAAGTTAAAAACTAGTTAGTAGCATAATGTCAAGCCTGAAACTAATTCAAAAATAGGCCACGTGGCTCCAGCGCGCCCTTTGTTTTATGCTCTATGTGGGCAGGAGACTTCCTCGAATTTTATTTATACATTTAAATATATAGGCGGTGAAAAAACTGTGTTATCGTTGTTTTATGGTTGGTTAGAATAATTTGGGCCGATCACCTGATTGTTTCAAAAGTAAGATGATCCATGCATGGGATGGGCGTGAAAAAAGTTTGGCCACCCACTAACCCGCATTGGACCCGCGTGCTGGGATACGGTTCAAAAATCTAATCCTTATTAATGGAGAAAACGTGCATTGGGGGAAACCTATGTCTAGCTGTGGACTAACACAGGCTGATGATGATGATATAATACTATTTTATAATATTTATATATGTATTGTTTTAGTTTCAATCTGTTATAATCTGTCACAGAATTGTAAGAGATAAGCTTAAATTATTAAAAAATATCACAACATTTTGAATGGTTCCAAAAGCGTGCGTTCGGAATAAAAACATTATGATGATATGTTTTTTTTAACATAATACGAACCTTCCTTTAAATATTTGATATATTTCATCTATTATACCTTAAATATTGTTCGTTAAAACAATATAAAATTGCTTTAAATGAAGTTATTCTTAACACGTAGACATATCGCTGTAAATAACATAATTATTGCACATAGTTTGTCGTAAGGGGTCAAGTTCAAGATTTTTAATTACCTCAACCATACCATCGTAAATGGTTTACTATAACCTGAGAAACGAGACGGCTTATGTAGATAAGAAGATTAAAGATGTTAAAGAGTTAAAAAGTAAATAAAGCTTTAAACACCATTAACTTTTTGCAAGAAATATATAAAAAAACTTATCATAAAATTCGCTACATCGATTCTTTGCAATAAAATCTTAAGGTTTTCAAAAATAATTTACATAATGCCTTTCCCATAAATATGGCAAATTTAATAAATGTTCGAAACATTTCAATTTTACATTTCTATTAATACAATAGTATCGGCTCAGTTAAAAACGGGCTAGTAAAACTGACAAATGGAGTTAGTCTAATACGATATTGATTTAATTAAGTTTTGCTCTGCAGCTAAATTCATGTAAATAAAAATGTTTGTATATTATTATGTGCCGTTTTGTTTACTATACCACCACGCACACATATTACACCGAACTGAATGATGCCAATATATTAAAAATGTCACTCCGTAGAGAATTACATCTATCTACTCTGATATTTGGTCTTAAGTCAACAGGCCGCCCTATGTACTTGTACCGTAAACTGGAATGGCTACCTACAGATCGGCCTAGAGCATGCAAAAAGTCGGTATTTCGGATCCAGAAACATCATTCCGCCTCGTTTAGAGGGAGTTTTAGGTACGCTGCGTCTAAGTGTTGGAACAATATACCCTCACCATTTCGAGCTCTTAAAAGCTTGGTAGGTTTTAAGTATAAAATGAAGATTCATCTTCTAGAATACCAAAAATTTTCAGCATGTAATAGACGCATCTTACCTACATATCTTGCGCCAAATGTGTAAATTATTGGTTGCCATGATGTTAAGTCAGTTTACATTATATAGACTGCTATCTTTTTATTTTTAATCAATCGTTTCCCATGTATAATGGCCTTGTTATTACTTTTATTAAATAGCATCCCTACCCTTACGAACTGGCTCCACTGAAAATCAGCTTTGCAATTATTTGTTGCAATTTATGCTGAGTGGAGACCTTTTAACGAAAAGACACAACATGTATGTGTAATTCATAAACTTTTATTTATTGTTTACCAATTATATTGTTTAAATGGTAATCAGTTCGTGCTGTGATTTTATTCCTATTGTTAATCTTATATGCTGTTTTTATTTTATTTTTTTTTTTTTTTTTATTTTACTGTTAAAATTTATTTTAGATGTATGCACTGTTTTTCTTTTTGTTTATGTTATTACTCTTTTTATATATAGATATGTATGTAAATGTGTGTCTTTTGGCGAAATAAAGTCTATGTCTATGTCAATTACAGACCCTAACACAAAACGTGCAATTTTGTCAATACAACAGCTTATCATTATTTATACGGAATCCGCACGGGCTGTCCGTCTACCGCTATGGTCGAGTTATTTTTAGATTTTGGAAATGGATATCCTATTATTCCTCCTATTAAGTAGTTTTTAGGTTATTCATTAGGAACACACATACAAATGTTTCCTCTTTATAATATTAGTACTATACTACAAGTACTAATATTAGTACTATAGTACTAGTAATAGTAACAAAAAAATATTTTAATACATATGATAATGTGACTGAAGTACCTATATCAATTTTGTACTCATTATTAGGACTACTAAATAGCTAATAATATTATCGAACCATAAAAAATATAATAAATATTAACAATGACCTTCAAAAGTTTTCCTGAGCCCAAGTGATATATTTTTTGCTTTCCAGATTCGGAGATATTAATTAAAAACTTGCTTGCTTTAAACGCTTTGGCAGAGCTCTACTCTAGCTGCGTGTTATCTAAAAATGCGGAATTCTTATAAAAATCTCAACATAAATACCACAGATATATTAGTAAGAACCTTTTGTTATCATGAGGTAATTCAATATCTAATGTTTCATCACCGTACTTCGCAAAATGCTATCGATGTTAGCTAGATGGATAGTGTTTCACTACCGTAAGATTCACCATTACCACTTGATACGCAAGTATAACTTATCGAGAGCTTAAGATATAGGCCGAAGGGATTTAGGGACATTTTAAAGCCTACTGATTAAACTTCTGTAAATAACTGTAAGAATTCAGCGGGGAAACTACTTCAAGGTATTGTCGTTGTGTGATGACGCCGAAATTTAATTAACTTCACTGCATTGTCTTAATAGTATGCATTATGATCCATGCGCTGACAGACTTGAAACAAGTTGGTTGTCAAGACATTTTTTGGCAGTCGTTCTAAGACGCCAATCCATCTTTTATTCCTGAACTCTTAATGGCTTAAACTAAATACTAACTGCACATCGTAAAATAATAAGAAATTTAATATGTTAATCTTGTCATGAAGAGTTAGAATTTATCTAATATAACGCTATGTTATTTTTAGCAAAGAATTCATTATTTTTCTATTAGTTCTAAAATTAAGCAGTTATCGAACAATCTGAACATAATGAAAATAACTTTATAAAGATAATTGTAATTTTTTTTTAATTACAAGGACATCAAAATAACCGTTGTTAAATTAAAGCATTGCGATATATAACCAAAACACAAAACAAAATATAGTTTTTTAAAAATAAGGAATCTTAAAATTTCCTACCATGCGGATAACGTGGCGGGCAACAGACAGTTAAAAATATATAATACAATTTAACTCTGTAATTTAAACCAATTTGAATTTATAACTACAAAATACTTAACAGATGAAGGACCAACGATTATTGGGGCGAATTTGAAATCTAGACTTCATATCTGGAAAAATACTCGAATGCTTTATTTTGTTTGTTGTTATACACAATAAGTGTATCAATAGAAATCTATATAAACAATTATACATACTTGATGTTATAAAAATTGTGTTATGGTTTTACATAATACACATAAGACGACTAAATATTTAAGATCTTTCTAATATAATTACGTAGGGAACCGTATTAACATTGAGGTATTGACATCTCAGAGAGAAAGCTAAATATTCTTAATAACTATAGATCCGCAATAAATCATTTATCATCCTTGTTTTAGTTAATTGTATGTTCAAACGCATGCTATAGTTTATTGTATATTAATCTGCGCTAAAGAATAATAGTAAAATTTATAGATTTGTTTCAAAATAAAATTTCGATTGGTAGTTAATATTGATGGTAAGCGTTTCACTTAAACCCTATACAGCGTCCATATTGATCTAGATAATTAGTATATTTCTTTTATGTCACAAAGACCTTAGGTGAATTAACTAACAATGTCAGACATGCGGTTTAAAGATGCCTGTAATTAACTTTAATGATAACGTGCCCCCTAGTAAGTTATAAAGTAGTTTTAATCCGTCAAAAAAATCTTTGACACTTTAATGCTTGCTTGACTAAAATTAAAAAAAAAATAAAAAAACTCTATTTCGTAATATGTACTATAGGAGAGTAATATTTTCAATTTTTAATCAATTTGCAAACTAAATATATAATAATAACATACATGTATTTTGTTTATTAACAAAAAAAACTTATTTAATGAAACAAATAAAAGTTGTTTTATTAAATAGGTTTTGTTATTTTTCAATCAAGATAATAAGCACATCCATTTTATCCTTACGCCGAAAAAAATATAAACAAATAATTTTGCACGATGGCGATATTTCTGTCATGAATTCATGAATATTTAAAAAGATAGAAATTTTATCAAATTACAAAATTGAAACGTCGTTACTCAGCGCTGACAAAATTTTACCCGAGCTAATATTTCAAGACGCTAAACGTTGAAAAAAAGTAGAAAGTCGAGAAAATAAGAATAACAAATTTTATCGGTGCTGGTCGTCCTTTTCTTTTTTAAGTCAAATCTTAAATCTTATGGTTAAAATTTTACCTTAAAATATAAAGTCTATTAATTGCAATTTTTAAGAACTATCAGTTCTTTTAACATTAAAGAGACAAGACGAACAGGTGGTAATTGATACGACCTAGCGGTAAGAATCGCAAAGAACGGCCCCACAATTACAGACATGCGATGTATAGTCTCGATCACGTAGTAAATACGTTGACAACGGGTCTCTTTAAACCGTAAGTCAATAGTGCTTACTACTATACAGCTTTGGGGCAGAAATAGGCACCGTGGTGGTACTTTCCTAGATAGGCCCCTGTAAAAAAAGTTCCCTGTTATATACCGCTGCGTTCTTTTATCGTCCTTTTATCGAATTGACACTGTAATTTTTTTATAAGCATATATTTTAAAATTTATTTTATTAGGGGAGGCCTATGTCCAGCAGTGGACTAGCGCAGGCTGATGATGATGATAATGATGATGATATTTAAAAATCCATTTACTTGCACAAAGACTCAGAATGGAATACTTTAAATACATTTTTTTAATGCCTTATTTTCTTTACAATGTCGTGTGAAACGCAAAAAACTTTTTAGGAATTTCATGGTCACTGTTGAGATTTTCTTCCGAAGTCAGCTTTTCACACCTCTCATAGTGTACACAACGGCAGCTTAGAGAAGAATAGTCCATTATAAATCCTGTTTATTTGTCTGCATTAACCTAAGCTTAACTAATACCCGTTAACCTTCTTACCTTAGGCTAACAGCGTCAATTGTCATTAGCAATAAGTGTAAGATTAAAGTCGAAAAAATAATAAGAGTAGAGCCAATAGTTTTTTTCACCGTGTGTTTGCCGAAATCGTCTTGTCTTAAGTCCTAATACGCAAATTCTTGCGTATTAGGACTTAAGAGAAGAAATTGTATTGCCATCCGACCTGATACCTACGTCCCCAAAATGATTTATAAAACGGGTATCCAGATAAAATCAAATTAAAATGTTTAATTATTACTTGAAGAATTAACAAACTTTACATGAATCAAGTTGCTCAAAACACTATAACGGTTTAGTGAAAATTTTCATTACATCTTGTCTACAATATATCCATTCAGTATGCGATAGAGATTCCTATGACAAAATAAATGGAATAAACCTGCTATTAGTATCCTTTTTATTTCATATCACAAAAACGAGTACTTATTTTTTTTAAATTTAACAACAGCAGTTTTAGTTTCTTTTAAAGCTTAACCGGCGTTTCCTTTTGCTATTCGCATAAGGATTTTAACTATTTTTCTTTATTAATTAAAAGTGAGCCAAATGAAAAGTGAATTAAATTGCGAATCGGAGAAAACGGCGAAATAACGAGGAAATATATGAAATAAACAATACATTCACTCCAAGTTGAGTATACTCTTTCTATGTATCTGTGAAAAATAGTATAATTTTTTAGATTGATTGTTAAATGTTCAACATTATTTTCTTTACCGTTAAGAATTGTTAAAAGAATTTTACAAAATTTAGTACAAAAAATGTAATATATGCCTCCATTCACATATACATATGTAGTTGAATTATCATCTTGACATTTGAGGGCCACTCAAATCAGTGTAGCTATTTCGGTTTATTTTTATTTACTTATTTTTATAGAACATCTAAGAGATATAATAATACGTACCATTAATACTACCACGTAGCTATTTCTGCCGCAATGCAGTAGTTACAAAACACTACTGAGTTCCGGCTTGAAGGACACCGTAGCTAAAGTATATGGATTAATGGATTATTAATAATGGACTGAGGCTTAACAACCTATGTCTCACGATATGCTGCAAGGTGATAATACTACTGGTATTGCCAATGTCCACCATGTCCGCGTCGGTGACTACTTCGCATCAGGTGGCTCGACCGATCGTCTGCCATGCCATTCTTTTAAAATTACATATTTCGAAAAGTCTAACTATCAAAGTAGTAATATAACAAATGATTGAAGTTGTAGATTGTAGAGGACTAAATGGTAGGGTTACAGAAACGTCTTTTATTTTTATGCAACCCTACCAGTGTTGGTTACGAGCTTTAGTAAAAATGTACCTAAATGCTTTTGGTTCCTGTGATGCAGGAACTATATGGCTTTGGAATCCACAATTTGGCTCCACAATTGCTAATGGAAGAGAAAACAATGATACCATAGAACCACCCGATAATACAGGTTATCATATTATGTCTATATCGGATACATGTTGTAGATAGAGTGTAGTCTTCAGGCTAGTCTAAAACCTTAGATATATATATATAGCTTCTTCACCATTTCTATAATGTCATGTTCAGGGGAGTCTTAATCTTTAGATATACATACCTTACACTCTACTGAAACTGGTTTATAGTTACTGAGCACCACCACCAGAAAAAAGAGTATCCTCTAGGGAAATGTAATCTTGTAATCAACTGAACATATCTGAAATAAATGTATGATAAACACACTCAAAACAATGGATGGATAAGTTGTGTGATAGTACAACTTATTTGTTAATTGTATTTCTGTAAAATTAAAAAAACGTTTTTTTAGATGTTTGCTTAATAAATTAATTAAATTAAGCAAACGTCAAATTAAGTTGCTATGTTATTTGTATTACAAAGCATTCGTAGATCGTACAATTGTTAAACAAATGAAATTATTATTTGTCAGGTGATTTATTTTGCTCGTTTTGTTCTACAACAACATCGAACAACAAAGAAAATTAGACGTGGAGGTTGAAGAATATTTATAATAATTCAAGGCAAATTTAGGTAAACGTCTATCAATGTCATTTTGATAAATGGTGTACTGTTTGGTTGATCCTAATTTTAGACGTTTTCAATTCCAAAATAATTAACATTTATAAAAAATATTCTTCCACCGACAGCATATTTACAAAAGCTGTTTTCTTTTTATAAATAAATTATTAATTAAAACGTTTTAGGAATTTCTAAGTGTCACCTACAAATAAATCTCAGTTTCACTTGCATACAAAAAAAAATTATAGGCTATTACTACCAATAACTATGCATTATTAAGTCAGTAGCTGCTAATACTGTGATTTCTGTGATTGTAATACGTTAAGTAACGACAAAAAACAGCAAATTTTAAGTTTTTACATAAGTTGAAAGTTTCTAAATCATCGCATTTCTTTATTTATTACTAGAAAATGCATCTAAATACCGTTTTAATTTGTGAAAATTCTAACATCGATAAATCTTCGTTAGCCTTAATGATAAAAACAAAGTTATATTTTACAAGAACAGTTCAGTCGTTAATTTTTGAAGAGGCTTCTAGAAAATTCCTTGTTAAAAATATGAGAAGTAGGTGTCATGGGATTACTATTTAACAACAATGAATAGAAGAAAGTCAGTTACACAAGTAAAAATAATGTTCTTTTTTGCTTTACAATGTCCGCAAGCTATTACATTCCTTCTTTACAGCTTTGTCGCAAGAATGTATGCGTATTAAAATATTACTACCGAATTAATTTTTTTACTAATTTCATGGTCAACAATAGTGGCGGACTTAATTCTAAAGGCAGTTAACAATTAGACGGTTTCGAGAATGAGTAGGTAATCTATATAAAATATACTTAACACTTAAATTGTTTTAAATTATTAACTTCGTTTCAAGTATATACCACACTTTAAACAGTCATTCAGTTTAAAGACAATGATATTATTTAATAATTTTTACTTTATAAAGACGATTTTTCACAGTACAACTAAAACAAATTATTAATAATTCCTAAGCTGTAGTCTATAAACGGAAGAGAAAAAATACACAATAATAACTTTTTTATGCCTTGCGTCCGCTAAAATTATTTTATATAACGTTTTGTTTAGGAGACTTTTCAAAGATTAAAGATACCAGGAAATATATTTTACGGGCTAATTCATTTAGTTTATGCGACATATCTTCTGATAACAAAGCGATTGAATACAAATACCCACTGATGGTAAAACAAAATATCCATAATATATTCTTACAATTATTAATTCACATGTACGCTGTACGTGTATTTGGCATTTGTTATTCCTCATAAAAATTGGAAAGAAGGAAGAACCGTTATCAATAAACGCGCAAGGTTTAAAACACGCACAAAAATATTTAAGTTTTCATTTTATTTACAACTTTTTCATAAACATTTTTATGTCCATAAAACTTGAAATCTTTATAGATTAACAGTTTGATGTTTTACTCGATAACCTAAGAAAATAATTGATATTTTAGGAAATTTAAACATGTTAAATATAAACTGGTAGGAAACGTATTGTTAATGATATTTATTATGTTGTAATCAAGTGATATTACCAGTACGACTTTCTTAATGATCCAAATTACTAAAATAAAAGTTATAGCTATCAAAAGAATATGTAACAAGTTTTCACTACTAATATTGTCACCAGCTTTAAGTCTCATATGGTTTACGAGGACTTCCACGAAATCAAATAAATATTTTTGTACTGTGAGAAACATAACGACCTTACTAAGTCAAAATTAAATCAGGTAATTGATACAGTGGAATATATGAACAATAAGTGTCGCGTCTGTTACATACCTAGCATGTAGCGAAATTGCTGGCAAGAAGTGCAGCGTTGCAGTTTTACCATTGCTTATGTCGTATATCTTAATTCCCTCGCGAAATTGATGTCGAAGCCGATTTGGTAATTCTAAACTTGTCTTCATATAATTATTATTATATTTCTGGTACTTGAATCGACCGGACCTAGTTCCTTAATTTTATAGAAGTTAGTTTTAATTCCTTTATTGTAAAACTTACACAATAAAATTATTTCTAATCACTTTGGTTTTTTTAAGCCATCGGTCGCAGATTACGTAATTGGCGCTGTCGGTAGGACACTTCGAAGTAGTTCGCGTTATTCGTCGACTCCACAAATCGGTTCCGAGGACTAGACCCTGCTTATATTTACAAGTATTTCGTTGAGGTATCCAGAACCTACGGGCACGCGGCCGATGAAGCATTCGACAATCAGTGCAGAAAAAAACTAATGTGAGTACTTTTAAAACTTTCTTTAAAGGTTTGCGTTCCTCTTAACCATTTTCCATCCAAGAAAAACCAGAGAGGAGTCTGTCTCTTTTAGACAGATTCGTAGGCATAGTAACCTAGACGTAAATAGAGATTTAAGGAACTTAAATTTAAATACAAATTACGAAATGGCTTGTGATCCAGGCACCATCTTTAAGGCTTTGCGCCCTCTGCCAGAATTCGACGGAAACCCTAATATGCTTACTAGATTTATAAGAATTTGCGACCAACTCGTTGGTTTATATATTAAGAATGATCCAAGTTAGGCGTTTAGTAATCTACGTCTACTAAACGGCATTTTAAATAAAACCACGGGTCCTGAGGCTAGAATGATTAATTCTAAAGTTATACCAGAGAACTGGTTAGGAATTAGAAATGCTCTCATGTATAGTTTTGCTGACCAAAGGGATGAAACCGCCCTACCACCTTCGCTATCACGATCATTTTAAAGTTATCAGCATACATGAACAGTCAATAACGATTCCGCACTTTCCTGAATTCAACAATGAAAAACTCACAAAATTTTTCATATATAAATTTGACAACCATTTTGATTGTCTTTTAGAGATTTCTAGACCTTTTAGAGATTATCAAAATTAGATCTTAAAAACAATCTTTTACTTACCGAACATGCTAACATTCCTATGTACTTGTACCAGTGTCGAAAAGTTAATTATCAGGAGACTATCCCGGCTAATTCCTCTAGGTTAATTAAAATCCTCATCAACACCCCCGACGGCGATGTGTATGTAACCGAACTTAAGTACCTGCCAATATTTTTCGACTCTACATTTAGCCTCAGGTAATGACTAGACTCTATCAATGACCAATTACCTTAGAACTGCAATAGACAACCAAATTCTTACGTTGTATGAACTCCAAATTGATTATCTCGGCCACAAGATAGCAACTATTAGTGCGCAGTTAAAAAGCTTGGAACCAAGCCGAAATAAACGAGTTTTCATAGACGGTTTAGGGTCATTTATTAAACTGTCACTAGCAATCTGGATCATTCTGATGCCGAAAGATACGATAATGCCATAAAAAATCTTAATAGCAACGAGCATAAGATGTTGTCTGAATTAACCTCCCATATCAGCCTTAATACTGACTGGATATCTCAGCACAATAAATTAATAGATAAAATAGTTCTTAAAGGGGAAAGAATTAATGATACACTGCAGCTTATTCTAAATAGAAAATCTTTTCCAAAAAATAATCTTGTTAACATGCTAAATTTGCCCAGCTATTAACAGTAATTAGTTTTTATCAAGTTGAGATGAACCCAGCAGATATTGCTAAAACAGCCTTTAACGAGCGTGGGCATTTTGAATTCTTGCGCATGCCAGGTCTAAAAAATAGCCCATCTTCGTTCCAGCGGGTTATGAACAACGTCCTTCGAGGGCTACAAAACGGGATTTGCCTAGTGTATCTTGACGACATTGTCGTTTTAGTACATCACTCCAGGAACACATGGGAGATCTCGAAAAGGTATTTACTCGCCTTAGAGATTCAAACTTTAAGATACAAATGGATAAGCGTACAATATTTTTGTTCATAGTTTCACCAAACGTAGACCTCATGACATTATTCGAGGTCTCTCTGATCCTAGAGACCCGCTAGACATTGATATTACTCAATATTTAATGCAGCGTTCTTAATCACCGAGATCAAATGAAAACTGTCTATGAAATAATACATGACACTACAACAGCTGACCGCTACCGTACCGCTATCCCAAATAATAATTAGTGGAAATGTAGAAGATTTCTGTGTAGAATTAAAAAGGTTAGAAAATATTATAAGTTTCACTCGTGCATCGAGCATCATCATAGTATGCTAGGAATAAACAACTTAAGAAAAATATAAGTAAACTAAGAAAAATCTGTAGCAATTACGAAATATTAGATAAAGATTTCAGAGTGTTATGATATTATTCGATCAGGATCCTACTTCTCTGGTAGAAGAATAGTTTTTACGTTAAAATTTCCCAATGTATCCACAATGACTCTCAACCTGTTTAAATTATCTATTGCACCTAATAAATTCCATGTTACCCTTATTCCGCCCTAATCTATTATGGCAACCGACAGAAAAGTTTTCATGTACATAGAGGCTGAATGCCCTAAGCTAAAAAAATATTATCTCTGCGAAGAATGTATTAATCACCATCAATGGGAGCCGTCTCACTGCGTCGCAATTCTTCTATTCAAACAATCAAATAATGAATCCTGCCAGCAGACCAAGGTCAGATTCACAAGGGAAGCATTAGAACAATTGGACGATCAACATTACTCTCACCTTCCCACATCCAACAAAAGTTAAGCTGGAATACAAAAGAATAGAATACAGAACACTATCTGGGAGCTACTTAGCCGTTATCCCACACGGTTGTTCGATACGGTCTAAGCAGATTATTAATGATAGATTTATTAACGTTAATAACGAAATTAAGAGAAAACCTGTAAAAATTATGGAAATAGCAAGAAACTATAAGTTAGAAGATTACGACAGCATTCCACATCTGACACTTCATTCCATCAATCTGAAAAATATTTATAACATCCATGAAAAAATTATGCTGCAGCGCCCGATAACATTAAAGCCACTTTGGAAAGTGTTCTATCACACCACACTACCATTCTACCTATTCACAGTGGTAATAATTATAGTCATCCCGCTTATAGCTATTCATCGGAGGATGAGACGTGCAGAGATCAAACCCAAGGAACCGATTTGCCAGGAAAGAGCTATCCCAGAGGACCATGTCTACACCACCGTCATGAAGACCCGTCGCAATGATCCCTTCCAGCAACATTTTCGCTAAACGTTCTTAAATAGTTGCTGCTCTGAGAGCGGAGGTGTTACATGTAGCAGAATCGCTGACAAGAAGTGCAGCGTTGCAGTTTTACCATTGTTTATATCGAAATTGACGTCAAAACCAATTCGTTATTCTAAGCTTGTCTTCATATCATGTTACATCAGTGTTTGATTAATATTTGCAATTAATCAAACTTTTTAATTGATGGACGCTTGTCTATGGCTACAAATTGAAGAGTTCAATACCCAGCGTAGTTACCGTTTAGTAGATTTGATTAAAATCGTTCCAGCTATTATCTTCAAGTGATGAACGGAACACAAAGTACTCATGTCACAAATTACTTAAATAAGTTCGATGGCCGGAGTTTATGGTCATTAATTAAAAGTGTGTAGCTTAATAGTTTAATTTAGTACCTTAGTGTCTTCTACGTGGAAAAATCATATAAATTAGAAATATAAAGTTGTTTCACATATTATTTTTAAATAGTGTTCATCATCAGCCTGTGATAGTCCACTGCTGGACATAGGCCTCCCCTAATACACCTCCATCCATTAGGGGACTTTGGACCGTATCCCACCACGCTGGCCCAATGCGGGTTGGTGGGTGGACCGACTTTTTACATGCCCATCCGACGCATGGATCATCTTACTTTCAGACAATTGGGTGATCTGGCCCAAATTGCCTAACAACTAGGAAACAACAATGAAAATTTGTTGAGTCCCCGCGGGATTCGAACCCACGACCTCCGGTTTCTAAGGCACATGCCTATACCACTAGGCTACGGAGGCAGTAAATAGTGTTATGAGGAATATATATATATAAACACTATTTTTAAGGCAAAGATAGATTTAACTATGGAGATAATATATTTCTTTCGTATTATATGTTTCTTTATATACGTGTATCTGAGTAAACTATAGCCTTTTCCGGCATAATGGTTATCAAGTTTTCTATTTCATAAACCTACATATTTTTTTTAATTTATGATTTATGATAATATATTTTGCTATATTTTTTATATCTTTAAAAGCAGGGTAAATTGAAGCATGAAACGCCTGATATATTTTCAGAATAAACAAACATATAATATTATACATTTTTTTTAACTTGAAGTTAGAAATGGGACAATTTGAACAATGCAATTATCATTAAAAAATAAAATATTTGCATTGTTCAAATGACAACGCATCGAACGCTGCGAAGGCAATAACATTGCACTGCTATATTGTGCAATGAAAGCAAATATGCATGGGATGTAATCTGGTCTGTGTAGATTGACTCCGTAGTACAAATTAGCTTTGCAGGGGTATACACGCAAATAATCTTTACAAAGTAAGTCCACACACAACTAAAGTTTTATGTATGGTATTATTTTGATTTCACAAGAACTGTTTATTCAACTGAAAATTTAATTTAACGAGAATAAAATAATTTGTCTTTCAATGTTACCTTCTTTTTTGTCGATGTTTGTTTCTTTTACACACAAAAACTACTCGAAGGATATTAATTAAACTTAAACGCCATAATATATAAGGACTTAGTATAGTTTCTTTTAAAGTATAATATTTTTTTTCATACATTAGTATATCAGAAAACAATTGGTCATATTCCAGATTTCGGCACGAACGTCATAAATCTTGTCGCCAAAAAATACAGAATGTTTAATAATTATTACAAAATAACAACCATCATTCGCGTAAAACCGCGGCTTAAAGTTAGTTTTGAACATACTTTATAGTCACTTACAAAAAGGAAAATATTCTGGCCTAAGGTTTTTTTTGTTTCTAATATAAGATGGCTTTATAAGTTAAGGTAGACCAGACCACCTAATCCTATTGGACCCGAGACTGTCTTGGGATGTGACAACCAGGGTGCTTATTTAATTACCTCACATTTATATTAAAATAATACTGCACACTTAGCCCAAAACATATAATTCATCTTATTTTGTAACGAACATTTAAACTGCAATCAATCAATGTAATCCTAACTAATATTATAAATGCAAAAGTAACTCTGTCTGTCTGCCAGTCCATCTTCGTCGTTGAAATGGGGGATATAAGTTTATATGGAGTTCGTCATTGTTAAAGAAAAGGCTATTTTTTACTTATTATAGGCACACAATAAATACACCAAATTTTTATTACTGTGCAATGGAGCATTTGAGTAAACTTCACTATTCCACGTGGATCGCGGTCGCGGGTACGAGCTAGTATAACGTACATAAATACACGACACATGAGCAGACACAGAATAATATAATTATGGTGTTGGCCCTTGTTATGCATTATAAATAATATGGCTCAAGATTTGCCGCAAGCCAATTATTCCGAGGTAATTTCAGGTCAGGTTACGGTCGCAGCAATTTCTGACCAAAATTTTGCATCATAACTAATGCAAAAACATAGCGTTGTTGTTAATTTAAGATATAAAAATGAATCTATATTTTTTAAAATGTAATTATTTGATTAGGACATAATGCATTTATGTTTTTTTTTAAAAAAGTCTTAAATCTTTGAATACGTTTTTATTTGGTTACATTCGTATTGCACGTGTTTCAGTACTGTTAGTTGAAGAAATTAAAAATTGCCGAGAAATTTTGATGTGAATAAATAGGGAGATACATATAATGTAAGTAACCTTCTTTAGGACCTTTACATAGAACATTATGACGTGTGTCAGTTTACGTAAGAATTTTTTTGAAGACTATTCGATCTTATAATAATAACTATTTTCTCTTACGAGACTAATATAAAACATAAATTGGGTCCCTGAAAAAGATTTTTAAAAAATGGGGTGTAAAACCTTATGCAATTATATTCAGTAACTATTATTAAATGAATCATAACTATTCCTTTAGTATTGATTATGCATACAGTAGACAGGACATATAAAATTAGATGATGCGAGTGACTTCGTCCATTTATCTATGATTTCTCTTCATGACAAAATAAATATTCAAGGCAAAATTCAAGTCAATCAACTTTATAGCTTCAGAGATATCGTGATCAGTTAGTTTAAAAACAGGATCGTCTATTTTCGTATATATAAATTAATATTTCAGAGTTGTAAATATTTTACTTAAATTTATGAGTATATAATAAAAAAAAACATTGATGCTACACCGCTAGGTTTGAAGTCGGTAAAAATGTTTATGAATATTTTACTTGACGCTTTCTATTATATTAAAAGTTTCGATTACCTCTACGATTCCCAGTTAGTGATTTTATTGCTTACTCTTATATCTAGTCCGGTCAAAAGTTCTGTTACAAAGGAAAATTCATTCATTTGAAGAATTCTTATGCTCAGCTTTGCTTCAAAAATGATCGTAAGAGGCTCAAAGTCACCATGTTGATTAAAACAAGCCACTTTGCTTATACAGACCATAATTCGAAGACTAAAAGATGAAGGCCTGGGCTAGTGCTAGTAACAAAAATTTTGACTATCAACAAAAGTACTTTTATGTTTAAATAAAATATTTCAATAGTTAAAATAAAGTAAGACAATAAAAAAATCGTGGCTCAAGAATACAAAGTTAATTTAAAATATTTTATATTGTCAGCTATAACGTAGTTTTAAAGATGCAAATATAAACACTGAAATAAGAAAACGAAAGCAGCAAAGTCAACCTGCTAAGTATCACCCCATGAGCCTTATGATAAAGTTTTAATTACACTAATTTTAAAACGGTTAACTTCAATTGTTAATATTTTTATGGGCTAATTATATGATCCATTATAAGCTAGGTAAATTTGTTGTTGAGATTAGTAAGAATGATACAGAAAGGAGAAAGATTATTTTATTATACATAGCGTCTTTAAGGGATATTATCTAAATAAACATCTAAAACAAATATACAAAGCCATATATTATACAGAGCCTTATTTTATTATGCAACAAAACTTAACACGTATTAAGGCATGGTAATAAAACTTTGTGATGCTGACATGGATCAAAGTAGACTTTATCAAACAATGTTACGTTTATTATATTATTATTATTATTTATGTACGATAAAATTGTATTATAAAACATTGGCATGACGTAGGGTAACATTGCCTTGTTATTTAAAATAAAACTATATATAGAAAAGGAAATATTTTGAGATAACGGTCATCATAGGTTAAGTTTACGTAAACTAACACAATTCCGTTTACCTTTCAAAGACATAGGATTTGAAATCAAACTAGATAATATAAATGATTACAATACAGCTTTGCAGAGGATATGATAGTTACTAATAACACGAAATATTTTTACAGAAACTTATTTGTCTTATCCTCACAAGAAAAGTATCATATTATATTCTCGGGTAATAAATCGACCATAGATATTGTTAATTAAATATAAGCCCAATCTCACTTGTATTAACGGTGAGGTACAGTACCTAAAGTTTAGGAAAACTGGTTTTGGAGGTAAAAGGGCAGTAATATAGGTTTCAATATTCCTGTCCAATAATGTTAGGTTGAAGGGATGGGAACGAGAAGTTTCGTGTTTCGTTGGCAGCAATTAGTATACCTTGCATCATCAGCCTTTGATAGTCCACTGCTGGGCATAGGCCTCCCCTAATACACCCTTTCCATTGGAGGTTTGGACCGTATCCTAACGCTGGTCCAATGCGGGTTGGTGGGTGGACGACTTTTACACTGCATCCACGCATGGATCATCTTACTTTTCAGACAACTGGGTGATCGGCCCAAATTGCTCTAACCAACTAGGAAACAACAATGAAAATTTGTTGTGTCCCCAGGATTCGAACCACGACCTCCGGTTTCTAAAGCACGTCTATACCACTAGGCTACGGAGGCAGTTATATATTAGTCTATCTTACGCCTTCAAATTTTAACCAGGGTTAAGCACCAAATCCATTTCATGCTCTATTTTTCTCCGCAAATCATCACAATTAAGTTTTAGGGGATTAAAATTGGGGATTTTAATTTTCGCATTGCAGATGCGTGATGAGAAGAGGGCAAATTAAGTATTTTTTCGAATTACTTCTTTTGCATCACAAATAGTGTGTTCCATACTCAGTAGAGCCTTATTCATGTAAGGTCTCATTCATGCATTGTGATACAATTTTCATATTTTACAATATAACTAATTGTATCACTTAATACGTTACTGAAAGTAAAGACTGCAATTAATACCATATAATTAGAATGCATATCTTAAAAGTTACAAGTTTAAGTCACGAAGATGATATATTTTATTTAATAATGCAGATTTTTTTATATATTACTTTCGACCAACATCATCATCATCATCTTGGGTTATTCCACTGCTGAACATAGGCTTCCCTTAACGCACGCCTTCTCCATTTGGGGGTTTTGGACAGAATCCCACCAGGCAATGTGGGTTGGTAAGTGACCTTAGACCATACATATTAAATAATCTTTAGGTTTTTTTTTTTCCTTGCGTGTACTTTCAGTTACTTAGTTCTATACCCAATACCCTACATTGAGGAATATACGTTAAAAAAGTCCTCGTAGACGCGAATGCGTGTTCATTCGTGGACCATGTTCAGTCCCATGCTAATTTATAAGATTTTTTTTTATATACTGAATATCATCTTTTATTTGGTTGGAAAATAGTTGCAAGCACTAAAAGTGTGACAGCATTTTAAATTTAAAATGCTGCTTTAATTTTATTATTACTATAGTTCCTAATATTTTATTTTGTTTCAAAAATAATTTCATATCACTTCCACGGTTAAAGCCGACACCAGGTGTCGGGGAGTTCTTCATTCATAATTAAATTTATAAGTGATCTATAAATTTTAGAAGCTGGTGCCGTCAGGTTGCATTTACGTGCTCAGTTTCTTAAATAACGATCGGATTAAGTCTTGCATGCCTTTTTAAGCTTTATTTTTCAATGGTTAAAACTCTCGAAGGTGTGTAAATAAAATATATTAGAGCAATATTTTTCTCTACAACAAATTGCAATAATATATAATTTGACAAGCAATATTATTACATATATTTTAGGTGCAATAATAAATGTATGAATAATTTAATGCGACTCAATTGAGGTATCGGCATCCGAGTAATATGTCAACAAAAATATAACTGACTTCAAACAAGGCGTGAGCGTTATTTCAGGTTATTAGTAATAATAACTAGTTACGCGATGCAGAAATTGAATAACCACTTTCAAGTGAAACTTAAAGTAGCTGTTTTTGTAAAAGTGTTATTCGGGTGAGCTCGGCTGGTAGACCGTGTAGCGTTATATGTTACACTTATTTATCATCGCACCTACCGACTGGCTGAGCGAGAGAGATAGTAGCTCGAAAATTTCCGAGTAAGCAAGAGCGGCGAACACGTAAATTTGAACGTCTAATTTTCATACCTAGATCTATATACATGAATTAAAAAAAAGCCAGTGACCCTCGGTGAAAAAATATATCACAATTCCGGGAAACCAACAGTAAATTTAAATAAAAGTAAATAAAACAATTTAAGTATTTTATTATATTATTTTTGTGTAAATAGCCAAACAGACAAAATAACAGAGCAGTGTGCAAAAAAATGGGAATAAAATCGTCCAAAAAGTATAAGCATAACAAACATGCAAAAAAAGTAAATATCAATATCATCGTCATTGTAGCATAAATTTAAGTTTTAAGCATTGACATTTTTATTAAAAACATTTTATAATTTTTAGCTGAAGTAAAGTGTGCAGGAAAGTAAATTTATTGATTTAACTTTTTTTTTATTTTTATTTTTTATGGCATACTCAGGCAAACGAGCAGTCGGGCCACCTGATGGAAAGTGGCCACCGACCCCCACTGGTTTCGTGTCTAGAAAGTGACGTAACGACCCACGTCTATTTCAAACCAAGCATCGTACTTTAAAATTTTAATGAAAAGTTACTTTTGGCCGTATTTCCAAAAAGAAGGATAGAGAAAATACTATTTTTAAAGAGCATGTCTTACTTCTTGACCAACTTCTAAAATTTTTCTGCCGTTGCCTTGCTCCTAGTGCACGCAACTTTAATCATTATTTTTTTTATTTAGTAGCAGTTGCATGGTCTCATTTTTAATTATTTTTATGACTAGTACTTCGAAAGATATTTTAAAAATATAGCAAAACATATTATATCCACTTTTAACGGATTTTTCACTATTATTCTATGAATTTTAAAGGTGCCGTTTCCGATTCTTTCCGTCCTGTAGGATCACGGCGATTAATGGATAATCGTCACAATAATATTTAAGTAGTTTTTAAATTTACTTTTAACATTCAAATAAATTAGCCGATTTAAAAAAGAAAAGATTTGATTATCTGTACCTCAATAATTCAAATTAATTTTGTTTTAAAAGATTTCCATTCCCGAAGCGTCCCTATACATTATTGATAAGCTTTATATTTTTATTACATTAGATCAGTTTTGTCCCAATAGATAAGTGCTTGAAATATTGGTGTAATTGTATAGGTTACTTCGAATCACCAACATAGATCTTACGGAAGGTTCTCTTTTGGTATAAGTGACTTTAAATAAAAATATAACTTCATGATTGTAGTTAGACTCACTACTGATTAATTGAAGGTGGTTGTCAAAGCTGCTGATACTCAATCTGTAGCAGCACTATTAGCGCTTTTCGATATAAGCACCAAAACAATATAGGTCTATTTGTAAAGGTTACTTGAAAGTAGGAGCAGAAGTTTAATAGATGGGTGCCACACTTTTTGCTAAAAAATTTCAGTTCCTGAGAGACAGCTCAAACTTTTGAAGTATTTATTTCCTCCCGTTGCGTTGGCCTAGATACATCTCATACATAGTTAATTTTATATGGTTCGTACATTCCTTCATAAAACATGCACGATGTCATTCATTATGTTCATGACTACTAGCTTTATAAAAAAAAAAAAATTAATGCCAGTTCAATATCAGTTATTAGTAGTTTTCTAAAAAATTTACTTACTAAGCTATTTATTCATTTTCTGAGAATTTCATAGGTTACAGTAATTACACATGTGAACTGCTTGTACACATCAATTGGTGTGTAAATTATTTTTAATGGTCTCAAAAATCCTATCGATAATACAGGAGTAAGCTATACTAGTTTATTCATTATTTGAGGATGCAAAGATCAGGGAGCCTCTTGCTTAGAACTTCTCTAGCGCCTTCATCTTAGAAATCTTTGATAGTAAAATGTTCACAATCCTGGTCTTAAGCATGTGTCCAATAGCCAAACGTAAAATAGAACATTTCATATAAAAAAATTAAAAGTTATGTAGAATATGTGAAAACGAGGGCTAAATATTTTTAAAAGAAAAATTTAATGCCTTCATTTTATTAAATGTTCAAATACTTTATAAAATTTCAACTGACTGCAATTAGAAACATGTTAAATAAAAAAGTGTAATGTTGAATTTTAAAGCAAGTAGATTTGGAAAACATGTAAGTTTTTGTACAAAAAAAATACTGATCAGTTGAGCGTCAACAAGCATTAGAACATCCAAATTCTAATTAAAATTTTAATTTTGTAAATGCGGGAGCGTGAGTTACGCTTACGTACTACCATATACATTTTATGCATTGTACCTTTACTTTTCACGATATAATTCAACTTAAATTCTAAATGAAATTAATAATCGCGTGGGAAACGAGAATCGGAAACAAAATGAGCTTGATAGATAAGTCTAATTAATTCGTAAATATTAAAAGTTTTTCTTCTGAATGATAAGCTTTAATACATTAGATATTTCATCTAAGAGCAGATCTTATAACAAACTACATGTTTAGAATGCTACAGCGATAATTAGGAGAAGCCGTGAAAGGACGTGGAAAAGTTAAGATGTGACACAGATGATGATGTTTTTTATAATTGGTCAGTTCTTTCATTCATTCGTCATTTTACAAAATTTTTAATAATTCCGACAAAAAGGTTGTCCCAATAAAATCTCAATTTTCCCAATAAAGTTAAAGTTGTTATTTAATGTCGTTAACAATAGATAGAAAATGTTTATATTACCCCTTAAAATGGAATTATTCGTTTTACTGAACATTTTATGGAGTCAACTATTAAGACTTGCACATTTATAGCGATTATAGATTTGGAAAAGTTCCAAAACCCGTATGCCATTTATTTGTCTGTCTAATATTTTTCTGTCTCTGAAGAATATTTCTCCAATTAATATTACTTCATTTAATAAAAATAATATCTTATATCTAATGATCTTAATAAGAATTTAAATTAATATAATTGTGAGCCGGAAATAAGAGAATTAGCATACGCACAAAATAAATTGATAAGCTAAATCTTTTTAGTATGTAATTAATATCTTTGTAGTCTCAACAATTATAAGTTTCCATAAAATGTTAGGCTTAATTGACGGAGGCAACTGAGCAAATGATAATGTAGTGTAGTAAATACAATAGATCATTTATCAAGCGTACGGAAAAATTGTTGTTTACTAAAACGACTATTAAAACATAGGGGTTCGTAATAAAAGGGTGCAAAATTGGGCTTATAAAAATTTTGATTGTCACATTGACAAAAAAGAGATGATGGCGATGAATAAATATTTAAGTATTGATTATTTTTCTTGTATATAAGACGTGCATCATTGAGTAAAAGACGTGGGTACCTTGTTATACTACAAGTGACATAAATGTTTGAGTCTCAAGTAATTAAGTAACACAACACATCTTAACTTTTCCACGTCCTTTCACGGCTTCTCCTAATTATCGCTGTAGGCAACGCAATCGTAACTTATATTTCTTATTATTTTTATCAATTCAATATAATTGGTGCTTTAAATTTCATTGATTATTTAGGTTGAAGGTTTGTTGAACTTAAATGAAGAACAGTTGGTAATTTCACAGACGGTTTTATTGTCACATACACAAGCAAATTCAGAAGGAAATAAGGGGAACAGATGAAATATAGCTAGGCAGAATAAGCAGATCATTCACACAACAAGTAATCGATAAACTGCGCGGGCAAGCTAAGCACAATAGATCGGGATGCTAAGGAATGCAGTGTAAGGCATGCGAATTAGCATCGAGTGACACGGGCTTCGCGCTGGCGCGTAGGATCTCGACTGATAAGCGGGTGGCTATGAATAGCGCTGACGCCTCGCGACGCTATTCGCAGCGATAAAATCGCGCGTTTCCATTGACCACAACCGGCGGGCATTTTAATGTTAATCGGGTGGTGAAACAAATAAATATATACAATTATACATCATCAGCCTTTGTTAGTCCACTGCTGGACATAGGCCTCCTAATATATCTATCCATTAGGGGTGGGTTTGACCTTATCCACCACGCTGGTCCAATGCGGGTTGGTGGGTGGACTGACTTTTTACATATACAATTATGTTAATATTAATTAATTTTGTGTATTGATAAATAAATTTAGTATGTATTGTATATGTATAGTAAATAGATTAAGTTATTTATAAGATTGTCAATGTAGATATAAGTTGTTTTGATAAATGATATTATTGTAATGAATAAGTTAATAACCAACTTTAAGTTACATAACTCATTTCATACAAATAAATAGAATTAGAACGAGTAGCATCTAAGTAACTATTATTAATGATATGAATATTTACGATTTATAACATAATTTCTTAGACATCAATATTTTAATTTTGGATGTGATATGTTCAATACATAGATAGACATACATAGCAAGGACATAAGTTTGAAGTGCTACAATATTATTTGGCTTGTTATTGATTACAACAAAACCTGTTCCATAAGCGTTCTTTTTATTATATAACACCCTTTTTCCAGCACTTTTTAAATTGTAAAGTTATGCGATCTAAATATTTGTTTAAATGGAACTAAAGTTCGCTTAATTAAGTAAGTCAATATTTTCTGCATGGTTTTTTTTCCTACTTGTGTGAGTACATCAATGTCTGTATCTCTTTTGCTTTTAAAATTCTATCCGAAAGATGTTGTTAGTCTTATAATTCCTTTAGCTGATAATTGGGTGTCAGTTCTTATTCTACTAACATTCGGCACAAATGAAGTAATAATTAGTTTGATTGCGCTTTGTTTTTAATATATATATATATAGAGAGAGAGAATAATATAGAAAAGTGATCCTAGAAATTATTAAAAAAATCACGTATAACTGCCTGTAGCCTGTGCTTAGAATCGAGGTCTGAGTTCTAAAATCTACGGGTCTTAACAAATTTTCATTGTTGTTTCTAGTTGGTTAGGGCAATGAGCGATCACCCATTTGCCTGAGAATAAGATATCCATGCATCGGATGGGCATGTAAAAAGTCGGTCCACTCACCAATCACCGCATTTGGACCAGCGTGGTGGATCGGTCAAAACCTAATGCATAGGGTGTTTGGGGAGCCTATGTTCAGCAGTGGACTATCAAGGCTTGATGATGATGAGATGATGATGACGGTAATAACACAGTCACTTTTTTCTGATGATTTAATAATAAACAAGTAAAATTATAAGCAAAAGAATATGACCGACTTTAAACTATTTTATAACTATTGCGTACATTCTGCCATCGCGTTTTAAATCTGTGAAATCTTTTAAGGTATTCCTTTAATCAAAATCTCGTATATGACACGTTTTACGTACATACAATGAAAAATTTTTCAATGCAATAACTTAAATATAAACTTAAACTGTATCTAAAATTAGCTTTGAATAAGCCTAATTACAGTTTATAAAAACGTTTACATTAGAATGCTTATTGTGGGTTATTCGTATAACATAGATATATGCTCTTGTGTACTTTATTTTGGATATAATATGTACAAAACAGTTTAAGTCTAACTTTTAAGTTAAACTCATTATTCATTTGACACAGATCTATATGTTCTTATAAGAAATGTAACTTAGTGAACATTTCCGAAGGTATTATAAATTAAACGTGCTTAGATATTGCTGTGCAACGGTACTGGGTATCAGCATTACACTAGTGTGAAACTAGGCCGGATTGCCAGTTGCTTAATAGCTAGAATAAGGCTTATGGGATGAAATCCTTCGGGAGAAAAAACTTCGGTTATAGTAGTTTTCTGGTTGATAAGGTATTATGGGATAATAACACAATTGCATTATAACACGTGCGTCGGCGTTATCAAAATTATCTTTTTATCACTCGGTACAGGATGTCAGTACCTTTAAATATATTGACAAACAATTGACCCTTTGAATATTGTTTAACATTTGAGTTGTCAAAGGCAGATGCTTTCTCTTAGAAAAACTTTAATTTTATTGGTAAGAAACCAATTACAAAAAAACTACTTAATAAACGATTCACAATTAACTTATTGTTTTATTCGTAAATACTACACGTCCCTCAGGACGGAAATATGGCTGAAAAGTTTTCGAAGCATTAAATCAATTTTTAAAAGTACAGTTAAGTAAGTTTCAAATATTTTATCTAAAAGGTTACGCGAGACGAACAAAACAAAACAAGAATTAAGTTCGTTTCAGTTTGTTTTGTCCTTATCTGTGAGTTATTATTTATTAAGACGATGTGTTAATCCGAAAACGAAACAACTTCAACGAGAACGTGGTGCCTAAGAGAATAGAAAAACGTGATTAAAATAATATTGATTATGATAAATTAAATTAATAACGACCGCAATTTATATGAATAAACAAAACCAAGTATTCTCATTTTTTTCCAATAAATTACTCTAATTTCTTATATTCGGTTAGAACGATAATCGGATAGCTAGGAGTATATTGACATAATTAATTTAACGAAAAGTTTTTGCACACCTTAAATAAGTTAAGGAACAACACTTAGACTTGAAAAGTCCAATTTGCGATAACTTTTATAGATTGAAAGCTTTCATGATGGCAGGCGTTTTAGTTTTATTAGTTGTAGTTTTTTACTTAATAACTGCTGCTATATCTTTGTGATGTTTATTGTACAATATATTAAGAAGAGAGATGTTAATTAATTGTGTGTCTTTATTGTTTGTCTGCTAGTCAAAAAAATAGTAATGATTGTTTGATAAGGCAAAGAAATAGGGTAACCCTTATAGCTGGTTGACTATGCTGGAAAACTAAAAAGATTTCTTTTTGCTTTTTAAAAGAACTTATCTTACAGCGCTCGTTATTTACGTTAGTTCAGTGATAAATATTTTAAGACGAAGAGATTTTAGAAATAATTTTATCGTTTAATACCTAAATATTTTTAATTATTTAAAATATTATAACATTATGTTCATTATAAAACAGATTTATTTCTGAAATACATGTTTTATATGTTATTACTATTTGTAAGTCCGAGTGCATTGAATATAAACTATGCTTCAAATTTTTACATAATATTGTGACCAAGACCGGATCATTAGTAAATGGTAAGCTATTACAAAGCCAGTTAAGATAGGGTCGGTACCGAGCGGATGAAAATATCATCGTTAACTTCGGTAAATGAATTGCGGTTTTGGAAAAATTTCACTGATTCGAAAATTTGTTAATATATTGTTATATTAACGATACTTAAATTCTTGCTTTAAATATTATAACAAACTTAAAAAATTAGCATACATTTTGAAAAAACACTACTACAAACTACAAACACACGTTTATTTTAAAAAGTTACTTGTCATTTGAACCTATACATAACGTACTTGAACACTAGTAAGGGAGATATTGGTGATATAGTATTTGGTGATATTATTTAAAACACTTTAGTATGACCGCGTTAGCGAATTGCTTTGTTCGCCAAACGCTGAGACAAATTACCGGAGCGAGTGAAAAGGTTTCATACCGTTTACACTTGTAGCAATTCGCTAACGCGGTCATACAAAAGTGTTTTAAATAATATCACCAAGTTATTATATCACCAATATATCTCCTTTACCTACATCATGTACTTGAAGATAATATTTTTTGAAATAGTAATTTCGTTTTACACCTAATAACCCCTAACATACCCTAACAATAAATATTTGTAACGTTTTAACGTAATAAGGCACATGTTTGTGCAATTAGATTGTAAATATTATCTTATGTGTAAGAAATAAACTTATGATATTACGATAAAGATTTTAAGAATTAGGAAAAAACTTTAAATTTACCAAAGTGCTACATGACATTTTATCAATGAATATTTTTTTTCATCAGTTATTCTTTAATTAGTTAAGATTTAATAAAAATTCACTTAACAGTGTATTTTTTTACCTATTATCCCAAGCTTTATTGGAGTCGGTTTGTAATCCATCCAGATTTACCTGAACAGACAGAATAAGATATATCTAAAAAATAGAATACGGTATTACAAAGAATTTAGAATACCCACTTGCGTGTAAATATTAAAAGTTGAATTATAAAGGATGGTATTAATGATGACGACAGAGTACCATCTCACCCAGCATTATTTGATTACTTTCGCTTACAAATCACAGATACAATAGAGCTCCTTAAAAAGCTAGTTGGCTATGTCTGTTTTGTAAAGTTCAAATTAAACTTTAAAGACTAATTAAAATAAAAAAATATTATTCAGTAAAATACTTACCGCAGAGTTTAAAGACAAAAGCCTTTAACCAATGCGTACTCCCCGTCATGACCTACGGGGCAGAAACGTGGCCTCTGACTATCGGACTGGTCCACAAGTTAGCCGTAGCTCATGCTATGGAACGCGCTATGCTCGGAGTCTCTCTGTCAGATAAGATTCGTAATGAATTCATCCGACAGAGAACGAAAGTTACCTACGTAGCGCAAAGTATTAGCTTGTTGAAGTGACAATAAACCGGTCACATGGTCCGAAGAACGGATGGCCGTTGGGCCCTTAAGGTTATGGAGTGGAGGCCACGTTTAGGGCATCGGAGTGTTGGTCGACCCCCGACCAGGTGGGATGGCGATCTTCGTGCAGTAGCCGGTTCCAGTTGGCACGAGTAGCGGAGGATCGGCCATCTTGGCGTTCATTTAAAAAGGCCTATGTCCAGCAGTGAACTGATAGAGGCCGATTATGATGATGGTGATGAAAATACTTTAGAACAAATTAGTACAACCATTACGATTCAAGCGTAATAAGTGTACTTAGAGAATTGATATTTTAGTAGTTAAATAAAACGCTTTGTAGTGTATTATTTGCTTCTCTAACTATTTATACAGCGTAAAATCTGATAAAATTAATTTAAATTTATAACCTTGAATATAAAAAACGTCATAGCAAGGTTGTCACGTTAAAATGAGTCTTATAGATTGATTGTTATAGTCAGACGTCTTAATGTAACGCATACACCATCTTAACTATGCTGAGACTGAAATAACAAATCATTATTAATGAAATCTAACACAAGTAGATCTTATTGTCAAATTTTATTGTAGAGTCCGTTATTTAGTACTATTTCTGTAAATTTACAGCAAAAAGGACCGTTTGAAATCGAACTGGAGTGTGATTCTCTTTTTTGGATTTTTTAAGGAAATCTATTAATTTTTTTAACAAAACCAATGCTTATCGACGCTCTCTCTGTAGTTTTATTACAATTATTATTACGAAAAAAACGTAATGCACCGTACATACACATGTATGTGATAATTTTTTTGAGGATTAATATTTATAAAGCGGCAACAAGGGAATGATCGATGCAGTTTATGCCAGCTTTACGCATATTCTATATTTTATAAAAGTTATTTTACTCATTCTTAATGGCTTTAAAGAAATAATTCAGAGTTTCAATTTTCTTTCTCGTTGTTTATTTCACGTGAAATGCTCTATCTCGAACGGTTCCTTTGCAATAAAAGAAGCACAGATATTATTCTCATTGCAGTTCTGTATAACAACCTATCCTTTTATAAATCGTTATTAAATATTAATTCCCGGAAAAATAAACGACCAGGGAAACTTTTTATGCTTTTTAAAGTGTGCTAGTATTGGAAACTGAGACAAAGTACTCATATTTGAGTCTAGCTTTGGTGGTGTCGCCCACATGGTGTTTTTTATTTGTAATAATGGTAATTATACATAATATAGTTATTTATTTTATTCATTTAAACTTAATGCACGATATAATATTAAATACCGAAGGCATTTAATCCTAGCCAACCTAAAGATGGTGCAAGAGATAAAAGTTACTAGGTGTACAGACTTAAGAAAACAAAGTAAATAAGTAACTTTAAATTTACAGTAAAATTAGGTAAATAGATAACTATATTTTAGGTTATCGCAATTGAAGGAAGCAGCGATCCTTTGCTGATCGGTTCCTTAAAAACTTTTTATACCGGTCGGATTTTTTTATTAAATTACTTCTTAAAATCAGGTACATTAGCTTTTAGTGCTAAGATTTTTTTAATAAGTAATGTGCTGCAAGGAAAATAATTATGGTAATAATTGATTGTTTTATCACTTATTCTAAATCGTTTCGATACTTAATTATAAATCTTTTATATATTATTATTTTAATTTTTTGTCACCGAAACATATTTATTTATTATACCTTTTTTGTTACTTTCTTTAGTTTACTTTTTAAATAACTAAGAAGAAAGCAGCGACTTGCTAAGAGAAAATATATTAATTTAGTTTAAGGGTGATAAAAGTTTGGAAGTAATAAGAGTCATCTTAAAATATGAAAGCAAAGTTTTCCCTCAAGATATCTAATATTGAAGACGTTTTAATAGATTTTTATGTGTGAACAACTGAACTGTTGCGATTAATAGGTTTGTGGTTGCGTTACGATGTTTTGAAGTGTGCCTAAAGTTAGAAAATAGAATAAGTGACTGGTAGAATCCCTGAACATGAATATACATATTAATAACTTGTATTTGCATTATCCTGAATTACCTTCCATCAAATTGTAACAGTGGATTTATATAACTGCCTCCGTAGCCTAGTTGTAAGGAAGTGTGCTTCAGAAACCGGAGGTCATGGGTTCGAATCTTGCGGAGACTCGACAAATTTTCATTGTTATTTCCTAGTTGGTTAGTACAATTTGGGCCGATCACCTTTATTCCTTTTCTTTTGCTTTCCTGTTCATTTGTTTGAAAAGTATAATGATCCATGCCTCAGATGGGTATAGAAGAAATCAGTCCACCCACCGCATTGGACAAACGTTGTGAGATACAGTACGGTACGATAAACCCCCGAATGGAGAAGGCGTGCATTTGGAGGCCTATGTATGGCAGTGGACTAACGCAGGCGGATGATTATGGATTTATATTAACGGAGAGACTATACGTATATCTATAAGTGTAAACGTTACAAATTATATTCTATACCTATTCAATGAGTAATTTAATTACGGATAACTTAGTTTTATTTAATCAACTAAGGTTCAGTCAACGTTACTTTTTTATAAATGAAATATTTATAAAACTACGTATTACAGAACAAACAAAAAGTTAAAGCATATTTTATATCTCTTTGTGGTAATAAAGTTTGATGTTGAATGCCGGGCGAGATTTTTATTGTTGTATATGAATTTTAAATAAGTCAGACGTATATTACAACGTTATAAAAAAGACAATGTTATTATAAGCCCACTTTTTATAACATAATTTAAATATTGCTTACAATTTAGTTGCGTGGACTTCACAATATACGATTCTTTCAATTAAATCAAATCAACAAATTAGATCACCTAAACTCTTTCCAAGTATAGATACAAGACATTTTGTAAAGTTAATTTATTAAAACCGGACCACTTACACTTCATTTCATTCGTCTAGTTCATAGTATAAAATTATTAAAATAAATCGGGAGAAATTGTCTTAAAATATCTGCATGGTATATAAACAAATTAATTGGTTATAAAACTCTTTAAAATTCGCATTTTAAACAAAAGCAGTAAAGACATCAGCTTCGACGCACTGACCTATGTTTATACCTATGTGCCTGTCGTTTTCCTATGATTTTTTTAAACAAATACTTCCATTATACATTATATACGTGTGACTACATTGGTTATTGTGGCGCATGCCGCAATAGCTTACTGATGGAAGATGTTTCCGAAATACTTCACAATTTTCTGGTATATTTCGGATAATTTACATTGTTTATCCATAAATTATAGTTTAGTGATTTGAATCAGTGAGCCGAGTTATTCTAAAGTAAGACAATCAAGTCTATTTAGCAGTTTTTGCGTGCAAAGTAACAAAAATGTACATCTACACAAACTGAAATTTATAATGCAAATATGAAACTGTATTGATTGCGAAAGCAACTCTGTTTGTAATTAAACCGATATACATACCGAGAAATAGGGGATGAAAGTTTATATGGAAATCGTCTTTGTTGAATTAAAAAATGATGAAATTTTGTGTCTAGATACTCAAATCGAGCCGTAAGTACTGTTTTAAGCAATTTTTGATGGTAGTTCATACCCGGGTTGAAAAAGGCATGAAAGTCAATATGGAGATTCGTCATCGCCTAAGCAAAAGCGATAAAACTTTGTGCGTATATGAAAAACATATACAAAAAAAACACGTTATTTATATGCGAACGGAAACAGACGAGCAGACGGCCCTCGTGAAGAAAAGTTGTCATAGACATTGGCCAATATTAGGGCTATCACCAACGCGCTGCCTACGGTGCCAAACAACTTTCAACAGGAACACGTTAGTGTTTTCACACTTTTTGGCAGAAATAGGTACCGCCCTAGATGGTGTAAAATGGGGACTCGACACCTCTCAAAATATATATTTATTTCCAACACATGGACTCTTTCCAGGATCCATGATCACAGATAGAATACCAGACTACTGAAGTGAAAATTCGTAAAAATAGATTTATTCTATATAATGATCGCGTAAATAAAACGAATAATTATGTACAACAGTCTGAATTTTGACTTTGTGTTTAATAGTCTCATCGTTCAGCTACGCATTAGAAATTGTTGATCTAAATACTGTAAGAAGTAAATTTCAAAACTATACTTAACTTAGACTTATACTTATTAGTTGTACAATTGTAATTAATTAAAGTTTTGAATTAATTGTGGGTTAGCCATTACTAAAAGTTGAAAAGAAAAATTCCTCCCGTAGCGTACAAGTGTGGTTAGTGAATATTGTATAGTCAGTTTCAGTGTTTTATTCAATTTAAATTTTTAGCAACATTTTTGGATTGTATTTTTTTTGACTACGCAGGCATCCGAGCAGTCGGGCCAGCTGATGGAAAGTGGTAACCAACACCTATGGACATTGGCATTACTAGTGGTATCACCAACGCGCTGCCTACCGTGAGACATAGGATGTTAAGTCTCGTTTACCCAGTAAATACGCTAAATATGATGACCCTTTAAACCGAAACAAAGTAGTGTTTTTACACTACTGCTTTCTAGTTCGTGGAGGCGGGAGCTTTATTAAATAGCTAAATTAAAAAAAAATAAGTAGAAATAAGCACCGCGGTGATACGAACCCAGCACCCACGTGTAATTTATTCAATAAGCACAATTCTTAACAACAAATCGTCACAGATAAATCTAGAATGTATAACGAGGTCAAATTAAAAATGTCGATATCTGTTACTTGGTTGAGTTTTATAACAAAGAAAGTAATACAATAGTATAACTACGCCCAAGAGCTAAGACGCCTGTTATTATATTAATTTCTTTGTTGAATAAATATGAATTATTAAATAGTAATTTACACGTTTCATTAATTTGTCTGACAGTTTAAAACAGTAATTTACACGTTTCATTAATTTGTCTGACAGTTTAAAACAGCGCTAGGAAACATAGTTTTTAAACAGGTGCAACAAAAACTGAATATCTTGTTTATTATCTCTTATTTTTTTGGCTGGTTTTTTGAAACCAACCATACTATAAACTTGATTTCTACTGGATAGTTCAACTATTTACGAAAATTCAGTCTATTTAAGGCACCTTACTGAAGTTGATTGGATTGAATGCTTTGAGGCCTGAAAAACGGTTTTTATTATTATAATATATGCGAAGCAATCTCCAAAATCCATTACAATAACATTAATATTTACATATACATATCCAAACGTAATCTGAAAACCGGATTTTTTATCGCAATTTACATTTTAGGTGAACATGAAATATATGCTGCTATTAATATTTTAATCTACTATTGTACTATTATATGGTAATTGTTGGCATAATTGCCTTCTTAGCCTAGTAATATGGGCCTGCGCTTTACAAATCGGAGGTCATTGGCTCGAATCCTGCGGAAACTCAACTACTTTTAATTGTTGTTTTCTAGCTAATTAGGACGATGCAGGCTGATCACCCGATTGTTTCCGAAGTGAGATGATACATGCGTCGGATGAGCTTGTCAAAAATTAAATATATGCTTTTTAAATAATTATCTTAATATATATAAATCTCGTGTCACGATGTTTGTCCGTGATGGAATCCTAAAAAACTTAAGCGATTTTAAAATATAGTCGCCCACCATGTGCAGTTTAATCCAACTTAAAAGATAGAATAGCTTACATCTTAATTTATAATCGCAATAATGTCTTATAACAATTTATTTTTCTATTATTATTTGATGCAAAGTGTTAGCTACAAATTCATTGTGATAGTTGGCGATATCTCTTGATTGCGTTGTGTTTGTGTATAGATGGCGCTGTTTAATAGAATAATATTTATATATTTAATAGTATAATAGGAGAGATTTTTGTTGATAATAGGAGAATTGGGACAATAAAAAGTAATTTCTTAAAATTTATTATTTTTGGTCAGTTAGTTTTATATTATTTTTTTCCATTGTTAAAAACAAAAATGCAATTAAATATCGCCGTTATTTTATACCAGGCCATCAAATAAAAAAAGTAATAAATAAAATAGCTTCTTATCATGCGCCAACAACATACAAATGTAAGGGCTTAAAATATACGGAAAGAGAATATCAGTCATAAGGACCACCAATTTTTATTAGATAAATGTCATTTGTAAAAAAAACAGTGACCTCGAGTATGCTACCGTTACCGCTAGAAAAAAATCGATTGGATTGGTATTTAAAAGTGGACTGTATAAGGACATTATCAGCCTGCGATAGTCCACTGCTGGACATAGGCATCCCTCATACACCCCTGTTTATGATCCATTAGGGGGTTTGGACCGTATACCACCACACTGGTCCAATGCGGGTTGGTGGGTGGACCGACTTTTTACATGCCTATCCGACGCATAGATCATCTTACTTTTCAGACAGTTGGGTGATCGTCCCAAATTTCCCTAACCAACAAGGAAACAACAATGAGATTTTTTTGAGTTCCCACAGAATTCGAACCCACGACCTCTGGTTTCTAAAGCGCTCGCCCTTACCACTAGGCTAGGGAGGCGTTAAACACATTATTATTACAAAACTGTCATAAGAACCTAATTTTGTATAAGAGATGTAGCCAGTATGACCAATTCAACAGTTAATTAAAGCATCCGACGTGTTTTCAATAGCATCAAGTAAACGTCTTGACGAGCCAGACATTTACATGATGCTATGAAGTACGCCCTACCGACTCCGTACGAAGCCATGAATCCGCTCGCCACCCTGTGACATGAGATGTTACGTCTCTTCACTCATCAACTGATGCTCTGCTTTGGCGGAAGACAGTGTTGCATACACAATACCAGTTTGTGGCAGAAATAGGCTCCGAAATTGTATTTCCCTAGACATACACCTATAAAAGGTGCCACTACCACCTTCAAAAATACTGTATTATAGTTACTTTTTAACACGGATTTAACTTTTTTTTAAATAAGCTAAGGCACAATTAAATAGAAGTATTTGAACTAAGTTCTTAATATTGACGGGTGCAGACATGTGTATTTACAACGATGACTTTATCCACCGTTTAAGATATGCACATATTGCTTTACTGCAGAGTAAGTAGCCATTACGTAGTTTAAGTCAACAAAGTACAGTTTATAGCGATAATGATTACTTTAAAATAGTGACTAAGGATTATCGATGTGTACACGAAATAAAAGATAGCCAAGGATCAGGAGTACATTCAATAGTATGCACCGTCATATTTCACAAAATCAAACATGACAGAGAAGAAAATTTATGGCAGTTAGTGGAGTACCACTGAAAAGTCGCATAAAAAGGAAATGTCGTGTATTCAATATTCACTATTCAAAATTAAATAAATGACCAACTTGTGAGAAATTAGTTCATATTCTGTACTAGTAAATATATAACTAAATAATTTATTTATTAATCATATTTAGTAAATGCTGTCATTTTAATAAAAATATACTTATAAGAATATAAGAAAAGATGATGTCTTGCTGGCTTTTTACTGGAAAGGCGTTAAAATTTGAACCGATTGTAATTTTTGTTTCATAGCGCTTAAACTGAGTTAATACTTTTAATACGTCGTGTGTATAAGAGTTTACCCATGATTCATAATACATAAATGATTAATGTCAAAAAATTACCTCACAGTTAACTTTTCAGCTTTTAACGAGTTAATTGTACAACGATGTACAATTACCAAAAGTGGCATATATTATTACATTTTTTACTAAATGCAGATAATATTTTGCAAAAGGTATCGATGGATCCGAAAAAGTCATATTATTTTGTATAGTAATCGATCGTTTTGACACCCTTTCCAATGCAGGCTCCGTCTGGTCCTTATAAACGTTAATAATTTAAAAAGGCAATAACAGAACTTCTTTAAAAACGACTCTCCATATACCTGCTACGCACACGATTTTTTTAAGTTTTTCAAAATCACTACTTAAAACCTGTTTTCACTCAAAATACACTGTCTATATAATACTCTATTAATAATGGGTTGCCTAGATATTAGATAACCTAATTTAGTTGCCGAGTGGCATCAGTGGAAAATCGATATGAATCATGACCCCACATAATTTCTGAACAACTGTATTGTTATTTTAAACGAAGTAGCTCACTAGTTTAATAAGCTTATTTATTATCTTAAACTATAATTGTCTGTATGAAGAGAGGTTTATATCTGTATTTTTTATACTATTAAATTTCTGGCCTCTGACTTTATATTTAATTATAATTATAATATTACCAAGGTTAATATTGCTGCACATGTGTCAACATCATCATTATCAGCAAGAGTTAGTCCACAGATGGGCATACACTCCTCCTCTAATGCACGCCTTCTCCATTAGGGGGTTTTAGGACCGTATCCCACGCTGGTCCAATGTGATTTGGTGGTTGGACCGCCTTATTAAATTCCCATCTGACGCATGGATCATCTTCCTTTTCAGACAATTGGATGATCAGCCCAAATTGCCCTAACCAACCAGAAAACAACGATAACACAAAGAACTCGGCTGGATTTGAAGTCACGTCCTTCCTATGTTAATATCGCTATAATATATTAATTTAAAACGCTATTCGACATAATAAAAACTATTAATTATGCAGTGATATAAAACAAAGTTAAATATTAATTTTAGTAATTTTAGTATGAGTTGTATACAAGTCACTGATGTAAACACGTAGAGAAGTTATTAATTTTAAGTTTATGCAACTAATCAAATGCAACGGTGTAATCACGGTGGTGTGTATTATTATTTCAATAGGGACCGCCTCCGTATTGAAATAATAATTAACATTCCGCACGCGGTTCAATTTAGTTTGAACTATGGCCCGTATGGCGTAGCGACATTATTACATGAAAGTTAGGTTTATAGAAATGTTTGTGCTGTACGTGATCTAACATGCATACCATTTTACCCTTTAAATTAAATTATTGTTCATTATAAAATACTGATTTATTTCATAGCCCAAAATAATTAAAAAAAATAGCTGGATATCAGTTCTTTCTTATTATTTGTGTCCGAAAAGGGTCAACACCAAAAAAGGGCTAAAATATTGATAAAAAAAATCGGTAAGTGCGAATCGAACTTTTGTGCCTTGGGTTCCGTGTACACATATTTTACCGCCATAGTAAAATTCGTACAATTTATATGGGTAGCAAACTTTTAAATGTATGTATGTGATACAGTCAAGCTTTTGCTAGAAACAGAACTGTACTAATTTAGTATCTATAATATACTTATATGTTTTGAACATTTTTATTTTTAAGACTAAATCTTTATTTCGGCTTTCAAATCCTGCTTATTATCCTGATTCGTAAATGTAGGTCAACGGGTACTTCCGGTAGTAAGATCCATCGGAAGTTTATGTTTAAATCTAAAGTTTCCTTTATCTTGCTTCAAGTGTTGTTTGTTGCCTTAGTCAAGTGTTGTCTACGTGTCATTCATGTCAAATGTATAAAATTTAAAGTTTTAATTTCATCTACATAAATTTAATGTTTATAAAACTATAATTAGTGTACAGCTTACTAACATTTTTTCAACAATTATTTTTTACTTAAATTTTTAACCAAATTATAGTCCATCTATACAAGCTTTATCACAAAAATTAAGACGAGGAAAATACGAGAAAAACGTACGTGTTGTTAACATGTTTATAATACATGTAAAAAACATAGAACGCGTGACCTAATTTCAATAAAACGTTTTACAGATCCTTGAAATATTTTCCTTTTCTTAACTTTTGTGCAGTACAACAGAAATCCATAGAAATAGAAGGAAAAATAATTTCATCCAGAAAATATGATGAAATTATATTTTTCACATTTATATTTTGTATTCAATCTAAATAAGAAATACTTGCTTTTAAACCCGCTTGTTTGTAAACTTTTTTCTTTTTTTTTTACTTGCTTTTATGGGCCCATAAGGTTCTGAAGTAGAGGCCACGTTTAGGGAAACGGAGTGTTGGTCGACCCCTGACCAGGTGGGATGGTAATCTTCATGCAGGAGCCGCTTCAAGTTGGCAGCGAGTAGCAGGGGATCGGCCGTCTTGGCGTACACTTAAAAAGGCCAATGTCCAGCAGTGAACTGATAGAGGCTGATTATGATGATGATGATGAAACCAGCTTGCATATTATGTTAATACAAGTTAATGGAGTAAGTTTACGCAAATGCTTTTAAGTCTGATTGAAAGTACTTACTTCCGTATTCAAAGCTGTACAGAACTTTAAGAGCACTATTAATTTACTCTTCATTAATTTCCGATTACCATTACCGATCATAAGAAAATCATAATATAATATTTAAAATTTTATTTTAAACTTACTTTTTGAGAAGTCGGTCAAAGCAATATATTCCAAAGAGATGAACTGATTCTACAAACTAGTTAAATAAATTAAGAGCTAGAGCGAGGATGTTAAAATATACAAAACTTATTTGTACTTTAGTTACTCGTTATTTGTATTTAAAAAAATATATAAATGAATAGTTAAAAATACCGAATTGAATCTAATTTAAATATATACTATTGTGATAACTTAAATTCGTTAACTAATTGATGCATTGACATATCAGTTCGACATGTAGGAACTATAAAATGTATTCAAAATCTTGGATATCGAAATGACGTATTTTCATGAAAAAAAATGATTTATGCGTAACTATTTTCAATTATCAACTATAATAGATCTTTCAGTTGCGTAAAGTCGTCGTCGTCGTCGTTTCAGCCTGTCAGAGCCCACTGTTGAGCATAGACCTCCCCCATAAGTCGCCAAGAGGTACGATCCTGTGCCACCTGCACCCACCGACCTCCTGAACATTTGCACAGGTCGTCACTCCATCTGGTAGAGGGTCGTCCGACACTGCGATGGCCAGTACAAGGCTGCCACTCGAGAACCTTTCTTCCCTAACGGTTATCGGTTCTACGAGCTAAGTGGCCGGCCCATTGCCACTTCAGCTTGCTAATTTTGCGGGCTATGTCGGTTACCATGGTTCTTCTGCGGATGGCTGCGTTACGCACTTTATCACGCAGAGAAATACCGAGCATAGCCCGCTCCATAGCTCGCTGAGTGACTTGGAGCTTCATCATACGGCCGGCAGTGAAGGACCATGTCTCAGTGCCATAGGTCATCACTGGCAACACACATTGGTCAAAGACCTTTGTCTTCGGGCATTGAGGAACATTGGATGAGAGGATATGTCGTAGCTTCCCGAACGCTGCCCTTCCGAGCTGGATTCGTCGATGGACCTCGGCATCGAAGTTTACATTTAAAGTTTCAAGCTTACAGGTAAATATATTTGTTAACAACTTCGAGCACAGCACTCCCAACAACCACCAGCATAGGCATGACATGACCGTTAGACATAACTTTCGTCTTGTCCATGTTCATCCTAAGGCCCACGTGTTGAGAGACACTGTTGAGGTCATTGAGCATAGCATTTAGGTCCTCCAGTGACTCCGACTACAAGTATCGTCCCCACCCGCTTTCAGAAGCTCTGCTGTAATTCCGTCCTCACCAAGTGCTTTGCCGTTCTTAATTTTTTCGAGAGCCATTCGTATCTCGCTCAGACTGACTTCCGGGATATTTTCGGAGTTGTGCCGGGTATGCTTTGCTCTTGGGTAGTCACTCGCTTCAGTAAGCGGTTCCGACGACGAAGTGTACTGTCCATAGAATCTCTCGATCTCACTTAAAACTTCTGGTCTACCGGAGATGACGGCCCCACTATCGGTCTTCAACTTAGTTAGCTGGCTCTGCCCGAAAGACAGATCTCTGGCGAAAACTTTAGAACCTTGGTTTCGTTCAATCACCTCTTTAATACGACATGTATTATTCATACGCATTATGCATACATTCAGCTGCCTGTAGCCTAACATGTCAGAAGAAGACTGTAGCCGCATCTTACGTCTTGTTTCCATAAAGTTCAGAGTGTGATCAGAGAGTTTTTGGGTTCTAGGCTTGCGGTGCGCCTTGTAGAACCTGGTACCCACAGTACGGACAGTTTCCACGAGCTGGGCGTTGATTTCGTTCCCAGTGCTGCAAGTGTCTAGGCATTGGAAGCGATTATTAAGCTCGCGCTGAAAGCTTTCGGCATTTAGGATACAGGCACGAGACGGACGTAGCGTAGACTTTATCAGACGAGACCTTTCCAGCCTGATGTTTAGATTTAATGTGCCTCTTACAAGTCGGTGATCACTGCTGGTTTTAACCCTTGTGATCACAGAAACATCATTAAATATTAAGCATTTGGTCGTCATGATAAAGTAAATCTCGTTTTTGACGGAACCATCGGGGCTGATCCAGGTCCACTTCCTGTGGGGCTGTTTTTTAAAGAAAGAATTCATCATAAAGATTCCTCTTTCTCCATGAAGTCAGCCAGCTGTTGCCCCTTTGGGTTCCGTTGCCTTTCTACTCCAAAATTGCCTACTCAAAACTCATCGTCTTGTCTTTTGCCTATTTTTGCTTAAAGTCCCCTTGGCACCATGTATTGAGTTTTAGAGGAATGTATGGCTAGTGAGATGTCCTCACACATTGCCTTAACCTCATCACCGGAGTGTGTCGATGTTGGTGCATATACCTGGATGACCTTCAGCAAAACCGTATCGATATTCTGAGTATAAGGTAAGCAACCCTTGACGACACACTTTCGATTTTAACAATATTGCTAATGAGAGACTTGCGGACGATAAATCCGACACCTCCTTGGGACAGTTGGTCGCTCTCGCGATGGTAAACAAGTTGCCGGATTCAAGGATTATTCGATCCTCCCCCTGTCTTCGGACTTCGGATAATCCTATAATATCCCATCGCAACTTGTTTACCTCCTCTTCCAGCTCCGTTATTCTCTCGTCGGTCCTCAATGTCCGTGCGTTGTATGTTGCCAGGTCCAGTCGTTGTTGTTGGTAGCCGAATCCCACCCAGGGATTCTTAGCACCCCCTGCCCTGCCGTTACCATGACCGCTACTGTAGCCAGGCATAGCAGAGCTGCCGGGGACTGGGGGCCGTACATTATTGGCACACTTCATTGGGGGGGGGGGGGGATCCTTTGCACCTTCAACGCTGCTGCCCGTTGATAGTCTCGGCACTTTGGGATCTGAAAGCGGATATGGTTTTCCCGCCATCTGTCGGCTGCCACTGAATAGATGTGCAATAGTAGCTTTTTCCCGTAGTCGCCTCTTACGACACCCAAGGGAAGAGATGGGGAGGCTGAATTCTTATGCCGCAGCCCCACAGCCCTTTTAAAGTTTTGTTGCGTAAAATACAAATGTTAAAATATTTAGGTCAATGATGAGTCAATGGCTCCTAATACAGGGTTTCTGTGATATGTTAGCATTTAATAATGACACTCTGAATATTTTTTATAAGCTGCCGATTAATTAATATTCATATTTATAAATTTAAGGGTTGAAAGTACAGAACTTTTATAGAGACAGATCTTCGTTTTATAATGAATAAAAAAAATGTGTTCCCATTTTAAATAGTGTCACCTTTTTAACAACATTCCCATCGTGAAAAATAAAGTTAAGGTTACTGCCAATCACTACAGCTAGCGACTTTATATATTATTTATCTAATTGGCCGATGTTTTTTTAGTATTTTTTACCAGACATTTTGTAGATCTCTGCTACAAGATGTCGATGTTTTATAATAAATTAACATTTATGCTCAAATTTTAAATTAGGTGTATTTAATTATTGATAAGTATAGATTTTACAAATTTTACAGATTTAACACGAATCTAAAAAACTACTTGTTCTTTTGTAACTTAGTATATTTAATTATAATTATTAAATACTTTGTAAATAGGGTCTCATAGACGCATAAATTAAAGCTAATAAAAACAAAACGACGTAAAAAGTTGCACACATGGGATTTAAAAAAATAACAAATAATTTTTGTTTTTCTCATTTCTGATAATTTTACAGTCTTTTATGGCTGTTGGTATTCGTATGTAGGATTTGTCTATAAATTTCGTGGTCATAAAAAAACTCAAGTATTTATCTTTATACATTCATCATTATCAGCCTGTGTCAGTCTACTGCTGGTCATAGCCCTTCCCTAATGCACGCCACCGCTTCCGATCTTTGGCTATTCTTATCCAGCCCACACCGGATACTTTGCGAATGTCGTCACTCCATCTTGCCGCAGGGCGTCCTACACTACGTTTATTACACGAAAAAAATGTAATGAAATGATTACTAAAGAATATTTCTTTATAAATTCTAACATTATATTTCTTGATAATCAACATATTACAATCAACGTGTTATAAGAGTACTAAACTTCAAATTTTTCTGTCACCAGATATTAATTACTTAGACAAATTAAACTTCTTTTTAAATTAAACGCAACCCGAATAAGTCGCAATATTAGGTTAACTCAGCAATTTCTATTTTAATATAATTCCTTATTTTAATATAGAAATTATGATTGTTATATTTTACCTTAAATAACTGTATTTTGACGATTACTTGAATTTTTAAAAATATTTCTAGATTAATTTAACAAAAAACCTTCAATAAAATCTACTTTTCAATAGTTTTTTCCGAGTTTTTGTTGAAACGAAGCGTCGCTATGTATAGAATTATATCTGTATTTCTTTCAATGAAAGAAACAATAATAAGATATTTAAAATCCAACAAAGCGCTCATTGACTATTTGCGCTTTCTTATTCTGTTTAATTAAACCTATTACGGTTGACTTTACTGCAATGTCTACGTCCATTTAGTTTTATATTAGGGACTTTATTTTGTAAAATGTTTACGAAAAATGCTGAAATAGCTTCAAGAAGAAAAAATATACTGTATCTGAATTATCAACAAGCAATAGCGTTTTTAAATTTCAGTAATCATAAGTAAAGCTTCGATATTAAACGATATAATATTTAAAAAAAAATAAATAAAAATAAGTTAAATTTTATAATATTTAACAATGTAAAATTTTATTAAATAATAGTTTACATCACGAGAAACTATTGCCTGGAAGAGAAAATAATGTGATAATGACTTCTTCAACATCCTTTTCTAGCTCTGTCCGGCTATACCTTGGATCTCTACCGTAGCTATATGTTTGAGAAAATGCCTATTAAAATCTGCGGCTACATCGCAGACGAAGTTCTCGCTATGGGTAATTATTGTAACCGGGATGCTTACAGACTTCCTTAAAAATATAATGAAGAGACACTATAGCATTTTTATTTTAAATGATGAATTTGCCTGTTTTGCACGTCTAAACGCATTTGTTTCCTGTCATGAAAACATCTTTTCCTATCATTTAATTCATGAATTTTTATTTATATTTCAATTCTTTCAGTTAGGAGATTGAATATATGCTGCGAGATATTTTGATTTATGAGTTGACCTGGCCTTGGACCATGTAGCACCGGTAACTGTATATGTACCTGGAGAGCAGGTAATATTCAATGGCGTTGGTGGCTAAAGGTCGATGCGTTGTTTGAAGCGATAATACCCGATCGCATGCAATATAAAATCTGAGATAGACGGTTTTCTTACACAGTTTGCCTTATTGAAGTCCAAACAGTGTCAGCAGATCCTTCTAGCTCTGGCCCAGGTACCAATCTATGCCACCCACTAAGATCGACATCTGCTGGTTGTAGTATGTTAATTGCACCGTCTCCCCTAACTTTTATTCAAAACTCATGCTCCCTCATTTTCCCAATTCACTCTTACTCTTTTGATTCATCACGCTCAACGAGCTTTAGACTCATTTGCCAGAGAGCGTATATCCCTTTAAACTGTAGCTGTAATCTATAAATTAATAAATTTACTTTTTCTGTTTTAAATCTCTAACAAATAGAAAAATTTTAAGTGTAAATAAACCTACACAAAATCTGTAATAGTGATAACATAAGAACTAATTATAATTGTGTATTAAAATCGGGTGAATAGTATGAAAGGAAACATACAAAATGTTATAATTTAGTATCATGTCTTTATTAATTTGTTATACTAAAATAGCGATGTCCATCTGTTTTTATTAACGACGTTGTGCAAATGGTTCTATGTTTCTATTTATAACACTATGTTTATATTTCCCCAATGTGTGTGAAACAAAAATATGTCCAGAAAAGATCTCGACGGTATATTAATATAATGTTATTGATGGCAAGGGTTCTTAAAATGGTTCAAATGTTACAAAAAAACTACTGCTTTAGATTTATTGGTACACAAAGGTAGTATACATAATATATCAATAATTTGCACTTGACATATTATGCTAACTTAACGAAACAATGAGTCTTAATTGTAAAAAATTGGAATTTTAATTTTATAAGAATATAAAGTAAGCGATGTGTTAAATAAATATATTTAAAGAAAAAAAGAAATCAATAAAAACATGAATAAAGTAAATCACAATACCAGATGCCGTTTATAAAAACTATTTCTTTTGCCTGTGGAATTTTATGGGAAAAACAGGCTGCTACTCAATTAATGTCATCTTCTAAACATTTTCACTAGTTTATTCTTTAGGAGAAACTTTTTATAGTTTTACTTGAAGCTTGGGTGTTTTGTTCGAACTTAAAAAACCAAGAACCGAGAAAATTGACAGGTTAAACATCGTCAACAATAATTCAAAGCAATAATACTAAAAGATTATTTCTAAACATTACGAGGTGAGAGGCGCCTCGTGCCGTTCCTGAAAAAAAAACGTATTTTTCATTAAGCACCCAGTCCTTTCCGAAAATTAAACAACTTAAATTTTTGCCTCACGAAAAGGTTTTTGTTAACATATATTTACTTGAATTCAATGAGCATATAACTATTAATAAAATGTAACCTAGTTTTTATTTAGGTAACGTTGTAAATAAATAAATATAACAATATATTTTTTAAACAATTCTTAAAAAGCTAATTATTTAATTTTAAAATAAAATATTATTTAAAATTAGGGGTCACTCCGTTATCTATTGTTTAAGCCGCTGTTTTACGACTTATAGTTTTTCATTGCAGTTGGTTATAATATAATCACATTTTTTTAAAACTTATAAATAAAGAAAAATATTTTTTACGATAATTGGATAACTCTTTGTCAGTAACATGCGTTATATATTTGAGTTTTGGATTTTATAATAAAATTTTACTGACGAGAATTAGGTTAAATAATATGATTTTTTTGATGCAGCGGAGAGCGGTAAAAGTAGCGCGGCTTAATGATCTTTACTGTTAAAGCGTGTGATCGCTACAGGTTGCATGATTAATTATTAAATAATCTCAAATATTCAATTTTTTTTATATTTATTATTTTTTAACTATATTTGCATATCATCATCATCATTATTTGCAACCTGTATAAATGCACACCACCGCTTGCGATTTTTGGCTTTTCTCATCCAGCCCACACCATAGTGCTGCAGGGCGCCCCGCACTCGCCGAGCCTTGGCTTCCACTATAGAACTTTCCTATATAACTGGGCTATGTCGATGACTTTGATTCACATCATTTTTAATAATTTTAGAGATACTCGAGCATAGCCCTCTCTATAGCTCGCTGAGTGACTTTAAATTTGTGAATCAGTTGAACGGTAAGCGACCAAGTCCTGGCATCGTAGATCACAACGGATAGGACGCACTTATTGAAGCACTGTAAGATGGGTGATAAGAAAACTCAACGAAGCTTATGAAAAGTTGCCCAGCCCAGCCGAATCCTTCTTTTGACATTATCAGCTCAAGAAAAGTTGGTTTGCTGATTCCCCTACGGTGGAACAAAAACACCTGAATAGCTTCAGACATCCAACAGAGGCCTTTTAGCTGTGTGAAGCAGAAGATGTCTAGCGCTATCAAACTCATAGCAGGCTCCTTGCAGCCCGGTTACGAAAGATTCGTCAAATATTTACAAACTTGCGACTAGCATAAGCAACGCGAGACAGGTGGTTAATAAATGATTGTGATTACACAGTTATTTATCAATATTTAACTATAACACTACTTTTTTAAGAAAAAAGATCCGTACACACGGAATTATAATAATGTGGAAATGTATTATTAAAGTTATAGTAAAATGTTATTTTATTTCAACTTGCAATAGCTATGCAAGGTAAAATTACTCGTTGTCCTACAAATTTCAAGTCAAAATCATACAGCTTTTGGTAATTTGGTTATTTAAGGAATTTAAAAAATTATTACATTTAGACTTTTCATCAAATTGAAAGGTGTAATTATGGAATATATACTTCATCGTAGTGCTAACGTTGAACCAACTTATAATATCAACAAAGTTCACGGAGAGCACTTTACAAATGAAGCCCAACCCGTTATCGGTTTGCCTGCTTCCGTAATTTTGACGTGAAAAATTAACCTCGTGACCGTCCTGACACTTTAGCTAGCATTAATAAATTTAAGGAATGGTGGTTATTATAATCATCATTCTACGACCGAGTTGGCAGTAACGTTTGATTTTGGCAACTGAATAATATTGGTATATTTAGAAAACAATTGCGAGTAGCGAAAAATACTTAATGGATTCGCGCCCAAAAAACCTATGAATAGCTAGAGTAACGTAGACTGAAGAGAGGAATTATTAAAAAAGAAAAACGCGTCACTAAAAATTAATCCCGCTTTACAGTTGAAACCTCGATACTTTCAATGGTCTCGCACGATTGGTTTAGTGTAGCAAGTTGCTTATTTGTTGAAATCCCTGTTCGGCATCAAAGCAATGTACTATATTATTTCTTAAGACAGCATTAGAATTACAACAAACGGTTAATATGAAGAACTGAGGACATCGATGCAAAAGATTTTTAATTTGTTTTAAAAAACATTTATATATCAATAAAATTCTTATAGAAGCTAAATCGTATTTAGTTGCTTTATTAGCTATTTAAAACTATTACAAGGCGATATGTTGATATATTTTCTATCTATTTATCATAAGAGATACCGAAAGATAAAAACCAACGTTTAACTAAAAATCAGGCTAAAAAGATGCGTCAGGTCTTCTACCGTGTGTTGATTACCCAATATTTAAAAATCCTCGGGGCACGTTATAAAAATCCGTATGACATTCGACGTTCTACATAGTACTAGCCTTTTTGGAAGTTATCGAGCTAACATTTAACACCAAAATTCATGCATTTTTCTTAACGATCAGGCAATCGTTATCGTCTGACAATTTTATTTTATTTTTTTGACTAACGACATATAAGTATCACACAAGCCTAGTTGAAAAAACACACGAATAATCTATGCACAGTTCATTCACTGCTTTCTACGTTAAAGTAATAATTGTAACATAGTATTTAGAAATGACACTAAATGTAAAATTTCAAATATTGATTAAAGATAAATAACGTATGTGTATATTATAGTTATAACAGTCCTTTTTAATATTGTACCCATTTTAATAATATGGTCACCTAAATTATTTTTTAGTTTTGTTAAATTATCTTTAGTGTTAATGGATTTTTAGGTATGACGAATAACCAACGAATAAAATGATTAAAGAAAATATTAATAATATTTTAAATTACCTCTTTTTTAACCGATCATAAATCTGGCCACAAATAATGGACTAACAATAATATCCTTTGACCCGCGTAAAATCCGTCCGATCGTCATAAAAAACCGCAAAATATTATGACCGTTACCGAACTATTATGATAAAAATCGCGGTAGATAAAATATAATTATTAAAAGTGCACCGTAAATAGCGGAGCCGACGCAGCAAGTTTTCGGTTGGTTGCAAGTGGCGATATCCTGAGCCAAGACTATAGGTCTTGGCTGAGGATATCGCCACTTCTACAGGAGTTCACAAGCATCGTTGGAGCTTGACCGGCGTACATATGCTAGGCATTACATGAGCTCGTGGCGAGCACTGTGAAAACAATATAATTATTTCAAAAAATACAAAAAGAGTAATAGTTTTGAGTAGTCTCCTATAACACTATGGGAGGACTTGACTTTCCTACCATCTGAATAAATACATTAATTTTTTTAGTAAGTAAAATGACATTTAGTAACTTTCACAGTTTAAAACTAGTTCGAGACTCCAAGTGTTTCTATTTTTTTAAAAAATAATTTGTTTTATTCGCTTCTCGAATAATAACAACAGCCTACGCTTTCCGTTCGCTTTCTGTTCTCACGATCCAATCAATTTAGAATTATAATTGTAAATTTGTTGTCTTTGTTATAAACAACTAATAATACATGTAAATTTAAACACATTTTTATTTTCCTTACTACATTAGTTGGATAATTGTTGTTTTTGTTATAATCAACTAATAATACATATAAATTTAAACACATTTTTATTTTCCTTACTACATAAGTCCTATAAACGTATTATTTTTACAACTTAAATAAACAACAAAAATGTACTGAAACAAAATCAATGTTAATTTTTTATATACATATAATAAATATTATATAACTTTAACGTTTTTCTACGTTTCTCTTATAATGAATGCTCCTAAATATAAGATTCATTTAAACACTGACTGCTTGAAATGGGCCGTAAATTTACCGATTACAGTGTGGTACAATTTACTACGTCGTTATTACTAATATGTCCGTCATTTGTCACTCTTATAAATTTAATGGCTCCACAGGGAGATTTTCTTTTTAATTTGAATAATATCGAACGTGTATTTTGAATTCTTTAATTATAGTATTTATTTATGCGGTTATTGTCTTACGACACGAATCTGATGTTAGCAAAGTAATCTATAGCAATAAAGTGACGTCGTTAGAATGGCGTTAAAATTTTTTGGTACTGAGTGATTGGAAGAAAGGTTCTCGAGTAGCAGCCTGGTACTGACGTTCGCAGTGTGGAATGATCCCTACAAAATAGAGGGACGACCTGTGCAACTGTGCAGGAAGTCGGTGGATGCAGGTGGCGCAGGATCGTTTCTTTCTTTTCATCAACTCTGGGGGTAATTTGGCTAAACTATAAACGTTAATTATCTTTTTAACTAATCTTACAACATGTTATAAATGCGAAAGTTTGAAAAAATGTAAAAAGATTATAAAATTTTCTTGAAGGATTTTAAGAAAATTTTCCAATTAAAATAGATAAAATAAAAATAACTTATAGATCAAGGTAAAGTGTGATCTATTCAAAATGTAATTAATCATGTGCTGTAGCTTGAAAAAAAAATTGCCATCAGCAAATAATTCCGGTTTGCACTGTAGAAACTTTGGGATTATTAGTATATATGGGTAATAATTATTATCACATGTATTCACCACGTGTAGCCCCACAGGGAAAAGCTAAAATATAAATATTTATATACTAACGAAACTCTGTATAACCTATAGACTGAAATCAGTTAAAAACAAATACATCCGCACTTCCACAATAAAATACAGAGTCGAATAATCGCACAGCTGATAATTTATGCATCATTTAACTCAGACATTCCTTATATAATTTGAGACTAAGCTGTTGATCATAAAATCTGTATAAACAAATGAAAAAAATATTTTTGTCACTTAGCTTACATATATGAGCTTAGCATATACGGATTTTATCGCATGTAATTTCTATACCGTCATATTTGATTCCCCTGAGTATCCTGAAACACGGGATATAATTTGAAAAGTATTTGAAGGCGATAAAATCGTTAAAATTGTTCTCCTTCTTATGAGTAACACTAAAGGAACAGTAGAAAGAATAATTTGTTTGTATCAAAAATAACATTTTTAAAAATGAATACTTGTAATCTTATACTCTTCTACGCAGTGTTGCGAATTCGACATTAGCAGCTTTCTATGTACTAGTTAATCGCTTCTTTTGGTACCGTAGACACTTAAAGCTATTATTGTAAAGTAAAAGCCTTAAAATTAACGCAATAATACGCAAACGCAAAACCACTCTGTTCTATTATTTCGTAGGATAATAAAATTGTCTACAAGAAACAAATAATAGTTTTTTTAGGTTTAATTTATTATTTATATTATTAATATCTTTACCGTGTATTTTTTTATTAATAGAACATGTTTATATATACCGTTATATTTAGTTACTATGTATATCTATACAGAGGCCAAATACGCTTAGTTCTGTAAATAGAAAGTTTGGTGATAGTACTGTTTTGCTAGAAACGAGACCGGATTATAACTTCACTTGCTTATTATTAATTTGGTATTTGTACCAAAGACGTATCTGTCAGTCAGTAAGTCCGAAATGAAAGTAGTTTATTAGTAGATTGTTTAATACACGTCATGTAATTTTGTCGCAACGATGCAAATACACAAAAGTATTTTAAACTAAAATAGAGTTGGCAATATTAATAAATATTTAGTAGCCGCTATAAAGATATTTTTGATTTTAAGTTTAATTTGCTTAGAAACTTCAGGCACTCTCTGAAATGATCGCTACCTTTTTTATATAAATTTAATTTAAAATATATTTAATCACCATAAAATTACGAGCTAAGTTATCATAACTTACCAAAATTTTAACGCAAAAACTTTGTTTGGATTTGGCATATTATTATTATTATTTTTATAATTTTCAAATTTACAATTCGGACGTTAATTTGTTACTTATGGATATTAGAAATAGAAAACAGACTTAATTCGTTCTATCAGTTCTAACATAATATCTAATAATTGATATAAATGTGGCGCGCTTTACCGATCAGAGATGGACGAAGAGGGTAACCACATTGGCAAGGCCACAAGGCAAAAAAAAGAGGGGTAGACCTGTCTGCCCAAATTTGATTTAAGTAGCCAAATCTAGAGAAGACTTGCTGACTTTAAAGGAGGCCTTCACCTTCAGAGGGGTTCTTACAGACTAATGTTATAATAATTGAATACGATTTAAAAAAAAGGAAAATAAATGATTAACTATTTGAATATCTTAACTAACATCTAAATTTAGATCTATAGGGCACAATTTACTAACCAAATTAACAGCTTTCAGATTTTATTTATTATTTTATACTACTGTTGTAAGTTTGTATGAAATAAAAGGCTTTTTTATTTATTTATTTTATGCTATAAATAATTAATTTTATAAATATCTAAAAATGTGAAATTGACGCAGGTATTGTCATTATATTAATAAGTCTAAATTCCGTGGCCTTATTGTAGAGATTTACATCTCTTTTTTTTATTGCCAACGCAGGCAGACGAGCAATCGGGCCACCTGATGGAAAATAGTCACCGACGCCAATAGACATTGGAAATACAGGTATCACCAACGCGCTGCCAACTGTGAGACATAAGATGTTAAGTCTCGTTTACCCAGTAAATACGCTGGCTACGGTGCCCTTCAAACCGGAACACAGTAGTGTTTTTATACTACTGTTTTACGGTAGAAATGGGCACCGCGGTGGTACCCACCCAGACGGTCCCATGTAAAAAGGGGACATACCACCGGTAGTCTCTAAAAACATATGAAAATGAAATCAAATTAATCTTATTTAAGCATTTTTAGCAGTAAATGTGAACATTACAGAAATTGACTTACTAGAATAAAAAGTCATAAATACATGGTACTAAAATAATTACTGTTAGTATGTCTCGCTATAAGAGAAAAATCCGTACAGTCAATATGTCTTATTTTAATTTTAAATGATTTTGGATGGTCCAGAAAAACATAATAAGGGATGAGAAAAATGCTTGGAAGTTGTTATTACAACAATCTAGTTTTGCTTTACTTAAAAGTATATTTGAACTATTTGAACTTTACCAAGTATATTTGAACAAAAATCTAAAATAAAAAGGAGACGTTCCATTTTTGTCTTTCAGACATGATATATAAAGTAATATTTGTTTTTTTTAAATTGTAAATTAACAATTTATAATTGCAACTATAACACAAATGTACGCTTTGGGAATCTAAATATAAAGGCATTGTTAAATTATTCAAAATAACCATTTTAATCTCAAGGAATTTCAAAATAACGGCTAATTTCATTGCGAGTGCAGGTTTTATTCACTGTATTCTTCATATATAATATTAACAGTAAAGAATTGAAATTTTTCAATTAAGAGTTTAGTCGGCACCAAAATGCGCAACAGTATAGAAAGTCGAATTTCGTCGTTTTTCAGTATAAAGCAACAAAATTTTAATATTGAGTAGATCTGCACATACCTTATTTTTTGACGTGTATTCCCTCAGACAGGCAATGTCATTAATTTACACTGTTAAGATTTATTGCAAGCCACGCTACTTTTCAGAGGAAATATCAATATTAAAGATTGAAAAAAATTTATTCTGTTTTCTAAGTTAGTTTCTTGTGTCTTAATTTATCTTTATAGTATAAAAATCCTTTTAGAAAATTATTTAATAATTGTAACATGCGGTGCTATTGCAGTAGTGTAATAGCAAAAGAGTTTTTGAGTTTATTCGTTACATAAAATATTGAAATCTTTAATATTTTTAATGCCAGTACAAATAATTTAAAAGTAAGGATAATATAACAAGAATGTTTTATTATTTGTTATATATTTATTTAATTCAATGGCACTTCCTATATTATACTGTTCTTCATAACGTCTTATTTTCGAACAAAAAAGTTTTACTGCTGCACAGTAAACTTTTATAGCTTTATCTTAATGCACGGAGGAACAAACTAAAAATGCGTTTCTTTTTATTTAGGTTATGTTTAATTATTACTATTGTTTACGCGAATATTATACATTATAAAGTAAAATGACTTTACGGATTTTATCGCGTTTATTTTATATTTTTCAATTCCCGACGTTTTGAACACTTTCCAGCGGCCGTGGTCACGGGGTAGACTGAAATGTCATGCGTCTTGTTGCCAGTGCTGAAGCGGGGTTTCCAGATCTTAATTGTAAATAATTATTTTTAGTCTGTGGTAGAAGCAGGTTAGCAGGTGGTAAAACCCAACCATCTTCTCTATTGAAATTTGGATGTTTTCTAGTCTCAATAGCCTCACGGATCATCCATAGTAGGAATCGGTGTTCTTTAGCGAGGATTTGTGGCCGATCAAATTAGATGTAAAGGTTTGGGTGATTTAAAGTATGGTCACACACTGCCGTCTTGTTGGGTCTTTTATGTTTGATGTCAGCTTTATGTTCCTTCACGCGGGTTCTTATTGCTGCTTTGTTTGTCCAGTATAAAAGAGGCCGCAGTTACACTCCTGGATCTTGTAGAGGAATATTGCACTTGACAGGTGGTAGGAATTGACCAATCTTCTTCAGCGGCTTGAAATAAGTTTTGATTAAAGCCCGCCTCAAAATGTAGCCAATCTTGTCAGTTACGCCTCTCACAAAAGGTAGAACAGCAGGTACTCGCTCCACTGTGGTTGCCTTCACTCGGTCACTGTGACGCTGCCGTGGCGCAGCAAACTTCTTGTCACGCTGCACTTGCTTAACATGGTGTAGATCAGTTGCCAGGTGTGCACCATCACAGATCCCTAGTGCTCTCTAAAACAAAGATTAATAAATAAAAATTTAAACCCAAGCATAATACCACTGTTGGCTCTAATGATAAAACCAGTTCATTTATATAGGTAGGCATAGGTCGGAGTACATACTAATAATAATTAATTACAATTAAGATCTGGAAACCCCGCTTCAGCACTGGCAACAAGACATATGACGTTCCAGTTTACCCCGTGACCACGGCCGCTGGAAAGTGTTCGAAACGTCGGAATTTATAAATGTATAATAAACGCGATAAAATCCGTAAAGTCATTATATTTAATAGGTTTTGTTTTATGGTATACGATTGTTTTATTGGTATGCTATTTTAATAGAATACTATAAGTTTGCGTTCCTACTAAGTTATTATTAGCAAGTTAATTATTATATTTCTTATTATTTATTGGTTATTAAAGTTACTTACAATATTTTTTAATAGGAGTGATTTACAGTTCCTTGGCCATTTAGATGGAAGAACAGTTAAACTTTTAAAGAACAAAATGTCCTTAATAAAGGAGCTAACATAGCCTCACATGGAGTCCGTACTCTCTTTTTAGCATGTTAACTGCAATAAAGCATTCGAAGTCAATCACCGCGAATAGTCATCGACCAAGCTCTTATCGCTTGTCTAGATCTACGCCCTTACGTGGAATGAATTCCGCATCACTTTTTAAGGGTCTTTGGATTTGATCCTGCTGAAAACTTTCATCTTTTTAATCGTGACGGACCGCCATCCAGAGCACCCTAATGGCTGGAAATCTATTATAATGCTTTTCACCAACCAGTCAAAACCACCAATCTAAATATTTTATAGTTTTCTTTAATACCATCAAGTCTTTACTTGTTTTATCATTCTTTGTTTACTACTATTAATGCAAAACTATCCGATAATGTCTATTCGAGTATCAGAAGGGTCGAAAAGGGTTAAGCAATGCGAGTGAGCTGAGTTCAAAGGTTTTGATTGATTATTTTGCCTACATTTGTTACACAAACGTATTCGCTGTTGATTTTGATACTTTAAAAAGCTTTAATTTCAAAATAAACTTCCTACTGACCTTAATTAATTAAAGACGATAAAAAGGGTATAAAAGACTAAAGTAATAAGATCCTAGTTGGTAAGTTCTCTCCAACCAATTGTTGCTATCTATTACTTTACCTTTCTAGATTATTTCTTAATTGTATTTTCTATGTAAGAATCGCAGCCGGCTAGAAAAATGAACATAATTTTTTTTGTTGGGCTAAGCTACGAAACATTCTTATTTATCATAAAACTAAACCATTTTAATTATGTGGGATAACTTGATAGTGACTACTTTTAAGACAAATAAATATTGTCAGAGCGGAGAAACAAGGCATAACATACCGAGGAAAATATATGTCGTGCAAATCGATATTTCTTGAATGGACAAGTTTAAACCAAAACAGCAATATTGTCCTCCTAGTTGGTTCTGACGGCGGCCGATCTAAATTAATCAACGAAACGACTGGAGAGAGATAAGACGCAGGAGTGATTTTTCACATTTCTCTGAACTCTATCTTTTGTTAACTGTATTCGAATTTATGCTACCGATCTTTAAGACAGTTGAAGCAAAGAACTTTTATATTAATGGGATGATCTTCTCATGAGATTTAACAAAACTAAAATTTTGTTAAACATTTCTTCGGTTGAGATAAATTAAACATGAGACTTTTCTCATCAATTAAACATGAAATTATATCTCATGTTTATTTTGATAAAGAATCTTTTTAAAAAAAATATAAAAGCTCCTTCACAAAAATGGAGTTCTAAAAAAGAAGCAATCATAATACAAAAGTAAACGCGTAAAATCTGAATGGACCATTAATTACAATGACATTGACAGACATTTCCTTCATTTTGTATTATAATCGAAATTCTTTCTAACTGACGTCTAACTATGACATATTTTTATTGCTTCAAATTGCTATAATTTTTTTTACGGCATACGCAGGCAGATTAGCAGTCGGGCCATCTAATGGGAAGTGGTCACCGACGGTCATAGACATTGGCAATACCTGTGGTATCGCCAACGCGCTGCCTACCGTGAGACATAGGGTGTTAAGTCTCGTTTACCCAGTAAATACGCTGGCTACGGTGCCCTTCAAACTGGAACACAGCAGTGTTTTCACACTAATGCTTCGCGGCAGAAATAGGCACCGCGGTGGTACCCACCCAGACGGTCTCTTGTAAAAAGGGGACCTACCACCGGTTTTGCGGGTTGGTTAGTATATTAAATGCTATTTGTGCGTAACAGATTGTAAATTATATAAATATTTATATTACATTTATTCATCAATTACCAGCCTTTATCTATCCACTGCTGAATATGCTTTTTTCGATGAACTACTCAATCAACTTGAACCTGTGCTACTGCACGAAAATGGGCATCTGCCACGTTGGGGGTCGACCAACGCTCCGTCTTCAAAAGTATAATATTTATATGCCACATTGAAATTAAAGATCTTACTTTTTCTTCTCGTAAAAAAATCACATTCGTGACATTTGTTCAATAAATCGTTTGATGGAAAACTATTATAATAAAATTTCGTAAATATTATTGAGGTTAGGTTAGGTTACTTTTGAGTAATAATGGTACGTCTGTCAAACATTAAAATGAAAAGGTGTGTTATTACTGTTTTCTTGTTCTCCGTTCTCAAGCGGTCATGGTCCGTCTCGCAGAGCCTATAATTTGTTATCAACATAAATTACACGTATGTCACATCGTCATGATGACTAATTTTGTGACTTTTTCTACGGAGAAACTTGAGAAATAATTGAAAGGAACTGGAGGAAACCTTTGGCGATTGGCAAACAGACCTACCGACTACGACAGTAATAAAGTAGAATATATTAAGTTTAGAATAGTTTTAAAAAAATATCTTTACAATTTGTTAACCATAGCCTGTTTATTATTATTCTGTAACCATATACTAAGTAAGCTTTATTATTAATAATACTTTAAATATATGTATATTTATGTATATTATTGATAATAGTGTTATTACTATATATACATATAACATATATAAGTTACCTCGTTGCTCCGGTCCTTGTGGTCCGTTTTGTAAATTTTATTATAAGTTACATGTTTTAGATGTGATTTTGTCCCATTTTTATTTAATAATTTTGTAATAAGTATTTTAAAGATAATTAATAAATGAAGAAAATTACGGCGACAAAATCACAACCTGATCCGATTAAATTGCAAACGTTGTCCCAAGCTTAAGAGATACACATGTTCTACATAATTGTATTGCTTGAATTGGCCTGTAAAAAATCCGCATATCTAATGTGTAAGTTTTAATAAAAGTCAAAACATTTAAAAATTCTGCATTCTACATGCATAAAACGTGTGATATATGACATATTTATCAAATGAAACTGATTCACTTCATGTCATGTCTTCATAGAATAAAAATATGCTCTATGTTATATTCCACTGCTATATTTCAAAATTAGAAAAAAATATGTTACTGAGCTTCAAGATATATAAATTTATGGTCTGAAAGACGACAAATTTCCGGGCCATTAGTACATATTACATACATATTACACATTGATAAATATTTACAGCAGTTTGTGTGAATTTTATTGCGTTTACTTCACAATTATTAAAGATTGTACCCGACGTTTTAAACTATTCCCAGGGTGCATGGTCACCGACCGACTAAGTATTTGCCTAAGCAACAGAAAGTTTCTTTATTAACCAGGTACAAACTAATAATACAGGGTAAAATGAAATTTTTCTTTTAAATTTAGACTGATTTAAATTGTTCGGTACAGAAGGCTTTTTAAAATTTTAAGGGCAAGGATTATATTACAAATACTTAATTACTACAACAAATGATTTTAGTAGTTTATTCTTAATATGTACATAGATTCTCCTTTAAGTATTGAAGAACAATTATCTTTATCATTGTTTTTGTCTCAGGGTTTGGTCAGAGTTTAATTTAATTGCAGAGGGTTACAATTTTTGAGACGAAACATGTATTTTTTATTTGTTGGTTATGTAAGACACTGCTAATTGCTTATAACTTAAAATCTTCTACTCAAGATCTGAACGCTAGAAGATATTTAGAAATATACGTATGTTTGGAATAGGGAACCTCAACGGGAACGAAAAAACAGTGCGCCGATTTGACTGTCTTCTCAAAAGTTTTTTAGATGAGTGTAATTTTCGGAACAAAAAAAAGAAATTATTCTAAATTGGTTTGTTAAGTTTCTCTTTATTTTTGTAAGAAATTAGTAAAACGTTAGTTTATTGCAGCTGTCTGATAAGATTTGCTTATCCAATATGAAATAAAAACCAATGTATAATGAAATTCAAACAAACCGGCTCTTAATTTTAATAATCATAAAACATTTTAAAACAATCAAGTGTAATTAATACAACTAAATTAGATTTATAAAGTATATACAGTAGTCTTTTCCATTTCGAGTTAACAAAATAACGTTTGTTAGAGTAACGACTAAATTTGATAGAAGTTTATTTGTTCATAACTCCGAACCTAAAGAACTACAAGGAAAATATATATCGACAAAATACAAAGCTACGAGAAAAATAACAAAACACCGAAAAATAACAAGAAACCAACTATAAATGACAAAACTTCGAAAGTAATAAATGCTAAACGTGAAATATGATGGTGAAGTTTTAGCTTGTGTCAAAGTTTGTTTCTGAGGTTTTAAATGTTTTTATTCTTTAATAGGTTTGTTTCGGGGTTTTTTTACATTTATAGATTTTGAAAGGTACCATTAACTACTAAATCATAATCCTCTAAATGTGTATGACAAACGCGAAAAAGCCGTAAAAAGGTCCTGTCAGGCAGAAAAAAGTACGTAAATGTAAAGGTTAAAGAAATATTACATTTAACTATAATAAAATATCCATACTTCTCATCTTGCTGTACCAGCACTAAACATAAAATACTGAATGTATTCGAAACCATGTTATAATTTTCACAGTAGAATGACTGATGAAGTTTGTCTTGAGACAGTAGTAATTAGAGCCACTGCCAGTCTTTAATAATTTATTTTTTTTATATATTTTAATTCTATCTGAAGAGAAAGGTATTAATAACATAGTAGGTTTCTTTTGTAACTTATTGATTAGTTTCAACATTTAAAAACTTGAGGTTGTCGGCAAATATATTGTTATTAATTATTTGTAACTGTTTTAATACAGATTATTTAAAAATAATAATGATTTTTATATTGATTAAAGCGATGAGAGAAGCAGGAAGTTCACGTAGTGGGAAATGATACCTGCCCTGCCCAAAAGAAACGAACACGGCCCTGAGATATGAGATGTTATGTCTCGTTTACCCAATAATTAAGCTGGCAACGGCGCCCTTCGAACCGGAAGAAAGTG